>CM056733.1:105546543-106840293 GCA_029844215.1 Przewalskia tangutica | reverse complement strand
CCCTCTTTTGTGTGAGACCAAAAATTTAAATACTTTTTTTTAATCGGATGTCCCCGAAGGGACTTTTGGTTAAACAAACTACAAACCTGGAAGAATGGGGATTTTCTTTTCACGTGTAAGAAGTTGAAATACAGAAGTTTTTAGTGTTGGGTTTTCGAAAAATCATATCCGCAAATCAGTTTGCTAATTATTTGGTTATTGGGAATTTAGCAATGCAAAATAGAGGAGTCACAATTGGAAATGATTTTTCATAGTTACACTGGGTACGTTGTTATTGTAAAATGGAGTCGCAACTGGAAATGATTTTTCATTTGATCCCTAGTTACACTGAGTACGTTGTTGTTATTGTAAAATGGAGGAGTCACAACTGGAAATGATTTTTCATTTGATCCCTGGGTACGTTGTTGCTATTGTAAAATGGAGGAGTCACAACTGGAAATGATTTTTCATTTGATCCGTAGTTACAGAGTACAACAGCAGAAATGGACAACTTTTTACTGTGGTATCTTCTGAAAACGGAGTGTAGTAGTTCTTATATAGATTATCTACTATCCTCCTATTTCTCCTGTTAGCGAGCAACAAGAACTGACCTTTCACAACCCTTGCTCGTTTCTACTAAGCCATAATACGTCAATGATCATAGTAAAGACTTCCACTAGAGAGAGTGATTATGCCAAAATTCTTATAGCACCTTGATTATCAGTGAAGTCAATGAGAATAATAACAAAATAATCCTGCTAACAGCTGCTATTTTACAACTGGGGATGATTAAATACGCTCCTGATGCTACATAGGTTTGGCAATAAGCCATATGTAGACTAGCATGCTCAAAATGTTCAGTAAAGGCTTCGATGATGACTTGAGCTCTCAGGAACAATTGGCTCGCCAGTGAAGGGGTCGAATTTGTATGGCTCACCGGTGAAGGGATCAAACCTGATCCGTGGTCGAGTCTGTTGATGATCAGAAGTTGCAGTGATGTGTGATTGAAGTCCAACTCTGTCATTAGTAGCTGAAGGGCTCCATGTCGCCTGAAAAGTGGGACTTGCTTCATCCCTCCTTGATACCCGACCAGATGGAAGGGATGTCGCCTGCAAAATGGGACTTGCTTCCTCCATCCTTGTCATCCCCCCACCAGATAGGAGTGACTGTAAAGTGGAACCTACTTCCTCCATCCTCGTTGTCCCCCGACCTGACAGAAGCGAAGTCGCCTGCAAATGGGGACTTGCCTCCTCCATCCTATTTGTTGTCACCCGAGCAGATAGAAGGGGGTCTAAATATGCCGAATAGCGAGATGTGTAAACATCAGCCCTGCAAGAAACCAGCAGAAAAGTGGTCATGTTACCTCAATAATAGGCTTCATTAAAGAGCCAGCAAAACACACTATCACTCCATGACACTTATTGCTTGCCCAACATCATGCTGTTCTAAGATCCAGACATCCAGCATAGTTATAATGATCTAGCGTTGCAATGCAAGCTAACCTAGAGATGGGCAAGGGTACTCGTGAGGCATATGAATCTAGATCTGGCAAACGAACTCTTGTAGAGAAGCTGTCTGGTTCTGGTACCCTCAAGGCAACATCTTCTATCCTCGACTTACTTTCGAACTGTTTCAATCCCAGCTTTTCAACCTGCTGCTATTACCAGAAGAGTTTGTTTGATAATGAGCATGTAAGATTATACTAACAAAGATAAAATTTTCGATGCTTATCTGCACTCTGCAGAACATACTTTAGAAATTAAGGAAGCTAAATATCCTCCCTTGTTCTGCATATCAGCTCCAGACCACATGAACTATAAATGAAAGGCATTGAAAAATATAAGCATGTTAATCGATCTTTAATTGCTTTAGAATATACTGAAATTTTCACTAGGAAAATTCACAAGAGGTATAAACATTCCAGACCTGGTCAAGAACAGATATGGCAGCTGACTCGGGCAACATCTTAAGACTGGTTAAACTTTCAACATCTATCTGAAAATAAACACACATTCAAAACCTTTAGCCGGTTCTAGGTAGTACCACATTCAAAATCAGAAATCAGTAGCCCTTACAAGTTACAGCAACTGTTATGAGGTAAAAGATGTTGCATAAAGCAGGTGAAAAACTTATGTTGCATGATATCTAGTGCAGATTTCGCAATGCGACGTGCGAACCAGATAAACACTATGTAGTTGTTTGACCACACAAGCATACAAGTAAACCATGTATTTGTATAACTTACATTATGCCTTATTTTTTCCAGCTTCTGCAGAGATAAAACCGCCCATCTAAGAAATAAGAAGAAAATCTTCCATACGTAATTACTAAACAACTCGCACGCTATGACAATGAACGAAGCGGACAAAATTACAGAATACTCATCAAAAACATGGAAAATCCCGTGGATAACTACACTAATATTAGACATTTACATTAGGACCAAGAATTAATAAGTACCATAAAAAACATGGAAAATTCCATGGATAAATTCACTATCATTAGACATTTACATTAGTAAAAAAGAATTGATAACTATAGATACGACAAGAAAAGAAAACAGAGAATTTGTATCTTGCCACTACTCACCACTTCTTGGTTGTGCATTGTGAGTATGCTTTGGGAAGGAGTCAACACCACTCCTCAACAACCCATATAAAGGAAGACGCAAGAAAGAGGATCTCAAATTGTATATCAGCTTGTTTGGCAGTTCAGTAAGCAAACACTAGAAGCCAATATAAACAAACTAGATAATGCAATCAACACCGAACTTGCCTTTCTTTGTACACATACTCACATGAAAAGAAGAAATTTGCATATTTTGCTGTTGATGATAACAGAATTAAAGGGAACACTACTTTGCCTAGAACTGACATGAAAACCTTGTTGACAAAATAGGAAAACTTAATACACAAACAGAATTACAACTTCGGGAAGTAGAGTCCATCCATTGACTTACATCATATCTAGTAGCAATACCAAGCCGCAAGATACAAACTAAACGCTCCTTGACAACCACAGGTAGTGCAATTACAGCAGCTTCATAAGGATCCAAATAACCAATTTCCTGATTGAAGAATATAAGAAAAGCATACGATGACAGATTCAGAGTTGTACGGAAAAAAATATCAACCATTCTAAATTTCTAATCAAAATGAGCTTAAACAGTTCAATCATGCAGTGACAATAACTTAAACATATAGACTTGCTTATGCTCATAAGACCAAATACAATATTTATTGTTCTTGTTATATTTTCTTGATATGGTAAATCCCATCCTACCAAACCTCCATGGTTGAAGTGGAGTGCTACAAGGAGTATCATGCGCTAGGAAGATATTTACAAGAGCAAAAGGCAAGTTCTATAAAATAGTTGTTAGACCAGCATTGTCTTATGGGAGTGAATGTCAGTTCTCTAGGTCCCATATCCATAATATAAGTGTTGCAGAAATTCTAACGTTAGATAGATGTGCCAAAATATGTGATTAGAGAAAATCAGGAATGACCACATACGACATAAGGTGTAAGTAGCACACAGAGAATAAAATGAGAGGTCTCTTAAGACGATTTGGTCATGTTCCTACATAGACCTCCAAATGAAAAGAAACGATGTAGACCTAAAATCACATAAAATGAAGTTAATCTCAAAGACCTAAAATCACAAAGAATGAGGTTATCTCAAAGACCTACAGTCGCATGAATCCATGCAGATTTAGAGAACCTCTAATATCATGGAACTCCACATTAGAATATCCAAAGAAATGGGTTCAAATAAAGTGCAATAGATGGTGTAAATTCATATGGCGACCCCAACTAGCTTGAGCTTGAGGCGTAATAGTAGTAGTTGTCTATAGCATATTTGAAAAGAAGAAATGATGGCATGCTACAAAGGTAGAAGCATCATTTTTCAAATAAGCTTTCCCCAACGCAAGCGAAGGAAATTTCTACCAGAACTGAATTTACTTTATTTTCAAGGAAATTGTACCGGCAAACATTTGGAATATTGAACAGGTAGCATTTTAAATATTTTATAGGATAAGAGATGCCATAAATATTAAAAAAGAAATTAACATCTGATTGGTACATCACCAGTTGACCAGTTGATTTAGGAGCCCCAACCATCTCAACATTTGGATCATCCTTCAAAAGCTTGGAATGACTCTCAATGTTACTGGACATTTTTGGATCCTCACGACCTCGTTTCCTGTTCTTGTCCATTGGTCTCGCAAGTTCAACCTGTTAGCAAATCATAATTAATCACCAATATAGGCTTACATACATGTAAGCTATTGTTGAAGATATCAGCCTGGACAACTTATGAAAACTAGAAAATGATAAAAATCACCTGAAGCTTGCATGAGGGACCTCCCATTGGCCCTTGTATAGTTTTCTCATTCAACGCCTTAATAGCATTGTCAAGATCCTATCCTCACAGCATTGGGAGGAAGATGGGGGTGGGAAAAAAGAAACAAAAGAAAGACAATGTCAGCTTTAGCAGGAGTGAAATTAGTAATTGGAGCAGGAGTAGCACATCCACAAGTTGAAGGGAGTTGCACGCATATGCCATATTGATCAACTCCAAGAAAGAAAGTCAAACTCATACTAACATTGACAGCGGCTAAACTTACAGATCGCTTATCAAAGTAAACAAATCCAATGATGGAACTACCCTTCCTGGAGAGAGCTACCTTCTCCACCTGAGATATATTAACCACATGAATGGTAATTTTTTGAATTTTTAATGCAACTAATAGGTAAAACATCAAAATGAAACTGCAAGGTATAATACATTGCCAAAGGGCTGAAAGAGCCTCTTCAAGTAATCTTCATCAGCACCGGGAGGTACGTTTCTAACGAAGGCTGTTCTGATCTGACAATACAAACGAAGGCAAGGTGAAAATAACATAAATCTAAGGATTTTCATTCTCTACAACAACAACATACCCAGTGAAATCCCACAACGTGGGTCTGGGGAGGGTAGAGTATACGCATACCTTACAAAGCAAAAGCAAAGCAAGAGAAACGGTCCGGAAAAATTTAAAGCAGTATGAAAATGCTGGTATCAAAGGCGAATAAGCCATGATAGCGCATTTCGCACTAGAGCATGTAAATAAGCTAAACAAAGTACACCAAATGACACATATCAGCAGAAAACCAGCTACAGGTAATTATAAAGCAGAAAACCAGCTACATGTAACTATAAAGGGGATTTTCATTCTCTAAGTATCGTAAAAAGGAATGAGTGGAAAAAACCTGAGCAAGTTCATTACGATCAACTTCAGGTTCCTCCTCAGCCCACTGTACAGATGGATGTAACTTGCCACCAATGAGAAAATCAGATTGGGAGCCTACCCGAAAAGCACGAGCCGCAGCCTGTGATTGAGAATTTTGAAGGAAGATTATATTTGGGAGCTTACAGGATTGTTTTCATTAGAGTATTCATAATTGGATGGAATTATTGGATTTTATTGAATTATTTATTTGGCAGGGACCAGTGGTTTGCACTATATTCAAGAGTTTTGGGCAACATGATAGTGAAGCAGTTTGAGTGGAGAAGACAGACAAATTTAGGAGTTTTAAGTATGAATTACTGCATATTCCTTCTGCACTGATTCTTACAGAAGTGTTGAACTATGAACTTGCACAGCTACAGTGATTTTAGCTCAGGAAAGGTGACAGATTAAAGGCCAAATGAGGGTTCCAATCCACCATAAGATATTTTGACCCAACTTGCCGTAAATTGAGCAGATTACATAATCATCTGAAGTTGGATTAACAAAGTTTGGTTTCTCACTTAAAAGCTATCTCAACCCCTATAGAGGTGGACACACAGCTTGACATTATAGCATTTGAAAATGAGTTTTTTTTTTTGACACACGACATTGAGACTGGGATTTATGGATATCAGCACTTCTTTTTTATTTCAACAAACACTCCTTAATCCTGAACTAACTGGGAAGTATATGAAATCCTCTGTATCTTTTGATAAATCAGAAAATAAGAGCTAATAACCATAAGATCATAGCTTCATTTAAGATTACCAATTGCTCTAGAGCTACTTAGGTACAATTGAATCATTAATGACTAAGAATCTACAAGTTCTATTAACAGCTAGAAGAATCACGAAAATAACGAAAACTTCGATTCCAGAATATAACTTTAACAGATGGCACATTTACACATTTTCTGAGCGTTGTCCATAAAAAACATGAAAGGGTCACAGGTAAGACCAGAAATCAACATAAAAGATAGACTGTGCACTGTTATTAAAGAGTTGGTTTGATTCTCCCTGCATCTCAAAATTAATATCTAGTTATGACTTGGCAATGGTAGGACTGAGCAAAGATACCTAACTTTGAAGCTGGAAAAATTTAAGGAATTCTCTTCTTCTTCTTTTTTTGGCAGGATTGAAGTAAAATCACCTTTTAGAAGAAAAAAACGGCTGTTAATTTGAACAGACAACAAAGCAAAGATCGTGACTCAGCGGACCTATAGGCATAAAAAATTGGTTTTCAATAGGAAAAGTCAAGTAAATAATTCATGATGTGTAGAAAATTGGACAACTTTTATAAACATGAATTCTTAACGCCTGTGAATAATGTTTGGACTTTTACATTGGTCAAATAGGATTTGGTATATTCTATTTGTTTAAGTATGTCAGACATTTGAGATATCGTAAGAGAGTATGAGATTGAAGGAAATTGAAGCAACCGGTCAAGCTGACCTGGACGGGTTATAACAAAAGCAAGAGAATCTAGACAACTAATAGCAAGAGGAAATAGGTCAAGATCCAGAGAAAAGAACAGCATGACCTAAAGTATGAGAAAAATACAATAACTTACTGCATAGAGACTCCAGGTATGTGAAATGATATTGTTAATATCACACTCTACCAGTTCAAAAAGATAATCGTACTTTACCAGTTCAGTTGAGATACAAATGGTATAGCATTACGCTTAGAATTCATATTGATATATGGAATGTCTTCTATTGTCTCCTTTTTAGTTTCTAATAAACACATTAATACCAATTCTTAAAGAGTTTCTCATAAGCACACATAACATTTTCATGTGGTGTACAAAATTTTTATAGAGAACAAATTTCGCAGCTTTTGTTTCACGTTTTAGAATATCTCTTATGCATTTCAGTCATACGTTAAAGATTGAAAAGAATGCTAGTGTCATATTTTAAAGCTCAATTTCCCAATCTGTAATTTATTGTCTGAGATTATTTTTATTTTTTTTATAAAGCGAGGTTAATAACATGTCTGAGTGTTTATTTCATATTGGAAGATTCCTCAACAATCTAGGCATCATAATTTGGTTCTGCAACTGAGAATCAAAACCACGAACCTGAGCTTCTATCCTGTAGTATTTAAGATGCAACAATATGAGTAAAAGTGATGTTACAACAAGGTAAAAATAATTCAACCATAATACTAATTAAAAATGTTATAGACAGAGGCATTTACAGCATGAGATGAGAATTTCACGAAGGCAAATCCCCGATTCCGTTGCTTCTGACCAGGTTGGACATCTCCAAGAACTGCTAGATCAACAGATACAACATCTGGAAAAACCTAGAGAAAGACGGATATTCAAACAATAGTTCAAGTGCACTGTAAGCAATTAAAAGGTGTACCTGGCGCACAATACTCTCAAATTCCTCGGCACCCCAACCTTGAAATAATCCAAACAAGAAATAAGAAATGCATACAGACAGAGAAAAATTGTCTCTTGCTCAAATGCCAAAGAAAACATAAGTAGAACGAGATGATTTAAGGCTCAACTTCATAACTCCAGAGAAGAAATGTGTCCTAATAAACTACAAGAGTACAAATCCCAAAATGAATGGCAAAAAGAAAAATAGACAATTTAACTGTTAAATTCATAATCCAGATAATAGAGTTAAAATACACGGTGTAACCAGAATAGCAGCAAGACAATGGATATTTATGAAAGATCATCCCATAAAATTGTAGGATAATGGTAAGTCCTTGTATGTTCAAAATATCCTCTATGTAATGGCATCTTCACATTTTAAATAAGGCATTTGAACGTAACTTGATATTGTCATTATAGAACTTCTCCAGTGTTGCAGAAAGACACTAAGTCAGGCAATAACTCTTGGAAAGAAGATTTTCAAGATAAATGAGACGAACCTTTGTTAAGATTCCCAAGAAATAGAGTGTCCTGCTCAACTGAGGGGCGAACCCCAATTTTCTTCCCATCCAGCTGAAAAAATAGCCACAAAAAACAATAAATCAAATATAATAGGGAGAGAACAATCCCACTGTTCAACAGGAGACAAGCAACCAGACTCATAGCAGGATGACAATCTTTGAGAATCTTCCAAGCATTTCATACTAAGAGAGACATAATCTTATCCAGTCACCGAGTTTCGAACCATGAGCAACTGGCCCTCGGGAACTTCTCGGTGATAAAAAGAAAAATTAGTCATGGACAATATGAGCCGGATAAATTATAAACTGGTCCATGAAAACCATCTTTATGACATTAAGTCTAACTCAATACACTGAACAAGGAAATTCCCCTGAGAGTAGACCAAGTAAAACTTGAGAAGTGAACATATAAATCGTATGCATAAAGCTTATTGATATCATTTCCAATACTCCTCAATTTGAGGCATAAAATGATAAAAATGTTACTCACCAAGCTTGTTACAATATACAATGACTTACAGGTACTCTCAGAGGGTCTGTAAAAATGTTTGTTAGTTGTTCATGGAGCCAACAGATTTAATGACTATTTCTTTAAAAAGAACCCTTTTACTCAAATAAATTAGCAGGAGACATTTGCCTAGATCTTAATCTAATAGAGGTTGTGGGCGATGATGCTTTATTATCACAACATAATCTTACTCGTTTAGTGTCTCCAAACTTCAACACTTTAAGCAATTGTATAACCCATAGTAACTATAAACATGGGTCGGAACTCACCGTATGTGCTAAAAACAACATTATGATTCTTACTTTTCCATGATATAGAGTCACCAACACAACATAGTATCTAGACATAAATAGTTGATCAATAGGAGAATCAACCCAATTTGGGTCAGAGTATCCTATATCTTGAGAATTTCCTTTCTCTTTGTACAGTAACATTTAGCTTGGTGATTTACTAATGTATCTTATAGTTCATACAACAGCATCGCGATGATCAGCGTTTGGAGAGCATGAATGACAAATTACGACCACAGCAAAGAAGAGCTTGATTTGGTACAGAAAGGTTGTTAAATGTTCCAGCCAACCTTTTGTTACCTGTTAAGATCTACATAGGACTCCCCCTGATACGATAAGGGTTTACTATTTGGATCCATGGAACTATTAATAGGTCTACGGTCCATGACAATCAATAGGTCTATAGTCCAGCGTACATGTTTTTACTAGACTAATATTACACTATGTTAGTCGATTCCATGATTATAAGTTCATTCCATACCGGACCAGGCCGGCGCCTTTCGAAGCACTTTCTATTTCTAGTTAGCACTGTTTTTTTATTGCAGCTAGCGCGCTTGACTTTGAATATAACATATAATCTAATAGATTGTACGTGGAAATCCGTTTATTAAAGTTTCTACGTCCTATTCAGATGTACTACATAATGCCTATGAAACTATTTGTTACTAAATTAATAAGTAAAGAGATATCCAAACAAAACAAAGGCGCCCATAGTTGAACAAATACCAAATTACATATCCATGTTTTGTGAACAATTACCAAATTAGGTATCCATAGCTATCCAAAGAACGAAAAAGAAAGTAAAAAAGGAAAAAGAGCCAAAAAAACTCGGAACTGATCAATTGTTCCCATTGGTGGAATAAATCCCAGCATGTATCCAAATTGTGAGCTTTCAATAAAGCATGATCTGTAGTTCAAGCTAAACTTCGTGAAAAAAATATATTCAAGTAATGAGTTAAAGTGTCAAAATGTCAAGAAATAGTCGGTTATACAGCCAATCTTTACTCTAGGGAAAAAATTATATTCTAATTAAAGCGCAATTTTTTTCTTAACATTCTTTTAGAGGGACCCTTCTAGCCTGGAGCATTTATCTGTTCCCATACCAGTATTATTACTCTGTTTCAAAATGTTTGTCTTACTTTCCTCTTTGGTCCATTTAAAAAAGAATGCCTCTTTCCTTTTTTTGGCAATTCCTTAATTCCAACTTTCCACGTGGCATGTTTAAGACCACAAGATTAAAGGGCATTTTGGTACATTCAACATATCTTTAGTTTAATATCACAAAATTCAAAAGTCTTCTTTACTTCCTTAAACTTCGTGCCAAGTCAAAACCAGACAAACATTTTGAAATGGAGGGATTACTATTATGCTAGCATTATCTTATGCTTTGATTCTATGACTATTGTTGTCTCTTTTACTTTTGGTTATCTTTAATATTTATACTGTCAGTACTTTTCTTTCTTCAAATCTTTTATCATAGCTTTTACTATTTGCATTTCTTTCAAACCATTTTCTGAAAAACTATTTTCTTGAGCCGAGGTCTATTGAAACAGCCTCTCTACCCCACAAATATAGGGTCGTAGGAGTAAGGTATGCGTACACCCACCCTCCCCAAACCCCGCTTGTGGGATATACTTGGTATGTTGTTGTCGTTGTATTCTTTTAGAGGACCCATTCTTTAATCAACAGAAGGAAAATCTTTGAAAATGGATGTAAGCAATCAAGTAAAAGTTTTGGTTAGTTACTAGGAACATTATAATATTGCTTATCCAAGCAAGTGGTCGTTCTCACATACATGAGTAATAACAGCATCACAAAGGCAAACCGATAGCAACAAAAAAAATGTTATCAAGACAAGACAATGAAATAATGCATCTATCGTTAGGCTTTTACCACATATCCAGATTTTTCCTTCAGAGCTTTGTCAGCGGCATATTTTGTTGCAAATCGTACAAAGCAAAACCCCTGTAATCATAACAAATTAAAGGTACAGATTAGCATGATAGCATCTAAACCGTCCTTTTTCTATTGTTGCTTTTCATTTCTTATTCTTCTACTTTAGCTTTGTTTTTTAGGGGGTTGATGGAACAGCATGAAGAATTACAAGTAATACAAATAAGCAGATCATACTGACAACCTTAGGATTGCCTTTCTGGTCTTTTATCAACCGTATTTCCACAATCTCACCGCATGAAGAAAATGCCTGTAAAATGCAGATGATTTATATACACGCGTAATTTGACACAAATACAGAGTAAGAATATAAGATAGTTACAAATCATTGACAATAAGAAGTCCAGCTCTAATCATATTTTTCTTACCATTATGTTCCTGTAACCCCTAAAAGCCCAAAACACTAGCTTTTGGCATAGGAGTGGTTTGTTAGTTTTTCAAGGTTAAAGTAGAGTCAAGAAAAATAGATTTGCAAGTGCATAATGTAATTAGCTAAACTGATCTACCACAAAAAAGGCATAACTGAGTTTAACAATTTTCCCCCAAGAGAGAGGAACAAAGGAGACAAATAATAATGGTATCATATAAGTTTATTTAGAACAAAATTGATTATTAGAAGTTAGAACAATATCCATTATATAACGAGCAAAAGGAGCAATTGTTTGTGTCATTGACATAATAAGGGGCTTTTTGTGGAACCTAATATATGTTCATGATTAAGGGCAACAATATGCCTAAAATTGTAGCATAAAAAGTTTAAGTCTCTACCTACTGGCACTGCTAAAATTAGAGGAATAAACGCTACTTTCCTGGAAAGAAGTGTGATGTGTTTAAAAATGACCAGGCCAAGCCCTCAAAGACAGCAGAAAACTAGTCATCCCTAGAATTCAGTGAATTTAACCGTTTGACTGAATAAGAAATCTAGCCTAACTCTAATCCTTCAAGCAAATAGAAGACTTAGCCTAAAATATTAACTAGTTTAACAGACTGGCTAGACTAACTTTAATACCTAAGGTGAAAGGAAAGTATGAGCAACACCCACACATAAGGCAACAATTTGAAGGATCAATCAGAGTTATGAAGGAGACAGGGAGTCCGCCAATCTACTTTCCTTTTTCTGGCTATGGAAGGTGTAAGAGGGATGCTAAGCAGTAAGCAGGACTATGGTTTAGACTGGGAATAAGGTCTGAAGTTACAGTTCCTCACATTTATGCGGTGACAGTAACTTGATTGTTTGGAGCAGAGGAGAAGCACTTATGATGCTAAAGGAGGTTCCTTAGCTTTTGAAGCTTTCTCTGGATGCTCATAAAAATAGGCAAAAGCCTGTCATACCCTATAAATGATGCGCGGTATGCAATCCTTAGCAGTAACTTGGATGCAAATGAAGGAGAGGAGTACGAAGCGTAAGATCGAAACAAGTCGAAAAAGGGTCACGACGCCACCGTAGAGCCGGGGCGCCACTGCGCCACCATCCCAAGGGTCGCGGCTCAGAGGCGCTACGGCGCCCCAAGGGTAGGGCCGTGACGCTTATGTGATGTTTGGCCACTGGAGTCGCGGTGCTTCGGAGGCAGTGTTTGGTCCGATGGAATCCCAAAAGTTTGGTTGTTGAGGGGGTTTCAATGGCATTGAATCCACCAAATAATGGTCATTACTTGGACCATTATTTTGTTGAATTACTTGGGGATTAAAGGCCATCCATTACATGGCAATTGAATGCCATTGTGGGGAAATTGAAAGTACATCTTACACAACTATATATTGAGGCCTTAGGCTCAATTGAAGACTACACTCATTCTCAGATTTTCTGAAAAATTCTTCCTCTCTAGCATACTTTCACACACTCAAAGGTTCTTCTTGAGAAACACTTGAGTTTTCTTTGCTCATTTGTTTGATGATGTTTTATCTTGGAAGACAGTTGCCCATAAACGTAAAAGGATATATACGGGGCAATAATATCTTAAGGACAGAGTGCTAACACTCGACTCAGCACAGCTGTAACAAGTAGGGATTTGGTGTTTCTTGGTTTCACGTTGTCAATATCAAGAGGTTTGCTACAACTAGAATGAAGATCCAAGAGGTTTGCTCATTTGTTTGATGTTGTTTTATCTTGGGAGACAGTTGTCCATAAACGGAAAAGGATATATACGGGGCAATAATATCTTAAGGACAGAGTGCTAACACTCGACTCAGCACAACTGTAACAAGTAGGGATTTGGTGTTTCTTGATTTCATGTTGTCAATATCAAGAGGTTTGCTACAACTAGCATGAAGATCCAAGACGGATTCAAGAACTCAGACAAAGATCCAAGACTGATTCAATAATTCAAAAGGCTTGTCATAGCCACAATACTTGTTTGTTAAAAGCTTGTTGCTTTTGTATTAGTAGTTTATCCTTTCAAAACACTAGTAATAGTTGAGTACTATTCCCGTACATCCATTATAACCAACAATTGTTTGTTTGACTAACTGTTTCGTCGAACAAATCAGTTTGGGACTGAGTGTTAATATTGATTACATCCCTAGCGCCCGTTGTTAGCCTTTAGGTGGTCAACTTTTTCCAGACAAGTGGATGATTATAGAATAATTAATCATATATGTAAATCAGTTTATCAACTACTTTTTGTTCACTATTTGATAGTGAGGTGTGCTAATGGATACAATACTGCATAAAAACATCGTTATTCTTAATGTTACGTTATAGGATTTTTGCTATTTCACGACTGCCTTGAAAGAAAATGATACAGATTGCACAACATGCACTGCAAACTTAGATAGGAAGCATCCTCTTATTCCCCTGTCTAGTCCAAATGTCTCTTACAATCTATGGTTAGATCTCATTCTTGAATATGAATTGTTAAATATACATAAGTCCATCACGGGCTAGGAATGTATATTGAGCATAATTAGACTTGTAATATTACCATAATTGTATAGTTAGTCTCCAAATAGAATAAGGTTTTAGATGTATCATAGGAAAAGAATTTTCCTATATGTAACTTGTATATATACCCATTCATTAATGAGAATAATCAAGAGATTATTTCTTTCATGAAATAACACCATTGTCATATTATTCTTCTAGAGTAAGCTGTACATTGCAAGTAAAGTTCAAGTTCTATAGATGTAAAAGAGCAGACATCATGTAATATTGTTTCCTTACAAAACATGAAGATAGAATGAAGTAGGCAAGTGTGTACCAACTTGATACGAGTAAATGTTTTTGTATGCTAGAATAATGTATTTGGAACATCACTCTGTACACTCTTTAAGTCTCTCTAGCATCTTTTCCTCGATAAGTCTTCTCATTATTTTTCCAGGAGATTTTGGAATACTATCCACGAACTGCACCACTCTCACTCGTTTATACTGAGCAACAGTTGATGCGACATAGTTGATGATGTCCTCGTGGCTTTCTTTTGCTTTTGAGTTCAAGATTACCCATGCCGTAGGTATCTCTCCTGCTTCTTCATCTGGCAGTCTATAGATATAACGAATATCCATCCGTTATTCGTGACAATTTTGCCATTATTTTTAACTCAGCTAATTGATTTTACTTACCCAACTACTGCAGCATCTTCCACTGAAGGATGTGTGAGAAGGATCCCCTCTAACTCAGCAGGAGCAACCTGTTCAACCAACAAGGAGAGTCCAAAGACAGGTAAAAACAGAATTCTTGATTCAGATAAGTAATTTGATCGTGTTTTTAAGATAGGTAGTAAAAAAAGGATTCAGCTTTACTTGGAATCCCTTGTACTTGATCAGCTCCTTGATACGATCCACGAGGAAGATATCTCCATCATCGTCGATGTAGCCATTGTCACCAGTGTGAAGCCACCCATCCTTATCAATGGTAAGGCAAGTCTCAGATTCATTTTTGTAGTAACCTGAAAAATTTCACATCAAAGGGTTAAGTTCCATATATCTACCGATGCCTACTAGAACAAAAGGAAAAAGGTTATGGTCAATTACCCTTCATAACACATTGGCTTTTGACACATATCTCGCCTGGTGTGTTTTTGGGGAGAGATCTACCGGTATCAGGATCAACGAACTTTACCTCCAAATTAGGCAGAATAAAACCAACAGAATTTCTTTTAGCAATGTGCTGGTCAGTATGGGAAAGAGTAATGCAGCTGTGCTCAGTCATCCCATATGCCTGGCAGATAAATAAAACAGAATGGAACTTGTCAAAAATAACATTTTCAGCTGAATAATACGTTGAGATTAGGAGGATCATTATAAGTTTAAACTGGATGTTCACCTCTTGGACCTGAACATCCGGAAATTTCTTCTCAAATTCATTAAGAATCTCAGGGGCAAGTGGTGCAGCTGCTGTCATAATGGATCTAAGCTTAAGCTTTTGGAGATCAAATTCATCAACGATCGGGTTCTTTACAAGTGCCAAGATTATAGGTGGCACGATAGGTGCAAATGTGACTTCATGTGTGATGAGTGCATTTAGAAATGCCCTAAGTTCGTACCTGCGCATGACCACAACTTTCCCTTTGTTCCTAATGGTTGCACAACAAATTCCGGTTATACCATAAATGTGAAAGAATGGTATCAGACCTAGTGTTGTAACTTGACCTATCATTTCTGGACTAACACTGAAGAGTGTAGAACAAAGGTTTGCTACTAGACTTCTGTGAGTTAACATCACTCCCTTGGATAATCCTGTCGTGCCTGATGAAAAGGGCAGTGCACATAAATCAGTTCGCTGCAATCATCTTCTTGGTTTGTTAGGTGATCAGTTTTGGAACTGGCACGATCTGCAGCTTCGAGCAATTCATCCCAATGAATTGTTCCTTCTACATGTTCTTCGCCTAGTATTATTACAGGCAGCCCACAGTCTTTCACCTACAATTTCCATTACTTTAGGTGGAAAATGGAAACCATTTTTCCCATCATTGTATAATGAAAGTTCCAATTGGACCAAAAATGGTAGCAAGTACAAGAAGTTTGGTCCTAATGAGTTACCCCGCTTGAAAATAATGCAAAATAAACATTCATTTGGGACGAGAAGTGAAGCCCTAAAACCTTTATAACCCCATATGAAATTTATAGACAAGTCGAGTTAATTATGATAATAGGCTGACACTGCTTAGGCAAAATTTTGTGTACGCCACTGGACTTAATTGGAAGTATACTTGCCTTGTGATAGGTTGGTAGATCAGAGACAATAAGCTTGACACTAGAAGATTCAACTTGCTTCATAATTTCTGATGCATAGCTGCTGGATTTGCACCGGAAAAGACACCACCAGCAGCCATGATTCCAAGAGCAACAATAGCATATTCTGGTACATTTGGGAGGACTACCAACACAACCCTTCCTTTTCTTAAGCCAAGGGACCTCAAGGCCTTGGCAAACCTTCATATGTCTCTTGCAACTTCGCCATAAGTGTAGCCTTTGCTAGTGGTAGCATCCACAAATGCCTGTCAGCGTATAACTCTACATTGTGAAGCACAAAGTCCGGGAGAGTCACGTTGTCTGGTACTTGAACGGGAGGATATCTACTCCGGAAAATGTTTTCACCTTCTTCTAGCTGTTGTGAGCATTCTACTGCATGAGTTCCCATCATCAGTAATATGCCTCATCTTAACTCTCCATGCTAATTTATAGGTGAAATTTTGTAACCTTGGTAAGTTGTAAGTAGAGTAGTAGCATCACGAAAATGAAATGTGCATGCATGGAGGTTAGAGGATTGGTAGATGTGGGCCTTTCTTTTTTACTGATAAGAATTTGTTGAATCATTCCATTCTGTCTGACGTCTTCTTGCATTAGTTATCTTTCCTATAAATGGCTTTCATGTTTGGTGAAGCATGCCATACTGAGAAGGCTCAATATGTTATGCTGGAATTTCACATTTTATTTTTAATTTCTACTTGTTCAATTGGAAGGTTGCTTTCCATGTTGCAACTGCATTTTTACCGTCGCTTTGCTAGAATGGTGAGCAAAACTTAGTCGAAAACTTGAAATAAATACTTCTTTGAAAAATCTTCTTTTAGCGTCAATATATGTTGTTGCTAGACTAATTCCATCAGCCATGTTCATCTCAGTTGCACGTTCAACCTGACCCTTAGGAACTGGATATCCCAATTAGTGTAACGTAGCGTTCGGATTTAAAAGATGTTTGGTTTAGCTTAGATAATAAAAATGTTCGGATTACACTGGTTTAGATTTGCTTTGGGAATTTCAAATCATGATTATCTTTACTTAAACGCCTGTTTCACACTATCCGTACAAGTACCAACATACGTCAAGGCAAACAACTCGTTTCTGTTTCAGAGAAACAAATAGCAACTCATATTAAGTTAGGAAATTACTGCATCAGTGGAAGACATTCTAGGCTTCTGCATGAAAATCCATTGTAGCTCGATTTCATGTGAAAAGAACTACGGAGTAAACAAGGTCCACTATGGACAAACGTAATCATAACAAACCTAATGTAAATTTGCAATCTACAATTTGTCAAAGAATATGAAAACAAACGTCGACAACCAAATTATTGAATATGGGCCGCTCATTTTTATAGGAAAAAAGCACCGTTACAAAACCAGAAGGTATGCAAGAAGAATAATTAGCAAAGTAACACCTATATATTCGACAAGGCAATGGTCGCACAAGGTGGGTAATTGTGATGCATTACAACTCCGAAACAAAGAATCACCTAATAACGGAGCATGTAGGTTCTACGTCTGAACCAGTTATAATCAGGTAGATCCTGGATAGGCCCCACCGCGGATATAGCAACATCCTGCCAAAAGGAAGAAAAAAATACAAATTGTTCAACACTCAAAAAAGAGATCAAGGAAATTTGAGTAACAAGATTGTTTCATAGCAATAGACCCCCAGGTCTCAAATATTTTTTGAATCCTTACCTGGTCAAATATAAATCTGTTTGCAACACGTTTGATGGTGCTAGCATCCACGGCATCAATCCTTGCAAACAGCTCTGTGACTGGAATCCTTCTGCCATATGTGAGTAGCTGCAAAGCAGGAGGAAAAAAAGGGAAATGCATTACACTCTTACGACTATCAAAGCAGCACATACAAAGCAAAAGATCTTAGTTTTGACATCACTCGACCCCGCTCTTGATGGAATCAAACTCCCACAATATACGACCTATGTTTCCACTTACGGCAGTATGTTCACTTCATATAAAACGCACATACTTGATGACACACCCAAACTTGTCAGCAAACATAAAACCAGAGAAAAGGCACATACTTGATCATTTGGCTTATCATTAAACAAATTCTCCTAACTCAACTTGAGCAAACAGTTTAAGAGCTACTCTTTTTTTTCCTTTTTTTTCTTCTTATAAGGTCTATTAAGAGCTATTGTTACCAACAACCAGCTGGCACCAACATCTTTCAGCCTTCAATTTGTTCTTATCTACTCGTACTTAAGCAAGCATAATTACGCTGCTTGTTACTGTTGTACTCCACCACCCAGTCACACTCCCTCTCACAATAATGAACTTTATGATCCAAATGTGGTATGTTATTGCTGCTGAATGGCTACAGCACGCAATTATATTTGGTTGCAGCAACATATTGGCAGTAGAAGCCGTAATATTGGTGAAGATGATGTTTCTGGCATTGCGGAATCTTGAAATTCAGAATCTAAATGCAATAATGGACCAACCTGTTATCATCATCTAGTAGGCTTTGGCACAGTTTCAAATAAATTCAGAATCTTCACGGTCATAAATTGATTAAAATACATAAAGCAGTTCAATCTCTTTTATGCACACATATGGAGGTGTCCAGGACATTCTTCAGGAAATTAATACCAAGGGGGAAGAAAGGAAACAAATTCCATCTGCAGCGACTTATCCATGACTCAACCCAACCCCAACACTTCTTCCCAAGAAATAGAAGGAATAACAGAAAGAAAAAAGACTAATTACAATCATGGCATAACACACATGTAGACCCACAGAATCAGATATTTAAATTTAAAAAAATAGTACCTGACGCCCAATGTCTTCGGCAACAGGACTAGTTCCATCAATGTGAAGCATGAGAGAAGACTTCAACTGCAAACCGGTATTGGTGATGAGAAACAAAGAAAAACAACAGAGAGGAAAAAGACAACTAGACCTGACCGTTTAACATTAAGTAAGACTAACCTGATTGCAAGCACGAGTCACATCAGCATCCGAAACACGGTAGCACAATTTGCTTACCTCACGCATAATGCAGTAGGACAAATCACTCAAACAATCAGGCTGCAAATTAAGATTCCATTTGAGATAAAACTAGAATTATTCATAACCACATGCCAGTCAAATGGATCACAATACCAACACAACCATATTTTTTTGTCTTTAGAGAGGAAAAAAACTGCTTCTAAGAACAAACAAATAAATTGCTCAGTTTATACTAACAACAATATCTTTAAAAATCCAAGCAGATCAAGTACCACCTTGCCTAATATAAAACTAGAATTATTCAAGACCATATGCCATTTTTTTGTGTTTAGAGAAAAATCTGCTTCTTTAGAACAAATAAATAGATTGCTCAGTTTATACTAACCACAACATCTTCTCAAAAAATATAAGCGGATCAGTACCACCCTGACTATTATAAAATAAGAATTATTCACAACCATATGCCAGTCAAAAGGATCACAATAGCAACACCTAACCATTTTATTTTATCTTTAGAGAAAATCTGCTTCTTTTAAGAACAAAAGGTTAAATTGCTCAGATTATACTAACCACAATATCTAAAAAAATCAAGCAGATCAATCCACTTGCCTAATATTCAATGTTAGAATACTGCATCAATCCAAAACATGAGAAGTAAATGACACAGAAGAACTACTTCACCGTCAACGTTCGACACAGTATTTGAAGTTGAAGGTTCATTATTTTAGATTTGAGTTTAGAGTCTCAGATTTTTATTTACCCTGGAAACTTTCCTATATTTATGTTTTCCTCAAATTGAACTTTTGTAACTAAACCATTCTATACTCAATTAAATAGAGTTCAAAAAGGTTTTATTTTATTGTTTAATCAGCTATTTCCTATGTATTTTATTTCAAAAATCTAACTTCTTAATTGCTAATTGAATGAAATTGTAATGGGTATGAATTGACAATTTGACATAGATGTTTTTACTTTATTGGACCACTATCAATTCACCAGTATAACACTTAGAAGACTTTTTAAGCATATTCTAGAATCCAAACTCCATTTTGATCTTAGTGAAATTAGAACACATCTGGAGGATATAATAAAAGGTAAATTTGAATATCTATACCCCCAATACAAGACACAATGCATTAAAACCTTTACATCCAACTCTAATACTCCGAGCAGCCGAGCAAGCGCTTGCATTTATTGCAGCTCTTCAGCATAACCAACAACTCCACCTCTCTCTCTCTCTCTATCTCTCTCTCTCTCTCTCTTTCTCTCTCTCTCTCCCTATATATATATATATATATATATATATATCACACACACAAACAAACAAATTTTATTGGAGGAAAGAAAATACAAGGAAAATAAGATAACATATGATCACACCACATTCTTTTCAACAGAAGGAAGACAAGGTGGTTAAAATTCTTACCTTTGCCACGGCATACACACCAAACAGACCAGTATCTTTATAGTTGGTGTTAAAAGCCATCATGCTCTCTGCTAGTTCGTTAATGCCAACACTTTGTGCCAGACTAGAACTGCAAATGATTAGGGGTCCCATCAGAAAAATACGAGACAGAGATCCATCCAGATGCTTGCAATGACACAGATTGCAAAGAAGTAGTGATACACAACTCACCCCATGTGTTTCCCCCCTCCAGCATTTTTATTCCAAGTGCCCAGCATTGATTGCATTACCATCAGTGGAATAGTATCTGGATCAGTCCATGGTGCTCCTTGAAAAGCAACAGCAAATTGCGCCAACGGAATGTCATCATCAATTACCCTGACCTGATTTTGGTAAAATGGTCAGCATAAGAACCGTATTCTAGCGGTAAAAAGAACCGTGAAAGCACCCTGATAAGATATGCATACCTCTGAACCTGTAAAAATTGCTGGTTCTCTGGAAACCAATTCTGAGGCCGTAGTCGGGTCGGCTGAAAGCTTAGTAAATTGTTTCTTAACTTGATCAACAAATTCTTCATGTTTAACAGGCCCGGAAGCAACAATTACCTATTTTAATGTCCACGAAGAAGGTTGAGTGTTTAGACAGGAGATGATAATGTCAAAAGAATCAACTTTGAGCTAACAAACAAGGCAGACTTGGAAAAAGAAGATGAAATCATTTCCAAAATACCATTCTGGGAGCAGTATAATGCGTTGATATGTAGTCCTTCAGATGACTTCTGGTGATTGTCTTTATATTCTGGGCAGGTCCAAGAATAGTCCTACCCAAAGGTGAGTACTGGAATGCAGTTGAATGCAAATGGTCAAAGATGACTTCTTCGGTTTGACCTTCGACCTGCAAACAGATCAATGATAAAATACGACTTCAGAGAACAGAACACGCTTGAGAACTGGTACTTACAGACATTTTCACATCAAGAAAGCCAAGTTCCTACAGATTTCAAAGAGCTGTTGTATATGATACGGACAGCATGACAGATTTCAACAGCTCACTACAGGAGTAACTTTTGGGTTCTGTAGAGTTCCTTCTCTTCTGTCTCCTTAAAGAGGAATGTCCTTTCTTTTGGAAGGTCAATTTCATTTATTATAACTCTTAACCTCTCAAAAGAAAGAGATACCTGGTGGTTCAGAGTATTATATCAACAAGAGCAAGTCACTTAAGCGCAATAATCCTAAATAAAACCCTAGAATATTAATCAGTAAACCATTGACGTCTACTTGTCTGTAACTGCATTCAAATACTAATGGACTATGTATACTTTCATAAATCTAAAGAAACTAGAGGTAATTTTAAATGAAATTAAAAGAAAAAACAATGTATCAGTAAAGTTAACCTTTAGCATCTCGACAAGAAAGTAAGATCTTGAATATTACAACATGCTTGTGCGAGTTCTTATCATACGTGAGCTCAATGAGTGATGCTAGGTTGACAATCGGTGTAAAACTAGTCAACTTACTATGAATAGGCCTAGTAGTTGTTGTACCTTAGTTTTAGTGACCCGCTTGCTGGTTAAGCTCCAAGTGCATTCAGAGACTAGTAGTCCCTCTGTCTCAAATCTCAATTTGTCTTATTGACAATTCAAGCATACATTTTAGTAAGTTACACACATCTTTAATTTATAACCACAAGATTCAAAAGTTCCCTTTTGTGTCCAATCAAACTAAGAATCTTAAATTGGGAATGAGGGAGTAGCATATACGATAGGGTGCTTGCAGCTCATCAACAAAGGAAAACGGGAGAAAAAAAAAACAATCTTTATATTCAGAGATCAAAGAAAATAGAAAAAGCACACCTCCTCCATCTCCCTAAGGATGACATCACGTTCACGTTCAATTTTTTTCTCTTCAAACTTGGAATTCTGAAGTATATCAGCCAAAATATCCAAAGCTACAGGTACATCCCTATCCAACACCTTAGCATAATACGCAGTTTGCTCTCTAGAAGTATAAGCATTCAAATGCCCACCCATATTCTCAATCTCCTCTTCCATCTCCCAAGAAGTCCTCTTTTCAGTACCCTTAAAGATCATATGCTCAAGAAAATGAGCTGTTCCATTAGTCTCATCTGTCTCAAACCTTGACCCTGCATCAATAAACACACCTACTGTGGCTGTCTTTGCAGCGAGGTTGGTTTCAGTGGCCACGCGCAGACCTGATGGCAGTGTAGTCACGCGCGTAGATGGGAAGGTGAGGATTGGTGTGTGGTCGGTTAAGGTAGGGTGTGGGGAGTTGAATTGAAGGAATCGTGAATCGGGATTCTCGAGGCGTTTGATTTTTTGTTTCACCTCTTCGGCTAATCGATCGTAGATCATTGCATCTAGAGGTGGTGGACCGGTGGCCAGAGCGGTGGAGGATGTGGCGCCGACGGCGACGGAAGACGATGCGGAGAGACGGCGTAGTGATTGGGATGTGGTGAGGTTTCGGGACCGGCGGGATAGGGTTAAGAGCTGCCGGATCGTCATGGCTGTGGCTTGTGAATTCGGCTAGGGTTTGTTCTGGTTCCTATATAGTGAAGGAAAATAGGAACGAAGCTCTAGGAAAACCAGGCTGCTAAAGACTAACGAGGCACGCACTGGTCGCCCGACTAAGAGAACATAGCAACGACGTCGTAATTGTTCCTGAAAAAGCTGCTATTTTATGGACTTTCCACATGATTGATCCGAGTTAGGCCCATTAGAATTTCACGAATAAGCCCATCTCAATCGAGAAATGACCCAATAAATCCATGAACAAATAACTGCTAACGTATCTCTGTTTGTCTTACTTTTTTATTTAGTTTATTTAAATTTCGTGTCAAGTCAAAATCGAACAAACAAACTAAAACAGAGAAAGTACTTTTAAATTCATGTATTAGTAAAATACTAGTGTCCTAGAGTTTAAAATTTCTAAGTGAAATTACAAGCTAAAATAATATTTATTTTTAAAGACACGGTCGAAAAGTGATGAATGAATGTTATCTCTACTAAATCGACCCAGCCTTCCGACGTTTTGCTTGGTGGATGACAAAAAACTGGAGTTGTAAAAATAGTTACTATCTAATTTTGCAATTCTCAAGATTTTCCTCTTTTGTTAATAAAATGCAATTGATGCTCTACGTCTTATCCGTGGCAAATCCAGGATTTTAACTCATCAGGTTCGAAAAAAACAATACAGTTGGTGGCCTCCCCCTATCCCCGTCGCTCCTCCGTAGCCGGAGACCTAGATCGCCGGCGATCACCACAGATAGGTGCCCTCGTCACTCTTTTCCCCCTCTCTCCCCCACTTCTTTCTTCTCTTTTTTTTCTTTTTTTTTTGTCTCGTTCTCCCCTTACCTAAACAGGGCCAACAACATGTCTTCACCGGCAAACTTTCCGGTGGTGCCTCAGCCCCATTCTATTTCTTTCTATCTCTTCTTCTCTCTTTTTGTTTTTCAGTCTCCTCCAAGCCCTAGTAGGGGCGAGTGTCACAGTCCGGTGACTACCTCCACTCCGGCGGCTACTTGCATCGGCAAGGGTACAGTCAGCAGATTACTGTCACAAATACATAAGGAGGCTCAACGTCAGCCTGATTCAGACGACCACTTTCATCCCCAGTTTGGCCGGAATCCACCAAATCGTGCACAAGAGACACCAGTGGCAGAATTGTTGTCCTCCGCCTAGATTATGTATTTCCTATATTGATATTGTATTCATTTTGTTGGTTGTTTAATTTCGCATCAATTTTCATTCACTTGTAGTTTGAAGAATTTCGATTATGAAGGTATATGCATGATATCAACAGAATTATTAAAGTTGAATGGAGATATAAGAGTTGAATTTGGGGCCAAAATGTATGGATCCTGAAATATATAGCATATAATCTTGAACTAACAGCAAGATATGTAAAATGGCCAGTTTCAGAAGAATAAACAAAGCAAAAGAAGCGTCATTCTTACACTCAGTAAAAGTTCCACAATTAGTCTGTACTTGGAAGTTCACAAATCTATTGAAGATCTGAAATAAACAATTTCTTGCTGGCGTAAAAGGAGTGAAACCCAAAAGACAACTAAATAAATCTACTCCCTCCGTTTGTCTTACTTTTCTTATTAGTTTGTTCCAAAGAAATTGACACATTTATATATTTAGAAATAATCTTTATGAAATGATTTACAACTACACATATATCTAAGACCGGTCTTTATTCATAAGCGACGTGAGGTATCTGGAGTAAGCGTGTCAGGTGCAAGCCTGGAAATCTAGACTATCAAAAAAAATTGGATTATGAAGCTTGACTGGTTTGCTTTATTTGATTAGTTACTGTTTGTTTGCAGTTTTTTCTTGTCTTTATATTCTTGACTTGTACTATTTGCCTAATTTCATTTCTTACTCTTGTTTCTTGCATGTAGCCTGCACTATTTTATTCACCAGTTTTTGGTATTGTTGCTCCTAAGTTTTTTACATTCGATTAGTATTATTACTATTATAACATTTACCTTTTGTACTGCGTTAATGCTTCTGGGTGTGATGGTGGTTTGAGGTTGTGTCCTCGAGTGGGGATGAGAGTAGTGTCACGCCCCGATTTTTCCTAAGTCTTTACTTAGGGCGTGATGTACAGACATTATTATTTCCACCGTAAGACTTTAATTCTCTTTATTTAGAAATTTAAACTTATATTCAAATCTGACTATTAATAAAAATAACAATAAAGAAATTTGTTCATGACTTTATTGAAAATATAACGCGAGTCCATGCTCGTGCAAACATTGTTTCTACATAGACGTACTGACAAATATTATTCTAAGTTGGAAGGGAGATCATTCCACACGGGCATATCCCGAGACATTGGGCGGCGACATTACGAACGGCGAGTACCAAGCGAAACGATGGACTTGGTATGACAAGAGGCTGGGACGATCGCTAGCCTTGGCGTGGAGCCTTTCCTCTATCCCCTTCCCAAACATGTTAAATAAAAGTCACCCTACCATCCGGTGAGTGAGAACTTTACCTGCGATTCAAAGTAACACCACAATATTCCAAGTGCAATCACATTATAACGTAATAAGCATATTGCAAAACATGTCGATTACAACATTTTTAAATATGCAACAACTCCTCATAGAAATTCTCGGTTTAACTAACACTTCATTTTATCTCGTATTATACGTTAAGACATTCCTTGCATTTCCACATGTTTATTACATTTATATATTTGTGACGCGTATTCACTTTTCATATTTATATATAGGTGAACATGTATTCATCTTTCATTTTTTTGCGTGCAACCGATTCATTATGTATACGTATTTGTGAACGTGTATTCACTTTACGTTTTGTTGCGGCGTGCAACCCGATCCATTATATTTACGTATTTGTGACGCGTATTCACTTTACGTTTTGTTGCGCGTGCAACCCGATCCATTATGTTTACGTATTTGTGAACTCTTTTTCACTTTACGTTTTGTTGCGGCGTGCAACCCGATCCATTATATTTACGTATTTGTGAACATATATTCACTTTACGTTTTGTTGCGGCGTGCAACCCGATCCATTATGTTTACGTATTTGTGAACGCGTATTCACTTTACGTTTTGTTGCGGCGTGCAACCCGGTCCATTATATATTTATATATTTATGTGAACACGTATTCACTTTTCATATTTTTCAGAAGATCAAATAAATAATATTCTCTTTTCTAACATTCTGTCATTCATACTTGTAACGATTATAACTTTTTAACCATAACTCCAACTAATGTGTTTCTCAAGCGGAAGCTAAGGTAAGACGGGGATCTTTCACTGTACCAAATTTCATTTAAAACTACTTTGGGTAACTAACACAAATTTATCCTCAAAACAGCCACATAAAATTTGTTTCGGCAGAATTTTTATTAAACAACACTCAATCTTATAATAGTCATAACTCCTAATCTGTAAACCCGTTCAATCCCCATAAATTCTCAAAACGACGAGAACAGAGAGCTACACGTCTCCATGTGAACCATTCTTTCATATTCTGTACCATTTGGTACAGTTTTACACTTTTATTCTCTGCCCTTCCTGGATATCGATAGATCCGAGGCAGAAACTTTAAACAGCGATAACTCTCAATACGTAAGTCGGATAGACCCCCATAAGGTCTCAAAATGTCCACAACAAAGAGATATAGAACTTTCATTTAGCAACAATTTTCATATTCCCCACATATTAGTACAGTTTTACGTTTCAACGTCCTGCCCTTCTGGATTCCGATGAATCCGAGGCAGAAACTTCAAACTACAATAACTCTCAACTCGTAAGTCCGTTTTAACAAATATTTATATATACCTGTCCGTAACAGAGAGATTTACAACCATGTAAATTTTCATATAATTCTAATAATTACAACTCAATAAAAACAGTCCGTAATTATGCCTTTCCGAATTTCGATCAAATCTAAGGCAGGAACTTTGAACTATGATAACTTTCAAACCGTATGTCCATTTTACCTCATTTTTGGTTCTATATGATCATATTAGAGATGTGTACAATTCTTCCGAATTTCATCAAATTCTAACAATTATAACTCAGTGAGAACAGTTCGTAAAGTTCATGACGCAACTAGTTATCTAAACCATCAAAAGTTCTATATTTCTTTTCAACACTCAATTCTTATTCCAACATGTATTGAACTAAAAATAAAGGATGTTACCAAGAATTTCTGAGTGAGAAAACTCACCTTGTAAGTGTGAAGATTATTGTTGTGTGGTTGCTAAAATTATTCTTACTCTCTAGTATTTTTCTTCTTGTTCTTCTTGCCCTCTTGGTATTTTTTTCCTCTTCTTTTCCCTTGTTTTTTTCTGATTTTCTAACCTTTATGTTTTGTACTTTGTTTGTGTGTAAATACAATGTATAAGTGGAGAGTTTTCTATAACCTATGGGAGGTGAAATGACAAGAGTTGGAGGGGAAATGAAAAGGGGGGAAGGGGAGGGAATGGACGTGCATGCTGCACACATCTTTTTTTTTTGTTTTTTCTTTTTTTTTCTTTTCTTTTGTTTTTCTTTTGTTTTTTCTTTTTTTGTTTTCTTATTTTCATTTCATCTATCTATTTATCCAACTTTAACACTAACTCTATCCCATGCAATTTATTCTTTGTTTTCTTATATATATATATTTTTATTAACCCAACCACAACTATATATTTTTTTTTTCCGGATTTCACAAGTAGGGTGGGGATCGGGGTGGGGAAGGTAAGGGGACCAGGAGAGTTCATAATTTGCAAGTTGGATCTTGGAACACAGAGAATTTGACGGGTAAGTCGATAGAGCTAGTGAAGATTCTTAAGAAGGAGAAGATCAATGTAGTGTGTGTTCATGAAACCAAATGGGTGGGAACTAAGGCTTTGGATGTATATGAGTTTAAGTTGTGGTATTCAGGATGCTCGAGGGGTAGGAATGGAGTAGGCATTTTAGTAGACAGAGAACTCAGATATCAGCTAGGGGAGGTTAGGATGGTGAATGATAAGATGATGACTATCAAGTTATTATTGGGAAGGCTTACTTTAAACATAATTAGTGCATATGCACCACAAGCGGGTTTGGAGGAATAGGACAAAAGGTGTTTCTGGATGAGTTGGATGAGGTTGTGAGAGGCATCTCGTAGACGGAGAAAATAGTGTTTGGAGTAGATTTTAATGGTCACATCGGGGATATAAATGAGGGAGGAATGTCGCTTTTAGACTTTGTGAAAGCTTTTGAGTTGGTCATGGCTAACTCGAGCTTACAAAAGATGAAGGAACACTTAGTGACTTATCGGAGTGCGGTGGCTAAGTCTCAAATATATTATTTTCTCATTAGGAAGGGTGATAGAGGTGTATGCAAGGACTGCAAGGTTATTTCGGACGAGAATCTTTCAACCCAGCATGGGCTCGTGGTTATGGACTTAGAGGTCAAAGGAAAGAAGAAGAACAAGGTTACTCAATACCGGCCAAAAATTAGATGGGGAGGTCTGACGAAGGTCAAATCCCAGAAGATGAAGGAGAAATTAGTGGTTATGGGGGGCTGGGGGAGTTGTAAGAATGTAGATAATATGTGGACTAAAACAGTCGAATGCATCATGGAAGCATCTAGAGAGGTGCTAGGGGTCTCGATGGATAATTCAGGTGGACGTAAAGGGGATTGGTAGTGGAATGAGGAGGTCCAAGGAAAAGTAAAAGCCAAGAAGGTTGCCTATGCGGTGCTAGTGAAAAGGGTTGATGATGAGGACAAGATAAGGAATAAAGAAAGGTATAAGGCAACGAAGAAGGAAGCGAAGCTAGCGGTCACGGTGACTAAAACAACAACTTTTGAGCATTTGTATGACGGGCTCGAGTGCAAATGTAGGGATAGAAAGTTGTATAGGCTTGACAAGATGAGAGCGGGGAAGTCTCGTGACCTGGATCAAGTAAAGTGCATCAAGAATGAGAATGACCAAGTGTTGACAGAAGAGACACATATTAGACGGACATGGCAGACATACTTTCATAAGTTTTTGAATGAAGAAGGGACAAACATATCGCGTTGGGGGAGTTATAACATTTCAAGAGTCGTAGAGACTTTGAATATTGTAGGGGCATAAAAGTTGCGGAGGTTATGGGGTAATTCATAAGATGGAGAAGGGAAGAGTGATCGGGACAGATAAGATATCGGTAGACTTTTAGAAGAATGTAGGGAAGGATGGTACGAAGTGGATGACTAGATTATTTAACGCTATCTTTAGAAAGGCTAAGATATCAGAGGAATGAAGATGGAGTACAATGATCTCGTTGTACAAGAACAAGGATGATATTCATAATTGCAATAATTATAGGGGCATCAAACTGCTAAGCCACACTATGAAAATTTATGAGAAAGTGGTTGAGATGAAGTTGAAGAGAAATGTATCGATATCCGAGAACCAATTCGGCATGCCGGGACAGTCGACAATCGAAGTTATTCATCTAGTCAGGATATTGTTGGAGCAGTATAATGGCAAAAAGAGAAATTTACACATGGTGTTCATTGATTTAGAGAATGCATATGATAAAGTCCATCGAGAGATATTGTGGAGATGTTTGGAGGCTAAAAGTGTGTATGTGACCTATATCAGGACAATTAAAGATATGTACAAGGGTGCCAAGACCTGGGTTAGGACAATATGAGGTTACTCAGACCATTTTACGGTAGTAATGGAGTTACATCAGGGATCCGATCTTAGCCCATTTCCTCCCAATTGTGATGAATGAATTGGCATGTCATATTCAAAATGAGGTGTTGTGGTGTATGTTATTTGCAGATGTTATATTTTTGATTGATGAGATGCGCAGTGGAGTTAATGATATGTTGGAAGTTTGGAGAACGGTCTTAGAATATAAAGGTTTCAAGCTAAGTAGGACTAAGACGGAGTTTATTGAGTGTGAGTTCAGTGACGTGCCACATGAGACAAATGTGAAAGTAAATATTAAGGCACAAGCTATATCTAATGGAGAAACGTTCAAGTATTTTAGTTCTATAATACAAGGTGATTGGGAGATTAACGAGGATGTCATACACTGTATTATAGCATGATGGATGAAATGGAGGCTCGTCTTTGAGGTTTTTGTGATAAGAACATGTCGCCTAGACTAAAAGGTAAGTTCTACAGAGTAGTGGTTAGACCAACATTGTTGTATGTGGCAGAATGCTGATGAGTCAAGAACGTTCACGTTCAGAAGATGAAGGTGACAGAGATGAGGATGCTCAGATGGATGTGTGGCCACACGAGGAAAGATATGATTAGAAACGAAGTTATATGGGATAAGATCGGAGTTGCCTTCGTAGAGGACAAGATGAGAGAACCGAGACTGAGATAGTTTGGGCATTTGAATAGGAGGTGTGAAAATGTGCCAATTAAGAGGTGTGAGAGATCGACGATTGTAAGAGTTATGAGAGGTATATGTAGTCCGAAGAAGAATTGGGGAGGTGATTAGAAAGGATATGGCACAACTTCAGCTGACTGAGGACATGACCCTAAATAGGAAGATTTGGAGGTAGAGAATTAGGATAGAAGGTTAATACATAGTTGAGTTTTTACACATTGTGTGTGAGAGAGGTATGGGGCTCGCCTCTTAAACTCCTCAGCTTTTTTTCGGTGTAGTATTACTTAGGTTTTGAGTCGATCTATACTCTTATTTATGTATTACTATGTGTTGCTCCATTTGTTCTGTATCGTGGTATTTTGTGGTATCTTACTGTCTTATTTTTCTTGAATTCATGCATTGATCATGTTTCTTTTGAGCAGATAGTCTATCAGAAACAACATCTCTACCCCACAAAGATAGATGTAAGATATGCGTATATTCTATCCTCCAGATCCTGCTTGTGAGAATACACTGGGTGTGTTGTTATTGTTGTTGTTGTTGTTGTTGGTTCAAGAAAACAACTAAACATAAACAATAATGTTATCCCTTATAATTAAACCTAGGATGTTGGAGACAAAATTTTGAACACTCTCGGTCACTTGAGCTAACATTTTGCTTTTGTTCAGGATATTCAAAAGTTAATATATGTACATAAACACATAAATATACCATATAAGTATATATGTTACATTGAAGGATCGAGGAAAGAAAGGGGACAATTCACAGAAATGTCCTTATTTCGGGATAGTCTGATTTTTTTTTTGTCCTTCGCCTAAAAACTCCTGGATTATGAGTTCAAACTACAGCTCAATAAAAAATTTAAAAAAATCGTAAGGCAGAGTTTTTCTCCGAATATAAAGCAAACTCTACCTTAAGACAAATTCCTTAAGTCAAAATTTGTCTTATGTGATAGTTTGCAGGCAAACTTTGTCTTTCAATTTTTTTTTTTTTTTTTACTGAGCGGGGTTCGAACCCGAGACCTCAGAATATTTTCGATCACTTTTTGAAGGGAAGAATAAAAATTAAAGACCAACAATTTCAGCGTCAAATTAAAGACCAGTGCCTTTGAAGAACCATCCTCGCAAAAACTTGAAAAAAAGGGAGGAAATTTTAACTTTGATTACGAGGTGGTGTAAAATTCGTGTATCATTGGGCTTGGCTAAGTATGGGACTCACTAAGAGGAGAGAAGGGCCAGGTTGTGCTTCACTCTAACTGGGCCCAGTTTAAGTGTGATTTGATTCCTAACAGACTTATTACTCCATGTGATACGTGATTCTGGTTCTGTCAATTAGGCCTAGCTTTTATCTGATGGACTTCAGAAATGAAAATATTAGGGCCATATTATTTCAATCTGAAGGGTTCTTTGGACTAGAAATCATTATTTGTATTTTTTTTCTCTTTACCTATGGTCACTAATTAGGGAAATTTTGACGAATAGATATTTTTTTAGAGCGTTAATCCACGAATAGTCATTAGTCAACGTGTTAAAATTGCTGGGAAATCACACGAAGTTTTTGAAAATAATATAGTGAAAACATCACAATAAATTTATGGATTGTCTTTAAGTATGAACTAAACTTCAGGTTAAAATAAAAGAGTTAAAACTAAATAAAACATATCCAATATAATCTCTTAAGTGAAGTCTGTTATTACATTTGTGTTCAAAATCAGAAAAACCAAAAACTAGAAAAAAGGAATAATGCAGAAAGTAAGAAAAATATCCGAGATCACAGAATTCACGTGTGTCCTTAAGGAATTTAATCCCCTCACTGTAACCGAGGTTATGCCTCCCAGGATAAAACGGATATACCTGTCGCAGGAGTCGCGGTACTTCAAACGCCAACGAACTCAATGTTGGCAACGAACCACAGTAAGACTCGATAGTTTTATTTGTGAAAGAGAATGCAGAATTTCAATGAAGGAAATTATTTTCAGTGTATTAAAAATGAGACATTGCCTCAGTTTATATAGCCTCGAAGTTGCCTGTTCGGAAAGGTTGGTGACTGTTCCGAAAGGTTGGTGACTGTTCGGAAAGGCCACTTTGCCTTTTCGGAAAATGAGAAGAAAAAAAAATGTTTGGGAAATTTAATTTTTATTCCGCGAAAATTAATTACCAATTAATCTTTTCCGACGGAAATAAAAAATCCAAAAAGATTATCAATCAATCAAATCCAAATCCAAATATGAAGTCGAGCGACAACGACGACGCAAGGGGAATCCCTCTTCTCAACTCTTTAAGAGCTAGAGGAAGTACTTTCTAATATAAGCATATAACTTTTTCTTTCTACCACCGATGTGGTACAAAACTCCTTTGAAAAGGAACTTTGTTTTGAACTTCATTTTCCTTTCATTTCATTTTTCCTCCATTTCTTATTCACACCAACTTAGCTAGCTTTAACCATTAACTAGCTATAACAATCCCCCACATGAATGGGGAATGGCTATATGATGAAAAACATGCATGACAAAAAACTGTATGATTCGTAAGCAAGGATTAATCGCATCTGGATAAGTAGATTTCTCTTTGAACTTTCCGTAGTAAACATATGTCGGTTATACTCGGTCAATCGGTAGATTTGATATCTTTGAACTGTCGAGCTTAGGTGTATACCTAGACAACCACATGTCACACAATTAACCCTTTAACCGTCTTTGGTTCTCATTGTTTTGTTCGTTTCAGCCATGAACAATGCCTGGTTCATAAGTGCGTAGAGAATTGACCTTACAGAATTCTCCTTGAAGCGACTTACATTTCACACTTACATAGGTGATTCCTAAATGTGTATACACTATTTGATATACCCCGTACCAAACTTAGGAACCATTAAAAAGCCGTAATAATTTATCCTGCTACTGAACATTGTCTCATCACGAGAATGGACCAAAAAATTATTATGACAATGTTGAACCGTCATCAATGACTTTGTTTGATCTCTTTGAACCTAGATCTTGAGATCTCCAGTCTTCTAGGTAGAGTTACCGTCACGATGACTTGTCCTCGGCCATAGTCCCATTCCCCTCGATGATCTTTCAACTACCTCTCTAGTTAGGCCTTTAGTTAGTGGATCCGACACATTATCTCTTGACTTAACATAGTCAATTGTGATAGTTCCACTAGAGAGTAGTTGTCTAACGGTATTATGTCTTCGTCGTATGTGACGAGACTTTCCGTTGTACATAACGCTCCCGGCTCTTCCTATTGCCGCTTGGCTATCGCAATGTATGCATACAGGAGCCAACGGTTTGGGCCAAAATGGAATATCTTCTAAGAAATTTCGGAGCCATTCAGCTTCTTCACCGGCTTTGTCTAAAGCTATGAACTCAGATTCCATTGTAGAGCGGGCGATACATGTCTGTTTGGATGACTTCCAAGACACTGCTCCTCCACCTATGGTAAAAACATATCTACTTGTGGATTTAGTTTCAGTTGAACCAGTGATCCAATTTGCATCACTGTATCCTTCAATAATTGCAGGATACCTGTTATAATGCAAAGCAAAGTTTTGAGTATGTTTCAAATACCCCAAAACTCGTTTCATTGCCAGCCAATGATTTTGGTCGGGATTACTAGTGTAGTAACTTAGTTTACTTATAGCACACGCAATATCAGGTCGCGTACAGTTCATGATATATATCAAACTTTCCAACACTCTGACATAATTCAATTGAGAATGACTTTCACCTTTATTTTTTGCAAGAGCAAGGTTCATATCAATTGGCGTCTTTGCAACTTTAAAGTCCAAATACTTGGACTTTGCAAGTACCTTTTCAATATAATGAGATTGAGACAATGCTAGACCTTGAGGAGTCTTATGGATTTTAATTTCCAGAATTAAATCGGTAACTCCTAAGTCTTTCATATCAAACTTACTAGCAAACATGCACTTAGTAGTATTTATGTTACCAATGTCGTTACTCATTATCAACATATCATTCACGTACAAACAAACAATGACGACGTGGTTCGGAGTGTTCTTAATGTAGACACATTTATCACACTCATTTATCTTGAATCCATTTGATAGCATTGTATGGTCAAATTTTGCATGCCGCTTTTGGGTGCTTGTTTTAGTCCGTAAAGAGACTTAACAAGTAGACTCACTTTCTTCTCTTTCCCTGGAACTACAAATCCTTCAGGTTGTTCCATATAAATTTCTTCCTCTAACTCTCCATTTAAGAATGTTGTTTTCACATCCATTTGATGGATTTCAAGACCGTACACGGCGGCTAACGCTACTAACATCCGAATAGATGTAATCCTCTTTACCGGTGAGTATGTGTCAAAGTAATCAAGACTTTCTCGTTGTCTAAACTCTTTAACAACTAGTCTTGCCTTATATTTATCAATAGTACCATCAGCTTTCATTTTTCGCTTGAAAATTCATTTGGAACCTAAAGGTTTATTCCCTGGAGGAAGATCAATCAATTCTCAAGTATGGTTGTTCAATATGGATTATATCTCACTATTGATTGCATCTTTCCAACACTGAGCTTCCTATGAAGACATAACTTCGTTGAAAGTTCGAGGCTCATTTTCCAACAAAAATGTTAGAAATTCTGGTCCAAAGAAAGTAGACGTCCTTTGACATTTACTGCGTCTTGGATTTTCCTCCTCAGGAACATTTTCCTTTGTTTCTTCCCGAGGTCGTTTAAATACTTTGATAAACGACTCACATTCCTTTTTATACGGATATATGGTTTCAAAGAAGTCAGCATTATCTGATTCAATTACCGTATTCACTTGAATGTCGGGATCTTCTGATTTCTGAACCAGAAATTGATGTGCCTTACTATTTATGGCATATCCTATGAAAACACAATCAATGGTTTTAGGTCCTATTTTTACCCTTTTGGGTTTAGGAACTTGCACCTTGGCCAAACACCCACACACTTTGAAGTATCCCAAATTGGACTTCTTTCCTTTTCACTTTTCGTATGGAATAGATTTTGTTTTGTTATGGGGCACTCGATTGAGTATTCGGATAGCTGTTAGAATGGCTTCCCCACCCCCCCCCCCACAAGTTCAGGGGTAAACCAGAACTTATTAACAGGGCATTCACCATTTCTTTCAGTGTTCTATTTTTCCTTTCCGCAATTTCGTTTGATTGTGGCGAGTAAGGGGAAGTTGTTTGATGAATAATGTCATATTTCAAACATATTTGTTCAAAAGGAGATTCATATTCACCGCCCCTATCACTCCTTATCATTTTAATCTTTTGTTAAGTTGAGTCTCAACTTCAGTTTTATATTGCATGAATGCTTCAATTGCTTTATCTTTACTATTAAGTAAATAAACGTAGCAATACCGCGTACTATCGTCAATAAAAATTATGAAATACTTCTTTCCACCGCGAGATGAGATTGACTTCATGTCACAAATATCTGTATGGATTAAGTCTAAAGGACTTGAATTCATTTCAACTGACTTATAAGGATGTTTAACATACTTAGATTCAACACAGATTTGACATTTTGATTGATTGCATTCAAACTTAGGCAATACTTCCAAACTAATCATTTTTCGCAAGGTTCTATAATTGACATGTCCTAAACGTGAATGCCATAAATTATTTGACTCAAGCAAGTAAGACGAAGCAGAAACTTTATTATTATTGGCAACGACTATTACATTCAGTTTGAAAAGGTCCTCTGTGAGGTAACCTTTTCCTATGTACATCTCGTTCTTACTTATTACAACCCTGTCAGAAACAAAAACACACTTAAAACCGTTCTTCGCTAGAAGTCCGATAGATACTAGATTTTTCCTAATTTCAGGAACATGACAGACGTTGTTGAGAGTCACCACCTTGCCAGAGGTCATCTTCAGCAGTATCTTTCTATAACCTTCAATTTTGGCCGTTGTAAAATTTCCCATATATATAGTCTCGTCGGACCCAGCGGGAGCATATGAAGCAAAGACTTCTCTAACAGCACAAATGTGGCGAGTGGCGCCAGAGTCAATCCACCACTCTTTCGGATTTTCCACTAGGTTGCACTCAGACAACATAACACACAAATCATCAACCTCCTCGTTTGTTTCAACCATATTAGCCCGACCCTTCTTCTTTTCCTTTTTCGGAGCACGACAGTCTGCAACTTTGTGTCCGATTTTTCCACAATTGTGGCAGTTTCCCTGAAATTTCTTCTTGTTGGGATAGTTCCTTGGTCCCAATGTCTTTTTTCTCTTTTCCATATTAGTTGGGGCAGTTTCAACAATATGTGTTCCCCCTATGGTTGATCTCCTATTTGCCTTTTTCTCAGCTGCCTTATTATTTTCCTCGATTCTTAACCGGACGATGAGATCTTCCAGTGTCATCTCCTTTCGCTTGTGTTTCAAGTAATTTTTGAGGTCCTTCCATGAAGGAGACAACTTTTCTATCACTGCCGCAACTTGAAACGCCCCACTAATCACCAAACCTTCAGCGAGGAGATCGTGGATGATAACCTGCAACTCTTGTACTTGAGTAACAACAGACTTGCCATCTACCCTTTTGTAGTCCAGAAATTTGGCAGCAATGAATTTCTTTAATCCAGCATCTTCTGTTTTATATTTCTTTTCCAACGCATCCCATAGTTCTTTTGATGTTCCCACATTACTATAGACGTTGTAAAGATCATCCTCCAGTCCGCTAAGAATATAATTCTTGCACAAAAAATCTGAGTACTTCCATGCCTCAGCTATAACAAAACGTTCATTCTCAGGTGTTGATTCCGACAAAACTGAAACGACCTCCTTAATAAGCTTTTGGAGGCTTAAAGTAGTTAAATATAAAAACATCTTTTGTTGCCATCTTTTGAAATCAATTCCGGTGAATTTTCCAAGTCACCTGTGCAAAGACGATCTGAGGCGCAAAGATTGCTCGTAGAACCAACCACGGGGGCTGGTGTGGCAGTAGCATTCATATCTGGAGTCATGTCTTCCATTTCTGTCACAAACGAAACAACAGAAAAAATTAATAAACGGTGAAGATTTTATTTCTTCAAACCGAATCAATTTTGATAGCAACAAATATAATACACAACGATGATGATTTTATTTCTTCAAACCGAATCAAAATACTTGAAACGAAATGCAGTAAATTGTATGTTGTATACTTGATGAAGTTTTTATATCTTCAAATCAAATACCCAAATGAGTAGAAAGTTATGAAAACTTTAATCTCAACCGGAGTAGAAAATCCGAAGATTTTAGTCTCCAAACAACATACAAGTTCGTTACACTGAAACATCAAACATACACATTTTTCCTTTCCTTTTTATTTTTACTTTCTGGAAAAACACCTTTTTTATTTTCTGGGAAAACACCTTTTTTTTTCATGGGAAAACACTTTTTTCCCTTTTCTTTCCTGACAATGTTCTGTAATCGTTAAACAAGAACAAGTGAACACAGAAATAATTGTAAATTCCTTAAGCTTGTTATTACGCCTGTGTTCAAAATCAGAAAACGGAAAAACCAGAAACTGAAAAAAAGGAATAATGCAGAAAGTAAGAAAAATATTCGAGACCACAAAATTCACCGTGTGTCCTTAAGGAATTTAATCCCCTCACTGTACCCGAGGTTATGGATTACTTCCTCCCAGGATAAAACAGATATACATGTCGCAGGAGTAGCGAAACTTCAAACGCCGATGACTTCGAAGAACTCAAAGTTGGAAACGAACCACAGTAAGACTCGATAGTTTTATTTGTGAAAAAAAATGCAAAATTTCAATGAAGGAAATTATTTTCAGTGTATTAAAAATGAGACATTGTCTCAGTTTATATAGCCTCGAAGGTGCCTGTTCGGAAAAGTTGGTGACTGTTCCGAAAGGCCACTTTGCCTTTTCAGAAAATGAGAAAAAAAACGTTTGGAAAATTTAATTTTTATTCCGCGAAAATTAATTACCAATTAATCTTTTTCCGGCGGAAATAAAAAATATTTTCAAAAAATGAAGATTTGAAATTAAATAAATTTGGTCCAAAAAGATTATCAATCAAATCATTTGACCGAATCCGAAGCCGAACCGAGCGACGACGATGACGCGAGGGGAGTCCCTCTTCTCAACCCTTTAAGAGATAGAAAAAGTACTTTCTAATATAAGTACATAACTTTCCCTTTCTACCTGGTACAAAGCTCCTTTAAAAAGAAACTTTGTTTTGAACTTCATTTTTCTTTCATTTCATTTTTCCCTCCACCTCTCATTCAGACCAACTTAGTTAGCTTTAACCATTAACTAGCTATAACAAAGTCTGGTGGAGCTTGAATACTCCATGATAAAAATGCTGGTTTATCTTGGAGTTCAGCTCGAACTTAGAAATTTTTCCCTGAGTTCGGTTTAGAAATTCAGAATTTATTACGGAGTTTTCACTAGCTATTTCTCAAAAAACCCTCTCATGGGGCTATTCTTCAAAAACTTCTCAATTGCAAGCTATTCGTTGACTAATGCTCTAAAAAGTGGCTCCTAGCCCAAATTTTACCCATGAATTATTGTTCGTTTGATTTGCAGAATTATATTGTTGGGAACTTGGGAGTAAGCTTGCATATCACTCAAAGGCCATGTCCCCCTTTTCAAGCTGTTCCCACCACACCACATGTAGATCGAGTACCTGATTCTTTGATTTGAAGCTTACTTTTCCCGTAATTAGTGTTAAATGACTATTTACTTCAAGGCAGTAATAGTCACAACTCAAAAAACAATTTCGTGCCATTAGACTAATTACTTCACCATAATCAATCCACCACACTCTACTGGGATCTAGCTTTGATTTCCACCAAAGAATTATTGGCTCCTCGCCTCGGAAATAGTAGTATACAGGTTTAGATATAGCAGTGCAGTAGAATGTGCAACTTGAGTATTAATGTATGTATGTTTATTTGATAACTCGCATGCAAATAATTAAGCATGTTATATATGTTTATTCCCTATTGAAAGCAGTGATGATTTCACGTCCACGGCAAAGAAGGAAAGTCTGTCAGTGCTTGGAATCAAATGCACAATTTTTGTTTACTGTTTATAATCATGGTGTTTTCATTTGTTTGCCCGTATTTCAACTATTTTATCTGTTATCATTCACCAGCACAACTAACGAGTAATTTTATTCAACAAGTATTGAAAAGATGGAGAAAATCACCTAATATTTTTGTCTGACTGCGATTTGGATCTAAAATTTTATGATTCACAATCTACTTCATTAACTAATAAACTATATCCTTGAAGTCAACCTTATTAGGTTATTACTACTCCTGACTTCAAAAATCGTGAATTCTTGCTAGTTAAGTCGAAATTACTACTCCAACATCTAAAATCACAATTTTTAAAATTATAATTTTATTATCTGTTCAAATTTAAATTTTAAGAAAAATGTTGAACAACTGACTTAACTAGAGAGCTTAGGCGACACTAAAGATGAGTCCACCTGATATATTTTGTATCAAATTAACTTTATTTTAACGATGTTAGTATTTTTCTATTATTGTTATTAGTATACAATCTTAAATTTCATGTGTATTCCAATTATATCACAAAATTAGAGCAAAGGGAGTGCTATGTTTGATTATGTAAACAGATTATTAGTAGCCGTATTTGGTCAAGAAAGACGAAGGTTAACGGAAACAAAACAAATACCACATATCGAACTACTACTAATATTTTTCTAACTCGATCACCTAATCTGGAGCAAGTCCAATAATATAAAATTATGAGGAAGACCCAAATTAAAGGACCACGAGGGTTAGTTCACTTCTACATGTTTCTTTTAATTTGTTGTATTAACACGAGGTTGCAAAGTTTATGACAAACAAACTGCATTTATGGTAATAATGCTGACGCTGGGGCTTTGTAGAAATATAGCATTGCATTGTAATTAACTATAGTTGGAAAGTTATAACTAACTATGATTAATAGATACTTTACATAGCAATTAGATTAGATATTTGTTATGTGTAGTATTAGTTGTATATATAATCAGTGCACATGTAAAAGACAGTTCAATCAATCAATATACAAGATCTTCTTTTCATTCTTTCTCGTCTCTTTCTCTCCCTCAACTGTGATCTCGTTTCTCTGCTTCTTCCTTTCTTCTTTCTTCATCTCTTTTTCTTCTTTACTTTTACTGCATCATGTAGTCCTCAACATGGTATCAGAGCCGCGTCGCACGAAAGATCCATTACATATCACACAATCGAAATAGAAATCCAGATGAAATGAGGACATGCAATACGTTTTTTTGAAGAAATCCAGACATCGGAATGCAAATCGAAATAGAAAACTATAGATCCATATGAAATGAGGACATGCAATACATTTTTTTGAAGAAATTCAGACATCGGAATGCAAATCGATGACAGTGGAAGGCGAATTGATTTGGCGATTATAGATCGGAAGTAATATTGATTACAAGTGACGGAATCAGAAGGATTTTATCGGGATTAAAGGTAATCAAGTTACACGCAATTAAGATCTATGAGTATATACCTTTTCTGTTGAATTCTGAAAAGTTCACATCAGAACTTGTATTTGTGTGAGTCGATTAAGAACAAATTAAAGGTATCAAAATTATCTAGTATGACTATATCTGAAAATGTTGAGGATGGAAGAACGAGTGTGATAGGAGAGGCAGCAAATTTGAGGAACAATGTAGATCACAATCATCCTATATATCTGTTTCCATCGGATGCACCTGGATCCTTGTCGATTGGGATAATTCTGAGTAGGATGGACAATTATACTTTGTGGAGTAGGGCCATGAAGTTAGCAATGTTAGGGAAGAACAAGATAGAGTTCATAGATGGAACAGTCAGGAGAAAACATTATAATGAAGATTTGGCAAGGGTATGGGACAGGTGCAATGCCATCGTATTGTCTTGGTTAATGGAGAATGTTAGCAAGAGTATGCTAACAGGAATGTTGTATAATGCTGACTCGCAAAATATATGAGAGGAGTTGAAAGAAAGATTCGACAAAGTAAATAGTTCAAGAGCCTTCCAACTCCATAAAGAAAATTTCACATTGAGACAAAGAACAATGTCAGTCTCAGGGTATTATTCGAAGTTGAAGGATCTCTGGGATGAATACGACTCTATTATACCTTCACCATCATGTTTTCCCAGGTCAAAAGAGTTTACTAATCACCTTCAATATCAGAGAGACTGCTGTCGTTCCTGATGGGGTTTAATGAGAGTTACAATCATGCAAGAAACCAAGTGCTCATGATGTAGCAGGTTCCCAATCTGAACCATGCTTATGCACTGGTTAATCAGGAGGAGAGTCAAAGAATTCTGACAGGAGGGATTAGAGCAGTGAATGATCATACTGAATCAGCAATGTTCACAACAAGGAATGCAAATAATAAGGGAGGATATGGAGGAAATCACAAATAGAGTAAGCCTTTCAATCCTAATGCTACATGTGACTTTTGTCACATGAATGGACACTATAGACTTGATTGTTTTAAACTGATGAAATGCAATCATTGTGGAAAGACAGGACACTTGGAGGAATGCTGATATCATCTGATTGGATATCCGGATGATTTCAAGCCAAAGCAGAAAAAGGCCTATGCAGTAACATGTGATTTTGAGGATGCAGGACAGGATTTTGGTGGTGCATCACAATCTGGAGTGAAAATGGTGCAGCAGCAACAACATGAATTTTTTACTCTCAGTCAAAGACAGCATATTCTCAATATGTTGGATTAGAATGACAGAAGCAGAAATCATAGTGCAAATATGGCAGATATACATACTACTGAAGAGTTACTGCAGTGGATTGTTGACTCAGGTGCAACTAATCACATGATAAGTGATCCTAAACACCTATTCAATAATCTGATAACAGAAGGAACATAGAAGGTTCAATTGACAATATGAGACTCAGCAAAAATCTCACATGTTGGTGATTATAAACTAGAAAGAGGTGATGTTCTCAGAAATATTCTATGTGTGCCAGATTTTACATTTAATTTGATGTCTGTATCGAAAGTGACTAAGGAATTAAATTGTAGTGTCAATTTCTTTCCATCATGTTGTGTATTTCAGGACCTATCATCTGGGAAGGTGATGGGGATTGGTAGTGAGAAGGATGGACTTTACATCCTATGTTTGGATGGTTAGATTCAGAAGGAATATGTGGGAAGATGTTTGGTTGCTGCTCAACACATAGATGCAGTGACATGACATAAGAGGCTATGTCATGTATCTATGACAGTCTTGAGAAAAATTTCTGATTTCAAGAACAATTCTGATTTTACTTGAATAATTGTGATATATGTCCTTTAGCAAGACATGCCATGTCTCCTTTTCCTATCAGTAGTACTAGAACAACAAAGCCCTTCCAATTGATACATTTAGATGTTTGGGGACCATATAGAGTTGAAACACATAATGGAATGAAGTATTTCTTGACAATTGTTGATGAATTTTCAAGATGGACTTGGATTGTTTTTAATAAGATTGAAATATGATGTCTATACTGTTTTGAAGAATTTCTTAACTGAAGTAAACACGCAGTTTGATTCTAAAGTTCAGAAAATAAGATCAGATTATGGAACTGAGTTTTTTAATCATAATTGTAGGGAGTTGTTTCTGTCACTTGGTGTTATACATGAGAGTTCTTGTCCATATATACACCACAACAAAATGGTATAGTTGAAAGAAAACATAGACATATTCTTGAGACAGCTAGAGCCATCAAACTGCAAGGTAGTTTACCAGACACGTTTTGGGGTATGTGTGTGGAAGCTGATGTATATGTTATCAACATGATCCCCTCAACAATTCTAAACAATAAAACTCCATACCACATACTGTATAACAAATCACCACAGCTCAGTCACTTGAGAGTCATATGCTGCTTGTGTTTTGCCACCATATTATATACACATGACAAGTTTAGCCCAAGATCTGTTAAATGTGTCCTGCTGGGGTATGCACCTATACAGAAGGGGTACAAGCTTTATGATTTGGAGAATAAGACTATCCTTGTTAGCAGAGATGTGTTGTTTATGGAGAACATATTTTCTTTTAAAAATGACAGACATGAAGAGACTGTCCATATAAAGGCACATGAATAATTCTGTTATGAGGAACTGATCAACACTCATGTGACTAACCTGACTCCAGAAAATGGAGAAAATTTTGCAGGGGAAAGAACTATTCATAATGCAGATCAAGAGTTGGATGTTACTGAGGAGCTGGCCACTCACACCAGAAATGAATGTGTAGATGAAACTCAGACACTAGAGAATGTAGATGAAGCTCAGGAACTAGAGAATATTACACAGACGGACTCAACTGCAGGACCTACAATCAGGAAATCAGGAAGAAGTAGCAAGCCCCATATATGGCATAAGGACTAAATCACCAACAAAGGCTCCCCAAATTGTTTGTATTTTTTCTCTGACAATGTTACATATACAGGTCTCACTTCCACATATCAGCAGTTTGTTGCCAAAGTGTCTCTGGATACAGAACTAACAAGATACTCAGATGCAGCCAAATATTCCAGGTGGATTGCAGCCATGGTGTCTGAAATCAAAGCATTGGAGGACAATGGTGCATGGGAACTGGTTAAACTGCATGAAGGAAAGAAAGAAATAGACTGCAAATGGGTCTACAAAATTAAGTATAAAGCATCAAGATAGGTCAAAAGGTTCAAAGCAAGACTTGTGGCCAAAGGATATAATCAGAAGGAAGAAATTGATTATCATGAGACATTTTCTCTAGTGGTTAAAATGGTCACAGTCAGGGCAGTTGTGGCTATTGCAGCAGTGACGCATTGGATAATACCTCAAATGGATGTCTACAATGCTTTCCTCCAATAAGATCCAACTGAAGAAGTATTCATGACAATTCCAAAAGATTTTAATACCAAGAACAGACAAACACATGTGTGTAGGTTACTGAAATCTTTATATGATTTGAAGCAGGACTCTAGACAATGGAACATCAAATTAACTACAATCTTATTATCTTCATATTCACACAAAGTCATAGAGATTACTCTCTTTTTACTAAATAGAAAGATGAGAAGATTGTGGCGGTCTTAGTTTATGTAGATGATCTGATGTTAACTGGTAATGATGCAGAGCTCATTCAGTCTACAAAGGAATCACTACAGTCAGCCTTCAAGATCAAGGATTTAGGAGAATTGAAGTACTTCCTTGGAGCAAAACCTGCCTATTTTCCCATGGAGCCTAATCAGAAACTTATAAACTCTTAGCTGATCAATCAGGAAAATCACATGATTCAGACACCTTATTGGAGGATCCAGACATGTATAGAAGATTAATTGGGAGGCTATTGTACTTGACAACTGCCATGCCAGACATCACATTTGCAGTCAACTCCCTCAGTCAATTTGTGCAAGCACCCAAGAATTCACATTTGGAGGCAAGTCTTAGGCTTGTGAGATATGTCAAGCAATCACCAGGAATGAGAATACTTATGTCTAGTTCACCTGACTATGCTCTCCAACTCAAGATGTATTGCGATGCAGATTGGGGAAGTTGTGTCAATACTAGAAGATCAGTTACTGCTACTTGGCAATGTATGATTCTTCACCTATTTCGTGGAAGTCAAAGAAGCAAGATACAATATCAAGAAGTTCAGCAGAAGTCGAGTACAGAGCTATGACATCTGCAGTTTCTGAAGTGGTATGGTTGGTTGGCTTGTTTCAAGAACTGAGAGGTGACATATCCCAGCCTGTAGAAATTTTCTCAGACAGTAAATCTGCCATTCAGATTGCTGGTAATCCAGTCTTCCATGAAAAAACCAAACACATAGACATCGACTATCATTTCATTAGAGAAAAAATTCAGGTCGGGCTGATCAACACACAATTTATCTCTTCAAAGGAGCAACCAGCTGATGTTTTGACTAAGGCTTTAAGTCGAAATCAACATAATCATCTGCTATCCAAGTTAGGAGTGAAGAACATCTTCATACATCCTAGCTTGAGGGGGTATAGAAATATAGCATTGCATTGTAATTAATTATAGTTGGAAAGTTATAACTAACTATGGTTAATAGATACTTTACATAGCAGTTAGATTAGATATTTGTTATGTGTAGTATTAGTTGTGTATATAATCAGTGCACATGTAAAAGGCAGTTCAATCAATCAATATACAAGATCTTCTTTTCATTCTTTCTCGTCTCTTTCTCTCTCTCTTCATTCTCTCTCGCATTCTCTTCTCCAACTGTGATCTCGTTTCTCTTCTTCTTCCTTTCTTCTTTCTTCGTCTCTTTTTCTTCTTTACTTTTACTGCATCATGTAGTCCTCAACAGGTTTCTTTTAGCTTAAAAATAAATTTTATTGGAACGTCACTAGGATATTCCTGATGGTATTTCGGAAACAACCGCTCTACCTACCAAGGTAGAGGTAATGTCTATGTACACTCTACTATCTTCAGACCCACGTTATGAAATTTCACTGAATATGTTGTTGTTGTAATGAACATGATAGTATTCACATGATATACAAACAATTCATGTATGATAATTTGTGCATAACTAGTCCTAATTAAGTCTTCATCCAAACAACCGCTAATTTTTTTTGAGATGAGAATAAGTAAAGTATCCGAATTCACATTACTTTTATTATCGTACAACTAATAAACAAATCGGCGAGACTAATTTTTCAATAACGATTTTCTTGTTATTGGAGTTTATAGTATCCATCCATTCTTAATTAAAGATTTTGAGATTGAATTTTAAAAATAAAATTATCTTTAATTTTCAAGCGCGGATCCAAATAAATTGGGTTTCTATGCAAATACCAAAAGATGGGTGCTCCATTCCAAAGTGTATAATCCCTTGACAGTCAAATTCTTAATTCATTTGAATAAGACAAAAACAAGCAAGTGTTGGTATACGAAATGAAACTAGGCAATTCAAGGGTAGTTTTGACCATGGTCCATAGAATATTAGAATTGGTTCTGCGAGGGGACTAGTCAAGTGCACCTACTTGGAAGGGCAACACACCGCCCAACTCTGACTAGGGCTGCACAAAGGGTCAAAACCGGACCGGATCGGACCGAGGACCGAGAATTCGGATTCTCCGGACCGAAGACCGACCAATTTCGTCCGGTCCGGCCCATCGACCGAATGGGCCGATCCCCGTCCCAGTCCCCCTCAGCCCAGCCAAATTTCACTTCAAACCACCCCAAGACTCTCACCGGCCCCACCACCCGGCCACCCACTCACCAGCCCGGCGTATTCAGACATTGACATATCAAATATAAGTTGTAAATTAGTAAAACTTTAAATGGTCATAACTTTGCGCTCGGACGTCCGTTTGATCTAATTTTTTTTTTGATTTCGCGTATTTTTTCGAGACGAATAATCCCAAACGGAGCTTCACCGGATTTCTCCAAAAACATCCATCTTGCCCCTCAATTTCTCTTTTCCCCCAAATCGTTACGTTTTTCCCATTTTCAAATCTAAATATCTCGCGATGTACAATAGATTTCAACGTAAAAATTTCGTGGCACCGCGTCCGAGAATGTCAATTTCAGTATTGGTAATTCAATTTAAAAAAAAAACGGGCTCCGGAACCCGACCCGAAATTATATATATATTATATATTAGGAATTTAGAAAATTAGTTATTATATATATTATATATATTAGGAATTATATATATTATATATATTATAAATTATATATATTATAAAAAAAAAAAAAATCGGTCCGGACCGAATTTTGTGCAGCCCTAACTCTGACAGTGATGCGTGAACCGTCAAACCGCGTGGAACTGCTGGCTTACAGCCAAAACTATTCCCAATTGACAATTACAATTATTTTAGGATGTGTTTGGTTCGGGTAAACAGAAAAGAAAGAGAATGGAGGAATTAAATTTTCTTTGTTGTTGTTTATTTGATCTTATTTTTTCATCCTCTTTACCCATTTTTCACTTTCATTCTCTTTTCTTGATTCCCACCCACTAGGTATTTAGATTCCCTTTTCCCAACCCGGACCCCGGACCACCCCGGACCCCGACTCCGGACCTCGGATCTTGAATTCCGAACCACCCAGAACCAAACATGTAGGGAGAATCAGGTAATTCCTTTCTATTCCATTCTCTTACTGGATTTCATTCCGTTTACCCAGCGCGAACCAAACGCACCCTTATTCTATCAGTATTTTATGAAAAGTCAAATTTGAACTCATATGAAAAAAATTGATATGATAGGCGAGTACATCCCTTTATTTAGTATTATTATCAGAACCTGAAACCCTAGGGTTTGCATGGGAGGTGGGGTCCACTGTGGGCTGGCCAGTGGACCGGGCCGAGTCGGGTTTGCTCAAGCGAGCGGACGGTGGCGGGAAAATGGGCGGTCGAGTGGGGCGCTGGAGGGGTCGGGCGGGACCATACGTGTCTCCGGCCCCGTTGGGTATGGGTCGGGGCCTGCCTGACGGGACGGGTTGGCGGATTTTGTGTGTTTTTTTTTTTTTTTTTAATTTTTTCACTAAATTAAAAATACTAAATTACTAAGTACTAAGTACTAACAAAGTAACATTAACATATACTTGTCATATAGTCATAAATTCATAATGTCATATACATATACTATAATATTATAGACTTATAGTATTATAATTTATAATTATAGTATTATAGTATTATACTCATATATATAATATATTTATAAAGTATAAAGTATAAACTATAAAGTATAAAGTTATAAACTAAATAATTAAACAAAGACAAGAATAGTGTAAAAAAAACATCCCAAGACTGTTTTTGTGCCTCTTATATTATTAATTTCATTGAAATATCAAATATACAAGATTCAAAATTACATTGTAGTGTCTTGTTGTTGAAAAAATTGCAAAAGAGTGAAAAACATAGAAAAATTTAAAAATTGCAATGAAATAAATTACCAATTTGAAAATATTTTTCTAATTTCTTTATAATTTCTTGTGGTTCTTCTATTGGAATTGGTATATCTTGATCAAATTGTTCCACGCCGCTACTCATGCCTTGAGATAAAATGTCGTTGTAGTTGTCGCCATCTTCTTCGTTAATCTCTGGTTGATCAGACCTCCTTCGCTCCGCTCGTATCCAATCTCTCGAATAGTACCGCCATCTCCAAGTCTCCGCTAATGAGTGTACGTGCTCTCCTATTTGAAATCTGCTGCGAAAAAGCGCTTCGAAGCGATTGATGACGCCAATGTTCAAAATATCTCGCCATCATTGAAAGTGTCGGAAATGTCTTCTCATTCGCTCCAATATTTCAAATAAGTCTTCCTTTCCTTCTTCATTGATAATCGCTGTAAGGTAAATTACCTGCAAAACAAAAACATCGAACTCACTAATTTGGTTAGCACCGCTACCACCGCACATTTTATTTACGAGGCTTTCAATAGAATTAATACTAGGCCTAGCCACGTAAACCGCTTGTCTTTTTAGGTTGTGTTGAAGAAGAAGATGGTACAAAAGTCGGTTGGTTACTAGCACTTTCCTTTGGTAATGCCGATATACTTTTTGCATTCATCCTCTACGCTATTCAACACTTCTTCTAGCGTTAGTTCAATAGGTGGCTCAAAGATTTAAATTTTGGGAGTTGGAGGTGGTAGTGCGTCCATACAGTATAAATATTTTGAATAAGACTTTTACAACCGTCTACTTTAATAGTGGTTTAATACAAAGACCAATAATATAAATAGGGAATAGGAATAAAATATTTCTTTAATTTCATAAACATTTTTTAATAGCAAAGATAAGCGTGTTTTTCTATATATTCTTTAAGAAGTAAAAATATTATAGCTATATAAAACAACATAGTTGAAATAGTAGGATAATATAAAGTAGAAAATTCTTTTGTTGCTCGTTGAAAATTTTCTAAAAATACAACAAGTTCTCTAATTTTCTCCCAATCAGTATCCACAATCATATCATTTGGATTTTGATTATGGGCGTTAAAAAATAAAGTAATAGGTTTTCTATAGTCATAAGCAACAACTAGTTGGTCATATAAAGAATTCCACCTAGTTGGTACTTCTTCTGAATTTTTCGTAAGATAGTCCACAATCGTGACAAGTTTTTTATATTCTTTTCTCTGTTGAATTCTATTATTTTTAAAAATAAAGTGTATAGCAAATTGTATTTTTCAAGAATATCTTGAAAAAGTGAAAGACCATCCTTTACAACTAAGTTATAAATATGGCACGCACATTTGATATGAAAATGTTTTGGAAAAGACGGAGTTAAAACATCTCTTAAAATACTAATAGCAGAATTGTTAGAAGATGCATTATCTAATGTAATACTCATAACTTTATCGGTTATTCCGTAATAATCACAAACTGAATAAATATTTTCAGAAATAAACTCACCAGTGTGCCTACTATCTATATATCTATATGCTAAAATACGTTTTTGCATAGACCATTTATAATCTATCCAATGACAGGTTACCGTTAAATAATCATGGCCGTTAGTACTACGACCTATATCAGAAGTTAAAGCGATTTTGCAATTTAAATGATATAATGCATAACGTAAATACTGTTGATATTCATGTGCAAATTTAAATACATCTCTTTTAACAGTTGATCTAGAAAAACCTTTATAAGCAGGATTATACATATCTCTAATATAATGAATAAAACCAGGAGATTCAGGAAATGAAAAAGGCAAACCCTCCACAGCAACTAATTTTGCTAGTGCTTCCCTATCTTTATGTTTATCGTATTTAGGGCCTACAACTCCCCGTCATAGGTTAATTTGACCAGACTTTCTCCGACAAGAGTATGTGAACCTTGTCCCGATTGAGAGGACGTCTTCTCACCTTCTTTTTCAATCATGTATTGAGCATGTAAGGCTTTGTGTTTTTGCAATAGGTGTCTTCCTAAACCCCCGTCCCACCATGACCTTGTCCAGTTTTAAAAGAATAAACATTTTTACAAATTTTACATACATCTACTTGATTAGCTACGTCCCTGTCAAAATATTTCCATACAACTGATTTTAATGGTCGTTTTGGGACTCGTCTCATAGTAGGGGATAGGAGACATTTCACTAGTGGGTGTATCATCATCTTCATTAGTAGGTGTATCATCAACTAGAGTGTCATCTAAATTAAAATCTTCTTCAATTTCAGGATAATCATTTGTGTCAAGATCATATGGTATTTCAGGAAACATTTCAGGATCTATAAAATCATCTTGTCTAGGAATAGCTGGAACAGGAATACTAGAATAAGTACCCTTGCCCTTGTTACCACCCCTACTAGAAGAAGCCTGACCCTTACCCTTACCCTTACCCTTACCCAACATGTCTCTTAGTCCTTTCATTTTAATTATGCTAATAAATAGTTAAAGATAATGAAATTAAATGTGCTAAATGAAATAAAGACAAAATAATAATTTAATGAGAGAACGAATGTACCAAACGCCGACGTAGAGTCGACGTGTAATCGAGAGGTTGAAAATTGAAACTTTGCTCGATAGATAATCCTCAAGCTAGTTGCCAACTTCACTCTCAATTCTCAAATTAATAAATAGATTGAATATGTAGACAATGTTGTATAGAGAATTAGAGATTGATTGAGAGATTAGAGAGTAGAAAGATTTGTGAAAATAATAAGAAGAGGAATGAGGTATTTATAGGGGTTAAAAATAAATATAAAGGGGGTAGGGGGGTTGGGGAGGGAGGACTAAAATGGCCGTTGTCCACCGGCCAAAATGTAAAATGGCCGTTGGAAAACGACTATTTTGTGCAAAGCGGTCGAATCAAGTGGATCAAGTGGTTTGGGCGGGATCGGGGCGAAGTCGGTCGGCGGGACCATACTCGCCCCGCTGTTCGAGCCCCTGGCCCCGTTTTTTTATAACGGTTTGGCCTGATCGGATCGGATAAGGGCCGGGTCGGCGGACCATCGCCACTAGACTATTATATGATAATGTCTACTTATTAGTTCGTTTAATAAAACATATTTTTATCTTTGAAAAATGTTAACTTAATTTTTTCATTTTATCTTTAATGCATACTTTTATTGTCGTGAAATCTCATTATATTTTAAAATCACAAATTCTATTTCCCCCCCCTGAAATTCACTGTCCATTACTTAAATTATTTTGATATAAATTAACACAAAGAGATTAATACATTTAATATAGGTAAAAACTTATCCCGCCCGTATTTATACAACTTCATTGAAATAAATATATTTTTAATTTAACACTAATTAAATAATGTGTAACATCACTTTAATTTTTACTAATTACTAAAGTTAAAATTCATTTTGATGTATTCTCGTTAAAAGGCTATTGATGAAAACCTTACGTGTCGTTGATCCCTCCGCATCAGTGCCGAAAACGTGAAAATAGTACATTTTAAATTAATTTCATCTCTTATTAAAGACTCCTCTCTAAAAAATTATAGATCTTACATCTGCAACTACTATATAAACAATCTCCCCGCCCTCACACTCACAGATCCATCTCTTTCATTTTCTCGTAACATTCATCTCACAGGTACGATATTTTCCAATTCCGTTTCTTAATTAATTTCAGTTACATTATTGCATCGCAATCCTTTTTTATTCTTAGCTTGTTATATATTGTTCGATTTTATAGATCAAAAAGTGTGATTTTGGTGGTATTTTTAAGGTTAATTTGAGGAGAAAAAAAGTTGATTTACATAAATCGGTGTATGACATTGCAAGCATTTATGATTCGGCTTGATATATTTGTTCGACTTCATACATCAAGAAGTGAGATTTTTTGTTGTATTTTTAAGGTTAATTGAGGGAAATAGTTGATTTACACGATTTGGTGTATTGCATCGCAAGCATTTATGAGTCAGCTCGCGATATTTTTTCGAATTTACAGATTGAAAAGTGTTAATTTTGTGATAATTTGAGGAAAAGACTGTCTTTTTCGTGATTTTGATTAATTATGCAAGTGTTTGATTATACATAAATCAGTTGTTAGCTTTTGATTAGATCTAGTGTATGCTCAGCTCATTTAAAGATGGATCTGAAATATGATTATTAGTGGATGATCTGAATGTCTTTTGTATTAGATCTGGTCTAGATCATGGCTACTGAATATAATTTCCTCTGGCATTTGTTCATGTCTGTGTTACATTAGTAAAATTGGCCTTATATTCAGTTGTTTGATAATACATATCAGGTTGAGTTCCGAAATTGCATGTTAATGTCATCATCTGAATGTAAAATTTCCTCTTCCATTTTACAGTAATAGTTGGACATATGTTGTGTTTTGAGTGTAACCTTGATCAGGCAGCCTATCTTTTGCATGCATTTTCTTCTTGTTTCCTCTGCAACGAGAAATGCATGTAACATTAAGTTTTTCTGTTTAGGTGTTACATTTAATAGTTAAGAATGTAGATCTTATAGTTTGTCGTGGTTTATATTTCAATCGTTATTATTGTTGATGTCATGATCAAACCTAGGCATTTGCTGAAGGGGTTAACTGTTATACACCTGTTAAAGCTTTTATTTTATCGGTTTATGCATATTCTCTGATATGTTGTTTGTTGGACATGATGGATTTTTCTGCGGCCTTGAGAAGTTTAGCCTAAAAAATACTTGAACTTTTGTGCGTTGCAGAGTTAAAAAAGAAGAAAGGAAAATGGTGAAGATTTGCTGCATAGGAGCCGGATATGTTGGTGGCCCCACCATGGCCGTCATTGCACTCAAATGCCCTAAGATTGAAGTGGCTGTTGTTGATATCTCTGTGCCTCGCATCACTGCCTGGAACAGTGACCAGCTGCCCATCTATGAGCCAGGCCTTGACGACGTAGTTAAGCAATGCCGAGGCAAGAACCTCTTCTTCAGCACAGATGTGGAGAAACATGTACGTGAGGCTGATATAGTTTTTGTTTCTGTCAACACTCCTACCAAGACTAGGGGTCTTGGAGCAGGCAAGGCTGCAGATCTTACTTACTGGGAGAGTGCAGCCCGTATGATTGCCGATGTCTCAAAATCTGACAAAATAGTTGTCGAGAAATCAACCGTTCCAGTAAAAACTGCTGAGGCAATTGAAAAGATTTTGACTCACAACAGCAAGGGAATTAACTTCCAGATCCTCTCAAACCCTGAATTCCTTGCAGAGGGTACTGCAATCGAAGACCTCTTTAAACCTGACAGGGTTCTAATTGGAGGCCGGGAAACTCCAGGAGGCCAGAAGGCTATCCAAGCCTTGAAGGATGTTTATGCTCAGTGGGTTCCTGAAGAAAATATCATTACCACCAACTTGTGGTCCGCTGAGCTCTCAAAGTTGGCTGCCAATGCATTCTTGGCACAAAGAATCTCTTCTGTGAATGCCATGTCAGCTCTTTGTGAGGCTACAGGAGCAAATGTTTCACAGGTGGCATATGCTGTTGGTAAGGACTCAAGGATTGGTCCCAAGTTCCTCAATGGTAGTGTTGGTTTTGGTGGATCTTGCTTCCAGAAGGATATTCTGAACCTGGTTTACATTTGCGAGTGCAATGGTCTGCCTGAGGTTGCTGAATACTGGAAACAAGTTATCAAGATCAATGACTATCAGAAGAGTCGTTTTGTCAATCGCGTTGTAGCCTCTATGTTCAACACAGTCTCAAACAAGAAAGTTGCAATTCTAGGTTTTGCTTTCAAGAAGGACACTGGCGATACTCGAGAGACCCCTGCTATTGATGTATGCAAGGGACTGTTGGGGGACAAGGCTAGGTTGAGCATATACGATCCTCAGGTGCAAGAGGACCAAATCCAGAGGGACCTCTCGATGAAGAAGTTTGACTGGGATCATCCCCTTCACCTCCAGCCAATGAGTCCCACAACCGTGAAACAAGTCAGTGTTACTTGGGATGCATATGAGGCAACAAAGGATGCCCATGCTGTTTGCATTCTCACAGAGTGGGATGAGTTCAAGACCCTCGATTACCAAAGGATATATGAAAACATGCAAAAACCCGCTTTCATTTTTGATGGCAGGAACGTTGTGAACGCTGACAAGCTAAGAGAGATTGGCTTTATCGTCTACTCAATTGGTAAGCCACTTGATGCCTGGCTTAAGGACATGCCTGCTGTCGCTTAAGAGCATCACTTTGTTCGAGTGGCTTGTTTTGGTCTTAAAGATATTAGTTATCGGACAATCATCAGCTGGGATTCTTTACTATTATTTTACCACTTCAATTTCTGTTTCGTTTTATCCATTGTAGTCATAAGACCACCACTGTCACTATCTGAGTCGCATGTAAGGTTTTTTCTGTTTCTTTTGTATTGATGATACTTCTTTTATCATTTACTTGTCATGTCGGAGGATTTATTTGTTCGATTATGAAGGGTATTTGAGTTTTGGACCAGATACTGTTTTTCTTTTGAGTTTGGTATGAATTTGGTACGCCTTTCAAATGACAATTTTCATGTTGGTGAAATTATATGTATGTCTGTATTAGGACACAATGTATTTTATACACATTCGTATTTATATTAATGATGATTAATATTATGGCAGTTTACATTTGTTAAATTATTAGTTGATTGTTTATAATGTTCTATAAATGCATCCCTAGAGGTTACGTGTTTGTTAATGATATGAGAATTAATGTTATAACGTAACTCTTAAATTACCTCGACTAATAATATCGAAATTGGGATATCGATGATATGCGATATGTCGACACGTGGTCTGCATCATATCCTTAAGGGATGTAGTATGTCTCACTTGCTACGAGTTATGACAACTCGTGATGGACACATGGATACTTGTTGAAGTATTGGTATGCCCTGCTGATGTACTGTTTTGTTATATGTCTATGATGTCATCGGTGTGTGAGAGATATAAGTCCTTAGACTTGAGGTCAATATCATCTTGTTTACGGAGTAATGTACTTTGATCCTGTCATAAGCTCAAATGCCTTATAGGTTGAGACGCGACTTGTTTTGGGTGCATTACGAAGTAGATTAAAGGTGGTATGTGAGCCAAGAAAGGATTCATTCCTTGAATTTATATTCGAGTGAACACTCATGTGCTCATATGGTATTAGGTTGACTAAGTCATTGGCCAATGCAATGGACATGTCCGTGACATGGTCCTGTTATCAACTAATATAGACGAGTTATAATAATCAAGCCATTTGGATAGCCACTTGACAAATCCTAAGCTTGATTGAGTGTGTAATGAATGAAGGAATTTTATCTTCTCACATATAGGTTCAGTTCACATATTTTGTGTAGCTAAACTTTATATGTTGGGTTCGTCTTCCGGAGCAGTCTAGGAGTTCCGTGAAGATCCTAATGTTATTAGTGACGATATGTAAAGGCCTGAAGGGTAACACTAAATCAAATTTTCTGTCGATTGAAGGATGTAATTAGAAGGAGATTGTACCTAAATGTTGGGTTGATAATCGAGACATTAAAATGGAAAATGGGCAGAAAAATAGGACGGAATCGCGGTGCCTTGATTCAGGACCGCGGTGCCAGAAACACGTGTCAGCACCGCGGTGCCTCTTGCTGAGGACCGCGGTGCCATGACGTGGCCTGGCAGTCCGAATTTTGCCCAATTCGTTTCTGCTGGGCCTGACCCTACTGAAACCCTAGAGCTCTTATTTTATCCTATAAATAGGAGGCTCCTCTTCTCATTTAAGGACACACTAAAACCTAAACCTAAGAGAGGTAAATCTCTTCTAAAGCTCTGTCAGAATCCCTAGTATTTCTGACTTAGCAAATTAAATCATAGTTCTCTGAACTTACAAATCGAGGGACATTTGCGTGTGCACCCTCGGACTACACAAAGCACCCAGAATCAACTGCTTGACTGATTATCACAATAATGTAAGTATTTTGTCGAGGTATTACATTATATTATGTGCTTTGTATTTTTCATTACATATCATACTGCAGTTCGACCGTCGTCGGGTTTGAAACATAAATTTTCAAATTCCGCTGCGTGTACGAACCCGACGTAAACACCTACAGTGGTATCAGAGCCTGAACTGTTTCGTATGATTTGTAATGATATTAATGATAATATGAGTTAGGATTTGTTTAGATCTATGTTTTATGTATTTAAAAGCTTTAAAATCCTAAACCTTTAGAACACATGGTCCTTGTGACCAGATTTGTTAATGCAATTATGTATTCGAACAAGTCAATCCAATATATAACTCTTCTAAGTTGAAATGCGTTATCCGGCTTAAAACATGGTGCATTGAAACGAAGAACGAGAAGAAAATTGGATTTGATGGTCAATAAACATGTTGTTTAAATGGTGATGGTAATACAAGTGATATATCTGAAAGATCTGGCCCTAAACCAGTTTTAGGGGTTCAGAAATTTCTGGATTTTGTGATTCTGGAGGAGAGGCACTGCAGTTCCATGATAGAGCACCGCGGTGCCTGCTAGGGTTTTGTGGCGGCACCGGAATTCCACAATTGGAACACCGCGGTGCTGCCCAAATGAAGCCAGAGGCATCGCGGTCCTGTTCATGGGAGCCGTGATGCTGTTAATCCAGAAGCTTAAAGTTAATTTCGGACAATCTGCCTTCAAGGCACCGCGGTTCCACCTGTTAGGACTGCGATGCCTGTGACGAAAATTATGAGGCACCGCAGTGCTAATTAATTTGCATATTCCAGTGGCTTATCGCTTCGGAGGTACCGCGTCGCATTTACCAATTTAAAAAAATCGAAAATCAGAAACAGAGACTTAAAAGTTTCAGATTCTGAATCTGAAGTTTTAAAAGTTTCAGTTTATGAAAATAAAGTTTTTAATCGAACAGATTTGGTCATTCCGGGCAAATCTGTAATTAAAAGAAAGTTTTCTAAAAGTTGATTTTAGGTTCTGGAAATTGCAAATAGGTCCCAGAAACTTGGAAATATTTTCTGAAGTTTAGAATTGCATTTTGTGAATTTATAATGGTTCAGAATTGAATTTTAAATTCTTAAGAGTTTAAAATGTAAATTTCCGAATTTTAAAATCAGAAAATGTTTAGGGGCTGGTTGACATTTATATAGATTATAGAGATTAGACAAATAGACCCATAGTTATCATTAATAGTATATTATTGAATAATACACAAATGTGCTAAGTGTTAAATGTGATGCATTTAAATCATTAGCATAGCGTCCGCAATTATTGTCTGGGTAGACGGCGCCCAGTAATTGTTTAATTTTAAATGACCGCTATAATCGCATGCAGACGGCGCAAGATGCGATTAAAACCATCTTTTATCATGCATGTTGGGTTTGATGGTTTTCCATCTAATTGTGTTTAGAAATTGCATGATAGGATGTCATATGATATATGACATGATTGTTGATCTTGAATGAATCCCCGAAAACTAAAATGTTCCCCAAACATTAAAATACAAGTCTAATTATAACGCGTCGTCCATTATAATTGTTAGGGTGCTAAGTCCTTTTCGGCGATAAAAGTATTTATGCCAAAGTATTTGCTCTAAGTCTAAAAGGACCAAGACCCTTTCATAGATGTGTTAAAATGAAAGTAGATAATAAATTTTTGTAGGTATTTACACCAAATGTTTGCTTGACAAGACTAAGTTTACTTAGATATTTAAACGCAGTCGTGTAATGGGGTTGACTTGTTTAGATGAATCTTGGCGCCAAAGTGTCGGACTAGTCTAAAGACGTAAGATTAAAATGAAATATATTTCATCAAACCAAGAGTTGTAGAGTTGCTTTACAATTGGTTGAGGACCTACCAAAGTGTGCTATTGAAGTTATCAGCCAAAGCAAACGCGGATATAACATATGTTTGTATCTTGGCCCATTATGACCTTTAAATTAATTTAGGTCCGTATTCTACCTTGGGGTCGTAGAAGTATGCAAAATAGTGAGAGCTGTCGCGCCCATTTTCGGCCGCGGCATTTTTAGCGAACCCTGCTCAAAATGCAATGTTAGAAAAATAAAAATAATAAATGCCGAAATGTTTAAGAGAATGCTAAAATATTTTTAAAATGCTAAAGGATGCCAAAATTGCAAAAGATGCTAAAAGTGCAAAAGGTGCTAAAGGTGCAAAAAGATGCTAAAGTTTAAAAGGTGCTAAAATGCTAAAGGGTTGCTAGAATGCTAAGGGTTCGCGGAGTCGCCACCTAATTAATTGGGTGAATTAGGACACCTAAATGTTTAACTAGTTTAAAGTAAAACATTAACTCCATTTTAATGGTCTGCTAAACTTAGTGAGATTCTGGGCAAGGGTTCTTTATTAATCTAGAGGGAAGGGGTTAGGCACCCTCTAAGATCCGCTAACTTGCGGTTGTCCTGCCAAACCTAGGGTAATTATTATGTTTTAAAAATGCAAAGTAAAAGCTTTTCCTGTTTAATAAAATGCTAAAAATGTCGAAATGTTTAAAAGGTGCTTAAAGAGGGCAAAAGTTTGCTAAAGGTATTAAATGCTAGAAGTGCTCCTATTTAGAGAAGTGTTAGAAATGATAAAAGTGCTAAAATGTTTTTAAAAGACTTAAAGATTTTAAAATACCAAGGGGTGCTAAATAGAAAAGCTATAAATGCCAAGGGGTGCTAAATAGGAAAGATACTAAGGTGCTAGAGGTATTTATATTATTTAAGAGATGGTGTGAAATTGATTTATCATAGATGCATGCATTTTATAAAGGATTTAAAGGACTTGTGCTACATGTAGAGTTTAAAAGTGTTCATTTACTTTTATTTATAAATAAGTGACGCGAAACTAATTTATAAGCTAAAGGTATGCACTTACTTGAAAATTTGATTTATGTGGCCTAGTGCAAAAGACGGTGATCATTTGACAAGTTTAGTCATGCGTGGCAATCCTAAAATAATTAACTTAAAGGGAAGCAAATTTCTAGTATCCAACTACTCGCTAATTTATTGATTCAAAATTCAATTATTCTAAGTGTTCTAATAATTAATGTAGCGTTAGACAATTAATTACAACAAATGGATAGGGAAGGATATGAATAAGTAAGGAGGACTCGAAGGAGAGGCGACGTCTTTTGCCGGCAGTTTGAATTTTCGGGTAGAGATGAAGATGCACACAGATGCAATTCCTTGTCTATTGTACTCATGATGAGTCTCGCAATGAGACTCCTCGTTTAGCTCCGAGGTGTACCATGTAAAAGAAAGGAAATAAAGATTAGTATAAGCCCAAATTTATTTAACCATGCAAGTAGATAGAATACTCATATAATCTTTAAATATACGGGATATGACTGTCATATTAGCAAACTGGTTTCAGCAGGAGATACGTATATACTGTTGGGCCCAGGGAAACAGCAAACAGTAAAGGCAAACAAGGGGGACAATTATGCTGGCCCAAATTGCAGTAATTTTATCAAGAGAGGCAAAGTACAGAGGAAACAAATGAAAAGTGCAGCAAACAGGGGTATGCAAGGCAGTGGGCAGTGGACAGAAATAGAGGGTTACGGGTCTGGGTATGCAAGGCAGTAGGCAGTGGAATATGACAAGACATGCTTAAATATACCAAGTATACCTAAATTGGGCATGTATATCAGTGTGTTTAGAACAAAACAAGTGCCCTGAATCATGTTTAAGCTCATAACAAGCCAACAATATCAGGCACACTACAAGCAGTACATGGTCTCGGATTCCAGATTCTATTCGTCACCTTGATGTGTCTAATTTAAGAGGAAAGAAGGCAAATGATGCAAAAAATTAACAAAGATCAGGTTATACGTCCCCTTAATCTATCCAAATTAGGTCCATAGAAAATAAAGGCATGGCATGGCTATGGATGACACTAAGGCCTGAGACATGATATGTATAGGCTTGACAGAGTCACAAACAGGGCACACAAGTGATTGCTTGATTATTTACTCACAGTGATCTCAAGATGGAGGTAAGTAATTCACACAAGCTCAACATACTAGGACTTCAAGACAAGCACACATGTGTTCTGGACTTGGCAAGAAATACTTAAGCAAATGCACACCTTAAATTCTAAGATATATTAAACATCTTTCAACTAGTCATGGCCTCCATTAAGCAAGTGTTGAGACAATACTCTAATTATATGATCCTTAAATGAGATACTAAATGTATGGCCAGTCAACTAAACCAAACTTGTAAAACATTCCACTGACCATCACCATTCTCTTTAAACAGGTATTAAACAACATGAATGATTTATGATATTAAGTATAAACATAATCGATAATTTAAACAATCCAAATCTGCTTAGGTAAGCCAAAACACACTAAACATGATATGACCATTTTGACAAGAAACAATCAATGCACATATAGCAGGGAGCACACGAGTTACATAAAGAATGAGATTCAAATGGGAAGTGAGTTTACCTTCTCCGTGCGAACCGAGGCGGCGTGTCAAGTCGCGTCCAATCGACGGATTTTGGGTTCATGACGCGAATGAGAGGTGAGTTTCTTTCCGATTTTTGGAATTGAAAGGAAAGGATTCTAATTTCCTATTTGTGCTATCTCGATTGTCTATGTCTTTGAGCCCTCTTAACTTCCTACGCTCGTCGATTCTTGCATCGAACTCCCCGTGAATCCTCGATCGACGCCTGCGGTCTGCATGGGTGTGCTAACTGTGTCTATTGTATCTCCCCTATTGCCCTCCTCTGAGTCGATGCTATCGGTACCCTCTCTAACCTTGTTCGACTGCCCCTCTGATTCTCATTGCATGTGCTTATATAGCCATCTTCGGGTTCTAAGTTAGGTAGGCAATTAGGGCTGATTCTGAGCTTGATTTGTGCTGATTTGTAAGTGATTTCGAACAGGTGCGATCTGAAGGATTTGTTTGGTTATGGAAAGGTATCGTTGGACTCGTTTGGTTATGGAAAGGAGATGGCTAAAGTGCGTGGTAGAGAAAGCCGATTCTCAAAGAACCGGCCGAGTCTTCAGTGTATTAGCGCGATTGCAATTTAGGTTTAGGGTTCTTTGGTTAGGTTACGGATGATGGCGGTCGCGTTTTTGTTTTGGGGCTTTTGTCGACCAGCTCCAGAAGGTAAAGGCTGAGAAGGGAAGATAAAAGGGCGCGCTGATAAAAAAAGGTGTGGATAAGCGTGATAAGGGTGGTCTGGCTTTGCGGGTGGGCTTCATGTCGACGGAAATTGGGTATTAATTTAGGTGGGTTATTAGTGTTATTAGTTTAGGAGTTAATTAATAAATTTAGATTAATGAATTTAGTTGAATTATTTAAGTGCTTTATTATAATTATTTAGGTGCTAAATTAGTCTAATTATTTAGGTGCTAAATTAGTCTAATTATTTAGGTGCTAAATTAGTCTAATTTCGAGTTATAAAACTATTACGATAATAAATGCGGGCGTGTTGTTTAATTAATGCTTAATGCTTTAGAATGCGACGCTATTATTTAAAATCTTATTGTTATGCATTATTGCGAAGTTAAATTAAAATTGAATTGAGTTTAGATAAAATTATTTAAATGCTAAGTGCAAATATGATTTTAAGAATTGTTTAAAGCTTTATAAATGCGACGCTATTAAATGCATGTATTAGATTAAAATTGATTTTAAATTACAAATGATTACTAATTAATGCGGCTATGCTACCTGACACGACGTTATCGCTAAATTATTTATTTTATGCATTTATTAATTATTTAAGAATTACGACAAAGCTTAAAGTTAATTAATGCGGGTGCGGAACTCTAAATGCTTAAGACTTTACGTAAGACGCGATGCCATTATTAAATTAATTCTTAATGCCTGTATTTATGTTTTATTGTTGTATTTTATTATAGAAAATCCTAAAAATTATTTTACAAAATTAGTGTAATTTTATAGTTAATGGTTGGACGGGAGGGTCAAAATTGGGTGTCAACAGATGTCCCTCTTTGTATGGAGATGATGGAAGAATCTTCGGACAAAGACGTTGACTCATAGCCAATTTTGTCTCGATCTTCAGAATTGCAAAAAATGCTGGGCAGGTAGACAAGGCTGACGCAAAAAATCAAAAACATGTCCCAGTGTCGAGTTATGACGACACTGGGCTACCATGGTCAAAACACCAAGGCGGGCTAATGCGGGCTAAAAAAATGTCCCAGTGTCGAGTTATGATGACACTGGGTTATGGTGCAAAAAGTAAAAGAAAATAACTGGCTTGAACCTGGGGTGTACTGCTATGGCTTGTGGTGCTGGGTTCTACGGTGGAGCGAGTGGACCGACGCTTGAGGCCGCTTCTGCCAATCGTTGGGAAGGTTGGCCCAAATGCATTGCCGGTCAGAAGAGAAAATCCACGTTGTGCTCACTGCCGCATGCTAAGACTTGAACAAACGGTTAGTGCATAATCGCTAAGGCAAAATAATTTTAAAAACAATGTAATCGTGAATAGAAAGGTTATCCCGCAAAACGCGACGCTGTTGTGTTGATGCGATTTTGCGAACGCTGTGATTTTCGCCCCGCACGACGTTGCGATTGTGAACGCGGGTATATTGTCCTTGCTGCAATCGTCCCTGTGTACTAAAGCTCAAGAAAGAGTTAGTGCATAACTGCTAAGACAGAATCATAAAGCATGCGTAAGAAATGTAATATCGTGAGAATAGAAATCATCCCTGCGTGATATCGCGATGATGGCGTCGTTTCGGACTTGTTGCGGCCGAGCGCGTTGCCGCTAGACGTGTTGCCGCGTTGCGCCGACTGGACTGCGGCCGATAACGTCGTTGCTCGGACGTGCCGCCGCCGGGCGTTGCGTGGACTTGCCGATCACGCCGTTATGCGGGCGTGCCGCTTTGGCGTCGTTGCGTAGACTTGCCGATTACGCCGGTTCGGACGTGCCGCCGGGCGTCGTTGCATGGACTTGCTGATTACGTCGTTGTCTGGACGTGTTGCTGCTGGCGTCGTTGCATGGACTTGCCGACACGTCGTTATGCGGGCGTGTTCTTCTTGGCGTCGTTGCATGGACTTGCCGACACGCCGTTGTTCGACGCGGGCCGCCGGGCGTCGTTGCGTGGACTTGCTGTGCTGATAACGTCGTTGTCTGGACGTATTGTCGTTGCATGGACTTGCTGATTACGTCGTTGTCTGGACGTGTTGCTGCTGGCGTCGTTGCATGGACTTGCTGTGCTGCTGACGTCGTTGCATGGACTTGCTGATTACGTCGTTGTCTGGACGTGTTGCTGCTGGCGTCGTTGCATGGACTTGCTGATTACGTCGTTGCTGCTGGCGTCGTTGCATGGACTTGCTGATTACGTCGTTGTGCGGGCGTGTTCCGCCGGGCGTCGTTGCACGGACTTGCCGATTACGCCGTCGTTATGCGGACGCTGCTTCTTGGCGTCGTTGCATGGACTTGCTGTGCTGCTGATAACGTCGTTGTTTGGACGTATCGCTGCTGCTTCTGTGGAATAAATGCTCCTGCAAGCTAAGCTTGAGAAAAACGTTAGTGTATACCTGTTTAAACAAAATGATAAATATATATATGAGAAGTGCAATTTTATGGGTAGAGATGTCGTCCCTGATACGCCTGATGAATGTTGGGATGTTGTCCTTGCACGGACATGCCAAGTGCTGCAGCTGACGAATTGCCATGATGCCTTTGCTGTGTGCGATGCGTGGGTTGCCAATTTGACTTGATGCCCGAGTTGATGCACTAGGTTTTGTTGCGGAACTCTGAACTTTGACTGTTGATTGTTGATGCCCCTTTCTGCTGCTGCTGCTTTTGCTGCGGACTTTGGATTGTTGTCATCCTCTGCCTTTGCTGCTTTCGCTTACGCTATCTGAAGAAACTTTTTGCCGTATTTTCCATTTCGGCTATTGCACTTTCTGCTTTTGTTAATATGAAAAGACCTGCGCTCAAAGAAAATTTGTGAGTTTTGGGGGGGGGTCGATTCGTATCTGACTTCGCTGCCTTGTTCCTTGATATCTGCGTGCCAGGCCTGTTTGGATTTGCACGGCATGCAGTTTCCTACATTGTCCCGATTTGAGAAGGTGTCATGCTTCTTCTTTTCGAGACCTGCCGCTTTATAGGAACCAAGACAGGTTCCGACTCGTTCTACTCAAATGCCCTTGAATCGGTCATGTCGCTGGACCGTGCCTTTGATCTTGGGAAATATTGATGCTCTGTCATTGCTTAGTCAAATACAAATCGACCTTTGGGGAGATGATAAATCTTTCTAAAAAATGCAACAAACGGTGTTAGCATAAAACACGTAATTTGCGGGTATGTAGCAGATATATCGCACATAGCACATTCAAAGTTTTCCTAACATGCAGGGGGAGACCTCTTTATGCCAGAGGTAAGCCTAAACGCCAGATATGCGAGATTATGATAAATTTGTCCAAGCCGCCCAACTGTAATGCTTTCGTTGGAAATGGCGACCAAATGACGGTGCACTTTTCCCAATTTCAGCATGTCATGATTGGGTTTGGATTTGTCTATCATTGTCACGCCACACATAATATGCCGGTTGGTCGTTGGGTTGAGAAACCCGTCGACAAGTTTGGTGTCTTCCTAATTGTGGTATCAATGCCAAGGATTGACTCACCTAAGGTAAATGCGTGCATGCCCTAAAATAAAGGGTGGTATAGCTCTATCTTAAGTTTCTAAGATTTGGTTTTTCTAGACGCAAGGTTCCCGAGCGGACAACTCGAGTGAGAAGGCTACGCGGCTGATCAGACGAACCGATCTAACTCCGCGCAGGTGCCAACTCTCTTAAAATTTGGATATTTTTGAAAGAAATTTGCGGGTGCGCGGAGCACACCAGCGCGTGAGTGTGTGATTTGTGTGAATTTTCCAGAGTGGAAGAAATATGAGCGGAATGCCAGTTTAAGGAAAGCAGTAAAGCAGGTAGCAATTTAGAATAAACAAAACAAAATACAGCACACAAAAATTAAATGCAAAAGTAATTGCCAAATAATTATCCTAGGTTTGTTGTGGTTAAGAACCTAAAATCCCCAGTGGAGTCGCCATTTCTGTCGCGCCCATTTTCGGCCGCGGCATTTTTAGCGAACCCTGCTCAAAATGCAATGTTAGAAAAATAAAAATAATAAATGCCGAAATGTTTAAGAGAATGCTAAAATATTTTTAAAATGCTAAAGGATGCCAAAATTGCAAAAGATGCTAAAAGTGCAAAAGGTGCTAAAGGTGCAAAAAGATGCTAAAGTTTAAAAGGTGCTAAAATGCTAAAGGGTTGCTAGAATGCTAAGGGTTCGCGGAGTCGCCACCTAATTAATTGGGTGAATTAGGACACCTAAATGTTTAACTAGTTTAAAGTAAAACATTAACTCCATTTTAATGGTCTGCTAAACTTAGTGAGATTCTGGGCAAGGGTTCTTTATTAATCTAGAGGGAAGGGGTTAGGCACCCTCTAAGATCCGCTAACTTGCGGTTGTCCTGCCAAACCTAGGGTAATTATTATGTTTTAAAAATGCAAAGTAAAAGCTCTTCCTGTTTAATAAAATGCTAAAAATGTCGAAATGTTTAAAAGGTGCTTAAAGAGGGCAAAAGTTTGCTAAAGGTATTAAATGCTAGAAGTGCTCCTATTTAGAGAAGTGTTAGAAATGATAAAAGTGCTAAAATGTTTTTAAAAGACTTAAAGATTTTAAAATACCAAGGGGTGCTAAATAGAAAAGCTATAAATGCCAAGGGGTGCTAAATAGGAAAGATACTAAGGTGCTAGAGGTATTTATATTATTTAAGAGATGGTGTGAAATTGATTTATCATAGATGCATGCATTTTATAAAGGATTTAAAGGACTTGTGCTACATGTAGAGTTTAAAAGTGTTCATTTACTTTTATTTATAAATAAGTGACGCGAAACTAATTTATAAGCTAAAGGTATGCACTTACTTGAAAATTTGATTTATGTGGCCTAGTGCAAAAGACGGTGATCATTTGACAAGTTTAGTCATGCGTGGCAATCCTAAAATAATTAACTTAAAGGGAAGCAAATTTCTAGTATCCAACTACTCGCTAATTTATTGATTCAAAATTCAATTATTCTAAGTGTTCTAATAATTAATGTAGCGTTAGACAATTAATTACAACAAATGGATAGGGAAGGATATGAATAAGTAAGGAGGACTCGAAGGAGAGGCGACGTCTTTTGCCGGCAGTTTGAATTTTCGGGTAGAGATGAAGATGCACATGCATGCAATTCCTTGTCTATTGTACTCATGATGAGTCTCGCAATGAGACTCCTCGTTTAGCTCCGAGGTGTACCATGTAAAAGAAAGGAAATAAAGATTAGTATAAGCCCAAATTTATTTAACCATGCAAGTAGATAGAATACTCATATAATCTTTAAATATACGGGATATGACTATCATATTAGCAAACCGTTTCAGGAGAGATACGTATATCTTTGTTGGGCCAGGAAACAAAGAAAAGGCAAACAAGGGGACAATTATGCCGCCCAAATTGCGATAATTTTATCAAGAGAGGCAAAGTCTGAGGAAACAAATGAAAAGTGCAAAGAAACAGTGGTATGCAAGGCGAGAAATAGAGATGTAAATGCAGGTATGTCCGGCGCAAGGCGAGTGGAATATGACAAGACATGCTTAAATATACCAAGTATACCTAAATTGGGCATGTATATCAGTGTGTTTAGAACAAAACAAGTGCCCTGAATCATGTTTAAGCTCATAACAAGCCAACAATATCAGGCACACTACAAGCAGTACATGGTCTCGGATTCCAGATTCTATTCGTCACCTTGATGTGTCTAATTTAAGAGGAAAGAAGGCAAATGATGCAAACAATTAACAAAGATCAGGTTATACATCCCCTAATCTATCCAAATTAGGTCCATAGAAAATAAAGGCATGGCATGGCTATGGATGACACTAAGGCCTGAGACATGATATGTATAGGCTTGACAGAGTCACAAACAGGGCACACAAGTGATTGCTTGATTATTTACTCACAGTGATCTCAAGATGGAGGTAAGTAATTCCCACAAGCTCAACATACTAGGACTTCAAGACAAGCACACATGTGTTCTGGACTTGGCAAGAAATACTTAAGCAAATGCACACCTTAAATTCTAAGATATATTAAACATCTTTCAACTAGTCATGGCCTCCATTAAGCAAGTGTTGAGACAATACTCTAATTATATGATCCTTAAATGAGATACTAAATGTATGGCCAGTCAACTAAACCAAACTTGTAAAACATTCCACTGTCCATCACCATTCTCTTTAAACAGGTATTAAACAACATGAATGACTTATGATATTAAGTATAGACATAATCGATAATTTAAACAATCCAAATCTGCTTAGGTAAGCCAAAACACACTAAACATGATATGACCATTTGACAAGAAACAATTAATGCACATATAGCAGGGAGCACACGAGTTACATAAAGAATGAGATTCAAAGGGGAAGTGAGTTTACCTTCTCCGGCGGCGAACCGAGGCAGCGTGTCAAGTCGCGGTCCAATCGACGGATTTTGGGTTCGACGCGAATGAGAGGGTGAGTTTCTTTACTCATTTTTGGCTGGAATTGAAAGGAAAGGATTCTAATTTCCTATTTTTGCTATCTTTGATTGTCTATGTCTTTGAGCCCTCTTAACTTCCTACGCCTGTCGATTCTTGCTCGAACTCCCGTGAATCCTCGATCGATGCCTGGTCCGCATGGGTGTGCTAATCGTGTCTATCAGTATCTCCCTATTGCCCTCCTCGAGTCGATCTTATCGCATCTCTCTAACCTTGTTCGACTGCCCCTCTGATTCTCATTGCATGTGCTTATATAGCCATCTTCGGGTTCTAAGTTAGGTAGGCAATTAGGGCTGATTCTGAGCTTGATTTGTGCTGATTTGTAAGTGATTTCGAACAGGTGCGATCTGAAGGATTTGTTTGGTTATGGAAAGGTATCGTTGGACTCGTTTGGTTATGGAAAGGAGAGCTGGCTAGGGTGCGTGGGTAGAAAGCCGGATTCTCGGTAGAACCGGCCGAGTCTCAGTGTATTGGCGGCGATTGCAATTTAGGTTTAGGGTTTGCTGGTTAGGTTCTGGATGATGAAGGGCTGCGTTTTTGTTTTGGGGCTTTTGTCGACCAGCTCCAGAAGGTAAAGGCTGAGAAGGGAAGATAAAAGGTCGCGCTTACGATAAAAAAGGTGGGTAGGGATAAGGTGATAAGTGCTGGTTACGGCTTTGCGGGTGGGCTTCATGTCGACGAAATTGGGTATTAATTTAGGTGGGTTATTAGTGTTATTAGTTTAGGAGTTAATTAATAAATTTAGATTAATGAATTTAGTTGAATTATTTAAGTGCTTTATTATAATTATTTAGGTGCTAAATTAGTCTAATTATTTAGGTGCTAAATTAGTCTAATTATTTAGGTGCTAAATTAGTCTAATTTCGAGTTATAAAACTATTACGATAATAAATGCGGGCGTGTTGTTTAATTAATGCTTAATGCTTTAGAATGCGACGCTATTATTTAAAATCTTATTGTTATGCATTATTGCGAAGTTAAATTAAAATTGAATTGAGTTTAGATAAAATTATTTAAATGCTAAGTGCAAATATGATTTTAAGAATTGTTTAAAGCTTTATAAATGCGACGCTATTAAATGCATGTATTAGATTAAAATTGATTTTAAATTACAAATGATTACTAATTAATGCGGCTATGCTACCTGACACGACGTTATCGCTAAATTATTTATTTTATGCATTTATTAATTATTTAAGAATTACGACAAAGCTTAAAGTTAATTAATGCGGGTGCGGAACTCTAAATGCTTAAGACTTTACGTAAGACGCGATGCCATTATTAAATTAATTCTTAATGCCTGTATTTATGTTTTATTGTTGTATTTTATTATAGAAAATCCTAAAAATTATTTTACAAAATTAGTGTAATTTTATAGTTAATGGTTGGACGGGAGGGTCAAAATTGGGTGTCAACAAGAGCTAATTTAAAACAAAATGTCATGTTAAAATTAGCAAATTATGAATGTGTATAAATTATTGAAAGAATGAATTATTGATTGCATTTTCCCTATTCTATCTATAATCTTCAGATCTTCAGAAATGTCAAACTTTTCGTTGAAAATGCTCATAGAGTCAAACAGACTCACCGGACCAACTTCATTGACTGGCTAAGAAATGTTAGAATTGTCCTTAGATAGGAAGAAATTGAGTATACATTGGACAAAATATTCCCGATCGCTCCAGCGGAGGGCTCTGCAGAGTATGCAACTTTTGACTAGGTTGCCTACAAGAAACACTATAAAGATGTCACTGCAGCTCAATGCTTAATGTTGTCTTCTATGTCACCTACACTGCAAAGACAACATGAAACTATGGGGCCCAACGAAATGTTAGCCCATTTGAGGAGTTTTTATGATTCGCAGAGTTAGACAATGGAGTATGACGTGCTCATAGAACTTTTCAAGTGTAGGCTAAATGAAGGGGGTCAAGTTTCACCTCATGTGTTGAGGATGATTGAGCTGATTGAGAGGTTAGCTTCTATAGAAATAAGGTTTCATGACAGAGTCGCCACCACCCTCATCATTGCCTCACTTCCTAAGTCGTTTGAGAGTTTCATTGTTAATTATAATATGAATGAGACTAAAGCGATATTGTCGGAGTTACACAATATGTTAAATACTTTTGAATCTTCGACCTCTAAGACCAAGTCTATTCTGATGGTTGGCTCCTCTAGTCGCCCCAAACCGAAAGGTAAGGGATAACATAAGGGGAATGGCAAAATTGTTGCTCAAAGAAGAAGAAGCCGAGGGCGAAGAAGAAGAAGAACCGCCAGATCGGATGTTTGCATGAATTGCAATAGGAAGGGGCATTGGAGAAAAGATTGCACTGCTCCAGGCGGAGGAATGGCACCAGGTGTTGTTGGGCCTGTTGGGCAAGGTATGTTTGTAATTGAAATTAATCTATCTATAAATGATTCTCATTCCTGAGTACTTGATACCGCTTGTGGCTCACACATTTGTACAAATGTGCAGGGGCTAACTGATAGCGGGAAGGTCAGGCCTCGCGAGGTGGACATACGCGTCGGAAATGGAGCACAAGTTGACGTTGAACGCGTGGGAACTTATAGGATAGATTTACCTTTTGGCAAAGTTTTAATATTGAACAGTTGTTTTTATGTTCCTTTTTTGACAAGGAATATTATATTCATTCCTGTACTTGATTCAGAGGGGTTTTCCTCAAACACATCTAATGGCAATATGGTTTTGACTTTAGATAATGTTGTGTATGGAATTGTGCCTCTTGTGAATGGATTGTATACATTAAACTGCCGCAGGAAAATTTTCAATGTACAAAATAAAAGGGCTAAGTTAAATGAAAGAAATTCTACCTACTTGTGGCATTGCAGACTTGGTCATATCAATCAAACAATGATAGAACGGTTGAGGAAATTAAATTACCTCGAACCATTTGACTTACAATCTTATGGTAACTGTGAATCTTGTTTGAAAGGTAAGATGACCATTAAACCTCTTTCTGGAAAGGGGATCCGTGCCAAGGAGGTGCTTGAGTTGGTACATACGGACGTATGTGGACCATTTTCAACTCAAGCTAGACACGGTTTCTCTTACTTCATCACTTTCACAGACGACTTATCAAGGTTTGAATATGTGTATCTTATGAGACACAAATCCGAAGCTTTTGAGAAGTTTAAGGAGTTTAAGTGTGAAGATGAGAAACAGCTCCCAAAGAGTATCAAGACTCTCCGATCTGATCGTGGGGGTGAATACTTAAGTAAAGAATTTCTTGACTACTTAAAGCTTCATGGAGTTCATTCCGAATGGACACCTCCTGGAACACCACAGATGAATGGTGTTGCCGAGAGGAGAAACCGAACCTTGCTTGACATGGTTCGTTCCATGATGAGCCTTTCAGCTCTTCCTACATACCTTTGGGGATACGCTATATTAACCTCAATATATGTTCTAAACAGAGTTCCATCTAAATCAGTCGAAAAGACACCATATGAGGTATGGTGTGGCAAGAAGTCATCACTTAGACACATGAGGCCCTGAGGGTGTCCTGCATATGTCAAGAAGTTGATGACTGATAAGTTGGAATCTAAGAGTGAGAAATGTTACTTTGTTGGGTATCCGAAGGAAACTAAGGGATACTATTTCTATCTTCCTGGAGAACATAAAACATTTGTTTCTACGAATGCAACTTTCCTTGAAGATGAATATGTCTACAAGGATGAGAGTTGTACAGAGATAGAATTTGAAGAAATTCAAGAACAAGGTAGCAAAGAGGTTGAATTCTTGCCCAATGATGAAGGCAAGAATTCAGTGGGAGCTTCTGGCGAAGATTGGGTATTTAGGGTACCCCCTTCGGCCAGTGAGAGTGCTACGTGGTGTAATGCAGAAATGCAAGATCTTCCGACACAGACCTTGGGAGCAAGTGCACCATTTGCATTTCCTCCCATTTAGGAAAGACATGAAAATGATATTTCTGAAAGCTCTAATATTTGTAGTTCGACCAGCGCACAAGAACCTACTCACAGTCAGAACATACCTGTAACTAAACTGAAAGACAATCAACTCCGTAGGTCTACTAGATCTCATCGTCCACCGGAAAGACTAAATCTGCTTGTGGAAACACAAAATGAGCTAGATATTCTGGATGATGACGAGCCTAGCACCTATAACAAAACAATGTTAGACATTGATTCAAAGAGATGGCAAGAAGCCATGAAATCCGAAATGGAATCTATGTATATCAATCAAGTGTGAAACTTGGTTGATTTGCCAAATGAGGTTAAACCCATAGGATGCATGTCACACCCCTTTTCGACCGCGATTTTTTCCAAGCGAATCCTGCTTAAATAAATGTTAGAAAATAAATAATAAAATGCTAAAGTGTTAAAAAAGTTCTTAATGTTAAAGTAGGTGCTAAAGTGCTAAAGGGTGCTAAAAAGGTGGTGCTAAAGGTGCTAAATGCTAAAGGGTTCGCGGAGTCGCCACCTAATTAGTTTGGGTGAATTAGGACACCTAAATGTCGACTAGGTTAAAGTCAACACTAACTCCATTTTTATGGTCTGCAAAACTTATTTGAGATTCCGGATAAGGGTTCTTTATTATCCTAAAGGGAAGGGGTTAGGCACCCTAAATGATCCGCTAACTTGCGGTTGTCCGTTCAAACCTAGGGTAATTATTGTGCTAAGATGCAATACATGTCTTGAAAAGTATTTAAGTAAAAATATAGGAAGTATTTTGCTAGCATAAAAATGTGAGTTTTGTTTTAAAATATATAAAGCTAGTTCTAGCTAAAATATGTATTATTATATGTGCAAAGATGATTTATGCATTTATGACGTATTAGATAAGATACATGTGTTGTAATAATGCAAAATCTTATTATGACGAAATGTGTACTTATAAAATAAGATGTAAAATATCTATTATGCAAAAGCTAACAAAATAATTTTTAATTATGAATGTTAGTAAGAGTTTATGAAGAAATTAATTTATTATGCTAAGGATTTAATAGCGAGTGACACTTTAGCTACGTGAATATTTATGTCATTTTAGTATGGCTTAGGCAATGCATAACTAGTCATAAAGATAACTAATTTAAGGAGAGTGAATTTCTAGCGTCAAATTGCTTTCCTAATCTATAGATTCAAGGTTTAGATATTCTAAGTATGCTAATAGGAGTGTAATGTTAGACAATTAATTTACAACAAATAAATGGGACATAGGAAAACAATAAAGGTGACTCGAAGAGTGACGATGTAATTTCGCCTGCGGCTTGGAATTTCTGGAGCAAAGGTAAATGCATATAGATATGGGCCTTCACGCTTGCCACGAGGAGTCTCGCCATGAGACTTTTTGTTGCTCCGATGCGTTTCATGTAAAAATAAGAGAAGATAAAGATTAGTATATGTCCAACCCAATAAATAGTTAAGATAATCACATAGTCAAACATGCTTGCGATTTAATTACTACAGCCAACAAGATAACAGATCCAATGGGAAGCCTGAAATGCCATTCGACCAATAACACTCAAACGAATTAATTATCGGGCTGAGTCTTAGGGAAACCAATTCAGGCTCAAGCAACTGCCATTCAATTCCTTTCTCTCGTTATAGAGGAGAGAATAAATGGGAATAACCAATGCACAGAGTATGAAACATGCTCGGATAAGAGAGGCAACTGCCCAACATGAAGTCTCTAGACTGTTTCAAAGAAGCAGGAGAGCAGATTTAATTATGCAAAGGTAAGGGACCATATAACAATTCAGAGACAGAAACAAAAAGCAAAACAGGCCAAAGACATAAAATACGATATACATGTTAATATACTAAACATATGGGTAATCCAGTTATTATTCAGTTGTAGCAGTCGAGAGTAAATATGCAAATTCAGCTCGTAGCTTTCAAATTTTAGAGAAAAGATGGTAAGCCCACACACAATGTCCCGACAAACAAATCAGGAACATGGTGGCCCAGTACATAACAGCCTACTGAAGAGGGATTTCAACACACCAACTGGCCATGGTCGAGTAAAAGGCGAAGCCGGCATGTATGTCCAAACATATCCTTGCCATTTAAAATGCTTAGAACCTATCTGATGCACATTTGGGTATACATTGCAATGAGTACACACAGGATGTTCGTATTATATATGATGCATACATGGAGGCTCAGTTTCAGATTAAGGAAATAGCCTTGCCGCAACTTAGCACTTCGACAAATAAGAGACAATACCAACATTACTTAATTTACTTCTGGGCTTAATCCATGGGTGATATGACGAACAATACAAGACATTTAATTGACCAAATATAACCCTCGGACAAAATAAACATGCTTTTGAGCATTCAAACGAGTTCGGACAGTTTACAACAAACATATAATTACTGCATACGACACACAATACATTGCGACACCGCTACAGATTTCGAACGACGACTAGATTAAGCTTAAACGCCATTTTTCAAGAGAAAAAAACACATACACATATACAGGACATGCAACATGAATAGAATGCTAAAAGAATGATTTTACCTTCTCCGGGCAGAGAACTGAGGCAGTGTATCAAGTCGTCGATTCACTTGGGGAATGTATTGCGATGCGATTGAAGGGTGTCGAGAAGGAGTGTTGACTGTGCGTGAGTTTGTGAAAAGGGAAGTTCTTCGGTTGTGGGCGAGGTTTTCTGATGCTGAAGTCTCTAACTCCCCGATTCTTGTCGATTTCTTACTGCTTTTTTTCTTCTAAATTTCTCCTCCCCGTTTTTGCATGATGAAAAAGTTGCCTCTGTATGCATAAATTGCTATGTATATATAGTTCCAATTTCGGGTTTTGATTTGGTAAGGTTTTCAATGCTGATTCTCGTGCGATTTTCCGTTTATAAGGATGCGATTTTTGTGATATTTGGGTCTTGATTCGGTTCCATTTCTATGGTAAGTACAGAGGCGTCGATATGGTAGTGGATTTGTGGGGTGATTCGCCAGATTCTCCGGCGAGAATCCCGGCATGGGCGATGGGAGCGGGGGCGACGACTGAAGAAAGTTTTGGGTAGGTTTCTTCTTTTTTCTTTTATTAGGGTTCGGGTATGTTTTAAGGGAGAGGGGGGCTGATGGGCATGGGCTGGGCGACGGGTAAGGGGAACTGGGCCTGCGGGTTGGGTAGTTGTTTTGGGTAGAGTTTAAGATGTTAGTTTTAAGTATTAGGTATTTAATGGTAAATTAGATTATTTAAATTGTGATTAAATTATTTAGGTGCTTTATTAATCTAAGTTTGAGTTTAAATTATAAAGACGGACGTGCGATTTAGTAAGTGCTTAATATTTTATAATGCGACGTGATATTTAAGGATTGCTTAATATTTTTACTTAAAATGCGGTGCTATTATTTAAAATCTTATTTATTGTGCATTATTGATCATTATTTAAGTTATGCTTGAGTTTAAATTATTACAAAAATTATAAATGCGATTATGTTATTTAATACGACATCATTGTTAAATTATTTATTTATTTACGTGTTTATTATTAAAATCAACAGAATTATGACATGGCTTAAAACCGATAAATGCGGGCGCGAGACTCAAAGTACTTAATACTCTTCGTAAGATGCGGTTCTATTATTAAATTGCTTATTTATGCCTGTATTAATGTTTTATCGCTACATTTTATTATTTAAAAAATTATTAAAAATTATTGTTGAAAAATTGGTGTAATTTTATAGTTAATGACTGGGCGGGAGAGTCAAAATTGGGTGTCAACAATGCAAATGAGTCTTCAAGAAGAAGATTGATGCATCTGGCAAGGTTCAGACTTATAAAGCTAGACTAGTGGCTAAAGGTTTTACTCAGCGTCCTGGTGTGAATTATGATGAAACCTTTTCACCGGTGGCTAAGATAAAGTCTATTCAGATTTTGCTTGCAATAGCTGCACACTATGATTATGACATTTGGCAGATGGACGTCAAAACTGCATTTCTCAATGGTAATCTAATTGAAGAAGTGTATATGAAACAACCTGAGGATTTTTCATGTGAGTCCAGACCAAATGTTGTGTGCAGGCTACAAAAGTCCATTTATGGACTTAAGCAAGCCTCTAGGAGTTGGAATATTTGCTTTGACAATGCTATCAAATCTTCTGATTTTGCAGAAGCAAAGAAGATCCTTGTGTTTATTTCAAACGCAAGGATGAGGGTATTGTCTTCATTATAATATATGTTGATGACATATTGATAATGAGAGATAATAAGACCCTCATGCAGTCAGTTAATGATTGGTTGTCCAAGACCTTCATGATGAAGAACTTAGGTGAAGCTTGCTACATTCTGGGAATTAGGATCTATAGAGATAGACCTAATATATTGTTGGGGCTGTCACAGTCAGTCTACATAGACAAAGTGCTTAGACGCTTTTCAATGGAGAATTCCAAGAATGGCGGTGTTCCGACGGGTCAAGGCATCAAGTTATCAAAGAAGGGTTGCCTTTCTAATGATATTGAACTTGATCGCATGAAGAGGATCCCATATGCTTCGGCTATAGGATCGATCATGTATGCCATGACCTGTACTGGGCCAGATGTGGCCTTTGCACTTAGTATGACTTGCAAGTTCCAGCAGAATCCTGGCGAGGAACACTGGAAAGCAGTCAAGAGTATTCTCAAGTACCTCAGGCGTACTAAAGATTACTTCTTAGTCTATGGTGGAGTTGATGAGCTGGTTGCCACTGGGTATACCGACGCTAGTTTCCAGACAGATGTTGATGATTTCAAATCTCAGTCTGGTTACACGTTCATTTTCAACGGAGGAGCAGTGAGTTGGAAGAGTTTCAAACAGGCTACTATTGCAGACTAGACTACTGAAGCGGAGTACATTGCTGGATCGGAAGCTGCTAAAAAAGCTGTCGCGATTTCTGAGTTCCTGAAGGAACTGGGGGTTGTTCCGAGTGCTAGTTGTCCAATAACTTTTTATTGTGACAACACTGGTGCGATTGCACAGGCAAAGGAACCAAGATCAACAAACAAAAACAAGCATGTATCAAGGAAGTACCACATCCTGAGAGAGATGGTGAAAGCTGAAGATATCAAGATAGATTATATTCCCACAGACAATAATTTAGCAGACCCGTTTACTAAACCATTAAGCTTGGTGAAGCATAATGGTCATTTTGAGAATATGAGTATTAGATATGTTGGTGATTGGCTCTAGGCCAAGTGAGAGATTGAAAATATATGTATGTCCTAGAGACAATCTGTATTAGGACACAATTTACTTTATACACATTCGTATTTTTATTAATAATGATTAATATTATGACAATTTGCATTTGTTGAATTATTAGTTGATTGTTTATAATGTTCTATAAATGCATCTCTAGAGGTTACGTGTTTGTTAATGATGTGAGAATTAATGTTATAACATAACTCTTAAATTACCTCGACTAATGATCATCGAAATTGGGATATCGATGATAATGAGATACGTCGACATGTGGTCTGCATCATATCCTTAAGGGATGTAGTATGTCTCACTTGCTACGAGTTATGGCAACTCGTGATAGACACATGGATACTTGTTGAAGTATTGGTATGTCCTGCTGATGTACTGTTTTGTTATATGTCTATGATGTCATCGGTGTGTGAGAGATATAAGTCTTTAGACTTGAGGTCAATATCATCTTGTTTACGGAGTAATGTACTTTGATCATGTCCTAAGCTCAAATGCCTTATAGGTTGAGACGCGACTTGTTTTGGGTGCATTACGAAGTAGATTAAAGGTGATGTGTGAGCCAAGAAAGGATTCATTCCTTGAATTTATATTCGAGTGAACATTCATGTGCTCATATGTGATTAGATTGACTAAGTTATTGACTAATGCAATGGACATGTCCGTGACATGGTCCTGTTGTCAACTAATATAGATGCGTTATAATAATCAAGCCATTTGGATAGACACTTGACAAATCCTAAGTTTGATTGAGTGTGTCATGAATGAAGGGATTTTATCTTCTCACATATAGGTTCAGTTCACATGTTTTGTGTAGCTAAACTTTACATGTTGGGTTCGTCTTCCGGCGCAGTTTAGGAGTTCCGTGAAGATCCTAATGTTATTAGTGACGATATGTAAAGGCCTGAAGGGTAACACTAAGTCAAATGTTCCGTCGATTGAAGGATGTAATTAGAAGGAGATTGTACCTAAATGTTCGGTTGATAACTGGGACATTAAAATGAAAAATGGGCAGAAAAATAGGACGAAACCGCGGTGTCTTGATTCAGGACCGCGATGCCAGAAACACGTGTCAGCAATAATGTAAGTATTCTATCGAGGTATTACATTATATTATGTGCTTTGTATTTTTCATTATATATCTTACTGCAGTTCGACCGTCGTCGGGTTTAAAATATAAATTTTCAAATTTCGCTGCATGTACGAACCCGACGTAAACACCTACAGTTGGTAGTCTTTAAGTTAGATGTTTTCGGAATCTTTTCCTGGTTAATACAAGATTCAGTATTACGTCGTTAATATTCCAACTTGAAAGGGCGTTAGTCTTGCAATCATTTATTTCCATGTGTTAGTGAGTAGTTGTCTTCCTCTTGTGTCTGCTTCAAACAAAGGTTGGTTAGGCTGGACTTTTCTTATACCTTCACGATAAAATCCAAAAAAGGAGGTCTTTACATCAGACGATTGTACAGTAGCTAAATTTGATAATTTGATTTTGGTGCTCTAGGCTAAGATAATTTACATCATTCTCAAATGGGACTAAATCAGAGTTCGGTTATCCTGCTGCGGGTCCAAGAGAATGGTTTTGAAGAATTTGAGGCGGCAGAGGAAGCAGCCCATATAAACAAACTTTCTTGAACCTTACTGAGAATCCTAAAGTTTGTTAAAGTTGGTCCAGAACATATATCAAGGTGATATTCGCGATTGAATGCAAGTGCACTTACTTTATACAATAAACACTAAGTTTGCCTCAGCTGTCACAAACAAGTAAGAGATGCACAAATATTCTGCATTCAATGACTTAAAATCTTGAATACGCATATCGAAATCAGTCAGAACCCGTGTTTCTCAATTTCTTGACCCCTTTTTCAATTGGTAGTAAATCAGAGGTAACTCTACCATGTGAGTTTTGCAATTTTTTTCCCTTTTCTTTACCCTGGTATACGGTACCCGCATTGGAGCCCGATTATATTCGCATTCGCGCTGCGTAGGGCCCATTCAGAAAAGATCGCTCCCTATCAAGGAATTTTTCATACCCAAGGCTCGAATCCGAAACCTCTGGTTAAAGAAGTAGCAACCCCATTCGCTACACAACATTCTTTGGTGATGAGTTTTGCAAAGTTAAACTGGTCCCATGCCAAATTAAAAGAAAAAAGTTACGCACGTACATTGACTAACAACTTAAAGATAATTTAACTACGATTAATCAAGACTAATTTACAAAGCAATAGGGGTGTCATTTGTTACTACTTAAGTAACAATAACTAATCGTTAATCAGTGTTAAGATCTCATTTTTACTTTACTAATGAGCCAAATTTAATCTTAAGAACTTGACATAAACTTAAAATGAACTTGAGCTTCCCAAACTTTAAAATTTTCTTGTTCTTTTTGTCCTTTTGTTTGATTTTGCGAAAATGAAAGCATCACGTGTCAAATCCTTTCTTGCAGGCAAGGCTTTCTCATCTATTAGTCCTAGGATACACTTCTTCCGTGTCAATTTACATGACATTATTTGAATTTCGCGAGTCAAATAAAAAAAATGATAATTTATACGTATGTCTTTTAAATATTTTAAATTATTAATTCTTGTGATTTATATTACTTTTATGTAATTTCTAAATAGGTAAATTATTTTTTTAAAATTGTATATTCAAATGCATGACTTTTCTTTTGATTCGATGGTCTATCAAAAACCTCTCTGCATACATCCTACCATCTCTAAGCCTCACTTTTATAAGATTACACCAGATATGTTATTGTATATTCAAATGCATAATTTGAATTTCGAAATTTTAACTATGTCACATAAATTAAAACAAAAATTATAAAGACTTAAAAGTTCAAAGGATCACAAATGCCCAATATGCTTCAAGGTTTTTCCATCAGGCCAATCTTTGGGAGGGCACAAGAGCTCATTACATTGGATTTACTGAGAGTAAAACTAAAGAGACTATGGTGAAAAAATTGGAGGAGCTTGCTGATAATCATAAATCTTTTGATCTGAATAATCCTGTAAATGCTATGGTGGATGGAGGAGAAAATGATGTTGAGCTTAAGCTTTGGTGGGATGGAATCGGCGATGCACTGATGATATAAAGTTGAGATAAATCATGATTCATTCTCAGTTTCTGCTCTAGAGATTTAAGAACTAGACAAGTTCATGATTCTTTTTGTGTTTGAATTTTATCATTGTAAAGATGGTCTTTGAGTCTTGGAATAGTTAAAACAGTTGTACAATAACACAGGAAAGATTTGATAATTCATTCTAAGTTGTATGGTCATTCTTTTTTGTGTTTGAATTTCATGACTGTAAAGATAGTTTTTGAGTCTTTCGAATAGTTCAACAGTTGTATAATAACACAGAAAAGACTTGAGTTTCCAGTTTGCTGGATAAACCATAATGAGAGTGAGGCATACAAGTTAGAGCATTACTGTTTAATTGCATTCTTTATCACTTTTAACTCTTGGGGTTACATTGTGCTATGAGAAAGAATCAAAGAAGGGTAATTATATATATATTTTTTTTGATAACCTAGGTTTTCAGGCTTGCGCCCGACTACTTCACGGATATTATCCAGACGTCATGGAGGTAATAGCACCGGTCCTTCAACACTATCACCATGTAAATCGCGGGATGTGATCCTGTGGCCAAGTTTCTGGGAGCGTACAGATCAATGAGACAATATAATGGGATAATGATGGATAAGATATGACGGGGGTAATGATGGAGATAATTAGGGATTGTGTTCCTAATTATCCTAACAGTCCCCCGCAGTCTTAGCGGGAGGTTTTTGGATGCTGAAATTGTCCCTGAAATCATCAAAAAGTAAGTTCGGAAGACCTTTTGTGAATATGTCGGCAATCTGATAACAGGAGAGAACACGGACTTGTCCATGTGCAACCTTTTCCCGAACAAATAATATATCCATTTCTATGTGTTTTGTGCGTTGATGCTGGACAGGATCACCGGATAAGTGAGAAGGCTACGCGGCCACCGGTTGGACCGGATTCTCCGCGTAAAACGCCAACTCTCCTAAATTTGAGTATTTGAAAAAAATTTGAGGGTGTGCAAAGCACACCTCGCATGTAGTGTGTGATGATGTCAACTTTCAAGAGCGGAAGAAATATGAGCGGAATGTCAATTTAAGAAAAACGGTAAAGAATGTAGCAAATATACAATAAAATAACAGTTTATGGAAAGCAGTAAAATAAATTAGTAATTTAAGCAGTTTAAGGAAAGCAATAAAGCAGTTTACGCATTTAACTTTTAAAGAATAAAGCCCAAGTCTGTTATGGTAAAAAACCTAAGTATCCCCAGTGGAGTCGCCATGTTGTCGCGCCCCATTTTAACCGGAGTCGAAATGGTGTAGGACATATGGTTGATTCCTAAATTTGTTTTAAGGAGTCGCCACCTAATTATTTTAAAGATAAATTAGGACATCTACTTGGCAAAATCTGCTAAAAATAACTCCAATTAATAGTCTGCAAAACTTAATTCTAGGTAAAAGTTCTTTATTATCATAAAGGGAAGGGGTTAGGCATCCTCTAAGATCCGCTAACTTGCGATTGTCCGGTCAAACTTAGGTTAATTATTGTGTAAAATGCATGTTTTGAAAGCACAAAGTTAACAAGATGTTGCAGATAATCACTTGAAAGATTATATATTTATTGAGAAACTTGCACAAGGTTTGTTTTAACAATGCATGAATAGTGATTTGTTTGAAAATTATATGTTGTGTATAAAATTAAAGTTTTATGAAAATATGCACTTAAAAGGCATTATTTAAAAATGATGAAAAATAATATGAGGAAATAAGTTTCTGTTTTAAACTACCCTCCCCTTTAATCTATTGGTCTTAAATCTACATATTCTACACATTTCAATATTTATGCAAGATTATATATTGCAACAAAAGAAAATAAAATGACGAAATTAAGAGATAATGATAAGAGATGGGATGATGATTTTGTCATCCAACCCATTTTGTTTAGGAATTCCGAAGTCGGAAATGCAAGGAACATGGAATGTGGATCTTCATGAGGACGAGTCTCATTGTGAGACTCTTTGTGGCTCCCAACGCATTTCATGTAAAATAAAGAAAGAATTGAGTACGCATACACATTTATTTTTGACAGTCCAAAGAAATGAATACAAAATAAAGACTAAGCAACTTTCAATTAACTAATGGGCCGCAAGATGTACGGATCAGGTCTGGACAATCACACGTGCTTGAACAAGTCTCGGTAAACAACATTGGACATCAAATTAACTGAACACCCTAGGTATGGTTAATACCAGCCTACGAGTTGATACACCACACGCTGATTTTTTAACTATACATACTGATTTGAGCTATAACAATATATATTTTGGTTAAGCAGATTCTCACATGACACATCAGTGTCGTTTTAATCATGAACAACCTACATATTAGTCAAACAAATTTCTCATTCCCTCCTTAGACATGTTAGCTTAGCTTATATGATTAAACCAATTCCAAACTAACACTTCTGATCATTATGTGGCCCAAGACAATCTCTGTCTAACTTGAACAAGTCTCAAACCAACATACTAATCTACTTTAAACCATTTAAACAAATCACAGATTGCACATATTTTAGATTGGCAATATTAAGTATTTGACAGCCTACATATGACTGACAATTCATCTACTAACATATTAAACCTATTCTTAGCCGTACATATCCTTTAAGTTATCATATGACCTCAAACAAATAGCCTACTGCTCATAGTCCTTTTATTTACACAGGTTGTTTAGGCTAACACATTTTAGTCCATTTCTTAGGCTCAAATCAACTTTAAATGATATGATAAGCAATAATGAGACACCGATTCAAATAAACATGATTCTTAAAAAATTAATACGCATGTTAAATAGACGACACAACATCAACAATCCAGCAAACAGCCATAGTACCTCAAAATAACACTACACACACCATCATACACTGCATTAAACAAAAAATTAAACAAGGATTAGTAATTACCTTTTTGTGGTGCGGCAAACTGATGCAGGGGTCCTCGAATCTGCTTAGACTCGAACTTACCGAACCAAGAGATTTGTTTTAAAAAGAAGCTTGTGTCTAATAAGTCGAGTAAGAACTGAATGACAATATTTAAGATTTTGAAAAAGGGGAAAAACAGCAGCTGAAAGATTGTGTTTTCAGAAGATTCAAAGAACAATGAGGAAATGCTTGAGAGTGTTCTGAAAGAAAAAGTGGCGGCCAGAAGCTTGTGTTTAAGAAGATGGGATGAGAAATATTTTTGAAGTTTTGAGAGGGGAAAAGCGGCTGGAGTCCCCCCTAGTTTAGCTTCAATGTATTGTATTTATAGGAGAAACCTTTGCTAGGGTTAGCATTTTTGGGCGGGATTCTCTTCGAATTTTGAAACAGAAACAAACAAAATTGTTCAAAATCTGAACGTTGGGGAGGGTTTCAAAGCTTCACGTGATCGAAGTGACTTAGCACAAAAATGGAGTGTACCATTTCTGTGCATGGTGGAAAGAGCCTTGTTATCTTCCCCAAAATGGAAGAGAGATGGCTGCTGCGTTCTATGTGTGCATTTGAGATTTAGATATTAGGTATAGGGACTTTGGGGGCTGGTGGGTCAAAATAGCTGAACGGGTGCTGGGCCGTGGGTTTTGGGTGATTTGGGCTTAGGAGTTTAATTAGTATTTGGGTAGAATTTTTAGGTATTCTATTCTAATAATTAATTATGGTATGAAGATGATTAAAAAGAATATATACATTGTAAGACTAAAATACCAATATGATAATAAATGATACAATAATATTTAGAAAATGTTTTAGCGCTTAATATAAAATGCAATGCCATAGAATATTTAATACGTAAATTATGATTGTGATAAAAATGTCATGATAGTAATGTGAATGAAGATTAATAATAACGGATGGGAATTATTTTGAGAATATTAAATTCTTTATTTATGCATGTATATGTATTTATTTATTAAAATTAAAGTCGTTTTGCGGTATTTAAAAAAATAATTTAATTTTAGATGAATAATAGGAAGAAGGGGACAAAATTGAGTGTCAACCATTGTTATGAGATAAAAAGGGCTCTAAGTTAAATTAGGTAAATAATGATTTCTAAGCTTATCTAATTTCAACTAATTTGAGATTGAAATATAGTTGAATAATTATTTCCATTGTAGAATTTTACAAATCAAAACGGTTTGAATAGCCAATTTTCTTTCATGTCATTAACTAGAGCTTGCAAGAGGTATCACAATATAAACATTGAATATTGAAAAAAAAAATTGTAATTGAATTAGATTGCATCCATTGGGATAAAGGTTACAGATTTCTAGTCCTTGGTATGAAATCACTTCACTATCAAGCCTTTCAACGGAACCAGTAACAAGATTTATTTAGGGAAGCAAATCAGAAAAGAGACTTTCTTTAAACATATCTCTTTTACGAGAAATTTTCTTTTTTAGCTTTCAATTCGCATGTTACAAAAAGTCCTTTTTTCTGAATGTTGTTTCGCTCCTTTCCCTGCGGTCAAGTTGCTTCGCTTATTTCCTTGCTTATAGTCAAGCAAGTGGCTTTCACAAAATACTCCATCTTAGTCTACCCGACTTTGACTTTGACTTGAAAGAGTAAATTTTCGTCTTTGTTATTGAAAAGTCAGGACCCGTTGGGAATCTAAGATAAGAACTGGAGTTGTGGGCCAGCTTGGTGCGGTCAGAAAAGAATACTTACTTTTTAAAAAGGGAAAAGGGGCATATTTGCCCTCCAACTTTGAGAAAAGGGGCATATTTGCCCTCCGTCAAAGTTGGGGGACAAATATACCCCTTCTGTTAATAAACTTTCACCATGTACCCTTATTTGCATAACCTTAACAGATATGCACAGGTGGAGTCCACGTGGATGCCACCTGTGCGCCACATGGCTGACCCGCGTGCAACCCGACCCGACCCGTAACCCGACCCGGACGAAATTAAAAGAAAACTTTCTACCCAGCATTAAAAGAAAACTTGGTTGTTTTGTTGAATTGGATTTTCTAATCTGCAAATCGAACATGATAAAAAAGATATGATGATTAGTGGGTGTAAGGAGTATTTTACCTTTTATTTCGATTCCTAGAGTAAGATTCGTGTCATGGAAATCACGAGAGGAATGAGTTTCCTGGCACGCAACATCAAATTCAAATATTGATATCTTGATTGATTGACAAAATTAGGAATACTCTGTATCATTAGTAAAGATCAATTAACAAAATTGGCAGTGTGTGTTTCGTATTTAGGTAGTACATTAATTCCTGCTGGATAGACAAGCTTGGTGGAATGTGTTTGTCTTCTCAGTAGCTTTGCTTAGATATGTTCATATGGACTACACCTAATATTTTTAGATCAAGACTTTCGAGCTTTTCTTTCTATTTTTTTTTTTCAAAACAAAGAATTTTTTTATTGTCAAGATCCAGAAAACAAGTAGACTGGTAAATGCAGTTACCTTCGTGCTTCCTGGCTTCTGGGGCCTTTCCTCCATTCGAAATAGAGAATATTAGATACTATAAGTTTCTCGTCTTGTTGCTGAAGAAGACGCTGGGTAGAAAGTTTTCTTTTAATTTCGTCCGGGTCGGGTTACGGGTCGGGTCGGGTTGCACGCGGGTCAGCCATGTGGCGCACAGGTGGCATCCACGTGGACTCCACCTGTGCATATCTGTTAAGGTTATGCAAATAAGGGTACATGGTGAAAGTTTATTAACAGAAGGGGTATATTTGTCCCCCAACTTTGACGGAGGGCAAATATGCCCCTTTTCTCAAAGTTGGAGGGCAAATATGCCCCTTTTCCCTTTTAAAAAAGAAAGTTTGACGGAATAAAATGATCATTATCAACATCGTCTCTCACTAAACCAAATGTCTATTTACCAAAAACGTTGAGCCAAACACGCCTCACTTTCCCCCCAAATATTCCTTTCGGAAAATGGCTTCTCACCATCACTACCACCCCTACCCTACGGCGGCCGCCACTACCCCCATCTGTTACTGCTACTCCTGTCACCCCACCCCATACCCTCACCCTCCACCACCAAATCCACACTCCACTCCCCCTTATACCCACTACCCCCCTCACTTCTATGCTCCTCATCCAACCCCACCACCCCCCTACAACCCTCCTACTCAATGCCAATGTGAATCCGTTCACCAAAATCATCACTATTTTCAAGAATCCAACAAAGTACCTGACCAACAAACTGACCGCATTGTTACATCTCTACTCCGTCGGATCGCCGCCTTAGAATCTTCCCTCCGCCGCAGCTCTCGTGAATCCCTACGCGATGCTGCAGCGCGTACTATTCAAACGCACTTCAGAGCCTTCCTTGCTCGTAGATCGAGAACCCTCCGCCAGCTAAAACAACTCGCTTCCATCAAAACAACTCTCAATATTCTTAAATCTGGTAAAACCCATTTTGATACTCAAACTGTTTCTCGCAGAGCTATGGATTTACTTGTTAAACTTGATTCTATTCAGGTAATTAATTAAGCCCTAATTGCAATTTTGCACAACTTAACTTATCAATTATCATAACCCTATATGAATAGCTCAGTGGTGCAATCACAACCCTATATATCAAATGGTACTTCTTATACATATATGTTAAATCTTAAATAACTTATCGAAATTCCTGGCCTCGCCACTTAAGGGGTTCTTTTTTGCAGGGAGATGATCAATTAATTAGAGATGGTAAAAGGTCGATACGCAACGAACTGACTCGATTTATGAAGGCAACTAATGGGGTTACAGTAATTTCGAGGAGAATAGTGAAGAATGTGAGAAATGGCAACAAAGCTAGAGTTTTTTCCAGTGATCCCAAAATGGAATTTGGCTCAAATCGTAATGAAGCCGTTGATAAATTTGTTGCATCTGTAAATGAATCTGAAGAGGAAGAGGAAGAGGAAGAGGAAGAGGAGGAGCATCAAAAGCCTCGATTTGCTGAAGTTAGAAAATCTGGGGTTTTAAGAAGTGGGCTTAAACCCAAACAAAAGAAAACTGTGAGCTTTGCAGAGAATGTGAATGGACAAGAATCATTTGATTCGGAGATAGAGCTGATGAAAAACCTTAGCAAAAGAGTTGAGAAAATCGGAATTTTATCCAAGGATGATGCTGAAGTTGATGAGGAAGAAGGTGGAGGGTCTAGTGGGAGTAGTGATAATGAAATAATGGATCCAAATTACGTTTCAAGAAAAGATGATGGTTATTATGAAAGGAATGTGAGAGATGAGAATGAGAATGAGAATGAAAATGAAACGGAGAGTTTCTTGTTCTCAGCACCATTGCCTGTGAAGATGGAGGCTAGAGGTGCTGCTGATTATATCAACAGGAAAAAGGGTGTCAAAATAGTTGACAATTAAATAGGTTCCCAACAAGATGTCAAGATTTGAACTTTGTTCTCCTGCAATATCTGTTGAGCATTGACAGTTAGGTGGGAGTTAGGCTTCTGCAGTTCTTGGGAATTATTAGTGATGATTTATCTAGATGAGTACTTTTTGATATGAAGAGTTCGTCTGTTTTGTAGTATCAAATTTTGGATTCTGAAGTCTTAATGATGATTGTTGAAGAGTTAAAGAGGTCACATTTTATTCAACATAAATCAACAGTTGGCTATTTCCTGGAAAACGAAATGAAACCGAGAGTTTGTTGTTCTCAGCACCATTGCCCGTGAAAGATGGAAGCTAGAGCAGCTGCTGATTATATCAACAGGAAAAAGGGTGTCAAAACAGTTGACAATTAATTGAATAGTAGGTTCCCAACAAGATGTCAAGATTTGAACTCTGCTCTCCTGCAGTATCTGTTGAGCATTGACAATTAGGTGGAAGTTAGGCTTCTGCAATTTTTGGGAATTAATTGCAATTGTTAGTGATGATTTTCTAGATGAGTACTTTTAGGTTTGATATGAAGAGTTCATCTGTTTTGTAGTATCAAGTTTTGGATGTTTTCTTCTCTGCCATTGTGGTATGAATGGGAGATCTTTTGGGTGTAATGGCCTTATTCTGAAGTATTTAGTGATGATTGTTGAAGAGTTAATGGGTCACATTTTCTTAACACAATCAACAGTTGGCTATTTCCTAGATAGTTCTAGATAGTTAGTGTCATTGGAATTTGTGAAATAAATCAAACCTCTGAGCAAACTTTTGTCCCAAGTACATTTTATTTCTATCTTTTGTTGTTAAAGAATGTTGAGGATGTTAACTCATGAAATGTATGTCCAAGTTCAAAGAGCCTGAATCAATCTGTAGAGCTTCCATCGGATAACTTGCAGATTGATTTGAAAGAGAACCAAAAAATATTTGAAGTACTTTTCTTACTAGTATAATTTACTCTCACTTTGACCAAGTTTTTTCCGTGTAAAACATTTTCTCGCTACTTGCAATATGAAAAACATCCTCTATAATAATTTGGTATGTAATTTTTAAATATTTGAAATTTGTTTTCAGAATAGGAATTAACTTGTGTCATTTATTTTTTAAAAAAGTTGGTTAAATTAATTTTGGATGGACAAAATATCCTTTTATTTATTTAATCTATTTCATCATCACTCGGACTTAAAAAATACACAAGCTTATTATATGTGTCAATTGCTATTTAGCTAATAAGCCCGTGGAGTAGAATATTAGGAGAGTACTTGTATTTGTTTTGCATATAACCATCTAGTTTAACCAACAAGTTGACCTACCATAACCGAAGAGTTGGACCAAAAACAAGGGAAAATAGGTCATACAAGCGGAGGAATTAAATTCAGTGAGAAAATGGTCGTAGCGCAAAATTCATGAATGGTCCATCTCTATCGCTCTCCAGACCCACACCTTGTATAATTTCACTGTTATGTTGTTGTCCATGTATATCACTGTCCAAGAAATTGACGCAACTTAAACGAGTCATTGAAACAACTACCACAAGTACAGAACAATGCAAGTCTCTCTTAGAACACTGCGGCAAAACCAAGTCTTTAAGAACCACCAAGGGCGTCCATGCCCATACCATTACCCTCGGCCTCCTTCAATCCCATTTGCTTTCTCTCCTGACAGCAGCATATGCACTTTGTGGTCACACTTCGTACGCCCGCAAGGTGTTCCATGAATTGCCTCAACGAACTTTGCTGTCATACAGGTCCATGATAAGAATGTATACTCAAAAGGGGTTCCCTAACGTTGCACTCAAACTCTTCGGGGAAATGCTCCGATCGCATAAACACAAGCCTGACAGGCATACGTTCCCGTATGTGATTAGGGCGTGTAGTGATTTGCTCTTACTTCAGCAGGGTGTTTCTGTTCATGGATTAACTGTTATAAGTGGTTATATGTGGGACATTTTTGTGGGAAATTCACTTTTGTCCATTTATATGAGTTGTGGAGATAAAGAGGGTGCTAGGAAGGTCTTTGATGCAATGCAGGCGCGAACCGTCGTGACCTGGAACACCATGATCAGTGGGTATTACCGAAATGATAGTCCGAAGGAGGCCCTAATGATTTACATGAGAATGGAAGATGCTGGTGTCGACGCTGATTGTGCCACTCTGCTTTCCCTGCGTGTGGGTCTCTGAAGGACTTTGAGATGGGCCGAGGGTTCACTCATTGGTTGAAGCAGTAGGGTTGTCGTTGATATGTACGTCAAGTGTGGAAGAATGGATGAAGCGAGGTTGGTATTCAAGAAGATGATCGATAGAGATGTGGTGACTTGGACTACAATGATCCATGTGTTCATTTTAGATGGCGACATAAAAAATGCACTATGGTTTTCTCAAATGATGCAGCTTGAAGGTGTAAAGCCGAATGCAGTAACTCTGGCATCCCTTCTTGCTGCATGTGCCAGTTTGCCTCATTTGAGGCTCGGTAAATGCCTGCATGGCTGGGCTATCAGGCAGGATCTTCAGGCTGATGTTAATGTAGAAACTGGCCTTATTGACATGTATGGTAAATGCAATTGTTTTAGACTTGGCTATCAGGTGTTTGCAAAGACTAGCAAGAAGAGGACTGTCCCATGGAATGAAATTTTGTCTGGGTGCCTTCATAATGAGCTTGCAAGAGAAGCGATAGAGCTTTTCATTCATGTTGTCAGAAGCTGTCAAACCTGATGATGCAACCCTGAAAAGTGTACTTCCTGCATTTGCCATTGAAGCTGATTTCAGGCAAGCATTGAGCATACACAGCTATCTTGTAAGATCCGGATTTGTTACAAGAACTGAGGTAGCTACTGGTTTAGTTGATATATACTCAAAATGTGGAAACTTAGATAATGGTCACAAGATCTTCAATGGGATACCCAAGAAAGAAAGGGACATAATTTTATGGAGTACGTTAATAGCTGGTTATGGAATACATGGGCATAGCGGGACTTCATTGTCACTGTTTAATGAGATGGTGCAATCTGGGGTCAAACCTAACGAAGTCACTTTCGCCTCGGTTTTGCATGCTTGCGGTCATGCTGGTTTGGTGGATGATGGTCTTTCTTTGTTTAATTTCATGCTTAGAAATCACTCTGATAGTCTTAGAAGTTAGAACAGACCATTATACCTGTATGGTTGATCTTCTTGGTCGGGCTGGCCGACTTGAGGAAGCATATGAACTTATTAAAACTATGACTTTTGAACCAAGTCATGCCATCTGGGGTGCACTACTAGGTGCCTGTGTGATACATGAAAATGCGGAACTGGGAGAATTAGCTGCAAGGTGGCTATTTAAACTGGAGCCAGAGAACACAGGAAATTATATACTGTTAGGAAAGATCTATTCTGCAGTTGGAAGATGGAAAGATGCAGAGAATGTGAGGCTTTTGATGAATGAAGTCGGACTAGTAAAGACGCCAGCTCAAAGTATCATTGGGTGACAAGTAGGTGATTCTTTTAGGTTCCTTGCAAGTAGAGTCAAACAAGAGCTGCAGGTGAGGGCAACATCTGAGAAATATGCAACAATAGGATGAAAGCTAGCCTCTTACTCTTAGTGGTGCTTATGACCTCCTCGATTTTGCTATTGTACTTATATTTCTGCAGTCCTCATACCAGCTCGATGTATAATTGCAAGGTGGTTAATTGCCATTTAACTTCAAGAATCACATAGCTCAAGTCACTATGGCAATCCTGAAAATTACTGAGTAATATTGTGATGCCTGTTGGAGCAACCGGAAGTTCAAGCTTTTATATATTTATTATTAAGGTGTGATTGTTGCTTTCATTTTCTATAAGAAAATGGATTTAAGACTCGTAATGATGATTCATTAAGCTAAGGTTGCGTTTGGTTCGCGCAGGGTAAACGTAATGGAATCCAGTAAGGGAATGAAATGGAAAGGAAAGGAATTACCTTATTGTCCCTACATGTTTGGTTCCGGGTGGTCCGGGGTCCGGGCTCCGAGGTGGTCCGAGTGGTCCAGGGTCCGGGGTCTGGGTTGGGAAAAGGGAATCCAAATACCTAGGGGTTGGGGGAATCAAGGAAAGGAATGAAAGTGGAAAAGGGGTAAAGAGAATGAAAAAATAAGGCCAAACAAACAACAACAAAGGGAATTCCATTCCTCCATTACCTTTTCCTTTCCTGTTTACCCCGAACCAAACGCCCCATAAATGTATATCAGCTGGTACACTAAACTAGTAAAAGGCCACTTAGGGAAGGGACAGTTTTCTTAGCAGCAACTAGGAGTCTAGGACATCTAAATGAGGTGACCTCGAAGAAGTACTCTTGGTTGTCAGCATTCTACTTTGAAGCCAGAAAATGGAACAATATATGCATCAGGTAGATTGTTGGAAATATTTATTAAACGTGAAATAAAGTTAATCCTATTTAATTACGAATCGAACAATTGAGGCCCCGCACGTAGGAAATGTTATTTCCACACACGTGCACATATAGTGTCAAGGATCATAATTTCCTTAAATGGAAGAGATATTAGTACGTATACGAATTGTTTTGAGACGTAAGGTAATATACGGTTATTGGCCAAATGACGTAGGTTTCACGTTGGTAAATGAAGGAAGAAGTGTACAATGTGTTAAAAGATGAAACGAGTTATGAATCGGCGCGCAAGCGACCATGCGCGCCAAGTCCTCGGTTTCGCGGCGCCACTTCTCCGTGGCCGCTACACAACCTCTCGCAGTGCCGAGTCGCGGCGCTGCTAGGTTCGAGTCGCAGCGCCTCGCAAGTGCGCGCGCATGATCGCTTTGATGTTGGAGAAGAATAAAAGCGGCGGTTGGTGACTTTGGAGGATTAACTCTTCATTATTTTGTTCTTGAATTCAACCATTACTTGACTGAATTGTAACTCTATACTAATGGTCATTACTTGGCCATTCAAATCCATAAATTGGCTAGTTGGAGGGTCTTCTTCTCAACACTATAAAATGAGGTCTTTTGACTCATTTGCAAAACACACTTGACATTCTACACTTAACAATTTCTGAAAAATTGTTCTTCCTCTCTTGCAATCAAACACTCAAAGATCTTTCTTTCTATTGCACACTCTTGAGTCTCCTTTGCTCATTAGTTTGATTGATGTTTTATCTTGGGAGATAAGTTGTCATACCACCGTTGAAAGGATATACGGGGCAATATTATCTTAAGGAAAGATTGAAACCTCAATCGACTCAGCAAGACCATTTACTTGTTTAATTTCCAGATTTCTAACAAATAGTCATTGTTGTTATTTTCCCGTTTTACACATTACATCTCACATAGATGACAAGTAATCAACTCTTTTCATAACTTTGTCCATACCTCGCTAGCATCCTTGTGAAAAGCCATGTTCTTTGCATTATTTAACACAATAATGGGATTATTCTGTTAGCAGGTCCCGCATGTTACTATGCTAGTGAGAGGGGTTCAAGACACTTTCATGTTAGGAATGGTTGGTGAAAAATAATTGCTCGCACCTTGTGTTTATATCGAACCATTTAATTTAAACATAGAGGGTGCATCGAAAACCATTCGAACCGTTACGGCAGCGAAAACGACGACTTTTGAACGTCTATATGTGGAATTAGAGGGAAAAAACGGAGATAAGAAGTTGAATTAGATAATTGAAGTAGTTAAGAATGTGAGAACAACGTGTAGTAACAAGGAAATGAGAATGTAACAACACCAACAAATATGTTAGAAATCTGGAAATCAACAAAGTAATTGGCTTGCTGAGTTGATTGAATATTCAATCTATCCTTAAGATAATATTGCCCCGTATATTCCTTTCGACGGTGTAATAACAACTTATCTCCCAAGATAAAACAGCAATCAAACAAAAGAGCAAAGGAGACTCAAGTGTTCGCTTTAGAAAGAAAGATCTTAGAGTGTTTGAAGATTGCAAGGGAGGAAGAATGTGTTATGAAAATGTGTGTTATACAATGATGCCAATGGCATCAATTTATAGGTTGATGAATATGTCATCTCAATTAACCAAATAAATGGTCATCAATGTCAAGTAATGACCATTGATTTTGAGGTTAATTCAGCCTAGTAATGGCTGAATTCATGAGCCAGATAATGGAGAGTTATTGCTCCAAAGTCAACCCAAAAATTAGTTTCAGTATGTTGGAAAAATAGTCGAAGCGCCGCAGCTCTAAATGCCCAGTTACTCACTGGAGTATGGAGCTGAGGAGTCGCGGCGCCTAAGTTCCAGTAGCTTCCTAGGGATTTTTCCGTCATTAGAGTTGCGGCTCTAGGAGGAGGCGCCGCTGCGCTGCAAGCGCCGAGGCCCTGACTTGGTCGCGCCGCGACGATTTCTGATTCGTTTCATCTTTTGCACATTGTACTCTTCTTCCTTTCATTTACCAACGTGAAACCATTGTCATTTGGTCAATAACCGTCTATTATTTTACGTCTCAACAATTCGTATACGTACCAATATCTCTTCCATTAAGAAAATTACGATCTTTGGCACTTCATGTGCACGTGTGTGAAAACCATGTTTCTGACGTGCGGGGCCCCAATTGTTCGAGTCATAATTAATAGAATTAACTATATTTCACGTTTAGTAAATTTCCAACAAAGAATTGAAAGGACCTTTTCAAATCAAGAAAGACCTATAACCAATAGATTTTTGGAACCTAAGTATATTTGCATGATCAACAAACCCTTCATCAGTGATTTAGACGATAATGTTGAGAATATGACATGAAAGTATCAATAGTAAATAAATTTGGAACTCCCAAATAACTTTAGTTAGGATTCTACCTGCCTTTAATGTCCTTTTTTTTGGTGAATTATGATTATTTAACTGTGACCTAAAAATTAAATTAAGTTGTCAGAGTTGTATCCAGTTCGAGCAAGAATAAAAAGAACCAAATGAATCTATATATCCGGTTTCTTTTTCTTTTCCCGTCAATTTTCATTTTTTTCTCTCCTTATAAGGAAAAGTAATAGAAAAAAGTGGCTGGCCAGTGGGCCGGGCCGACCCGACCCCGTCCCGGTCTCGACCCGACCCCGACCCCGACACGACCCCGCTATAAAAAAAAAAGCGGCGGGGCGAGTATGGTCCCGCCGACGACCGCCAGCCCCGATCCCGCCCCGCCCCGCGATTCGACCCTTTGCAGAAAATAGCCGTTGTCCAACAGCCATTTTACATTTTGGCCGTTGGACAACGGCCATTTTAGGCCTCCCCCCTCCCCCAACCCCCCTACCCCCTTTATATTTATTTTTAACCCCTAAGTTATTATATTTATACTTTAACCCAATTTTTCAACTATAAATATCTCATTCCTCTTCTTATTATTTTCACAAATCTTTCTACTCTCTAATCTCTCAATCAATTATCAATCAATCTCTATACAACATTGTCTACATATTCAATCTATTTATTAATTTGAGAATTGGGAGTGAAGTTGATAACTAGCGAGGATTATCTATCGAGCAAAGTTTCAATTTTCAACCTTCGATTACCGCGTCGACTCTACGTCGGCGTTTGGTACATCGTTCTCTCATTAAATTATTATTTTGTCTTTATTTCATTTAGCACATTTAATTTCATTATCTTTAACTATTTATTAGCATAATTAAAATGAAAGGACTAAGAGACATGTTGGGTAAGGGTAAAGTCGGACTTCTTAGTAGGGGTGGTAACAAGGGCAAGAGTACTTCTTCTAGTATTCATGTTCCAAATTATTCCTAGACAAGATGATTTTATAGATCCCGAAATGTTTCTGAAATACCATATGATCTTGACACAAATGATTATCCCGAAATTGAAGAAGATTTTAATTTAGATGACACTCTAGTTGATGATACACCTACTAATGAAGATGATGATGATACACCACTTAGTGAAATGCCTCCTATCCCCTACTATGAGACGAGGTCCCAAAACGACCATTAAAATCGGTTGTATGGAAATATTTTGTGAGGACGTCCGAATCAAGTAGTGTATGTAAAACTTGTAAAAATGTTTATTCTTTTAAAAGCTGGACAAGGTCGTGGTGGGACGGGGTTTAGGAAGACACCTATTGCAAAAACACAAAGTCTTGCATGCTCAATACATGATTGAAAAGAAGGTGAAGACGTCCTCAATCGGGACAAGGTTCACATACTACTGTCTGGAGAAAGCTGGTCAAATTAACCTATGTGGGAGTTGTAGGCCCTGAATACGATAAACATAAAGATAGGGAAGCACTAGCAAAATTAGTTTATTTCTGAAAATATTTATTCAGTCTGTGATTATTACGGAATAACCGATAAAGTTATGAGTATTACATTAGATAATGCATCTTCTAACAATTCTGATATTAATATTTTAAGAGATGTTTTAACTCCGTCTTTTCCAAAACATTTTCATATCAAATGTGTGTGCCATATTTATAACTTAGTTGTAAAGGATGGTCTTTCACTTTTTCAAGATATTCTTGAAAAAATACAATTTGCTATACACTTTATTTTTTAAAATAATAGAATTCAACAGAGAAAAGAATATAAAAAAACTTGCCACGATTGTGGACTATCTTCTGAGAAAAATTTAGAAGAAGTACCATTAGGTGGAATTCTTTATATGACCAACTAGTTGTTGCTTATGACTATAGAAAACCTATTACTTTATTTTTAACGCCCATAATCAAAATCCAAATGATATGATTGTGGATCTTGATTGGGAGAAAATTAGAGAACTTATTGTATTTTTAGAAAATTTTCAACGAGCAAAAAGAATTTTCTACTTTATATTATCCTACTATTTCAACTATGTTGTTTTATATAGCTATAATATTTTTACTTAAAGAATATATGGAAAAACTCGCTTATCTTGCAGCTATTAAAAAATGTTTATGAAATTAAAGAAATATTTTATTCTTATTCCCTATTTATATTATTGGTCAGTATTAAACCCGACTATTAAAGTAGAGGTTGTAAAAGTCTTATTCAAAATATTTATACTGTATGGACGTCTACCACCTCCAACTCCCAAAAATTTAAATGTTGAGCCACCTATTGAACTAACGCTAGAAGAAGTGTTGAATAGCGTAGAAGATGAATGCAAAAAGTATATCGGCATTACCAGAAAGTGCTAGTAACCAACCGACTTTTGTACCATCTTCTTCTTCAACACAACCTAAAAAAAGACAAGCGGTTTACGTGGCTAGGCACAGTATTAATTCTATTGAAAGCCTCGTAAATAGAATGTGCGGTGGTAGCGATGCTAACCAAATTAGTGAGTTCGATGTTTTTGTTTTGCATGGTAATTTACCTTACAGCGCTTATCAATGAAGAAGGAAAGGAAGACTTGCTGAAATATTGGAGCGAGAATGAGAAGACATTTCCACACTTTCAATGATGGCGAGATATTTTGAACATTGGCGTCATCAATCGCTTTTGAAAGCGCTTTTTCTCGCAGCGATTTCAAATAGGAGAGCATGACACTCATTAGCGGAGACAACTTGGAGATGTCGGCACTATTCGAGAGAGATTGGAATCTGGCGGAGGCGAATGAGGTCGCGATCAACGAGATTAACGAAGAAGATGGCGACAACTACAACGACATTTTATCGAAGGCATGAGTAGCGACGTGGAACAATTTGATCAAGATATACCAATTCCAACCAAGAACTACAAGAAATTATAAAGAAATTAGAAAAATATTTTCAAATTGGTAATTTATTTCATTGCAATTTTAAATTTTTCTATGTCTTTCACTCTTTTGCAATTTTTTCAACAACGATAATTACTGATGTAATTTTGAATCTTGAATCTTGTATATTTGATATTTCAATGAAATTAATAATATAAGAGCAAAACAAATTGAGATGTTTTTTTTACACTATTCTTGTCTTTGTTTAATTATTTAGTTTATAACTTTATACTTTATAGTTTATAGTTTATACTTTATACTTTAAAAATATATTATATATATGAGTATAATACTATAATTATAAATTATAATACTATAAGTCTATAATATTATAGTATATGTATATGACATTATGACTATATGACAAGTATATGTTAATGTTACTTTGTTAGTACTTAATAATTTAGTATTTTTAATTTAGTGAAAAATTAAAAAAAAACACACAAAACCGCCAACCCGTCCCGTCAGGCGACCCACTGCTAACGGGGACAGGATGGACACGATATGGTCACTTGGGCCCGGCCCTCGGGCCGACTCGACCCGCCCATTTTCCCGCCCACCCCGTCCCGCTCCCGTCAAACCCGACCCCGGTGGGCCCGGCCCGGCCCACTGGCCAGCCCTTTTACAAAAAACAAACATTAGTTTTAGAAGGAAAAATAGGAATAGGAAGATGAAACGTAAGGCGACAAATCCTACAAAATTTTCCAAGGATGTTCCAATATATTAGGTTATGAAAATTAGTTGTCCGGTGTTGTGATAGAATAATTGTAATTATTAGAATATTATTATAATTATCTAGTAATAATTATAATTGATGTTAGGATAATGTGAATATGGTAGGTAGATAACTTAGTCAACTAATATCTTAATCCTAGCCTAATCTTAGCCTTATCCTATCTAATCATAGCCTTAGATGGTGATTGTAATTGTGGTATAATTACCACACTTGAGAAATGTTATAAGTTATAACTGAAAAAAATATTCTTACATTAATATAATGCTATAAAAATGAATAATATTAACAATAAACTCTTCTAGTTTTTACGTCAATTAGAAAGTAAATTAAATACGAGTAATATTTGTGAAAAGAAAAAATAAATTAGGATTGACACATACTCGATGTAGAATATATAGTATGCTTGGCCAATCATTTTCTTTGCTTAGTGCCTCGTATATATTTTCAGATCCACATGAAAAAAGCGAAAAAGTGTGCACGTGGCCTCTTATTAATCATGCATCTTAAGCTTCTTATAATACTAAGTAGTAATACTAATGAAAATGTTAATTGGCCCCAGCAGAACTGTTTAAACAAAACAAAGAAAAGGGCCCGGGGGAGTTTCATTTCTCTTTGTGGGGATATCTTCGTGGGCACCAGATACTGTGCCTCCCATTTAGTGGGCCATTGAATCACCATAATTTACCTCCTCCATCAATCTATGTCGTGCCGGGGGGTGTGAGCCATGTAGACAAAGGATTTCGTCTTTTTCCCAGCAGAAGTAAAGCTACTGATTGTAATTATTTATACGAACTTTAATACGTAACTAAGATTAGTAATCGCTGCAATAGTTTATCTTCGAAAGATCACAATTTGAATATATGTAGTCTCAATAATGTGATTTAACAACAACAAAAAGAAAAGAGGGGTCAACATGAATCTCTAAATAAGAGTATACAATCTGAATTCACATTTTGGCAAGAGTTGAATACTTCACTTGTAAATACTCAATTCATTATTTGCAATGTAAGTTTGACCATCACAATTAAAATGCTAAGCATCCATTGGATAATATAGTTAGAATATTGAAAGATATTATTATTTAGGAAATATTTCACAAAAAATAATAATATCTTCACAAAATGTCAAAACTCTTTTGTTTTTCCAATTAAAATTTATACTCTAATACTCACTTTTCATCCACAAATAAATATGTTCAAATGCCTTCCTAGTATTGGACCAGTGGTAGGGTCAAAAGGAAGTATTATTTTATCATACAGTAATATTTTCACTAATTTTTAAGTAAGTAATCCACATATAATGTGTCCGTAATATTTTCACCAAAATAGATCCTTAGCTATCATTATTTGCGGGAGTTAGCTGATAATTCGGGCTATTTTCCTCTCGATGATAAAGCTTATTTTCATCGTCGGTAGTATTTTTACCAAAATAGATAAGGAGCGATCATTTAGAGGAGTTAGCTGATAATTCAGACTATTTTCCTCTCGACGATAAAATTTATCCCCATCATTTCACTCGCCGACCTAATTATATAATCTACTCCATCCCATAATTTTAGTACAAGCTCATAATTTAGCTTCCATTCTAGAGAGACTCTTTCTCCAGCTCAGCATATTTTTTTGCACTAAGCACTTTCTCTCTCTCAGCCCCACACGGTTTTGACTCAAAATATACACGTTATTTCCAATTTTTATTCTGACTACTGCGTCATTAATTTCTCAAAATTTTAGCTGAAAAATTGGAGTAATAATAATAATAATCAAAGCTCATAGGCAACACACACACACGTAGTCGTAAAAGCTTTTCCATTTTCTTTTTCTCTCTCTCTACATTCAATGTTCCGATCTCAGGAAGAGAATAGCAAATAGCGTTACAAACAACTCCCAAACCCAAATTTATTAAGAAATTCAATATATTCATTTCACGCACATTCATACGCTTGTTGTTGTTGTGTGTGTATATTCATATTTGTGTAGTTTTGTTTTGGGTTTGGGCTTTGATTGATCTGTTATTGGATCTGATGGTGAGAAGAATTTCCACAATCAATTTGAATTGTTTAAGAATTTCGAAACAGAACAATAATAATATTAATCAAACAGGCCTTAGGGTTGTGGTGGATTGGAATTGGAATTGGGTAGTGAGAGTTACGGTGGAGGAAGATGCAGCTGCACTTCTCACCTAGCATGAGAAGTATAACGATATCGAGCAGCAGCAATGGTGGTGATTTAATGAAGATCAAAGTCGCAGCTCGCCATTTTTCATATCGAACGCTTTTCCATACCATCCTTATCTTAGCTTTTTTGTTGCCCTTTGTCTTCATTCTCACTGCTGTTGTTACCCTTGAAGGTGTTAATAAGTGCTCCTCATTTGGTACTTTTTCTTCTCTCACATTTTCCCTTTATCTTCATTTATTAATATTTAAGATCCTCATGTGTATCTACGCATATTTGTAATTTGTTTGAGTTGAATTGGGAAGGGAGCCTTGGAGTAACCTTCAAGCCGTGTAAACAACCTCGCCCTTCCCCGGACTCGTGCTTACGGCTCCGGGCTGCCTTTTTCCCTTTTTGAGTTGAATTGGAAATTAGAGATGCCGTTGGAGTTGTTTTTATATCTTAGGATTGTGTCGAATTACGGGAAAGCTAAGGTTGAACCTACTTTTCTTTCATTAACTTGCCTCAAGGATTTGAATTTGATGACAAACACTAAAAAAGGAAACAATCAATAGAGTGGTATACGGTTTCTGATTCTTTTTGCAATACTTGACATTTTGTTTTAATTTTACTCTACACTGCTCCACCTTCCAAGTTATGAAATTGTTGTCCACTTCAGGAAGCAAACTGTGTGATTGAGCCCAAATTATAGATGTCTGAGTGCATTGGTTTATAGTGTTGTTTCTAGTATTCTGCATGAACGGTAATTAGTAACTGCTTCTCATGTATGTAGCTTACTGCTATTTATCTTAAGTATGCAATAAACTCCCAATGCATATGCTTGAGTCTAGTTGACGTCGTTCATTTCTTATGCGTGTTGCATAAAGCTATCTTGAATCACGTGCTCTGATCACATCTCTTAGTTGTTATTGGATGCCTTTCAATGTTTTTTTGTTCTGTGGGATGAAAGAAGAAGCTTCCTTGGTGGGACCCTTTTTGCTTTGTGGGTGGGGGCATTTTCGAAGCACCAATGTGCCAAGAATGTTTAGTTATTGTTGTTGGTTTCGGTTGTGATGCATCTAGTTGACATTTCCTTTTATCACCCAATTTACTTTAGAATGTTGCTGGATAAAAGGGACCCCTTTCATTATTATTATCCTTCTTTTTGGCAAATTTTAATTTCATATTTTTCTCCGCGGTTTTCAGATTGTTTAGGTAGACGATTAGGACCAAAGCTTCTCGGACGAACTGATGATGCAGGGGTAAGTAAACTTCTTTTAACATTGTCTGTTACTGTCATTGCTCTTCAATCTTGTGTAAACTTTTTACATGGAATTCCGTTTCTTACCCAAGTCTATGCCATTGTTTCACTGTTGCTATTTCGGCAGAGGCTGGTCAAGGATTTTGTTAAGATCCTCAATCAAGTGAACTCTGAGGAAGTGCCTGCTGGCTTGAAGCTCCCAGAATCCTTTAGTCAACTTGTTACTGAAATGAAAAACAACAAGTACAGCGCAAAGGAATTTGCTTTGGTGCTTAAGGGAATGGTATGTGTATGTCGCTCTTCTTTAGCCTTTTTAGTAATGCGTGTCTATTAGTCTTATTGCTCTTGCCTTTCCCTTGGATTTTCTACTGTCTGTCCAGGGGTGAGGCTGAGTTATTTCCAGGCCCCCACTTTGGTTTTGAGTGCGCACAGATGCAGAAAGATATAGTGCTTCATATCTGAACTTCGTGTTGAATTTGCTATTTTGCAGATTGAGAAGTCTGAAAGAGAGATTAGGGAATCGAAGTTTGCAGAGTTGATGAATAAACACTTTGCTGCAAGTGCAATTCCCAAAGGCATTCATTGTCTTTCCTTGCGGTTGACTGATGAGTACTCCTCGAATGCTCATGCACGCAGACAGTTGCCTTCACCAGAGCTACTCCCTCTGCTATCTGACAATTCATTGCATCACTTTGTAGTGGCCACTGATAACATCCTGACTGCCTCAGTTGTGGTCAATTCTGCTGTGCAGTCATCTCTGAAGCCTGAAATGATTGTTTTCCATGTCATCACTGACAAGAAAACATATGCAGGCATGCACTCATGGTTTGCTCTGAATCCTGTCACTCCTGCTCTTGTGGAGGTTAAAGGTGTTCATCAGTTTGACTGGTTGACAAGAGAAAATGTTCCAGTGCTTGAAGCAGTTGAGAACCATAATGTTATTCGGAAATACTACCATGGAAATCATATTACAGGTGCCAATCTCAGTGATACAACTCCGCGATCTTTTGCATCCAAATTGCAGGCTAGAAGTCCAAAATATATATCTTTGCTCAATCATCTTCGCATATATCTGCCAGAGGTACCACTTTCTCATATCTTGTCTTCTATTTCTCTAGAGCAAATTTTTGGAGGGTGGAATACCAATGTCTTTTCCACTTCCATTCCTCTCTCACAGGCAGATGGACTATGAAATAGTGCCTGGCGAGAAAAAGTTTCCAATATATAAAATAGAGTCAATGGTAGGCTTAAGCATGTAAGTGAGAAACTTTGGATAACTTAACGAAGATGCATACAGCCTTGTTTAGTGAATGTTATTTGCATTATTGATCTGAACCTAAGCTAAGTTAATCAAAATTTCATGAGACGAAGTTTAGCCAATCTTACCTGACATTCGAGGCTTCTTGTTGAAAATGTTGTGTAGACACATAAGCAGAGCCTATAGGATGAGTATTTAATGTTTATGCAGACATAATTTCTTCATTTTACTGTAGTGTAAGATTTTTTGCTCAAGAGATCATTCACATTCTGCACACATGTCGATAAGATGGAATAACCAGCTCTTCTGTATATTATCCTACACCATCAGCAAGTCAAAGTTTCAATATCATCTTGGCCGCCCAATAACAGTATAATGAGACCTTAGCACCCCAGATTTGAAAATGTAGTTCTCAAATTACTTTTTATGGAGAATGAAGCAGGTATCCCGTGGAATTAGTCGAGCTGCGTGCAAGTTGGCCTGGACACCACAGTTATTAAAATAACTTTTTATGGAGATTGAAGCACAGTTATAATCAGACTTTGCTTTTGTTATTCTCTTCTTGTTCTGATAATTTCAAAATGTCTTTTCCAATACTCCAAGTTTGACATCTCCAGGCACTCCTTTTCTGGAAGAGTCCCATGCAGCAATACTTTTTGTTTTTCTTCTACTTGCTAGCATTTAGGTTTTAATTTGATTTCACTTTGTAATTTTTCCCTCTTCGATTCTTACATGTAATTCGTTCTCCGGACCTGCATTTATGTAGATATGCATGTTTTCAAATAGTAATCTGAGATTTCTGTTGTGTCGTCTTTTGCAGCTCTTCCCAAACCTTGAGAAAGTGGTTTTCTTAGACGATGATGTTGTAATTCAGCGCGATTTATCTCCCTTGTGGGACATCGACCTTAATGGTAAGGTCAATGGAGCAGTTGAGACTTGTAAAGGTGAAGATGAGTGGGTGATGTCTAAGCGATTCAGAAATTACTTCAACTTTTCTCATCCCCTAATAGCAAAGAATTTGAATCCGGAAAACTGTGCATGGGCTTATGGGATGAATATCTTCGATTTACGTGCATGGAGGAAGACGAATATTACAAATACTTATCATGCATGGCTTAAAGAGGTACTCAATCTTTTGCTTTGTGACTTTTGGGGAAAAAATTAGTTTATCTGAATTCACGCATCTGTGTGTTTACATTTTGGATCTTGCCAGTGTTATGATTCTGCTGTCATCTTTATAAAAAAAAAGATTCTTCTGTCATTCCTGTTTGTGTCTGTCTCTTAGTTGTCCATCTCATCATTCATTAGCCTTTTCTTTTGACATGTTCATCTAGGAGGACTGTGTGACAAATTTAGCGTTTTTACAAGTTTGGTTTTACGTGATTAACCTTTGGTACTTTGATTTCCTGCTTAAGCCATAAAAAATGTTGATTAAGATTTGAAGCCATACATTTTTCTACGTCGGAGGGTTTTCATTTAATATTTTTCCAGCTATTCAAGATTTGATCTTAGCAAATATCTTTAGATTCTGAATTGACATTGCTAAACTCTCTAACCGTTGTAGAATCTGAAGTCGAACTTGACAATGTGGAAGCTTGGAACATTACCTCCTGCTTTGATTGCATTCAAGGGTCATGTTAACCCAATTGATGCCTCGTGGCACATGCTTGGCTTGGGCTATCAGAATAAGACCAATATCGACAATGTGAAGAAGGCTGCTGTAATCCATTACAATGGCCAGGCCAAACCTTGGCTCGAGATAGGCTTTGAGCATCTCCGTCCTTTTTGGGCCAAGTTCGTTAACAGCTCAAATGATTTTATCAGGAATTGCCACATACTGGAGTAGTCGACAGATTTTCCTTCAAGGACAAAACACAGGAGAATTTTGAAAGCCACAGGCTTTGCAAACTTTGATTGGTTCTAGGGAACCTCAAAGCCAATTGAGAAGGATATTCTGACAATTGCCCTATTCAGGTTTCCAGATTTGGTGCTCTGTCTCCTGCAAAAGAGAACCTGCTTTCTAGTATGTGCATGAGATTCATTCTTTCAGTCTGTAAAATAGAAGGGTCACCTAATTCTATTGATTGGACAAAAGGACAATATTTTTGGCCTCTTAGCTCGGGTGTAGCCTACCCTTCTATTATACTATAGCTTAAGAGGGGGAAATGCTCGTCATTGCCATCATCAGTCATACAAATTGGTGAATTGCGAGAAGAAAAGCTAGGTGCCTACGCCCTGTTTAACTCCCACATTGGCCTTGTTAGCTGCAGAGATGATTCTTTGACTTAAAATTTCATTTTTCCTTGTTAATTTTGTTGTCATTACTCCACGTTTTCTACCGATTCAATCATCTTCGTCATATTAGACTGTAGACTATGGAAATTTGCGTCATATAGTTGGGGAACTCTGTAGGTTATTGCTTTTTTGGTACTTGTTTTGTATGATTCATGATATACAACTGATATGTACAGATTCTTTTTACCAAAAATTCTCCACTCTTGTTTTTTTTTTTTGGTAAATAAATATTATATTACTAAAATCAGGAAAGTCCACTCTTGCTTTGTTTTTTCAAAAAAAGGTGAATCTCCCACCCAGGAGCCCCACACCCCAGTCCGACATGATTGTGAAGGAGTTAATCATGGTAACTGAACTGGTTTCAAAGATTAGACCACTACCACGCTGCGCATAAGGGCCCTCCTTTATTTCAAGAAGTAACCCCCACTCTGCCGCTGACGGAATTCGATTTTGACCATTTTTCCAATTATCCCTTCTGTCCATGCGGACCACTCTTGCTTTGTTGCTTTTATTAACGTGCGTTTTGTCATGTCTTGAGGTTTGATGTTTCAAGACATTTCATTCGTACCTATGTTTCAGGAATGATTAGAAATGAAAGGAAGGTCCTTAACCTAATCATGGGATTCAAATTTCAACTAATGAAACCGAAATTAGAGGGAAAAGAGTTTTCATGTACTTATGGTTTGATAAGTAACTGTGAAAATCACTAGGTGGTCAAAGTAGAAATTGTTTAAAAGTTCCTGCTGAGGAAAGAAGTATGAATGGTGCATCGTACCAGCCTGTTTTTGTGCAGCCATGTTTCGTAAAAGAATCCCTTTAAATGCAGGGACAAAAAGAAGCAATAAAGATTCCTTAGGGGCAAAAGGTAAAATCCCTCGCTCATAAGTCTTCGCCTCCGGTCCCGGCCCGACAGAGATTGATGGAGGAGTTAAATTATGGTGACTCAGCGGCCCACTAGATGGATGTCCACAAGGAGCCATCCCCACAAAGGAAGAATGAAACTCTCACACTGCGGTTGTCAGGGCTCGAACCTGCCCACTTGAAGACAATCTACCACCCTAAAATTAATTGAGCTACGCCCATGCGGGCACAATAAAGATTCCTATGTGAAGAAAGTTTTTTAAAAAGAAACAATTTCCATCTCGAATCATACAAAACTTTTATTTATTTTCTTACTTTTTTTAAATCATTTAAAGGGATAGAGAAGGGCCAAGAGATTTTCCTTTTCAGTAAGAATTAACTCACACTCCTGCACCATCACCATCATCAACCTATCCAGTGAAATAGTGAAATCTCACAAAATATAGTATGAGGAGGTTTGCCTTTGAAAGAGAGATAGAGGTTATTTCTGGTTGTATATATGTATTTTAAAGATACTTCAATTATTTTATACGGCGCAAATATTGAAAATTGAAATTGAACCGTAATTTCAAAACTTAAAACTACAAATTTAACATATAGACCATATCTTTGGATGCATGATTAGACATATAACTTTCCTTTAAAATACAAAAAGTGAAATCCCAAACATAAAAGAAGTCAAAGTAAACATTTTACTCTTTTCGGTGCCAAAAAGAATTAATTACTTTTCTTTTTAGTCCGTTAAAAAAATTTAATATATTTTATTATTTAATAATAATTTAATTTTAAATTTTTTTTACTCAAAATAAGATGATCTATAACCACACAAATATCTTTATTTTATTTTAAATCATAAAATTTAAAAGTCTTCATTTACTTTTTAAAATATATGTTAAATAAAAATAAATCACATAAACTGGGACGGAGAAAGTAATAATAATAGTAATAAAAGAGAAAATAAAAAAGTAGTAGCAAAGTTAGAAGAAAAGGAGAGGAAAAATGTGGATAATTCCGTAGAGTGAGGAGAAGGCGAAGGGAACAAAGAAGAGATTTATTAACTTCATTGACCGAAGCCAGAGAACACTTTGAAAACTCCGAAACTGCCGAATTTCCTTCCTCCCCCCATTTTCTTTTCTTCTTTTAAAAACCAAAAATAATTATTTCATTTTCTTATATTTTATTGTTAATGCATTACGCGTATTACATGCCCTTTCATTTTCTACTTCCTAGTGTCCGTTTAGTTGGGTTTTTAAAAAGATCAAAAGTGTTTTCTTTTGTCAAAAATATTTTTGGCCTTTTTTTTTGAGTGATCGGCTGAAAAGGCAAAAATGTTTTTGACCTTTTCAAAAACTGTTTTGCCTCTGCTTCCGAAAGTTGTCAATTTTAAAATTAAAAATATTTTTTTATTGATAATCAAAGGACCGATAATTTTTTGATAAAAAATCTCTACTCCAAAAAAGCTCTACTTTTAATAAGTTGTAACGAACGGACAACTAGACTAGTTTTGTAATTGTTTCTCTATCTGCCTTTGAGAAAAAAAATTATATGAAATTAGTCTGTTGGGTAAAAAGTGGACCAGTAAGCCTAATCATGCATAATTTTTCTTCCTTCTTTTGTAAATTTTTCTAAAGATCCAATTTTTTCCAGTCTGCAATTATATTGTAACTATTTTCTAGTTTCTAATGTTTATTTGACTTTCGGGGTTCCTTAATTTAGTGATTTATTGGTTAATTTTACCTCTTCTTTTGGGTATTGCATACTGCTGACTCTCTTTTCTTGATAATCTAATCTAAGAAAGTGTAATTATTTATTTGGGTTTATGTATATCTTGTCAATATTCACATCTCATAGTCTCTTATGAATTTATAATTTTTTGAAGATTTAAGGCTGTGATTTGGGAATTTGATGAGATACGTAAAGTGTCAAGAACCACAGACTAAATTCTTTGGTCCTGGGAGATTTAGTGATTGTGTAATTAAGGCTTAACAGCTATCCTTGTGTTGGGGGTTAGTTTTGTAATTTAGAACAAGGATGTCTGCAGCTCAAGATCAACTAGAGATCAAGTTTAGATTGATTGATGGAACAGATATTGGTCCGAAGAGTTTTTCCGCAGCCACAAGCGTAGCAACCTTAAAGGAGAACATCCTTTCTCAGTGGCCTAAAGGTTAGTTTAGTCTTTCAATAGCTGCTAACTGTGTGTAAGTTTTTCAGTTACCAAAGATTTCTGTTGGATGCTTGATTGCTTTGAGAACCATAATCATGATTGTTAAGGCTCTAAAATTAGTTTGGAGCTTTCCGCACCCAAAGGTGTGGCCTAGTGGTCAATGAAGTGGGAGAAGTACCATGATGTTTCAGGTTCAAATTCAAGTGGAGAGCAAAAAAATACTAGTAGTTGATTTAATCTCATCTATCTAAGCCTTGATCTATCTAAGCCTTGATAGACGGAGTTACCTTGTACTTGGTACCTGATGCCGTGGAATTAGTCGAGGTGCGCGGACACCACGGTTATCAATAAAAGAAGTATATATATTTTGGAGCTTTCAGCAAATTGACAAGAATTGCCTATAGATTGCCATAGTCTATGATCTGTACTTATGACTTATATTAGACATAAAGCTCCATCGATAATTCCATTCTTATGCATCTATGGAGAAATTCCTATCCATAAGGAATGCATATACAGGTGCTAAAATTTTGTTGGGACTCTGAATGAAAGAAACTTTGACACATTGTCATTTAGATAGTTAAGGTGCTTTGCAGCTTCAATCAAACAGTGGCAATACTTTCTCCTGAAATTGTTCTAGACTTCTTTAAAGAGATACTATTAGTTATGAAAGTTGACATAGTAGTCTCCGATTTTATTGTTCAGATGACATGAAGCTCTGGCTTATCAAACCTTTCAACTTTGATAAACATCCGAGATGAATTGTGTGAGCATTAGGTATTCACTTCTTTAATTTAATAGGTGCCAATGGCGTCAAGGTCTGATGGTTGTATGTTCATGCATATCTCTTAAAATGATATATTACATTCCCTCTCTAGTTCGTCATAATCTTGGCCGAACTTTATGCTATGCACAGTTTACGGGAGCAAATATTGAGTAAATCCTGTTTCTTGCACTAGAGAGGACTTTGAAAGCATTAAGCTGCAATGCAATCTGAAACAACTAGCACATTAGAAACTTGAGCACTTTTCTAAAATTGTATTTATATTTTCAGATTGTCTACCTAAATGTTGTGCACTTTCTCTCTGTTGTCAAAGAATATCTGCTATTATCTTTTCTTAAATGATTCCTGGGTTCAATCTTGATTTCAAGTTTTCGAGTCTTGTTTCTTTGAGACATATATCTTATGTAACAGAGAAGGATAATGGTCCACGGACAGTAAAAGATGTCAAGTTAATCAGCGCTGGAAGAATATTGGAAAACAACAGAACAGTGGGTGAATGCAAAAGCCCATTATGTGATATTCCAGGAGGTGTTACGACCATGCATGTAGTTGTTCAACCACCAGGTCAGGAGAAAGGTCAGCTTAAATTCACTAAACTTATACATTGAATGCCTGTAGGATGTTTGATTTGTTTCTTTCTTTCATTTTCTTTGCCAATTTCCATTCTGTGATATATGTTCTTTTTTGTTGTGTTGCTGTTTCTGAACGAAATGTTTGTCGTTTGAATTTTGCTTCTGGTGGAACAGAGAAAAAAGCATCAGATGACATGAAGCAGAATAAGTGCCTCTGTGTTATACTATGATATGCAGTTCCAACAAAGGGATGGCTATATGCAAGGTAGGTATTTCTTTTCTTTTTTTTGTCATCGACAGATATTCAAATTCCGTACACTGACATTTTCGACCCTCCACTTTCAGATAAAGACTGTTGGTTAACAATACTGAAGTTGGTGAAGTAGTAACAAACACGAGTAGTTGGCATGCCATCCATTCTCAAGATCGTGTATGGTCTGGTCTCATTTTCTTTTGTATTTGCTGCTTTCTTTTTTAGTGCCTGATGGATGCAAAGTCCATTCTGCATTGATTGAAAATTTGTTTGCTGTCATGTATACGATTTCATATCTGTAGGACTCTCTTCTCTGTACAAAATACGAATTAACTCGTTGGCTGAATTCATAATTTAATCTTGAATATCTTCTTATCTTGGTCAATGTAATATATGGATACAAAAAAAGGATTTGGAATATATTGCATTGAAATTCAAGGATTTCTCTACTCCAAAATTTCTATTCTCAGCTGTACAAGATTTGAGTTTTGCAGCTTTCCTGTTTTTCCAAAGAATCCAACCTTCCATTTATTTCTTCTGCTCTCCCTTTGGCCACCACAATCAGCATTTAACCAGTGGGTCATTTGTCATATTTTCTGGAACAGTCTTGTTCTGTGCGATGAAACTTTTTTAATAGCATTGCTGATCTGTATAATGTGGATATTCTTGGCCATGATTGCAACTGATGTACAATGGTTTAAGAAATTTTAGTACTGTGCACAACAAAGATCAATTCGAAACACATTGTCGTTGTTGTGGGTGTTGTTTCTCCATAATCTGTTATATTGTTGGGGAGAAATCGTAGTCAAATTTGACTTACTAGCTTGTTCTTGAGCACTAATTTGAAGTTTTTGCTACTATTCAAAGATGTTGGATTATCAAATTTGTTTCCCAACCCATTGAAACATGGGACTAACTTCCTGAACCAGATCAAAGACATGTTCTAGTGGCCTAAGCTCCAAGACCACACAGGGGCTAGAAGTTGAGTCTCTATCGTGGTTCTTTTGGCGAGTTTGGTTAAAAGGGACAAAAAAGAAATGCTTTCATCAGTCAAAAGCAGATATTACTCCCATTCTTCCACAGCCTGCTTGCCAAAGGAATAGAAAGCAAGGACCGGGGGCAAGAGCAAGTTTGGTTGGGGGTTATAGAGCTGGGACATGGTACAGATTGAGATAGAAGAAAGACACACTAAACGCTCTTGATATAGTAGTAATGAGTGGTTTTTAGACATTCTTGAAAATACAGCAGTCTGCTAATTGTTCATCAGTGCATGTATCTAGATAGATTCATGTAGTGAGCAAGCAAAGATGTTAGTTAATGATGAAATAGGTAGCAGATTTTAAGATGGGTTCATGTATTATCAAATTTGAACTCCTACGTTCTTGCTATGCAGACGTCCATCATCATGCAAGAATGTTGCAATTTTGGACAGGTAAGTTGACAAGGTCTAAGGGGTCATTTGGTAGAGTGTATAAAAATAGTATTGAATAAGGTGTATTAATAATGCTGAGATTAGTTATGTTAGGATTATTTCTCATCCATTGTTTTGGTTTGGCGTATTAAGGGTAGTTTTGTCTTTAACCATGTAGTAATAACTCTTATATTGTTAATATCATGGTTTGCTATGTATAAGAATAATATTGCAACGGTGTATAACTAATACATATGTTGAAAAACATTACCAAATAAAGATTAATATACCAAAACCAATACATGTATTATTCTCTCTAATATATCACCCCTAAATGAATAGCGATCGCAATTAAAGAACAACTACGTTAATTGTTGGGAGGTCTTTTGTTAAGAGGATCATTTAACCCTTGAGTAGGACTAAACATATCAACAGAAATGAATAAACAAATTTATACCTCGTTTGATACTATCTGGCATCTAAACGACTCATCCATTCGGTAACTTCTTTCTTCGTGAAATCAAAATGTGAAAAGTTTTATTATAAATCTAAAAAAATATATATTTTAAGTAGATATTGCATACTCCGTGTGACCTATGAGTTAGGGGTTCAAGCCAAAAAGTTAACCACTAATGTTTTTGTTAGGATAGTCTAATTAGATTATACTCCCGACTCTGTGTGAACGTAGGATACTTTAAACACCGAGTTGCCCTTTAAATGTTATTAATTAGGCGTTTGGATCTGGGAAAAAAAATCATTGTTGGTTAGTTTTGGAAAAAAATTAGTATAGGATGGAAAATTGGGTTGAACTTTAAATAACAGTAGCAATATTTTTCTCAACAAATTTCTCCAAGAAACTGTTTCCGGAAATTATTTAAAAAAGAAAGTCCTAATGAATTTCCGCATAATTTATTTCTAAATAAAATTGGAAATTGAGTCCTAATGAATATACTGACGCGCTCTCTCTCACGTTCTTGAACACTCTACTTGAGTCATATAATTTGTTGCTGGAACTTACGAGAACAATCCATCATGGAATAGTTGAACAATCTCACATACAATCGCTTTTTAATTGAACTTTATTATATTCTCACGCAAAGTACCATTAACTCACCTCCCATATCTGCTGCAACTTGTAGGACGTTGAGAGAATAATACAATTACCGGAGCCGGACGATTTTGTTCACCGGAATTCAACGATATGTCCACTGTGACGTCAATTTCCGGCGTACTGTTTTGCGTTCCGTCTTCATCTTCAAGCAGAGTAGCTTTATTTTCTTCTCCGTCGGTAAATTTCTCAGGCAAATCTCGAGTTCTCGAGCAGTGTAATTCGTTGAAATGGAGGAGGAAAGATGTGTTCTTCACTAGAAAAACTGAAAAACTCTCCAAGGGTTCCAGGTTTATTGTACGTTGTGATGCTTCAAATGGAGGAAGGGTAACCTACTTATTCATTTACTTGTGGATTTATTTCACTTCTAGTTAAATAATTATTTTAAATTATTGAAGGAGGCCGCACCTGACGCCCTAATTGGACGCCATTACACTAACTTGTCACGTAATTAACTGACACTTAGGGGTAATAGAAAATTTCGGCAGCACAATGCTCCATCTATAACATATACTCAAAATAGGCGAGCCGACAAGGCTGCCTTACACAATTAACCAACAATCACAACAGGCTAGCCGACTAGGCTGCCACCAAATAGCATCACATAAACAAAGGAATAATCAAAACAGGCAAGCCGGCAAGGCTGCCACTATATACGGGAACATCCCAAAACAAGTGTAACAATACATCTAGCTCAACCGCGTTTAATTCTACTCAAGTCCAAAGCACATCTATTACCCACAACTGTCTATAGACCTCTAAGAGTACGATAATGACATAAGACGTCGTGCCCATAAATATATATAATCAAAATAAGTGAGGTTCTGTAACAAATGATAAGCTCCGGAACAGGGGAGCTATCTCAAAAAAAAGTTGGGCACGGATTCTAAGCTCGAGGATCTCCAAACTGAATACCTATACCTGCGGGCATGAACGCAGCCCCCCGAAGGAGGTCAGTACAACAAGTACCAAGTATGTAAACAAAAAGTACAATAAATCAGATCAAGTTAAAACAATCTTTGACTCTCATTAGAACAAATAGAATGTACTCTCTTTTTAGAAAACCCAAGACAATACCATGCCTTCCTTTTTAAATAACCCAAGACAATACCGTTTTCACAATAAGAGTTATGTCATAATCATGGATGTTCTCACATGATTTCCATAAGTGTATATAAGTCATAATCATGGACATACTCACATGATTTCCATATGTATATGTAAGTCATAATCATGGACATTCTCACATGATTTCCATATGTATATGTAAGTCATAATTATGGACATTCTCACATGATTTTCGTATAATATCTAAGTCATAATCATGGAGATTCTCACATGATTCCCGTATAATATATATAAGTCATAATCATGGACATTCTCACATGATTTCCGTATAATATATACAAGTCATAATCATGGACATTCTCACATGATTTCCGTATAATATATACAAGTCATAATCATGGACATTCTCACATGATTTTCGTATAATATATATAAGTCATACTAAGTACATCCATCCTTTTATTTTAAAAGAATCCTCTCATGTAATAAACCCCAAGATACTAGCACCCGTGGTATCAAGACACTTCTACTTTCAAAATCAAGTAACATATACTCTTAAAATCAAGTACTTATGCTTTCAAGACCAAGTAACTCATACTCTTTAAACCAAGTAACATATACTTTTTAAATTTAACTCGAGGCTTTAAAATCAAGTAATTTCTACTCTTTAAATCAAGTCACTTACATATTTTGAAACCAAGTCATTTATACTTCATATAACTCAAGTCGCTTACTTTCAAAATCAAATCATATATTCTTTCAAAATAAATCAAGTCTCATGACTTTCAACACCAAGACAAGTATACTTCAATAAGCAAGGCTAGTATACTTCAAGAATAATCATGTCAATAGAAGGAAGTTAGTTCACATACCTTAGCGTTCTTCTACCAACCCGCTAAGTGGAATACGCTCACGTAGCACAAATCATGTGAGAATGTCCATGATTATGACTTATATATATTATACGGAAATCATGTGAGAATGTCTATGATTATGACTTATATATATTATACGGGAATCATGTGAGAATGTTCATGATTATGACTTAGATATTAAACGGAAATCATGTGAGAATGTCCATGATTATGACTTACATATACATATGGAAATCATGTGAGTATGTTCATGATTATGACTTATATACACTTATGAAAATCATGTGAGAACGTCCATGATTATGACATAACTCTTATTGTGAAAACGGTATTATCTTGGGTTATTTAAAAAGGAAGGCATGGTATTGTCTTGGGTTTTCTAAAAAGAGAGTACATTTTATTTGTTCTAATGAGAGTCAAAGATTGTTTTAACTTGCATATGTTTACTCATATAGCTATTCGTGCATGTGTACTGTCCGTGAACTTGTATTCACGATGCGGGATAGATTCCCATGAGATGTATATAGAGTATAGGATTACATGACTAGACATACATGGTTTTAAAAATAACTCTCTTTTGAAAAAGTGCATGGTTGGCTTATTTTATATGACACTAGGATCCGGTATTTGGTTTTTATACTTGCCCTGTCATTCTTTTGTACAGATTATGATCCGACATCGTACTTTTTGTTTACATACTTGGTACTTGTCAGATCGACTTTCGGAGGTCGCGTCATGCCCGCAGGTATAGGTATTCAATTTGGAGATCCTCGAGCTTAGAATCCGTGCCCAACTTTTTTTTAAGATAGCTCCCCTGTTCCGGAGCTTATCATTTGTTACAGAACCTCACTTATTTTGATTATATATATTTATGGGCACGACGGGGTCCTGTCCCGTCTTATGTCATTATCGTATTCTTAGAGGTCTGTAGACAGTTGTGGGTGATAGATATGCTTTGGACTTGAGTAGAACGTTTATGCGGTTGAGCTAGCTGTATTGTTACACTCGTTTTGGGATGTTCCCGTATATAGTGGCAGCTTTGCCGGCTTGCCTGTTTTGATTATTCTTTTGTTTATGTGATGCTATTTGGTGGCAGCCTAGTCGGCTAGCCTGTTGTGATTGTTGGTTAATTGTGTAAGGCAGCCTTGTCGGCTCTTGTGACTAGGAGGTCATTGATTCAAGCCGTGGAAATAACCTCTTACATTTTTGCAAATAAGGCTGCGTACAATAGACCTTGTGGTCCGGTCCTTCCCCGGACCCGCGCATAGCGGGAGCTTAGTGCACCCTTTTATCGTATAAAACCAATTTGTGTATTACTAATCCTTACATTGTAATCCATGAATAACTACACATCATACCGAACGACCACTTAATAGTATGAGCTATATTTATGTTATGGTGTTATATTTCTGGAACATCTCTAAAGACCTAAAATCTGTTGGAATCAATTAAAGCTAACAACACATTCTACCAAGTTGGAACTGAACAAACTATTCCAAGATCTGACCTTTACATGAAATGAGAGCTTTAAGCATCTTCCAAGCAACTCAAACACAATACCACAACCCCTAGTAAATTACATTGTGCTCACCACCTTATCTAAAAAGCTTTTAGAGAAGCAGGACTAATATGACTAATGTCAACTAGTTTGTGATTGAGGCGTAGTTGATTGATATCCATAATAGGAAAATTGAAGGGAAATATCGCATGGTTGACATCTTGGGGTGGCATTCAAGATGTTGATAAGTCATTCTCTCATTGAATAACTTGATCAAAATGTAATGAGTTCTCTGTGCTTGCTTGGTTTTGCTATCTGGGTGCCTTTGTGTGTGTTTGCCCCTTTTGGGAATGAAGACTGGGAAACTTGTTTGGCAAATGTGAGTGAATGATATATCCGTATAGCCATATGGGGTCGTTCCCTTAGAATCTCTTGGAATCAGTGAGCTGTAAGCAAACAAATGTGAGTGAATGATATATCTGTACAGCCATATGGGGTCGTTCCCTTAGAATCTCTTGGAATCAGTGAGCTGTAAGCAAAGGGTTCAGATAGCAATACCAGTCAGTTGATATTAAATTAGTTATCCATGTAGCTTAATTGCCTTGAAGGGCAAATTATATAATTTGTAATGGAATTTATCTAAATAGAGTGGAATGAATATGGATGATTTATATAGCCAATTTGACTGATTTGGAATTGAGGTGTGATGTATTGATTATTATATTTCACTCAATCCAATAAATTGGTTTTGTAATGGCAGATCACTCAGCAAGAATTTACAGAAATGGCATGGCAAGCAATTGTTTCATCGCCAGAAATAGCAAAAGAGAACAAGCATCAAATAGTAGAGACTGAACACTTAATGAAGGCACTGTTGGAGCAGAAGAACGGGCTGGCTCGTCGTATATTCTCCAAGGTCGGTGTAGATAATACCCGCCTTCTAGAGGCAACCGATAAATTTATTCAACGACAACCGAAGGTATGCTTCAAATCAACTCAATCTTTGCTAATTATATGCCATGTTCACTTGTGTATCATTGGTTCTTTTCTAACTCCAGCTTAGAAATGATTTAATGTTCAATTATCAACAGCAATTGGTGATTTCATGATCAACGTGGAAATGTGCCCGATCTCTTTTTAACTTCTTCTTCATGTGCCATCTGTGTAGTGTTTAACTCAAAATTCTGCTTTCATCAGCTGCCATTGTCATGTTAAAAGTAGTCATTTTATGTTGAACGGATCTAGTGAACCATTTAGTCCATACGTGATGATTTTCAAGCATGCAAGGTTTTTTCTTTTAAAATTTATTTTCTTAAGGATTTATCTTAACATGTGCACTTTAATTTATTTTCCAACAATTCAGTACAAGATACTTTATTGTTGTAATCAGTGTTCTTCTAATGATGTTTAGTAGTATGTATCTGCATACAACTTAAGTTTATGGACTATTTCTATTGGGTGATTTACCAAGAGGTCCCTGCTCTTATGCTGTTTTGTCTAAGGTGTCATGCTCCATTGGGGTTTAACCAACTACAAAAATAGTAGGTAGTAAAACTTTGAAGAAGTTAGAGGAGAATGCTCCTTTTGTAGCATCCTAGCTGAGTCGAGCTCACGTTGTAGCTCAATTATGTGAAGAGGTGAACTCAGTGGAGCTTATCCTGACTCATTACCCGTTTGGCCATGAGAATTGTTCACCTTTTTTGAAAATTAGTGTTTGGCCATGAAATTCGAAATACAACTTGAAGTTGTATTTGGAATTTGGAAAATACCCCAAATCTTGTTTTCACAATTTTCACTTTTTGTTTTTTACCATTTCTTTTGTCTTTCACTTTTCAAATTTTACCCTACATTTTTTATTTTTATAAATTTGACCTCATATAATTCAGCCAATAACTGGTGTAAACACCCCAAAACCGGTGTTTTCACAATTGGTTTAAGAGGAATATTGCACATTGAATGATTTTCTTGTTTAAGTTGGATATATGTAGTAGTAGTAGTAGTAGTACTAGTAGTAGTAGTAGTACTAGACATTGAATTACTCTGAATTTATTATTTAAGAAAATTGATGATTGAAATAAACAATTGGGAGATGGAAAGCAATTTCGTGGAAAAGGGAAGAGGAAGAAGACAAGCGAATACTTTGAACTAGGAAATACTAGAGAAATGTGTGGTCTAATGACAATACCTATTGCAGATGCGAATAATTGTGAACTTGACTATATCATCGTATTAAATAAAGTCTATATAAATCGTGCTTAATGTAATAGAAAATGATTGATGGACAGTGTTTACGCACTGGTTATGTTTATTAATTGCTTTGGGTGATTTTGCTAGTTTTTAAAATTGAGGGGTATAAATCATATTTCATATTTTAAAGAGAAAGTACATTCCAACAACCAAAATTATTTGCAAAATCTATGGCCAAACACAACTCCAACTTCAAAAATTCCAAAAAAGTGAAATTGTTTTTGGTTTTTATGGCCAAGCGCCTATTTACTGCTCACAAAAAAGCATCCACCTTTCTCTCTAGAAATATAAAAAGCTCGATTACACTCCACCTCTCAGGTTTTTTAATTCACCAACTTAATTAATTGAATGAAAAAGGTAATTTTTATTTAGGATGTGATTTCAGCTGAATAGACTAACAAAAGGAGCATAACTGGCTAGAGATGAGTTAATAATCGAGCTTGATATCAACTAGTTTTAAACACCAGATCGCCAAGCAAGCTAGAGCTTGGCTCTTGTCTCGTGTATAATTGAGCTCAGCTCAGCTCGTACAAATATCCAGTCAGTTTGGCTGGTTTACAGCTTTACACATTTGATGGATGCAGAACGTATGGAAATTTAGTCAGCGCTATGCAGTTAAAAATAGATTCTATGGTAGCTTGGTCAGCTGATTCTCATATAATTGGTCTTTAAGAGAGGACAAATATATACTAGGAAGCTTCCAACAGCCAGTGATGCTGAGTCATTCGAATTAAATCCTTTAAGATGTTACTTCCTCTCTTTTGAGATCACCTCTAATAACAATCAAATAATTAGCTGTTTAACACATTGCCCTCTCATGTATTATAGATAACTGAATCTTTCTTCTTGGCTACAAAATCTTGCCAGGTTATTGGTGAGTCAGCTGGTTCTACGTTAGGCCGAGATTTGGAAGGTTTGATGCAAAGAGCCAGAGAGTACAAGAAAGAGTATGGTGATTCGTTTGTGTCAGTTGAGCATCTGGTTCTTGGCTTCATTCAAGATAAACGATTTGGAAAGCAACTGTATAATGATTTCCAGATTTCCCTGAAGACACTGAAAACTGCCATTGAATCCATAAGAGGACGGCAAAATGTTATTGATCAAGGTAATGAGTTCTTTCTGTAATTAGCGGAGCACTTCAACTAACTAGCATATGTGGATCTTGTCAATAAGTGTAAGAGTGCAGACATAGTTAACTCATTCATGGACTATTATGTTCATTACACTTGGATCTTCTCCCTTTCATGTGATACAGGGAGCTGCTTTCTAGTGTAGTCCTGAATGTGTTATACAAAGATTTGACTGGGTATACACTATTAGCTTCACAGTTAACAACAATCTTACTTTCCCAACACATGCTTGTCAAAGCTTGTCTGCAATATTTCATTTACTTTTTCCATTTCTAGATATAACTTGTTTATACACTCTTGCAGATCCTGAGGGGAAGTATGAATCACTAGAAAAATATGGAAAAGATCTGACGGCTATGGCAAGAGCGGGAAAGCTTGACCCAGTTATAGGCAGAGATGATGAGATCCGTAGATGCATACAAATCCTATCCAGGAGAACAAAGAATAACCCAGTGTTAATTGGTGAGCCTGGAGTTGGGAAAACTGCAATCTCTGAAGGGTAAGTTTATACTTATTATTACTTTAATACGTGGAAGAGGGATCTGAGCATGTGATTCAAAACTTTGATTTGTATGGCACGTTTGGGAATAAAGTTCCATTGGTCTCAATTTGTTATATTTTTCAAAAATACCACATCCATTGCTTATAACTTATATTCTTCTCTTCCTGTTTGACAGGCTTGCGCAGAGAATTGTGCAAGGAGATGTACCTCAGGCTTTGATGAATCGACGGGTTAGTGATGAAGAAATCTTTTGTTGCATTCACCTGAGTTCATGAACGAAAATATCTTTATTATTTAACATGTTTGGTTCCTCTGTGCAGTTGATATCTCTTGATATGGGTGCGCTCATAGCCGGTGCAAAATACCGTGGTGAATTTGAAGACAGATTGAAGGCTGTGCTTAAGGAAGTGACAGAATCCGAAGGACAGATCATCCTTTTTATTGATGAGATACATACTGTTGTTGGCGCAGGTATGTTCTTAGAAAACATCACCAAAATCCAGATGTCAAAATGATGTTATATATGTTGTTGGGATGCTTGTGATTGAAAAATAATATTTGTTTTTTCCTTCCCTTGAGCCCTTGTATTACTTTCTCCCCTTGTGGTAGTTTGTTGCATGGACGTATAATTTCCCATGTTGATTGGCCTCTATCTCTGCTCCATACTGAGATCTTTATGACTTCATCCTACACCAAACTGTTATTAGGGTTCATCCAAATTTGAACATTATTTTCTGGTTTGGCTCGTGAAAACAAAATCATTTGTTTTCTTCAGGTGCCACTAATGGTGCAATGGATGCTGGGAATCTCTTGAAGCCGATGCTTGGTCGAGGAGAATTACGATGTATTGGTGCAACCACCTTGGATGAATACCGTAAATATATCGAGAAAGATCCTGCCCTGGAGCGTCGTTTCCAGCAAGTTTATGTTAACCAGCCTACAGTTGAAGATACCGTCTCTATACTTCGTGGATTGCGTGAAAGATATGAGCTGCATCATGGGGTCCGCATTTCAGACACTGCACTTGTTGATGCTGCTATTCTTTCTGACCGTTATATTAGTGGACGTTTTCTACCTGACAAAGGTGAGAAACTACATGAGACTTCCTGAAAAGCTGTTCTCTATAGAGTAACTTGTAATTTCCTTTATTAATAGTATAAAAATTCCATATTGTTCATGGTACTATAACTTTATTGTGTAGGTTATCTGCTTTGTGTAGTTTTTTATTTTAATTATAAATAGGGGGAGGGGAAGGGATAGGTGGGGAATTGAACCCGCACCAAGGTGAAAGTGGTACCCAACTGGACTACTAAGATTCCCCTGCTTGTGTAATTTTGATTTAAAATTTAGGAAAGAACAGGTTATCCTTGCATTTGCATGGTCGAACTTGCAATATGCAGGTTTTAGTCCTGCTGGTTGATTTTGAATCCTATCGAACTACTAATCATGTCTTCAATGACATTTGAGCCTGGCCTTTTCAAAATAATATAGGAACAAAAACAACTCGAGCAGTGATGTAGCCACATTTTTGGATCACATCAAGCAGATATCTTTAAGTTTTCGTCATCATAGTTGTTCCTCGGTCCAGGAAGCATACACCAAGTGCATGCACTTGACCTGCAAAAATGTGGAGTCCAATATACTTGTGCTTCACGGACTTACTGTCGGTGCTAAAAGTGCTGGTTTTCAAAATGCAGCTATTGACCTAGTTGATGAAGCTGCTGCAAAACTGAAAATGGAGATCACCTCAAAACCTACAGCCCTTGATGAGATCAATCGTGCAGTTTTGAAGTTGGAGATGGAGAGGCTATCTCTAACTAATGATACAGATAGAGCTTCGAGAGATCGGTTAAACCGCCTTGAGGCTGAATTGTCTCATTTAAAGGAGAGGCAGGCTGAGCTGACTGAGCAGTGGGAGCATGAAAAAACTGTCATGACTCGCATACAGTCCGTTAAAGAAGAGGTATGCAACTGAGGATTTTCTACTTAAGTTTGTTCATAACTAGTGCATCTTTTGTTTAACCGTTTCCTTGACGGGAAATGCACTCATATTTTTGAGCTGTCAATTGAATTAGCTGTAGTTTATATGTAAATGAATTAGATTGAGGTGGAGCTTGATTAACTTTCTTCCTAAATACAGATTGACAGGGTAAATCTTGAGATCCAGCAAGCCGAGCGGGAATATGATCTTAATCGTGCTGCCGAACTGAAGTATGGGAGTCTAAACTCCTTGCAGCGTCAACTTGAAACTGCAGAAAAAGAACTAGATGATTATATGAAGTCTGGAAAATCGATGCTCAGAGAAGAAGTGAGTGGGAATGATATTGCGGAGATTGTCAGTAAGTGGACCGGGATTCCTGTTTCAAAGTTACAACAGTCAGAGAGGGAAAAGCTTTTGCATTTGGAGGAAGAGCTACACAGACGTGTTGTTGGTCAAGATCCAGCAGTGACAGCAGTAGCAGAGGCAATCCAGCGCTCGCGTGCTGGACTTTCAGATCCTCATCGTCCTATTGCAAGCTTTATGTTCATGGGTCCCACTGGAGTTGGAAAGACGGAGCTAGCTAAGGCGCTTGCTAACTATTTGTTCAATACTGAAGAAGCACTTGTGCGCGTTGATATGAGTGAATACATGGAGAAGCATGCAGTTTCCAGATTGATAGGAGCTCCCCCTGGTTATGTCGGGTATGAGGAGGGAGGGCAGCTGACCGAGATTGTTCGCAGGAGACCGTATGCGGTTATTTTGTTTGACGAAATTGAGAAGGCCCATTCGGATGTATTTAATGTGTTCCTTCAAATCTTAGATGATGGTAGGGTGACTGACTCACAAGGACGTACAGTGAGTTTCACCAATACTGTCATCATCATGACATCAAATGTTGGTTCGCAATATATCCTAAATACTGATGATGATGATTTGCCGAAAGAAACGACTTATCAAACAATAAAGTCAAGGGTGATGGAGGCTGCACGTGCGGTTTTCCGCCCTGAGTTCATGAATCGGGTTGATGAATATATAGTATTCCAGCCTCTTGATCGTGACCAAATCAGTAGCATTGTGCGTTTACAGGTAACATACCTTTTCATATATTGAATATGCTTGCTTGAGTTTGCACATACCTTTTTTAAGTATCAATGTTGAAATGAATGCTGCTTCTGGATTAATTCAAGTGGAATATTTACAAAGCCTTTTATGTTCTTGCAGCTTGAGAGAGTGCAGCAGAGATTAGCTGATCGCAAAATGAAGATTCAAGTGAGCGAACCTGCTATTCAACTGCTTGGAAGTCTTGGTTACGATCCCAACTATGGAGCACGACCAGTGAAGCGGGTGATCCAGCAGAATATTGAGAACGAATTGGCCAAAGGAATCTTACGAGGAGATTTCAAGGATGAGGATACTGTTCTAATAGACACGGAGGTCGCAGCATTCTCCAATGGACAACTTCCTCAGCAGAAGCTAGTGTTTAGACGACAAGAATCTGGTTCAGATTCTCTAGCGGAGAACCAAGAAGCTTTCTCTCAGAAACTATGAGGCTGCACCTCAGAATCTGAGGTTGCATACGTACTATGAGCAACTAACTCGTAGCTCTTGTATCATAGATTTTGGATTTTCATATTTCACGGCTTCGAATAGCAAACACATACAGTTAAACAATAAGAAGTTATTTTCTTCTATATTAGTAGCATATTAGCCTGAGGAAAGTTGTCAGTTGTTTGTTCACCCATGTTTTGTGCAATTGTTTAGCTAAAAAGGTGGAGGTTGGCTTCCACGTGAGATAACAGGAGCTTATATGTATTATTTTCAAGTAAGCAAAGTCACTCTTTGTCGTGCATGCATGACTGGTGAACAATCAGTTGAGGTCTAGTTTTCGCTACCATCGCAACATGCAGCTGCTTGACGTGCACCATGTACGATTTCTAATGCAGAGTCCATACCATGGTTTTGCCCTCGATAATATTTGAACTCCTGGCATATGTCCTAATCCACAGTTATTATTAAACCAAAGCTATCAAAGCAATTTTTAGTAGAAAGCAGAGCATAAAGTCCAGTTTATTTCTGTACCTTTTAGGGTTATGTATCGCCCTATCTTGTGTTTAACGGCCTATAACTTGGCATCTATCGTACCAGAAAAAGGCAGGGTTGGGGGACGAGAGGGAAAGAAGGGGAGAATATTCAACCATGGATGTTCTATTTGGACATGCCGAAACTTATTGCGGACTATTATCTATACAATGCTTTGTTATTACATCACAGTGGAATGTTTCTGCGTAAAAATGTTTTCTAGAGATGTATAACATGCTTGAGGACATGTATTTCCACGAAGCTTAAAGAAGGCTTTCTTGTTTGTCATTGTGCTTGAACAGAAGGCAAAGACCAATGCTCATGCTATATATTTGTTGTAGACTTCTGAATCTGCAAACTCAGCCGGATTCTGTCCTCTGATTAATCATTTTCCACCTTGAGATTAGCATAGTTTCATCATTATAATCAGCACGACTAGCCGGAAACTCCCGATGCCCTATCTGCCTAAGACAATCTGGGAAATGAAAGCAATAATAAGGACAATCTGCTCTAAGATTAGTATATATCTACTGAGGAATCTGAACAAGTGATATATATAAATGCTACTAACATGATAAGAAATAGGAGATTAGGGGTAATTCAACTGTTAACAGAAATATAAGAATGGAACAGAATACTTGAATAGCAAGGAGGAGGGGACCTCACCAAGTCAGCTTTTCACGCGGACAATTAAAGAAAGGGTTCAGGAGCGATTTCCTCGTCCTGAAGGGGATGAGTTAGTCCTGCCTTAAGATACAAAGAAGAGAGTTCACTTTCAAATCTTATTAACACTAGCCCCGATATGAGGAGGCACAGATGTGATATCTCTACGTACACTGACATGCCCAAAACAGAATCTGTCTGTTGGCATTCCTCTCTGCCTGCACATCAAGAATACAATTTATATAAGGGAAATTTAGTTGAGTGATTTGTTTGAAGAGGACTAAGAGGAACCTGTTCATTAGAGTAGCTGCACCTCAATGGGTCTTCTCAGTCTTCTACTGTTCTACATGACCATCAAAACATACTTATATTTTGCCCAGCTACAAGCGCCTGCTACACCCATTGACTCTATCTGCCTTCATATGACAATTTATAAAAAAGAACCTACATTAGCGACATTATATCTTATTCATGTCAATGTAAAGTACACCGTTCTCTTCTCAATCATAATTTTGCAAATTACGTTTTCTGTTTCTCCTGGAATCTTTTGGTAAGTTTTGCAGCATCATAGCCCGTGTCTTGCCATCAGGTTGAAGGCCTCTCTCACGCATTTCCGTGTACAGCTTCTTACACAAATCAAGCTTTCCTGTTAAACACGTCCCTTGAATAGCAGCATTGTAAAGCGATCCATCTGGTTCAGAATACTGCAAAACATCAAGTGTAAGAGTTGAAGCAACTTAGCCCTGGATAATGATGTCTGATGGTTATATGCTTCCTTCCTCCGCAATCACTTCCCTCTATAAAAAAAAGGAATTTTCTGTCCTGGGATTGGTTTTTTTTTTTGGGGGTGGGGGGTGGGTTTGGGAAGAGGTTGACCTGAAGAAATGGTAGTAACGTAATCAAACAGAAGAAAACTTATCAAGTTAATAATCAACATTCCAGTGTAGTTTCTTTCACGGATTCGAGTTTTTGATATTCCAAATTGCATATTCCCATACAAGTTATGATCCATCAGCAAGTTTACTCTCAAATAAAATCTTACTCCCCAAAAAGGAAAAAGAACAATCAAATCCACAGTTATAGCATGATCTGCTCTATTTGCAATATGGCAGGGAAGTTATAGAACAGAATAGTTATGGTAGAAGAAGATGCAATGAATGTCATAACTTACTTTTAGTATTTCCATCGCTTCATTCCAGAGAGAACCCCAGATGCAAACTCTCATCAATGACAATAGAGTAAATATGTCAGGAGAATGTTTTTGGCGAACCATGCGGTAATACACGTGTACTGCAATCTTGGGTCTTCTTGCTACCTCGTAAGCTCCAATGACTTGATTATAGGATGCAGTTGAAACTGGGAGTTCAGAATCCTCCATCTGCCATAGTACCTGTATAGCTTTAACCCACAACCCAAGTCTATGGCATGATGTCAAAATAGTATTGTACACTTGCACATTAAGAATGACACTTTGGGTTTTCTTATTCTCTCGAAGAGCTGGATTGCATCACAATATCGATTTGCCCTGTTTAAGGCATTAAGCAATGAATTCCATGTGTATACATCACGTGCATGACCTAATGATTTCATCAGATCATAAACCTCAAATGCAAGCTTGACTTTGCCAGCTTTTCCAAGTGAGGTTATCACTGCATTGCATGCTCTTGCATTTGGCTTAAGCTCACTGTCCAACATACATTGCAAGGTATTCAATGCAGGGTCATACTTACCCTCCCTACTATATGCTCCAATAATAGCATGCATTGTATCACTTTCTGGCCTCAACCCATTTTGAATCATCTCACTGTATGCATCAATAGCTAGTTCATTCTGACCACAACGAACAAATGTGCAAAATTAACAGACGGTAAGTGATTGTTGTTCCAACTTGACCGTTATCCTGCAAAATTTTCCAAATCTTCTGTGCCTGATACCAGTCGTTTGCTTTAGCAAAAATGGATATCATTGTGTTGTTACCACAATATCGATTTGTTCTCTAAGACTCCTACTGCTTATCAATTCACCGAACATGTTTATTGCTGTGTCACAACCCCGAGCATCAGCAACTGCCTTCAGAATTAAGCTATGAGTGTGGCCAGTTGTTAGCTCACTAGCCTTCATGGAGTTGAAGACTTTTAAGGCATTATCAAGCATTCCATTCCTTAAGAGACTTGAAAGAAGGGAGTTACATGCATGTAAATCAGGTTTAAGACCTGAAAAATTCATCGACTTGTATATCGCCAATGCACTTTTGGGTTTATTCACCGTGCTGAGCTTAAAGATCCTTTTCGACAATACATCCTCATCCATTTCTTCCAAGTATAGAATCCCATTCTCAACTGAACTTTTAGTTTCGTCAAGAAAACTTGAAGGTTGGTTAGTATCAAGATTTTCAGTATACGAATTCATCAAAAAGTCCTTACCAGACAATTCCAGCCTTAATACATCTCTGGCTGAATTTTCTTTCTCAATATCAGAATCCTCATTCTCTCCATCACACATAGGTTCAAGTTCACACAAGACATTCAGAGCTATGCTGCACAAGTTATTCACTTTCTTGAAGCTAAATAAAACAGTTGACAACTTTAGCTGTGCAATTCCAAACAAAGTGCATTGCTCAAGAGCATTAACCAAATTAAAACTAAGAGACACCTTTACTTTTCCAGTATAAAGAGCGAATATCGCACGTGGGCATTTTAACTTGAACAGAAAAATTCATTGTTCTTCTCATTACCATAATACCATCTAAAGAAACTGCCAAAGTAGGTAAGTTCTTTATCACAAGTACCATAATTGCTCCACAAGGTACAACAACGTTCATAAGACAAGAATTTCTCGCCTAATTCAACACTAGAACTTGGAGCCACCACCTGAATAAATTAAACAGAGTTTAAGCAGCACAACTAATTAAAGTTTCAATCTTTATCGTTCAATTTAAGCAAATTAAACAGTTGATAATGGAAAGAGGACATGTATGCATGTTATATTTGTTATTCGCAAGAACCATTCAACCTTAAACTGTACTTTTTGTTTTCTCCGGACAGCTTAAAGTATAGTAGATATAGCTCGAGGGAAATTTGCTGCTTTGGGAGAAATTGAGGGGAAATGGATAAATATCTGCTGGTAGAATGTGCCTCAACTAGTGGGCCTTAGTTGTTTGTTCACCACTGCCTGATGCAAACCCAAATATTCCTTTTTAGGTAATCATTTACATTGTCTCTATTTCTAAAAGTTGTGCGAATATAAACTGATAAATTATTGCACTTTCATCCAGTGTCTAAAAATTTTAAACTTTGTCTAACAGTTTCTCAAAATATTTTTGGTTTGCTTAGAAGGTAACTTTAGACAATGATCTAAATAGTTTATAAATTACGGGAGGAATTAAAAAAAAGTTATTTACTACTAATAAGTTATCCCAGAAAAAGGACAATCAAGGCAAATTTCTGCTGATGCAACACCTCCTCAATCAATTAATCAAAATGCACTTTAATTCTAAACTAGTAGAGGTTAGTTACATGAATTCATTGCATTTTATTCGACTTTACTTCATTCTAATCTAACACTGAAAATGTTTTTCCAGACAAACTAGAATTTAACATTAGAGTACTCTCCAAATATCAAGTTTCTTCCTCTAATAATATCTACTACATCTTTAACCAAATTAAAAGGCCAGGCCAAACAACTTGTTGTGATAAAAGAATTACATACACCACCAATGTGAAACACCATCGGATCATCCAAAAGATAATCCGCACCAGTCTCCCGTCTGATCCGAAAGATAATCCGCACCAGTCTCCCGTCCTTCGATTACTTTGCTCTTCTTTTTACGACTCTCTCGATATCTTCAACTAAATGAAATAATAGAATCACTCCCCCACCCTCCCGGCACATGAATAAGCGGAAAGAAAATGACAAATGACTCGTTGAATCAGAACTGCATTCATATTTTTTCAAACTTTACATGGTGTAACTTAAACTGCTTCACAACAAACAACTCTAGAAATGTTGCAGATTCTAACGTGACACTCAAATTAGATGCACATTTGAGGTAATAAAATATACAAACAAATTCTGGTGTTTGTTACAACTGAGACACAATGATCAGTTACAGGTTTCCAGTGAACTGCTAGGCAGGGCAGATATGTTTGGGAAGTGGCAAGCTTGCATAAATACAGCTCCATGTCCGTCGTTCACCAAAAGAGATCTTCCACTGAATAGCTCTATGACTTGCATGTCCATCCTATCTCTCAGTAAACAGTACCCACCAAGTTCCCGAATCAACGGAACCCGTCTTTCAACACCTGTGGATAAAGCAGTATATCAATTGCAGGCACGCACGATGCACATCGTAGAACAATCCAAGGACTTTTATCATCTTTTTCGTATCTGATCCACAAAAATAAACCAGAAAATGAGAAACATGATTCAATAGATAAAAGGTTGAATAGCCAACTCTCCACCGCGTCAAAATGACAACATGCTATGCTGAAATAAAATAGCCAATATATTTATGTCAAGCAACAAATGTGCAATTTGACAATGATACCTGCATTCATGCATCACTGTGCTCTGAAGCTTCCTCGGAATCTGACAAGGGCAAGAGGGTACATATCCCAAGCACATGCCCATTAAGGCACACATAATACTCAATTGCATCTTCATGAGCACCCAATCTACAGCTGGCACTTGCCGGTACCATTTTTGCTTGCAGCATGCTCCACAGTTTTGCCTTACAGTAAGGGCACGCTTCTGTTGGATGGAGCTGAGCCTCCCTCTTAATTAACATTTTACGAACTTTTGAGGTACCAAAGGATTTAATTATTCCCCGAAAAAATCCAATATCCCCCTCATCTCCTTGGTCAAGATGCTCGCAAGGATCAGAAACATACAAAACATCTGTCCTGCATTGTGGTAACAGAAAGCTTTTTCCAGAGGTCCTAGAGAACCTAGTCCTGTAAACAAAGTGTCCTGGAATGTGGATGTTGTTGAACAAGCCACCTTTTTTACACCCAGAGCAGTAAATAAGAAGCTTTCCAAGAGCCCTCCAGTTCCCATCAACACTATGACTCCCACTAGACTGTAAATCAAGCATCATTTTTGGAGCTCTTGTCTTACAAAACTCCTTCCAGAGCACTCTTTTTGCTAGATCATCAAACCATTTGCAAACACAAGATAGAGTTGCAACTGCCTTAGGATTCCAGTTCAATCTCTGAAAAACCAGAAATATAACTTCTTCGCTAAGATGCCCTTTTGTACACAAACAACTAGCTGAGTGTATGCAGCGATATTGTTTATTAATGATCATTGTTTACAACTGCAGCCATCATGATTGAAATAACAAAAGTTAGGTCATATATTTCTAAAACTTTCACAAGGATGACATCAAATACCAAGATACTTCAATTGGCTGTAAAATATGTAATAAATTATCTGAATAATGGCTGTTTAGTGACATAAACAATGAAAATATGACTCTAGTCAACAATCCTATTCAAGAATAAATCATGCTAGTATGTTGAACAGGAATAAAGGATTTTCAAAAGCCCATTGATAGCAAGTAATCACTCTACTTGGTCACTTGATAATTACTTTTACTACATCACTACCAATTGATCAAAGACCAGATCATATTTTGTTAAATAAATCATTTACCAGTTAAAACTTATCAACAAAATAATTTACCCATCAACAGTTTGCAGAACATAGAGACCAGAACGCACTTCCCCTGGCATGTTGCTATTATAGGTTAAAGAAACGAACAAAATGTAGAAGTACCAGAAAGAAAGTTTTCCAAGATTTAAAATCAGTCACTTTGAACATTAAGGGCAAAATCCATGAGGTGAATATAGCATATATACTGCTCCAGAACTTAGTGGTACTCAACAGATGGCCCATGACATGAGAGAAATAAAGAATCTAAAACCAGAAAGTTCGGAAGAATACGAACCAGTAAGCTGAGGATGAGTAAAGATAATTTAGTTTTGGAACAACTTGAAAGAGATCTGCGCCCTAGAAGATGGAAATCTAAAGGTGGGACAACCTCGAAACTCAGAAGTGTTTGGTTTCATAGCCATTAAAGGACATTGTTGCTAGGACTCCCCAAAAATGGTGCCGCACCTGTGTCAGATTCTTAAAAAATGCACTACTTTTGGAGAATCCGACATTCACCCGTCGATACTTTTGAAGAGTCCTACCAACATTGTTAAAGGACGAACTTCTAGGTCCCAGAAGCAGATGGAAAGTACTTATAACTGGATTTACCAGTCTACCTCCAAATAAACAAAGGGTCATAAATGTCTTTTTGAGAAGGAGTGTCATAAATGTTTTGAAGAATAATAGTATCACATGTAGAGGCGGACAATATGCTTCAGCTGGAAAGCAGTTTGCCAGTACAGAATAGGGATCGACAACTCTAAGCACATAAAAAAATTGTGACTAGTAAGTAGTAAAGAAATGCCCAGTTGTTGGTTATTTTTACACTTCATGTGCATTTGGTACAAAGTAAAATGTTCTGTTGTAAATCATTTCTTAGATCATTTTGTAGTGTTTGGGAGGTTAAAACTTAAAAGTACGTGATAAATGGTAATGTGCAACAAGTGGTATAAGCTATAAGTACTAGGTGATACTTTTAAGGATTAAGGGTTGAAAATAATGTCCAAAGTGTTTTTATAAGTTATTAGTAGAAGTAAGAATGTAAGAGTTTGGACATTTATAAACTGAAGAAAATTCTTATCCCCTTTTCTGTGGAATAGATCCCTTGGAGAAAACATCTTCCACAGTTCAATGTGACCAAACATTTTAAAATGAGTTCGTAAAGGAAACATCTTTCGCAATACCACAAAAAAAACAAATCTAGATAATACATATCACATCAAACCTTTCTAAAGATGGAATGAAGAGCATTATTGTTCATTTTCTATATTTAAAACCATTAGATAGAAAAAAGTTTAAATTAATAGAAATTATAATCCCTCGTTTGAATAATTGGAACAATTTAATTTTACATTTAGGACTTCTATTCCAACCAACTACAACAACAACAACAACATACCCAGTATAATCCCACAAGTGGGGTCTGAGGAGGGGTAGGTTGTATGTAGACCTTACCCCTACCTTGGGGTAGAGAGGTTGTTTCCGATAGACAATCGCTATTCCAACCAACTAATTATTGAAAATTTGAAATTAGGAGGTAAATTAATAAATTTTCCTTATTTCGTGAAAATGTTGGTCTTTTATACCAAAAGTCAGATTAGCACAAGCAACAAATAGCATTATCACATAAGATGCAAAAACAAAACAAAAAAGCAAATCAACTAGTTAAAAATCACATAGAATTTATGAAAATTGGAGCTGAGGTCCTTTATTCAGCTAAATCAAACAAAACCCTAGCAATACAACGCACATTTCTTATACGATATACTCTAATATTTAAAATCAGAAATATGGGTTTGTTACATCACTGAGTAACTTAGAGAAAAAGAGAACTTACAACTTATATACGAGATAAACAAGTTATCAGTACAGCTAAAAATGGTGTGGTGGGTTCAATGGACAATGAAATTGACTGAACCAGTTCAGCTGACGTCTTGTCCAGTTGAAGTTGAAACCAATCAAATGATATTTTGGGACCCGTAACCCACTCCACCTAATAAACGCCTAAGAAGATACTTGGGCTTGTCAACATCACATGTATGACCCAATTCGATCGATACGATAACCGAACATCCTATCTACTCCCCCCCGGGTCGCTCACAAATCATTCTTTTGTTTTAGATTTGAGTTAATGGCTAAAAAACCCTTACTATCACGTTTTTGTAAATTTTATTTATGAATTATGCTTTTATTTTTGTTACCTCCTAAGTTCTAAATTATACTCCCACTATCTCAATAAACTCAATTTATGTGATATTTTTCGCTTTTCGAGATTAAAACTGCATAAAGTTTTATTTTTTTCACCAATTGATATGAGAAATATTGCAACTTATAGTAGTAAAGTGTTTGTTAACACTGCATCGGGGGTAAAATAAGTTATCCACGTGATTTTTATAATGATTGAAAACCCCCTTATGATATTACTATTTTACAAGTTTTACATTTTAAACTATTGAATATTTCCGTCACCTCTAAACTATAACTTTTTGAAGATTAACCTCTTTAACCCATTCTTATAATAATATCCGCCAAAATGGATATAGATACTTGCAATTGTCAACATCAAAACATATGACCCAGTTTGATCAATACCATAACCTAGGGGCGGATGCATGAGGGAGTGTCATGGCAACAGCAAGCTTCTATTGAAATGTTGAGTAAATATGTATATATTTACTGCCATGAATGTTCACAGAAGAAGAGAATACGACCGCAAGCGCCACGAGTTCGATCCTCGCATAAACCTTCTGGTTGAGTCACACATGGCTTGCCAAGTGTGGTTAATCTACCGACGTGGTTTGCGTGCTATCATACACCGGTTTACCTCAGGCGCACTCGAAAGAGTAGCGGCTGCGGGTTCCTTCGTCAACAAAAAAAAAAAAGTATATATTTTGTAAATATCGTATAAATTATTCACATGCCTCGTTATACTCGTTAACGGGATCTTTTAATGGTCTCCTATGGAATGAGTTAGCTAGTGCCTGGGATAAATGGTACTTCCTTCGGATTAAAAAGAATGTGCATTGCCAGCTGAGGTAATCTTTAGTACGCCTGAGGTACTTGAGAATACTCTTGACTGTTTTTCAGTGTTCCTCGCCTGGAACTTGCAAGTCATACTAAGTGCAAAGGCCACATCTGACAGGTCATGGCATACATGATTGATCATATAGCCGAAGCATATGAGATCTTCTTCATACGCTCAAGTTCAATAGCATTAGAAGGGAAACCCTTCTTTGATAACTTGATGTCTATATCCATTGGAAGACCGCCTTTCTTGAAATTCTCCATTGAAAAACATCTAAGCACCTTGTTTATGGACACTGACTGTGACAACCCCAACAATCTATTAGGTCTATCTCTATAAATCCTAATTCCCAGAATGTAGCAGGCTTCACCTAAATCCTCCATCATGAAGGTCTTGGACAACTAATCCTTAACTGACTGCATGAGGGTCCTATTATCTCTCATTATCAATATGTCATCAACATATATAAAATGAAGACAATACCTTCATCCTTGCATTTGAAATAAACACAAGGATCCTTTTTGCTTCTAACAAAATCAAAAGATTTGATAGCATTGTCAAAGCAAATGTTCCAACTTCTAGAGGCTTGCTTAAGTCCATAAATGGACTTATGTAGCCTGCACACAGCATTTGGTCTAGACTCACATGAAAAACTCTCGGGTTATTTCATATACACTTCCTCAATTAGATTACCATTGAGGAATGCAGTTTTGACGTCCATCTGCCAAATGTCATAATCATAATGTGCAGCTATCGCAAGCAAAATCCGAATAGACTTTATCTTAGCCACCAGTGAAAAGGTTTCATCACAATCCACACCAGGACGCTGTGTAAAACTTTAGCCACTAGTCTAGCTTTATAAGTCTGAACCTTGCCAGATGCATCAATCTTCTTCTTGAAGACCCATTTGCATCCTATGGGTTTAACCTCATTCGGCAAATCAACCAAGTTCCACACTTGATCGATATACATAGATTCCATTTCAAATTTCATGGCTTCTTGCCATCTCTTCGAATCAATGTCTACCATTGCTTCGCTGTAGGTTCTAGGCTCGTCATCATCTGGAATATCTAGCTCATTTTGTGTTTTCACAAGCAGATTTAGTCTTTCCGAAGGACGATGAGATCTAGTGGACCTACGGAGTTAATTGTCTTGCAGTTCAGTTACACTATGTTATGAATGTGAGTAGGTTCTTGTGCGCTGGTCGATCCACCAACATTAGAGCTTTCAGGAATATCATTTTCATGTCTTTCCTGAATGGGAGGAAACGCAACTGGTGCACTTGCTCCCAAGGTCTGTGCCGGAAGATATTGCATTTCTGCATTACTCCTCGTAGCACTCCCACTGGCCGAAGGAGGTACCCTATATACCCAATCTTCGCCAGAAGCTCCAACTAATACTTTCATTTATCATCGGGCAAGGATTCAACCTCTATATTACTTTGTTCTTGAATTTCTTCAAGTTCTATCTCCGTGCAACTCTCATCCTTGTAGACATATTCGTCTTCAAGGAAAGTTGCGTTCCTAGAAACAAATAGCTTATGTTCTCCAGGAAGATAAAAGTAGTATCCTTTAGTTTCCTTTGTGTTATACCCCGTGGTTCGGGTCGGGATCGTGATCGGGGCCTCGCGCGCGCCACGTGGCAGGTCGCGGCGCGGCGGTGATTGTAGGGCCGCGCGGGAAAGCAGTGGCCGGCCGGAAGATCTGAAGTCGGTCGAAGTTTCAGTAGCCGGGAAGCAGTCCGCGGGAAAGTCTGAGTAGGCCACGAAGTTTCCATGGCCGCGAGGCGGGTTCTGCGAGAGTTAGTGGAAATTTCTTCACCGTTTTGTTTTAAAAGAGGTCATGGGTGGGTGACAAGTGTCCCACCCCATCTGATTTTGCATGTCCTTTATATTGACCAAGTCTTGAAGACTTGGTCATCTTCCAAACTCTTCTCTCTCTCTAAGCTAAAAAGCTCTCCCTTCTCTCTAGAAAATCAAGAGAAACTCCAAGCTTAAGGAAAATTTGAAAAGTGTGATAAGAAGGAAAGTTATTTGCAAGCTTGTGGAGGTTATTGTGGTGGTGTTCTTGAAAAGGAGGCTAGCAAAATTGTTGGAATGGTTTTGGCTAAAGCTCTAAAGGTAACATTTCTTCTTTTGTAGCTAGTTATTGGTGTTGCATGTGAAGAAGAAGGAACTTGTAGTAGTAAATAATGCTCTTAGAATCATTGCATGTAAGAAAAATGGTTTGGATATGAAAAGATTGGTTAAGGAGATATTATGAGCATGTTGTAGCCTACAAACTACTTTAGAATTGTTAAGTGTATTGTTTTACCTTATGGGGCAGAATTTTACACACATAAGTTTGGTTGTGTAATCCCCTTTGAAATGTTGGATTGTTGGGCCTTAAATGTGGCGTTTGGATATTGAATTCGACCTTGAAAAAGGTGGCAAAGTATGTAGAAACAAAGGAAATGCTGCCCAAATTTCTTTAGGAATTAGTAACTTGAACTTGGAATTTCTACATTGAAATTAGGGGTTAATAAACGTATTATGGTCATTATAGGTTGACATATTACGTGCGGTATTTCGGACTTAGCAAGTGGATTAACCGAAGAGGTATGTGGAACTTTCCTATCTCTTGAGCATGAGTAGTTGTACTATGTAGTGCGGTAGGCGACAAGATTTGATATCTTTCACTTGTTTTAAAGATATTGGTACTTGTTTCATTTTAAAAGTATAAGTCCTCGATTTAGGGAAAATGTATTTGACAAAGGAATAACGCTAATATAATGACTTTATGGGAAGTTGGTTATATTAGTTTTGAAAGGTTCACAAAGAAAGGTTTACTCTAATTAAAACAAATGCGGGTAAAGGATTTGAAACTATGGAAGGTGAATTGATTTTTAGGCATTGGTTGCCTAAGGTTTTAAAGGAAATGAAGTCACTTGATTTAGAAGCCTATTATATTTCTAAAAGGAAATGTGACTTGTCTTGAAAAGAAATCGTAACTTGATACTATGGTGATTAGTATCTTGGAATTTTTGTATAAAAAGAGTTATTTCTTAAAAGGTTAGAAGTACATGGTACTTGGGTTAAATTTCCGGATTTTCTATTAAAAGACATGTTAGTGTCTTAGGTATACTAAAATGAGAGGATATATTAATAATGTTAATAAGAAGTTAGGGGATTTCTTAACTTGCTTATGTTATGATAAGCCGGTAGTGCTTATGTTATGATATGATAGGCCGGTAGTGCTTATGTTATGTATGATAGGCCGGTAGTGCTTATGTTATGTATGATAGGCCGGTAGTGCTTATGTTATGTATGATAGCCGGATGAGCTATGTTATATATGTATATTATTACGGGGTAAACCCCGGGTTATTATTTATGCCATGGATTTGCTATCCATGATGCGAGTGCGGCGCGACTCACGCGGATCCCACCACGGGATCCACGCGGGTGAAATAGTCCCACGCGAGTACGGCGATGGTACTCATGCGGGTCCACAGGATCCATGCGGGTGAAATAGTCCCACGCGGGTGAAATAGTCCCACGACGCGGATGACCTCACGCGGGTCCACAGGACCCACGCGTGAAATAGTCCCAGGAGTAGGATTGCTTAATGATACTACGGGCGAGGTACCCTGTTTTGATCATGAGCCTCCTATTTTTATGCTGTAAGATTTATACTTGTTACTCTCATTGTTAGTAAGGCACAGTGCAAGGAAATTGATTTTTATCTATGACTCCAGCTTATTTTTGACTTATGATATTATTACGGTATTTTCCAGTTTTACATACTTGGTACATATTGTGTACTGACACCCTTCCTCGGGGGCTGCGTTCATGCCGCAGGTAAGGGTAAGCAGGTGGTGGATCCTCATTCTTAGGATCTTTGCTCAGGTGTCAGAAGCTCCATTACTCCGGAGGCTTGACTTGATTTTTGGTACGGTTCTCCCTGACGTTGTAGGTTTTGTGTACATTCAGGGGTATGACGGGGCCCTGTCCCGTCATGGTTGTTACAAACTCTTAGAGGCCTGTAGTCCGGTTATAAATTGGGTTATTAAGGATGTAACTGTTCAGTTCTGTTTTATTTATGTTACGGAAAGGTAGCCATTTTTGGGTTAGCCTATTTTATCTTGGTTCTTGTTTGTGAATTTATTTCCGCTGGTTTTCTCTGATGTTGTATCACAAGGGTGCTCGGGGTAAGGCACCAGTCACGGATCCGAGGTCGGGTCGTGACACTTTGGATACCCAACAAAGTAACATTTCTCACTTTTAGATTCCAACTTATCAGTGATCAACTTCTTGACATATGCAGGACACCCCAGGGCCTCATATGTCTAAGTGATGGCTTCTTGCCACACCATACCTCATATGGTGTATTTTCGACTGTTTAGATGGAACTCTATTTAGAACATATATTGAGGTCAAAATAGTGTATCCCCAAAGGTATGTAGGAAGAGCTGAAAAGCTCATCATGGAACGAACCATGTCAAGCAAGGTTCGGTTTCTCCTCTCGGCAACACCATTCATCTGTGGTGTTCCAGGAGGTGTCCATTCGGAATGAACTCCATGAAGCTTTAAGTAGTCAAGAAATTCTTTACTAAGTATTCACCCCCACGATCAGATCGGAGAGTCTTGATACTCTTTGAGAGTTTTTTCTCAACTTCACACTTAAACTCCTTAAACTTCTCAAAAGCCTCGGATTTGTGTCTCATAAGATACACACATTCAAACCTTGATAAGTCGTCTGTGAAAGTGATGAAGTAAGAGAAACTCTCTCTATCTCGAGTCAAAAATGGTCCACATATGTCCGTATGTACCAACTCAAGCACCTCCTTGGCACGGATCCCCTTTCCAGAAAGAGGTTTAATGGTCATCTTACCTTTCAAACAGGATTCACAGTTACTATAAGATTGTAAGTCAAATGGTTCGAGATAATTTAATTTCCTCAACCGATATATCCTTGTTTGATTGACATGGCCAAGTCTGCAATGCCATAAGTAGGTAGAATTTCTTTCATTTAACTTAGCCCTTTTATTTTGTACATTGAAAATTTTTCTGTGGCAGTTCAATGTATACAATCCATTCACAAGAGGCGCAATTCCATACACAACATTATCTAAAGTCAAAACTATATTGCCATTAGACGTGTTTGAGGAAAAATCCTCTGAATCAAGTACATGAATGAAAATAATATTCCTTGTCAAAGAAGGAACATAAAAAAATTGTTCAACATTAAGACTTTGCCAAAAAGTAAATCTATCCTATAAGTTCCCACGCGCTCAGCAGCAACTCGTGCTCCATTTCCGACGTGCAGGTCCACCTCGCGAGGCCCGACCTTCCTGCTATCAGTTAGCCCCTGCACATTTGTACAAATGTGTGAGCCACAAGCGGTATCAAGTACCCAGGAATGATAATCATTTATAGATAGATTAATTTCAATTACAAACATACCTTGCACATTAGCACCAGGTGTCATTCCTCCGCCTGGAGCAGTGCAATCCTTTCTCCAACGCCCCTTCCTATTGCAATTCATGCAAACATCCGATGTCGGCAGTTTCTTCTTCTTCGCCCCTCCCTTGGGCTTCATTGCTGCTGCCGGAGCAACAATTTTGCCCTTCCCCATCTGTTGTCCCTTACATTTAGGTTTGGGGAGACTAGATGAGCCACCATCAGAATAGGCTTGGTCGTAGAGGTCGAAGATTCAAAAGTTTTCAACATATTATGTAACTCCGACAATGTCGCTTTAGTTCCATTCATATTATAATTGACAATAAAACTCTCAAACGACTTAGGAAGTGAGTGTAGGATGAGGGTGGTGGCGACTCTGTCATGAAACTTTATGTCTATAGAAGCTAACCTCTCAATCAACTCAATCATTCTCAACACATGAGGTGAAACTTGGTCCCCTTCATTTAGCCTACACTTGAAAAGTTCTATGAGCATGTCATACTCCATTGTCTGACTCTGCGAATCATAAAGACTCCTCAAATGGACTAACATTTCGTTGGGCCCCATAGTTTCATGTTGTCTTTGCAATGCAGGAGACATAGAAGACAACATCAGGCATTGAGCAGAGGTGGCATCCTTATAATGTTCTTGTAAGCAACCTGGTCAAAAGTTGCATACTCTGCAGAGTCCTCCGCTGGAGCGATGAGGAATACTTTGTCCAATGTATACTCAATTTCTTCCTGTCTAAGGACAATTCTAACATTTCTTAGTCAGTCAATGAAGTTGGGTCTTGTGAGTCTTTTTGACTCCATGAGCATTTTCAACGAAAAGTTTGACATTTCTGAAGATCTGAAGATAATAAATAGAACAGAAAAAATGCAATCAAAATTCATTCTCCTAAATTATACACATTCATAATAAACTAATTTAACATGACTTTTGTTTAATTAGCTCCCACTTTTTTCCATACTTCTACGACCCCAAGGTAGAACACGGACCTAAATCAATATAAAGGTCATAATGAGCCAAGATCCAAACATATGATATATCCGCGTTTGCTTTGGCTGATAACTTCAATAGCACACTTTGGTAGGTCCTCAACCAATTGTAAAACAACTCTACAACTCTTGATTTGATTAAATATCTTTCAATTTAATCTTACGTCTTTAGACTAGTCCGACACTTTGGCGCCAAGATTTATCTAAACAAGTCAACCCCATTACACGACTGTGTTTAAATGCCTAAGTAAACTTAGCCTTTGCAAGCAAACATTTTGGTGTAAATAGCTACAAAAGTTTATTTCTACTTTCATTTTAACACATCTATGAAAGGGCTTTGGTCCTCTTAGACTTAGAGCAAATGTTTTGGCATAAATATTTTTATCACCGAAAAGGACTTAGCACCCTAACAATTATAATGGACGACGTTATAATTAGACTTGTATTTAATGTTTGGGGAACATTTTAATTTTCGGAGATTCATTCAAGATCAACAACCAAGTCATACATCATATGACATCCTATCATGCAATATCTAAACACAATTAGATGGGAAACCATCAAACCCAATAGACATGATAAAAAATGGTTTTAATCACATACTGGACGCCGTCTACCCAAACAGTTATAACAATTATTTGAAATTAAATAATTACTGGGCGCCGCCTACCCAGACAATAATTGCGGACGTTATGCTAATAATATAAATGTATCACATTTAACACTTAGCACATTTATATATTATTCAATAATATACTATTAATGATAACTATGAGTCTATTTGTCTAAACTCTATAATCTATGTAAATGTCAAACAATCCCTAAACATTTTCTGTAAATTTTTAGAATTTACACTTTAGTCCCTTAAGAATTTAAAATTCAATTCAGAACAATTATAAATTCATAAAAATGCAATTCTAAACTTCAGAAAATATTTTCAAACTTCTGAGACCAGTTTACAATTTCAAGAACCTAAAATCAACTTTCAGAAAATTTTCTTTAATTACAGATTTGCCCAAAATGACCAAATCTGTTCGATTTTAAAACTTTATTTTCTGAAATTGAAACTTCTAAAACTTCAGATTCAGAATCTGAAACTTTTAAGTCTGTGTTTCTGATTCTCGATTTTGTTTTTTTTATAAAACGTCGTTGGCACCACGATTCCATCTGGTGGCACCGCGGTGCCTTCGAGGTAGTAAGCTACTGGAATCTGCAAATTAATTAGCACCGCGGTCCTAACAAGTGGCACCGTGGTGCCTCTTAATTATCGTCACAGGCACCGCAGTCCTAACATGTGGAACCGCGGTGCCTTGAAGGCAGATTGTCCGAAAAATTAATTTTAAGCTTTTGGATGAACAACATCGCGGCTCTCATGAACAGGACCGCGGTGCCTCTGGCTTCATCTGGGCAGCACCGCGGTGCTCCATCATGGAACTGCGGTGCCTCTCCTTCAGAATCACAAAATTCGAAATTTTCGAACCCCTAAAATTGGTTTAGGGCCAGATCTTTCAGATATATCACTTGTATTACCTACCACTAAAATAACATGTTCATCGACCATCAAATCCAATTTTCTTCTCGTTCTTCGTGTTTATGCACCATGCTTTAAGCCGGATAACGCATTTCAACTTAGAAGAGTTATATATTGGATTGACTTGTTCGAATACATAATTGCATTAACAGATCTGGTCACAAGGATCATGTGTTCTAAATGTTTAGGGTTTTAAAGCTTTTAAATACATAAAATATAGATCTAAATAAATACTAACCCATATTATCATTAATATTATTACAAATCATAGGAAACAGCCCAGGCTCTGATACCACTATAGGTGTTTACGTCGGGTTCGTACACGCAGCGAAATTTGAAAATTTATGTTTCAAATCCGACGACGGTCGAACTGCAGTATGATAAGTAATGGAAAATACAAACACAAAGAATAATGTAAAACTTCGACAGAAGACTTACATTCTCGAAGCAATCAACCAAGTAGTTGAATCTTCTGGAACTTTGTGAGTCCGAGGGTGCACACGCAAACGTCCCTTGATTTGCAAGTTATAGAACTTTGATGTAATTGCTAAGTCATGAATGCTAGGGATTCTGACAGAGCTTTAGAAGAGATTAACCTCTCTTAAGTTTTGTATTGTGTTGAAATGGGAGGGTAAGCCCTCTATTTATAGTTTTAAACAGAGGCTTAGGGTTTTTGTGGGCTGGGCCCAACAGAAAATCAAACTGGACAAAATTCGATCGCTGCACGTCGCCCGCACCGCGTCCTCGCAGAGGCACCGCGGTGCTGGCACGTGTTCCTGGCACCGCGGTCCTGAATCAAGGCACCGCGGTTCCGTCCTATTTTCTGCCCACTTTCCCATTTTAATGTCCCGGTCATCAACCGAACATTTAGGTATAATCTCCTTCTAATTACATCCTTCAATCAACGGAACATTTAACTTAGTGTTACCCTTCAAGCCTTTACATATCGTCACTAATTACATTAGGATCTTCACGGAACTCCTAGACTGCGCCGAAAGACGAACCCAATATGTAAAGTTTAGCTACACAAAATATGTGAACTGAACCTATATGTGGAAAGATAAAATCCCTCCATTCATGACACACTCAATCAAGCTTAGGATTTGTCAAGTGTCTATCCAAATAGCTTGATTATTATAATATTATAACTCATCTATATTAGTTGACAACAGGACCGTATCACGAACGTATCATTCGTTAACAATGACTTAGTCAACCTAATACCATATGAGTACCCGAGTGTTCACTCGAATATAAATTTAAAGAATGAATCATTTCTTGGCTCACATACCACCTTTAATCTACTTCGTAATGCACCCAAAACAAGTCGCGTCTCAACCTAAGGCATTTGAGCTTAGGGCAAGATCAAAGTACATTACTCCGTAAACAAGATGATATTGATCTCAAGTCTAAGGATTTTTATCTCCCACACGCCGATGACATTATAGACATACAACAAAACAGTACATCAGCAGGGCATACCAATACTTCAACAAGTATCCATGTGTCCATCATGAGTTTCCATAACTCGTAGCAAGTGAGACATACTACATCCCCTAAGGATATGAGACCACATGTCGACATATCGCATATCATCTCCCAATTTCGATGATCATTAGTCAAAATAATTCAAGAGTTACGTTATAACATTAATTCTCACATCATTAATAAACACGTAATCTCTAGGGATGCATTTATAGAATATCATAAACAATCAACTAATAATTCAACAAATGCAAATTGTCATATTATTAATCATCATTAATATAAATACGAATGTGTATAAAATACATTGTGTCCTAATACAGATTGTCTCTAGGACATACATACTTTCATTGTCGCCGGCGGCAGTTATAAGAATTTCACGCTCGTTATTTGCGCCAGCGGCGGCGATCGAAATTCGACGCTCGTTATTGGCATGCCGCCGCCGACGGCGATCGAAATTCGACGCTCGTTATTGGCCTTGCCGACGATGGCGGCGATCGAAATTCAACGCTCGTTATTGGAAGTGAGTTGTATAATGGTGACAGTTCCGCCGGAGGTGGTGGCCGTGGAAATTTCTATTGAGAAATCAGTTTGTTCACCAGAGCTAGGACAGAGCATTAAAGGTTTGTTTTCTGTTTCTTCAATCTGGTTAACTGATTTTAAAGTTGAAGTCTTTGAATATTTATAGACTATGAAACTAATTCAAGTGTCATATTCTTTTGACTAACTGTTTTAAATCCCCAAAATTGAAGGTCACTTTTCATTTTAAAATAGTCATCAAATCTTCTTGCGGACAAGAACGGGACTGTTAAGGTCTGACTTTAGTTTATCTTAATGTTATTTTTTTTCTCTTTCTCACCAATCTCCTCAATGTCTATTACTAAAGAGGTTTTAATATGTGGGAAAAAAATAGTTACTCACCATCAGAATATCTATAGGTTGGGGACTATGGGCTGTCACGTCTTAAATATGAAACATATCTAGCAACTAAGACGGGTAAAGGAACAGTATCAGCTTGAACTCAAACCTCTTCCTTACTGTATTAACATGAGCTATTTTACCATGTGGGCGAGGGATTTCGCCTTCGCCTTTTGCTCCCAACCTGAGCTATTTTAGCTCACCTGCGTTGTTTGAACTTCAAGTGACTTATATTTCTTTCTACGTTAATTCTCGTGCAGCCTCAATGGATGACTCCCCAAGTTCTTGGCAGTGAACCTTCAAATGAGAAGTATGCATTTTTATGCAGATTCGTGCATATCTTAATGATATCAAGCGCCATAACTCAAGCTCAACCTCTAGATTAATTAACTGTTTTAAATTCCAAAGTAGGCCAAGTCATTTTAATTTTTAAAGTAGACCAGATACAGTAGCTTTATACTTGATGATTAAAAATAAATACTAAATGATGAAAATTTTACTTAGGAAAAACATGTATCAAGTCATTTTTTACAGAAAAATAGATCTCAACTATTTAAAATGTATGAAATTATTTAAATATTATATTAATTAAATATAAAAATCTTTAGAATATTTTTAGCGCTTGAATATTTAAAAATTTATGAATAACCGCGTGAAGCGTGATCAAATTCACTAGTTATTTTGTTATTTTTAATTGTGTAATAAGTGTGAGCTTGGATACGACGAAGGGTAGTTTTGTAAATGTCACTTGCTTTATGGGTAAATTGGTATATCTTCTACTTCTCTTATATTGAGCCAGCGTACAATCCAGGAGCCATTTCAGTGTATCTATCTATTCACCTTCTTCAATTGATTTGTTCTTGTGATTTTTCTTAGAGACTTACCTATGCCTTTTACATGGTTCGTATTTTCATTGGCGTCCATTGGCCATAGCTTCCGCCAAGTTTGTCTGTGGCCTTCACTATGTCTGATATCAGGTGAGTTTTTGTCCCGTTCTTACTTTGTTTTTTGCACCCATTTGTTGGTAATGGAAGTTTGCTTGAAAATGTATCAATTTTTTTGTTCTATTGGATAGTTTCTTACTACGATTTTATGAATGCATGTCAATAGTTTCTGATTTGCACTTGTATGTTTCAGTCAGGGGAGTTAGGGGTGACAGATGAGCCTTTTGGGCTGAAGTTGAGTGGGTCAAGATGGGCTGAATTCTATAATCAACTCGTTACATGAGCTAAGATGACGGGTAAACATGAGCTAAATGATGAGTCATAATCCAATTTGACTCTTTACTTTTAATAATTTCAAATTTACATTCGATGATGTTATTTTATTTTGTATGATATTTAATTATTCCATATTTTTAATTTTAAAATAAGAATAATATTTTTTTCATTTTTTATAAAAGTAAAAAAAATATGAAATAAAAATTTGAGGATAGGGTTAGCGCAATGGCGTGGGGGTAGGGGCGGGGAGGTAAGGAAAAAATTCATATTTTTTAATAAATTATTTATAAAAGTAAAAAAAAATATGAAAAAAGAAATTTGAGAATGGGGTAGGGTGGGGTGTAAGAGTTTTGTAAATATTTTTAATAATTTTTTTAATAAAAGTAAAAAAAAATTAGTAAATATAAATTTGCGTAGGGGGTGGTGGGGGTGGGGTCGGTGGGGTTAGGGCGTTAAGGGGAGGTAAGTAAAAAATTCATATTTTTTATAAAATATTTTGTAAAAAAATATATAAAATAGAAATTTGAGAATGAGGTAGGGTGTGGGTAGGGGGAGGTAAGAAAAAATTCATATTTTTTATAAATTGTTTATAAAAGTAAAAAAAAAATATAAAATTTGAGAATGGGAGGGGAGGGGGGGTTAGGGTGGTAGGTGGGGTAGAAGTGGGTAGGGGGCAGAGATGTGAGGGTGGTTCAGTGCCTGAGTGGGGGTTGGTGTAGGGGAGGGTAGGGTGGATGGATAGTGTGGTTGGGGTGCGTTGGTGTATTTTTATTATTCTGAAATAATAAAGGAATTTTTAAAATAATTATTTATAAATAAAAATCTTAATCTAGAGATCGTTAAAATTGAGCATTTTCGTGGAATCGAGCTGCTACCCTCCTCATCCTCATTGACTGAAAATGATTGAGATTGTATCGCTTACTAGAGATCCTGATAAGCTTGGGCATCATCGTTCGGCATAGTTCATTTAGACTGTTGATTTATGATGGGTCAACTTGGGCTAGCCCAAACCAACCCATCATTAAAATCACTCTTGCCCAAACTCATGAAATCTTGGGGCGGTCATTTGGATTTGGGCTAATTTTGTCACCCCTAGTTTCAGTATAGATATGTAGGTGTATGCTGAGTTTCTTCTACATTCTACATGTAGTTCTTTCTGGTTTTGATTGGGTAAAATGAAATTTTGAAGGTGAATTGCTTCATTGAAGTGCCTATTAAGAGTAGAGTTGGTACACAAGAGTATAAGCAAAATCCAAAATCTATTCAGGAAATAAAGGAACCAAAATTCCTATATTGGCGACTAGGGCTGTTAGTGGTTCGGATATACTCGAGAATCGGACCGAAACCGGACCGATAAATCCGGACCGAAACCTTAACTGGTCTGGACAGTAAGTAAAAAAATACCGACCGATGAGTCGGACCAGAACCCGAAAATACCCTGTAACACCCCTACCCCACCCCGCCCCCTCCGCACTCTAATTAGTTGTAAATTGATCAAACTTTATATGGTCATAACTTTGCGCTCGGACGTCCGTTTTACTTAATTTTTTTTTGATTTCGCTTATTTTTTCGATACGGGGGTGGCCAAACTGCTGAAGCGGTTTGATTCCGCCGATTTCTCCAAAAACGTCCATCTTGCCCCTCAATTTCACTTTTCCCCAAATCGTTACGTTTTTCCCCTTTTCAAATCTAAATATCTCGCGATTTACAATTGATTTCAACGTAAAAATTGCGTGGCACCGCGTCCGAGAATGTCAATTTCAGTATTGGAAATTCAATTTTTTTTTTTAAAAAAAGGCCCGATCCGGAAAATTCTTACCGGTCCGGACCGAGAACCGGGCCGATAAGGTTTCGGTCCGGGACCGGATCTCGTTCCAGGACCGAAACCTTATCGGACCGGTTCCGGTAAGTGGATACCCGGACCAGTCCGGACCGATAACAGCACTATTGGCGACCCTCTGTTTTCTTTGGTATGTGCTTTCCTGCGGCAGTTTTGTATTTTTATTTTGACTTGTTTTACTTTTTTGTCCTTGAGGCATCTTTAATTTACAGCATTGCTAAAGTAACAACATGTGGTGTGCTTGTTTTCGCTCTCTTCTCTTCATCTGTGATTTGTTGGTTGATAAGTTTGTGTGGCATTTGTGGGTGTTTTCCTCCTCTGTAATTTCATTACTCTTTGTTTTAGTTTCTTCACATTATTCTTAACTGATTTAAATTCGGTTTCTTTCATATGCATTACTTGATTCGGGTAAGTTATATGGGATTTTGGTTAATTTTGTTACTGGGTTTATAATCAATTTCCAATGTTAACTGTCAAACAGATATGTTGCATTACTGGGACAAATTGAATGGAATCAGAGGAGAATTTAGAGCATCAGTACAAATGCTAGACCTAATCAAGAAAGAAGAAGTAAGATAAGTGGGCAATCAAAGAGCATGAAGATGAAGGGGCCTTCTTTCCTTGATATCCGCATGGGAGTTAAAACAGATGTTCTTCCATCAGATTACCACCATTTTTACCCGGGAGGTACCACAAAATTAGGTGGAAAATTGCTCGCTAATTATCTTTTGAGGCATACTTTTGTCTCCCTTGAACTTTTGGATAAATTTGAAAAATCTTACGGAAAAATATTATTGAGAATTCCAATTGTTCTTGATTCACTGCTAACTCCCAATTCTTCACACGCATCTATATTTGAACTTAGCATCTTTGTGTCTACCGAATAAGATTCTTACAAGGTCAAGTAGGACTCTAACCAACATGGCTGAAAATTACAACCATGTGGTCCCTTTGCTTCCTTCTCCCCAGAAAGCTAGAATAAAAACACAATCAAGTCAACAAGTCACCAAAAAACTAGCACATTGGAACCAGAATGACAATTCTTTCTCAAGCACACTATGGCTCTTCATTAAACATGCATGAGCCAGCTACCATCGGGGTAAAGAGTCATAAAATATAGTGTTTCTTTAGTATTAACAAATAAATAGGTACTTCCATATACAAGTTGACCTACAGCTAATGACAATAGAGGGCAGCCCGATGCACTTAGCTCTCGCTATGCGCGGGGTCCGGAGAAGGGCCGAACCACAAGGGTACTTCCATAACCTATACAAGTTGACCTACCGCTAATGACAATAAAAAGCTGATATAGTATTTGTACAAGAACAAACCTATTGGATGATCACGACAGCATTACTAAAGATAGCTTGCCCAAGTAGTTGTCGTTGGATTGATATACGTTCTCCTTCCTTCTATCACAACCAAAATAAACATTATAATATGGGCTGATTAAATATTGACTGAGAAACATTTGTTCAAGTACCACTGCACTTCTCACAATATAACTAGCAAATTCAATCTCTAAATCCACCGAATTTCACTTCTTTTAGCTCAGTGTGATATGTAGGAGATAAAAGAAACCTTATGCCTCTTCCTCTTGCTTGCCTAAATGTCCCCCATTGCTGATATCACAACGAGAACGAGATCAACATACATATTGCTGATTGAATATAACTACGACTTATGTAACTGAACCAAGACTACATGATAAAGGAGCACACTAACATCTCCTAGTCATACCAATCAAAAAACAAAATAGAAACGTCTCCTAGTATTAATGACACATAGTTCTCTAATATATGCTAGACCTTGAAAACTTGCACTTTGCCAACTAAAGTTATGACTTGCGTAGTTAAGCAAGCTGCAATACAAACATTTAACAGGACACCAAGAAATAAACTTAGTACTTCATTATGCAGTGGACAGCAAAAGTAGCTTCGTGAAAATCAATTATAGTAAGTGTTTTGTTCAGTTACACAGCAAGGCATAACATCTCCTAGTTGTACCAGACGAACAAAAAATGTCTCTAGTTATAATGAAAGAAAAATAACAAATAGTTCTCTAATATATGCAAAATCTTGAAGACTTGCAGTATTCTCTAATATATAATAGTAGATAGAAACTAATTAAAAAAATTGCACTATCTAAAGATAATTATAAAATCCACGCTCTTCCACATTACACAATCCAAGTACTTCTGAAAAGACCAAGTGAATTATACTTGTGCATAAAATGCAGGTCTGACTATCTGTAGATACTCGAAGTTGCATTCTTTTTTTGAGATGGAATTCAAAGTTGTATTCCTCAAAGATTAAAAGTCAACAACATACCCAGTAAAATCACACATAGTGAGGTCTAGGAGGGTAGAGTGTACGCAGACCTTACCCCTACCTTGAAAGGTAGAGAGATTGTTTCCGGTAGAACCTCTGATATAAAAAAAAACAAAAAACAAAAAATTCATATATCAATGTAGCAATTCACAAAATGGTAATAGCAAAGTAACCATGATCCCTAGTCTAGTATATATGTATATACTTGTTGGTGTAAACATAACTTGACAAGAGTGAAATACTCATATAATTTTTTTTGATAACTGTAGTGTCCGAGTCAGCTTGTGCGCACCTCAAGTAATTCCACGGGATACTTGTCACCTCTCACCCGTAACAGTTATCGGGTAACTCTGTCCACCAAGACTAAGACATATTGGAAGAAATCACCTACTACTTTTGTGTTTACTGGGATTTGAACCACTGGGAGGGATTTGAACCTGAAACTATATGGTTCTCAACCCACTTCATTAACCACTACGCTACGCCCTTAGGTGCGAAACAATCATATCATATTATCTCGATCTCTTTATTAATTGCCGTGGAAATAGTAGACATGCCATTTTCAACACTAAGTTTAGCAATCTACAACTCACTCCTTGTCATCATCGGGGGCACTTTTTTAAGAGTAAACCTGACTAAATGAATAGTGTCTAAGTTTAAAAACTGAAGTGCCTTTATGTGGACATCATAATAAGGTGGACCAGAAATTCACTACATTAGATATCTACATCTCTATTTATTGTTACTACTCATACATTTATCTTGGAATAAACATAAATAATCGAGTTGTCAAATCTACACTAATCATATTATCAACAAATTATGATGTCCAATTCTGAAAAGTGAAATGCTTATATAATCTCCCTTGCAGGAAAATAATGAAAAAGATCCTCTTTTTTGTAGACCAAATTATTACTCGGGTTAAATATCTTGATTAGTTCCTAGTTCCTACACCAACTAGGGGTGTTTCGTCACCAGCAACAAAGCAAAGACAACTATAGATGAGGGTTATTGGTGAATGTTGAGAATGACTAGAATATCATGCATGCTTGGGGAGGGGGACTGTGCCCTTTTAGATTCAATAAATGTTGAAATCATCAATATCTAAGATCAAGCAAAGAATATCCAGAATATCCAAAAAAAAGAAAGATAAATATAGATAACTCACCACTAAATCCAAATATCCAAGAAGAGGACAGGCGTCTAAGACAGGAGAAACTTTGACTATGTCAAAGTCGTATGTGCTTTCAAGTAGCAAGGCTAACATCCTAAGGTTTCTGAATATCTGTGTCTCTGTTGGGAAGTTTTTTACCTGAAATAAGGAACACCTCGAGTGATTAGGGTCTTAAAAAGATAAATACGGAAAGGATTTGAGAAGACAAGACATCATCAAGTACCTGAGAGTAACAAGCTGTGACTGTTAAAGATTTAATCTGAGCAGGTAAATTTCTTGCAAATTCACCAAATATGTATGGCATTGCAGTATCTCCGCCAAGACAAATTATTACATGTTCCAACACGGGAACAGAAGAGAAGTAAAATCTTACTTTGTTATCAAAAGAACACTCAAACCTACGAAGATTTGTAGCCTGAAGATCAATCTCTTTCAATCCGCCACAATTAGTAAAACGAACAGATTTTACTGTACCGGAGATGCATAGCTTATAAGGAAGTTTGCAAGATTTTAGACCTAACTGATTAAGGTTCAAACAAGAGGACAAAATATCCTCAAGGTGTCCCCTGTCTAACAGAACACCCATCAAAATAAGGGTCTTGAGGGAGTTAAGACGGACTCCGAAACTTGGTTGTACAATGCAAACGGTCAAATACAAGAATTCCAATGAGGATGCTTGAGAGAGAAGCTCAAGAGAAAATATAACAAACTTGTTAGGATCGGGGTTAATGTTTAGCATGGTAGGAATAGTGCCACAATCAAAGTGAAGATATAATCTTTCAACACCTAATTTTGAAATAGAATGCATCAATTGGTCAAATTCACTAGAAAACTATCTCCCAATGCAAATGTGCACCTCAAGGTCAGACACTTTACGACCCGAATAAAGTTGCAAAAACTGATTTACTACTTTCAAGAACTTTTGCTGATAGTGAGGGGAACATTTATGACGGCAAGAGTTAACCCCAATCATGTCAAGGCTGAACTTTAATGTAGGCATAGAGGCAAACAGATATCTCCACCTTTTAGATAAAATGCTCGTCCTAACAGCATCTCTTACTGTCAGACGTGCGAGAATGGAAGACAAAACATCATCTGGTAGCTCACTATAATCCACCTTTGCATCACGAACCTATTGCATTACACGCGCCAGGAAAAAAATTAAGTAGAAATCTTATAGAATTCAAAAAAACTGCAGTAAAGAATGGATCTTGGGCCTAATTCAAACCCAAAAACTAGCTTGTAGGGTGAGGATTGTCCAAGTCCATATAAAGAGTCCATGTTCTCATTCCATACACGCTCAGACTTTGTTAACTGAAGCGTGAATAATATAATTTTGGGGCTCAACATTGATAAACAAATAATTGGAATGGGTTTGGCTCTTGACAGTAACTCTAGAGAGAAAAAATAGTACCAGTATAAGTATTTGTTATTGGACCCAAGTTATCTAGCAAAGTGTATGTTCGCGCATAAATAAAATGCTTTGGCTCCTGAATTAAAACCTCTACTCCCATAGATCTCCCTTCCCCCTCTTACTCCTTTAATTTTCTGTCAATTTTGGGTTTAATCTTTGTTTTTGTTTATATAATTTCTCTCTGTCCCAATTTATATGAAGCATTTTTTCTTTTTAATCAGTCCCAAAAAGAATATTACATTTTCTTATTCGTCAACCATTTAACTTTTACACGAGATAGACTTATAACCACACAAATAGCTTTGGTTATTCTTTAAATTTCGTGTTCGGTCAAACTACATCATATAAATTGGGACGGAGGGAGTAGGTCTAAATAAGAAGAGGAAAATCTAATTCGTTACTCCACGGCTAATTCATCATATTCACTTGATTTACTATGATTATTTTGTAATTTTGCAAATTTGCTTTCATAAAACATCATCAAAATTAGAATTTGCACATACCTCAGCTAAAGCTTTCTCTTTTTTACTTCCCAGTCTTTTCCCGAAAACCCCCTGATAATTTATCCAAAGAGCAATTCCTCCCAATGTAAGCAATCGCAGAATTGCTCCTCCTGAGAACAGGAAAAAGGGGGAAATATTGCAAAAAAACACAAAAAGGAATGAACTTTAATTATCCCAAATTCAACAATCAACATGTTAAAGGAATAAATTGTTACCCAAAAACTCTCTATCAGTATATGCCATATCTGTAGAATCTTTAGGTAAGAAATTACGGTTCAAATTTCTGAGCTTTTGTCACAAATTTGGCGGCAAGTTAGACGCACATTGTTACTAAGGAAGCACAGTAGCAGAAAAGGGAAGAGAAAGTGTAGAACGAAGTAAAAATTGGATACGAGGTGGGTGGGTCTTCAACTTTTTGCGCCGCTTAGCAAATTTTTTGAAGAATAACCTCAACTTAAATATTTGCTAGGCATACTTATTATATATTGTCTATTTGACATAAATTCTTATCATTAACGTGAGCATAAGTTAATTTTATCTATGAAATAGGAGTTTGTAACATTTTAATAAGTTATGAGGATTAAAAATAATGGTAATGTGTTGCCTATTTAATAAAAAAAATCAATTGTATTGATTGACTTACTTTTGTCTAAGTGATCTTTGGATACAAATCACGAGAAAAGATATCAATGAACTTCTATGAAATGGTTTCGCGGAATTCAGCTAATTGTCTTGATCGTAGAATATCATTGAGAAATAGGAATCCGGATTATCAAAGAATTTCCTGCGATTATTTCTAGTATGGAATGAGGATCGAAGGAGATAGACAAGAAGGGAAGAGGATGGCATAGAATCATCTATCGTATCCGCGGTGGATGGTGTTGGAGGAATTACCAGTGCTATTGAATCAGATGTGAGGGAGGGAAGGCTTGTTTGCAAGACAAATCTCAAATGTCTTAGAAAACTGCAATTGGTATTGAATTCCCCTCGAGAGCTACTTAAGCTACTTTAGTGCAAACCAGAAGGACTGGAAAAAAATATTAATCATATGATTAAATTCAATTGTATCTTTTTGATAACATATTTTTTCACTCAAAAGGTGAATAAGAATGACTCTTTATAAGATGGAGTAATAAGTTGTGAACAATTAAAGAATAAATGAAAAAAAGTCTAATATGCCCTTAAAGTCTTAAACTATGAGATTTGGTATAAAAATGTCTATTTATCTTTTCACTCTAAAATGTCTATTGTCAATCCATTAGGCCTAAATTACCCTTATTTTCAACGGCCCCTTGACGGCAATGACATTTAGAGCGCAAAGGTAAACGGATGGCATTTTTATACCAAATTTCGTAGTTCGACATTTTAGGCCTTTTTCCATTTAAAAAACGCTCTCTCTATACACTCATCAGCCCACCCAACCCTATTTGACCCATTTCTCTTCTCTCTTCCATTTTAGTTTTCTTCCTCCCATCAAACCCTCCCTTCTCCATTATTTTCTCCAATTACTTAATTGTTTGCTCATTTTTTTAAAGTAAATCATTTAATTATGTAAAATATTTTGATTATGATCAAAATAATTAAATTGTTTGAGTTTGAATCTGATTTTTTTTATCATTTACTTAATTATCTAAGTTTCTTGTTTTAACGGAGTAAAATATTATTTATTAATTATAAGTTATCTTATATAATTAATTAGATAATTATTTTTACTATTTAATCTTTAAAATTATGATAAATACCTTTAAAATCATAATAAATATCAAATATATACATTTTATATTGACAAGTATATACAAGAGTTATATAAGTCACATATTATCAATAACAACGTGTTAATGTCATGATCCAAATTACGGATTGTGAGGGCACCCACGCTAGCCCCCCCGGGTAGGTGAACCGTTTCCTTAAACCGAAAAATTTAAACATATTAAAGTATAAGCCAATTAAAGTTAATCCATTACCATAATATAGAAATCAACATAAGTGCAGAATACTAAATTCTACGCACAAGAGTTAAATTATAATTATTATGATTTTAAAGATATTTATCGATATTTTTAAAGATTAAATAGTGAAAATAATTATTTAATTAATTGTATAAGTTAACTTATAATTAATAAACAATATTTTACTCTGTTAAATCAAGAAGCTTAGATAATTAAATAAACGATAAAAACTTAGGATCAGATTCAAACTCAAACTAATTTAATATTTTGGTCATAATCAAAATAATTTTACTTAATTAAACGATTTACTTTTAAAAATGAGCAAACAAATAAGTAATTGGAGAAAATATTGGAGGAGTGAGGAGTTGATAGGAGGAAGAAGACTAAAATGGAAGAGAGAAGAAATGGGTCAAAGGGGGTCGGGTGGGCTGGTGAGTGGAGAGAGCGTCTTTTTTTTTTTAAAAATGGTAAAGAGACTAAATGCCCTCGAACTATGGGATTTGATACAAAAATGTCCTTTGTTTACCTTTGCACTCTAAAATGTGTTGTCGTCAAGGGACCGTTAAAAATAATGATAATTTAAGCCCTATAGGTTGGCGACAGGGGCATTTTAGAGCGAAAAGGTAAATGAATGACATTTTTATAGCAAATTCAATAGTTCAGGGACATTTTAAGCCCTTTTCCGAACAATAAATAACATATAATATGCGTTTATATCAAAGATATATATTCTTTGATCATTGAGTATTCATTCCAATTTTATTAATGTCCCTGAAGGACAATATTGAATCTATTTCTACAATTCCTTTCAGTTGGGTGTTGCTGATATGTGCTTGTATTAAAAATGAAGCAATTGGCGAGTCCGAAGTTTCAAGTAAGAAATATTAGCAGTATGATAGTAACTCTTTCATCCCCATGGATGAATGGCAAATTAACTACGGAAGCTGAAAAAGTTATTTTTTAAAAAAATAGACAGAGATGAATGAATTTGATTATTTAACTTGAAAGTATGCTTGTTAGTCCAACAGAGAAGTGATTCTTGGAGTTGCACCTTCAACCTTTCATCAATGACAAATTGGAAAACTCAAAAAATAACTTTGAACAAAAGGACATGGGCTAACTCAACTTTAGCTAGATGTTATGGTTGATAGATGAACAAAGGGAGCTAAGATAGCCGTTTAAGTTACCTGAATAATAGATGCACATAAATATTGTATTTTGGTGGTTGTTACATATTGTATCGTTATTTGAAATACAATATTTGCATTTGATTGTTACTTATATCTTATTGTGTTATATGGCAGGATGCTTTTTTATCAAAGCTTGAATCGATCATCAGAAAATTAAAGGAGTAAGAGGGGGAAGGGAGATCTATGGAAGTTTTGCAGTCGAGAGACAGATTCCTTCCCAAAACAGCTATAGCAAACAATATACAAGCACAACGTCAAACCAGTACCACAGACAACTCTCTTTTGCATTGTATTTTCACATGCTCTGTCTTCTTCAATGTGCTTATTCGACAGAAAGTATGAACAAATTACAAATCCCACGTAAAATGAGTCCAACAGCAATATATGTTCACTGAGCAGCAGCCAGCCCAACATTGGAATATAGTACATACCCAAACACCGACTGATTTAACGCCACTATCACAACCTCCATAAGTGAAAAAGAAATCATAATCTTGCGTGACTTTATCTCCCAATTCAAAGTAGATACATCCAGAAGAAATTGAATTCATTCAATCATGATAACAGAATTGGCAACCCATCAAGAAATCATTAAGAAGACGAGTCAGAATGAGAAACAGGAACAAACACACTTTAACCAGGTCAGAAACGTTTACATAATCACTTGAGGGCTTAAGGAACCAAATGAGTAAGTAAGACACTTAAGGGAGGGTCAGCAACATCAACAGAAAAGTCGCATCAATCCAAAACAGAACTAAACACAGATATAGTTACAGAAGTTAGCTTTACATGTCATTGGTCTATGTCCAAAATGAGCCAATCATGGCGAGTAACCTAAATCTAAACAGAACTTTGTGAGATGGGTCCAAGGTAATCACCCTCCAAGCTCACAACTGCTTGGAATTCCTTCTCCGCCTCCACATACCTTGCTCCAACCACGATGAAACGCACCACGGTGTCTTTCTCAATTCTTGACATCTTCTCATTCATAAAGATAGGATTTTCTCCAGGTACATACTTATAATCCGACATCTTCTGATGAGAGAGGTATATCTTGTCGGTGGGGCCACATCTCATGAAGACACCATGCTTCAAGATCTTATCAACAACCCCTTCCAAGATCTCTCCACGGAACATTTTGAAGGTAACACAGCTAAATTCCACAGGGAAAAGCACGTCACCAGTGTGTTCTCGAACTTTCCCTTCTCCAATCCTCTCCAATGTTGTGACAGCCATAAAGTAACCAAGATTTTTTGAGGCCTTCTTGGAAGCAAAGTCTTCCAAGAGGCGAACAACAATTGCCTTCTGAAGCATTAAACCTTCAACATCAAGGTTCTCAGCAGGGATTATCACGTTCCATGACAACTGAGATTTCAAATACATCTTGGATGACCTGTCATCAAAACACAGTGGCAATTACCAAAGGATATGGGGCCTTAAAAAGATACCATGCAGTCACAGCAATGCTAGTCCATTCAAGAAGATGTTCTGAAATTCATATAACACAACCACAAGAAACGCAGAGCACGTTTAATGAAATTTATCAGGAAAAGATTTGTAATCCCCGCAAACACTGTTAAGGTGTAAGAGGTACTGGGTAGGGAACCGTAAGAGACCGAATGGTACATTAAATAAGGATTTGCATGCTGGGTTCTTAACTAGCAGTATCAGTCATCTTTCCCTCAAATAAGTTGCAGATATTGGCTTGAAACATCACAGGCAAACATAGAACAGTACACATGTCTAAAAGAGTTAGACATGATTAATTTTAAGTTGTTCCGAAGTTATATACTTATACACTTCCTTTCTTAAATATTCTGATATTTAGCCATAGCTATTGAGACTTTCATGGGATTAGTTGTTGTATCACTTTAGGATTCGTAGTTGTATCAATTCCCATATATTCTTCATTTAACGTATGAATAAAATATGGTTCAACTCATTCTCTATATAATGTATTATTTATTTTTAAAGTTCACTCCCGTGAGATACATTGTATTAATCAAGTGAAATGACAACAAAAATCAGGTCTTAAATTAATCAAACTTCCACAAAGAAAGCAATAAGGAGTAACATTCTACAATTGGTTGTAAAGATTGTATGAAATGATCTGAATCACGACTGCTTAGTGTCATAAACAATGAAAATATGACTCTAGCCAACAACCCTGTTTACGAATCAATTATGCTAATAAGCTGAATACAAGAACAAAAGGGCTTACAGATCCCCATCAATAGCAAGTAATCTCTCTACTTAGTCACTTCATCGTATCACCTTTTACATCCCAATCAATTGGTTGAAGACCAAATTAGGTTGGGAAAAGGGGCATATTTGCATCCAACTTTCGAAAAAGGGTCATATTTGCCCTCAATTAAAGTATGGGGTCAAATATGTCCTTCAGGTTAGCAAAAGGGTCATATTTGCCCTCAATTGGACGGAAATCCCACGGGAAAGACACATGACGGGTGGGATCCGATGTGGCGTCCACGTGGGATTTCCGTCCAATTGAGGGCAAATATGACCCTTTTGCTAAACTGAAGGTCATATTTGACCTCATACTTTTGACGGAGGGCAAATATGACCCTTTTTTAAGTTCGATGCCAAATATGATCCTTTTCCCATTAAAAATTGTATCGTCGTCACACTAGGGGCTAGGTGCCAGTGACTAACGCTTCCACTAGCACAAATCTTTGTCGTTCTTATGTAAGTGAAGCAGAGAGCTAATTAGTCACAATAAATTCTCTCTTCACTTTTGCTAACAATAAATGTTGTCTTTCAATCTACTAGTTGCATCATCTATACGAGAGTCGGATCATGTTATTTATGCGATTATTTATATAGAGAAATTTATCCTTCTCCTTTGAAATCTATACGAGAAAATTTTAATTTTGCTCACTAATTTAGCTCGTGGCTTTCTTCCGATTTCAATTCCATGATCTGACTCTCGTATAAATGCTACAATGATGCAACTAGTTGACTGAAAGACAACATTTATTGTTAGCAAAAGTGAAGAGGGAATTTATTGTGAATAATTTGCTCTCTATTTCACTTACATAAAAACGACAAATATTTGTGTTAGTGGAAGCGTCACTGACACTTTTCTTGGAGTCCTAGCCCCTAGTGTGACGGAGATACAGTTTTTTAATGGGGAAAGGGTCATATTTGCCATCGAACTTTCGAAAAAGGGTCATATTTGCCCTCTGTTAAAAGTATGGGTCAAATATGCCCTTGAGGTTAGCAAAAGGGTCATATTTGCCCTCAATTTGACGAAAATCCCACATGGATGCCACGTGGACGCCACATTGGATCTCACCTGCCATGTGTCTTCCACGTGGATCCGACGTGGCATCCACGTGGGATTTCCGTCCAATTGAGGGCAAATATGACCCTTTTGCTAACCTGGAGGGCATATTTGACCTCATACTTTAACGAAGACGCATATTTGACCCCATACTTTAACGGAGGACAAATATGACCCTTTTCCGAAAGTTGGAGGACAAATATGACCCTTTTTCCAATTAGGTTTGATAAATCAAATCAATTACCGTTACCATGGAAGAAAAATAATTTATATTGTTAATACCTAGTTGAGAATATCTTTTAGACAAGTTACAACCACTATGCTAGGTCCTTTGTTTCTAAGAGTGGTAAGCAAGATTTATACATTTAGAATATAAAGGAACTTCTAGTACTTTTAATTTGTATTTCTTAACATTAGCATGTGGTGAGTTTAAATGTAGTAACATGATTAATAAGGGTCCATATAGCCTACCGCCACTTGTTGCGACTGAGGCACAATTGTTATTGTAAATTGTTGTATGTTAATACTTATCAAACGATATAATATATCATCAATGGTATTGTAGAACTATCACTAGCTTTCCCAAGCCATGTTGCTATTTAGGTTACAAAAATAAATAAACAAAATGCGGAAGTACCAGTAAGAAAATCTCAAGATTTAAAGACTAACATAACTTTAAACAGACTATATCCTTTTTTAAATTTTTTGGAAAATAGACCAATATCCATGAGTTGAATATAGCATGTACACCCCATGCAGCCCTGCAGAACTCCATGGCACTAAACAGTCAACAGAGAAGGCACATGACATGAGAGAAAATGAAGAATTTAACAACAGCAAGTTTGGGAGAATATGAGATTATTGGAAACTGAGTTGCACCACCTCCCTACATCCTCAGATGCAGAAAGTTCAGGATGAGTAAAGAAAAAGTAGTTCTAACAACAAGTGGAAAGATATTTGGAGTTTGGACCCTAAGAGAGAGAAATTTAATGGTGGAACTAGCTTAGAACTAAGGAAGTGCTCAGTTGCACAGCCATCAAAAGATGAACTTACAAGTCCCAGAAGCAGATGGTATGTATTTACGGCTGGATTATCCAACAACCAGCTCCAAATAAACATAGGGTCATATATGTTTCGAAGAATACAGTAGCGTCACATAAGGAGGTGAACAAAATGCTTGAGAGGGAAAGCATTTGGCAAATAATGCATAGGGTTTCGACAAATCTGAGCACAACAAGGAATTGTGGCTGGTAAGAAAAGTTCACTTGTGGGTTATTTTGACTCTTCATATCTATTTGGCATGAGTAAAAAAGATAAATACTTAATCATGTTAGGGGAGCCTTGGAGTAACTGGTAAAGTTGTTGTCATGTGACCAGGAGGTCATGGGTTCAAGCTGTGGAAACAACATCTTGCAGAAATGTGAGGTAAGACTGCGTACAATAGACCCTTGTGGTCCGGCCCTTCCCCGGACCCCGCGCATAGCGGGAGCTTAGTGCACCGGGCTGCCTTCTTTATATCATTTTGTAATTTTTGGTTGGTTATAAAAGTAAGTGATAATCACCTAAGGGTGTGGCCTAATGGGCAAGTAAGTGGGTTGAGAAACCATGAGGTCTCAAGTTTAAATCTCAATGGAGGCAAAAGATATTAGGTGATTATTTCTCATCTATTCAAGCCTTGTTGGACAGAGTTACCTCAGATACTAGTGGGAGGTACCAGGTAACCCAATGAATTAATCGAGGTGCGTAAGTTGACCGGGACACCACGGTTATCACCCAAACACAAATCCAGATTCTACATTTTTTTTAATCAAGCCTTTATAATGAAATAATGAGCAATGCTGTTCTTTTTTCTATAATAAAAAACTAAGGAAACAAAAAAGTTAAAACATTAACAGAAACTATAATCCGTAGCTTGACTAAGTGGAAAGATTTAGTAAACTATTACAAGATTATGAGTTTCACCGCAAATACTAAAAATTGAAAATAGGAAGTAAAAGTTTAATATTTTCCCCTATTTCATGGTTGGTACTGTATAAAAAATGTCATATTACAACATGCAACAAAATCGCATTACGAAATAAGCAGTAAATAAGAAAACAACCCACATTTCTTACTCTATTATAGTAATTTAAAATCATCGAAAAAAAGGAATTAGGGCTTTTGTATCACGAGTAACTGAGAGGAACGGTGAAAGTGAGAGAAATAGAGAACTTACAACTTGGAGTTGCCGGAAAAGAGATCGGAGAAGAGCAAGTTATTGGGTTAGTGCTGGTGGGTTTAATGGAATTTGGACGAAGAAGAGGACTGAGGGAATTGTCCAATTGAAACCAATCAAATGATATTTAGGCCCCGTTCTTAAACCCACTGAAGAAATTGCAGGGTATTCCCTTCGTGGGCTGGTTTTTAATTTTTGCTTCTAAATGGGCTGATTTTTAATTTTTGCCCCAACAATCGAACTTATACTTAGCGAGGCATTAATTTTCGGGAAAACAACACGAAATGCCCATAATAGACAAATTATTTACATACAATTGCCCCTCCATAAATCATTTACGCGAAATGCGCTTGCGGCAAAAAAACTTTACCAGAGATATCATTTGCGACAATCATGTCTTTTCATGATGGACAACTACTCCATTTTGTCCAACGTTTTTGTGTGTGTAGTTATTTTTAATTTTTTTTATTTCTATTATATCTTTTCCTTTTTTTGTTTGTGTAATTTTTTTTTTATTTTTTTAATTTTTTTCTCTTTTGGAAATGAAATCAAAATATATATATATATAAATATGACTCTATTTTTCTGATATTATCTTGATAAAATTTAAAATATCAAAATAAGCTTAAATTTTATTTATTATATTTATTTATAATTTTTTATCATGTGTGAGTCAGTCATTCACGATACCCTATTGATATATGACATATACTATGTGGGTATCAAAGAGAATTGAATTGTGTTCTTTCTTGAAGGAATAAACGAATTCTATTCAAAGAGAGTCTTTTATTATATTATTATGGTATATAAATCTACACAAATGGTATCATGGAGGATTGAGAAACGATAGAAGGAATGAAACAGTCATCCATGATACTATCTTCGTAGATTTATATACCATAATTGTATCATGAAGAACTCTCTTTGAATAACTGAAGCAGTCATTCATAATACCATCATGGTATATGCAATCCTTCATGACACCATCTTATTATATGGTATATAACATGATGGTATCATGCAAGACTGCTGACACATGTGAAGGACTTCATCCATGATACCATCTAAGTATATTTTTATATCATGATGGTATCATGGAGGATTGGAGACTGTTGCATTCAATGACTTAAATAATCCTTCGTGATATCATCTGAGTATATGTTATACCATGTCGATTTAATAGATGATTGAGTAGTATTTTTAACGAATGAATCAACTTTCTATGATATCTTATCATTTTATGATATATATCATGTGTGTATACGAAAAAAATGAGTTGTGTTTTTTATATGAATGAACCAGTCCTTTATAATACTCTGTCAGTATATGTCCAAAATATTCGAAGTTCAATTCGAATTTTGAGTTTATCCAAACTATGCACACCCCTAGTTCTATTAGGCATGATGCGGTTTAGATTTTAGGACCATTAGTCAGAGTCGTCTCAAACATTTTGGGGACTATGTTCTAATTCGTAAAATTGGACTCTTAATTGGGCTAAGACCTGCGAATTATGGGTCTTTACAGTAAATTCTGGATAATACTATTTAATAAAAAATGAAAAAAAAAGCCTTAAATTTTTTCATTTTTCGAGGAACCCTGTGCGATAGCACACCTCGCACGGGTCCAAGATTATTTGTAACATTTGAATGATTGAATGTTACAAGATTATTTGTAAAAATGGCCCTATCTATGAGACAGGAGTTTGTAACATTTGAATGATTTATAAAGATTGAAAATAGTGTAATGTATTACCTATTAGACAAGATTATTTCAGTTGTATTGATAGACTATTTGCTTTTAAATTTATTTTAATAATGATCAAGTTCAATTGTATTTTTTTCAATAATTAATATAATAACATACATTTTCAGTTAAAATGGTGAATATTTTTTTGTGGAATTGTAAGAATGACCCTTTTGTAAAGTGGACGAAAAAGTTGTGATCTATTAAACAATACAATTATTTGTAATATGCGCTTATATTAAAGATATATAATTAAACTATTTCTCAAAAATATATTCTTCTATCTTTGAACAATAAAACTATTTCTCTGTATCGTTTCAATTTTATTTGATGAACAATATTGAATCTATTTCTCCAATTCCTTTCAATCGGGTGTTGCTAATATGCGTTTGTATTAAAATTGAAATAATTGGGCGAGCCCGAAGTTTCTTGCAATTTTTTTTTGCAGTATGATAGTAACTCCTCCATTCCTTGGATGAATGGCAAATTGCTAGGGAACTTGAAAAATAATTTCATTTTTTTATATAAACAAAACGACAAAGATGAATGAAATGGATTAGTCGAACTTGAAATGTTAATCCTTCAGATAAGTATAGGTGGAGTTGCATCTTCAACCTTGGAAGTTGCAGGGTCGTCTCAAACATTTTGGGAGTCGTGTTCTAATTCGTAAAAGTAGACCCTTAATTGGGTTAAGACCTGCAAATTATGAGTTTTACAGTTTTACCCTTAATTGAAAAATCTAAACTTGAAATGCAGTTTTACATCCGCAGTCAAAACTCATTTGCTTGCTAACATTCCATTTGAAGTGAGATGTTAACCAATTCAGTGTTAGTTTCATATCCAAGAAGTGCAACCACTTCTATCTAGTCATATGCCTACTAGAGGATTCAAGCATGAATACTGATGTGAAAAGATGAAATTGCAGGATTAAAATCAACAGTATATTTTGCAGTCGAGAGATTATGCCTTCCGAAACGGCTACATCAAACAGTATACAAGCGCAACGTCAAACAAGCACCACAGCCAAAATTATTTTTTGTATAGTATCTTCACATGTTCTGTCTTCTTCAATCCGCTTATTCGACTGGAAGTATGAACAAATCCTATGTAAAATGAGTCCAACAGCAATATATGTTCAATGAGCAGCAAGCCCAACATAGTAGGAATGTCGTATATCCAAACATCCACACATTTAACATCACTATCAGAACCGCCAAAAAGCGAAAAAGAAATCATAATCTTGCTTGATTTTATCTCCAAACTCAAAATAGACACATCCATAAAAAGTTAAAAACTGAATTTATTCAATCATGAAGAACAGATTTGGCAACCCATCAAGAAATCGTTAAGAAAATGAGTCAGAATGAGAAACAGGACAAACTGACTCAAACCAGGTCAGAAAAAGCTCTATCATCCACTATATTTGCAATTGTTCCTATGTGTTATAAAATTCTGTTGTTAATCAAGAAACTGTGACTGTAGAAGGTTTATCTTGGAGGGAAATTACCGTCTCAAAAGCTCCCACCAAAGCTTTAACCTTGCTCTTCCTTGTTTCAACAAGCTTACTCGCCGTCTCTTCAATCACATTATTCAACAAACCCTGCACATCTTTCCTTTCTTGCACATCCTGATGCCTTAAAACAATTTTCCCAGAGTTAGGGATGGTACCAGTTTTGTCACCATCAACTCCCTTCTTTTTAAAGATTCTCCTTTTTATATTGCTGTCTTGGCTTTCCCCCATATGCCGTCCCCATCTAAATGTCAGCCTCCTAGGGCTGCTGGTTTCTTGTTGGAGATCAACTATCTTACCCCTCCTGAATTTCAGTTTCACCGCCGAGGGATTGTAATCATTAGAAACACCTGCCTTGCCTTTTTTCAATGTCTTTTTCTGATTTTTCCCAACAGTTTCTGCTTCTGCTGTGTGTAACAGCTTTTTGCCTGATGCACTGTCTGAAGACTTAACAACTTCCTTTTTATCTTCTTTATTAGACAACGACCATGATTCTGACTGGGAGGGAGACTTCGGTGATGATTTAACCTTGATAACTCGCAAGATTTTCTTAGGAATCTTTTCAGGGCTCAGTTTGTTGGTTCCATCTCTCCGCATCTTGTTCTGGTCCTTCAGAGGAGCCAGCAGTTTTAAGCTTTTATTGTTTCTTGCTCTCAAGATCAAAGGTTTATCAGAGGAAGATTTTGGAGAATATGAACCAGTTGGGGTCTTCAAAGACTTCTCTGCAGAAACTTTAGACACAATAATTTGTTTTCTAGAATTAACATCAACGTCTTTTCTGCCACCTGCATCTACACCTCCTAAGATCTTAGCTGACGATTTTACCATTTTAACCTTTATCTGCCCAAGAGGAGAATGCTTTGAAACATATTTCATTTTCTTTTCTGTCTTTGGCATCTTGTCACTTGAGGAATCCAATTTCAGAGAGTGAACACTCTTTGGTGGCAGCGGTACCTTTTTCTTTATTATTTCAGAGGGTTCAAGAGAGTGAACCTTGGGAGAAGGCCTTTGATCGATCACGTTCAACTTCTTTCCCTGTCCTAGCATACTCCGTGGAGGACGGGATGACTTTTGATTGACCACAGTCACTTTCTTTCCCTCTCCAAGCATACTCTCTGGAGGAGTAGAAAGCTTTTGCTCAATTAAAGTCACCTTTTCTCCCTCTCTTAGCATACTCTCCGGAGAAGCTGAAGGTTTTTGCTCAACCGCAGTTACCTTCTTTTCCTCTCCCAGCATACTCTCCGGAGGAGCGGAATGATTTTGATCGACCACAGTCACCTCATCTACCCCTCCCTGCATGCTCCCTGGAGGAGAAGAAGGCTTCTGCTCAACCACAGACACCTTTTCATCTTCGAGTAAACTCTCCTGAGGTGCTGAAGGCTTTTGATTGACCACATTCATCTTCTTTCCCTCTTCCAGCATACTCCCTGGAGGAGCGGAAGGCTTTTGCTTGACCAAAGTCCCCTTCTTTGCCTCTCCCAGGTTACTCCCAGAAGTAGTGGGAGTCTTTTGCTTGACCACAGTCCACTTCTTTGCCTCTCCCAACATACTCCCTGGAGGAGTGGAAGGATTTTGCTCATCTCCAGTCACCTTTTTCTCTCCCATCACACTTCCTGCAGTATTGGAAGGCTTTTGCTTGACCGAAGCTCCCTTCTTTGCCTCTCCCACCAAAGTCCGTGCAGGACTCTGCTCATCAGCAGGAAGTTTGCTCTTTCTTTTTGATAGAGGATGCCATGGCTTTGCTTCAGAAGTATGTTTCCTGCCATATTTACAGAAGTCATGACAAGAACCAGTGGAAGCTCTCAGATAATGAGGAAGAACATCTTGCCCGCTGTCAGGAGATTCCAACTTCCCAGTGGATTGTCTTCTTGTATTGCGTCCATCGTAAGATGAAGTAGAGGAGGAGTTGCGATAGCAGGGAAGAACCTTGTGTCCATTACTCAGAGATCTTGGTTTTCTTGTGCTGATTATATCTGGCTTACTTCCAGTCGAGTCATTCTTCACACTAGTTACTGGATTCACTAGTTCATCGGCGTTATCCTCAGCCATAGAGTCATTCTTCACACTAGTTACTGGACTCACTAGCTCATCGGCGTTATCCTCAGCCACAGAGTCATTCTTCACACTAGTTACTGGACTCACTAGTTCATCGGCGTTATCCTCAGCCATAGAGTCATTCTTCACACTAGTTACTGGACTTGCAAGTTCATCAGTGTTATCCTCAGCCATCAACATTCAAATTCCAAAACCCTGGCACCACGAACATATGTAAACATGAAGAAAAATATCCATTAGGTCAGCAGTAAAATAAGGCGTGTACACACACAAGTTAAACACCCAATTAAGAGCAGGAAAAATTGTTTCAAACATGCTAAACATTGGATTCCAAAATCAAAATGTGCACTCAAACTATTATTTGGATAATTCGGAACAGGAAGTCAATAAATACAATGACTATATCTGCACCCAAGGGTGTGGCCTATTGGTCAATGAAGTGGGTTGAGCACCATCAAGTATCAAGTATCAGGTTCAATTCTCAACAGAGACAAAACATTAGGTGATTTATTTTCATCTGTTCTAGCCTTGGTGGACAGGTAAATACCAGTGCGAGGTGACAGATATCTTGTGGAATTAATCGAGGTGGGTGCAAGATGACCCGGATAACACTATTATAAAAAAAAGAGACAATGACCATACATTACTTAATGCTCCTTTGAGATCCTAAGGAGTGACGGAGTTAGAAATTTCACCTAGGGAGATCAAATATATAAAGAAGTAAATGCATGAAGAAGCCAAGGGGGCAGGGGCGAAGCCAGAATTCCGGGCTAGGTGGAGCCTATTTATATTTAAGGGGGAGCCCGGGCTAGGGGAGCCTATTTTGGTCCAGTTGTCTACACTTTAAAAGAAGAAGTATAAAGAATTGATGACTCTATTGTAATATCATGAATATTACTAGTAGTATACTAGAAAAAATTTAAATTTGAGGAGGAGCCCGGGCCCCCCTGTTACATGGTGGCTCCGCCACTGCAAGGGGTTCAACATCTACTATAAAAAAGGACAATTCGATGCACTAAGAACCCGCTATGCGCGGGGTCCGGGGAAGAGCTGGACCACAAGGGTCTATTGTATGAAGTCTTACCTTACATTCTTGCAAGAGTTTGTTTCCAAGTCACATTGCAACAACTTTACAAGTTAAGGTTGTATATACATTAAAAAAAAATTAACCTTGAAATTATAAGTTACATTTTCTTGCTTGGTTCAGCTACGGACGAGAGAAATAAATGAAACGATCAAACCTGAATATAGGGCTTTCAAGTTCCAAAATATGGTTCATCACAAACAGAAAGAATTATAACTTCCCTCTCTAATATTCTCTATTTCGAATGGAGGAAAGGGCAGGAAGCACGAAGATAACCCAGTCTAGTTGTTTTTTGGATCTTGACGATAAGTTTTTCTTTGTTTGGGGAAAAATAACCCAGAAAGAAGAGTTGTCTTATCTAAGCAAATCTACTGAGAAGACAAACACACACACAAGGCTAAAATCATCGGTAAGATCCAAACAATAAATTGATTCATTATACAAAAAATAAAACAAAAAACATCTTTACTAATGATTGATGGATCTTTACTAAAGATACAAAGTATTCCTAATTTTGTCAATCAATCAAAATCCATGCAAGTTACTGTATCAACCATTAATGGATTTGACATACTAGAAAATCCAATTCAACACAATAACAAAAAAAAAAACTACCTCACCGACAAGCAGCTAAAAGAAAGCTACTGAACGGAGCTTAATCCAATCCGCGAATCCCCAAAACAACAAAAATATAATCCAAGCTGTTTAATCGTAGCAGCGATCGTGCAAGCGACGTCTAAACGTTTCTTTCAATTAGGGGAGGACTGTTTGTTTAGCTTTTACGCCTTTTAGGGCTCGTTTTGTACCTTACTAATTACATTGGACTCGACGGTACGTTATTAGACTGTATTAATATATTAATAGACGTTATTAGAATATTAATATATAATAAATTATATTTTTTTTATTTTATATTATTTTTAATACAATTCAATCTTAAAAATAGCAATTGAAATAATATAATATATTGCGGCTGAAAATATCCACGAAACAATATATTATTTTTTTATTCAATACATTCCAGTTTAATACGCCTACAAAACGTGCGTTGGTGTGAAGGGGAAAAAAACAAAAAACGTTGAAATCATGACCCGCCCGAAAAAGGAAAAGAATAAATAAAACTCGTCTCCTCAATATCCACGTAATATTCCATTAATGGAATTTGCTTTTACCACCAAAAGAAGAAATTTCCAATTGAATACAGAATATTTGTCGTGTCCGGTGAAACGATAATTTTGAGTTATATTAAATTTCAAATAAATTATTTATATATATTAAATTGATTTTTAAATAAAAAATATAATTTAAATTAAAACTACTGAATTTCGTCAATCATGTAGGTGGAATGATATTGTGGTTCCACTTATATTGTTTTGATCATTCACCGTTCTATTGATCAAATAAGTAAAAACACACCCTTTATATCCAATGGTATATATGTAGGTGTTTACGTCGGGTTCGTACACGCAGCGTAATTTAAAAATTTATGTTTCAAATCCGACGACGGTCGAACTGCAGTATGATAAGTAATGAAAAACACAAAGCACATAGTAAATGTAATACTTCGATAGAAGACTTACATTTTGAGATAATCAGTCAAGCAGTTGATTATGGATGCTTTGTGTAGTCCGAGGTGCACACGCAAATGTCCCTCAATTTGTAAGTTCTGGTAACTGTGATGTAATTGCAAAGTCAGGAATGCTAGGGATTCTAACAGAGCTTTAGAAGAGATTTACCTCTCTTAGGTTTTCACTGTATTTGGAATGGGAGGTAAGTCTCCTATTTATAGTTGAGAATAGGAGCTTTAGTGTTTTAGTTGGACCAGGCCCAACCGAAATAGACTGGGCAAAAATTGATTTGTCGAAGCCACGCCATGGCATGATCTGGCGTGTGTTCTGAATCAAGGCTGCGATCCGCCCTATTTTACGCCCGTTTCCCATTTTAATGTCCCGGTCATCAACCGAACATTTAGGTATAATCTCCTTCTAATTACATTTTTCAATCGACAGAACACTTGACTTAGTATTACCCTTCAGGCCTTTACATATCGTCACTAATAACATTAGGATCTTCACGGAACTCCTAGACTGCGCCGGAAGACAAATTCAATATGTAAAATTTAGCTACACAAAATATGTGAATTGAACCTATATGTGAGAAGATAAAATCCCTTCATTCATGACACACTCAATCAAACTTAGGATTTGTCAAGTGTCTATCCAAATGGCTTGATTATTATAGCTCATCTATATTAGTTGATAACAGGACCGTATCACGGGCGTATCGATCGTTAACGATGACTTAGTCAACTTAATACCATATGAGTACCTGAGTGTTCATTCGAATATAAATTCAAGGAATGAATCCTTTCTTGGCTCATATACCACCTTTAATCTACTTCGTAATGCACCCAAAACAAGCCGCGTCTCAACCTATAAGGCATTTGAGCTTAGGACATGATCAAAGTACATTACTCCGTAAATAAGATGATATTGACCTCAAGTCTAAGGACTTTTATCTCCCACACACCGATGACATTATAGACATATAACAAAACAGTACATCAGCAGAGCATACCAATACTTCAACAAGTATTCATGTATCCATCACGAGTTGTCATAACTCGTAGCAAGTGAGACATACTACATCCCCTAAGGATATGATGCAGACCACATGTCGACATATCACATATCATCGATATCCCAATTTCGATGATCATTAGTCGAGGTAATTTAAGAGTTACGTTATAACATTAATTCTCACATCATTAATAAACACATAAACTCCAGGGATGCATTTATAGAATATTATAAACAATCAACTAATAATTCAACAAATGCAAATGTCATAATATTAATCATCATTAATATAAATATGAATATGTATAAAGTATATTGTGTCCTAATAAAAATTATCTCCAGGACATACATATACTTTCAATATATACCGTCTTCGGACGAATAAGAATGGCAAACCATCGTTTCATAAAATATTAGAGTTCAAATCTAATGAAGATAAATTTTGATATGTTATTATTCACATTACAAGTATCTAATATCTATATAATATTTTAAGAGTTAACCGGTATTGATGAAATAGTTAAAGTTCACGCAAATTAACTCAACCACTATTGTTAATTAAGAAAAGAAGAAGTTTGTTATTTGGCTTAAAATTAGCTAAAAATTAAGTCATATCAAGGGACAAATAGTTCATTGTGAACTTTGAATTCGACCAATCAAGGCTTTTGCCAAGTGATTAGCTGTCTAAATATAGAAGGTTACAATTATATTTCCATTTTTTTGTTTGTTTGTTTGTTCTACATCATGTGTTTCCTTTGTTTTTGAAAAAATTAATCATTTGATTATTTATTGATAGAAAGAAATATATACAAGTTACAATAGAAAAATCATATTCCTACTTTACATCTAAATATATTCTATAAGGAGACTAACTATATAATTATGGTAATATTACAATCCTAATTAAGGTACAAAACCAATATATAAAATATACTGAAAATCGTGAACAGTGTCGCGGCGCTATGAAGGCTAGGCCGCGGCGCTGGCCTCTGGGCCTTATTTAACACACCCCGCATGATCATGCGGATGATGTACGTCTGTGAGGCGTGTTACACCGTAGTTTGTGGTATGTATGTGAGGACGTAAGTACGAGAATACGACATTAAGATTGGAAAGGAAGAAAGATTTGAAATTTTCCGAATTTTGTGAAGGAAAAAGGTTCGTAAATGAGAATTGGATTCCCAGATTTGGTATTTGGACTTCTTGGAATACTAGAGAATTATGGATTTTATTTTCCGGAATTGGTCACGTGGGGCCCACGGGAGAAATTTACGATTTTGTGGGGCCCACATTATTTTCGACATTTTGCCATTATGAATGTTTTCGGGAGATAAAATATTTTGGACCAATATGAGGGCGACACGTGTCACCCCTAGGTGGGCCATGTTGGCCGAAATATGGAGGACAAGTGGCCAAGACAAATGGCCAAGTCTTGCAAGATATTTTGTTGGACAAGTGGACAAGAGGGACCCACACACACTTGTCTCAATCTCAACCACACACATGCTTTAATCCTAGCCCTTGGTGGTCCTATATATCCAACCCTAGTTGATGAAATCTTCCACACTTAGAACATTTCAAGACTTGAAAACTCTCCCTCCCTCTCCCTAGTAGCTCTCGGCCATGGGCTGATTTCTTAAGCTAAAATTGTCCAAAAATTCTTAAACTTTTAAGTATTCTTCCTTGATGTGTTAGGAAGATTGTGAACCAATAGTTAGACAAGATTTCACACCCCTAGCCTTAAAAACCCACCTTGGCCGAAAGTTGCCATATTTGGAACCTAAGTGTTCTTCACTTTTAGGAGTTGGATCTTGAAGAGAAGTTGGTTAGGAACTTCTACGGGTTGCTTGTAGCGTATTGGAACGTAAGTGTCACGACCCAACCCCGGGGCCGCGACTGGTACCCTACCGGGGTACCCTGTCAGGTATATGTCAGAGAATAGCAGCGGAACATGCATAACACATAACTTATAAAAAGGGTAAACATCACTGGCTGATCGGTGTATTTTATTTACACCTTTTGAGTCAGTCTAGTTAGTCTTTTGTTCCGTTTTGTACATACAAAGTGTCGTATTAGGATAGATTTTCTTTCTTTTGAGTCAAAGTGGCTAAAGTGGCCAAATGGCGGAAAAGGAGCGAAAAGAGGGAAAAGAGGAGTCTTAGAGTGAGCGGAGAAAGTGGCAAACGAGTGAAATCGGACTGCGCGGCCTCCTGCAATCGAAGCAGGCGCGGCGCTATTATTCGAAGAAGGCTGCAGAAGATTCAGCGCGGCTCGTGAGGCTGAAAGCAGGCGCGGCGCTAAACATCAGAAGCCACGGGAGTTGCAGGCGCGGCTACCGAACAGCGAATATCGAGGCGCGGCGCCAAAACACCAGTATTGCAGAACTTTAGGCGCCTTCCGGGGAAAAGCGGCGCGACGCGGAAAAATTAGGTCTTTGACGGATTTTTGGGCCAGCTGCGAGAAAAAGAGGAGACGTTTTAAACTATAAAAGGAGAACCTAGGCGATTTTCAAGGTTCCTTTCTTGCAAACACAAGGTTTTCTTGCCTAGGAGATTGGAGACCTAAACATTAGTAATTTCTTTTCTTTTTCTCTTCTTTAATTCGGTTTTGCATGATGAACTTTGAATTAGTTCTTGTCATATTCATGGCTAGGAACTAATTCTCTTATAAGGCTTTACATGTTGAATTCTTGAACCTTATGTTATAAAGTAATGCATGCTTATGGTTATTATTCTTATTGAGAGATCTATCCAATAATTGAGTTGAATTCTTGGTAGCTAATTGACAACTAGTTATCACTATATGATTTCTAATCAGTTACGAAAAGGAGGATTGTGAATATCTTTGTAAGTTGGGTAGACGGTCTTGAATTGGGGATGAAAATACCTCAATTAGATTTGTAAGCGTTGATGAGAGGCTTAACAACCCTAATTTTGCGCATTGTGCGTGACGGCCAACTAGGTTTTGTGCTTAATCCTCCTATAGAGTTACCCTTATCGTGAAAGTTAGGTAAGGAACAATCTGGCGTTGAGTGTTTATATAACCTAACGGGAGTATAAAGCGATTTAAAACTGCTTTCTCCAAAAGAAGAACACCATAAGTAATGCATTAGTAAGTAGCATAAGCGGATAGTAAGGATACATAGAAGCCCTATTCTCATCACATCCGAATTAAATCTTTATATTTAATTAGCTTTTATAATTCTTAGTCATAAACAACCAATCACTCATTAATTCACCATTAGATACTAGAAAATGACAATTGGTACTTGAACCCTAATCCCGGAAGGGCGATATTCGGTCTTATCTAAGACTATACTACTTGATACGATAACGTGCACTTGCGTTTAAAAGTGTGTGCATATTACGCGCATCAAGTTTTTGGCGCCGTTCTTAGGATTAGGCAATAATTCAATATCAAATTATCTATTTTTAATTTCTAATTTGGATTTAATTTTTCATTTTTATTTATTTTTAGTTTCTACGAAAATCGAGTCAGTGATTCTTTGTTTGTTTTGATCTTTCTCGGGATATCGGTTTATGCGAAGGAGAAGAGGAGGCGACACTCGTTCCTTCAATCCGGAAATTGAGAAAGCACGCAAGCGAGCGAGAAAGAGTCGAATTGCAACGTTGATAGAAATGGGCGGTGCTCCAACAATAACGAGGATGAGAGAAGGGTTAGGTGAAAATCAACTTAACCGGAGATCCTCGGCAAGTGCGATAGATATGGAGGGCGGGGTTGAATCCGGCGAGAAAGAATGCAGGAGATTATGTGCTACAAGAGTGAATGGAGCATGACTTGCATTAGGCTCCTCTGATAAGAGCCAACAATTTCGAGATAAAACCAGCGATTACGAGCATGGTGCAGACACTGTGATCTGATTCGAGGCTCGCCGTGGAGGATCACATATGCACATAGCAAATTTCTTGGAGCTATGTGCCACTTTCGAATATAACGGCGTTCGATGATGCGTCAGTTGAGGCTCTTTCCTTCTCACTCGAGGATAGAGCAAAAGTATGGTTGAATTCCTGCCGGTGATTCGATATTTACATGGCACGGTGCACGAAATTCCTAGCCAAGTTCTTTCCACCAGAGCGTGACAAAATTAAGAGGAGTTGAACAACTTCTATCAGTGATGGAAGTCCTTATATGAAGCATGGGAGAGATTCGAGGATCTAGAGGAAGTGTCCACACCATTGCGTTGAGTTGTGGAACTTGGTTCATATTTTCTACAGTGGCCGATCTGACGAGAACCATCATAGATGCGTGCGCGGTGGGGCATTCATGAGGAAAGCGACCAGCGACGCGAGTTATTAGAAGATATGGCAGCTAACAACCATATCGCGAAGAGAGGCAACCAGTGGGAGAAGAAGCGTGGGGTCCATGAAGTAGATGCTATTCCGCTTTGAACGCACAAGTGGCTCTTCTAGCGAAACAATTGCGGCAACATACCTTGTGTCGGTGAATCTTTGTGCAGCTAAGAAAAGCGTGAGATATGTGGCGGCACACATTTGATAGGTGTCCTTGGCGGATCCCAACAACATCCCGATGGAAGCGGCGAGTGTCAGCGGTAGGTAACTACGAGAGGCACAGAACAACCCTACTCAAACACTTATAATCGGTGGAGGAATCACCCAAACTTCTCATTGAGAGGAGATCAGGGACAGCAAAATCGATGCGGGGCCAACAAAACCAATATCGAGGCGTGAGAATCGGTATAGGGGCGATGCAGAACCAGCGATGCAGAATCAGCGACTTCACTCAAGCCCCGGCCTCAGCGGCTCGTGCACGGTCGTCAAGAAAAACGGATGAGCTTAAAGCGGCCATGGCGCAGCGCCCGGCGCGATTTATAACGAGAATCTAGATCCTCGTTGAAACTTGGAAACACAGTAGGGCGGTAGCAAGCGAGCAAACATCAAAGCCGAGGGCGTTGCGAAGCAATGCGAGGTAAATCAGGGAGCAATGTAAGGCGATGCGGTTGAGAAGTGGAAAACAATTGGAGCAACAATGCGCCGACCCGATAGTTGAGAGAGCGAGTTAGAAAAGATAAGGTGGTGAACCTAGCCCGATGATAGAAAACTCAGGAGAAGGAGTATCTGAAAAGATTCCTTTCCCGGAGATTACAAAGGAAGGCGGTCGATAAACAATTTTCCAAATTCTTGGAGGTATTCAGGAAGTTGCACATCAACATACCGTTTATAGAGGCTTTGGAGCGGATGCCATCTTACTTGAGTTCATGAAAGAAATCTTGGGAAAAGAGAAGCGGCGAATATGAGATAGTAGCACTAACGAGAAGAGTGTAGTGCTATCTTACAAAAGAAATTGCCACCAAAGCTAAAGGACCTGGAAGCTTTACACTACCATGCGATGGGCGGGGTGACTTATGAGCCTTGTGTGATCTAGGCGAGTATAAATTTGATGCCCTGTCGGTTTCAAAAGATTGGAGTTAGGAGAAGCGAACCAGCACTGTGAGTCTGTGACTAGCCGAAGCGGGCGATGGTTCATCCATGAGGAAGATCGAGGATGTGATTGTGAAGGTAGGAAAATTTTTCTTTCTGCAGACTTCCTCATTACGGATATGGAAGAAGATGCGAAATCCCGATCATATTGGGAGGCCATTCTAGCAGCGGGTAGAGCCTTGATTGGCGTTGAAAGAGGAGAGCTAACGCTAAGAGTGGAGAACGAAGAGATGGTGTTTAAAGTCTTTAAACACGTCGTTGAGCCAAGCGTAAGTGGGTGTTTGCAATCAACACCACCAGCCCCATGCGAGCCATTGCAATCTGACGAAGAATGATGAGCCCGAAAGCAAGCATGGTTTCTTTGAGATGACACTAAATGAGGTAATTGTTAGGAACTCCTACTACCGATAATGCTAAAAGAAAAGGAGAAAAAGAAGCGCCAAATGTGGCGGAAATGGATTAGTTGGGGACTTAATCCACCCGGGGCTAGTAAGTCTAAGGCTTTGCGTCCATTAAAAGACGTTAAAGACAGCTTGTTGGGAGGCAACCAGCGTTTTTAATTATGTTATTTTAATTTACATCGTTATTTTATTTTAGTTTGTCTAAACGATCTCGCGGTATTGGATCTTGTTGTTTGTGATTGTAGTCAAGAAATTAAACAGGGGCGAAATAAATCAAGAAAAGCAAGGATTTCCAGAAAAGCGGGTAAGCGCCGCGGCTGAGAGCGAGGCGCGAAAAGATCTGAACAGCTCGGAAGTTTAGGCCGCGGCTGCGAGAAGCGGCGCGCGGTGGAATTCGAAAGTTGGCGAGATTTAGCGCCTTTCGAGGAAGCGCGCGCAGAAAATCCCGAAGGCCTTAGATGATTAGCGCGCGGCTAAAAGCAAGCGCGCGGCGGAAAATCGAACTTAAAGCGCCCAAAAATCAGATCTTTCCCAATTCGACTTCAAAAAAATTAACCTTCCTCTCCAAAACCCACGAAATTTGAAACTCCCCAAATCCAACCCAACCACAACCTAAACTCTTAAATTCCCAAAACCCCAACTATCTCAAAACAACAAAGCTCCATTCCATAGCCTCAACCCACCATTGAAACGAAACAAGCTTGAATCTTACCGTAAAAGGTAATCCCTATCCTTGTTCTTGAATCCTTTTACTAAAAGTCATAGGAGGTAGTAGTTTGGAGAAGTATTGTAGTTGGAGTAGTTCGGAGTGAAAAGTGATTGTGAAGTTGGAGAAAGGTAGAAAAGAAGGTTGTGGGTATTGAGTAGAAAGATTGAAGTTTGGGGGTGTTGTTTTTATTGCTAGTTGTTGAGTGTGTAGGAGGCGTTGTGCCACTAAGTTAAAAGCTCAGCTGTTTTAACCATGGCCACGGGGAAGAGAAGAGGCTCGCATCCACCCCAACACCCGTCTACGATGAAAATAGGTTCGTGAGTTACTGGCCTACCAAAGATACAAAAGACTTGATCTAGACCCGTAATTCGAGAAGGGAATGGATTACCAAAGGGGATCTATGGGGATGAAAGGCGTTTATGAGCCCATCCGGCGATGATTGAGCTAAGGGGTGGAAGAGATTTGTCAATCCGGAGAAGATAACACGATGAATACAACAATGATAGTGCGGGAATTTTATGCAAACTTTCGGAGAAGGCGAGAAAGGGTGCTTTGTAAGGGAAATTATATGCTGTGGATCGAAGCGATAAATACAACGCTAAAAGCAGTTGATGTTGAAGAAAGTAGCGATTGGAACCATTTTAGAACATGGTCTAGGAAGCGGCAACAACATTGATGGAATAATATGCGAACCACGATGAGCTACCACAGAATGCTTTTGAGATCGGAAGGAATGGATCTAGAAGCGGCGGTGCGATTCAACAAAGCGGCCAAGGCTTGTTGTATTTCGTCGATGCCGCGTGATTCCATCTACGCACTTCACCAGAGTGCGGAAGGCGAGATTAAGTTGATTTATGGAATTATGAGGCGATAATTGATGTGGGAAAAGAGATAGTGCAGAGGATCGAAGAAATCAGCGAGTTGGTGACAACGGTGGATTGGGACACGGTTCACTTATTACGATCTATGCCACGTGAGTGCGATCCATGACTACCGCGATACTCATGAAAGAAACCAGCTGCCGGTGTCACATGGGATAGTGCACTCTTTTCGGACCACTAGCCCCGGCGGGCGAAGAGTACAACGCGGCGGCAACAGCGGCAGCGAAGCGGCCATGGATGAAGATGAGCACGAAATAGGGGCTCGATATGAGCGAGACCTAGCCGGCCAACCACAAAGCGAGAACCTTGAGCCCACAATAGGGCAATTGTACCAACACGAAGGAGATGATCACGGACGCTTGCAAGCGATAGTACAAGGGCGTGAAAGCAAGGCAACAAATCGACGAGTGAGTGCCTTGTTCAACGATAGTCGATCATTATCCACCGCCACCACCACCATTTTAGCCAAAGTTTGTAAGTGTCGTTTTCTTTTCTTGTCTTTGAGTCTACACGTTGGGGGCAATGTGTGATTTAAGTTTGGGGTGTGTTTTGTGTTTTAGTTTTATTTGTGTGTCATGTTATGTTTTATTTAAGTCTTTTTATTTGTTTCATGTTTATTTTGAGTCACCAAAATTTTTCTTTTTAGTCATAATTGCTGTCAAAGATCATGTATCTTTGTAGTTGCTAGAAACACCTAGTGAAGTAAGGTGGAATAATGTAAAGGAATGGAAGCGACTATCTAAACACTTAGGTTAGAGATGCCAAAACTCACAGAATCTGTCTATTTGGAGTCTCTTGCTTGAGTTATGTATGCTAAATGATAAATGCTTGTGTGTTATGAACTTGCTATTTGGCGAAATAGTTAGGATATGCGTGTTAGGGAGATGACTCGGGCATTTCTTTGATAGCCAATTCTTACCATTCTTTTCTATCCGTACTTTAAAAATATCCCTAGTCAGCCCCATTGAGCCTAAATTTGAAACTTCTTCTTTGACACCCCATATTCCCACAAAATTGTGCCATAAGTGAAAATATGAAATAGTGGAGTACATTGTGTTAAAAGAAGAAACAAAAGAGTGAACAAGTTTGAGGCACCTAATGGAAAAGTAATAAGAAAAGAGAAAGCCTAAGTTTGGGTGCCTATTTGTATAATACACTTCACTCTCCCAAAACAAAAGGGAATGATAGAATTGAAGTGAAGGAAAGAATCAAAAGAAAAAGGAAAAAAATTGAAAAGCCAAAGAGCTTAGTGCAGAAAAATGAGCCTAAATGCCTATCTTTACCAACCCTACCTAAGCCTACATTACAACCCCAAAGTCTGAAGATCTCTTATGTATATCGAATTAGTGGAGAATAGCAAGTAAGCATGCCATAGGAATTTTTGAATTTAATATGCATACTTGAGTACACTGACTTCCATTTAAGCATGATAAGTATGAGTTTGCGAAATATCTAGCTCAATGTGTTGAAATTCCATGCTATATGTTCTGCGTATTATTACGCTAACCTTCATTTTCTAGTTAACATTAAATGCAGCAAAAGTGATCAATGGCGAAGTCTGTTTATTGTCTTTGTTGATTTTCTTATTTATTGATTCTGTCATTTTATTGTATTTCTTTCTATCTTTGCTCGAGTGCTAGCAAAGGTTAAGTTTGGGGGTATTTGATCGGTGTATTTTATATACACCTTTTGAGTCAGTCTAGTTAGTCTTTTGTTCCGTTTTGTACATACAAAGTGTCGTATTAGGATAGATTTTCTTTCTTTTGAGTCAAAGTGGCTAAAGTGGCCAAATGGCGGAAAAAGGAGCGAAAAGAGGAAAAAGATGAGTCTTAGAGTGAAGCGGAGAAAGTGGCAAGCAGGCTGAAATCGGACTGCGCGCGGCTCCTCCGATCGAAGCGGTCGCGGCGCTATTGAAGAAAGGCTGCGAAGATTGTGTGCGCGCCTGAAGGCGAAAGCAGGCGCGGCGCCTAAACATCAGAAGCCACGGGAGTTGCGGCCGCGGCTACCGAGCAGCGAATATCGGGCGGCGCCAAAACACCCAAGTATTGCAGAACTTTAGCGTAGCCGTGGAAAAAATTAGGTCTTTTGACGGATTTTTGGGCGAACTGCGAGGAAAAAGAGGAGACGTTTTAAACCTATAAAAGGAGAACCCTAGGCGGTTTTCAAGGTTCCCTTTCTTGCCAAACACAAGGTTTTCTTGCACAGGAGATTGGAGACCTAAACATTAGTAATTTCTTTTCTTTTTCTCTTTAATTCGGTTTTGCATGATGAACTTTGAATTAGTTCTTGTCATATTCATGGCTAGGAACTAATTCTCTTATAGGACTTTATGTTGAATTCTTGAACCTTATGTTATAAAGTAATGCATGCTTATGGTTATTATTCTTATTGAGATCTATCCAATAATTGAGTTGAATTCTTGGTAGCTAATTGACAACTAGTTATCATTATATGATTTCTAATCAAATTCTGAAAAGGAGGGATTGTGAATATGTTGTAAGTTGGGTAGACAGTCTTGAATTGGGGATGAAAATACCTCAATTAGATTTGTAGCGTTGATGAGAGGCTTAACAACCCTAATTTTGCGCATTGTGCGTGGCGATCGACTAGGTTTTGTGCTTAATCCTCCATAGAGTTACCCTTATCGTGAAAGTTAGGTAAGGAACAATCACGGGTTGAGTGTTTATATAACCCTAACGGGAGTATAAAACGATTTCGTAAACCTGCTTTCTCCAAAAGAAGAACACCATAAGTAATGCATTAGTAAGTAGCATAAGCGGATAGTAAGGATACATAGAAGCCCTATTCTCATCACATCTGAATTAAATCTTTATATTTAATTAGCTTTTATAATTCTTAGTCATAAACAACCAATCACTCATTAATTCACCAATTAGATACTAGAAAATAGACAATTGGTACTTGAACCCTAATCCCAGAGGACGATATTCGGTCTTATCTAAGACTATACTACTTGATACGATAACGTGCACTTGCGTTTAAAAGTGTGTGCATATTACGCGCATCACTGGCCAGCCGATAAGGTTGTCTTCCATAAAACATACTTAAACAAAGTATAGTAGTACAACTGGTTCTTATAGCCCAAAACATATATGTGACCACGCACTTAAAGATAACAACGTGGCGGACGGGGCCCGCCATACCACGAATGTACAAAATACCTATAGCATCGGGAATATCCGTACCAATAGACAAGCAGGAGGAATGGAGCTTCTAACAGGAATAGTGATCCAGAACGAGGATCCTCAATCACCTTACCACCTGCGGCATGAGCGCGACCTCAGGAAGAAGTCGATTACCTGATATGTACCAAGTATGTAAAGCTGGAAAATACTGTAATAATGATATCATAAGTCTAAGAGTAAGCTGGAGTCATGGAAGAAAATCAAAATACCTTTTAATGTGCCTTACTAACAATGAGAGTGACAAGTATATATAATACTGCATAAAATAGGGGCCTTAGGATCAAAACAGGGTACCTCGCCCGTAGTATCAATAAACACCCCTACTTCTGGGACTATTTCACCCGCATAGGTCCTGTGGACCCGCATGAGGTATTCCTCGCATAGGCTGTACCCGCCCGCATGGGACTATTTCACCCGCATAAGCCCATAAGGACTCGCATGAGGTATTCCTCGCATAATGGGTAGCAAATCCACGGAACATGTGGTATAACGATCTTGGGGACTTACCCCTCAGATATACTCTTACCCCGAAGCAGATGGTATAACGATCTTGGGGACTTTCCCCTCAGATATACTCTTACACTGAAGCAGCTGGTATGACGATCTTGGGGCTTGCCCCTCAGACATACTCTTACACTGAAGAAGGTGGTATGACGATCTTGGGGCTTGCCCCTCAGACATACTCTTACCCTGGAGGAGGTGGTATAACGATCTTGGGGCTTGCCCCTCAGATATACTCTTACCCTAGCTCAAACTGTCATCATATCATAATCATAAATAAGTTAAGAAAATTTATAACTTCTTATTAGTATTGTTCATATACCTCTCATTTTAGTTTACTTAAGACACTTAATCATATCTTTAATAAAAGAAAACCGGGAATTTAACCCAAGTACTACATACTTCAACTCTTTTAAAAATGACTCTTCTTTATACATAAAGACCCTTGGGCAATTGATGCCTTAAAACCAATTTGCCTCTTCATATACTTATCTTACTTTAGAGTAAATCTCTTCTCATTAACTTTTTAAGAAGCTAATAAACCAACTTCCCATAAAGTTGTTATATTAACTCTATACTTTAGTAAAATCATACTTTTCCCTAACGAGGACTTATACATTCTTAAAGCGAAACAAGTCATTATATACTTAAAACAAGTAAGAATACCAAATCTTGACGTCTACCGTACTACATAGTTTCATCTATTCATGCTCAAGAGATAGGAAAGCTTCACATACCTTTTTGATCAATCCACTTGCTAAGTCCAACTCAAGTAATATGTCAACCTAAAATAACCATGATACGTTTATTAACCTCTAATTTCAATGTAGAATAATCTAAACCCAAAGCCACTAAATTACATGGAAAATTGGGCAGCATTTCCTTTGTTTCTACATACTTTGCCACCTTCACAAGGCGAATTTATCATCCAAACGCCACATTTAAGACTCAACAATCCAACATTTCAAAGGGATTACACACCTAAATTTGGGTGTGTAAAATTCTGCCAATAGGTACAACAATTCACTTAACAATTCTAAGGTAGTTTTAGGCTACAACATGCTCATAATATCTTCTTAACCAATTCCTTCACATTCAAACCATAGTTCTTACATGCAGTAGTCTAAGAGCATTATTTACTACCACAAGTTCTTTCTTCTTAACATGCAACACTAAAAACTAATTATAAAGGAGGAACCATTACCTTAGAGCTTTAGCCAAATTTATTCCAACAATTTTGCTAGCCTCCTTTCCAAGAATACCACCACAACAACCTTCACAAGCTAGCCACAAGTTTCCTTCTTGCCTTTTTCTTTTCAGATTTCTCCTAAGGCTAAAATATCTCTTGGAATTTTATAGAGAAGTGGGAGCTTAAGCTTTAGAGAGAGAGAAAAATTGGAAGATGACCAAGTCTTCAAGACTTGGTCAATATATTGCATGCAAGAAATCAGATGGGGGGGGGGGTAACTTGTCACCCTCCCAAGGTCTTTTAAAAGAAAAATATGACTTTTCCTAAGTCTTTCCGCCCAAAAATCCCGCCTCGGCGTGCTGAAACTTCATGACCTCTGCGAACTTTCGGCGCGCGCCACCTGTCTGGAGCGCGGCGCTGCAACTTCAGCGACCCTCGATACTTTAGGCGTCGCGGCCTGCGTCGACTCCGCGGCCGTCGCGCTTTGTCCGAAACACATTTACGTCCGTCTGCGACGAACTTGTAATTCTCATAACTTTCTACTCCGACGTCCTATCGACGAACGGTTGGTTGCGTTGGAATCTAGACTCAACGAACTACGCCCTAGGCCTTTGAAACACTTAGGAACTCTCAATTTACCAGGTTATAACCCGCCTTAAATTTGACTAAAACCCGTCCGGAATAATCCGTCAACCTATCCTTTGAAAATTGAAGTCTTACATGCTTTCGTATGCTCTCATACGTAGGGTCAGAACTACGAGGTATAACAGTAAGGATTTGGAGCTAAACTTGCTAAGGAGCGACATTAAGTTCTTGGACATTTTTGGGCTTTTTGAGGTAATGAACTTTGTCCTCTTTGTGAAGTTGGATATTATATATGTTGGAAGTATATAAATGAGTATATGATACATGGAAGGAAGATTGAAAAGATTTGGACCTTGTTAAGTTGCGAAAATGGAGAAATTGGCATGCTAGCCATTAAAATGGTAAAAACGTATCTATTACCTGTTGACAGTTAATAACAAAGTAACTATAACTTATATAAAGATTGGAATATAAGTTGGAAAATTAAAGAAGTAATTCCGGCATGCTAGCCGAAAATTGGATTAATTTGATTAGTTGGCCAAGAACACCAACTAATGGACTAATGGACTGTATTTACATTTGACTGTATTTACTTTGGACTGTATTTACATTGGACTGTATTTACATTGGACTGTATTTACTTTGGACTAGTGGACTATTTTGTTTATTGTGGGGCAGAATTTTACACGTCCAGTTAGACGTGTAATCCCCTTTGGTATTGTTGTATTATTGCGCCTTAAATGTGGCATGTTGGTTATTGAATTTCGGGCCTTGAAAAAGGTGAAAAAATACGTTAAAAAAGGGGAAGTGCTGCCCGATTTTCCGTAGAATAAGAGACGTTATACTTAGAAATATTCTACGAAGAGATATAGACATTGATAGAAGTATTTGATTATTATAGGTTGATATTCTACGCGCGGCATACTCGACTTGGCTAGTGGATTAAGCCGAAGAGGTATGTGATTCTTCCTATCCTCTTGAGCATGATTGTTGTGAAATATATAGTACGGTAGACGTACGTGTGTTAAATGAGTTTGGTTGTCTTTGGTTGGTTTAAAACATAAAGTGTTATAATGGCTTTATGGGAAGTTAGTTATAGCGACTTTATGAAGATAAAAGAATGGTGTGATTATTCTAAAAGATAAGAGACTTGATTATTTTGAAAGTTAAGAGACTTGATCTTGAAAGATAAGAGACTTGACTTATAAACGACTTGATTTTGGGAAAGGAGAAGTAACTTGATTTAAAAGTATAGGTTACTTGTTTTTTAAAAGAGTAAGTTACGTGAGTTTAAAAGTATAAGTAAATTGTTTGTAAATATTGAACTTGTCTTGATTGAAAAAGTATAAGTGGCTTGATTTTAAAAAGGTGTGAGTGCCTTGATCTTAAAAGAGTGAGTTACTTGAGTTTTAAAAGTATACTTAACGTTGTTTTAAAAGTGTAAGTCACTTGGTTTAAAAAGTATAAAGTACTTGATTTAAACATGAAAGTGTCTTGATACTACGGGTATTAGTATCGTGTGGTTTTTACTTAAAAATTGATCTTTTTAAGAGAATTGAAGTATGTAGTACTTTGGGGTTAAAACCCAGATTTGTTGTCATAAAAGGAAAGTCTAAAAGTATGTTAAACTTGCATATGCTAGTTGTGATAGCCTTGTGTGCAAGTGTTGTGTTTTTATGCTACCGTGTCTCTCGATGGAGGGCCGGTTATCTTGTTGTTTACTTGGACATACCGACGTTGCTGGATGGTCCACGGGTATGCTCCCATTGTTATTGTTATGCCATGGACTAGCTCTCCATGAGGTTGATGACGCGGCAGGATCTAGTAGCTAGCCCCCGTACTTGCCCCGGTCGTTGCTGATGCAGGCTGGATCTGGTAGTTGGCTTTCGTACTTGCCCCAGTTAGTTCTTTATCGTGTTATTTACTTGGACATACTGACACGTTGGGTGGCCCACGGGTATGCTTCCATTGTTATTGTTATTCCACGGACTAGGTCCCCATGAAGTTTCGTGATGCAGGAAGTACCTGGTAGTTAGCTTACGTACTTTCCCGGTCGTGCGACGTGGCGAGTGGATCCGGTAGTGGCTTTCGTCTGCCGGTCGGCCGTGACGCAGTGGAATGAGGTTGGTACGCAGCGGATCGGTAGTTAGCTCGCGTGCTTGCCGATCGGTTGACGCAGCCTTGGATCTGGCGGTTTGCCTTCGTACTTGCCCCGGTCAGTTTTATAGCATTGTTGGTACGGTAGGCTCTGGTAGATGGCTTCAGTGCTTACCCCGGTCATATCTCGTGGCGACAGGCTGGTTCTGGTAGCTGGCTTTCGTACTTTCCCCGGTCAGTTGATAATGTAGGTTGGTTCTGGTAGCTATGCCTTCGTACTTGCCCGGTCGATTTATGATGCGGTGGATCCGGTGTGTAGCTTTCTCTTTGGGCGTCACGGTTTTATAGCGCAGTGGGACACAGTGTTCATGTGTACTTTTGGTGTTATATTATATCATAGACTGCCGGCAGTGAGGAAGAAGTTCCACGGGCATGATTGATATTGCGGGCGTGAGACCCACGGTTATATTTGAGTGATGACTTTGAGGGCGTGAGTCCCTGACTTGACATGACTACTTATATATTGTGTACTGTAGTTTGGTTATCATACATGTCTCCTGTTTTATATAGACTATTATAATTTCATTCTGATATTTTGATTTCACATACTTGGTACTGTTATCGACCTCCTTGAAGTGCGTTCATCTGCATGAGTAGAGTACTGTTGTTGATCCTCGCTCATAGGATCACGATTACAGATTTGGGAAGCTCGTTTCTCGGAGGCTTATCTTTTGGTATGATTCCACGAGATTGTAGGTTCTTGTACATTCGGGGTATGGCGGGGCCTGTTAGTCATACCATTATAAAAACTCTTAGAAGTGCTGTAATCTTGTTGTGAGTTGGGCTTGTAAAGGATGTAATCGTTGATTTTGATATATATGCGAGAAAGGTGACCGTTTTGGTTGCTTTGTTTCTTATTTTATATTGTTTCATGTCTATGAGTTTTTATTTCCGTGATTTTCTCGATGTATTATCACTAGGGTGCGGGGTAAGGCACGATCGCGAGGTCGGGTCGTGGATGCATCTCTAAAATCTTCAAAAAGGACCGAGGGAAGACCCTTTGCAAAGATGTCTGCAATTTGATATCTGGAAGGGACATGACAGACGCGTACTTGTCCTTTAGCTACCTTCTCTCGAATAAAGTGAATATCCATCTATATGTGTTTTATGCGCTGGTGCTGAACAGAATTACCATAAAGATAGATGACACTTATATTATCACAATATACCAAGGTAGCTTTCTATATACGACAATGGAGCTCTAAAAGTAGATTTCGTAACCAACATGACTCATAAACCACATTGGCTACCCCTCGATATCCGGCCTCTGCACTTGAACGTGAAAGTGTAGTTTGACGCTTGGCACACCATGAGACCAAGTTATTACCTAAAAATATACAATGGCCAGACGTAGACCGTCTGGTGTCAGAACAACCACCCCAATCAACATCTGTATAGGAGACTAGTGCAGACGTCGACGAAGGATACAAATGCAGGTCATAATCAAGTGTTCCCTGAATGTACCTAAGAATGTGTTTGAGTGCATTCATATGTTCAACTCTGGGATTATGCATAAACAAACACACATGTTGTACGACATATGTAATGTTTGATCGCATGAACGTAAGATACTGAAGGGTGCCTGCAGGACTACGATAGCGTGTGGGATCCTCATAAAGAGAGTGTTATACCCCGTGGTTCGGGCCGTGCGTGTGGGGCCGTGCGAGAAATTAGAGAAACACGTTCAGGGGCACGAGGCGGCGCCGGAGAGTAGAACGCGGCGCGAAGCGGGTGAAGTGCGGTGGCTGAAGTTCCAGTAGCCATGGCCGGAAGCGAGGGCGGCCGAAAGATCCGGTCCGCAGGAGTTGCAGCGCCATGGCCGCGTGAAAATTTGGGCGGAAAAACTTAGAAAGTCTGATTTTGTTTTAAAAGAGGCCGTGGGAGGGTGACAAGTGTCCCATCGATTTCACTCATGCATTATATTGACCAAGACTTGGACATTTCTTTCAACTTTTCATCTTTACACTCCATCTCTCTCTAAGTTAAAAAGCTCATCCTTCTCTCTAAATTCCCAGAGGAATTCTAGCCTAAGGAAAAATCAAAAGTGTAATAGGAAGGAAAGGTTATTACAAGCTTGTGAAGACTATTGTGGTGGTGTTCTTGGAGAAAAGGCTAGCAAGGTGTTGGAATAAGTTTGGCTAAAACTTAAGGTAACATTTCTTCTCTTGTAGTTGGTATTGGGTGTTGCATGTTTAATAGGAAGAACTTGTAGTTGGAAAAATGCACTTAGAGTAGTTGCATGTAAGAAATGGGGTTGATTATGAAAGAATTGGTTAGGGGGATATTATGAACATGTTGTTGCCTAAATACTACATTAGACTTGTTGGGTTAGTTATTTGTAACTTGTGGGGCTGAATTTTACACACCAAAGTTTAGGTGTGTAATCCCCTAGTGTTGGTTGGTTGTTGAGCCTTAAACATGGCATTTGAGCGTTAAAAATCGACCTTGGAAAGGTGGCAATGTATGTAGAAACAAAGGAAACGCTGCCCAATTTTCCGTAGGAAATTGGTGACTTTAACTTGGAAATTCTGCATTGTAATTAGAGCTTGATAAACGTATTGTGGTCATTTTAGGTTGACATACTACGTGCGGTAAATTGGACTTAGCTTGTGGATTGACCGAAGAGGTATGTGGAGCTTTCCTATCTCTTGAGCATGATTAGTTGTACTATGTAGTACGGTGAGCGTCAAGATTTGGAAATCTTCGTTTGTTATAAGTATTTGATACTTGCTTCGTTTTAAAAGGAAAGTATAAAAATCCCTTGGACTTAAGGGAATGTGTTTTACTATTGTTTAACTCTAATATAACGGCTTTATGGGGAGTTGGTTATATTAGCTTGTGAAAGTTTAATGGATAAAGGTTTTGATGATTTGAACTTGTGGAAGGAAAATGGTTTTAAGGCATGAGTTGCCTAAGGCTTTACAAGAAATGAAGTCACTTAATTTAGAAGCTTGAGATAGTTTTAAAAGGAAATGTGACTTGTTTTGAAAAGAAATCGTAACTTGATACTATGGTGATTAGTATCTTGGAATTTTTGTATAAAAAGAGTTATTTCTTAAAAGGTTAGAGGTACATGATACTTGGGTTAAATTCCCGGATTTTTACTAAAAGACATGATCGTGCCTTAGGTATACTAAAATGAGAGGATGTATTAATACTATTAATAAGAAGTTAGGTGATTCTTAACTTGCTTGAGTTATGATAGGCCGGTAGTGCTTATGTTGTGATGTGATAGGTCGGTAGTGCTTATGTTATATTTTATTAGCGGATGAGCTATGTTATATATGTTTATATTGTTACGGGTAAACCAGAGTTATTATTTATGCCATGGATTTGCTACCCGTGATGCGAGTGCGGCTTGTACTCACGCGGATGCGGATCATAGGATCCATGCGGGTGAAATAGTCTCATGCGAGTACGCGATGGTACTCATGCGGATCCACAGGATCCATGCGGGTGAAATAGTCTCATGCGGGTGAAATAGTCCTATGACGAGGCGGATGACCTCATGCGGGTCCACAGGACCTATGCGGGTGAAATAGTCCCAGGAGTAGGATTGCTTAATGATACTACGGGCGAGGTACCCTGTTTTGATCGTGAGCCTCCTATTTTTATGCTATAAAACTTATACTTGTTACTCTCATTATTAGTAAGGCACAGTGCAACATAATTTGATTTTATCTATAACTTGATACATTTTGGACTTATGATATTACTCTGATATTTTCGATTTACATACTTGGTATGTTGTGTGCGACCCGCCCTTCGGGGCTGCGTTCATCTGTGAGTAAGGAAGCGGTGGTAGATCCTCATTCTAGGATCTTGTACTCAGTGTCGTGAGCTCCATTCTTGGAGGCTCGACTTTTGGTATGGTTCTCCTGGAGTCGTTGATATTTTGTACATTCATGGCATGGCGGGGCCTGTCCGTCATAGTGTTATTCATTCTTAGAGGCACGTAGTCTTGTCGAACTTGGTTTGTTAAGGATGTGACTGTTCGGTTTATGTACTTTTGGGTTAGCCAGTTTAGGCTAGACTATTCTATATCTTAATGGTTGTTTATCTTGAGTTTATATTAGTGATTTTCTCGATGTTGTGTCACTAGGGTGCGGGTTAAGACACCGGTCACGGTCCGGTTCGTCGTGACAAAAGTGGTATCGAGCGATTAATCCTCGGAAAGAGTCTGAGCCGTATCTAGTAAGTCTTGATTATCGGTGTGTTGTGCACTACATCTATAATCGTGAGGCTGCAGGATATTTAGGATTAGTTCCCGTTCTTTCACTCTAGATCGTGCAATAGAGTGTTATAGGTTGAATTTCCTCCGCGTATTTTCTGTATCGATTATGTCTCGCGCAGCAGCAACCCGAAAGCAAGCGATGAGAGAACTACGGTAGGGGCAAAGTCGCGAGGCACGGCCGGTCCTTACGAGCGAGTGTTTGGACGGCGAAGTTCTACGTCGCCAAGTCGAAGCGGCAGCGGCGGCTCACGACCGCGATACACGAGCCTCGATCCAGCGGCGGCGGAGGATATGGGCTACTGAGAATAGCCGATTCGCGCGAGATCGTGGCGACGGGAGATAGGTTGAAACAGCGATTCCATTGCACTGTAGTTCGGACAGAGTGCTAGCTCGAGGCGAGAGATTTTGAGTTGTAGCCCACGAGTTTTGGTCGAGACACGAGATGATCTCGGAGTTTATCAAACGATTCTGTGGATCGTAAGCGGTGTCCGGGGCTTCGTAGTCGATGGTCTTGAGTTCGCATCGAGTGCGGGATCTGACGATCGTGGTATGATTCATGGGGGCTGTCGGAGGAGCATGCGCTCGGCCGTTTGGGGCGAGTTCTCGAGGCATTCAGCCATTTCTTGCCACCGCAGATGAGAGGCTCGGGCGATAGATTTTGGCCCGAGGCAGAATGGGCGGGCGGTCCGAATACAACGTGGAGTTTGATTCATTAGCTAGGTATGTGCCCGCATTGGTAGCGAACATGGAGGCGAGTGCACCGCTATGTCACGGGACTCGATGATCACTTGGCGAGAGTTGCTCGGGGTGGCTCTCCGGTAGGGCATGACATTGCCGCGCACGCATGCTCTACGGTGTGAGCGGTAAGCGGATCGGCAGTATCGCGAAGAAGGCGGGGCAGCAGGTCCTCTGGTAGTTTTAAGGGTAGACAACCCAAAGACAAACGATTTGCACCACGGCCGGTCGAGCGCTCCACCATCTTGGGGCGTCTGAGTATTCGGGAGCGGGGCGGGGTTCGAGGCCGGGTTTCGGAGGACGAGTTCGGTCGAGATGAGGCCACCTATGCCTCGGTGTGGTCGATGGTGATTGCCATTATGAAGTGTCGTGTTCCTCCGAGAGCTTGTTATTCTTGCGGCGGCGAGGCGTTTGAGAAGATTGCGTCGGCAGTGGCGGGAATATGATGGCTCGGTAAGCGGTCGATGGTCGGATCTTCATCGTCGATGGCGTCGCCGGGAGCGGTATTCCGCGGACGAGCGGGCGCGGCGGTCGTGGTAGAGGTTCGATTCTAGCGGTCCTCGAGCGCATTTATGCTATGTCGGCCGCCCGGGACGGGGCGTCACGATGTCGTCACAGTACATTGTTGGTTTCTTCTTTGTGATGTTTATGCTTTGATAGATCTGAGTTCTACCTTGTCCTATATATCTCCTCATATTCTTTGGTAGGATAGGGATAGAGCAGTCCATAGAATCCTTTGAGGTGGCTACGCCGTCGGTGCCTTGGTATTAGGCGGCGGGTATATAAGGCTTGCCCGATGACTATAGATGGTCGTCATACTCTGGTGACTTGATAGAGTTGGACATGAACTTCGATGTGATTATGGGTATGGATTGGCTAGCGTCTTGCTATGCCTATGTGGGTATGAGGAGATTAGTTCGGTTCGGTTTCTGGTGGCCGGTTGCTCAGTGGAAGGGAATCTGCATCGCCAGGGGTAGGTTTATTTCTTACCTCGAGGCTAGGAAGATGGTGCGGAAGGGTATATTTACCATTTGGTTCGGGTATTCGAAATCGAGGTGAGGCAGGACCTTGATCGATTCGGTGGTTAGAGAGTTTCCGACGTTTTCCCAGACGAGCTTAGGGTATCCTCACGAGAGGAGATTGAGTTTTGCATCGATTTGGCACGGACACTCGACCGATATCTATTAGCCATCTGAGAATGGCACTGCCGAGTTGAGGCGAAAGACCCGGTGAAGGACTTGCTAGAAAAAGGCTTTATTAGGCCTAGTGTTTCTCCTGAGGAGCGCGGTGTTGTTTGTAAAGAAGAAAGATGGGGCGTTGCGTATGTGTATTGATTACGAGCGGTGAATAAGGTAACCATCAAGAATAGATATCCCTCCCGTGATTGATGATTTGTTTGACCGATTGCGGGGCGAGATGTTTTCCAAGATCGACTGCGATCCGGTTATCATCAGTGCGTGTTAGAGGCGAATATCGAAGCGCATTCAGGACCGGTATGGGCACTATGAGTTGAGTAATGTCTTTTAGGTTGACAACGCTCATGGTATTCATGGATTTGATGAATAGGGTGTTGAGCCATTCTTGGATATGTTCGTTATAGTGTTCATTGATGATATCTTAGTGTATTCGCCGCAGCGAGAGCATCTGGATCATTTGAGGGCGGTGTTAGGAGTCCTCGAGGGCCGTGATTGTATGCCAAGTTCTCGAAATGCGAGTTTTAGGTGGCCGGTGGCTTTCTTAGGACATGTTATCGGAGCCGATGGTATTCGGGTTGATACATCAAAGATTGGCGATCGAGACTTGGCCTAGACCCAGCTACCAAGCCAGTGCGCGGCTTTGGGCCTTGCAAGTTATTACAGGAGGTTCGTGGAGAAGTTTGCTTCTATTTCAACCTTTGACTAAGGCGACTCGGAGCGGTATGTTCGATGGGCGGATACTTGTGAGAAAGTTTCCGATTGCTAAAGGAGAAGTTGGCGCCGCCCATTCTTACTCTTCGGAGGGTTTAAATGGATATGTGGTTTATTGTGGCGCGTCGGTGTCGGGCTTGGAGTGCGTCTTGATGCGGCCGCGACAAGGTTATAGCTTATCGTCGGCGGCTTAGGAAACATGAGAAGAACTATCCCGCACATGACTTGGAGGCGTGATGATTCATGCCTTGAAGATCCGGAGACATTATTTATATGGAGTCCATGGACATTTACACGGACTCACGAAGTCTCGGTACATCTTGGCCGAGGAGGTGAACTTGCGGCGAGGCGGTGGTTGGAGCTACTTAAGGATTACGATGTTGATATTACGTACCACCGGGAAGGCGATGTAGCTGCAGATGCCGCAGTCGCGGTCGATGGGTAGTCTATCGATGTTCGAGGCGAGAGAAAGGGATATGGTCAGAGTTACACGATTAGCAAGCCTTGGGGTTCGTTTGGTTGATTCCGTTGTAACGAATTCGGGTTCGAAGGTCGCCAGTCTTCCATCGTCGAGGAGGTGAAGAGGCGGCGATATGAGGATCCGATTTTGAGTGCGATGCAGAGATGCAACTCTCCGGGAAGAGAAGAGTTTATTTGAGGTAGCCGGATGGGGTGCTAAGATCGGCGGTTGTGTGTTCGATGTAGCGAGGACTTCGTCGGATTGCGGGAGGCAGCGGTGCTCGTTATTCGATTCATCCGGTCGACTAAGATGTACCATGACCTCGAGGGCATGTATTGGTGGGATGGTTTGAAGAGGGCGTGGTCGGTTTTGTTGCCCGATGTCCTAATTGTCGTGAGTTAAGGTTGAGCACGAAGCGGTGGCTATTACGGTATTGATATTCCGATGTGGAAGTGGGAGGTGGTCACATGGACTTTATTACGGGTTACCTCGCACCCGAGGAGACATGATTCCATTTGGGTTATTGTTGTGGTGTGAAATCAGCCCACTTTCTTCGATCGGGCGGCGTTTTGGTAGGACTATGCGGATTATATATTAGAGATTGTGAGATTGCGGAGTCGGTGTCGATTATATCGAGATAGAGAGCGATTCACGGCTAACTCCGGAGGTCCTTCGAGAAGGATTAGGGACACGGTGAGTCTCAAAGCGGCGTTTCATCCTCGACGGACGGTAGCGCACTATCGAACAACGAGGATATCTTTGCGGGCTTGTGTTATTGATTTGGGGTAATGGGAGGATTATTTACCTCTTGTAGAGTTTGCTTATAACAACGGCTACCATTCTAGTGTTCGGATGGCGCCTTATGAGGCCTTATACGGGAGGAAGTGCAGTCACCGATAGGTTGGTTTGAAGTGGGAGAAGTGCGATTAATCGGGCGGTTGGTTGTGAGCGATGGATAAGGTGAAGCTTATCCGGGAAGCGGTTATTGGCAGCCAGTCGGCGAAATCATACGCAGATCATCGGCGTCGACACTTAGAGTTTGAGGTCAATGATTGGGTCTTTACGAAAGTGTCACCCATGAAGGGTGTGATGAGATTTGGGAGAAAGAAACTTCGGCCCAGTACGTTGGGCGTATCAGTTGTCAGAAAGAGTGGGCAAGGTTGCCTATGAGTTGGATCTGCCGTCCGATCTTGGCGGTACATCCGATTTTCACGTGTCTATGTTACGGAAATGCGTTGGAGATCCGTCAGAGTACACCGGTCGGGATGTCGGTGTGAGGAGTTATCGTATGAGAGAGTCCCATAGCGATACTCGATCGTCGAGTTAGACGACTTGGACGAAGGGCGTGGCTTTCGTCAGTCTTATGGCGGAGCGAGCAGGAGGAAATGGCGTGGGAGCGAGAGGATGACATGATGAAGAAGTATCCTCACTTATTCCCTACACCTCCAGGTAACCCACTTTCCTGCTTGTTAGTTTTGATTTAGCAATTGTGCTTAAGTATTGTTGTGGCTCGGGAGCATTCTTATTTGCAAAGGAATAGTTAAGAAGATATGTTTATATTGTGTTTTGTGTAAGGCTAGAAGGAACATTCGGGACGAATGTTTCTAAGGGGGGGAGAATGTTATACCCCGTGGTTCGGGCCGTTCGTGTGGGGCCGTGCGAGAAATTAGAGAAACACGTTCAGGGGCACGAGGCGCGCGCGGAGCGCGGCGCCATGGCGCGAGTGAATCTTGATGGCTGAAGTTCCAGTAGCCATGTACTGAAGCAGGCCATGGCCGAAAGATCCGAGTCCGCAGGAGTTGTGGCGCCGGGAATCGGGAGGCGCCGAAAGGGAAATTTGGGCGAAAAACTTAGAAAGTCTGATTTTTGTTTTAAAAGAGGCTATGGGAGGGTGACAAATGTCCCCCCCCCCATCTGATTTCTGCTACATGCATTATATTGACCAAGACTTGGACATTTCTTTCAACTTTTCATCTTTACACTCCATCTCTCTCTAAGTTAAAAAGCTCATCCTTCTCTCTAAATTCCCAAGAGGAATTCTAGCCTAAGGGAAAAATCTGAAAAGTGTAATAGGAAGGAAAGGTTATTACAAGCTTGTGAAGACTATTGTGGTGGTGTTCTTGGAGAAAAGGCTAGCAAGGTGTTGGAATAAGTTTGGCTAAAACTTAAGGTAACATTTCTTCTCTTGTAGTTGGTATTGGGTGTTGCATGTTTAATAGGAAGAACTTGTAGTTGGAAAAATGCACTTAGAGTAGTTGCATGTAAGAAATGGGGTTGATTATGAAAGAATTGGTTAGGGGGATATTATGAACATGTTGTTGCCTAAATACTACATTAGACTTGTTGGGTTAGTTGTTGTAACTTGTGGGGCTGAATTTTACACACCAAAGTTTAGGTGTGTAATCCCTAGTGTTGGTTGGTTGTTGAGCCTTAAACATGGCATTTGAGCGTTAAAAATCGACCTTGGAAAGGTGGCAATGTATGTAGAAACAAAGGAAACGCTGCCCAATTTTCCGTAGGAAATTGGTGACTTTAACTTGGAAATTCTGCATTGTAATTAGAGCTTGATAAACGTATTGTGGTCATTTTAGGTTGACATACTACGTGCGGTAAATTGGACTTAGCTTGTGGATTGACCGAAGAGGTATGTGGAGCTTTCCTATCTCTTGAGCATGATTAGTTGTACCTATGTAGTACGGTGAGCGTCTGAGATTTGGAAATCTTCGTTTGTTATAAGTATTTGATACTTGCCGTTTTAAAAGGAAAGTATAAAAATCCCTTGGACTTAAGGAATGTGTTTTACTATTGTTTAACTCTAATATAACGGCTTTATGGGAGTTGGTTATATTAGCTTGTGAAAGTTTAATGGAGAAAGGTTTTGATGATTTGAACTTGTGGAAGGAAAATGGTTTTAAGGCATGAGTTGCCTAAGGCTTTACAAGAAATGAAGTCACTTAATTTAGAAGCTTGAGATAGTTTTAAAAGGAAATGTGACTTGTTTTGAAAAGAAATCGTAACTTGATACTATGCCGATTAGTATCTTGGAATTTTTGTATAAAAGAGTTATTTCTTAAAAGGTTAAGTACATGATACTTGGGTTAAATTCCCGGATTTTTACTAAAAGACATGATCGTGCCTTAGGTATACTAAAATGAGAGGATGTATTAATACTATTAATAAGAAGTTAGGTGATTCTTAACTTGCTTGAGTTATGATAGGCCGGTAGTGCTTATGTTGTGATGTGATAGGCCGGTAGTGCTTATGTTGTGATGTGATAGGCCGGTAGTGCTTATGTTATGTTTTATTAGCCGGATGAGCTATGTTATATATGTTTATATTGTTACGGGTAAACCCCGGGTTATTATTTATGCCATGGATTTGCTACCCATGATGCGAGTGCGGCGCTTGTACTCATGCGGATCTGGATCATAGGATCCATGCGGGTGAAATAGTCTCATGCGAGTACGCGATGGTACTCATGCGGATCCACAAGATCCATGCGGGTGAAATAGTCTCATGCGGGTGAAATAGTCCCATGTGAGGCGGATGACCTCATGCGGGTCCACAGGACCTATGCGGGTGAAATAGTCCCAGGAGTAGGATTGCTTAATGATACTACGGGCGAGGTACCCTGTTTTGATCGTGAGCCTCCTATTTTTATGTTATAAAACTTATACTTGTTACTCTCATTATTAGTAAGGCACGGTCTGACATAATTTGATTTTATCTATAACTTCAAGACATTTTGGACTTATGATATTACTCTGATATTTTCGATTTTACATACTTGTACGTTGTGTCGACCCGCTTCGCCGGGCTGCGTTCATCTGTGAGTAAGGAAGCGGTGGTAGATCCTCATTCCTAGGATCTTGTACTCAGTGTCGAGCTCCATTTCTTGGAGGCTCGACTTTTGGTATGGTTCTCCCTGGAGTCGTTGATATTTTGTACATTAAGGGGCATGACGGGGCCCGGTCCCGTCCTAGTATTATTCAATATTAGAGGCAAGTAGTATTTTGAGAACTTGGTTTGTTAAGGATGTAAATTGGTTTATGTACTTTTGGGTTAGCCATTTTGGGCTGAACTATTCTATATCTTAATGGTTGTTTATCTTGAGTTTATATTCATTGGTTTTCTCGATGTTGTGTCACTAGAGTGCGGGTTAAGGCACCGGTCACGGTCCGGTTAGTCGTGTGACAGAGTCACCGACATGACTTGGGTTTAGTATCAACTGGAGTAGAAGTGAACTTACAAGATGACATCCCAGCCCTCTAAATGATCTCTGTTGCATACTTTCTCTGTGATAAGAACAATCCACCTGCGTGACGAGTGACTGCAATCCCCAAAAAGTAACTCAATGGGCCCAAGTCCTTCATGACAAACTCAGAACTGAGCATTGTCATAATAGACTTTCGCAGAGCATCAGAAGAGGCAGTCAAGATAATATCATCCACATATAATTGAATATAAGCCATCGAAGAACCGCGATGATATATGAATAATGAATTATCAGACCTGCTGTGAGAAAAACTCATAGTCGAAACATAATCAGCAAACCTTTTATACCAAGCTCGTGGAGACTGCTTAAGCTCATACAAGGACTTATTCAACAAACAAACATGATTAGGATATCTAGTATCCCTAAACCCCAAGGGATGATGCATATACATTGTCTCCTTGAGATCACCATGTAGGAACGCATTCTTCATATCTTGCTGTTGAATGGGCCATTATTTTGAAAGAACCAAGTTGAGCATAGTGCGAATGGTAGCCGGCTTGACCACTGGGCTAAATGTTTCACCACAATCCACATCAACCTGCTGAGTCTTACCATCACCTACAAGATGAGTCTTATGTCTTGCAAATGAATCATCAGAATTTCCCTTATGAGCAAAAATTTACATAGACCGAATAATATTAACACGGATGAATGGTACGACTCCGCGTCTTATTATCAATAAGAGCATTATATTCATCGGTCATGACAATTTTCCAATTAGGGTCATTTAAGGCAGACACAAGATTACGGGATAATGATGATTTAAGAACATTAAAATTTAAATTAAAATGATTTTTGATTTAAAAATACCCCGTTGACTGCGAGTGACTGGACCATGACTCTGAGCTGGATTTGGTGAATTTTCAGAAATTTTCGTCGAAGGCACCGCGACGCCGAGGTCTAGGGCCACGACGTCTGATGAACAACACTATTTGGAATTTTGGCGCCGCGGCGCTGGCGACGACGAAAAATTATTTTGGTTACTGGAAGATTGGAGTCGCGGTGCCTCCCCTAAGGGTCGCGGCGGCGATGGTTACGAAACAGTTCTTGCTGATAGGCGCGATGGCGCCTCACTGGTCGCTTGGCCGGAGACGAACTTTGTGACAGATATGAAAAATGACGGAGAATATAGGGGGAGATATCATCATCCAAAAAATCATACGAACTAGGCATGAGTTTTTCTACTTTAGAGAAAAGGAATTGAGATTCATCAAAGAGAACATGACGACTAATGATGATTCGTTTAGAATACAAATCAATGCATTTATAACCACAGTGATTTGACGGATAACCCAAAAATACACAATGAGTAGAACGTGCCTGAAGTTTTTTTATTGCGGTGGATGGAAATAGTGGATAACATAAGCATCCGAAGACCCTAAGATGGAATACGAAGGAGTTTTATTGTATAATACTTGAAGAGAGGAAGAATATGTCAAACCTTTAGAGGGAAGAATATTAAGTAGATCTGTAGCCATTTGTAGCGCATGATGCCAAAACAACGGAGGGACGGAAGAATGAACCAATAAGGTGCGGATAATGTTGTTAATGGTACGAATTTTTCGTTCAGCTTTCCCATTTTATGAAGACGTATGAAGACAAGAAAAATGAAAATTTATCTCATATTGAGCACAAAACTCCCTAAACTCCCCATTGTCATACTTTTTACCATTATCACATTGAATGTTCTTTATTTTCCGTTCGAATTGATTTCTTATGAAAGCTCTAAATTTTACGAAGATGGAAAAAACTTGAGATTTTTTCGCAATTGGAAACGTCCATAAAAATTTAGAATAATCATCCAAGAATAAAACATAATATCGATGACCCATAGAACTAAGAACGGGAGATGTCCATAAATCGCTATGAATAATATCATATGATATTGAAGTATGAGAATTCGAAGCTACAAACGGCAATTTAATAATTTTTTCTAAAGAACAAGATTGACAATTTGGAGTACTACACGTACCCTTACAGGAAATAGACTTATTGTTATTTAAACCAGAAAAAATAGATGACCCCAGATGACCTAGACGAGCATGCCACAATGAAGGAGCAAAAGCTGCAAAAGTGGATGGCATGGCTTGGCGCGAGATGCTGAGACTTGGTGTGATTGGATAAAGATCCCCCTACTATCACACCTCATGAGAGGACTACCCACCCGTCTTGAAATCTTTCACAGAAAATCCAAACGGATCAAATTCAATAGAAAACCAATTATCAGTGGTGAATTTACGGACATACACCAAATTTTTAATTAGTTTTGGGGCATGAAGGGTATTTTTCAAGACAAGTGGTGGATGAGGAGTGGACAAAGTTTTATTACCATAACCCTTAATTGTAATAGAATTGTCATTATCAACAATTATACCACGATTACTGCTCAAATTGGAATAAGACGAGAGCGTACCTTGGTCGGATGTCATGTGGGCAGTGGCGCCTGTGTCCATGTACCAATTAGGGTCCGATTGAGTCAAGTCGAGTGTGTGCATTGCGACTTCAATGTCGATTTGTGTGGTTCCTTGTGCGTGATGAGCCTGAGTGGAATGAGACTCGAGTATGCGATCGCCGCCTCAGCCCATGGTGATGCAGAACTCGGAACGATCCGAACCGCCCGGGAAGAAGTGGGGCGCTTGGCACGGCTGAGATAAGCGCGGCGGCGCTATACTATGTTGGGACCCACTACCACCGAGGGCCAGGGCCAGGCCCGGACCTGCACTTGCACTGCGGTGGCTGACCCTCCACCGCCACCATTCCGGTTACGTCCGTTGTTCCCGCCGCAATTCTTGCCATTATTTTTCCAATTTTGACCCTTCTTACCACCACCATTATTGTGATTTTGGGTCACGTTGGCTGGATTAAAAGGGGGGAAATTTGAAGCAGTCATCATAACGATGGGGCTAGCCTCGATAGATGCTTCTTTTAGCCAAACTTGTTTTCTCCAAAGTAAGCATGGAGCGGGCTTGATAGAACTCCGGCAGGGGGTTACTTTGACGAATAACCGAAGCAACCCCGGTATAAGCTTCGGACAGACCGACAATCATCTGAAGGACGAGACGACTATTAGTAACAGGAGCACCCACGTTGCGAAGCTGATCTGCCAAGTCTTTGAGGCGTTTACAATAAGAAGAAACGTTTGGAAAATTCGTTATAGCAACTTGAGAAAATTCCTGCTCAAGGATAACAATTCGAGAATGACTGTTATCTTGGAAGATATCACGAAATCGATTCCACGCCTCCATAGATGTGGAGTTGGGTTCCATAATAGTGTGTAAAAGGTCCAAGGATATAGTGGCATAAATCCACTGGAGAACATTTGCATCAAACATGACCCATAAGTTTAGATCTGCTTCTTTGGTGGGCACAACTGTTGTAGACGTAGAAGTCGTCATATCACCCCCCATTTGAAGGAGTTGGAGGGATGATGTGGTGAAGAACTTGACGTGCCATGACATGAATCTTAAACAATTCCGCCCACGTCCCATATTGCACGTTTTCTAGATCAAGAACAATAGGGAGAACGCTCTTGATGTTGGAAACTGTGAGGGCAGTATGAAACGTGTTTTTACCAGTCATAGTGAATAAAACACGGAGATTCGGAGAAGGGAATTTGGGAGAGAGGATTTTTGGAAGAGAAGGGCCATCGCTTTGGGCAAAAATCCGAGAGCAAGGGTCGCGACTGTGAGCAAAAAATCCGAGAGGGAGAAAGAGAGTTTTGAGGAGCGGAGGCAAGGTAAAGAGAACCTAGACTCTTGATACCATGAAATAATTAATTTCTTGATTATTCTTACTGATGAAAAACATATATATACAAGTTACAATAAGAGAATCTTATTCTTATTTTACATCTAAATCTCTATTCTATAAGGATATTAACTATACAATTATGATAATATTATAATCCTAATTAAGGTACAAAATCAATATGAAAAATATACACAATATACTGAAAATTGTGAACAGTGCCACGTCGCTGGGAAGGCTGGGTCGCGGCGCGGGCCTCTGGGCCTTATTTAACAGTTTTAAGTTAGACCCTAGTTGAACTGCTAGGACAAAATAAGGAGGTCCCTATCTTGTTTGACTATTCATCTTCATTATCTGGCAACGCATCTCTCCAATATACCAACTAAACAAAATCATAGAATAATGCAATTTTAGTATTTAAGTACCTCATCCACCCTAAAAAACATGAAAATACAGTTTATTTTGTGCCTCGTAACTGACTCATTTACTGTGTGGCAGTAAGAGCTGCATATGTTTGACTAGTGAAATTTGTGGAACACAAAATCTTTGGATTCATACAGTAAAACTTACTAAGATTATTGTAATGTCCCGCGTTTTGTGAAAATCAAACAAAGTCATATTGATTGGTGTGCCACACCAGGGGCGGATCTACGTCCCTGATAGTGGTTGTTCGGAAAAAAAAATCACAGCGTTGTATAAGGGAATGAGGATGTTGTGCTTGTTCAAAAGTGGAAAATAGAACTGCAAAAAAAAAAACGCTTGTTCGCGTGCACAACTTTAAACACAACAGGTCCGCTACTGGCCACACCACTAAGGCTGTTAGCGGTCCGGATACTTCCGATAATTATCCGAGAATCGGATCGGTAAATCTGGACCGATACTCGGACAGAAAAGTTAACGGTTCGGATACGAGTACCAAAAAATTCTCCGGACCGATAAGGAGCCGGACCGGTAACACCCCTACACACCACACCCTCTCTCTGCACAAATATCCAAAGTCAACCCAGCCAACGATTCTCTTCCTTTACTTGGCTGTTGCCTGTTGGAATAACACCTAAAAATTTGAAAAAAAATAAAGAGGCAAGGTATTTTTTAAATAATGCAATATTATATTTGTCCTCATATGCATGCCAAATGTTTTGATTCAATATCTTAATTGCAGATTTACTAATTTAGATTTAAAACAAAGTCATACCGTGTTTGATTAAACATGACCATATGTAATAAAATAATTATTCTGATCCAAAACATAATTTTCAGGGAAATCAAGAAAGAAGATATCTCTCATTCATGTGTGCTTTCTTGTTCTACTTAATAACAGACTTGTTTTCAGAGTTATGTTTAACTTTTTTATTATATCCCATCTAAATGGAGCACTGTTTAGTATGATCCAATTATGAAACGTTATCTAAATGCTACGAGTACTATCTCCATCCAATTTTACTCGATATTATTCAACATTTAATTTAAGATGCTTATTTAATTCGTGTATTACATAAGTCGTAGCCAAAGAAAACTATAAAGGTATGATTCACACGTTATTTTCATAAATAAAACATAACATTAAAATCTAAAACTTGTATAGTATGAATTATTGAAAGTATTAGAAATCTATATATAATGTAAAACTATGAATAGACAATTATACGTGGTACCTCTCTATGATCAATGATTCTATTTATCTTTTTTCTCCTTTTTTGGTTTTTATATCATTTTTAATTATTTTATTTTAATTAAAAAAGTCATCTCGATAACTCACACTGTTAAGATCCTAGTTACGAGACTAATTATGATTGTCTGTGAAATTCTCCATGTAAGGAGATGGAACAAGGAACAGAAAAGAAGGGGAAGAAGAAGATCGATTTTGTGGAAGCCTTTCTGTTACTTTTCTTATCTAGCCAACTAGTATTTACAGTACAAACTTTGCACTATAAACCACTTATTACAAACATAGACACTAGCAACTATTAACTAACAAAGTGACAGAAATGTAAACACTACAATGCAGCAACATAAGTCCAAGATGACTAACATAAGCCCAAGACAACATAAGCCCAAGATAACTAACATAAGCCCAAGATAACTAAGTGTATAACTAGTGTATATCTAGTGTATCTATATCCTCAACACGCCCCCTCAAGCTAGGAACTAAAAACAAGTTCTTTAGTCCTAGCTTAGACAATAGATAATCATGTCTTCCAATTGTCAAGCCCTTAGTAAGAATGTCGGCAGGCTGCTCAACAGTGTGTATATAGAGTGAGTTGATTAATCCTTGCTGCAACTTCTCCCGAATAAAATGACAGTCGATATCGATGTGCTTAGTCCTCTCATGAAGTACGAGAATTGGCTGCAATCTGTAATGAAGACTTGCTATCAATGTGTATAGGAGCTGGAAGTTGGGCGAGAGCGATCGGTGTGGAAAATAGACGAAGCGAGATCACTTCGCTGCGGCGGGCGTGCTTCGATATTCACCTCAGCGAGCTTGAGACACGATGGTGCTTCTTCGACTTACAGGAGATGAGGGAAGTCCCAAAGAAGACCAAATACCCAGTGACAGATCTCCTCGTAAGGAGGCATGAGGCCCAATCAACATCACAGTAGGTGGTGAGACAATCAGTGTTACCAACAGGCATAAAAAGACCCAAATCTGGGGCCTGTTTCAAGTATCGAACCACTCGATGTGCAGCTAGAAGATGAGAAGCCTTCGGACACTGCAAGAACTGGCTTAAGCATTGTACAACAAAAGAAATATCAGGTCTGGAATTCGTCAAATATAGTAACCTGCCAATGAGTCTCTGATAGCCTGCGGGATCCTCTAGTAATGGATCATGCACTAGATCCTTGGTTGTTGAAGAATCTGCAGCCACATGTTGGTCGTACAACACAGAGGTTAGCTTGGTATTGAGCTCCATAAGGGACTTGGCAGGCTTCAAGCAAATAGGCCAAGATCAGAGATCAACTCCACTGCATACTTCCTCTGATGCATCACTATACCACTGCTATTTCTAGCAAATTCAAAGCCGAGAAAGTACCTCAGAATCCCCAAGTCCTTGATCTTAAAATTTTGTTGCAGATTCAACTTTGTCTCCTGAATAAGGCTCTCATCATTGCCCGTAATAAGTAAATCATCCACATAAATGAGTACCACTACTATTTTGTCACCAATATTCTTAGTAAGTAGAGAATAGTCAAGCTGGTTTTGATCAAATCCTGAGCCTTGCAAAGCAATGGTTAATTTTATATTCCACTGCTGAGAAGCTTGTTTTAGGCCATAGAGTGATTTGGTTAACTTACACACCTTGCCTTGCTTATTGTCGAAACCTTGAGGCATATTCATGTACACCTCCTCTTTAAGATCACCCTGTAAAAATGCATTATAGACATCCATCTGATATATGTGCCAGTTTTTAGAAGCTGCTACTGACACTACTGCCCTTACAGTAACCATCTTTGCCACTGGAGAGAAAGTCTCTTGATAATCAACTCCCTCCTTTTGATTGTAGCCCTTTGCCACTAGCCTTGCCTTGAACCTTTCGACTTCACCATTTGCTTTATACTTGATCTTATAGACTCATTTGCACCCAATGACCTTCTTATTTCCAGGAAGATCTGTGACCTCCCAGGTGTTGTTATTTTCCAAAGCCTGCATCTCAAGGTTCATGGTCTCTACCCATCTAGTGTCTTTCACAGCCTCATAATATGAAGTTGGCTCATGCTCAACTTCAATTTTAGCAATGTAACTTTTGTACCTTACATGTAATCCAGCATAGCTCAAGTTATTAGCCATGGGATACAAGCAATCTTATCTACTTTCTGTGTCCCCTGTATGTGATACTTGGATAAAATCCTTCATCCAAGTAGGTTGTCTTCTGCTTCTATCTGACCTCTTTAATGTTGGCTCAGATTCAGGACTGAGACTGTCATCTGTCTGCTCCTGATGCCTCTCTTCAGCTACCAAAACTTCTTGAGGTTGGTGATCTGCTCCACCAGGTGCAGGAATGTGTTGAAATATATCATTATCATCCTCCAATGCTCTTTGTTGTGTCTGGTCTGGATTCAAGTCAATATCACCTTCAAAGGACTTCTTCTGCTCAAAAGGGAAGATGTCCTCATAGAATGTCACATCCCTGCTCACAAACAGAGCATTGTTAGATAAATTTAACAGCTTGTAACCCTTCTGTCTAGAATAGTATCCAAGCAGTACTGCTTTAATGGCCCTTGTGTCAAACTTATCAAGCTTGACTAGATTAGTTGCATAGCAAAGACAGCCAACAACTCTTAAGTGAGACAGAACTGGTGCCTTCTTATATAGTTTTTCATAGGGAGAAATGTTTAAGATCCTAGTTACGAGACTAACTATGATTGCCTGTGAAATTCTTCATGTAAGGAGATGGAATAAGGAACAGAAAAGAAGGGGAAGAAGAAGATCGATTTTGTGGAAGCCTTTCTGTTACTTTTCTTATCTAGCCAACTAGTATTTATAGTACACAGTTTGCACTATAAACCACTTATTACAAACATAGACACTAGCAACTATTAACTAACAAAGTGACAGAAATGTAAACACTACAATGCAGCAACATAAGCCCAAGACAACATAAGCCCAAGATAACTAACATAAGCCCAAGATAACTAAGTGTATAACTAGTGTATATCTAGTGAATCTGTATCCTCAACACACACCCATTCATCTTCATAACTTCTCTTAATTAGTATTATTAGTTTCATAATTTCTAATTTAATGTATAAGTTATGACACCTAATTAAAATCACACCAATAATATGGTATTCTCAATCCAATAAATGAAGAATATTGTAGAACTAAGGAGGAGATCAAAAACTCAAAATGGAGAAAATATTGATGAAGAAGGAACTATTTTCATGTCAGGCACTCAAATATTAATTTAGCAAGTGAGTGAGTGTTTTGCTACTTTTATTATATAAATATCTTTTAGAATGTTTAATTTTTGTCACCTTTTAAATTATTATGTTATAGAACTTCTATTGTTGATCTTCTTTTTCAGTTTGTTCGTTGTGGAATGGATGAGGAGATTAAAAGCACAAACTGAAGAAAAATATTGATGGAGAAGGAACTATTCTCATGTCAGGTACTCAAATATTTATTTTAGCAAGTGAGTGAGTGCTTTAGTACTTTTATTATATAAATATCTTTATAATGTTTAAATTTTGTTCACCCTTTAAATTATTATGTTATAAAACTTTTTGTTCGTGACATAACTTTGCTGAGAAGGGTTCATACCTTTTAGTTTAGTCTAGAATTTTTATATTTATACTCTTTAATAGATGAAAAGCTATATCTATATATAATCTAAAGCTAGGAATAAACAAGCATACGTGACACCTCTCTATCACCAATGATTCTATTTATTTATTTTTCTCATTTTTTGGCTTTTTATATCATTTTAAATTATTTTATTTTAATTTACAAAGTCATCTCCATAATTCACTCCCCTTCATCTTCATAATTTTTATTCTTAATTAATATTAGTAATTAATTTCACAATTCATAATTTAGTTTAATGTACAAGCTATGACACCTAATTAAAATCACACAAATATGGTATTTCTCGTTCCAATAAATGAAGAGTATTGTAGAATGTATGAGGAAGCACAAAATTGTAGAACTGATGAGGAAATCATAAGCACAAAATAAAAAAAATGTTGATGGAGAAGGAATTGTTCTCATGCCAGGTACTCAAATATTTATTTTAGCAAGTTAGTGAGTGTCTTGATACTTTTATTATATGAATATCTTTTAGACTGTTTAATTTTTTTCACCCTTTAAATTATGATGTTATAGAATTTCTATTGTTGATCTTCTTTTTCAGTTTGTTCGTGACACAAAATTAGCCAACTTGTTAAGAATGATCATCGTACCTTTTAGTTTAGTCTGGATTTTTTATATTTATACTCCTTAATATATGAAAAATAAAATATATAGACTTTATTGCTTAGATAATTTTGATTGGTAAGCTAAATAATTTTAGCAAAATCTACTACCATATATATTATAAAGCTATGACACTTTTCTTTGGACAAAAAACACAATTATCTTTTTCCTCTTCTTCTTTTTCTTTTTTTGTTTAAATTTCTCCATATTTCCTATTTATTTTATTGGCATGAACATCCTAATTATTTCTATAAGAATAAGTAATGTTTTTGGGAAGATGATAGGACGCTTAGAAGAGAGTCTTATATATTCAATTACGGAGTGTAAGACCTAAGCATTGTGTCTGAGTGGGCGAATGACTTCTTTTTTCACCAAATCCAGAAGGGAAGGGCGATAGTAAGTAGGGCGAGCAGCGTCTTGTCTCTCGTGAAAAACACGTCATTTTTTTATCAGGATTTTGATTTTTTTCTTTTATTTAGATTTTACACTTTTATCTTCAAAACTCTCAATTTAGGTGCTCACAAAAAAAATCACGTTTGTCTCTTACGTCAAGCATCTGTTTCTTCATTGGAAATGACATTTGAATATTTGATACAAGGTACGTTGCTATTTTTGTTCTTCTTCATGCTCTTTATAATATTATTTAGTTTATTTAGAAATTGCTAGAATATTATTGATTTATGAAGAAAAAGTCAATATTTGCGAAAAAATTGCTATGGTAATAGATATTTCCCCCTCTTTGACGAAGAACAATTATTGTTTTTCTTCATTTTTTCTATTTCCCCCATTTATATGTGTTATGCTCAAAAGTCACTTCTTAACTCTTTTAATTATGATTAATTGCGATATGTTTAAAAAAATATTAAATGAGGATGCTGAAAAGGGATAAATTAAACATTGCATGTTTTATAACTCTTTTTCTTCTTGTAGTTCGTTCATATTTAATTTTATATGAGAAGAATGTGATCATAAATTGCATAACAACAACTACAAAGTATTTGAAACTGAATTCTACATGACAATTGACAAACATAAAGAAAGAAGATCGACTTCCTCATCTTTTAAATGTGTTCCATGCGTTATTCATGTCTGCAAATTTAGAAGTTCAATTAAAAAGAAAGACATCTTTTTCCGGTAGCTATATTGTATCATATAGATTTTTGTGTGGTAACATAGTCATTTAGGTGCTCCAATATTCTAATTTTAATTACATATAATAGAGAGTCCATAATAAGCTTAACATCGTTTGTTTGTGTGTAATTAAAAAGAATACCACTTAGATATTTCAGAAATATAAGATGGTTACCGCTTTCAACTATTTTATCTCTTCTTTTATAAAGTTGTATTTTCTTTATTGACTTGGCACAACCAATCCAAAAAGATCATTATGATCGTTTTCAATAGTGTTACATTTTATAATTATATAATTTATTAATAAGGAAAAGAAGTTCGAATTTAAGCAAAACAAATTATCTCATTTATCTCAACATAATTTATAAAAGCTTATTTTTAAATTTATTAAGATATCGCGTGAAGCACAATCAAATTCACTAGTTTAATATAATAATAATCTTATTGTCAAACATGTCTAATATTTTAAAACGTTTCAAAGTTAAAAGAAGTACTCCTATAGAAGGTGTTGTTGTGATGTGTTAGTGTTAGGTTCTGTGTCCTAACATTTTCCGTAACATGTCTCTTTTTGGTGTTAAGTAAAAACAGGAAAATGTCATCCCAAATGTCGTGACATCTGGGAGGACATTTCTGGCAAAAGTTTTGCCTATCTTCACGAGGCGGTCGAAGTGAGAAGATTTTATGACGTGAATGTTTGGCTTGGTTAGGAGCTAAGGGAAACACGATAGTACTTGACAAGACCAAGTCCAAGGAGAGTGCATAACGGAAGGAGCATTCTCAGGAAGACAAAGTCAAATCTGGTGAGAGTTTTAAGGCTAAAGAATAGCTCCAACCAACCCTATTCTGCTCAACCTCCACCGAGAATCAAGGAGCCTCTCGGGTGGACTCTCCACTATAAATAGAGTGTTCACTCCAAGGTTTTCATATCCAGTTTTGCGAACAAAATTCAGATCCGAGGCGTCTCAAATATTGCCTCAAACACAATTTGGATCGAGCAACCTGTTTTTGTGATTACACTTGTTCAAAATTACGAATTGCTTTCTTAGATCTATAAGTGTTCTTTCAACTCAAAGCAATTGTAATAGGGTGTTTTTCACTTCTATTTTAGATAGATTTTTCAGGCTTAGAAGTTAGGATTTAACTTCTTTTAATCCCTTTTGTTTTACTTGACTTATTCATTCTCGAGGATTTGTAAGATTGTATAAGTTTTATACAATAAATTTTTGGTCATGAGACCACTATAAGTTATATACAATTATATAACTTATGAAAAACAATCTTTGGTGTCCTTGATTTATTTATTGCATCTTAAACTCGGTTTTTAGTTCTGCGTTTTTGTTAATGTTCGATTCGTATCACGAGAACATTTTTGGGAACATTACTTATCGTCTTTAAGTTTACCTCTGTTCTTACGTCTTTGAAATTATTTATTCCATAGTTTAAATACGATAATCCCCTTTCAATTGGTATCGAGTATGACTTGACATAATAAGTGCTACGGTCCTTTCACTTAACTATGGATCCGGTAATCCAAATATTGGTAGACTTCCTATTTTAGATGGATCAAACTATCCTTATTGGAAGATTCGCCACGTTCTCACATCAAATCCATTGATGTTAGAGCATGGAGATCTATTACAAATGGATACATTGTTCCTATGCTTCCACCGGACGAGGAAGGCGACATTTTGGTCAAGCCTGAGGCCGAATGGACTTTCGAAGAAACTAATAGGGCAGGCTTCAACGAAAAAGCACTAAATGCTATTTTCGGATGGGTTGATCTTTATATGTTCAAACTCATCCAAAATTGCTCTACTGCCAAGGATGCTTGGGATACTTTACAAACTCATTGTGAAGGTAGCTCAAGTGTTCAACGAAGCTTCGCATGCTCATGAGTAAGTATGAACGTTTAAGGATGGAGGAATCGGAAGATATTAAAACCTATTTTGAAAAGTTGATTGATATCTCTAATGAATGTCAAGTTCTTGGTTCTCCATTGACCAACAATCAACTTGTTGAAAAAGCCCTTCGATCTCTTCCTGAAAAGTTCAACATTAAGATTTGTGCGATTGAAGAAGCACATAACCTTGCCACAATGGACCTACATACTTTAATGAGCATTCTCAAAACATATGAGATGAACATGGAAAATCAAAGGTCTTTATACAAAGGCAAGGATGTTGCCCTTCAAGCAAAATCCTTAGAGACGGAAGTCAATGAAGAGGATGGAACACTTGAAGAAATTGGGGATGGTGTCAACATTGCTCTTCTTACTCGTAGGTTCAATACGATGTTAAGAAGATTCAACGAAGATAAGAATAAAACTAAGTCTAAAGAGCACCAAAACCAAGGATTCAATCCACGAATTACCAAGAATTTTCCCACCGCACAAAAAGGAAATCAACTTAGGAGAATAAATTCTGACCGAACCAGGTTCGATCCTGACTCGACAAAGATTCAATGTCATGCCGCAGACGGGATGGGCCATTATGCCAACTAGTTTGCAAACACACTAAGAAAGGATGGCAAAAGTCTATGGATTTCACTAAGTTATTATGGCGGCGGAAGAGAATACGTAAATAGAGTCACAAGCAACGCCGCCATTGTTTTGAACATTCTGCCGGGATGATGAAGGTTTAGCTGACTGTGATACACTAAATGTCATGACATTTCCGGGAACATCAGCTGTAACATCTGCAGATACAGCAACAGCAGACAGGTATGAGTTTTTTAATTCTTCAGATGTCAATTGCTTCTGTGGTTTTATTTCAAAAAATGATTCTAATCCTAAGACTCAAGAAGACTCTAAGGATGATATGATTAAGGAATTGCAAGCCCTTTGCAAGGACTTAATCATTGAATCTAATCAACTTGAATCAAAGGTGAAAACTATAACTCGTGAGAATGCAGATTTGATAAGTACCATTACCCGACTGGAAGTGACTCTTACCAAAAAGGATCTTGAATTCGGAAAGATAAGTGCAAAGTTGGATCTGGCCGAAGCAACCTTCAAAAAGCTTAACACAGGCACCTCCAAATTAGATGAAATCCTTAGTATTAGTCAACCTCAATGTACTGGTTTGGGCTACAAGAATTCCATCAATACATTATGCTCCAACTTGTTTGTTAAAAATGGGGAAATGAACCGTAAGAAGGGTAGCAACTATGTGTGGAATTTTTTTAATAAATCTTGACATTTAAAACTTTTTTGCTTTATGTTACTAAAACTCGGAAAGAAAGGTCTTCGAACGTCACAAGAACTTGAGACAAAGACTCAAGAGACTCTCTATCTACAAAAATCGTAAGGTAACAAAAAGGTTTGGGTTCCCATCAAGAAAACAAGTTGTAATGTAGCCATAGCCGCACTAAGGACCAATATCTACGGATCGTGGTACTTTGATGGCTGTTCCGCCATATGACAGAACAAAAGATCTAAAGAACTACTGAAGCTCTAAATGGAGGAAATGTTACATATGGAGGAGGTGGAAAGAGTAAGATAATAGGAAAAGGACGTTAATGTCCCCGAATTCCAAAGACTAAATAATGTCTTGCAGACGTTGATGGTCCGATGGCTAACCTAATTAGTATAAGCCAACCGTGTGATGACAACTTAGAGGTAAGCTTCAATAAACATGCATGTACTGATGATGAAACTAACAAACGATAATGACAGTACAAGAACAAGTGATAATTGTTATCTTGTCGGAGAACATAAGGTATGTAATAGTGTTGGGACTGATGACACAACATTGTGGCATCAAAAACTAGGACATGTCAATTACCATAACCTTAGAAAATTGATATCTTACGAGGCGAAAAGGCATTCCTAAACTAAGTCCCATGAGTGAAACCGTGGTGTGTGAAGATTGTCTCAAAGGTAAGCAAACCGTGTCCTCACAAAGTTGTTCGATTGATGGACATTTCTCGTGCACGCCTCATTGCTTTCAACTTTTACATATGGATCTTATGAGTCCAATCGAGGTAGATAGCCTAGAGGCACGAGTACTCTTTGTGATTGTAGATGACTTTTCAAGATACTCTTGGATATTCTTTTTGAAAGAAAAGTCTCAAACGTTTGACATGTTTAGAATATTGTACTCTAGAATTAGAAATCTATATCATTCCTCTATTTTTGGATAAGATCCGATCATGGAAAGGAGTTTGAAAATAATCAATTTTCTACATTTTGTGAGAAAAAGGTATTTTCCATGAATTTTCTGCTCCCAAAACCCCAACAAAATGGTGTAGCAGAGAGGAAGAATAGAACCCTACAAGAAATGGCTAGAGTTATGCTAAGTTCTAAAATCACAAAACGCTTTTTGGCGAAGCCTTAAACACCGCAAGTCACATCTCTAATAGAGTCTATCTTAGATCAGAACAAAAATGACACCCTATGAGATCTTGAATGGAAAGAAACCAAATCTACGTTACTTTCATGTTTTTGGTGTGTATGCTATGTTCTAAACGATAGAGATAATCGAGCAAAGTTTGACTCTAAGAGTGATAAGGAATTTTCATAGGCTATTATCAAAATAGTCATGCTTACCGAGTGTACAATCTTGAACCAAACTGCATAAGAATCATAACATTGTTTTTGATGATAATGCAGATTATGCAGAAATACACCAAGAATGTATGCCGTCGTGAATAATACAGGAGGGCGGACACGTAAATGCAGATGTTACACCAAATGTCACAACATCCGCAGAACACCAGAATCAAGATGAGAACACCGCAGATCGATGAGGATTCAAATCGAACCGTGATTCAAGACGCAGGATCCTCATCCGTAATCGAAGAAACCATCCCACCAATGTAATGGAGAAGTATTGAAGGAATAAAACAAGGAGAAAAGAGCCAAAAATTACCGAGACATGAAGTATGTGTGTATGTCCACCATACATCACAAGGTAAGTCAATCTTGCTATGTTTCTACTTTGGAACCTAAAAACATTAATGAAGCACTAAAAGACAGTTGGTGGATACAAGCCATGCAAGAAGAACTAGAACAGTTCACCAGAAATGAGGTTTGGGATCTAGTTCCTCGCCCTGATGAGACTAATGTAATAGGAACTAAATGGATCTTTAAGAATAAATCGATTTAACTGGAACTATTATTAGAAATAAAGCTAGACTAGTGGCTCAAGGATACTCTCAAGTCAAAGGTATCGACTATGATGAAACCTTTGCTCCAAAGAGCTGTAATTGAATCAATTAGATTATTACTTGCCATAGCTTGTTGTTTAAAGATAACTCTTCACCAAATGGATGTGAAAGGTGCCTTTTTGAACGGATATATTGATAAGGAGGTATATGTTGAACAACCCAAAGGATTTGAAGATCCTCACCATCCACAACATGTATACAGGTTAAAAAAGGTCTTGTATGGACTAAAACAAGCTCCACGTGCATGGTATGGTCGTTTAACTCAATTTCTTCTTGAATTTGGCTTCCAACGTGGTGTAGCTGATTGTACTTTATTTATAAAACACCATGGATCAGATATGGTTATTGCTCAAATATATGTAGATGACATAGTTTTTGGTTCGACTTCAATGTCTCATCTTAAGACTTTTGTCGTTTATGTCCTCAACATTCAAATGAGCATGATTGGGAACTAACCTTTTTCTTAGGCTTGCAGATAAAGCAGAATGAGGAGGGTATCTTCATTTCACAAAGCAAATATGCCAAGAACTCGTTAAAAGTTTGGATTGAGAACGCCAAACACATGAAGACTCAGATGGATCAACCTGCACTATATCCAAAGATGATGTTGGGAGAATGTTGACCCAACTTTATACAGATCTATGATAGGTAGTCTTTTGTATCTCACCGCGAGTCGCCCGGATCTTATGTTTAGTGTTTGTGTGTGTGCACGATTCCAAGCATGCCCTAAAATTTCCCACTTAAATCGTCACAAACGTGTCATAAGATATGTCACGCACACGTGAGTTGGGAATTTGGTATTCCAAAGACACTAATCCTAATCTAATAGGATATAGTGACGCTGATTGGGATGTGGAAGATAGAAAAAGTACTAGTGGAGGATGTTTTTACCTTGGCAATAACTTAGTTTCTGATGCGATCGTAAACAAAATTGTGTCTCACTCTCAACTGAATCTGAATATGTAGCAATGGGAGTTGTTTCTCAATTAATATGGCTAAGACACATGTTAGACGATTATGGTGTTTCAAAAAATATCTTAGTTTTATACTGTGATAATATGAGTGCCATCAATATATCTAAAAATCTGGTTCAGCACTCTCGTACAAAACATATAGATATAAGACATCACTTTCTTGAGACTTGGTTGAAAAACATTTAGTTAGAATCGATTATGTTGACACTTCTCATCAACTAGCTGATATTTTTACAAAGCTTTAGATCATGAGAGGTTTTCAAAATTGAAAAACTCTCTGCTCTGCTCAATATAAAAATTAACACCGCTTTGGGATGTGTTATCGAAATGTCTCGACATTTGTGGTAACATTCACCATGTAAAACTGAACCGTATTTTTTTCAGAAATGTTAAAGTTGTTTTGTGTTTCTAACGTCATGACTTCTCAAAGGAACACCTTTTAAAAATGATACCGTTCTCTGCGATGATATAAAAATCATAAAAGTGAGTATCAAAAATAAGGCAAAGCCTTAAAATTCTCAAGAATTGTAAAATGTTGGGCAAAGCCCACAAAAGTGATACCGTTCCTATTCTCTAGGAGTATCAACATACTTTATATTATGATAGACACAAGATCTTATCTATTTGGACTCAATATACATTGTTCCACTAACGTAGAGACAAAACTCTATAAAGTGTCTTGTTTAGTTGCCGAAACTGTTGTTCCTATGAGAAAATGACTCCCGTGTTACACAAAATGTGCTAACATTTCTGATAACACTCAGATTTCCAGATTTTTTGTCGATTAATGTTGAGTTGGGTTTTGTTGAAAAATTTCTCTTGGTTTTGATGTCTATTTTGAAACAACCTCTAAACCTTAGGAACTAGTCTTTGTATAGAACTTAAACACTTATGTAGATAGTTTTTGCCAAGTGTATAAATACCCATTCACTAAAATACTAATTCTCACTTCCAAAGAAAATTCCTCCAAGAAACAACAACAACAAAAAAAAAAAAAAAAGGGGGCGGGAACAAAATTTTAGCTCATTACCCACAATGAACCCCTCGCACAACACATCTCCCTCACAAACCTCTCCCATTCCCGTAACCTCCGAAAACCCTAACTTCACATTCTCTTCTTCCCCTTTCTCTCCAATGGATGTCTCACCCATGTCACCAAAAATGTCACCACCACCCTAACACTCCAATGAGCACAAGTCCACCATTGTGCACAGATTTGGTGATAAGTGCTTTCCAAGAACCTCTAGAAATCGCCTATCCAGGGGAAACAAATAATCCTATCAACTTAGAGGAAACCCCGGATGTTTCCGTCCTACCAAAGAGGACAAATCAAGCAACTTTTCCCACTCGCAGATCGGTCCGAAACTTTGGTATGCCTTCGCAGGTGAATCCTCCACCAAAAGGAAGAAGTCAAGAACTCCTCCTCTTCAAGCTCGAGCTCACGATTCAGAAAGCACTTTCGGTGACTCCCAACCGGAATCACCGCTTCACCTTCCGTCACAACCGCTGTAATCCGTGGCGAAGATGAGATTCGAGACGACACCCTCTCAAGAGGTTTTATTGCAAGAAACTGGTCATACTTCGGAAACAAAATCATCATCAACCCTCAAGATGTCACGTAAAATGTTATGACATCTTACGAATCATCTTGATTCCGTGTCCGAGGTCTAACAAGCGAGCTCAATCAAGGCCCCGAGGTAATCCCTTTCTCTCCCGAATTTTTAACAGCCAATCACTCAAAACATTGGTCTTGGTTCAACGGTCGAGCCATTCGAACCGAGAAGGTATTGGACATTGCGTCTTGTAGTAGCCACGGTCTGGTGGATTTCTTCACTTCAAGAAATCTACTAGATTCTGTCCTTATGTAGACAAGGTAGTGAAGTTATTTTATGCAAATCTAACAAGCAAAACAGAGAAACCCAAGTCGAAAAACTTTGGGAAAGTGTTTCTCTATAACAAATTCTATGACTTCACACCGACTACAATTAACCAATGTTTGAATAGAGTGAATGATGATGAGAGGCAGAATGGGAAGTGATAAATGATGAGGATGAGGTGATTTCATACCTCACCGCGAGTTGTGAAGAAATGGATTTCAAGGTGTCCAACATCGGACTCACCGCCTTATTTGTCGCTTTGCACAAGTTAATGATACACAATTGGTTGTGTTCTTTGAACAAATCAATTGTAACAATTGAACAAGCATTGTTCCTATACAAAATAGGAAAAGGTTTAAGTGTTGATATAGGAAAAACAATTTTTCAACAGATTGTAAATATGGCAGAAAAGGACACAGTATCATCCTTCCTTTCCTCATTGATCTTTAAGGTACTAACCTCACAGGATTCCAAGCCCTGCAGGATCCGCTCGGAAAGAACTCAAGTATATGTCGTTAATCGACGATCCCAAGAGCAAAAGTCGAGTCATTGATCTTCCATGGACGAATACGGTGGAAGTGCTAGTGTTACGAAATGTCCCGCATCTCCGAACATCTCACGATCGTCTGACAATCGCTATTGGTGCAAGAGATTGCAAAGCTCAATGCCCAGATCGCAGTGGACCAGTACGCAGTAGCCACAGTGGAAGCTAGAACGTTACTATTTTTGCTTTCTTCCCAAAAAGGGAGATGGGTGCAGTCGGGAGCAACTGACAAAGCTGAATGCTCGAACCAGAGGGGATCTTGATACAGGGGGAGATGAAACCAGAAGACATCTGGAGACGAAATAGCTCTGAGGTTGTGTTGCTGTGTTTAGGCTGCTAAGTAGCAGTTGTTGAATGCTTTTAGTTGTGGACTGTAGTTATTTGGCTCGGTTTGAGACATTTTAATTCATTTATATATTACTATTTATTCTATACTGTTTATGTGTATATTGATGGTTTCAGTGCATTAATCTTTTAGATGTATACTCGCATTTGCATCATACTCTGATTCGAGTAACTCACTGGCACATAATGTATATATCGTGCTTTATAACTGTTGCAGGTTGAAGGTTGAGATATTTGCCTGTGATAAAATCATTAAACTATTTAGTTTTGTGAAGAAAGGCAAAAAGGGGGAGATTGTTAGTGTTAGGTTCTGTGTCCTAACATTTTCCGTAACATGTCTCTTTTTGGTGTTAAGTAAAAACAGGAAAATGTCATCCCAAATGTCGTGACATCTGGGAGGACATTTCTGGCAAAAGTTTTGCCTATCTTCACGGAGCAGATTCTGAAGCTGAGAAGATTTTATCACGTGAATGTTTGGCTTGGTTAGGAGCTAAGGGAAACACGATAGTACTTGACAAGACCAAGTCCAAGGAGAGTGCATAACGGAAGGAGCATTCTCAGGAAGACAAAGTCAAATCTGGTGAGAGTTTTAAGGCTAAAGAATAGCTCCAACCAACCCTATTCTGCTCAACCTCCACCGAGAATCAAGGAGCCTCTCGGGTGGACTCTCCACTATAAATAGAGTGTTCACTCCAAGGTTTTCATATCCAGTTTTTGCAGAACAAAATTCAGATCTGAGACGTCTCAAATATTGCCTCAAACACAGCTGGATCGAGCAGCCTGTTTTTGTGATTACACTTGTTCAAAATTACGAATTGCTTTCTTAGATCTATAAGTGTTCTTTCAACTCAAAGCAATTGTAATAGTGTTTTTCACTTCTATTTTAGATAGATTTTTCAGCTTAGAAGTTAGGATTTAACTTCTTTTAATCCCTTTTGTTTTACTTGATTACTATTCATTCTCAAGGGATTTGTAAGATTGTATAAGTTTTATACAATAAATTTTTGGTCATGAGACCACTATAAGTTATATACAATTATATAACTTATGAAAAACAATCTTTGGTGTCCTTGATTTATTTCACGTGATCTTAAACTCAGTTTTTAGTTCTGCGTTTTTGTTAATGTTCCAGTTCATGTCACAGAACATTTTTGGGAACATTACTTACTGTCTTTAAGTTTACCTCTGTTCTTCTGTGCTGAAATTATTTATTCCATAGTTTAAGTACGATAATCCCCTTTCATGATGTTCTTCATATCCTCAAAAATACAGTGTATAACGATTCCAAAAAAAAAACTCAATCGGAAAATTCAGATCCAAAGTAGATCGAATAGTCGAGATAGCAGATACCGCAACCAGTGACACAAACTCACAGTATTCACGAAGTGGATGATTCAGTTCAGGTAAACAATAAGCAAATCACATGTGATACAAACAAATCAAACGACGAATGTAAGGAAAATACGAAATCGATCTCAAGTTCTCAACTGAAGAATCGATGTATAACTACTAAACCTCGCAAGTTTTGAATCTCTTAGTCCCTGTCCTTAATGCGACAGAATTACCTCTGGATCCATCTTGCATGGCTTTGATACCATGTTAGAAACGCAAATCTAAAGATGTAATTGGCTGCATCCATCTTTGAAGATGGAGCAGTAAGAATGGAGTTCGAGAGAAAATGAAGGAAGACGATGTTGAAGCATTTTGTGGTAATGTTTTCTCTGATTTTCATTCATAGCCAAAGAGTATTTATAGGTATGGCTTTGCATGACTAACCATATTACAAACATAACCAAAACGCCAAAGGTACTAAAACTGAAATGACCAAAAGACTAAAAGTACTAAAAGATATAAAATGTATACTAGTGTATACTGACTACTACGAATGTATACTATCTTCAACAAAAACGTGTCCTAAAAGATACAAAAGCAGCTCCTACCTCCTGTTATATAGGATATGCATAATTAATTGAAGACAATCTGACATTCATGAAGCCTACCTTAAAAAAGAGAGGATACAGAGGAGCATGAAATCTAACATTTAGCGACCAATAGGATGGAAGAAGTTTCCTCGAAACTAATTTTCTTCTACACTTTGCCTAAGGCTCTTTATTACAATAAATATGTGAGGTAAGCAATAACATGCTGGTGGAGGAATGGCTTCACATGCTTCTTTTGGCAGTTCTCACATTTTGAATTCAAAATTCTTCAACAGGTATTGTTGGTTCCAGATGTTTTCAGGATTTAGCAAATTCATGGGTTGGATAGTTTAATTACATAACTTGGTTAAGCTAGCTTCTCAAGTGCATGTATGGTCGCTGCACTTAAAACCCCAAAACTTGATGTATTGATAACTCTATACACATCAAGCAGAGTAGACTGTCCACGTAGACAAAAAGCAACAACAAGGCACCTGTGGTGATCCCACATGTGGGGTGTGAGGTGGGGGTAGGCAGACCTTACCCCTACCTCAGAGCAGATGTTGTTTCCAATAAACCATCGGCTCAAGAAAAGCGTTTTACAAAAAAAGTTTGACAAATACAAGAGTAAAAGATATGTTGGAAAAGTTATTGTAGAAAAGGATAGTGACAACAAAAATAGTAAAGATAACCCAAGTAAAAGAAACAATAGTAGTAATATATAGAAGAATAAGATAAATATAGGATAATAATGACACTGATAAGAACAAGGAGCAGATAAGGTGCTCTAAGCTATAACCATGCTCTCTCTCACATGAAAGAGAGAAATCGTCTGACGACCTACTAACCCATCCACCCTAAGTCTCAACCTCCATGCTTTTATATCTAGGGTCATGTCCTCGATGAGCTGAAGATGTTTCATGTCATGTCTAATCACCTCTCCCCAATTCTTCCTGCCTACCTCTACCTCTCCTTAGACCTCTCGCACCTCCTCACAGGGGCATCTGTGCTCCTCCTCTTTACATGCCCGAACGATCTCAACCTCCCTTCCCCATCTTGTTCACCACTGAGGCCACTCCCACTTTGCCCCGTATATCTTTGTTTTTGATCTTATATCTCCTAGTGTGCCCACACATCTATCTAAGCATCCTCAGATTCGCTACATTAACGTGTGAATTCTTGACCGCAAAACAAAAGTAATTCTTGAAAAGAAGAGTGCTAGACATGTCCAGATACAAATTCGTATTTTGAAACACGATCATGCACGACATACCAAAGATGTAAAACTTGATGAATACCTTTCCGAGTTGAAGATTGTTCACCTTCTTTCCATAGTGATCAAGTAGATCAACTCGAGTCGAAAAGGACCATGAAACCAAAGACACTTGAATCTTTGTCGATCGTGGTTTCTCGATTTCAAGTGCACAAGCTTTCAAGACAACTTATCGTAATTTTTCCGCACTAACAAACGGCAACAAAGAAAACAATAAACCGTCAACTGCTCGACATCCAAATTATAACTCCGCTTGCACCACTATTGTGAAAGACTCTCCTTCACAACAAACTCATTATAATGACAACGATGCATCAAAATGTCGGAAAATTTAGGATATTGTTCTTGTAATCACTTCACTTCCGTAATCGCAATCTACATTTACATTAATTTGTTAAAATAATTATTTTAAATACTTACCTCTAGGCTCAAACAAGTCAAAGTCCATGAACGTGTCGTCGCATCTACCATCATTGTCACCGTAGATCACAAACTAGTCGCCACCCCGTGGATCACGAATCGGTACGCAAACATTGATGTCTCTATTGATACCCCGCCTATATGATCTTACTATAGTCAGGTCGACATATATACACGTGTCAAAGGTCGATAAGAAGTCGTTGGGCACTCTAAAGTCGTAGGGCGCTCGAGGTCGACGGACGCAGCTCGACCGAGCAGAATGATAGCATGCTCGTCGACTCATCTACTAGACAGACATCCACCGCTGAACACTGTGGTCGCACAAAATTCGTCCGACCGACTGCTCGCATCAACCGATCGATAAATTCGATCCGGTCTTTGGTCCTAATTTTCTCAAAATTCGGTCCTGGCCCGTCCGGATCGTCCGGCTTTTACTTATCAGGTAGCCAAAATTCGGCCGATCAAAAAGGATCGGACCGATCCTATTCAGATCGGATCAGATCAGACTGATAAATTTGTTCCGGTCTTCGGTCCTAATTTTCTAAAAATTCGGTCCTGGCCCGTCCGGTTTACCTGTCATGCAGCCCTAGCCACCACCTCGCCTTCCACCACCTCGCCTTCCAAATTTCTGCTACCAACCTCTAGCCCTACCCTCTGTCACCACCCTCTCCGACCACCCACTCGGCCACCACCGCGAACCCACCCATCTAATATCCCCTTACGCCACTACCACTCTATTACCACCGCATCCACGACCACCGCCGCTCGAGCATCGACCTCCGAACACGCTTATGGATACGTCCGAGCTCTCGTGATTGTCGCATATCATTATCGGCTAGCTCAATGATCCGCATCGCAAATCCCGCCATCCGGGAAGCAATATGGTCCACGCCACCAGCGCATCGCTCATGCGGCTCAGAGCTACATTTATTTGCATATATTAATGATTGAATAAATTTGTAACGCAATATATAAGACGATTAATTAAGTTTAAGTGGGGTAACCTTACTAACACCTCATACTGTCCCGCGAGTCTCGTGATATCATCAAATGACGTGTCTCGGGGTCCCAATCAAGTTGTATGTGATCTCCCGTACCACTTCATATAATCCAGATCAGTCGATTTCTGATCACCGCTAGCATCCCTAGTCTCTAAGCCCACTGATGGATCTGGTCATGCATAAAGGCTTGGTATGCATGAGTGTCGGTCGCACACTCATCCCGCGTAAAGTGATCGTGCTCCCAAAGAACCGGCTCAGGTATATTCTATACATGCCCAAATTATCGTAAGATGTGGTGGGGGTGTGATCCTCAACGATATCCATGTGTATCAACGGACACTGTGACCTCCACGTGGACTCACCAACCTACAAAATGCCGATAACTTATCCAAAATCTGATCATACGACCTCTATATAAAAAACTATAAAAAATTAATTAGTAAAAAATAAAAGACAAAAATAGTAAAAAAAAGGAAAGATAATAATGTAAAATCAAACAAACTTACCATGTCTGTTGTCATACGATCTAGCTGATTAAGAAGTTTGTGGTGCGTATCCACATCTCTGACACGCCTTTCGCTCATCTCGCAGATAGCATGCCATCAGTAATGAAGTCAAGCTAGGGTGTACAATTACGGGCTGAAAAGGCCTCATCCTAGACCACACCCATATCTGAAAGAGTCATTAAAAATATTTTATTAGTCGTCATTTTAAAAAGCTATATTTAGAATAAAATTACACACACTTAAATATATTACATGGAGCAAGGAATGAAAGACAATTTCAATTGCTAATCTACAAACAAGGCTTATAAGTAATGCAACTATGAATCTCATGAAGAATCGCGTGAAACTCAAAGACATCCGCCTTATCGCCCGTAGATGCTCGACATAATGGTCGATATAGGTAATCCGCAATGTAAGCGTCAAAGCTATAACATCCAAACTCGCCAGATCCTCCGTAAATAGCAAATACTTTCACCACACGGAACCGATGATTCGGAAACATGATGCCCCCGTATATGATGAGTAAGTACATACGGACACAACGATCGATATCCACATGATGTGTCGTCTATAGTAGGATGTTCCAAATCTAATAGGCGCAAGTGAGTACAAAGGGAATTCATCTGACATCTGAGTCTGTCCATGGATATCACATGGCTTAGGCACGTAATCAGTGAGCCTAGTCAACTACGATGGTGGCGGTTGAGGATCCTCAATGTATAATGGGCGTCCATATACTTGTAGTCCATACCTACACATCCTGAAGCGTGATAGTGGCCTCACAAGTGTGGAGATGAAATGTGTGGGTCTCCGATCGTCATCGCTCAGCCATGGCCGTCATAAGAGACTATCATGTTATACCCGACCAGCAACAACACAATGGTAGATAACGTGTTACACCCCCTAGTTCCAACACATGAATAAGAGAACGTACGTAAGACGTTAAGGTTTAAATCGTGAAACGATAGAAGATACATTTTTTCCTTAAGAGAAATTTCGGAAACTCGTGAAGGAAAAATGTTTAATAATGAGGAGTTGATTCTCAAATTTGGTATTTGAGACTTATAGAATTTATTGGAATTATGAAATTTTATTTTCAGATTTGGTCATGTGGGGCCCACACGATAATTTTACGGTTTTGTGGGGCCACAATATTTTGAGATATTTTGGCCAATTATGGATTTTTGGGAGATGAAATAATTTTTAGACGAATGGGAGGGTGACACGTGGCACACCCCCCCCCCACTTGCCTTGATCTTGGAAGACTTGGCTAGATATTTTGTGACAAGTGGGCCTTGTGGTCCCACTCCACTTGTATTGCTACACTTAGGCCCTCCACTTGTCAAGCATCCAACCTTTGAGATACATTATATACACATAGAGGCTTGCAAGACTTAGCCTTATACATTTTCATCCAAGAAAGCCCTTATCTCTCTCCCTTAGCTCCATAAAAATCGAGTCTCATGAGCCAAGAAAAAAGTGTTGATTAAGTTTCTTACTCCTAGATTAAGCTCCTAAACCAAGTGTTAAACCAAGTTAACTCTTCAAGCTTCTTAAACCTTGCTTTGGTCGAGAGTTGAAGGGTGAAACCCTAGGGTTCCGTCGACTTTTTGGTGATGGAATGTGAAGGGAAGTTGCTCCTAAGGTTGTAGGGGATACATATATGTGATTGGATCTTGAAGAAGTGAGTGAAATGAAAACTGCGGGCCATTGTTGAGCATTACGCCCGGACGCTTTTAAGGCTAAAAATGAGGTAACGATTCTTCTTTTCCGCAGAATCGGATATTACTTATCATTATGTTTAAGGGACGGTTATGTTAATGAAGATATGGAAAATAAGGTGTATGCCCTACTTTGTGTGGGTCGAGACTAGCTTTCGCGACATTAGATTCGTTGATTTTTTATTGTCGCCATTTTCACGTATCGCATGTTATATAATGAAGGAAATATTGCGATATAGATTATATAGCTTAGATAACATGTTGGAATGAGAATTAGATTAAAAGGGATTAAGGAAAAGGACATCGATTTAGTATGATCGCTTTTATGGATCGCTTTAATATAGATTGCGCGTAATTTTACACGTCCAGTTAGGCATGTAATCCTCTTTGGCTAACTGTTGGTTGCGCCTTAAATGTGGCTTGTTGGTTGATAATACGGGCCTTGAAAAATGTGGAAAAGTACGTAGAAACAAAGGAAGTGCTTCCCGAATTTCCGTAGTATTAGAGGGCATTATTTGGTATAAGTCTTATACTAGTAAGTATGATATTGATAGAAGTATTGAAGTACATTGGAGCGTATTGCTACTTTTCGTTTGGGTTGGTCATCACGAGGTATGTGAACTTCTTCCTTCTATCGGCGTGATTGATTATTGGAGTATACATGACTTGTTTCTTGAAGTATACTTGCCTCGTTATTAGAGTATTCATGTTATTGATTCTATGCTAAATGTATGTCTAAGTTATTCCTAAGTCCTTACCAAGTCTTATGAGAGATGTTGGTAAGAGTGTTTAGTAAGCATTGAAGTCGAGTTGATCTTGCTAGGTTACAACAATAATGAGACTTGATTTATTTGAAAGTCATGAGACTGGATTTATTTGAAAGTTATGAGACTTGATTTATTTGAAAGTCATGAGACTAGATTTATTTGAAAGTTATGAGACTTAGTTGAAAGTATATGAGACTTTACTTGAAGGTATATGAGACCTTACTTAAATGTATATGAGATTTGATTAGATGAAGTATAAGAGACTTGATTTATATGAAGTATAAATGACTTGATTTTGGGAAAGAAAAGTAACTTGATTTAAAGATATAGGTTACTTGATTTGAAAAGAATAAGTTACTTGAGTTTAAAAGTGTAAGTAACTTGTTTTTAATAGTGAAAGTGTCTTGATGCTACAAGTGCTAGTATCTTGGGGTTTTATAAAGGAAAGAATAGATGTACATAGTACTTTTGGGTTCAACTACCTTATATGACATGATATGATTCTTTTTATAAGATTAGATGTACATAGTACTTTGGGTTCATTTCCCTAATGTTACATCACATGATAATGCTTTAGTTTTATTAAAAGGAAAGAGGTGATGGTGTCTTGATTTGTTTAAAAAAAAGATGTGGTAGTACTTTAGTTTCTAAAATGAAAGTTTGTTATAATGGCTTTATGAGAAGTTTGTGCAAGTTGCAATACAATGACTAAGAAGAAAAAACTGGGCCATGGCATGACAACTTCTTGGAAATTTCGAACAAGGGGAATATTCCCTTTCAATGACGGAATTAAAATTTTAAATTTCTAAATTTTGACAATAGAAATATAGCTTACTAAATTCTGAATAATTTGTTAATATATACTATGTGAATCAATTAACACGAATTTAAAATCTAAATTAAAAAATATTCAATTTTACCAAACCGACAAGTAAAATTATAGTTATGTCCTGACTCTCACCGCACTCCACCAAAGTTGATAGTTTATGTGTGGTTGGGGGGGCTCCTTGGATTCCCCTTGGCCTTGACCAACATAAAGGCATATATAGAGTTATTTTAATAAGCTTTGCTTTCAGAGTTATCTCTAATGACAAAAACAATGTGGGGAAAATGTTTCAGGCCTCAAAGGGCAATTTCAACATCATTCATTTTACTTCTTTCTTCACCTCTAATTTTCTCAACAAACCATCATCTGAGTTGCTGCCTGAGGCTTTAGGTAAGCACGGTTCAACTCACAGGCCCCATGAACGCTCTCTTTCCTAGTCATATTATTATCATCGGATAAATTCACTCGTTGACTAATTTAAAATTTGTATTGCCTAGGATATATACACTAAAGAAAAATCGTATTAATATAATATTATCATATTTTGTCAGTTACTCGTAGTCAAATAAATATTTTTAAACAAAAACGGCATTTTAATCTCAATTTTAACGCCTCTAAATCCCCTCTACCACATAATCATGTGTCTGCGTACATGACCCGAATTGGAAATTGACTACGACTAACGAATATAATGCTCTTATTGAAAATAAAACGTGAGAGTTAGTACTCCATCCATCTGGTGTTAATATTTTTCGGTCTATAATCGATCACCTTTTTACTTTTTCGAGTATTTGCCACGTGGCAGATCCGTTAAAAATGGGTAAATTTAAAAGGTTTGAATTAACAGAGGACATATTTGACCAAAAACGTTAACGGGGGACAAATACAAACTTTTCCTAAACGTTAAGAACAAATATGACAATTTTTCCTAGTAGAAATCCGATGAGTTTGTGTTTGAAACAGAACTATATAACTACTGTAGGAACGATATTAGAAAGGTTACATCACATTTTAATTATTTTAGTTACTTTAATAGGCAGCACAGGAGAGGTTGGCTAATGACCGAAGATTGCTCAACCAAAGAGAGAAGCGAGCCAATGACACTGATAGAATCTGAGGCAAAAACAGAATGACCTTGAAGATGAGAGGAGTAAAATTGACACAGCTAACTCAGTTTTGAGGAAGAAAGAAGATGATATGAGCAGCCGGATAGCGAATCTTACTCGTAAGGAGAAAGGAACTCGAAGATTTGAGAAAAAACGGGACTTCGAGTAACTCGCTTTTCTGTGGTTCTGCTCATACCTCTTCTCATGCTTGTGGATTCCTGACACCTACCGGAGGACACATGCAACGACGCCCATGCTTTCTAGTTAGATCAAAGCGGGACTTCTCCAGCATCACATCTACAACCGAGCGATTCCCCTTATACTGTTTACCTTGAGCCCGACATGCTGACATTTTTGACAAGTTGAGTCGATTTAGGAAGGATTATCCCAACTTGGTACTCATTGGTAGTACTTCCCCCTAGTGAGCGTGAAGTAGCTACAACCGACCCGCTGACAAGATTAATAAGAGTAACGGACTCTCTAACAAGACTAATTGAAGAAATCAACTCTCTAATTAACAAGATTAGTGAGATGAATCAGTAACGAGATATTGAGTTTGACACTTGTAAAGTGGGTTAACAATGGAGCACGAATGGATTTAGACATTGATTTACTTAGTATTAGGTGTTTGTTCAGGACAGTTAGACGTTTGTATGCTTGGTTTACGGATTGTGTAGGATGTGCTGAATCATGGGATAATGAAACATGTATTATAATGTTTGTTTTTGGGTATTTGAATTGTAGTTTAATATTCTAATACATGTATTATAAACCAAACATGCTTGGTTTATGGATTTATTTAGATTGTGCTGAACCATGTGATACTGAAACATGTATTAGAATATTTGTTTTTTGGCAATTTAAATTGTAGTCTAAATCTTAAAGCTATGAAGTATACCAGATTCAAAGCTATGAAGTATATCATAGCCACCGCATTTCCATGAGTATCCAGCTACACCGAATGGGTAATTGTTAGGCCGATTTCCAATTGCTCACGCAAGTGTACGTATCGTTACAAGTAATATAGTCTGGTAAGACCGAATATCGTCCTCAGATACTGATTTCTAATTACCGAACATCTATTCCAGGTTATCTATTTGGCAAACGATAAGTTGATTTGATTTTTATCTAACACTAGTAGAGTAATTGCAAGAATTAAACTAAATTATCAGTTATGAAGGAATTAGGGCTTTCAATATCCTCGACTATCCACTCTTTTCAATCCTTAATGCAACTAGAATGACTTCTTCTTCTACGTTAAGATAGCGGTTAACTAGACTGTCTTATATTTCGGTTAGGATATATAATCGCTCAACCCCAGTGCAGAACTCTTCTATATTTTATGATAGGATTTACCACATAGGAGGATTAAGAACAATAACCTATAATGCTAAACAAGTATCGGGGTACTTTCGTCCGCGATTTTAACCTATGTCTATTCAATTACAGCATATCTAAATCTCTCCTCTCGGTTCTCGATTCGAAATCATATATATTATGATAATTAGTGATCAATTAACTATCAAACATTCATATCAATATTGAATAAATCCTAATCACGTGAAGAAGAAATTAAACTAATGCATTAATTCATGAAATAGAGTTTCAAGCGATTCAATAGGAAAGCCCTAATAAAGTGTTATGCTCCTAGCCATAGACATGCTAAGAACTAATACAAATACCAACATAAACTGAATTGAAAACTAGAAGAAAAATTACGTAGAACTAGGTCTCCAATTGTAGCCTCCAAATTTTCCTGTGTTGTCTTCTGTTCTGAAATCCCCTTCTGTAGAATAATCCCTAGGGCTTAAATATGCTGCTATTTTCGTGCCCTCTGAACCCTATTTGCCCCTGGCCAATTTGTCCTGCTCGCAAAATTCCGCGGCCGCGGCCTCGCAGAGCCGCGCGCTAAACATCTGTGAGCGATCCGATCTTGACGCCGCGGCCTCGCTGCGCTAGGCGCCACTACTGCTTTGCCTTCGTCCGAATCTCTAATTTTTAACCTTTTTGCCTCGGGATCCTCCTTTTATGCCCGCTTTTCGCTCCTTTTGCCTTTTTGAGCCGTTGTGACTCAAAATAAAGAAAAACGACCCTAACACTACACTTATTTAAACGAAAATGAGGAAAATACTAACTAAAAATGACTCAAAAAACGTATACAAAATACGCCTTAACAGTAAAAAATTGCAATGGTTCAAAGTCCAAATCAAAGGCAAGAAAGGACCATGCAATTTGGGGTTTTATACAAACAAAGATGAGATACATAACAGAGAGAAATTGAGGACAAGAACTCGGCATCCATTTGAGTATACATACAAAAGAACAGGCACAAAATCTTTAGACAGCAGTACAGCAGTTCCCAAATGATGATACAGATACTATGAAATACAGCTAGTTTCCTTATCAAAAATACTTGTATTAACTATTAGCAATGACTAGAACCAATTTGTTTGACATTGGAGAATTGTTGCTATTGTAGAAAACAAATTACAACCTGACAATTGCCAAATGGCATACTCAAACACGATATGATATAATTCTTGGCTAAAATGACTTCAAACATTTTCTCCCTCTCACACCATGAAAGAATTTACAACGAACACTGATGCCAGAAATGTCGTCAAATTATGCATTCAATTAAGATGCACTCAACTGAACTGCTGCTTCATAACACAAATTTTTGGTCCCATGTGATCAAGAGAACAAAAAACGCATTTCAGGTGATGATTTCTCGAACCAGCCAATCCAAACAGGGATATGCAAAGTACAGAATTAGAAAAGATGGGAGAGCAAACACAACGGTAATGAGCATGTACAAGGCCAAGATTGCTGCACTGGCAGGTATAGCATACATGATGATCAGGAGAAATACAACCACCAGAGGAAATTTGGCTGTCAAATGAACGAAGAAAACGAGAGACTTGCACAGAGAAGAATGAAGTCTCTCAATAGCAAGAGAACCACTGATGTGATTGCGATCATGGTTCGAGCCTGATGATTCTGTGTGATGAACGTACTGTCCCCTCTGTCGGTTAGACTGGCTTGCTGTACTTCCTAGGAATTTTGCACATGATGGCCAGGCTGTCTGATGATGGTCCCCACAAGATGAATTATGAGACTTTGTTCTGTCACCATTCATACTCTCAAGCATCCAAAGAAGAAAGAAGTTCTTACGTGGAAACTTAAGGTTCCCTCTATAAACCAAACGAAGGGACAACATATTGCACCAGGGACAAGCTATAAACAGTGGAAGCTGGAGTGGCAAAGTAGGAAACTTCACAACTGCCCATTGTAGTCCTAGTATGCAGTTTTTACAAAGTGTATGGCCACACCATAGAACATAGGGTACGTTTTCAACAATGTTAAAAGATTCCCAGCATATTGGGCACTCAAGTCCTTCCTCTCTGCTGGTTATTGAAGAGGTTTCATCGTCTGAGCAATCTGAGGAATGCTGAGTGCGGTTCAGAGAGTCATTCTTTAGCCCTATATTCCCAGCTACACAATTGGATGCAAAGTTCCACATAATGGCAGTCTAAGGTTTGATGTTAAGGAGCGTAATATTCCAAGACTGCCAAAAAAACACTTAATGTCAGGTTAGCCATAAAAAAATTACAAGGAGAAGCTACAAAATATTGGAGCCAAAAGAAGGGAGCACAAAGACTCGTAGTTTATGCAACACAAACATATCCCTCCTCTTCTTTTCCATTATGGTACCCACTACCGCATTCTTGCGATGTACAAACTAATTATAGAAGTACAGAATATGTAGCAATAAGTTCCCAACAGCAGATAGAAGCTAATTTGCTGTCACATGATGTAATAAGGTTTAGGAAAAAAAACAGAAACTGTCTATGTTGGCTTCAAAAAGTATAGTTAGTCCCAAGCCTCAGTAGGTTGACAACCATCATAATATAGTGGTTCCCATAAATACTGATCTCGAAAGGAGTAGAATGGATATAGAGGATTTGTTCAACTGATTCTAACTAGTTTGAGATTGTGGCATAGTCCTTTGATATGATTGATAAGGGAAAGCAAGACAAATAAGGACGCTCGCAGAGAGAAATAGACTTCTTGTCGAATTGGACAATGGTGTCTGCAGTCTGGGCCAACTTGTTTACACCTCGACTATTCCACCATATACCTACTACCTCTCACTAGCACAGGTACCGGGTAACTTTCTCCGGTTAAGACAGATGAAAGATATCACTTAGCGCATTATTCATTGAGATTTGAAGCTGAAACATCATTGTTCTCCTCCACTTCATTGACCACTATGACATAAATAATTCCCATTTCCCACTCATAAAAGCAATTTATTTCTACTGAGCACACCACATGTTTGTACATGGTTTGCTCACAAATTAAAAGTGTTCAACACAATCAAGAAGTAGAGACAATAAAACCCCAGTAGCACTATAAAAAAGTCTCTAGTATACCACAAGAGCATATCCAAAATTCAATTGATTCGACATTAAACGCAACGATAAACAAACAACATTTATATGCAGTTGAGCTAATAAATCAAATTTCAATAGCAGAGAAAGAAAGTTACCAGATTCAATCCAATTAAATCAACTAGATTAAACAACAATATGACTCACTATCAACATAAATCGTTCATGTAGTATCCGTACGGTAGCGGGAGCTCGCAAAAGAGAAATCGATCTAACACCAAACAAAATGCAAAAATTAAACCAATTGAAACTTGAAGAAGAAAAAAGATTTAACAACTTTGAGCAACGAGATTTACCGATTGTTGGTAGCCAGAAAAGCCAGTGAAAAGACGGAAATGGCCTCAGGAGGTTCTTCTCCTTTCTCTTTCTTCAATCTCCCTGTGTTGCCTGTTTAAGCCCTATGGACTCTGCCCACGTTTACAAATATGGAAACCTCTATTATCTCCTTTTTCTCTCTCTCTATACCAAAATAAGAAATTACTCTGTTCCTCTCAAATTATTTGTCGTATTTATTAAAAATATTTATTTTAAATTATTTATTATTTTAAAATTCAGAACATAATTAATTTTTTTTTTCTTATCATTAGTGAAATTATAAATTAAATATAAATAGAGATAAAATAAGTCAAATATCTCTTCTAATTAATATTTTTAAGGGATGTATAAATTAAAAAACGACAAATAATTTGAAGGAAAGTATTTTTGTTTGTTTCATTTGATACTAACTTGTTGTCTTTTTTTCGAAGAAAAACAAACAAGTTATAACAAAATAAATTTAAAAGTAAAATTTGATTAAAGTTAAATGGATTGGGCTAAAACTTGTTATTTAACTTATTTTAGCCTAAATAGACTTTCGATGAATTAATGATTCATGCATTTATTAATAAAGTTCATGACACTCAAATTTGACTTAATCCCATTTATATAAAAATCTATGATTTGGAACGAATTTAAGAAATAAAGAAAGATTTTTTAATTTTGTGGTTTAAAATAAGTCAAAGATATTTGTGTTGTTATAGATCGTCTCGTTAAGCGTAAAATGTAAAATTTAAAGTTAAATTATTATCAAATAAGAAAGATTTCATTTTTTTTAGAATTGACTAAAAAATGTGTCATATAAATTAAAACATATGTAGTATCTATTTTAATGATAGTTGTACTTCACTAAAAGTAAGGACTTTGATTTTGTTGTGATTTGAAAAAACAAGAGATTCTACTAAGTACTAACGAATCGTTGAATATTAGGTGCTTAAGGGATAGTTTGGTATTCAGATTAAATTATCTCGGGATATAATTCTAGAGTTATAGTCTCGAGACTAATTTATTTTATATGGAAGATGAGATAAAATAATTTTAAATTTGATGAGATAAGATGATATATTTTAAAAGTAAGTTTGAACTTAATTTTATGGTACAAAATTTCAAACTTAATTTTAGAATATCGCACCATATGCGTGGGCACGTGGCAAATGACCCCTAACGGTTAGTAAAATACTAGCGTGATGGAACATAAAACATCAAATGGGCCGCGCAAGTAGGCCACAGTTTCAGGAGGATAAATGGGGCGGTATTACTAAATTATGGGCCCATTGTGGGACTTGCTGCCTGAAACGCTCAGGTCCTCATATTAACATCTTTTGAGTGTAAAATGTATTGATAAATTTAAGGACCATTCGCACAAATCTCACTTTTCCCAGGTGGTCTTTAATTTTTGTCCCACAAATTAAAAAAAAAAATCCTTTGTCTAAAAATTCATGGGTTTTGAATTCGAATTCCAGCTCATTCAAAAATTTAAAAAAAAATCGCAAGACAGAGTTTCAAACTCTATCTTAAGGCAGAATTTATCTTAAAGTAGATTTTTTTTGACTGGGAGATAGTTCAAATCTGAAACCTCGAGATAATTTCCAGCGAAGGACAAAAATTAAAAATCGACAATTTAAGAGGCAAAAATTAAAGATCAGTGCTTTTGAAGAACAATCCGTGCAAAACAATGTAAATTTAATCGGCCATCAACCATTTTCACTGATCAAATATGTTGAAACAATAAAGGAAGGAAAGAAAAAAAAGCAGACATCAATTCACCAAAGAGAAAAAATGGTCGAAATCTATACACACCGGATGTTTACATTAAATTAATCAATGAATAACATGTGTCAATATATATAATTATTACTTAATTTTAATTAATTAATATATATATTCACTTTATTGAATTATTTAACCATAAAAATTGTATTAATTTAGTGTAAACAATAAAAAGGGGTTCATGAACTTTCTGTTTGGATTTGCATTATAAAAGTTTTAGAATGGCACGAAAGTAAGATGCCGTGCTACTTAGTGAAAGCAATAGTTAGTCCCATTTGGAATGTAATACATTATAAATATTAATGGAAGCTCAAAAAAAGATGCTAGTACTTTTGTTGTACCAATTGAGATGTACGGAACATGAAAATGACCACCTTATTACTCTTTCCTACATCAACCACCTCTTATAAAGAAGAATTTTCTGGTGCTATACCTTGCTGATATCACGGACCACGATCTTGTTGATATTAAGCAGATTACTAGCTTTGACATTGGTGTTATACCTTTCCGCTATCTCGGCATTCCCCTTGCCGCGAAAAGGATGAGACTGGTTCACTATGACCCTTTTGTGAACAAAATTGCAGGGTACACTGACTCATGGATGAGCGCTACTTTATCCTATGCGGGTAGGCTTGAACTCATCAAGTCTGTCCTCCAAGGTGTGGAATGTTTCTGGTTATCAATATTGCTTGCGCTGCGGCCATTAAGAAGTTTACTGATTATGTAGATCTTCCCGTGGCGTTTCAGCCACCTCTCAGAGTACGGGCGAGTGTATCGTGCCAAAATCCGGCGGTGGCCTCTAATCACGGATCTCAAGGCACGAACCTAGCTTTGCTCGCCAAGTTGTCTTTGGAATATCCATCAAGAAGGACACATTTTGGATTAAATGGATCAATAACGATCTCAACAACAACAACAACAACAACATTCGACTGGTTGCTAAGAACGGCGACTCACCTTTGATCGTCGGTTCGCTTATCCGCGATTTCATCCTCGATCGCGGCGGCTCACGATCGTCGGCCACTAACACGGCGGCGTGGTATAATAATAATCACAATGCCTATGACTATTTCAAGACACACGGGCGCAGATGATTCATGCGAAGGATGTTCGAGTTCTCAGATCACTCCAAAGATCCTTCATTCTTTGGCTTTATGCGAGGAAAAGATTACGGACGAAGGATAGAATCACTTATACGGACATTGATAAAGGTGCTCCTTTGTGGTTATTCCGACGAGTCTATAGCTCACCTATTCTTCACCGCACGATCGGTAGTTATCTCCGGTCACGGTCAAGACATGACTTGGCATCGTGAGGCTATGACCACAATCGATAAATACGCTTGAAATATATAAAGAAAGAGGGCGTGGCACGGTTGGCAAGCTAAAGCTGCGGGCCGCTCGACCACCACCATCTACAACATTTGACCGAGAGAATATGATTATTTTTACGTCGAGACTTGATAAAGCTATTATTCTCTTTAGGATCAAGCATCGCCTACAAAATTTTGTTCGCATTATACCCCTTTTCCTCGGATAGATTTTTTTCCCAGCCACAACCAGATATGGACGGGGTCAACTCGCTGCATCGCCGACGCGCTTTTGCAAATCTCCACATCGCTTAACCCGCTGGATCACCGAGTCTCCGACCACCCGAAATGCTGATTGGCGAGTCCTTTACGATCAGACCTAATGACTTCCGACCGCGGCAAGCATGAAATAGTACGCGTCCGGATAGTAGGTACTATGACGATTACTCCAGCAAAGATAACGTGACGGCGTGGTCTTTACCCACGTCCGAACAGTACTCTTCCTCGACGCTGGTTTATCCCATTTGGGTTTACCATGGCAAGGGTTTAAGGAGGCCCACGATTGCAATCTTATGCTCTACATAAGGGAATTGTCATAGTTTAGGACTCTTTTGTAGGATGCATCTCTCTTATGCTTAGCTTGGGCACTCACGACTACCCAACTTGTGGGCTAGCTTGAGCTTTTGTTACTGACGAGCCTAAATCTTGTACTGACATGCCTAGCAGAGACGCACTAAATTTACATCGTTTGTATGCAGTGGACAAGCCCGCAAAACATGTACATTCGGATGATTATTAATACACATTTACCTTTTCATAAAAAATAAAAAAAAAATTCTTACCCATAGGGTAGGGGAATGAGAAATGATAAATGAATTAAAACGTGAGGACTCGAATTCTCACAAACAAGGTGAAAGTTAAACCAGTCAATTAACTGAGCTACTAGATTTCTACCTATCAATTATCTCCTAACTGCTATCTTTATCAACTAATTTTATGTGTATGTATACGGTTGCCGTCAAACTCCCAATTTAAATTTATGGACGTGAATTTGAAATTTTATCACTACTTATTTGATAAACAACAAATAATAATAAATTCAGTGTAATTCTATAAATGAGGTCTGAAAAACTAAACTGGGTTTATAACATAGATAAGTGGTATTCACCAGAACTATTAGACTCAGGTAAATCTTTGTCCCAGATAATTTAATTTTTAACAATAGTAATGTCCGCAATAACCTGTGCATACCTTGAATATTTTATTACGTATCTGTTAGGTGGAATAAATCAATACATTATACGTTAATTTTACAAAGAATTGACCTGGACGACGCGGGGTTGAATGCCGAAATCAAATTGGACTCCTAGTTTATAAGGGACTGTACGTAGCTAAGGTTGTGGTTTAAATTGTTGCGTGACGATATACTTCATATATGCTACCATAATACATTCTTTCTCTTTTACATTTATGCAACACGACAACTACAATGATCAAGGTGATTACTCCACATATTTCTCATGTTAATTCAGTCCCTTAAACCACATTAAGATAACCTTAAAAATAGTCCATCAATTCTAACAACAACAGGTAGTGCAAGTTCTACAATTTTCAACATAATACCCTTTTTACTCTTTAGTTCTTTAAGACAGATATTAATAATTACCACAACATATATATACATGTTTATAATCAAATCTTCAACATTTAAACTTCACAAAATCAGCCCCTAACTCGACGCGATAATATCCGACAATCAAACCAGTTTTCGGCTAACATCCACCAAACCAATTCTTTTCTTAATTTCTTAGAGTCCAATTCATGTTTCAACAATTCCTTATGAACAACTATAATCTAAATATCAAGATTTTCTTCCAATTTCAACATGCAAAGCAACGACGAACTTAACAACACAATAATCGAATACGACAATTTTAAGATTAGTAAAATTAGTCTCAATATCGGCTACAACATCTAAAATATTCACATGTAATGTCTTAATTCCAATTTTTCCTCAACACAAATTCATTTCCTTAATTCTAACAACATTCACTCTAATTATATCATAGAAAAAAGAATTTTATATCTCAAATTCATCCAAAACAACCTCAACTTTCGGTACACTGCCCAATTCTTTTGCATCAGTTTTTGTCACCCTTTTCACTCCAATTTGACATGCATGAATTGTACATGTTAATCCCTCCTTCACACATATTCTTCTTCCTTAAATTCGTCTCAAATTCCAATGTTTTTGATCTTGAATTCGCGGCCAGAACCAGCGAATTGCCACTATTTTTGTGGTGATTTTTTGTGTAGAAATTTGTAGAGTGAACTAGTTCTTGAAAGAGGAATCAAAACTTCAATTTTCTCTATGAAGTAGGGGTGGGTCACGGCTGCATTGAGGGAAAGAAAGGGAGAGAAATGTGTTACTAGAAGTGGGGAAGAAGGAGAAAGACTAATAGGTCTAGAAGAAATTAAAAATCTGAAATTTAACATTTGCAAATTTGATCCCCATTTCTCAATTAATCATCTTTGTGTCCCACTTCTTTTAAATCTTAAAAATTTCATAAGACCTTGTATCTCAATGTCATAATTCTTATAATGCGACGCTAGTCCATAACGGGAGTAGACAACTACCATTTCTAACTTTCAACGTCATACTCGTTGTAACCAATATTTTTTTTGAATCACATCCCTTGTTCGCTAATTTTTTTCCGGATCAGCGTATCTAAGTATACTTATACAATATTCGAATCTTATATTCTTAATGATATTCTTAATTATCGTCTTAATCTTACGAGGTGTAACACTCTTGCAGCGCAATGTTGGCAGCGGTTTGATGCAGCTATTTTGAGATTGCATAAACCAGATTTTTTCTGCTGGTTTCAAGCAGTTCTGGCCGATTTGTCGAAGACTAAAGTCTGTCAAATTGCTCTTATTTGTTGGTCGTTGTGGAGAGCCCGAAATGGACTGGTTTGGCAAAGTAAGAATGCGGTTGCTAACGGAGTTGTGTCATCTGCTTTAGCATACTTTAATTAATGGAATGATGCTCAATTTTATTACCTGTTGCAACAAGTAGTCCACTTGTTCCAACAATAATTTGTTGGAACAACTATTGCAGCTGTTTCATTTTGTTATAAATTGGTATGTACTCTCATGACCAATTTTTTGTTAAACAAAATATATTTAGGTACCTCGAACACCACTAATGGGGGCTGATTGCCATGGTGAATGGACCGAGAAGAACAATCGATATATTTGGCGATGGAAGGGTAGTGACACGTTAGAGATGATAGTGATGACTGTCCAAAGAGATGTTATGTTCGATGATTTTGTGAACCTAATCATCACCTATTGCGAATTAACTTGTGAACCAAAAGATCTTGCCATCACTTACATGCACAACTTTTTAAAAATCAGAGGGTCTTTCCATTTAAGATAACTGACCAGGTTTGTTTGCGTGCTTATTTGAATGATGTAACTAGGCCCATTTTAAGGGTATACGTTGTTGGAAGCCCGATAGAGAACCACAATTTATCTAAAGACCAACAAGATATGTTAAATGATGAATTAGATGGGGTGGATGTGAATATCCAAGATAATTGAAGTGGGGCTGACCCGATTCCTGTATCCGAAGTTGCGAGTAATACATTGGGCACTACACAATCAATACAAGCCAAAGAATGATGGAGAGAACGAGCAACCAGGTGTTCATCAAGATGTAACCTGACCGAACCGAATGGACCTAACCTAATCCAGAATTTTCTCGACCGAGACCGGAAAATTCCCTGGCCCCGCTTTGGACCTATTGACTGCTTTTTTTTTTAAATGCAATTTATAAATTATAAATTTTTAAGAATGTGTTCGTTTATCAATCTCATTAAATATGTTTGTTTTTTTCCTTATCCTTCAATAAACTTTATTTCATTAATATGACTAACTTAAAGAAAATCACCAAATGTACTTGGTTCGTATACGAACTACTCATTAATTAAAGTTACACACCACATTTATATTTTCTATTTTCTATTTGGAATTTGGACATTCCTGAAACTAGGGGTGCACAAAAGGTTAAAACCAGATCGGACCGAAATTACAGATTACTCGGACCGAAATTACAGATTACTCGGACAGAATGGACCGAATGATTTGCCCCGCCTCCCCACCACCCCGACAGCCCCCAACCACCTCATCCACCCAACGGCCAGCCCGGACGTATTGACATATCTAATATAGGTTGTAAATTGATCAAACTTTATACGGTCATAACTTTGCGCTCGGACGTCCGTTTTACCTAATTTTTTTTTGATTTCGCGTATTTTTTCGAGACGAATAATCCCAAATGGACCAAAGTCCGTTTGCTTCAGCCGATTTCTCCAAAAATGTCTCCATCTTGCCCCTCAATTTCACTTTCCCCCAAATCGTTACGTTTTTCCCCTTTTCAAATCTAAATATCTCGCGATGTACAATTGATTTCAACGTAAAAATTGCGTGGCACCGTATCCGGGAATGTCAATTTCAATATTGGAAATTCAATTTAAAAAAATAATAATCCGGTCCATTCCGGTCCGGAGCGGAAAATTCCGATTTTTACCCGGACCGGACCGGAAAACCGGAATCCACCATTTTGACGGACCGAGGACCGGACCGGACCACCGGCCGACGGTCCGGCCCATTCGGTCCGCTCCGGTCGATCGGCCCGGCCTCTGTTTTGTACACCCCTACGAGCAACAACAATGGTGGTCGCCGGTCGGAGTGGAAGGAGTTTTTGTAAGGAGTTCGAACGTGCAACATCAATTGAAAGATTGAGTTAAGTTGAGGTTTTTGTATAATGTGTATGAACTTTTGTGTATTTTGTAAAAGATTATAAGTTTTAAAAATTATAATTCAATTTCAATTTTAGTTAATCACATTTTTAAAACAAGTTTAACCACCACCATTTCTAATTATGAGATTTTTTTGTCACCGTAAGTTAAATCTCCCCGGAAACTCTTATAGGTCTCCCCAAAAGTCTTGTTTTCATGAGTATTCATAATCACCTAATCTAGATTCCAGAGTTCTCTCTTCTTCAATGTTTTCTCCAATTTCATCTACTACTACTTTTAAATACACTAATCTCCATTATACATAGATTAATTTATAGAAATTATTTGTATATATACTCGTTTCACCATATTTTACACTTAATTTAATCATGTCTTTAGTTTGTAAATCCAGCTACTTTAATCTCAATCTCTAGCAAATTCATTCTATCAAATAATTAATTTTTGTTTAATTTACTGTTGAAATTATGGCGACTAGTAAACCACAGAGAAAGCCAGCGGAGATCGAGGACAGAATTCTTCGGAAAATCTTACTCGTAACCCTAGTTGATTCAATGGAAAACGATACACGTGTCGTGTATTTAGAGATGACGGCTGCGGAGATACTTAGCGAGGGTAAAGAATTAAGATTATCTAGGGATTTGATGGAGCGGGTTCTAATTGATCGACTTTCGGGTCAATTTGTATCTGCTGAACCACCTTTTCAGTATTTGGTCAACTGTTACCGTAGGGCACATGAAGAGGGAAAGAAAATCGCGTCGATGAAGGATAAGAATGTTAGGTCTGAGATGGAATTAGTGGTTAAGCAGGCAAAGAAACTTGCTGTATCATATTGTAGGATACATTTAGGGAACCCAGACATGTTTCCCAATTGGAATACGGGGAAACAGAATGTATCTCCTTTGTTACCTTTGGTGTTTTCCGAGGTTTCGAGTTCTGTTGATGTGTTTGGTGGGGGTAGTGGGGGAGTGTCAAGTCCACCTGGATTTTTAGATGAGTTATTTAAAGATGGGGATTTTGATAGTATGGACCCAATATTGAAGCAATTGTATGAGGATTTGAGAGGGACTGTGTTAAAGATTTCAGCTTTGGGTAATTTTCAGCAACCTCTTAGGGCTTTATTATTCTTGGTTAAGTATCCAGTAGGTGCTAAGTCTTTGGTCAATCATCCTTGGTGGATTCCAAAGAGTGTTTATTTAAATGGAAGAGTTATCGAGATGACAAGCATTTTGGGTCCTTTCTTTCATGTCAGTGCTTTGCCTGACAATACAATCTTCAAGAGTCAGCCGGATGTTGGGTGGGTTAAATTTTATCTCGTCTCTTTAATTCTGTGTCGTTTCCTTAAGTATTTTTACTGACTTTATACACTAAAGAAAGGTAATTTGACATTATAAAATCGATTATAGAAACAGACATGACAGCATTTCATACTTGTTCAATCCTTGTTATCATGCTTGTTTCTGCAAGAAGGGTGTGTGCTAACTTGTGAAAGTTCAAGTCTTTACGTATTTACATTTAAAGTTCATTCTCTCAAGTACAAAGAGCTAGAAGAGGTCACTTCCTAGCTTTTTACCTTGAAATGTTGAACCTTTGGACATCATCAAGCTAATTTATGGTCCTCTTTGTTATCACTGAGTTAGCATATGCATATCTTTCATATTTAACCGAAAAGTTAGGACAGGTGACCATTTAGGCCCTAGGTGAACAAAGATAATTTAAGTTCTTTTGCATAGACATATTCTTTGTTGAAGACTTTTATTTTCTACAAAGGACTGATAGATTGTTTCACTTGTGTTGGACAACAGCCAGCAGTGTTTCTCAGATTCAGAAACACGTCGTCCTGCTGATCTCCTGTCTTCTTTCACAACAATCAAAACTGTTATGAATAATTTGTATGATGGCTTGGCAGAAGTCCTTATGTCTCTTCTGAAAAACACAACCATTCGTGAAAATGTCCTTGGATATCTTGCAGCAGTTATTAACAAAAATTCGTCAAGGGCACATTTACAGGTAAGATGTCACTCCAGATCACACTATGGAGCGTTTTACAGACCTGTAAAGTGTGAATCTGTTGGCTCTGCGATGGATACTTCATTTTCACCTATACCTTTTCCCTCTGCTATGTGCGGATTGTAATTTATTTTTGTGTGCTCTGTGTTTTTAACTTTTTGAACTCTGCCGTAACTTCGAAATATTACGCTTTGCAGGTTGATCCATTATCTTGTGCTAGTTCAGGCATGTTTGTAAATCTCAGTGCTGTTATGCTTCGGCTCTGTGAACCTTTCTTAGATGCCAATTTGACAAAACGGGACAAGATTGATCCCCAGTATGTGTTTTCTAGCACCCGTCTGGAACTGAGGTGAAATTTTCTTATTGCCCATATTTTCTCCTTTTCATCTGCATGCGTGTTTGTTGCTTTAACATTGCCCATGATCCATACCAGGGAGTTGACTGCTCTGCATGCATCATCGGAAGAAGTCTCTGAATGGATAAATCAAAATAATCCCGGCAAAGTTGACGTCTCTAAAGAAGACAGTGATGGAGAAAATCGGCTGTTGGCGTCTCAGGAAGCTACAAGCTCAGGGAATAATTCTGGTGGACCTTCAATTCTTCGCTGTAACAACCCAATATCAAGTAGTAGTGAGAAAGCTAAATACCCCTTCATATGTGAATGCTTCTTCATGACTGCAAGGGTGCTCAATCTGGGCCTCCTAAAAGCATTTTCAGATTTTAAGCATCTTGTTCAGGTGAGGAATTGGGACTTGAAGAGAGGAAATACTAAATTATACTTGGTGAAAGAAGGATGTCTTGAACCATATGTAACAGTGGATGAAAGGTTAATGTGGTATAGTTAAGGTGTTTGTACCAAACTAACTATTTAATTATCATCTTTAGGACATTTCAAGATGCGAAGATACTTTGTCTACAATGAAAACCATGCTAGAACAAACACCCTCACCACAGTTGCAGCAGGAAATATCTCGCTTGGAGAAAGAACTTGAGTTGTATTCACAGGAGAAATTATGCTATGAAGCCCAAATACTGAGGGTATATAAACTTCTCCTTTTGTAATACTCTGTAGGATTGTGCAATCTCGAGAATGTGAAGGGATTCTCTTTCCATAGCTGCTTTTATTAGATTGTACTTAATGTTATACTTTGCTGTTTTCAAGCGTTAACTCGTAGTGACTGTCCTACTTTTGTTTTGCATACATGATTTTTGGGGTAAAATATAAACTGTGCAATCAACATTATCCTAGGTTTGAATAGATGTAAGATATATCTCCACATTTCCCTACTAATATATTCGTATACAGATTAAAAGATTGCGTTATTTTCAGGATGGTGGGCTTCTTCAGCGTGCATTATCCTACTACAGGTTGATGGTTGTTTGGCTGGTCGGCCTTGTTGGTGGTTTTAAGATGCCTTTACCTTCCCCTTGCCCTATGGAGTTTGCATCTATGCCTGAGCATTTTGTTGAAGATGCCATGGAGCTGCTAATTTTTGCTTCTCGAATTCCTAGAGCTTTGGATGGTGTCTTGCTGGTAGGGTTTAGTCATGATCATTTATGTCCATTCATTTTCTTGTTCTTCATGTGTTCCTTTTACATATGCAATTCTTTTTTTTGCGTTGCTTGACAGGATGACTTCATGAATTTCATTATCATGTTCATGGCAAGTCCAGAATATATCAGAAACCCTTATCTTAGAGCAAAGATGGTTGAAGTCCTAAACTGTTGGATGCCCCGTAGAAGGTGATTCAATTATGATCACTTGTGGTGTTGCATGTTTCAAAATTGCATTTACTATTATTTGTGTTTGTGTCTGTCTGCTGGAAATTTTGGTGCTCTCGCCTATCTAAGTGATTTTTGTGTGCAGCGGCTCCACTGCAACTTCGTCTTTATTTGAGGGGCATCAACTCTCTCTGGAGTACCTTGTGAGGAATCTTTTGAAGACTTATGTTGACATTGAATTTACAGGTTCCCACACACAGGTAACACTTTTGAGCTTTATCAATTAAAATGTGCTCTGAGAAGTGAAACTGTTCCTACAAAATCCCCCCTAGTCAGGAAGTAGTGATATTTGATGCTACACTTTTCTCATTATTTTGTCAGATAACTTTAAAGTCTCAAAAGGATCTTGAAATGTGAACTTACATTCCTGCTTGTGTCATTCATTTTCAAGACTTCAGGTCATTGACTTTTCACTTCACCTTACCTTCTCAAAGTGGAGATTCTTCAGATCTGCCTGGAGCATCAAAATATATATATACTTATTATCAAGGGTTGTCAGTAATGTCTCATAAAAGATGTTTTTTAAGAACAATTAGTGTGACATTTCTGGAAGAGTATTGAAAAGTGATATACTCCAAGAAACTATGTTTGTAGGTATGTTTCTCCATGGCTGTTGAGATAAGCTTACCAATTTATCAGCCTAAAAATAAAAAAGGCTTGCCTAACACAACTCTAAGTAGATCATCTTACCTATAGTTTCCTCAAAAGGGCATTTTTTGAAGGAGTTTGAAAGTTAGAGGGAGTATATCCTTAAACTATGACCGTAAAACAGAACTCTTTTTGCCAACTCCAATCCCCATTCTTAGGGGTAGATATCTGATTTGTCTTTTTAGTTGGGTCAACCTCTCCTCTGTAATTACTGTTGACTCTTTCTTAGAATTTATCCAGTTTTCTAAAAAACGGCCTAGGCGCTAGGCGCCCCCATGCCGTCCCGATTTTGCCGCCTAGCCCCCCCCCTTTCGTTCTAAGATTTAAATCCTGAATTTTGGAAAGGGGATATTCATTTCCTTCTCTGGAGTCCGGAAGTTTTAGCCAGAAAACCAAGGCCATTTGATTTCCATTTTCGCCTCCTAAAAATCATGATTTGAGACGATTTCGGGAGGATTTGAAATGATTTTGGTGGAAGAGGATGGCGGAAAGGGATATGACAGAGGGGTAGAGATGAAAGACCGGATTTACCTGCCGATTTGGTGGCCGTAAAATCCGGCGGGATCGCGGGGTGATAGGGAGCAGAGGTGCGGCGATTTGGGGAGGGGGTGTTAGGGTTCGTTGTTTTTTTTAAGGAAGGGGTGTAATAAGAAAAGGGGTTTTGGGCTTGCGGGTTGGGCTCGGGCGACGGGTCGGCCAGCTGAGGAATTGGGCTGAGGTCGTTTTCTGAAAAAGGGGACAAAGGATTGGGCTTGGGTTTAGAATTAAATGTGGGCTGATTCTGTGAGGGAGGGAATAAGTTAAGGGATTATTATGTAAAAAGGAGTTTATATTTTTGATTATGTGGATTAATGATTTATGAATTTATTAACTACTTAAGAATGTATTAATTTTATGATTTATATATTTTATGCATATATGATATATATACAATTGATGTAAAATTAAAAAAAAAAAAAATACATCCGCCTGGCGCTAGGCGGCCACTCCCCACCCTGGTCACGCCTAGCGTTTTTTAGAACATTGAATTTATCAGTTCCATAGCATAATCTATGCTGATAGCTTTTGGGTAGCTTTGGGAGCTTTTGCCTGTAATGTTGCATCTTCTTGGTGCTTTTGTTAATGATATCCTTCTTATTTCATAAAAAAAAACAGAACTCTTTTTGCTTAGAGGTCTTAAATACTGTTTCATTGATTCTCTGGTGATACTGTTTCAGCATAAAGAGGTTGGAATGGTGGGAGGGTTATGTCATCAGATTTTCTTTTTCCTTAGAAGCCAGAGGTTTCGGATACCGTTTTCTTGGTTCTCTGGTTATACTTGTTCCACCATAAAGAGGTTGAATGTTGGTGTCTGTCTACAATATTTTCTTAAGAAGTGGGTTGGCCAGGGATGAGGGGGGAACATTTGTCTGTCTCACTAAAAGAAAATGTGGTGATGAATGTTAGTCTGCCCTCTGATTCAGCCTTCGGTCAATGTTGCTGGCATTCCGTATTATACTGTTAGTTGCATCAGTTCAGTTGATGATGGAGGCTTCCACTGTGTGCTTTTTAAATGAAATGTCTCTGTGTGCTGCAGTTCTATGATAAATTTAATATCCGCCACAATATTGCTGAACTACTTGAATATCTTTGGCAAGTTCCAAGTCACCGGAATGCATGGAGACAGGTAGGAGTTTTTCCCTTTTGGGTGATATTTTCCTCCGGACATTTTATAACAGTGCTTGAACTACTCTCCAATAACACTCCATATGTAACTTCGTTATTACAGATTGCCAAGGAAGAGAAGGGTGGTTATTTGAATTTCTTAAACTTCTTGATTAATGATAGCATCTATCTTCTCGATGAAAGTCTTAATAAAATTCTTGAACTAAAAGAGCTGGAAGCTGAAATGTCTAACACAGCGGAATGGGAGCGAAGACCAGTTCAAGAAAGACAGGAGAGAACTCGGCTGTTCCATTCACAAGAGAATGTTAGTTTTAAATCTTTAAATGATTTTATTTACTAAAGTTATGTTCATAGTTTAAGTGAAAGATGCTGGGTGTTTTAGATAATTCGGATTGATATGAAGTTGGCAAATGAAGATGTGAGCTTGCTAGCATTTACTTCAGAGCAAATTACTGTCCCTTTTCTTCTTCCTGAGATGGTATGTTCACTATTCTATATCAATTTTCATTGTATCGTATTATAATTGGTGAAGCTGTTGTTTTTTTAATCTTTTCCCTTATTTTTTCTCAAATTGGTTTCCCAGGTGGAGAGAGTTGCTAGCATGTTGAATTACTTCTTACTACAGCTGGTGGGTCCACAAAGAAAAGCTCTTAGTTTGAAAGACCCTGAAAAGTATGAGTTTCGTCCAAAAGAGTTGCTGAAACAGGTGAATGAAGTTGTTTACATATGTTGATATTACTTACAGCAGCTAACAAAGACCAGATAACATTAAATGTCCCTCAAGTTGAAAACTCCTAACCTTATATGTTTTGACTGAAGTCCTTGCATTTTTATAACCTAGCAAAGGGAAGTGTATTTCTTTTTACTTAGCCTTTTTGTCTCCAGTTATCACACTGTCTTGGTGAGCCTTTTCCATGAAGAGGGTCGCAAACATTTCTTTTTGTTCTTGTTGTTTAGTGTGTCCTTGTAGACACCATAATATCCCTGCTAGAATCAAGAGGAAGATACTTGTATAGAAGTTTTACAATTTCTTTTGGATGCATGTGAAGATTGTGAAAATATATGTCCATTTGGCGCGAGGAGACAAGGAGAATATCTTTCCAGGTGCAATTATAAGAGATGGTCGATCCTATAATGAGCAGGTTCTTACTCTATAAGCTAATTGCTTCTTCAAATTCATTTTCTGATTGGGTATTGGTGTAACAAATTGGATTTGCTTCCAGATATTTAGTGCTGCAGCTGATGTCCTCAGGAGAATTGGTGAAGATATGAGGATCATACAGGAGTTCATTGACCTTGGTGCAAAAGCGAAGGTTGCAGCTTCAGAAGCAATGGATGCCGAGGCTGCTCTTGGAGACATTCCCGATGAATTCCTTGATCCAATCCAAGTAAGTATCGCCTTTTTACTCAAAAGTCAAATCAAGTAGCTCCTAGTTCACGAGTGAGATGGCGTCCATATTCACTTTTTTTCACTGGGACCAATGATCTTTATTCGATTTGTGCAGTATACTTTGATGAAGGATCCTGTCATTCTTCCCTCTTCACGGATAACAGTGGACCGGCCTGTTATTCAGCGGCACCTTCTTAGTGATAGTGTAAGCCTCTGTTTCGTAGTCTTTTATTCTGCTTAAGAGGAAGGCGTTTTTTTCACTTGTTTCTACTGGTTTACAGACAGACCCGTTTAACCGGTCTCATCTAACCGTGGACATGTTGATTCCCGACACCGAGTTGAAGGTGAAAATTGAAGAGTTCATTCGTTCCCATGAATTGCAGAAGCCTGGGGAGGATTTGAGTATGCAAAGCACAAAAACAACAATACAAACAATTGATACTTCGAATTTGATTGAGTAGGAATTTCTCTTTTTCTGCTTTTACCTGATCATTGTATATTGAGTTCAAGTGATCAACGGTTGAACCTGTGTTGGCCAAACTAGAAAATCTTATGCTTTCTTTTCTGGCGTGGAATAGTAGTTCTTTTCCCTTGTTCGGGGTCCAATAACTATAGGAATTTATGTTATCACCACTATGTAAACAAGGGAATCTTCTGAAAAATGGTATATTAATGTTTTGCAATTTAATTTTTGGTTCGTTAGCGAATGTAGTCCAACTAAACATTCAATTACCTTGTAAAATCAGTTACTTATCCTATCTTAAGGCAACCAAATTGAACCTTTGCCAAGATTTGCTTTTGATTTTTTTTTCTTTACTTCACCCGTCTTATAATGAGATTAAAGAAAGTGACAGGACCAGAAGATGGATTTGAGCATTAATCTATAAATTTGTGATTCGTGTTGAAGAAAGTGAGTGGATGGTTGCAGGGCAAACGTCGTCCAGCAGCTCCACGTTCAACACTTATACTACCCTCTAAAAAAAAAAAAAGGATACATGCCCCTTTCCAATCAGTCAAGTGGCTGAACCGTGAACGCCCCTCTCCAACTATTTGACATACGGTAGGATTTCAGGAAAATTCACTAGGCCTTGTCAAATATCAATGGTGGAGCCAAGAGTTGGGAGTGAACTAGACAATCTTAGTTCTTGAGTCCACAAGTCCCTTGAGTTAAAGGGGAATTCCTTTCCTCTGGAGTTTTGATAAAATAAGAAATGGACAAAAATAATATGTTAAAAAGGCACAGGTCCTTAAAAAATGGTTCTATAATACAAAACCAACATTAACCCCTAAACCTGAGAAAGCGAATCTAAGAAAGATAAAGCAAACTTACAGCAAAATCCTCAACATTTTTGTGAGTTAATTTCTCTAAGAAATTAACAAATACAACAAACCGTTAATCCTTAAAAAGTGGGTGTTCAATGAAAAAAAGAGTATAAAAGTAAAAGCTAAACATAAGCTGCATCAGAACAAAAAGCAAACGCTCAGCTGCTCAGTTGTGTCAAATGCCTGGGCATATACATGGAGTACCTGACAATAATTAAAAAGAAAAGTCAACAGTCATTCAAAATCTAAACACATGAACCAAAAAATAGTCATATATGAAAAGATGCTAATAAAGGTCATTACTTTTGTTGGAAACTACCTGCAAATAGGCACACCTTCTGAAAACTAGTTTGACCACTTACTCAAAGCTTTGATTTAAGGTCAGCTATCTTTATTTTTGCATATTCATGAGCAATTCTAATTGCAGTGTCGTTGTGGCGCAAAGAAACCTCTGCTAGCAAGATTTGGCTTTCCTCACTAGTTAGATCCCCATGGCATCCCTTAAAAGAAAAGAAAAAAATCAACTGTGTAAGTGGAATCTTTGAGATCATATACAAAAGAGGGCTAGATGCTTGTACAGGTAAGAGATTTTAAGCAACTAAGATCAACTACGCCGTCACCTTCATCAACCACAAAAGACACTACAACAAAGTTCAGAATTTTCCAAGGTACATGAATACAGGAGATAATTTAATTACTTCAGGTTGATGTTAACAACCAAATTGGAACAGATTCAAAAGATTTAACATCATAGGAATAGTGTGGGAACTCAATTGTTAGGAGAGAAGCAACATGGGCAGATAGATGTACGTTATTTTCGAAAGGGAAAAAATCGACATGCTTTGTAGCTAATGCAACATGTATAACCTTTAGTCTACACTCTACACCCCCATATGAAAAGAGAGAAAAAAACAGAGCAATGCGTGTATCACCAAAATAAAAGGTAATATTTTTTCTTTATAATCGTGGTGCCCGCTTGCGCGCAACTCGACTAATTCCACAGGATACCTGCCACCTCCCACCAACAATAGTTACCAGGTAACTCTGTCCAACAAGGCTAGAACAGATGAGAAGAAATCACCTATTGCTGAGCACCTTCTCGAACTGTCACAAGCTACAACGTGGACCGACTGAATGCCCAGTGCATCAGCTGAGCGAAATGCAGCTGAAACATTGCCAAAATCACTCGAACCTTCAACCACCAAACATACCGAATACGTCCGATTCTTTACAGCATGACGAAACCTCTCTTTCCTCAAATCCATTATATATGGACTCAATGCTTCCGGTATCTCCGAACTACTCAAATACAAATTTCCCGCCTTAAATTTATCCAAATATGGAAACCAACGCTCCCGATTACCCAGGCCCTCAGTATCGGGCCTGCGTTCCATTTTCATCAGCTTTGATACATCATCTCTGCTGTACATCAACTCCTCTACTCTTGTCTTTGGATTTGTCCTCCAGAATTTCAACGGAAACGTGCGGAACTGCCAATTCCTCTGACGGTTCTAGTGAAATTGCTTCTTGCAAATTTCAAACGAATTATGATAGAGAACAAGGTTCATATATAACACATACAGAAGCGTACAAACATAGATTCATATAACATTGAAGTAAATGCCTGTATAATTATACGCTTTAATAGATACCTGTATTAGGATATAGTAGAGATAGTGACCGAAAAGGAGAAAGATTGGATGAAAAATGAGAAGAGAAACTTGTTCGAGTTTTGAACTAGATAAACGAGATTGAAGACCCCAACGTGATTGGGGTGATACTTTTCTCACTCTACTGGACTGGACAGGAGGAGTAAAACGGCGTTGGTATACATTTCGGACAGCTTAATGGAAAAATGTGCAAATTTGAACTGCAACATCACACGTTTTGAGTTCAGTGCTGTTCTGTTACAGTATGTTTTTCTTTCTATTTATCTGCATTCTTAAAATTATGGATAGAAGATTATATAAATGTATATTCATTCAACTATTTAGTCACCTTAAAATTATAAGTATTACCACATTATGTAATCAACATTTCATTTTAGTAGATCTATGAAAGAATATGAGCATTCATCAACCAAAAAGTTTTAGACTAGCTGAATAGTAATCCAATGTCTTTTAAAATTGTACTAACAATGCGGAACGTTATAGCAGTGCATTTGCTAACAATCTGTAATTTTACACCCGACTTCGAAAGCAGTTTTTTTGTAACCACATTGAATGTGCCAGCTTGCACGCACCTCGACTATTTTCATGAAGTATGTATTATCTTCTACCAACACATACTAACTTTTCCACTGATGAGAGCAATTTTTACAAGTGTAGAAAGATATTAATTGATGCTATATCATGATAAAGAATTTGAACATAAATCTCAAAGGTTTAAAGGGGTGATACAGATACGACAGTGCATTTCATATAGAAGAATTCTACTAATATGATTATTGCTCCTTTTGGAAAAAGAAAGGAAATAACGACTCTCTACCAACCAAATACTGGAAGTTGAAAATTCAAATGAAACCTAACTCGCACAATTAACAGCCAACATGTAGGACCTAGGCTTTGCCAAAATGAGTACAACATAGGTATTAAATGCAAGCAAGTCTTGGACCACTAGCTAGCTGTTATTGTGTTAGGTAGAATGTAAAGCTAATAAGCCTAGCCTTCTCCAACAAAGAAATAATGTCCGATTCCAGGAATTCACAAACATATATATCATCGGCTTTCTTAACCGAGACTCAGGTGAGGTAACAACTTCAGTAGATAGATTTTGAAAGATGGAACCTCATGTCGCACTTCTTCCAAGTACTGGAATGGGGCATTTGATGCCTTTCCTTCGCCTTGCAGCTATGTTAGCTTCTTGTAATTGTAAGTTCACTTTACTAACTGCCCAGCCTACTGTCTCAGCTGCTGAATCTAACCACTTGAATAGCTTCTTTACCGCTCATCCACATATTCAACGCCTGGATTTTCATATCCTTCCACTACAGCCGTCGAATCCTCACGATGATCCCTTTTTCCTCCAGTTTGAAGCTATCATTCGCTCTGTTCATCTTCTTCCTCCTCTTCTATCTTCTTTATATCCACCCATATCCACTCTTTTTCTTGACATATAGCTGCTGCAACATGTGTTGGCCAGCTTGCTGATGATCCATCATTGTCTATATCTTACTACATCTTAAGTACAACTTCTGCTAGATTTTTTTCTCTTATTACCCACCTACCCCACTTGACACTTGAAGGCAGTTGCAAGAACTTGCAGCTTCCTGGTTTACCCTCATTTTCAATATCGAATATTCCTCCTCCTTTGTTCAATCCGGAGAATCTCTTCACGACCCAGTTGATCTCAAATGCTCGAGCTATCTCCAAGTCCAAAGTTAAAGGTGTTGTTTTCAACACGTTCCATTGGTTAGAAGCAGAGACAATTGAAGCCCTCAACAATGGCAAGACAATGATAAATCATCCACATATTATGCCACTTGGACTTTTCAAGTCTTACGAATCCATTGGTGAACACACTTCTCTTCCAGATTGGTTAGACGAACAACCTGCCAAATCAGTTGTATATGTTAGCTTTGGAAGCAGAACAGCTATGTCAAAGGACCAAATAACAGAACTAGGGGAAGGGCTGTTGAAGAGCAAGCAGAAGTTCTTTTGGGGGTTAAAATCTGTCAAAGTGGACAAAGTAGAAGAAACAGGACTAGCAGAATTACCAGGAAGTTCTATTAGAGAGAATTAAAGAGAAAAGGCAGGGAATGGTTGTTAAAGAATGGGTGAAACAGGAAGAGATTTTAGCACATCCTGCCATAGGAGGATTCTTTAGCCACTGCGGCTGGAATTCTGTGATGGAAGCAGCTCAGAGAGGAGTGCCTATGCTGGCATGGACACTAAACGGGGACCAAAGGTTTAATGCAGAAGTGGTGGAAAAGGCAGGGTTGGGGTTGTGGCCAAAACATTGGGGTTGGCTGGGTGAGAGATTAGTAAAGTCGGAAGAGATTGAGGAGAAGATTGAAGAGCTAATGCAAGATCACAAGTTCAGGTCCATGGCTCAGAAGGTCGGCGAAGAGGCTACACAGGCTTGGGAAATTGGTGGTACATCAGTTAAAGGTCTTGGACAAATAATTGAAATGTTGAAGCTCAAAGTTTGAAACGTCTAATCTCACCTTATGAGTTTTTACTGTTCTTACAAAAAGTAGTAATTTACCAGTTAATAAGATTGGCTGCCAAGTCCAATCAAGATTATCAAATTGTTTACTTACTTATACTACTCATATACACACACGACAGTTTTGTGATCTGATGCAGATGCTAGAGTTGATTCCTTTACTGTTCCTCAAACTAATATACAAGAATATGAAAGCGATCAAACATCTAATTGTACTGGACAGTCTAAACGATTTCTTTTCCTTTTCCTCTGAATTGGACACAATATTAGCATAATGACGGGCACGAATGTGATTGGGGCCACACCTTAATCTTTAAAAAGCATCTAGCTAATCCCTCTGTTTCTGCATAAATCATTCTTCAATTCATCCATTTGCACCAGCCATTAAGATGTCTGATTCTATTATCAACTCTGCAAAGCCAGTTCACATACTATTTCTCCCTAGTGGTCTGAGAGTGGGACAAATGGTTCCATTTTCTCCGACTAGCTTCCAAGTTAGCTTCACAGAAATGTAAAATCGCCTTCATAATCATGCTGCTTGAAATCTCTACTACAAAGTCGAGCTTTATCTCCAACTTCTTCTCCAATTACCCAGAAATTAAACAACTGGTGTTTCATATTCTTCCCTTGAATACAACTTCAAGATTAATGATGCTTTCATCATGCATATCGATGCTACTAGTAACTCACTTCACCAGCCTGGCCCTCTCCTATCTTCTTTGAACGAACCAGTTTCTGCAATTGTCTCTGACTTCATTACTGCATCTCGTCTTCCAAAAATCGCTAAAAACTCAACATTCCTCTTTACATTATCTCCATAACATCAGCTAAATCTTCGGATAACAGTACAGGAAGATCCTGCTGCATTTAAGTACCATTCGAGCAATCTTAAGATTCCAAGTTTATGATCAGTTTCAAAATCAAGCATCCCTCGTTCATGGCTGGATGATTCACCATCAAACTATGTCTTGAAAGCCTACTTGCTGCCAAATGCTCGATCTCTCCCTCAAGTGACCGGTGTCTTCCTAAATACCTTTAGCCGGTTTAAACCAGAAACAGTTGCTCCTTGATGGTGGACGAATAACCAGTTCTCTTCCACTTGTTTTTCCTGTTGGTCCTGTGGGAAACGACAAACAAGGAGAAAACAATCAGTGTTCACGGTAAGATGAACAACCTGCTGAATCAGTTGTATATGTCAACTTTGGAACTAGAGAGACAATTTCTTCATGACAATTAAGAGAATTAGGAAAAGGACTAGAGATATGCGGATATAAGTTTCTATGGGTTCTAAAAGATACATATTCTCCAAAAATGATGCCCCCTCGTGTCGGATCCTACAAAAATGCACTATATTTGAAGGATCTGACACGCACCCGTTGATACTTTTGAAGAGTCAAACAGAGCTAAAAGAAGAGCTTCTGGGGTTGTTTGGATGTACGGTCCTGGAGGAGATGGAAAAGAAAGGGAAAATAGTGAAAGCTGAGGAGTATGACGAAGCCATTATAGAATATCCAGCCATTCAGCTTTTCATGAAACATCATGAATGGGATTCATGAACACAGCTTGGTCAGGATGACAATGCTGGTTGGTTACATCACGGTGATCTACAGTTGAATGCAGAAGTTGTAGAGAAGGGAGGATTGGGGAGGTGGGTAAAAGAATGGGTTGGGGCGATGAACATCTAGTAAACGGCGAGGAGATTACAGAGATGGTGTAAACTTGATAGGAGATGTTAATATGAAGGTTAAAGCTGGGAAAGTGAGGGAATAGGCTAGGAAGGTCAAGGAAATCGGAGGGAGCTCTGAGAAGAGGTTGAGGAAATATATTGAAACAATAAAAGCAGAAGAAAAATGATGTATTTACACCATTAACAAGAGTTTGTTATGAATACTTCCTTTCAATTTTTCCTGTGGTCTTTATTCATGTAACAGGACTGGACATACCTAATAAATTGTCAATCAAAATAAAGCTTATCCAGTATGTAAGAACGTTAAAGAAGAAGAAAAAAATTGACTGGGATTCTAGAGGTTAGTCCTGGAAAGTAATTGTTGAGGATAGTCTCACATCGGAAATGGAATGGGATCAGGTACTCCTTATATGGACTTGGATAATCCTCACCCTACAAACTAGCTTTTGGGGTTTGAGTTAAGCCCAAGATCCAATCAGTCCCATTCCAATTCTTTGTTCACCGATGTTGGACCCCCAAATTATATTGTACACACTCCAGTTAACGAGATTTGGGCGTGCGGGGGAATGTTAAGAGTTTCACATCGGAAATGGAATGGAACATGGACTCCTTATATGGATTTGGACAATCCTCAACCTACAAGCTAGCTTTTGAGGTTGCGTTAGGCCCAAGATCCATTCTTTACAGAGACAACTTAAGGCATTCAGTAAGCATATTAAAACTTCAGTAAATACAGTCAAAAGAAAACACACGAAGATAGCAAAAGGAATAAGTAGAATCATTCTCCCATCGGCAGAAATTTGATATTTTCCCATATGACTAAAACTGCTTGGAACTACCATTAGTTAGACAGTCTTCTTTGAGATAACATCAAAAGATATTCCGTTCTGTTGAAGCCTGTCTTGGAGGTCTGTTGGGCCAAACACAATGCCAGGAGTGAAAACACCTCCCTTTGGAAGATTGTCTCGTTCCTTGAGCAAAACGAGGGCACACTGGACTAGAATGATTGGAGTTGTCATGTAACCAATCTCAGGTCCCATTACTCTTGTAATTATCTCCATATCAAGTTTCCTGTTTCTCTGTGACGCAAGACTACCATCACTAAAACCGTGTCCGACAAACCACATCTTAAAGGAAGCACTTGCCACTTCATCCTCAGTTGGACCTTTTTTCCTGAAAAATCCAAGACTGAACACTGAAGGGAAGTTCAATAGCAGCCACCTCCCAATACCAGTTTTACCAAAGAGACCAATGAACACCCCGACTGTAATGAAACGAACAACTCCTAACACAGATTTTGAAGCTATCTTCACACCAAAGTGAGCTGGCTTTATGCTTGACCAAAAAGCCTCCCTCCTCTCAATCTGTTCGGTGCTTTCATTAACACCAGGTAAACCACGAGGATCTTCAGCCAAACATGAAAGTGTTCGCCGGACTACAGTTGCATCTGCTGATGGTAACTTTACAGCCCAAAGCCCAACTTCTTTTAGGTGGTTTACCAATGGACCTTTAGGAGAAGTACCAGGAATCTGTAACAAACGTGAAAAATATTAGAGAGCGAGAGAGAAATAGTATTTTTCATAGATCTGATGTGCTATTTGAGAAAACATGAATAATGTTGTCCCCACAGTGGCATGGTACTACATATGTAAGGCTTTGGTGCAACATAATATCTAGCACATATTGCAGGTATTGAAGAATGAATCTCTATCATTTGGTTTACGAATCCCACTCATCTACTCATTCATTCCATTAGAAATCAACCATAAGGTTTATGAAATCCCATCATACATGCATTCGTGCTATTCATCATAAGGTTTATGAATCCCTACCATATACTCATCAATATTGTCACATATTGACTATAACATGCATTTTACAGAAAGTTAAATTGGATTGTCAAAGTTCCAAATTTAAAATACATTTGTATAACAGAGTAAACATTCTGCAAAATAAGGAAACGACCTTATCGTAATTGACTGTGGACATTGACTAAAGTTTACACCTTCAAACACATAATGACTAATAAACTTTAAATATCAATTGCTTCAAGCACATTTATCATGCACGTGAGTGACTGATTAAAACTTCAATTTTTTTACTTGCACTTGCACCATTACTTTTAAGGTTTAGGAAGGACTAAAATAGTGCCAACTCACATACGTTAAGGACCATGTTATTCCCAATCTAACATCATTAAAAATTTAAATATATCTCATACACATTGATGGACAAGAGTATATAAGTTATGTTATGTTGTTTTTTAAAATTATTTTTTCTATGTTATGTTGTTGAATGACCAGCATTTCGACAAAAAAAAAATTAACAAAAGGTCATAGGATCTTACCACAAGACGATACCTCTTGGGCCTGGAGCGCCTTAGTTCCTGCAATTTGTCCGCATTAGCCACACTAAGCACGGCTGACTCATACGTTCCCAAATTTCCAACAATTCTCTTGTCTGATTCTAGACTAAGGTAAGCCTCAACCCGATTAGGAACAGGCGGAGGCAGCCACTGTCTCGAATTGAACATCCAGCCCAATTCAGCAGGAACAGAATCAAAACCACAGGCCGAAACAACTAACGACCCAGTTTCCACAGCTTCATCATGGTACTTCACCTCCATCCTCTCCATAAACTCGGGCTCTCCACTAATATCCAAGTAATCGCAACCCGAATCAACACATGCCTTAACAACGGGCTCACCATAAAGACGAAATGGACCGACACAGTTAAGGATAATCTTAGTCTGGGAAGCAAGGTGGCGGAGAGATGATGGGTCGGTGGTGTCCGCGGTGAGGATGGGGATTTGGGCTAGTGGGTTTGGGCCGGAGGCCCATTGCAGAGCCTGTGAAAGTTTAGAAGTGTTACGGCCTGCTATGGCCAAGTTCTTCAAGGGGGAAGAGGGAATATTGAGGAACTTTAGAGCTTCTCTAATGACGTGTTTGCCAGTAAAACCTGAGGCACCTAAGATTATAACGTCGTAAGTTGGGTTTGGGCTGAGGTTTTGTGACATGGCCCGATTGGAAATTGTAAAACTTGTTGGATAGTATGAGACTTTTATATTAAGTCCAAAATAGTCCAATATCTTTGGCAAAATCATCTTATTTCTTTTATATAGACTCCACATTTTTTGATAAAGTACGTTTAAGACCCAACTTCCCGTCAAATTTTTAACGGACGTACGCCTCACGTGATGTTTTATTGCAGTAGCACCGAATTCCTGAAAATGCATTGCAGCAAGGACAAAAAGAATTTATCATTACAAGTTAAATGACATGCTCCAAAGTGCATATATATTGTATGCTGAGGGGAGCTAACGTTGGTCATGTCCATCTTATTTTTTTTCCTAAGACATTTCATTAGTATCGCTTCCACAACAGACTGCAAAAATGCACATGCATTAAGTGTGTATTTAAGGAAAATGTTTTCAGTGATTTTCCTATTTAGTTTTTGATGTTTAGTAATTAGATCTATTCAACACTATGGGGATAGAGGCTAGGGTAGGGGTGTGGACATGGTAGCATGGGGACCTATGGAGGATGGGGTTGGGCATGGGGTGGGGGGGTGAGGATAGGAGTGTGGGCATGGTAGCTTGGGGAGGCTATGGAGGATGGGGTTGGGGATAAGAGTGAGGTGTGTTGGAGAGTGGTGCCACTCATAAAATTTATTTTTCCTACTTTCACTAATAAATTCATTTTTCTCATTTTAAGGAATTTATTTTTCTAAAAAATATTTTTTAATTTTTTATTCTATTAAATAGAATATCAGAAAATATTTTCTAAAATAATATTTTTCTCCGTACCAAACACACCCTAAATTACTTTCTGTTTCTCTTCAAGGATTAAAACTACTGCAACATATCGGGAGTTCGGGACTAAGGGCCTGTTTTGGTAAAGCTTATTAAAAGAGCTTATAGAAGTAAAGTTTTTATCAAAAAGTTGTTAGGTGTTTGGTTGTCAATAAAAAAAATATTTTTGACTTAAAAATGAGAAAAGACAAAAGAGATTCTGCCTCTACTTCAAAAAGCCCAAAATTTGAGCTTTTGGAAATAGAAGCCAAAAATACTTTTGAAAGTCAAAAACACTTTTTTAATTTTCAACCAAATATTTTAATTTTTTGCCAAAAGTCCAATCAAACGGACACTAAGGAGATTCTCTTTTCTCTTCACCTAGTAAAGAGACTCTCCTTAATTAAAGCACTAGTTTACGGGTGTCATAAGGAACAAATGAATTTAGGTTTTTAATTTTTTTTTACAAGATTAAGTAGGCGTTTGACCATGCATTTTCAAGTCATGATTTCATAATTTGATTTTAAATCACGTATGTTTATACAATTTAAACATAATTTCAACTTCATTTCATGATTTGAAATCCCAAATCATCCAAAAATGTGATTTTGGGATTCCAAATCATGATTTTAATTTTTTTAAATTTAAAACTTGATCCATAAATTTATATTTTGTAAAAAAAGATTCATAAATTAATAGATATATACCAATTGATCGACTTTATATTTTATTGGATATAATTATCCAATACATAATTTATAGTGTATATATATACAAATGTATGACTACAATTATAATGCATTTAAAATGGCAATTGGATACAACGATTCAATTTTCAATTTTATTGAATTAAAGTTACACAAAATGTTCAATTTTCTTTTTTATTGAACTAAAGTTTAATCAATTGATGTTTTTTTTAGAAATGTCTTCTAGCCGCATATTAATTTTGTTATGAACTATGACTTGCTCATTTAGTAAGATTGCATAAAAATTAGGAAAATTTTGATGGTTTTCACAACTTGTGAAATTTTTATGTCAATGAAAAAAAATACAATTTAAAAAATACAAATTACATATCCAAACAAATTTTAACTTCAAATTATATAATTTCAAATCATAATTTCAACTTATGTCAAATGGCTCCTATGATGGAAAAGCCCATTCGGGAGTAAATAATTTAAAAGACATGAAAACAAAAGAAAAGACATAATTAAGCTAGTTCCCAAAAGAAGTGAATAATTTTTATAAAAGAACCTATCCGGAGTTATATCTGGTCAAGAGTTTGAGATCCTTTCGATAACCTATGGTAAAGAAATATTTATCAAATCCGATTGATTACGTAAAGCTGCGATAGTAACGGAATTGGAGAAGATATACAGAAAGACAAATCTATTCTATTATATTAGTAATATTCTATTACATTATATATATGATTATATTAGAAATTATATTAGTAAGAAATGTGGGTCTCAAATTGAACACCTATATCTGTTCACGAAAGAGTGCTTTTTATGAAGCGTAAGTTTTACAAATCTAAGTATTCCCTAAAAGTCAAGGGTAGCCAAGTTGGTGTAGAAGAAGCGCGGGGCCATGGTCGCGAGTTCGATCCTGCATCGCATTCTTGGTTGGCTGTCATCGTAAACTGCCAAGTGTGGTTTACATGGTGGCGTGGTTTGCGAGCTCTGCGTCGATCCGGGAGTTTACTGCGCACTCGAAAGAGTAGCGGTGCGATTCGCCGTCGACAAAAAAAGAAAGAGTGCTTTTTATGAAGCGTAAGTTTTACAAATCTAAGTATTCCCTAAAAGTAGCTTAAGGAAAAATTGCACTATACTGGGCTGTGGGAATAAAGTGTAGAAATAAAGAAAATGAGAATGTAACAATAACAAATAAATATATTAGAAATCTGAAAATAAACAAATAAGAGGGATTGCTGAGTCGACTGAATTTTCAATCTATCCTTAAAATAATATTACCCCGTATATCCTTTCAACGGTGTAATGACAACTTATCTCTCAAGATAAAACATCAATCAAACAAATGAGCAAAGGGAACTCAAGTGTTATCTTAGGAAGAAAGATCTATGAGTGTTTTGTGATTGCAAGAGAGGAAGACAATTTCAGAGAATTGTTAAGTGTATGTGTCTTTTGAATTGTGTCAAAGGCATCAATTTATAGGTAGATGATTATGTCTTCTCAATTAACCAAATGAATGACCATCAATGTCAAGTAATGACCATTGATATTGAGGTTAATTCAGCATAGTAATGGCTGAAATCAATAGCCAAATAATGGAGAGTTATTGCTCCAAAGTCGGCGAAATCGATTTCAATTACTCCCGGTGAAAAAGCGATCGAGCGCGCGGCTTAATTCGATGAAGTCACCGAACGAAATGCCATTTAGGCGCGACCGCTTCGAAGGCACGCGGCTCAATTCGGTGAGCTTTGGAATTGAAACGACATTAAATGGGGCTTTAGGAGAGCACCGCGGCCTACCGATTTCTGATTCGTTTCATCTTTTATACATTTCTTTCTTTAATTTACCAACGTGAAATTATTTGTCATTTGGCCAATAACCGTCTATTCTCTTACGTCTCAAACAATTCGTATACGTACCAATATCTCTTTCATTTAAGGAAATTACGATCCTTGACACTTTATGTGCACGTGTGTGGAAACCATGTTTCCAACGTACGGGACCCCAATTATTCGAATCATAATTAATAAGATTAATTTTATTTCACGTTTAGTAAATTTCCAACATAGCCTTTGTTCAATCTTAAAAAAAAAAACCGTTTGTCACCCCCCTAAAAATAATATATGCAATATCTCTTTAGGATAGTGACATCACGTCAAACCTTTCTTTTTGAATTTTATTTTCTATTTTTTCTAACAATCTATAGAGATAAGGTATCACGTGACAGCCTCTATATTTCCAACATTTAATTTGGCCTGAAACAAATAAATGAACAAGCTAGTTAGGGGCCAAAACTTATGGGAATGAATGCCAATTAATGCGACGTTTTTTCATCCATATTATAGTATAACATTTTCTTCTTCTTTTTTCCACCTATTTTCAATAGCTTAAATGATGGAATTTATAGAACACACTAAAAGGAGTTGCGGTCTTAGAATTTTCTCTAAGAAAATTAAAATATAAAAGATTAAATATGCAAATAAGTCAACAAAATTCATTATATATATATATATATATAAAATTAATTTTTCAACAAAATGTGTAAATTGAACCAGAGAGCTCCTCCACTAGATTAGGAGAAAATAAAGCGGAATACATTTATGGCCCTTAAATATTAAAATAAATTTTATTTAGATATTTAAATTATAAATTATTTTACTCAAATATTTAATAATAAGTGTTGTTATTAGACAATTATTAGCTCAAATTTTAAAAAAGATTATGCGAGTGTTCTCAAACACCCATTACATCACCTTCGTTAATTATACTTCAATAAGTCATAAAACTTAAGCTCCAACTAAGGCTTGTAGAAATAACTGATATTGTACACTAATTGAATTGTAGTTTGTAGTTAACCATGGTTGGGAAGTTATAACCAACTATGGTTATATGTGGTTAAGTAGATATTTTACATTGTAGACAATGCATTTACAATTCTATATAGGGTGATGTACAACACATTGGGAATTTTAATGAAAAATTAATTTCTCTTTCTACGCTCTCTCTCTCTCTCACGTTCTAGATTCTTCTTTCTTCTTGCTTCTCACCCGTCTTCTTCCTCCTTCTCTTTACTTCTCCTTCTTCCTTATCTACACTAAAACCATGTGAGTCTGAATCGTGCGTTTCTCTACAAGGCTAGTGTATATAATTAAAGAATGTGACGTATTTTATGTAATTAACTTATCTACGTAATATACACGTAATGATACACATAAAAAAAATTAAAATTTGAGGCTAAAATATTTTTAATTTTCACTTTATAATATATTCCTATGAGTCTGTAATTTACCAAACAATTTCAAGAGTATCGATATCTTCGCCAAAAGATATTGTACTCGTATCATGTTGCATGTCACCGTGCATCCTTTTGTGGTGATTTACTGATTCTTTTTTTCTTTCCATATAAATAAAGTTAATTTGCTTCAATACGGATTATTGATATAAATTCAAACCATATTATTTATCGAATATAAGTAATATAAACTGTTAGTGTAAATATTATTTTTTAGATTTTAAATTTAATATTTTAAGTAAGCTTATCTCTAAATATCATTTGAATGGTTTGGTAATGTAAAATTTATTCACTTTGATGATATATAAAACTTAGTTTTTTTTTTCCAACTTGTATGTATACGTATGAGTTAAGAAACATTAAAGGAGGAATATCTCCTTCACTACACACAATTTATTTCTCTAGTAGTTATCCATTTTTAATTACTGTGCAAATCGAGGTTAATTTCACGTATGATCATTCAATTTTATCTAATCTTATAGCAATGTCATAAAATTATTTTTTATGCCTGTAAAGTTTTGAAATTTCATCCGATGTAATAAGTAAAGTCATTAATCTTTTTCCATTACATTAAAGTAAATACTTTAATAAACTCTACTCATATAATAGTAAAGTCACAAAACCCTTGCTGCGCTATAACAATAAAATGACCTTCTTAGGTAGTTTGTCGTGATAATAGATAAAGTTTAGTTAAATTACTGATGATAGGTAGAGTCTAGTTACTTTAATGTGATAAAATATAATTTTGTAACTATACGGTTATAGTAAATAAAACTTACGGCGTAGTATTTTTATTGTTATAGGAGATAAAATTCAATGATTTTATTGAAAATATTTTATAACAACTTTTCGGTTATAATTGTAAGATTGGAATAATGTCGGTGATTGCATGCTTTCAACGACTAACACTTTTTGATTGTGCTCATCTTGTTTAGCACGTTGGGTTTCTTCTAACAACAATTGTGAACGTGCCTTGTTGAAACTTGGAAGTGGGTCGGCCTGTTGAATCATTGTTGCAATAGTGTCGTATTCCCTTTTTGGTAAACCTGCAACTAGTTGCAGTACCATTTTTGTTTCAGAAATAGATGTCCCAACGTTGGAAAGTTGGTCGGCGATGAGTTTCAGTTGTTTGCAATAATGTCGGTGATTGCATGCTTTCAACGACTAACTGTCACGACCCGACCTCGGGCCCGCGACTGGTGCCTTACCCCGGGCACCTTAGTGATAAAACATTAGAGAAAATCAGCGGAAAATAAAACTCATGAAAAAAATAAACAGTGATACTAAAAACAGGCTGACCAAATAGTCGCCTTACTGCATAAATAATTAAATAAACCTTGAACAATTATCTTTTACAAACCACGCTGTGATTACATGACCTCTAAGATCAGAATAACAACTATGACGGACGGGGCCCGCCATACCACGAATGTACAAGTACCTAAAATGACGAGATTATACCAAAGATAAGCCTCGGAGAAAGCGGAGCTTCCCAATCTGTGAAGTGATCCATGGCGAGGATCAACCAAGCGGTGTACCTCTACTGCGGCGTAACGCGGCCGAAGGAGTCGATCTGGTACCAAGTATGTGCGAAAATAATGTAATGAAATCATAACGATCACATATAAAGCAGAGACATGTATGATAACCAAACTACGATTACCTGATATATAGCGATCGTATCAAGTCGGGGACTCGCCTCAGTCATCACTCAAATATAACCATGAGTCTCACGCCACAATATCAATCATGCGTGAAATTCCTTCCTCACCTGGCGATGCATGATATAACAACACCAGGAGTACACATGAACACCAGTCCACTGTGTCATAAGAAGCAAATGAGGCAAATGAAGCATAGCTACCATTACACCGTATTTTCGGGATATGTTTTAGAACGCACGTAAGAAATTGGGAATTTAATTTTAGAAATTTGGTCACGTGGGACCACGAGAAATTTTGTATATGTTGGGAGTTTGGGAAGACAAAACGCAGAACAAAAATACCCAGCGTGTATGAGCAGTGAAAACCCGTCCATGAGCGATGTTCGGAAAACGCCATTTCGGCCAAACCAGGAATCCGCGGGGCGACATATACCAAAAGCTTCGTCTCGTCGAGCCCGTCACGTCCATACCAACGCCACGTCGATTCTCCGGAATCGCCAGATTCGAATCGAAGTTTGGTCACTGTTCATCCATCTTCCGTTCGGTTTTCTAATTTTCCGACCAAGCGAGGTGCAATCGGCGGGAGTGGGTATACCATCAGAACCACAATCTCCTTGCCGTCATTTCCACGTAACCGGGACCTCGATTCTTGCTCAAACTTCGCCGTCGACGGATCGATTTACCGAAACCTCGTCGTCGGCGAGCATTTTCCGCCACCACGGTAGAGTCGATGCGTGGCTAGTGTAGAAACATTCGGTGGAAAGGCCGACATTTTGGCACCCCACGACCTCCAATTCAACCCGGATCGTCGGGTCAACTAAAACCCTTTTTCGATCGGAAGTTGGAAGATTTCGATCGATTCCGTGCTGATTGAGGGCTAAGGCGTATACCGTTGTGTTCGTATTGATCTTAGCTACGTTTTGCAACCAATCCGAGCCTCGATTCTCGGTATTTGGAATCCGCCATTGATGCGCCTTGAGCTCGCCGCAGGACCACCAAGATGCGCCGCATGACCACGTGACCTCCAAAATTGTTTTCCCATTAATTCATCCACGCAACAACAATTCGATGAATTCACTTCCAGATCAAAAATGGAATTTTCCGTGACAATTCCGTGGCGAATGGCGCGGTGGGAATTCGCCACAAATGGCGGTAGTTCAGCTTAACCACACATAAATATTCCACAAGTACTCGAGCGATCCGGACAACAATTTTCCAATCACGGCGTTGTCTACTTAGCGTGTGGATTAGCGAAGAGGTATGTAAACTTACTTCTTTTGACATGAATTTGATAAGTCTAGAGGATGGAAGTACTTTGTAAGTCTATGACTTGATTCTTGGAAGTAAGTAAATTGATTTTCAAGGTTATGGACGTATTGTGACCATTATAGGTTGAAGTACTAAGTATAGCGTATCCTATCGAGAGTGGAATAGCTATCAAGGTTGAAGTACTTTAGAGCATTTTGCTACGTGTCGATAATCGTCGCGAGGTATGTGAACCTCTTCCTTCCTTTGGCATGATTCTATGTATGGAATATACTTGTGGTATCATTTCATGTTTCCTTCACTCTTAGAAGTTAAGAGGTAGTTATGTGATTTACTCTATGTAGAACTTTTCCTATCTTTTGAGCATGACTAGTTGCACGTATGTAGTGCGGTAGAGCGTCAGGACTATGATATTCTTTACTTGTTTTATGTAATGCCAAGTCGGGTGGGTTAGAGATTAACTCACTTCTTTGAAAATAGTAATGATGTCTTAAGTTGATTTTAAAGTTAAAGGGACTTGAAGAGTTTTAAAGTATGTGATACTTGTCCCGTTTTAAACGTATAAGTCCCTTGTAGGAAATTGTTTATGGCTAAGGTATAAAGTGAATATAACGACTTTATGGGAAGTTAGTTATATTTGCCTTATGGAAAGATAAATGACTTGACTATGTAAAAGGGCAACTTGTTTTTCTGCATCAATTGCCTAGGTTTTTTTATAAAGAAGTCACTTGATTTAGAAGTGGTAATTGTATTTCTAAAAAGGTATTGTGACTTGTCTTGAAGGTGGATAGGACTTGATACTACGGTGGTTAGTATCGGGAAGTTTTATTTGGAAAGGAGTCTTTTGAAAAGAATGTACGCACGTAGTACTTTGGCTTAGTTAATTGAGATTTAGCCTATATGTCTTTGGTGATAGCCTTTGAGTGCAAGTATTATGTTTTATTACGTTGCGCGACTCTCCGGAGGCCTACTGTCTTGTTATAAGTTACTTGACGCGTCGACAGGTGATGTGGGATTCCACGTATGCTTCCGTTATTTGTAGCACTTGGGTTAAATTCGGATTTTATAAAAGACATGGTAGTGCTTATGTCTTGTCGATGGTCATCGAGATAGGGTAAGAGTATAAATGGCGGCAAGCCCCAAGACGTTATACCACCTTCTCCAGGGTAAGTGTATAAGTGAGGGTAAACCTCAAGACTGTACCACCCGCTTTATGTGTTGTTTGACGACCGTCGAGATAGGTAAGAAGAGTATAAATGGCGGCAAGCCCCAAGACGTTATACCTCGCTTACCACCTTCTCCGGGTAAGAGTATAAATGGCGAAGCCCCAAGACGTTATACCACTGTTTTGATTGATATTATGGGCGAGACCCATGGTTATGTTTACACTTTACACTTTACCGCCGATGATGATGGGCGGTATACCTTACGCGCACTAGATGACATTATCGACCGAGAATGGGCCGCAAAGATACCTTACGCGCACTATATGACATTATCGACCGAGAACGGGCCAAAGATACGCTACGCGCATCAGATGGCGTTATCGACCGAGAATGGGCCGGGCGATACCCACGCGCACTAGATGGCGTTATCGACCGAGAATGGGCCGGCGATACCTTTACGGGCAGACTAGATGACGTTATCGACCCAGGATTGGGCCGGGCAGTATACCTTTACGGGTAGACTATGTGACCTTGATCGCGTCCTAGATGGGGCCGGGTAGTATAGGTGCCCCTCCTTACAGGTAGGTTATACTTATGAGAGATAAGTAAGTTATATAGTAATGAACTTAATGATTTTTCCTAATCGTATGCACGTAAGAATGTGGCTATAGTTTTTTTATAGAATGAAAAAGATAATAAGCGCGATTAAGTTCATGTTGGTAATGACAGCGGAGGATCCGTATGTATTTTTATACTTGTCCTTGTCATTCTTTTGTACGATTATGATCTGCATCAGACGTTATTTCATTCCATATTCGCACTGTTGTTATCGACTTCTTCGGGCCGCGTTCATGCCCGCAGTTTTAGGTACCAGGTTGGCGATCCTCGCTCTTAGGATCTCGGTTCGATTTTGAGAAAGCTCCATTTGCTCCGAGGCTTATCTCTTGGTACGCTTTCCACGAGGTAGTAGATTCATGTATATTCGTGGTATGGCGGCCCCGCCCCGCCACGATTGTTATTCCTAAGTGCGTATTCACATATGTGGTTGGTAAGAACCGAGTTGTACTTTGATCGTGTTTATGTTGTGTATGTTCATCCGCTATTCTCCGATGTATACGAACAGGTGCCTGTGTAGGCACGATCGCGCCCGGTCGGGTCGTGACAAAAGTGGTATCGAGCGATTAGTCTCGGAAAGTGTCTACATACCGTGTGTCAGTAGTCTTGATTATCGGTGTGCACCACATCTATAATCGTGAGGTCGCAGGACATTTAGGATTGGTTTCATTCTTCTCACTCGAGATCGTGCGATAGAGGCGTTGTTGTGGTCGTCTCCCTAACGAGTTATGTTGATCGGCTCACGAGAAGCGCAAAGATGACCCGGAAGGACCACGGATTGTGTATCCGTGTTGGTAATGATTATAGTATAGTTGGTATTGTGACATACGACTATACTGAGTTATGTATGAGGTCGACGCGTGTTGCCTAGAATGGTTTTAGATTACCAAGAGTTGGTAAGACTAACTAGATACCGGAAGGTATGGATGCATTATTGAAATCTCATCAAGGTTTATGTACTACTTTGTTATAATTAGGGAAGGATGAGTCATGCGATAGGTGATGAACCCTTAAGAAGTCATGTTAAGGAACTTAATGGAATACCATGTTAAAATATTAAGCTTCGTGGTAGTTTAAGAGAATTGTACGGATGAGGTCCGTATAGAGTAAGTAATGGTTGTTGTGATCGAGACAACATGGTTATGGTATTATGAGAAGTTTTTGTACCCGCTACTGGGAACTAGTAAAGTAGGCTTGGAGCATGGAAATTGCGAACCTAAGAATATTGATAATCGCCGAGACCTTAGATATAAGGCCTCTCGCCATAAGATTTTAAGTCGGACCAAGGATAAGAGTTAAGTGCGACCCGAGTCGGGTTGAGGACTCACGTCTCCCATGGCACGGAATAGAGTGGGATCAGTTGGTAGTAGTTCCGCCACGAACAGGTCACGAGGGTGCAATGCCCAAGTCTAGTTAATTGTTTTACGTTCGTGGACACGTTCCACCGGAACCAGGCCGTGAAAGCCGGAAATGATCGTATATTGTTTTATAGAGTGACTCCAAAGATTAGAGGCCAGAATCGGTATGGAAGTTATGTATGTATGCTAGTAAGAGTTGGAAGTACGGAAAGAGTACGGTCAGTAAGAAAGATAGCAACCAAGTGTAAAGGAATAGAGCATGAATCCATAAGAACATTTCGGGGTAACTACACCCGAGTGTTTGGGGTGGTAGCTGAGCGGGTATATGAGATTGCCCGGTGATGATACAGTCGTCAGACCCTAGTAGACCTAGTGGAGATGATTACGACAGACTTTGTGGGCATTATGAGTATGGGCTAGTTGGCTTCGTGAGTGCCCAGGTTGACATTTTTAGTATAAGTATTGTTATGTGGCCATGGGTGGCATATGTTGTAAGAAGGGTGTAGTAAAAGGAGACTATGTCGCTAATTAGAAAGATTGACTCCGAAAGAACATTCGGGGACGAATGTTTCTAAGGGGGGAAAAATGTTACACCCCGTATTTTCAGGATATGTTTTAAGAACGTACGTAAGAAATTGGGAATTTAATTTTAGAAATTTGGTCACGTGGGACCACAGAAATTTTGTATATGTTGGGAGTTTGGGAAGGCAAAACACGTAACAAAAATACCCAAAACGTATGAACAGTGAAAACCCGTCCATGAACGGTGTTGTTCGATGAGCAGTGTTCGAAAACGCCATTTCTCGCCAAACCAGAATCACGGGGCGAGACATATACCAAAAGCTTCGTCGCCGAGCCCGTCACGCCCATACCAACCGCCACCGTCGATTCTCGGAATCGCCAGCTTCATCGTTTCGGCCATCGCTCATCCATCTTCCCGCTCGGTTTTCTAATTTTCCACCAACCGAGGTGCAATCGGCGGAGTGGAGTATACCATCGTAACCACCATCTCCTTGCCGTCATTTCCATGTAAACCAGACCTCGATTCTTGCTCAAACTCGCCGTCGACGGATCGATTGCCGAAACCTCGCTGTCGACGAGCATTTTTCCGGCCACCACAGGTAGAGTCGACGGTCGTGGCTAGTGTAGAAACATTCAGGGTGGAAAGGCCGACATTTTGGCACCACCCACGACCTCCAATTCAACCCAGATCGTCGGGTCAACCAAAACCCTTTTTTTCGATCGGAAGTTGGAAGATTCCGATCGATTCCGATTGAGGCTAAGGCGATACCGTTGTGTTCGTATTGATCTTAGCTACGTTTTGCAACCAATCCGAGCCTCGATTCTCGATTTCGAATCGCCATTGATGCCGCCTTGAGCTCGCCGTGGCGCGGTGCCGCCAGCAGACCACCAGCAGTGCCGCCGCATGACCACCAGCAGACCTCCAAAAATTGTTTTCCCCCCCATTAATTCATCCACGCAACAACAATTCGATGAATTCACTTCCAACAGATCAAAAATGGAATTTTCCGGCGGCGATGGCGGCAAGGGAATTTCGCCACAAACGGCGAGTTCAGCCGCTTAACCACACATAAATATTCCACAGTACTCTCAGGCAGTCCGGACAACAATTTTCCAATCACCGGCGTTGTCTACTTAGCGTGTGGATTAGCCGAAGAGGTATGTAAACTTCTTACTTCTTTTGACATGAATTTGATAAGTCTAGAGGACTGGAAGTACTTTGGTAAGTCTATGTGACTTGATTCTTGGAAGTAAGTAAATTGATTTTCAAGGTTATGGACGTATTGTGACCATTATAGGTTGAAGTACTAAGTATAGCGTATCCTACGGGAGAGTGGAATAGCTATCCGTTGAAGTACTTGGAGCATTTTGCTACGTGTCGATAATCGTCGCGAGGTATGTGAACCTCTTCCTTTCCTTTGGCATGATTCTATGTATGGAATATACTTGTGGTATCATTTCATGTTTCCTTCTACTCTTAGAAGTTAAGAGGTAGTTATGTGATTTACTCTATGTAGAACTTTTTCTATCTTTTGAGCATGACTAGTTGACGACGTATGTAGTGCGGTAGACGTCAAGACTATGATATTCTTTACTTGTTTTATGTAATTCCAAGTCGGGTGGTTAGAGATTAACTCACTTCTTTGAAAATAGTAATGATGTCTTAAGTTGATTTTAAAGTTAAGGGACTTGAAGAGTTTTAAAGTATGTGATACTTGTCCCGCTTTAAACGTATAAGTCCTCGGGTAGGAAATTGTTTATGGCTAAGGTATAAAGTGAATATAACGGCTTTATGGGAAGTTAGTTATATTTGCCTTATGGAAAGATAAATGACTTGACTATGTAAAAGAGCAACTTGTTTTACTGATCAATTGCCTAGGTTTTTTTATAAAGAAGTCACTTGATTTAGAAGCCGGTAATTGTATTTCTAAAAGGTATTGTGACTTGTCTTGAAAGGTGGATAGGACTTGATACTACGATTGGTTAGTATCGGGAAGTTTTATTTGGAAAGGAGTCTTTTGAAAAGAATGCACGACGTAGTACTTTGGCTTAGTTAATTGAGATTTAGCCTATATGTGTTGGTGATAGCCTTTGAGTGCAAGTATTATGTTTTATTACGTTGCGCGACTCTCGGTTGGAGGCCGGCTGTCTTGTTATAAGTTACTTGGACGTACCGACAGTGATGTGGGATTCCACGGGTATGCTTCCGTTATTTGTAGCACTTGGGTTAAATTCTCGGATTTTATAAAAGACATGGTAGTGCTTATGTCTTGTCTGATGGTCGGTCGAGATAGGGTAAGAGTATAAATGAGGGGCAAGCCCCAAGACGTTATACCACCTTCTCCAGGGTAAGAGTATAAGTGAGGGGTAAACCCCCAAGACGCTGTACCACCTGCTTTATGTGTTGTTTGACGACCGGTCGAGATAGGGTAAGAGTATAAATGAGGGGCAAGCCCCAAGACGTTATACCCCCTGCTTTACCACCTTCTCCAGGGTAAGAGTATAAATGAGGGGCAAGCCCCAAGACGTTATACCACCTGTTTTGATTGATATTATGGGCGTGAGACCCATGGTTATGTTTTACACTTTTAGCTGTCGACAGTGATGGGCAGTATACCTTTACGGGCAGACTAGATGACATTATCGACCCAGGAATGGGCCGGGCAGTATACCTTTACGGGCAGACTATATGACATTATCGACCCAGGAATGGGCCGGCAAGATACCTTACGCAGACTAGATGGCGTTATCGACCGAGAATGGGCGGGCAAGATACCTTACGCGGACTAGATGACATTATCGACCGAGAACGGGCCGGCAAGATACCTGCACGCGCACTAGATGGCGTTATCGACCCGTGATCGGGTCGGGCGATACCTTTACGGGTAGACTATGTGACCTTGATCGCGCCCTAGATTGTGCAGGGTAGTATAGGTGCCCCTCCTTACAGGGCCGGGTTATACTTATGAGAGATAAGTAAGTTATATAGTAATGAACTTAATGATTTTTCCTAATCATGTACGTAAGAATGTGGCTATAGTTTTTTTATAGAGAATGAAAAAGATAATAAGCGCGATTAAGTTCATAAGTGGTAATGACACGCAGGATCCGTATGTATTTTTATACTTGTCCTTGTCATTCTTTTGTACGATTATGATCATTTCATGACGTTATTTCGCTCCATATTCGCACTGTTGTTATCGAATTCTTCGGGGCCGCGTTAATGCCCGCAGTTTTAGGTACCTGTGTGGCGATCCTTGCTCTAGGATCTCGGTTGATTTTGAGAAAGCTCCATTTGCTCGGAGGCTTATCTCTTGGTACGATTTCCGAGGTAGTAGATTCATGTATATTCGTGGTATGGCGGGGCCTGTCCCGCCACGATTGTTATTCCTGAGGTGCGTATTCACATACGTGGTTGGTGTAAGAACCGAGTTGTACTTTGATCGTGTTTATGTTGTGTATGTTCCGCCGCTATTCTCCGATGTATACGAGCAGGTGCCTGTGTAGGCACCGCCGCGCCCGGGTCGGGTCGTGACAGAGTACACATGAACACCAGGTCCCACCTGTGTCATAAGAACCATACGGGGCAAGTACGGCGCATAGCTACGGATCCACCTGCATCATTAATCGATCGGCAAGTACGAAGCCGCCTATCGTAACCTACCGCATCGACAATACTATATAATCAGATCACGAAGTTGGCCGGCAAATACGATAGCCTCTACCAGATCCACTCGCATCACGTCGGCCGACTGCGGCAAGTACGTAAGCTAACTACCAGATCCACCCTGCATCACGAACTTCGTCCTAAAACTAAAAACCGGTCACGGCCGATCGGCAAGTACGATAGCCTCTACCAGATCCACCCTGCATCACATCGCTGACCGGGGCAAGTACGTAAGCTAACTACCAGATCCACCCTGCATCACGAGACTTCATCCTAACACTGACCGGGGCAAGTACGAAAGCCAACTACCAGAACCAGCCTGCATCAGCAACGACCGGGGCAAGTACGGTGGCTAGCTACCAGATCCACCCTGCATCAGTAAACCTCATGGAGAGCTAGTCCATGGAATAACACTATCGACAGGGAACGAACCCTCATCATGGACGCATACCCGTGGACCATCCATCGAGTCAGTAGGCCCAAAATGATCAAGAATAACATGACCGGTCCTCCATCGAGAGACGCGGTAGCATAAGGATACAATACTTGCACAACAAAGCTATCACAAGCAAACATAGGCAAGTTACTCACACTCAAGGTACTTTCATTTTATGCCAAAAATCCGGGTTTTAATCCCAAAGTATTACGTACTTAAACTCTTTAAAAAGATCCATTTCTTTCACAAAGGTCACATGATACTAACACCCGTAGTATCAAAATAGAGTAACTATTATTTTAAGTAAACCAAAACAATTTCCATACCTTCTTTTTAAATAAACCAAGACAATACCATGCCTTCTTTTTAAACCAAATCAAGACAATACCATGCCTTCTTTTTAAACAAAAACACTTCTCCTTTTTTAAAGTCAAGTAACAATATACTTTTCAAAATAGTTCAAGTTTCATAACTTCAAATTTTCAAGTCTCTTCTTATCTTTAGAAATCAAGACCTTACATCAAAGTCTCATTACTTCTTAAAAATATCAAGTTACCGTTTTAAATTCAAAAACCATTCTTTCGTTTTCATAAAGTCATTATAACTAGTTTCCCATAAAGCTATTATAACACTTTATATTTTAAACCAACCAAGGACAACTACTCACATTTCCGAAACCAAGATAACTTTGTTTTTTTTAAAGACCAAGTACCTATTACTCACGAATGAGGTTTCACTACAACAGACCCAGATCTTCTTCCATAGCTGGTATACTGGTAATGCTAATAAGCCAGGGACCAACGTATAACTTACTTTGTATTCATGCTCCCACTGTTTCTTGGGCGCGCGATGTGTGGAATATTTCTTTTCCTCCAAAGCAGGCCTGCACGCTTTGGTTGTGTGTGAGAAAGAGACTCTGCACCATAGATCGGACCATTCACATCGACATTGACAAGGTTTGCGCCCTTTGCGACATGGCTGATGAGTCAATTTCGCACCTGTTCTTTTCGTGTGTCTCTACGAAGTATATTTGGTCTCAGATTAAGCAGTGGCTAGGCATTACTAGGGAGATGACGACCATTGATTGATACACTTTTATTCGCTGCCCTTCCTGGATCTCGATAGATCCGAGGCAGAAATTTTAAACAGCGATAACTCTCAATCCGTAAGTCGGATAGACCCCCGTAAGGTCTCAAAATGTCCACAACAGAGAGATCTAGAACTTCCATTTAGCACCAATTTTCATATTCCCCACGGATTAGTACAGTTTTACGTTTCAACGTCCTGCCCTTCTGGATTCCGATGAATCCGAGGCAGCAACTTCAAACTACAATAACTCTCAACTCGTAAGTCCGTTTTAATAACTCTTTATCTATATCTGTCCGTAACAGAGAGATTTAGAACCATGTAAATTTTCATATAATTCTAAAAAGTAAAACTCAATAAAAACAGTCCGTAATTATGCCTTTCCGAATTTAGGCCAAATCTAAGGCAGGAACTTTGAACTATGATAACTTTCAAACCGTATGTCCATTTTACCTCATTTTTGGTTCTATATGATCTTAATAGAGAGGTGTACCACTCTTACGAATTTCATCAAATTCTAACAATTATAACTCAGTGAGAACAGTTCGTAAAGTTCATGACGCAACTAGTTGTCTAAACAATCAAAAGTTCAATATTTCTTTTCAACACTCAATTCTTATTCTAACATGTATTGAACTTAAAATAAAGGATGTTACCAAGAATTTCTGAGTGAGAAAACTCACCTTGTAAGCGTGAAAAGGATTGTTGTTCGGTTGCTAGAAATGATCATTGCTCCCTAGTATTTCCTGATTTTTATTCTTCTTGCTCTCTTGATATGTTTCTGATTTTTTTTAATTCTGTTTGTTTACTTGATTTTTTTCTGATTTGTTATTCTTTGTGCTAGGTACTTTGTTTTTTTTTTTTGTGTCAAACACAATATATAAAAATTGAGGTGTAGGTAACTCATGGTAGGTGGAAGGACAAGGGATTGAGGGGAATTAAAGGGAGGGGAAGGGGAAAAACGTGAGTGAGGGGAGAGGGAAGGAAAGATGTGCAGATTTTTTTTCCATTTAGTGTTAAGATGAAATTTAACACAATCATTAATATAAGAGGTCATCATCCTTTATTTAATAGGATAGTGTAAATGAAAAGTTAATAATATGTTAATAATGTATAACTTAAATTCTTAATTTTCTAATGCCCCCACTATTATTATTATTATTATTATTATTATTATTATTATTATTATTATTATTATTATTATTGTAACAATAATTTGGGACTTCACATTCTCCCTTCCATGAACATTCGTCGCCGAATGTGAATAAAATAAATAACATGTCACTAAACAAATAAATTTCGGAATTTTACATGAAGGGTACATGTTTGATGGAGCATCTCTCTTCTTTAAGATTAAACAAGCACTTTCAAAGTCTTGTTTACTTTTTTCCCTCGCCTGGTCTCCCGTTTTGAACATTTAGCACAGGGAAATGAGCCGAACATGATGTTGTGATGGTCCAGTTGGCAGTGCTTTCAGTTTTGCGAATTTTTCAATTTGCAGTTGTTTTTCTTTAGCCATTGGCAATACTTGTATAGCGGCGTTAATGCAAACTAGCTTGACATACTTTTGATATGACGCGAATAAATATTGTTGAATGCCCGACTTGTGAGTAGCATGAGATTTGCAGCGTCATTAGACTTATTTGTCCGTGGGTTCGCCTTCGGTTGGTGTTTATTTATAATTTTTTTTTACCATTCACCAAAAAAAAAAAAAAACATGCCCCCCCCCCCCCCCCCTAAAATATTTGACTTGTGTAAGGAAAAGTGATTTGCTACGTTCTTTCTGATTCATTCCCTACTTTTTTAAATAAAAACATATATATACATACATCTATGGCAGTGCATGCTCAAAGGCCACTACTAAACGTGATTTACCTCTTATCAGTTGCAGTTCATGTAGCTAAGTTAATAGGAATAATTGTTTACCGATTTTATGGAGAGTAACATAATCTATCTTGGTTTTGTTTAGTAGGTACAAGATTATCCCGACACTTCATCTTCCAATGGAGAGTAACATTAGCACCCTTCCTAATAGGACGTAAGTATTCAATTACTTTTTATTTTGGCAAATCCTTAGTTCCTTATTTGTTTTTTGCTCTTTTTCTGATTCTTCCGTTCAGTTTTTGTTTCGGATTGAAAAAATTAGACTAATTCAAGTCACACACATATATACCCACAAACCTCCGTTCTTTTTTCTCTATCGACGCTCATTCATACATCAAAATCTCTTTCTCAGCATTAGGTTTGCACTTCCAATTCATCCCATTCTAATTCAATTCCAATTCATTCAAAAACCTCCCTAGAATCTCTTAGTATTCTAAAAAAAAAAATATAAATTTCTCCTTAGATATTGGTTTAGAGAGATTGAGTGTTCTCCTAATTACAAGAGAGATAGATAATTGTTGTTATCTCCTTGTACATTAGAGAGACGTATTATAATCCCGTCTTTCATAGTGAATTCCTCCTATACTTGACCCGTGGTTTTCCCCCTAATTTGTTTAGTGATTTCCACATAAATCTTGTGTCTCTAGTTTATTTTCGCATTTTCTCAACATTCACTTTAATAGTGTGGTTTTCGACCCCGTAATTTTTCCTAACATTGAATGAGTTCAAGATTATTGAAATTTTCATCTAACTTTCGATGCATGTAAGATTTTGTATGCCATTTGTTGTATTTGTTCAATTTTCTTCTTGATTTCTGCTTTATTTTAAGAGGCCTATGTAAGTTCTTTCTCTATAGGTAGTAAATTGAAGGTGTTTCTCAGTCATCACTTTAGACTGAGGTCGGAGACATTAAATATGATCAGAGCAACATTCGAACATTTTCATTATTGGTCTTGAGACGTATTTGTAAAAGATATAGTAGATATAGATGATGAAAATATCACATAGTAAGATGATGAAAATATCACATAGTAGATGGTGAAAAATATCCTATACTAGAATACTCTAGACAGTGTGGCATGTGGAAATAAGTACATATACACATGTAATATCACACAGATGAAGGAATCAATTCACTTTTCTCATTTCTCTTCTTCTGTACATTCTCTTCCTCGCATCTCTCTCCCATGATTCATCTCTCAATTCTGTTTTTTCTTCTTCTTCTTCCTTTCCATTCCAAGCTAGATCATTGTTGTAATTCACTACCACTAATCGATCACAATCAAGACGAACACGACGTTGAGCCAGTGGCTGATACACAGTTACTGGACGAGATAAGTTACTGGTTTTGATGATGAAACAGTAATTTAACATGATATCAAAGCTCTCGGGTGATAGATCGATCCGGAGTTGGAGAATTTTGTGAATTCTGGACAGGATTCAAAATTGAAGGTCCGAATTCATTTACTTCAAATTGTGAAGATCCTTTGCAATCGGTAGCTGGAAAACAGAGTATGCTATCTTCCGCAATCGAGTTTTCCTTTTCTCGTTAAAATCGAATTCATCAATTTTTCAGATCGCAATTTGCCCTAATTTCTCAATCGAACAATTTCTCTATTGTTCTACGATTTCTTTTCTGAATTGATAAGTTACGATTGACCGCAATGGAACTGAACCCATCGTTTTCTGCGGATACACTCCGCATTTGGCTATCATTGCGGTGTCGAAAATCACCGAAAACTTGTGTGCTTCTGAGGTATGTTAGTCGAGTTGATGTGATTCAGATTCTAAGGCGCAGAATGATCAAATTAGGTATCGATTTGTGAATTTCTAGAAATTCGATTTTATTTTGTACTGATTCTGTGTTGGTGAATCAATTTTGTGTTGATAAAATTGAATTTGTGTTGGTAAATTGGTAATGCATTGATGTAATAGTGATAGTGTTGGTGAATTTGCACTGTGTTGGTGAAATCCACAAGTAGTCACTGATATATGTGTTACTGGTCATTTATGAATGGAGAATGGATTGATGAAATGTCAGCATGTAGATTTTAGTTTTTTTGATCGATGGAAGGATCGAGGAGTTTTCAGCGACAAATTGACTGAGAACTGAGGGATGCTTCATCGGAGACAATATGGATTGAGTTGAAGCTCAATTTACAGAAGTTATTCACAGGTCGATCAAGTGTTAGATTGCCTGTTTTTATATGTGTAGCTCAGGATAGGAGAATCGAAGAATTTCTAGCCGAAATTGGACTAAAAATTGAGGGAGACTCCACGGCATGTCAGAGCTTAGTATAAAAGCTTGCGTAGGGAGAATTGAGGGATTCTCTAGTCCGAGTGAGACTAAAGAACGAGAGGTTCTTACCGTCGTTTTTGCATATGGAGAATCGAGGAATTCTCTAGTCCGAGTGAGACTAAAGAACGAGAGGTTCTTCATTATTACTGTTGCACCTGATGTTTTTGATGTTGCGACTGGTGCTGATATTACTGTAGTTGATGCAAGTACATCTACTGCTGATTTGGTTTTGTTGTTGCTTCTAATAGTGTAGTTGTTGCTGCTAAGTGTTAATGAGCAGTAGAATTGTTGATGTTGGTGCTGCAGCTGGAACAACTGTTGTTGTTTCTAGTGTTGAAGCAGCATTTGTTGCTGCGGATATTTCCTGTTGCTGCAGGATTGATTTTTGTGTGAATTTGCTGGAAATATGCTGGTGCTACTGCAGCTGATGTTGCTGCTGCTGCAGGACTGATTTTTGTGTTGGTATTATTGTTCGCTGGTCACTATGCTTCAGCTATGGCTAATGCTAATGTAGTTGATGTTGAGGTTGCTACACCAGTAGATTTCTATGCTGGTTCTGAGGATGTCTCGGTTGGTTATGATGATAAGGTAGATACTAGCTTTGCGACAAATAATGATGAAATCAAAGCAAATGAAGATGTTGTTTTCAGGGGTGCAACTGCTGATGTTGTGGTTGCAAGTGCTGAATGCGACTTTAATGCTTGTGTACATACACTGCTGCTGATGCTATTTCTATTGATAAAGAAGCTGGTTATGTAAGTTAGTTGTTGGGATCAAACCAAACCCCTGCTTCTACTACAGAGGAAAGTTTAAAGGACACAAAGCAGTTTGCTAAGTATGAGGAGCAATCAATCAAGAAACTTGAGAATTTTTTAAACTTTTATGCACATGATAGTGCCCATGAACTTGCTATTAAGGTCCCTACTGAGAAAACCAACAATGAAGGAGATCATCATTGATGTGTCTTTGGCTAACAAGCTCGTCTGGAGAGGATTTATGTTGGCCCTATTGCTGATGTTAATGATGCATTTCCAAGCTAGGACTGAAAACTCTGTTTTCAGTGCCTAGCTTGAGGGAGGTGTTGAGTGTAAAAGATATAGTAGATACAGTAGATGATGAAACATAGTAAGATGATGAAAATATCTCATAGTAGATGGTGAAAAATATCCTATAGTAGAATATTCTAGACATTGTGGCATGTGGAAATAAGTATATATACACATGTAATATCACACAGATGAAGGAATCAATTCAATTTTCTCATTTCTCTTCTTTTTCTCGCATCTCTCTCCCATCTCTCAATTCTGTTTCTTCTCCTTCTTCATTTCCATTCCAAGCTAGATCATTGTTGTAATTCACTACCACTAATAGATCACAATCAGGCCGAACACGACGTTGAGCTAGTGGCTGATACACAGTCATTGGATGAGATAAGTTACTGTTTTCGATGATGAAACAGTAGTATTGCACCCACCTGTTATTATCAAGAGATGAGGTGTACTTCGCAGCTCTGGAGTCAAAAGTTCTTTCTGTATATTGACGTCGAACTGGTAACAAGGTATAATACAATCTTTCATCATTTATTTTGGTTAACTGGAAATGCATCATTTTTTTTTCATTTGGTTAACCGTATGGATTGATGACGATGTCACACATCGTATTGGGGCAGGATGAATGAAATTGAGGCTCGCATCTGAAGTCTTGTGCGATAAAAAAGTGTCACCAAAACTTAAAGACAAGTTTTATAGGGCGGTTGTTAGACCGACTATATTGTATGGGGCGGAGTGTTAGCCAGTCAAAACTTCGCATCTCCAAAAGATGAAAGTTGCGGAGATGAAAAGGCTAAGATGGATGTATGGGCATACAAGAAGAGATATGATAAGAAATGATGATATTAGGAACAGAGTGGGAGTGGCCTCGGTGGAGGATAAGATGCGGAAATCGAGGTTGAGATGGTTCGGGCATATGCAAAGGAGATACACAAATGTCCCAGTGCGGAGGTGTGAGAGGTTGGCTATGGATGAGTGCAAAAGGGGTAGTGATAGGTCTAAAAGGTATTGGGGAGATGTGATTAGACGGGATATGACCACTGGCGGAGGCACTTTAAGCATGGTAGTGCAGTTGCACCACCAAATTTTTCAAAAAAAAATCAATTTTTTTTTATAAATGGACTCTAGACGATTTTATTTGTAAATGTAAGAATATTTATTATTTGCATGACTTTCTTTATATATTATTTTAATATAACTAGTCTTCTTGTTTGCTACATTGGTCTCTTGATAACGTTCGTAATTTTATTTTTTTTGCTACGCAAAAAAATATTACTTCCTATGTTTGCACCACCATATTTTGTTGCCTGGATATGAAACTGGTGCAACTTAGTAAGGACATGACCTTAGATATGAGGTTGTGTAGGACACAGATTAGGGTAGTAGGTAGTCGAGCGTAGTCCTAGTTACACTCACAAAAGGATAGTTATATTGTTATTACTGTAGGCCCGATTAGCTCATCACACTTATAGTTGCAATATTGTTTTATAGTCTCTGTAGTTTGATTTTTGTTGCTATGTGTTTTCTAGTGTACTTTATTTATATTATTTATCTGCGTTAGCTACCGCTTCCTTTTGTCAGAATGTGCTACCATAGCGTATTCGATTTTGCTATCAGCATGTTCATACAACTTTAATTTTTTTTGTCTCTGACCGTTTCTCTTGGTTTGTAATGCTTGCTTGATTGTGATTATGTTTTTTCTTGAGCCGAGGGTCTCCCGAAAATAACCGCTCTACCTACCAAAGTAGATGTAAGATCTGTGTACTCTACCCTCCCCAGAACCCTTGTTGGATTTCACTAGATATGTTGTTGTTGACATGTTGCGGTGGTGGTCTTATATGGATGGACATTATCTTGAGCTTTTTATGTTGTTTCTTTTCTATCTTTGTTATCTTATTATCTATAGTATTTCCTCTTTTATGATTTTTTTTTATTCTGGTATTTGGTTCCGAGATTCACGATTGAAGATCTGAGACATTGTGTATTTTGGCAGATCTAAATTGCTTATGCTGGAGTAGTATTTGTTTAGATTTTATGAATGGAATTATCTTTGAAATTCATTCAGTCAATCTGTGAGTTACACAATAGATGTACGAGAATAGTTTATAACTACTACTAGTCCTTAGAAATGATAAACAATTACAATACAACAGTCTTGAAGCCTAACATGAGTTGTTACAACAACAATGAGTTTTATGTAGTCTTGATCTTCTGTTCTTGAGTGAGGCTTGGATCTTCTGTCTTTGGATCTTCGTTTCAATTGCAACAAGCTCTTTGATCTTGATAACCTGAAATCAAGAGAAACTAAATCTCTACTTGTTACAACTGTGCTGATTCGAGTGTTAACACTATATTCTTAAGACAATATTGTCCCGTATGAATCCTTTAACGGTTATTGACAACTTGTCTTCCAAGATAAAACAACATCTAAACAAATTAGCAAAGGAAACTCAAGTGTTTCTCAAGAAGAACCTTTGAGTGTGTGAGAGATATGCTAGAGAGGAAGAAATCTGAAGTACACAAGTATGAAGTGTGTTCTACAATTGAGCAAAAGGCCTCAATTTATAGTGTGTGTAAGAGGTATTCTCATCTAGCCAACTAATGACAATCAAGACCATGTAATGACACTAAATGAGAGGTTATAATTCAGCTAAATAATTGTTGAATTCAAGTGCCAAGTAATAAAGGATTAATGCTCCAAAATCAGCCCAAAAGTAAGAAATTCCCGTCTTCCGTCGATCACACTGCCTCTGAAGCGCCACGGCGCCTGAGCTCCAGTGACCAAACATCGAATTAGCGCCGCGGCACTACCCTTGGGACGCCGCGGCGCCGCTGAGCCGAGGCCCTTATGGTGGTGGCGCCCCGGCTCTATGGAGGCGTCGCGACCCTTTTCCGACATGTTTCGATCTTATACATCGTACATTTCTTCCTTCATTTACCAACGTGAAACACACGTCATTTGACCAATAACCGTCTATCATTCTATGTCTCAAACGTTTCACTTACGTACCAATATCTCTTTCACTTAATGAAATTTACGATACTTGACACTACATGTGCACGTGTGTGAAAACGACGTTTCCAACGTGCGAGACCTCAATTATTTGAGTCATAAATTATGAGTTAAACTTAATTTCACATTAATAAATTTTCAACACAATCTCCTCACAAGTTAGTTAAGGGAATGAGGATAAGTGGCCAAAGGTAACCTTCGGCGGACTCAAACTCCATTACGTCCCTGACTCCAAAAAGACAGGCCAAATTGAGTTTCAGGACTCAGAATTTGATGTGGTTACCAAGTTGAAGTTATGGAAAGAGATAGTCTCATAGACACAAAGGAGCGTTGACTCACATATAATTTGATGCTCAGGAAGAATGCTCATTTACTTCCACAATAACTTAGTTGCACGCTAAAAAAATGATTTAGGATAAATTGTTGATATTCAAGTGCACGAGGAAATGATTTTCCTTCCTTTTACTCTTCTAACTTCTAATAAATTAACGCTGATCAAATAGTTTAAATTTCACTTTTTTTTTTTGTCGACGAAGGAACCCGCATTCTTTCTTCGAGTGCGCGCACAGCGCGTCGATCGATTAAACCACGCACATGGCCAGTGTGTGACTTCAAGAAGGCGGCGGTCGGGGCGTTACTGCAGGGTTTGAACTTGTGACCATTTCTCGCGCGATGAGATCAACTGCGCCGACAGCCGGTTTGACAAAGTAAAAAAAATTATAATATGATCAGGCAAATAAAATAGTAATAATTTTTTAAGATTCTTTTTTTTTTAACACTTTCTGCGCATCGCACGGGTACTATAATAGTATGATGAATAGTCATTATTTTATTTAGTAACTTAAATGCATTCTTAATATAATATTAATGTGATTTTTTTTTAAAAAATTACTCATAAGATGGAGGAGTGGACACGCGCGTATGCAGAAAAACTAGTACGTATATATATATATATACTCAGCTAAGATAATAAAAAGATCAAGCAAAACAAAATTTATCTTTCCAGTATTATATGCAAAAAAGTTTACAAAACTTTGGACTTAGAAAAAAAAAGTGATCATATATGAGCACCTCTATAGATACACAAAGCACCATTATAAAGAATATTGAAACGTTAAATTTGGTTGTTTTAGCTTAATATTAAAATAAAGAAAAAACCTATGTTAAACAAGTTGAAAGAAATTGCTCGGCGTCCCGCATTAGAATTCATAATCCATAAATTTAAAATTCTGAATCGGCCAATCGGACAAGTTGAAATTTTCGGAGGATGAGGCGTGTACCCCACCCAACCCTACTTACCGTCTCTAATTTTGAATTTACACATGAATGAGTGAAGTTTTACATGTTAATAAATACTGGTAGCTGAAAACTTTAATGGAACGTAACTAGCCACATCCAACCCCCGACAATGAGCTTTATAATAGGCATTAAATGTTCAAATTCAAGTGCCACTTATCTTAACACAACTCGGGCTAATGGACTTTAGCCTGGTGAAAGCAAGAAAGCCAAAGCAACTGTGTTAGATTCGAAAATCTTCACAAAGCTATCGTAGGTAGGTAGTGGCCTAGTGGGTACTATATGGCCCCTATGACTTACTTGATCGCCTAAATCTTCAATTTTGGGTTAAAATGTGGCTAAAGTCTCTCCGCCATTGTATAATTTTCAGATACTTGAGTTGATTCCTTAACTGTTCCTCAAACTACCAAACAAGCATATGAAAGCGATCAAATACCTAATTGTACTAAACTATTTTTTTTCTCTTTTCCCTGAATTCGACACAATGTTATAGGGGCCACGCCTTAATCTGTAAAACTCATCTAGCTAATCACTCTATTTCTGCAGAAATCATTCTTCAATTCAACCATTAAGATGTCTGATTCTTGTTTCAACTCTGCAAAGCCAGTTCACATATTATTTCTCCCTAGTGGTCTGGGAGTGGGACAAATGGTTCCATTTTTTCGACTAGCTTCCATGTTAGCTTCACAGAGATGTACAATCACCTTCATTACTATGCTACTTGAAATATCTACCACAAAGTCGAGCTTCATCTCCAACTTTTTCGCCAATCACCCCGAAATCAATCAACTAGATTTTCAAATTCTTCCCTTGAATACCTCGACTTCTCCGATTAATGATCCATTCATCATGCAAATTGATGCTATTAGTAACTCACTTCACCAGCTTGGCCCTCTCCTATCTTCTTTGAATGAACCAGTTTCTGCTATTGTCTCTGATTTCATTATTACATCTAGTCTTTCACAAGTCGCTAATAGTCTCAACATTCCACTTTACATTATCTCCACAACATCAGCTAAATTCTACTCTACTGTAGCGTACCTTCCTGTACTATTATCCGAAAATCCTGCTGCTTTTAAAAACCTTTGGGGTAATCTTGAGATCCCAGGCTTAGGATCAGTTCCAAAATCAAGCGTCCCTCGTTCATGGCTGGATGATTCACCATCAAACTATGTATTGAAAGCTTACTTGCTGCCAAATGCTCGAGCTCTTCCTCAAGTGACTGGTGTCTTCCTTAACACCTTTGACTGGTTTGAACCGGAAACAATTGCTGCCCTTGATGGTGGAAGAGTAACCAGTTCACTTCCACTTGTTTTTCCTGTTGGTCCTGTGGGAAATTACAAGCTAGGAGAAGACAATCAGTGTTCATGGCTAGATGAACAACCTGCTGAATCAGTTGTATATGTTAACTTTGGAACTAGAGAGCCGATTTCTTCACAACAACTAAGAGAAATAGGAAAAGGACTAGAGATATGCGGATATAAGTTTCTATGGGTGCTAAAACAAGAGCTTATAGAGTTGTTTGGAGATACAGAGATGGAAAATAAAGGGAAAATAGTGGAACCAGGGGAGTATGAGGAAGCTATTATGGAACATCCAGCTATTGGACTTTTCATGAACCAGTGTGAATGGGCATCAGTGATGAATGCAGCTAGGTCAGGAGTGCCAATGCTAGCGTGGCCACAACATGGTGATCAAAAGTTGAATGCAGAAGTTGTAGAGAAGGCGGGATTGGGGAGGTGGGTAAAAGAATGGGATTGGGGTGAGGAAAATCTAGTGAACGGTGAGGAGATTGCAGAGATGGTGAAAAACTTGATGGGAGGTGTTAATATGAAGGTTAATGCTATGAAAGTGAATGAACAAGCTAGGAAGTCCAAGGAAATCAAAGGGAGCTCTGAGAAGAGAATGAGGAAATTCATTGAAACATTAAAAGCAGAACAGAAATGATGCATCTACACCATTCCTGGAAGGTTGTTACTATCAACATTTCCTTTCGGTTATTCCTTTGGTTGTAAATATAATTGTAAATGGAGTTTGTATGTTGTTAAAGTCAAAAGATTGCAGCTGCATGGGGCCGATGAATAATCTGTCAAATTATCAATTATCTTCATTTATCACATACACTCCATAGCAGGAGATATTTTAAAAAATAATTCATTTCATCTTTCCTCCTCGTCAATACATATACTCCATCATATATATTCATTCTATCTTATTTTCTATTTTGTATATGATATTATTCTTGTATTTCATATTATTATACATATAATAATAAAAATTATTAATTACTTATATTCATTTAATTTTGACACTTATCAAATATTATTCTAATATTAAAACACAACAATACATGATTATATTAATGAAGATAAATTAATCGTACACTATCAAAAACACACTAAAACATTGATAATATTAAAAATCACAAATTAAAAATTAATTTTCGGTTACTCCATCTCTAGGAAATATGCACGTTCTTGCAACATTAAATCTTGATGGTAACAATATTTCTGGTACTATACCACCTAGTTTGATGAATTTTCGCATCAACATTTTGAATTTGAGCAAGAACGCTATTGAAGGATACATTATATATGACATTTGAAAATTGAATGACATATTTTGAGAATTTTGTGGACGTGAATATTATAATTTTGTAGTTGGTTAGGAAATATAAAATTTGGAGGAAGATTAAAATTTTGATTAGGATCCATATTTAAAAAATAACATACTTTGGAAGAAGATAATAATTTGGAGAAAATAGCCAAATTTTTTTAGTGTTCAAATGAAGTAAACCTAGTATCTTTTTATAGATCTTGAAAAATTAAAAAATTTGGTGTTTTTTTTTTTTAAATTTGGTTAAATTATTCGTCAAAAATAACAATTAAAATACTGGTGGAAAATGAATTTCTGGCAGCCAATCGCAGGCTGCCACATGGCACTGCAATGTCTCCTGCACCTTCTACAACATGAAACATTGTCTCCACGTGACAAAATTATCTCTTATATATTCAATAATTCCCAATTATTTCCACGTCAACATGTCATTCGAATTGTCTCCATGTAATTATCGGGGACAATGTCCCCTGCTGGAGATGGTCTAAGAAGATAGAACATCATAAAATAAAATGCAGCCACATATAGCAAGGTCATAGTTGTAACAGATATAACAAATTGTCAAACAAAATAAAGTTTATGCAGTTACCTAAATACGTTACAACAACAACAACATACTCAGTGAAATCTCACACCGTGGGGGTTTGAGGAGAGTAGAGTGTACACAGACCTTACCTCCATGGTAGATAGAGCGGTTGTTTCCGGGAGACCCTCGGCTCAAGACAAAGCATAATCACAAGCAACACAATCAAAACAAAGCATGAGTAAAGCAAAAGTAGAGAGTAAAGAGTAAAGCAAGAGATTCTCAATTTAAAGAAACAAAAAAGATGGCCAGGGATTCTCAATTTAGTCCTGGAAAGAAGAATGTTGAGGAAACACGTTCAGGCACTCAGAAAGCATACCAAAACTTAAGAAAACGGTCGGAAAAAAACATGCAATGAAAGCAAAAGTAATTAGTTTCATTCTCCCTTTGGCAGAAGTTCGAATTTTCCCCTATTAACTAAAACTGCAGTGAACTACCATTTAGTTAGACATTGTTCTTTGAAATAACATCAAAAGATATTCCATTCTGTTGAAGCCTGTCTTGGAGGTCTGTTGGGCCAAACACAATCCCAGGTGGTAAAACACCTGCCTTTGGAAGATTGTCTCGTTCCTTGAGCAAAATAAGTGCACACTGGACTAGAATGATTGGAGTTGTCAAATAACCAATCTCGGGTCCCATTACTCTTGTAATTATCTCCGTATCTGGTTTCCTGTTTCCTTGTGATGCAAGACTACCATCACTAAACCCGTGCCCGACAAACCACATCTTAAAGGTAGCACTTGCCACTTCATCTTCAGTTGGACCTTTTTTCCTGAACCATCCAAGACTGAAAAATGAAGGGAATTTCAATAGCAGCCACCTCCCAATACCAGTTTTACCAAAGAGACCAATGAACACCCCGACTATAATGAAACGAACAACTCCTAACACAGATTTTGAAGCTATCTTCACACCAAAGTGAGCTGGCTTTATGTTTGACCAAAATGCCTCCCTCCTCTCAACTTGTTCAGTGCTTTTATTAACACCAGGTAAACCATGAGGACTTTCGACCAAACATGAAAGTGTTCTTCGGACTACAATTGCATCTGCTGATGGTAACTTTACAGCCCAAACACCAACTTCCTTTAGGTGGTCCATCAATGGACCTTTAGGAGGAGGAGGACCAGGAATCTGAAACAAACAGGAAAATATTGGAGAGTGAGAGAGAGATAATATGTTTCACAGATTTAATGTGTTATTTGATAAATAAAACATCGAATGATACTGTCCACACAGCAGCATGGTACATAGTATGGCTTTGTGCAATGATTAATCTAGCAAATATTGCAGGTATCAAATAGATCCCATCTCTAACAATGAATCTCTATTAAAAATATGCATGTATAAAAACGTTGATCCCTGTCATACACGGATTCATGCTATCCATCATAAGGTTATAAATTTTTACCATATACTCATCAACGTCATCACATATTGACTACGACACACATTTTATAGAAAGAGTTAAATTGATTGTCAGAGTTCCACATATAAAATACATTTTTATAATGATGTAAACATTTTGCAAAATGAGGAAAACAAATTAATATGATTGACTTTGGACTTTGATTAACGTTTGCATCTTCAAACACAGTGATTAATTGATTTCTAAGTTGTAACAATCAATTGCTTCTTAACGTACAGTATTTCTCCAGTGAAACAAAATAGTGAAAATAGATTAGATTGTGTCGAGCCTTCCGAGGATGGAGCATACTCCCATACACTTTTTCTCCAATTCTTCTCTAGGTCTGTCTTATTTTCACTTCCACTGTAAATTCAGGTCTAATTCCATTACTCTTTCTCAATACTGATGCAATCTATTCAAAGAAAAAATCACTTTCATTTAGCATCATCTCTGCAGCCTATCATTCCCTGCCACTTAATCAGTCCACCGCAGGACCAGACTGCAACAAATAGTTGTTGGCTGTAGCAAGTAGACTGATTGATTCATGGAACTACATGTTGCAAATATTTGTATTGTATGTGCATCCCTTCATAGAGGAAGAAAAGGGCGAAGCATAAAACTGGAGGTTCTCACAGCAGTAATCACATTTTAATATCACTCACAGATTGGTTCAGCTTATATTTATCCAATATCCCATGACACAAGATTTAAGTGTCATTTGGTTAAAATCAGAGCAGAATATAATGCTTGTGAAGCACACCCCAGTAAGTCAGTTTCAATTTATTCTGATTCGGCTATGGAGTCGGCCATCTTAACAAAAAATCTCCACAGAGAATGTAAAAGGAAACCAGATACAAAGTTATAATTAAGACATATACATTGAATTATATTTTTTCCACATGAGTTGTGTAAGGCTTTCAAAGGGTTCACAAAAATCACGAACAACTACACACATAGATTTAAGGTTGTGTTAGGTACTCATATTCTCTAACATGGTATCAGAGTCCATATTTGATTTCATTAGTTCTCATTTCTCACACTCGTAGTCCCCGTTGAAGTTCACATAACCTCAAAATTGGGTTGCCCACGTGGGAGGGATCGAGTCATATGTTTCAGTTTGTCGCAGTGTGTGTGAGAGGGGTAGGGGCTAGCCTCTTCATCTCCTCTTCTCTCCTTCTTAGTAGTATTATTTAGGTTTCGCATAGATCCATACTCTTATGTGTGTATTCCTATGTGTTGCTTTATTTGTTTTGTATTGTGATATCTTGCTGTCTTATTATTTTCCTTGAATTCCTGCATTGACTACGTTCTTTTGAGCCGAGGGTCTATCGGAAACATCCTCTCTACCCCACAAAGGTAGAGGTAAGGTGTGGGTACATCTTACCCTCCCCAGACCTCACTGTGTGGGATTACACTGGGTATGTTGTTGTTGAGCTGTCTAATGGCTTTCAAAGACGTTTCTAACAGTCTTGGGCTATAGCATGATTAGCATCCACATCTTTTAACTTTTTGGGTTGAATGTTTATATTCAATTCAATCAACTTCATTAAAACTTGAAAGTTCTAATGCACATTGGTTGAGATAAATATACAAGTCATGTTATGTTGTAGAATAAAAACCCTTCCACTTTCTATTTTAACTTGTAGAAAATTATCCTCTGGACTTCCTTATGTCTAAATAAAATAAGAATTTACCATGACTGCAATTTTAGGGAGGCAAAAAAGAGTGTGTCAGCGGGGCATAACTGAACCAGAACTAGAAAACCTCTTTACATATGGTTGGGTAATGGAAATGATACCAAGATCGATCATCAGTACCAATCTGAAATGGAACTTACCAACAGAAAAAAAATATGTCATAAGATCTTACCACAGGACGAGGCCTCTTGGGCCTGGAGCGCCTTAGTTCCTGTAATTTATCCGCATTAGCCACACCAAGCACTGCTGACTCATACGTTGCAAAGTTCCCAACAATTCTCTTGTCCGATTCTAGACTAAGGTAAGCCTCAACCCGATTAGGAACAGCCGGGGGCAGCCACTGTCTCGAATTGAACATCAAGCCCAATTCAGCAGGAACAGAGTCAAACCCACAAGCCGAAACAATCAAAGAACCCTTATCAACAGCCTTATCATGATACTTCACCTCCATCCTCTCCATAAACTCAGGCTCCCCACAAATATCCAAGTAATCGCACCCGGAATCAGTACAAGCCTCAACAACAGGCTCACCATAAAGACGAAATGGGCCGACACAGTTTAGGATGATCTTAGTCTGGGAAGCGAGGTGACGGAGTGAAGATGGGTCGGTGGTGTCGGCGGTAAGGATGGGGATTTGTGGTGGTGGGTTTGGATGGGAAGCCCATTGGAGAGCTTGGGAAAGTTTAGAAGTGTTACGGCCTGCTATGGCTAAGTTCTTTAAGCGAGAAGAGGGAACGTTGAGGAACTTGAGAGCTTCTCTAATGACGTATTTGCCTGTAAAACCTGAGGCGCCTAAGATTATCACGTCGTAAGTTGGGTTTGGATTGAGGTTTTGAGACATTTTTTTGATCGGAATCAAATAGCAGTTGGATTGATTTTCCGGTTTCGGTAATGGATGTACTGATCAGAGAGTGGACTTTGGAGACGAAGAGAAAAGGGGACTAGAAATGTGTGCCTTAACGGCCAGATTTGCAGATCCTGTGATTCGATGTATTGATAATACAAAATGCTTCGCTAAATGAACATGGTTCTATGGTGTAGTGGTTAGCACTCTGGACTTTGAATCCAGCGACCTGGGTTCGACTCCCGGTAGGACCTTCTTTTTCTTTTTATTTCATAGCATGTTTTCCTTCTATTTGTTTTTAATTCTCATCCCATTACTTATTTCTCTTTTTTCTTTTCTAAATACATCCAAGTACTTAATTACTTATCACTCCATCATAACTTTTATCAGTATTTTCCTCAGTTTGCTCCAACAGCGTATCAATGTCATGATGCTCGATGACTAGGGGTGGCAATGAGGTAGGTTAGGGCAGGACAATCTTTGACCTGCTAAGATTTTAATTCGCCCTGCCCCGTTTAGGATTTTCAAAAAATTTGCTCTGCATTGCCCCGTTAAGTTTTGCTCCGCCCTGCCCTGTTTATGTTATTTTTTATTTTTCACTTTCAACTTGGTATTAATTTTGTTAACTGCTTTTGATTTTTTTAAATGGATGAACTATTAGTCTATTGTCAGAATTTCTTAATATCAAGTAATTTATGAACTGAGTTTATTTTTTGTGTAAGTAAATTCTAGATTTTCTTGGCATTGCATGATAACGAACTAAAAGCTTATTTTTTTCTCTTGTACAGAAATTACCGAACATCGACTTAGCAAGAACAAAATTTGGAGATTTTCTTTAAAATTTGAATTTATAATATCATATAGTCAAACTAATAGAGATAATTGACAAGAGAAGTGGATCGGACAATCTCCATCATCTTGTTAGTAATGTGATTTTCATTAGTAAATTTAATTGGAAATTGAAGAGATTGAGTTGTACTGAATAAAAGATTAAGATTTTTCATCTCATTAAATATTAATTTTCATGTACTACGATGCTAGTTATATTTTTATGCATTCGTAAAATATTTACAATTACAATTAAATTTAATAGTAAAATGGAGATAATAATGCAATATTTTTTCTTCTAGAACAAATAGTAATACTTAATAAATGAAGTGGAAGAGGGCAAAGCAATTAAACAAGCTGCCAGAAATTTATTTGTGTGTATGTGGGGGTGGAGTGGGGGATGGGAGATTTTGAAATCTTGAATTTTGCTGAAATACTTGTACAGTAAGAGAAGGAAGCTCGTTTAAATGTAAAATTTATTTTTAGAAAAAAAATATAGCAAATTTATTGTGCAATTCTGAATTTCAACTTATCTTTCAATTTGCACAAAGAAAGTTTTGCCCTATTATCTGCTTTGTCCTATTTAGAATTTTCTAAAAATATGTTTTGACCCATCCCGCCCTGTCCTGTCCTATTTAAGCATTGTCCTGCCCCGTTTAACCTTTGATATGTCATACCCCGCCCTGTTCCGCCCTATTTGCCAATCCCTATCGATAATGGCGATGTTAAGGAAGTGGGAGACCTCCAATTTTAACCTATTTTTTTTAACTTATCTCAAGTTGGTTACATCATTATTATTTTATTCTGCATTTTGATTTTCTTTTTTCCTTTCAAGTGAGGTGGAAGTGGTTGATTTCTGGATGCCTAGTGAAATCAATTTCATGATCCAACTTCCATCACTATCAATTACCACCTTGCAAATTTCTATGATTGCTCTATATTTTTCTTATATTGTGATCTTAAAAGTAATTGTATTAATATTTTTAGGTAATATTTTTCTCATTATTTACTCAGATAAATTGTCTTCGAATGGAGTAAAAAGTTAATAATGATAAATTCTCTATCACGAACGATAAGACTGTCAAAAATTGGCATTTAGGAACAAGAAAATTTATGAAAGGAGATTTCTCCAACACACCAACTATTTCATTCCAGTTAGATTGATCTATCTATTAAGGGGGGAAAAGTAGCATTATTAATAGACACTAGTAGTGTAATCGAAGCGAATGCGACATTTAAGTTTTACACAGAAATGTACAAAATAAGCTCTAATGGTCATGAGACCCCTCAAGGGAAGCTGCAAGAACCTTGGTGCTCATCCCACACCAGCTTGTCCATGCTTTTAAAATTGTTATACCCCGACGTCCCACCCCCTCTCCCCCTATAACATTTTTTGGATAACTGAGAAATCACTGAGGGCTAGCTGGCACAGGGTTAGGAACTTGATGCATAATGGCCCTGCCCCTCTACCACGCTTTTTGCCTCAAACTCGTGATGTGCGCCTAATCCACACATCAACATTGCTTTAGAGGAAGAGCAATTACTGTTTAGATATCTTTGCCTTGGCAAGCGCCTCATTCTCTTTCCCCACCCGGTTAGACTTTTTTCCTCAAGCCCCAGCTCACTAGAACAAGGCTGGTTTACTGGAGGTGAACAATCTGCAGGAATTGTTGAGGAGGGATCAGCATTTCCTAAACGCATCCTTCCCCTGCCACTCTTACTGGTTTTCCTATGTGACAAGCTAGACTGCCAAGACGATCCACTAGCTTTAAACAGCTCTTCAAATGCCAGAATATCCTTGTTCACCTCATACCTCGACAGGGAAATAATACCAGGTAGAACGTCCCTCTGGAAATCTTTCCGTTGCCTGCCCCTTCTTGCTTGGCCTCTTGGAGGCCGTTTTGGTAAGGAAATGCCCACTGTTTCTTCGTCTTTATGGCTCTCCAATGCCGGCATTTTGTAGAAATACTCTTCTTCTTTCATATCTTCCAGAATGAGTGTCATAAACTCAAAGTAATCAAAACCATCAGGAATTGATTCCTCATCAAACTTCGACATTGTACCTGAGCATTCTTGGCTACTGCTGTGAGAGGATGCCAACTCAGCGAACCATTTGAGGCAGTCACTAGGTTCAGTTTGCAACACATTCTTTGTTTCTCCAATTACGACACCAGACATTGACATGGAAATTATAGACTCAGCAGCAACCCTCGTGGCTTCTTCATTCAATTTATTAGCTTGTAATGTATGTTTAGAATTCCCACATTCTGCTTCAGATTCAAGAACTGCTGGAGCCTCCAAGTCTATCTCATTGGTTGCAATCCCCACCACAGCCTGAGGAAGAGGAGGTGCTGATGGTGCCTCTTCATCTAAAGACAAGTTCAAATCAATCTGATACCTTAAACCAGAAAAGCCACCATTTAGTCCTTTTTCTTGAACAATATCCTTAGCTTCCACATGCTTTCTAGAAACAGTCTCATCTCCTATATGCGAGTCCTTGGAGGCACTGAAAATTGGGACGCCAAATATTGTCCTTATTTTAGTGTTGTCACTAACTTCAACTTTCTGGCACTCAGAATCTTTGGTGGATCTCGATGACAAGGTTCCCCGTCTCTGATCTATAAACTGATAGGAGTTGACTGATGTGTCTTCTCTTCTGAAAAACTGCTGAGAAGAATTTTGCAAGGAGTTCAGATTTAAGTGATAACAATTTTCCTTCCCATTAGTCTGCTCTACACTTTCCTTTGATTTCACCACTAACCAAGGCACTGTCTCCCGTGAGTTTTCCAGCTTCCTCTGAAAATCCCCTGATAGGGGCGTTTTTCCAGCCGCTTCAGGTTGAGATACACATGAAGTTTCTCTGTCAGTCTTCAACACAGCAGATTTGCGCATATGCATATTGCCTCGATAAGCCTCAAGGTTTCGCAGAAGTTCAGTATAACTCTGAGAAAGTGGATGAGATTTATGAGTGGAAGTTTGCACATTGGAAAAGCTGGAAGATTGTATTTGATCATCTTCATGAATTTCAATGCCAAAAAGTACCCTTTTCCTCTGATGTTCATTCTTGGTTTCCTTAAAGAGAGGGTGCTTGAAAAGTTCATGACCTTGTGATGACTGAAATGCTGTAGGTAAATCTTCAGCAGTTTCTAGTCTTCCAGAAGATCCATTATCCGATTGCTTTTGCTCTGTAACAAGAAGTAAGAATGAGATCAAAATATAAGGTCGTAGCAAGATATTAACATTAAATACAGCAGAACTAAGCAAATAACTCTATCTGCCCCTACTTTTACTCCATCTAAACATTCACACTGCAACTCGTTGGAAACAAATAACTCAGCAAGAAAAGTCTCAGTCAGAACTATGTGCACCAGAAAGGTAGCAGACGCATATTAAGTATTTCCTTTAGAACAACAACAACATATCCAGTGAAATCCCACAATGTGGGTCTGGGGAGGGTAGAGTGTACATATTAAGTATTTCCTTTATATCCATATATAGAAAGGACACAGCATATGGAAATCCATTTGGTGCGTTAGCTATAAAGGACACACTAGCTAAAATTCATCTTTATCGGCTTATCCTCCTTTCAAAAAAAATATGAAAATTAACTGCCTACTAATACAATTGAAAAGTGAAAGAAGGGTTTACATCATGAAAACAATCTTACCAGCATTTAATTTAAAAGCTAGCTGCTCCTCTCCATTCCTGCAAGGCCGGTGGTTGAGGCAAATTCCACCAATCCTTTCTTTGAGTGACTTTGGAGAGAACTTTTGTGCATCATAGATGCCATCCTCGAGGCAAGTAATGCTACTTTTTCTGATATCCGAAACCAAAGGAGGAGATCCTTCAAGTGGTGGAGGTTTATTCAAGTCAGCCAGTTCATCAGTTCTTTTTGATGAGTTGGTTCTGTCGAGAACAGCATAAGAATTAAATTCTAATCTACAGTCGAACATTTTCCTCTGGAACAAAGTGATACCAGGCTGGTGAGATTCACATTCATTTGAACTTTTTGTGACTTGGGAGGAGAAACGAATGGACCTACTATCATTCTCTATAAAATCAAAGGATGATTGGTTCTTCGCAGCATCTTTGGTTGACAGCTGGCAAGCTATAGAATCCAATGAAGGAAAATGAGACAATGAGGGACTTGACTGAAATGTCTTCGTTTGATGGTTAAGCATTTCTTTCCTTTGATGTTCATTCATTAGATCTCTCTGTCTTCTATATAGCCGGTGGAGTTCTTGGAGCTGCATAGGTAAACCACAGTAAAAGCACATATGATGTTAAAAAAACGATCTCTTTATTTTAGCCCTTCATAGAAATGAAACAATTTGAGAGAGAACATGATTAAAAGTCACGATACCTGATGCCTAAATATTGTTTCATGCTTCAAAATTGTTTGGCTCACTTTTTCTTTGTCACATTCAAAATATCCATCAACTGGTTGCGGGGACAAAACTGAGTCGGTGCAGTGACTTCTTTTCCTGGACTTATTTTCGTGGTTTAGGAGCCATGGGATGTTAGTTCCATTGTTATTTAGATCACTTGTGGCGAAAAATCCTGGAAAATACGTCTTACATTGTATTGTAGTTCCCATTCCTGCAATCATACAAGGGGTAGAAAAATGATTAGGCCAGTAAAACAATCAAACACAAAGAAAAACACTAAACTAAGACAGCAAAAGATCAAACACCGCGAAAAGACTAAAGAACTCTAAATTAGACCATTAGAATTCTGCAAAATTGTCAGAGGGATTATAACAGTGGCAAGCTCAATTAAAAAAGCAGCTGTTAAAACTCGTGCATAATCACAGTGAAGAAACCAAAGAGTGTGGAAGAGAACATTGAGAAGTGGAAGAGAAAACCGAGAGAAGTCGAGGAAGATGGAGAGGGATATTTTGGGCTCAAACTCGAGCTTCTGATATTGTTCGATTATAACCTCTCAAAACAGAAAATACAATGTAATCCCCTATTTATAATAAGTGACTAACTATCCCCTAGTAACAAAATATCTCTCTAATAAAAAATATCTAATGAACTCATAACAAAATTAATATCCAACTAACTAACCACATATATATAATGTATATATGTGGTATATCTCAACACCCCCGACACTGAAAACGGTTTTCAGTCCTAGCTTGGAAGCAATACTAGACAGCAGCCACACCAGTGTTCCATCTACTGTTCGCATCCCAGCAGCCACACCAGTGTTCCATCTACTGTTCGCATCCCAGCAGCCACACGAAACCTCAGCAGCGGGTTCATGCTCAGCTGCGTTACCACACGAAACCTCACAGAGCCACAACATTTCGAGTGGCCTGTGTACAACAGCTACACTTTCAGAACTGCATATTAATTCCAGCACCAGTAGCAGTAACACTAAGTTTCAGCAGCAGATAATATCAGCAGTACCAACAGTAGCCACTTGCATCACCGGTGTAACATCAACATTAATTTCATCAGCAGCAATAGCTGCTACGAACCAGTATTATTTATTTTCTCATACAGAGTACTGGTTTCCATGAGAGTCCGAATGATTCCAGATTGTTGTACTCTAATAGCTAATGAGCTATCAGTTGCATCTACATATATGTCCTTAGGAGTTATATCTCCCTGCCCAAGTTCTAATCTCAACTCCACCTCAGAAGAACCATCGGGAAAACCAGAGACAAACCAATACTCAGAGCCAGACCAACCAAAACGACATGAAAAGTAAAGCAACAACATTAATAACACCAGCAAGAACAATAGCAGCTTCAGTACTGCTACACAACAGCATCAACGAAGAACCCCTCGTTCTCTAGTCACACTCGGACTAGAGAATCCCTCGATTCTCCTTATGCAAAAACGACGGCAAGAACCCCTCGTTCTCGTCTCACTCGGACTAGAGAATCCCTCGATTCTCACTACGCAATTTCTTATAATAAGCTAATATATGCTGTGGAGTCTCCCTCAATTCCTAGTCCAATGTCGGCTAGAAATCTTTCGATTCTCCTATCCTGAGCTACACATATAAAAAAGGTAATCTAACACTTGATCGACCTGTGAATAACTCTTTGAATCGAGCTTCAACTCAATCCATATTGTCTTCGACGAAGTATCCCTCAATTCTTAGTCTATTTGTCGCTAAGAACTACTCGATCCTTCTATCGATAGAAATTTCCTACTCTATGGTCTTCTCAACCGTAGAAATCCATTAATATCCCTAACATGAGCTGCAATAGCAACATCTACACCAACTGCTCACCCTGAAACAATCACACCAGCACCAGTAGCTGCACCAGCACCAACAGAATCAGGTGCAGCAACAATATTCTCCAAGTCCATCACATAGTGAACATTCCTTCAACTATGAGAAACAACACCAACACGGAATAGAAACTAACACAACATCAGCGATAATTTCAGTCACTGACCAACACAACAACAAACTTGCATCACCAACAACAACTAATGTTGTTGCAATACTAGAAACAGCAGCAGCGCAACAATAATACCAACACAGAAATGGAAACTAACACAATCAACAACGAACGACACAATTTTTCTCCAATTCGTGCGATAATCGAAAACAGTAAACAAAATAGGATGAATCGACTTTGATTCTCTGTCGATTATGTTGTCACTCGCAATAAAATCGATCGATATTCTTCAGAAATTACCTCAATACTCTGTCGATTTCGACTCCTTGATTTTCAGACGAAAATCGCGATTTCGATTTTCAGTTCTTTCGCTTCTGATTTTCTCCTTAATATGTTCTATCAACTCCTTCGATCTCGACTAAAACACACTTCGAGTCGAATCGATCACGATTCTGATTTTCAATTTTCGATTCTCTGCTCCTCGCTATTCAGTTCCTTCGTTCTCAATCGCGCAATAGGTGTTAAATTTCGGATCGATTCCAAACTGAGAAAAAAACAGAGATATGTTTGCGATTATGATTTTTCAGCGATTTTCGAATTTTCAAATTCCTCACTGCGATTGGATCGATCTATCCCGCAACCTGCTTTGATACCATGTTAAAACTCGTGCATAATCACAGTGAAGAAACCAAAGAGTGTGGAAGAGAACAGTTGAGAAGTGGAAGAGAAAACCGAGAGAAGTCGAGGAAGATGGAGAGGGATATTTTGGGCTCAAACTCGAGCTTCTGATATTGTTCGATTATAACCTCTCAAAACAGAAAATACAATGTAGTCCCCTATTTATAATAAGTGACTAACTATCCCACTAACTATCCCCTAGTAACAAAATATTTCTCTAATAAAAAATATCTAATGAACTCATAACAAAACTAATATCCAACTAACTACCCACATATATACATTATATATCTCAACAGCAGCAAATCCAATTTGATGGCTTAGTGAGTATATCACAGTTCGAATGTCCCATGTTCAAAAAAAATAGGGAAGGCTAAACAGAGAAGTAGTCCGTCCCTGGTCCCGTTATTTCCCAAAATCCGCCCAATTCTCCCCCGAGTCAAAGATCAGTCACTCGTAGTCAACGGGGTATTTTTAAACCAAAAAGATATTTTAATTTAAATTTTAATGTTCTTAAATCACTCTTACCCCGTAATCCTGTGTCTGCCTTAAATGACCCGAATTGAAAAATTGCTATGACCGACGAATATAATACTCTTATTGATAATAAGATGTGGGAGTTTGTGCCCCGTCCATCTGGTGTTAATATTATTCGATCTATGTAGTTTTTTGCACGCAAGGACAATTCTGGCGGTTCTCTTGCGATGCATAAGGCGCATCTGGTAGGTGATGGTAAGACTCAGCAGGTTGGTGTGGATTGTGGTGAGACATTTAGTCTGGTGGTCAAGTCGGCTACCATTCGCACTGTGCTCAGCTTGACTCTTTCGAAAGCATGACCCATTCATCAGTTAGATGTGAAAAATATTTTCTTACATGGTGATCTCAAGAAGACAGTTTATATGCATCAGTCCTTGGGGTTTAGAGATCCCAAATATCCTCATCATATCTGTTTATTGAAGAAGTTATTGTATGGGCTTAAGCAGTCTCCACGGGCTTGGTATAAGAGGTTTGCAGACTATGTGTCGACTATTGAGTTCTCTCACAGCAGGTCTGATAATTCATTGTTCATATATAGTCGTGGTTCTTCCTTGGCTTATATACTATTATATATGGATGATATTATCTTGACTGCCTCTTCTGATGCATTACGCAAGTCTATTATGACAATGCTCAGTTCTGAGTTTGCTATGAAAGACTTGGGACCCTTGAGTTACTTTTTGGGGATTGTTGTCACTTGTCATGCAGTGGTTGTTCTTATCCCAGAGGAAGTATGCAGCTGAGATCATTAAGAGGGATGGGATGTCATCCTGTAAGTCCACTTCCACTCCGGTTGATACTAAACTCAAGTCTGACCCGGGACAATTCAGTATCTTAAGTTCACGAGACCAGACATTACGTATGTCGTACATCAAGTGTGCTTGTTTATGCATGATCCCAGGATTGCGCACACGAATGCTCTCAAACGCATTATTCGGTACATCTAGAGGACACTTGACTATGACTTACATTTATATCCTTCATCGACGTCTACACTTGTCTTGTATACAGATGCTGATTGGGGTGGTTGTCCAGACACCAGACGCTCTACGTCTTGGCTATTGTATGTTTCTTGATCATAACTTGGTCTCATGGTTTGCGAAGCGTCAGTCTACATTATCACGCTCTAGTGCAGAGTAGGTCTGCACAAAAAAAGAACCGGACCGAAAGAAACCCGGACCGAACCGGACCGGACCGAAAAATTCGGTCAGGTCTTCGGTCCGACTTTTCTGGAAATTCGGTCCTCGGTCCAGTCCGGTCCTGAGTCTTTTTAATGTATATTTTTGAGTTTTGGACTTGGACCGGACCGAGAAATTCGGTCCGGTCCTGAGTCTTTTTAATGTATATTTTTGAGTTTTGGACTTGGACCGGACCGAGAAATTCGGTCCGGTCTTCGGTCTGACTTTTCTGAAAATTCGGTCCTCGGTCCGGTTCGGTCCGGTCCGGTCCGAGGGTTTTGTGCAGCCCTAGTGCAGAGGCCGAGTATCGAGGGGTAGTCAATGTCGTCTCTGAATCCTGTTGGTTACATAATTTTCTTTTAGAGCTTTATTGTCATATTCAGAAAGCTACCTTGATTTATTGCGATAATATTAGTGTCATCTATCTTTCTGGTAATTCGTTTCAACACCAACGCACTAAACATATAGAGATGGATATCCAATTTTATTCGCGAAAAGGTAGCTCGTGGACAAGTACGCGTCTGTCATGTCTCTTCCAGGTATCAAATTGCAGACATCTTTACCAAATGTCTTCCCTCTGTCCTTTTTAAGTTTTTAGGGACAGTCTCAGCGTACTAAGACTGTCTTCTATGACTACAAGGATGTGTTAAATATACATATGATATACACGATATACACGTGTATATCATAAGTATATTACTCTCGGTTTTTGTAATTGTGCACCCGTGATATACACTTTCCATAGATAGTGTATATCACGGGATATAGGACGAATTAGGAGAAGATTTGTAGTGTAAATATTTGTATTGTACACGTACCATAATTGTAAAGAGTCTTGTACTACTAGAATATGATTTTGGGTTTAGATACAAATAGGTTTTCTATTATGGTATATATGTAATTGTATATATACTCTTTCATTAATGAAAATAATTTCTTTCACGAACAAATTCACCAATTTTATCAGCATTTTCTACATTATATTGTTTTAATTTCTAGCTAATGCAAAAAGGATTCTATCAGCTGAAACTGAGCTGCAGATTGAGATGACCTACAAGGTAACTGACTATAGCAATTCTAATTTGGTAACCTAAAAAATACAGTACTACAACAACATACGCAGTGTAATCCACAAGTGGGATAAGGGGAGGGTAAAGTGTACACATGACTTACCTCTATCTCGTGGAAGTAGAGAGGTTGTTTCCGAAAGACCCTCGGCAACCTAAAAAATACAGTAATTATTAATAAAATTACTAAATATTCAAGTCAATTTTTGGAAATGAGGACAATGCAATCTATGGCCTATCTTGAGATCGGTCAACAAATTAATTCTTTATTTATTCCACGAAAAGAAAATCGTTGTTCAATTTACCCAACAAAGGTATGAAATATCAGTAGAGAATTTCTGGTATAATTGTCCAATCCTCTTCTATTTCCTCCTTTCTAGTAATGAAAACAACAACAACAACATTGTAATCCCAAAAGTGAAATCGTAGGTTGTACGCAGATCTTACCTCTACCTTGGGAGATAGAGAGACTGTTTCAGATAGATCACCGGCTAAGAATTTTTAGTAATGAAAACATAAAGATCAAATCCAATATGAAAGCTCAAAAGAAAAACAGTTACTAAAATATAAAAACAACTAAACACAACATAAGAGAACTAAAAGAAAGTTGTAAATTACCTAAAAAATGTCTGCTAACTCCTCTGACTACTTGAAAATTCTGAGTCTCAGAATCCCACAAGAACAAACAAGCATGAGAATTCTGTGTTCAGCTGAAATTCCTTTTTAATAAAACCCAGAAACCCAAAACAAAACAAAAAAACAAAACAAAACAAAAAACTTTGTGTTGTCACTCAAGAAACCTTAAAAGAAAAACATCATATGCACAATCAAGAATTCAATTAAGAACATCATATAATTTATTTATTTTTAAGAAAACAAGTACCCTTGTACTGGTCCACTCTGATCGATCTATATGTTAGAGAGATCCCAGATAAGATTAAGATCTCTATTTCTCTCTCTTTGTTTCTCTTTCTACAGAAAAAAATGAAGTCTTTGGAAAAAGCAATGACTTCAATCATTGATTTGCCCAGTTGCCTGTCTTGATAGTTATGTAACAGCGTATCTAAATGAATAGAATATTTGTCATCCACTAAAACATTTTTTCTGGGCTTTTGAGGAAGTGAAAGACATAGGTATTTGTAGCACATTTTCTAGATTCCTCTCTCTCTACTAACTTCCGTGCTTCTTGGGTATCACATAATTTATTTCATATTTCTTTATTTACACCTAATAAAGATTGTACTATTCTTATGGATATAATTTAGTGCACTATTACGTTTAGTTAATTTATAATAACACGTAGTATCTTTTTATATCAAAGTTTGATATTAATCGGTTAAATTGCACTGAACGTGTACACCTTCGCCGCTGGAAAACCTGACTTAGCGAATCACTTCCGGACGGGCATTAAATCTATCTCGTGCCAGTGACTCTTGTGCGCCTCATTTATGCTGGTGGTTTCTTCTCTCCTATGAGTGGATATAACTAGGGTGGCCAACGGGGCGGGCGGGGTCGAGATCCGGCGGGACTAGGATAGGGTGAGGTTTGGCGGGGCTGGCGGGGTCTGTCGCCGTTCCGTCTCAATCCCGAGTTGTCGGGGGTGGGGTCGGGGTGGGTCATTTTCTCCCCTTAAATTAAACAAATAACACACACAACAAGATAATTTAATAAAAATATCTCAAGGCTGTTTTGTGTCTCTTATATTATTTAATAGAAGTATGCTTATTTTTTTGTAATACAATTTTAAAATTGCAACTTCGTGATATTGAAAATTGCAAATAAATAACATAGTAAAATTACAATTAAAAGAATTACATGTTAAGAAACACATTTTCTAGTTTCTTTATAATTTCTTGTGGTTCTTCGGTTGGAATTGGTATTTGTTGGTCAAATTGGTCGACATTTCTTCCACCTCCGTCGGATAAGATTTCGTTGTAGTTGTAGTCTTCTTCTTCATTGATCTCTGGTTGGTCGCACCTCCTACGCTCCTCACGAATCTAGTCTCTGAATAGAACTGCAATCTCCAATGAATCTCCCGCCAATGAATGTCTGTGTTCTCCTATTTGATATTTGACGACAAAAAAAACGCTTTCAGACGTTGTTGATGATGCTTGAATGTTCAACACATCTAGGTTCATCTTAGATAGTGTTGGAAATGTATTCTCATTCTCCCTTCAGTATTTTAACAAGTCTTCACGTCCCTCTTCATTGACAATTGTTGTGTACGGTAGAACACCCTACAAAACAAAAACATCAAACTCGCTAACTTGGTTAGAAATGTTACCACTAAACATTCTATGTCTGAAGCTTTCAATACTAGCCGCAGAAACAGTATGTCGTTTTTGAGGTTGTGTTGAAGAAGAAGAAGATGATGATGACATGGAAGCCGGTTGGTTGCTAGCACTTTCTTGTTGGTAATGCGTCTATATTTTTTTACATTCATCTCGTATGCTAGACAACACTTCTTCTCTAGTTTTTTCAATAGGTGGTGGGTCATTTAGATTTTTGGGAGATGGAGGTGGAAGTTTATCTATGCAATCATAAATAGTTTCAATAAGTGTTTTACAATCATCTATTTTGGTAGACGTATTTAATACAACATTAATAATATAAATTGGGGGAATAAGAATAAAATATTTTTTAATTTTTCGAAATATTTTTTAATAGGTGTCTTATAAAGTGGTTTTTCCATATATTCAGTAAGTAATAAAAATATTAGAGCTATATATAATAACATTGATAAAATAGTAGGATAATAAATACCGGAAAATTCTTTAGTACCTAATTTTTTTTTTCTAAAAATGTAATAAGTTTTAAAATTGAATCTCAATCGGAATTGTAAAGTCCTGAAAAAAATGTAAAATGTGTTAAGTTGTGTTTTATGTGTGTGCAGTTTGTGTGCCTGTGCATGTGTTACGGCCTTATTCACATTTGAGGACGAATGTTGTTTAAGAAGGAGAAAATGTAAAGTCCCGAAAAAATAATATAAATAATAAAATTTAAAAAAAACAGAAAAAATATATATATAAATAAAAATTTGCACATTTCCCCCCTAAACTAACCCCTCTCCCTCAACCCCTTGTTTCACTCCCTCCACTCCCCCAACTTCCTCCACTGTCATAACACACGATGCACTATATATTTTTTCATCATCATTTATTGTTGATATTACAAAAAGAAATCAGAAAAATACAGAGAACAAAACTTTACATTTAACAATTAAGGAGTCTCAAATAAAAGGTTTGGTTGAAGGATAAGTTGAAGTTAAAGTTCATTCGAAATTACGAAGCAACAAAGGTGAGTTTTCTCACTCAAAATTCTTAGTGAAATCCTTTATTTTAAGTTCTATACATGTTAGAATATAATTCGGGAGTTAAAAGAAAAATCATGAACTTTGATTGTTTAAACAAGTAGTTTTAGTTATGAACTTTATGAACTGCTTTTCCTGAGTTATACTAATTAGAATTAAATAAAATTTTGGATGGTTGTAAATCTATCTGTTACGAACAGATCGAACCAAAGAGGAGAGGAAACGGGCTTACGGTTTAAGAGTTATCATAGTATTTATGACCGAGAGAACTAGCAACAGATGATGTCCATAAATCGACATGTATAATATCAAAAGGTGCAAAAGTAACACTAGTAGATAATTCAAATGGAAGACGAGTATGTTTGCCTAAAGAACAAGAAAAACAGTTTTGGGCAAGCTTTTCATTACAAGAAATGAAATTATTGCCTCTAAGAAAATTAAAAACTTGGGCTCCTGTATGACCAAGTCTATTATGCCATGTTGAAGAAGAAATGACCTCTAGAGAGACGGGAGAGCTAGATCTGGCAGCGGAGGTGGGAGTGAATGAATATAGATCCTCCGTGCTATTGCATCTCGTAAGAGGTGTCCCTGTATGAAGATCTTTCACAGTGAAACCAAAAGGGTCAAAATCAACAGAGACAGAATTATTACGAGTAAATTTGCGGATAGAGATTAGATTCTTAATTATATGTGGGGCATATAGGGTATTTTTTAGGGGGATGAATTAGGAGGTGGTGTGTAGGATGTATCATAACCCTTTATTAGAATGTGATAACCACTACCAACTGTCACAAATTGAGGATGTCTTAAATCAAACAGTTTGAGAATATTACATGCAGACCGGGTGAGGTGAGAAGTGGCTCCGGAGTCCATGTACCAGTTGTTGTCAAGTTATTACATATTGAGATCGCCAAGGCGACCCAACTTCGATGGGTGTCATGTTGAGGCGCTGAAGGCTGGTCGCATGAAGTGGGCTTCGCAGTACGGATCGGGGCTGGAGCAGGGCCCAATAATCCGTGGTGAGAGTACTGGTTGAAGGGTTGCTGGTACTGGAACTGCGATGGCGCCGCGGCGCTATATTGATAGAAAGTCATGTATTTTTGTTCTCGGATAAAGGACAAGGGAAAAGGAGGGCAAAAGTTTCTTTTTGTTTCTTGGATTAATTAAACATAAAGGAAATTGAAACGGGACAATGACAATGCGTTTGACACTTATTGGGAGAAGAAAAAGAATATTGATTATCTTTGTTCACCTTTCCCAGAAAGTAAAAAAGAAAAGTTGGGGTCTTTTCTTGTTCGCCTAAGGGAAACTGGGAAACAAAGAATAGGGAAGAAAAGGTTGTGCGCAGGACAGATAGAGCAGAGGACAAGTTATCTGTTTCTGTGGCTTTATTTTACGGGAAAAGAGGAAAATAAGCAAAGAGACAAAGCTTTTGTTCTATGTGTAGCCGCCGGTTGTAAGGATGAATAAGAAAACAAACAATTTGATTCTTGGAAGAGAAAGCAGATTGTTTTTTTCCTGACCAGATGGACAGCTGCCCGAGAAGAGAAGAAAAGAAATAGGGTTTAGGTTTTTACAGCTGATATTTATCTCTATATATTAAATAAATGCATTGTGTTGACACTCAATTTTGACCCATCTTTTAGTCATTTCTTTCAATTTTAAGCATTTTAGGACACCACATTTTAATCACCATTTTTTGGCATTTTTGTATATTTTTTACCTAACATTCTATGTTGTTTTATTTTTATTAATTGGCGCCGCATTTTTTTTAATTAGGCATTAAACATTTCTTAAATATTGCATTTTATTATTATAGCGTCGGCATTTTTATTTTGATAATCTTGTACCTTTAAATAATTTTTCTCTTAAATAATTAATCCGTTTTGCATTTTTTGTCAAACCAGTCCAGTCCAAGGCACAATCTAGACCAGTCCAATCCGCCAAAAACCGAAGCCAAACTGAGGCCCAATACACCTTTCATCTTTTTCCTCCAATACCCAAAACCCAAAACCTAAAATACCCCTATAAATAAAAACCTTACCCCTCATTTAAAAACCCTTTTACCCACAATGCCCAACATAAGTGACCTTCAAAGACAACCCTAAAAGATCCCCCCATTTCAGATTTAACCCCCAGCCGCCTACCCCTCATTCCCTAACCCTTCTCTCCTGCCGCCCTTCGCCTGAGTTCCAGCTCCGGCGAACCAACACCCGTCACCACTGACCTCCCCTGCCTCCCCCTCGTCGAACCAACACCCGTCACATTTACCCGCTGCTCCTCACTGTCGGCGACCCCCACACTCTCTATTCCCGTCGCCATGACGCCGACGAACTCCACACGCCATCACACCACTGTTCGCTGAAACCCCGTCGTCGGAACCCCATCATCTTACTATTTTTTTCAGCGACGTCGCTCCGGCGTTCGCCGTGGAAGTGATGTCGCCGTCCCATCAGGCAACCACCATCTACGCTGTTGTTTGTTCTTCATCTTTGTTGCTTCATTTTCGTGTTTTTTAGACTGATTCTCGTGGTTTGAATCTGGCCGGAGTTTATGAACTCCGGCGACGCTAATAGTTGTTTTTTTTTCTCTTGATTGGTTATTTTGCTACTGCTACCATAACTATTTTCCGGCGACACTAATGATGTCTCCAGCTTTGTTGTTGTTCTGTATGTTGCTGTTTATTTGGTTTCTTGTCCGATTTTGGGTGATGTTTTCGGCGAATTTTGCTAGCTACGCATGCTGTTTTTGTTGTTTGTGATATCGATTTTTTGGGCATCTTTGAGAGGCTGCTTTGCCATTGTACCACTACTGGTTTGCCATTTTCCGGACTGTTTTGACTGATTTGCCCTTTATTCTGTTGTTGGCTTGAAACTAATTTTGAACAGATTTGTGGTCATTTATGCTGAAGTATTTTGAGGCCATGGACTACTGATTTTAGCCATTTTTGGCGGACCGATTTTGGCTATTGTTAGCTACTGATTTTTTTGCTGGTTTACTGATAATAAACAAGATACTAGACTTGATTTGGCCGATGAAGGAATCTCCATCTGATTTCCAAGGCCTTCCCTGTACAAAGACGGATTTATTTTTGGCTTTACTTATTAATTCTTGTTATTGCTTTAAAATTGTTTATTCTATTACTAACACTTTTACTAAGTGTTTATGCAGGTATCCGGAGATGCATTTCAAAAAAAATGTCCCGGAATTTTATTTTATGCCGCATTTAATTTTAGCTTTATTATTATGTATTGCATTTCATTGTAATTGTAAATTATGAAAACTGCTTAGAATATGTAGAATAAAAGACAATATATAATTAACCTAGGTTTGAACGGATAACCGCAAGTTAGCGGATCTTAAAGGATGTCTAACCCCTTCCCTTTAGGATAATAAAGAACCATGATCCAGAATCTCATTAATTTCGCAGACCATTAAATGGAGATTAATTGCAGTATTTTTATTGCAATAAATCAAGTGTCCTAATTCACTTAATTAATTAGGTGGTGACTCCTCAAAATCAGCATTATTGCTCCATCCAGGGAACCGCGCTAAAGAGTAACGTCGCGGATACCGTTCAGACCCCCGAGGTAAAAAACGAGCGCGACACATTGGATCGGGTTGCTCGGACCACAACAAATATATATATGCATTGGATCGGGTTGCACGAACCGCAACAAATAAATAAGTGCATTGGATCGGGTTGCACAGACCACAACAAATAAGTGCATTGGATCGAGTTGCACGGACCGCAACAAATAAATATATAAATGCACTGGATCGGATTGCACGTACCGCAACAAACGTATAATATGTTATATGGGATAAAGCAGGGTACGGATTAACTAAGTATCTCCCTAGGACGAGTTGGAAGGAGATTTGGGGTGCGAATATTTGTTAGCTTGTACACTGAAAATGCTGAAATCTGTTTTCATAACATGCTTATTATGTTCATGATATGATTGTACTTAGAATACTGTGAGGTTACTTTGAATTGTAAGGCGAGGTTCTCACTCAGCCCCGGATAGTAGGGCTGATTCTTTTATTTAATATATTTCAGAAAATCGCAATAAAGGAAAAGCTCCGCAACAAGGCTAGCGATCGTCCCATAGTCTTATTATCCCACAAATCCATTATTTCAAATTTGGTGAAAATTATTTTAGATTAAGTATGTATAAAGAACTAAGTTGTTGTTATCTCGGGGAATGCCCATATGAGATTGTCTTTCTTTTTAAACTTCGAATTGCTTATTATATATATTATTTCCGCATTTAAATACATGTCTAATTTAGAAAGAAAATAAGGTTAATGGTTCGCCTGGAAAATGGATAGTTGTCCAGGTGCCATCACGCCCTAAGGAAAGACTTAAGAAAAGTCGGGGCGTGACAGAAATCTACAATCATATCAGTAGGATTTCAATTATGGACGTTAAAAAATAAAGTTATATGTCTTCTATACTCATAAGCAACACGTAGATGCTCGTATAAAAAATTTCACCTAGTGCATACTTCTTCGGAAATTCTTCTATAAGGTAGTTGACAATCGTGACAAGTTTTTTTATAATCTTTTATTCGTTGTATTCTATTACTTTTAAAAATATAGTTTATATAAAATTGTATTTTTTCAAGAATGTTTGTAAAAAGTGATAGACCATCATCATTTACAACTAAGTTATAAATATGACATGCACATTTTATATGAAAATGATCTAGAAAAGATGAAGTTAAAATATTTTTTAATAATCTAATTGCAGAAATATTAGAAGAAGCGTTATCTAATGTAATAGTCATGATTTTATCAGTTATGCCATAATAATCTCAAATTGAAAAAATATTAACTGAAATAAAAATATCAGTGTGTCTACTATCAATATATCTATATGCTAAAATACGTTTTTGCATAGACCATTTATAGTCTATCCAATGACATGTTACAGTTAAATAATCATGATCGTTAGTACTACGACATATATCAGACGTAATAGATATTTTGTCAGGAAAATGATATAATGAATAACGTAAATATTGTTGATATTCGTGTGCAAATTTAAAAACATCTATCATAACAGTTGATCTAGAAAAATCGTTATAAGCAGGATTATACATTTCTCTTATATAATGAATAAAACCAGAAGATGAAGGACATGAAAAAGGCAAACCCTCCACTGCAACTAATTTTGATAATGATTCACTATCTTTATTTTTATCGTATTTAGGGCCTACAATTGCCTCCGTCATAGGGTTAATTTGACCATGTACCTGGTCCAGGATAGTATATGAACCTTGTCCCGACTGAGAGGGCATTGACGCACCTGCCTTTTTAGCCAGGTATTCCTCCCACCTACCTTTGTGAAATCTATTCAAATGCGTAGTTAAACCTCTCGTCCCGCTATGACCTTTTTCTACTTTAAATTTATAAATATTTTTACAAATTTGGCATCTAGCTACTTGATTTTCAGTGTTCCTATCAAAAAAAATCTTATACATTTGATGTTAATTTTCGTTGTGTTGAGTCTTGTCTCATACTAGGGGGAATAGGATGTGATTCAGTTTGAGTGGGCGTGTCATCTAGATTAGTGGGTGTGACATCTAGATTATCTTTTAAATTAAAACCTTGTTGAGTTCAAGAAAATAGCTCATCGCCTAAATCTAATGGTACTTCAGGAAATAATTGTATCAACAAAATCGTCATGTCTAGGAGGAATAGGATGACTAGAAGAAGTACACATATCCTTGTTACCCCTACTAGAAGAAGCAATACCCTTACTATTATCCATAATCATACGTTTTAATCCTTCCATTATAATTATGCAACTAAATAACTAAAGATAATGAAATTAAGTGCGCTAATTAAAGTAAAGAAACAACAATAATTTAATGAAAGAATGAATGTACCAAACGACGACGTAACGTCGACGTCCAATCGAGAGGTTAAAAATTGAAACTTTGCTCGATGGATGATCTTCAAGCTAGTTGTCAACTTCACTCTCAAATGAATAAATAAAATTAAATATTTAGTAGACAATGTAGAGAGAATGAGAGATTATTAGAGAGATTGTAGGAAGATTTGTGAGAAAGATGAAGAGAAATGAGGTATTTATAGTTGAAAAAATTAGGTTAAAGTGTAAATATAATAACTTAGGGGTTAAAAATAATATTAAGCGGTTGGGATTGAGGTGGTGGTAAATTTGCCGTCAGACAACGCCAAATTGTGGAAATGACGCTGTGTAACGCAGCGGCTGGCCTGGGATTGGATCGGGGTCGGGGAAAATTCCCAATCCCGTACCGAAATCGATACCAAATACCGATATTCTATCCCGGTACATGATCAGGCGAGATCGGGGTGGGGTAGTCCCGCCCCATTGGACAACCTTAGATATAACTAAATCTTTTTTTCTTTCCAACTTAATCTATATTACTATGAGTATTATTTTAGAAGGTGAAAAGGGGTAAATCATTTTTGTATATATTTCTTTCGTCCTAATTTATGTAGTGATATTTGATTAAAAATAAAATTTAAAAAAGATAAATAATTGATTGGGGAGAGAGTGCTAGTCTAACTGTCGGTACGGGTATGCTAATAGATAGAGGATCTTCCAGTCTGCAAATAAGAAAGTAGCTTGTCTACCGTACTGGCTGCTTCATTTCTTTTGGTAGATGGAGTACCCGGGCATTCTCTTGTCTTCCCATTCCTCTAGCTCTGTCAAAAGAAAGTCAGGATATGGCAAAAACATCTTTTTGGATCGAGACTTTCTTTCTACAACCTTGACTTGAACTAATAGAATAGTTCAATTAGAATAGGCATATTTGATGATGTCGCTTCCGGTATAAGCGTGTTAGTGCACTGGATTCCTGGGCAACTGCATCTAATAGAGGTGACTGAATACCAAAGCAATCTCCATTCTAGTTGCCTCTTCTAACAAAATCAGAAGGGAGTGATTTAATTAATAAGAAAGATCGGGCTAAAAGTAACTACTTTTTGCTCATCCGGTGAAAGACATAGTAGGTAAAAAGGCTATTGATTGCTTTACTTATTTTTTAAAATTGTGTTTTGAAATGAGTCATAAATATTTATGTAATTATAAATTATCTGAAATTTAAATTTAAATTTTTTAAAATAAGAAATTAAATACTTTTTGAAAGAATAGACTAAAGAAACATTACTACATAAATTGGGAGGGGGAGTAAATTACAATAGCAAAGGTCATAATATCCTCAACAGTTTCCTAAAAGCAACTTTAAGTGACCTCATTTATCATTTCGGATGGGCGTAACTTAGTTGGTTTTAGGGTAGTAGATTGCCCCAAGTAGGCGAGCCCTGACAGCCGCAGTGTAGAGTTTCATTCCTTCTTTGTGGGATGACTCATTGTGGGCATTAGGCAATGTGTCTCCCACCTAGTGGACCGCTGATGCACCATAATTTACCTCCTTCATCAATCTTTGTCTGGCCGAAGGTGAGATCATGTGGGCGAGAAATTTCCCCAATTGACCCCAAATAAAGATGAATCTAAATTAATAATCACGCCCAGGAAGGGTGTATGGATTGTGCTCTCTGACGGAAAGTACAAAGTGTACGACAAGACTCATATGTGTAGCTGAAGGCACGTGTCAAGATTTTAAAGCTATTCTTTTGTTGAAGTTTAAATAAAGGCACATGTCAAGATTTTTTAGAAGGAGATCAATGCCTTGAGAATAATAATAGTAAGCCACTTGCTCGTATGGACGTAGCTAAATTGGTTCCAGAGTGATAGATTGACCCTAAATAATAGTAATTAAATTTGAGTTGGTTTCAGAGTGGTAGATTAACCCCAAATAATAGTAAGCAACTTGGTTAGTGAAAACAAGTGCACTAATCCATATTCAATTTGGACGTATTTCAAGTACTTGAAGTCACACTAACACAAAGTAATTTAATTTGTTTTTAATAATGTGATGGATCATGATATACATAACCTTGTAACTTTGAATCTATTTTAATTCAAATGTCTTTCAGCTGAAGGGCCTTGAAGAAATTTGTTGAAATGCATTGTTTATTCTCCGACTCTAATTTACTTGAGATTGAGGTATAATTATTGTTGTTATTGCTATTTGCTACATTGTTTAATTTGTTCTCCGTCATTCAACTAAGCTCTCATGTAGATCTCCTATCAATTATTGTCATGTAATGTGTATCCACCAACAGATAAAACAAGTGAAATGTGAGCTAACTTTTCAAAACTTCATCAATTTGTCTGTATGTTAACATGATCCATGTCTGTTTGTTGACATATGATTCTATTTTGCCAAACACAAAATTCCAATAGCTATACTAAACAAGTCTCTTTTTGTAACAAATTGCACATGAAATTGAAGTAGTAATCAATAATTAATTCTTAAAAGATCACAAGCCTCTTCCAAATTTATCCCTTAAAGAAAGAAACAAGTGTTAAACAAAATGACAAGGGTCCCATCATTAAAAGTTGTTGGAGGAATTTACTCTATAATATACATGGCCAACTGCCATTTAGTTTCCAAATTGACACAAGAAAAGTAATGGTGTCTAATATTTCTAGATTTCAGTTTATGGGAGTACGTTATGTTAAAAATAATGATATTACTACTAAAAGGTCTCTATTTTTTCACTAAATTTCTCATTGAAAAATGACCGGTTGCTATTTCTCACTGAATATAAGTGGAAAAAAACCTAAATAGTAGTATTTTCACACGGAAAAATTAAAAAATTCTCAGCGTTTCAATGAAAACCTGTTTTCCACCGTGTGTTTTCTTAGTGACCTGGTTCGTTGGGAATGAGGTGGGAAAATCATGTTTTATAATACAATTTTCTCACTGATCAATGTGTGGAAAAAATCTATGTTTCTAATAGTGTATATTTTTATATTTGAAGATGATTTTACTTTTAATGACATGATTTCATGCCAAATAAATATTACGACATATTTAATTTAAGACCACCGTTTTTAAAAAAAAAAAGAATTCTTAAATTCAATACCAAGTTAACACAGGTTCACGTAAAATGATGTTAGAAGTTAGATTGCTAATGAGGATCTAAATTTTCTAGAGAGAGGAAAAAGAAAAAGAAAGAATTGTTAGTCATATTCGAATTTTGTTTTCTAAGGATAAATGGGGAAAGATTGGTGAAGTCATTTTCAGAGTGTGATAGGCCAACTAAGTTTAGAAACCTAAGAATGAATAATGAACCAACTACTTAAATTGATAAGACTGCTTTAATTATCTCTTTCAATAAATTCATATTCACTTTTGAGCAATTAATGAGTAACATGCTCCTACACCCACCATCTCGTGTTGATATTTCCTTTTACACACTCTTTCATTTTCACTATAGTAATCTTCTAAAAGGGAAATCTAGGACAAGATATTGTGTTTTTTTTCAATATAGGGTTCAAATTTATAATCGATGAACAGATCCAGGAAGGAGTGCATACTTGTTGATCTGCAAATGTCCATTTTTAGGCCACTATTTTTAAAGTTGTCTTAAGTATAATCCTTGAAAAATAACCCTTCTACACAACGTTAGACTCAAATCCATTATTTGCTCATATATTGCTCAACCTTAAAGAAAAAAGTTAGATTGTTGTCTAATGTTTGTTATAACTTACAAAAATTTAGATCGAACTCTAACATTTTCTCATAAGATTTTTAGTTTGTTCAAAATGAATCTTTAGACTGTTTCCTAAAAGTCCTTAAATTGCAGGAGAAATAAGAAAATGATCATTTACTAAATAGATGTTCCAAAAATGAATAATAGGCGAAAATTTCACATATATTAATGGAATGAAGATCTTGCTTTTTATTGAATATTTGGGCCCATAAGCACAAGAATTTCTTCCCAGAGCTCAATACTTCTCACATTGACAAGCTTAATAGCACTGGACTGCAGGCTGCTGCTGTCTAAAAATCAAATTTAATCTCTGCTGATCTCCCTTCCGTTCACACTGCAGCTTGCACGAAATCCGAACCGAGTGAAAATTTTGAGCATTGATCGTGTCTATGTATCATCAAGAAGATGAACAATACATATGTAAATGGGGGTACATAATCATGAGATTACAAACCTGCTGAAGAGGCTTGTTAGCCCCTCAAACTAAGCAAAGCACATAAAATTACAAGTTTGCCCAACTGAAAAAGAGACATGCAAAGCCAAGAACATTATTATGGCAAGAATTTCCAACTCTAGGGTATATCTTCTGCTAGTCACTTTTTAATCAGCATTTCCTACAACGTACTCATATTACATCTGCTCTTCCAGGTTTCTTCCAAGAGCTCCTCTCTTTTGCTTTTACTGAGGTTGCCACAGGATATTGGTAGATATCCACCACCATGAAGGCTTAAAAGTTGAGCCACTGATTGAATGATTTTAAAGACTTGCCTGTTCAGGTTGATTTGTCTTCACCAGAAGAAGAAAGCATCTCTTTCTTGCCATATCAGCTTAATTGTGCAGATAGAAAAGAACTTGCATAGGGGATGGAGAATCTGCTCGAGATGATCATTTGGGAAACATTGAAGTAGCCTAACAATCTCCATTTGATGGGCTTGATCCTAAAGTCTATTTTAGCCAGATCCAATCACAAACAGAAATGTTGCACTGCTTCGATGAGAAAATAGTTAATTAAATGAGATGATTAATGCACAGTGCGATCCAAATAATCTGAATCAAGGAGGGGAGCATATAGGGTTTCATTTCTGAACCATATATGTCAACCATAATTGTCACCGCTTTTGGACCAAAACCATTTCTGCTTCAACAGAAATTTAATCCTTTTCACCACTGCAAATTTTCCCAGGCATTGCACGACGAGCACATGGAGAAGACTTCCAACAGATTAACTATTAAGAAGTTGAGGATGATTTACGAACATTTATCTTGAATTAATGGAGATATCTAAAGAAATCTCGTTCCGGAGAACAGTAGTGTAAAGTTCAACAAAGCTTCTCTATATGGCACAAAGTGAACCGAAAAGGCTAAATCTGACCTGGAACTATAACTTCATAACTTCATTATAACAGACTACATAACAGTGCCTGTTGTCAACTCATCATTATCTAAAATGTATATTACACTGAGTTATGTACATGCACAAACATTGACCATGAAAAGTGTTCTTCAGTATTATCTTGATTTGGGCAGCTTTGCGTCATTACATAATAATTATCTGGGAAAACTATTTACAAGCAGTTAGGATTTACTGCATAAATCTATTATATCTGGTCCGATGTAAGATGACCCATCTCAGTTCATGAAACTCATCATTCATCGCAAAGACCAGCCGGAACAGGAGAAAGCAATTTAAGATGCTGACCTATTCTGTCTACCATCTGATAAATCTTGTCTGATTTGGCGTGAGATTTATCCATCACGGTGAATTCACGGTATTCATCATTCAATACTAATAAGCTAGCACCAGATTGCTTTGGCCTGCCAATGCTCTTCATCATCAACCGTATGTTAGCAACATTATCCCAGTCTCCTGCCGAAGCATAAATATTTGACAGTGCGGAAAGTTTTCCAGCATTTTTAGGCTCTGATTTATCTAGGAGGTTACGCACGTCATCTGCAAGTTCAACGGCTTTATGCATCCTGCAAGCCCCTAAAACGGAACCCCAAATTTTAACGTTAGGTTCAAGTGGCATCTTTCGTGCAAGTTCAAAAGCTTCTTTAACATAGCCACCACGGCCTAAAAGATCAATAAGACAACCATAATGTTCTACTTCAGGTATTACCCCATAATCTTTTTCCATGGAATAGAAATAAGTTATTCCCTCATCCACCAAACCAGTATGATTGCACGCACACAAAATACCAACTAATGTCACTTTATCAGGCACAAATCCTTCTTGCTTCATCCTAAAGAAAAGCTCAAGTGCTTTCTTCCCATGTCCATGCATAGCCAACCCATGTATCATAGCATTCCAAGAAACTAAATCTCTCTTTTTCAGCCCGTTAAAGACTTTATAAGCCTTATGCAAACATCCAGACTTAGCATACATATCAATCAAGGCATTACAAACCAGAGTATTACACTTGTACATACTCCTTTCGACGGTATCATGCACTCGTTTACCCAAACTAAGCATACCCGATTCTGCACAGGCAGCTAGAATGCTAACAAAAGCCGCAACATCAAGCCTCAAACCTGCCTCCTCCATTCGTATGTACAACCCAATTGCCTCCTTTACAAGACCCTTTTCAGCATATCCTGATATCATTATCGTCCAAGTGACCAGATTCTTTTCAGGCATTTTATCAAACAACATCCGAGCCATCTCCAAATCCCCTGCTTTGCAATAACCCGAGACCATGGTGGACCAAGAGACAACATCCCTTTGTGGCATATTTTTAAACAATTCAAATGCCACACTCATTTCCTCAGCCTTGGTATATCCATCTAACATAGTATTCCAACTAACCCTATCTCTTTGAGGCATTTCATCGAACAGTTTCCGTGCTTCACTCAAATCCCCCACTTTCAATAACGCACTAATCATGGAATTCCAAGAAACAACATCTCTCTCCTTCATTTCTCTAAACAACTGACCTGCAGCTCGTACACCAACTAAACCACACTTGGAATACGCATCAATTAACGAGTTAGGAACATAAATATCTTGATCGAAACCCCATTTCACAACATGGGTATGAATCATACTCACAACACTCAACCAACACTTCCCCGAACAACCCTTTAGTAGAAACGAAAACGTAAAATTATCAGGAAAAATACCAAAACACTGCATATCAAAGAAAGTAGCAAAGGCTTGAGATGGTTGAGAGTTGTAAATATGAGCTCTTATTAAAGAATTATACAAATGCACATTAGGGCCATGCACTTGACTAAAAACTTTCAAAGCAGAACCCATTTGGCGACAAAGAGAAAAAGCAGCAATGAGTTTGGGAGCAATGAAAGGGTCTTGTTGAAGATTTGATTTGTATACCAATGCTTGCATTTGTTTCAGTTGGTTAATGTCTCTGCATTTGTCTAAGTCCCATAATTTCTGCTCGAAATATCTTCGCCTTGAGACCCATGTAGGGGTTCGGATTGGTGTTGGCATCTGCATTTTACAATTGAAATTTTGTCGAAAAGGGGAGTTGGGTTTAGCGGACTTCTAAACGAATGTTCATCAAGAACTGGCGCCTGTCGGATAAGGTTTCAGGAAAAATATCTGAAGACCCATTGTTGAGAAAATGACAAAATGGTCTCTTATCTCTGATAGTAATTTTAAAATAGTCCCTTAGGTATTATTTGAGTAGTTTAGTCCCTTAAGTTTGGCAGAAGTGCTGTCTATTTCAAGATTCTACTGCAACTTTGATGTACATTATTTTAGGAGGGGAGGAAAACAAAGAAAACATATTTTTACGTATTTATTTTAGTCCTCACTTCTTCTTCATTTTTAGAAAAAATGTAAAATTTGCGCACTGAGCACCAAAAGTCATCCCAGTAGGAATGCACCACAGATGTCAAAGCCAAAGCCTTCATAAAAGCACCCACTGATCAAAATTCTGCTGCAAAATAATGAAAAGTAAAGTGGATAGAGGTTTAAAGTTTCATGTTCCTTGTTGTCTATTGCTAAACAAAGTTAGAGGTTCATATTAATGTTGGAAATTTAATAAATGTGAAGTACATTAATTCTATTAATTATGGCTCGAATAAATGGGGCTTCGCACGTCGGAAACATGGTTTTCACACACGTGCACATAAAGTGTCAAGAATCGTAATTTCCTTAGGTGGAAGAGATATTGGTACGTATACGAATTGTTTGAGACGTAAGATAATAGATGGTTATTGACCATATAACAATGGTTTCACGTTGGTAAACGAAGGAAAGACACAAGCTTAGTGTAAAAGATGAAACGGTGCAAAATATCATGCGCGCCAGTGCATAGGCACCGCAGCGGTGCGAAACTCTGAAGTTTCGTCGCGCGCCAGATCTATGCGCTGGCCATGACGCTTCTGCATCGTTGGAAGATGGATGAAAATTGTTTTTTGGGCTGACTTTGGAGCATTTATTCTTCATTATTTGGCTCATGAATTCAGCCATTATTTGGCTGAATTATTACTCCACGTTCATGGCCATTACTTGGTCTTTATTGGCCATTACTTGTGTCACGACCCGACCCGACGGGCCGCGACTGATGCTCTAATTGGACACTCTTATACTGACCTGTCACATATAATCCGACTAATACCAAGAACAATATAAAAAAATCTTGTGATAATAAGTTGCTGACTCATAACGTTATGTATCAAAATGAACCTGTCTCCTGAGGAGTCACAACTAGTCAATCATAACAAAATAGGCAAGCCGACAAGGCTGTCACTATATACGGGAACATCCCGAAATGAAGTACAACAGTATAGCTGACCAAAAACATATCTACAATTCACACATGTCCAACCCACACATGACTACAGACCTCTAAGAGTATAACGGTGAAATAGGACGGGACATGGCCCCGTCGTACCCCTGAATATGTATAAGTCTAGGATCTGTACCAAAATGACTAAGCTCCGAATCAATGGGGCTCTCCAAACAGCTGAGTAGAAATCCTAGACGGGATGATCACCAACCGAGTAATCATACTGCGGGCGTGAAACGCACCCGAGAGAATGGTCGATGCGAAATAATGTATTGAGTATATAAATATGAAGTACTGTAAAGAAGATCATAACTGGCCAAAAAATAACAGGAGACATGTATAATAATCAAAATACCAATACAACTATGCCTTATGAAAGGAGAGTCATATATGTCCATATCATATACCGTACCCGGCCCATTATGGGACTTGGTGAATAAAGTCATATACATTTATACCGTACCCGGCTCATTCTGGGACTCGGTGAATAAAGTCATATCCATATACATAACGTACCCGGCCCCCTAGTGAGGGTCTCGGTGAAATCATATAATGTGCACATATTGTACCCGACCCATTCTGTGCATTGCCTCAAGACTTTGCAGATATATACTCTATGTACTCATTGCTGGAACCTTATATGCAGGCCTTGTCAAAGCGAATTCATTACGGGAAATTTGTTGCCGAAGCAAAATTTCGAGGCTCACCAGATATCTATAAGGCTGCTATAAAAGCACAGGTAATCCATTTCCTGATATGCCCTCTCTTGTCTAAGGCAATCTATTGCTTAATTTGTTTTTCTGCTGAAGAATATTTAGAATTGAAAAATCTTCCTTGATTATTCTCATCCCATAAGGGAGAATATATACAAGTAATATACATTAATTATGAGGAGGAAATCATGCCTCATAATAACTAAGAAATCCTACCTAATAATGTCTTCCTACCATATATATTAGGATTCTACATAAATATAATATTACTAATTAATTATATATCTAGAATATTCTAACATAATATTCTAACATAATGTTACCAATTAATTACACATTAAACATAATATTCTAACACTCCACATGATCGACGGGAGGAGGCGAATCCGAGATCGTCCCAAAATTCTTCAAATAAGATCATCTAAGCCCTTTGTGAAGATATTCGCAACTGATGTCGCGTTGGGACATGTAACACTCGCACTGTCCGCGAGCCACCTTTTCACGGACAAAATGAATATCTAACTCAATATGCTTGATGCGTTGATGATGGATTGGATTTAGGAGAGATAAATTGCACTAATGTTATCACAAGATACCATGGTGGCCGTCGAATAGACAATGAAGCTCAAGTAAAAGATTACGAATCGGCATGAGTCGACACACATTGGCTACCGTGCGGTATTCGACTTCTTTGGGCGTGATACGGTGGGTTGCCTTTTGGAGGACCAAGATATTAAATTATCACCGGAAGACGCTTGATAGCGGAGGTGGGCGTCGGGTGTCGGACATCCCGCGATGCATCTGTGTAGGTGACAAGCTTGGTCATGGACGATGGGTACAGATGCAATCCATAATGCAGAGTGCCCTGAATATATCGTACAATACGCTTGAGTGCATGCATATGTTCTTCCATAGGATTGTGCATGAACAAACACACTTGTTGTACTGCATATGTAATATCTGGCCTGGTGAATGTGAGATATTGTAAAGCTCCTGCCAAGCTGCGATACAATGTCGGATTAGCAAAAGGACTACTGGATATGGCACTCAGTTTTGACTTGGTATCTACTGGAGTTGCAGACGGTTTGCAAGATGACATTCCAGTCCGTTCTACGATTTCTGATGCATACTTCTTCTGGGAAAGAAATAAACCACATGCATGACGCGTCACCGCAATTCCTAGAAAGTAGTGAAGTGGATCAAGATCCTTCATAGCAAATCGAACTCACCGGTCGCATGATATCCTTGCGAAGAGAGTCCAAGAGGTCATTAGGATAATATCATCTACATATAAGAGAATATAAGCGATGATTTCCTGTTGATAAATAAATAATGAATTATCCGAGCGGTTGTTTGAGAAACCCATGTTGAACACAAATCGCAAACCGCCATGCGAAGTCACGGGAGCTGTTTGAGTCCATATAATGATTTTTAAGTAAACACATGATTGGGATAACGAGAATCTTTGTACCGATGGTTGGTGCACGTATACCGTCTCACTCAAATGTCCGTATGAAGGCATTCTTGACATCCAATTGATGAAGTAACCATCCTTTCGAGAGGGCTAAACCGAGAACAATTACGATGGTTCTTTGGTTTAACCATCGGATTGAATGTCTCGCGCAATCTAATCCCACCTGTTGAGTCTTGCCATCACCTACAAGTCGGGCCTTATGCCGCTCAAAAGAACCATCAGATTTTTCTTTATGGCTAAAAATCCACATAGAACGAATTATATTAGCATTAGATGGACGAGGTACTAACTCCCATGTACTATTTTTAATTAGAGCATGATATTCATCATCCATGGCCATTTTCCAATTAGGATCTTTTAAGGCAGACACAGGGTTACAAGGCAAAGGTGATTTTGAGACTTGAGTGTGTAGATTGTATTTGGCATTGGGTTTTGTAATTCCATGTTGACTACGGGTGACTGGCCGGTTTAGTGGACCGATGGGTGGACGCCATCAGTCGGGAGTGAGACAGATGGGTAACGCCATCGCCAAATGTGTAGTTGGGCCTGGAGTTGGAGGTTGGCCCAACTGAGGGGACAACTGATGTAGAGTAGGGGGTTCTCGTTCACTGGGCCTTGGAACTAATGACCCAGTTTGTTGGACTGTATTTTTTATGAGTCCCGGGCTGTGGAGGAAATGAGTTAGATACGGGGGCCTATCATCATCCAAAAATTCATAAGTATTTGTCCCTGTGTCATGTATCTTGGCAAAGAGAAATTGTGACTCATCAAAAATTACATGACGACATATAAACATACGTTTGGAAGAAATGTCATAACACATGTAACCACGGTGATTCGTAGGATATCCCAAGAAGACACATGGAGTAGACCGGGGTTGAAGTTTTGTGATTGTGGTGGATGGAAATAGGGGGTAGCACAGACATCCAAAAACTCTCAAATGATGATATGAGGGCTCTCGTAAATAAAGTATTTTTAGTGGGGCTTGGTAAGACATGTTTTTGTGGGGAAGGATATTTAACATGTAGGTTGCCATTTGAAGTGCATGATGCCAAAAAATGGGGGGTATAGAAGCATGAGCAAGGGATGTTCTCACAATATTGTTAATGGTTCTAATTTTGCGTTCCGCCTTCCCATTCTGTGAAGATGTGTGAGGACAAGATAAACGAAATTGTAAACCATTTGTTTTGAAAAAATCCCAAAATTGATTATCGTCAAATTCCCTCCCATTGTCACATTGAATACTTTTAATCTCCCGTTCAAACTGAGTTCGGATAAATGCTCTAAAGTTTAGGAAAGTGGAAAACACTCGTGATTTTTTCGACAAAGGGAATGTCCACAAATAATTAGAGTAATCATCAAGAAACAGTAAATAGTATCTATGCCCTGAGGAACTCAAAACAGGTGATGTCCAAATATCACAATGTAAAATATCAAATGGCATAGTAGTGCATGAAGTAGAAGAAGTAAATGGCAACCTAACATGTTTACCAAGAACACAAGCCTAACACTTATTCAAAACATGAGTTTGAGTACAAGAAATAAAATTGTTTTGTTTAAGAGAGGCCAATACAGAATCCCCCGGATGTCCCAATCTTTCATGCCATAGTGATGGAGCCAAGGCTGCAAAAGTGGAAGGAACTTTAGACTGTGGATTTGGTAGACTTATTGGATAGAGCTCCCCATTGCTATCACGTCTCATGAGAAGCTTCCCCGTCTGAAAGTCATGTACGGAAAAACCAAATGGGTCAAATTTAACAGAAACCCAATTATCACTAGTAAACTTCCTAACAGAAACCAAATTTTTTATTAATTTGGGCATGCGCAGACATTTTAAAACTAGTGGCGGGTGTGGAGGTACAGTGTGTTCGACCCATAACCTTTTATTGGAATTGTATGGCCATTTCCGACAATAATACCATTTTCTTTGCTCAAATTATAATAGGGTGAGAGTGTACCTTGGGACGCCATCATATGTGACGTAGCCCCGGAGTCCATATACCAATTAGAATCCGGTGGATTGAGTCCAAGAGTGTGCATAGCCTGCTCAATATCCGTAGGATGGGTCATGGTTGAATGGGCCTCGCCATCGGGCCGGGAGGCCCAAAGTCGCTCTTGCTCGATCGCTGAAGTGAAGCCCACTCAATCGGGCTCGCCAGCAACACTTTGAAGAATTTGATCTGAATCGGGCCTAGGCTCTTTGAAAAAGGCATTCTTGAATTCTCTCACGGGGCGGGTTGGCCGCCATCGCTATCGGGCGATTGGTTTGCTCGCCCGATCTGCTCAAACACTATTTCGGCCAGCTGGCCGCCGCGATCATTGGCGCTGCCGCGACTTTGATTCTTTGCCGCGCGCCGCCGAGTTGCCGCCGCCGCCATACCGCTCCGAGTGTTGCCGCTTATTTCGCCGCCACCGAATTCCGATGACCCCCACCTTTATTATTTCCGCGATTTCCACCCTTCTTATTATTATTACCACGTCCTTTTTGACTCTTATTTTGTGAAGAATTGTCAAAATAATTACCTTCATTTGAATACGTGGCAACCATGGCGGAATTTGTTGAAACCTTCTTAATCAAACCCGATTCTTCAAGAACAAGCATGGATCTTGCTTGATAAAACTTTGGTAAGGGATTACTTTGACGGATTAGAGTCCCCACGCCACTATAAGCATCCGTGAGGCCGAACTAATCGTAAACTAACAGGTTGTCGAAGCAGGGTGAACCTACGTTTCTCAATTGATCTGCCACCACTTCGAGATGTTGACAGTATGTTGAAACGTTAGGAAAGTCTGTCATGACAATGGTTGAAAATTCTTGTTCCAACGCAACAACACGAGAGTTTTGATTATCTTGAAAAATGTCTCTCAAGCGTTCTCATGCCTCATGCGCAGAATCGGTTCCATTATTGTATGCAACAAGTCTGTGGATATTGTTGCATAAATCCAACCAAGAACTGTGGCATCAAGGGTATCCCACAATTCTTTGTCTACTTCAGACGATTGTTCCGTTGTTGTACCATTTTTTGGTGGAATTATATGATGAAGAACTTTGTGAGCCCTACAACATATTTTGAACAACTCCGCCCATGTTGCGTAGTGAACATTTTCCATCTCTAGTTTGACAGAAATATGTGTTTTAATGTTGGAAATAGTAAAGGCTGAGTGAAACGAAGATTTTGATTCAGACATGGTTGACAACAATAATGGAGAAAAAAAACAAAGTATAACAATGGAGAAGACAAATTCGGTTGGAAGGATGGGGAAGATGACCGAATTTGGAAGGAAAATTTAATTTAGAATATGATCTTTGAATTACGCTCTGATACCATGTAAGAAATATTTAGAATTGGAAAATCTTCCTTGATTATTCTCATCCAATAAGGGAGAATATATACAAGTAATATACATTAATTACGAGGAGGAAATCATGCCTCATAATAACTAAGAAATCCTACCTAATAATGTCTTCCTACCATATATATTAGGATTCTACATAAATATAATATTACTAATTAATTATATATCTAGAATATTCTAACATAATATTCTAACATAATGTTACCAATTAATTACACATTAAACATAATATTCTAACAGAAAGTGAATCCAGCTTAACTTCTCTGCTTCGTGGATTGTGTTAAAGTACACAAATATTTGATATTTGTGATGGCTATCATTCTCCAGGACAGAAATGGACTGATGGATTTGCTGACCTACCCTACCGTTGAAGAGGCTATCAAAAGGAGAGTAGAAATGAAAACCAAAACTTACGGACAAGAATTGCATATCAATGGACCGGAAAATGGAGGTGAACCAGTGTACAAAATAAAACCATGCCTAGTTGGTGAATTGTGTGGGGACTGGATCATGCCATTAACAAAGGAAGTTCAAGTTGAGTATCTCCTGAGAAGACTGGACTAGGAATAAACCATCTGATGGAAGCCATGTAACTTATACGAGCGTTGAATTATTGCACAAATATTATATTGTTCCGCCAGATGCCTATACATATGTGTTTTCTTACAGTGACTTCTGGCATTGTAAATGAACATTGAGGTGGTAAAGAACTAAACTGTGGTTCTTTGCCTAAGAATATGTCATCGATAACATGTTGTAATTTATGATTTTTAGTCCTTTAGAATGTAGAAAAGAGATGTATTTCTGAATAATGAACATTATAAGCTGGTCTTTCCTAATGAATTTCCATGTTGTTTCTGTCGGTGCAGCCTTTTTTTGTCAGTGTACTTTTCCAGATTTGTGTAAGGTTTAAAATTCTCTGACTGCTACAATAGAAACTGATCTCTTTTGACCAAGGCATTGCTATTTTCATCTTGATGCTCCGTCGTGGTGTGTAAGTTTGAACATTGCCTTGATCTTAATTATGTTACTCCACTTCATTAATTAATCCCATGTTCTCTTATACTATTATTTTACTCATTATGAGGTGTCAAAAACAGTTAAAGATAAAATTACAGTTCAGTAAAGTTTTAACTATAAATAAGCACTTGACATGTATCTCCCGCAAACTTAGCTAACAACTCTAGAGGGTGCGAGCGAAAGTATAGTGTAGCAATGGAGGTGGTGGGAATTAGGAGGAGTTTGGTGCTAACTTGCGCCTTGCTTGTGATGTTACCTCAAGTTTACTCGGTTCGTTACATTGTGGGATCGAGATTCGGGTGGACTAGCATTGTTAATTACACTAATTGGGCTAAGGATAATAAACATTTCTACAACGGCGATTGGCTCTGTATGTTCTTTCTCCCTTGGATCTACTCTTCTTTAAGCTCCTTCTTAGATCGCTTCCATTATTAGTAATTAGTTGAGCTAGAGGTAGATCTTAAATATACCCATATTGTCCCTTATTAGTGCGTCCATCTACTGAGTGAATTTTGTTTCTCTAATTGGAGCCATAGTTTTTTTTAAGCTCTTCAGTTTACCTTGTTTTCTGGGTGTGTTTTTTTAGTCTTTATAATTTTCTCTAATTAGCAGAAGTAACTTTAAGAAGCTTCGATAGTGAAGGTGTGGTGTAAATGTGGTGAAGGTACTATTAATTGTTGGCCTTTTGGCCAATTTTCTCTATTGGCCTTTTAAGTACTATTACTTGTCCTTAAACTCTTTTGATCATGTATTTAATGGATGAGAGCTCTCATATAATGTATTAAAGTGTTATTATAATGTTTAAATGGTATCAAATATTTTTATTTATTTTATTTCATTTATTTATGACTTTTTAGATAAATATTGACCTTTTAAGTATCATTACTTGTCCTAAAACTCTTCTGATCATGTCTTCAAATTGATGAGGACTCACATAGTCACATATGATGTATTGAAGTGTTATTATAATGTTTAAAAACTGACATGTCATTTTATTTTATTTATTTATGGTTTTTAGAAAAATATTATCCTTGATCTATACATAACATGTGGATAATTATTGAACATGCGTGAAGTAGAGCCTAAATGATAACTGTTAGCTATTGACGACGGTCAGTTTATGGTATATCCATCCACAGTCCCTTAGATTTATGCAATTTGGGGTTTGGGGTTTGGAGTTTTTTTTTTAAAAAAATTTGTTGGACTAGTGCAAATTCAGCATGCTTCACATTGCAATAATCGTCTTTATTTCTCTAGTTTATCATCGACCAAATGGTATAAAATTATCCCAAACACTGAGTTATTATAGAGTAAGGTGGTTTATTTTCAGTTTGGTTTATTTTTAGATCTCCTCTCATTCAGCCATATAATCACCACCTACTATAATATATATTGCAATCGACGCCATAATAAATCTATAATAGACTATGACTATAATCGACGCTATAATAAGTCGTTTTGGGACTGAGTTTTTTAATGAAAAGCCGAAATTTTCGCCGAAAACGGAATCTGAAAAGTGAAGAAATCAGGAGTTTTTAGAGGAAAATACTTAATTATTTTTTTTGGGGTAATTAAAATGAAGAAAAATATTATGTTTTTTTTATTTATTGTTTCGGATAATTAAATGGTTGGGGTTGAAAACCAAGGTGTAGTTTTTGAAACTTTGGGGCTAGGTTTGGAGGCAACAAAATCTGACGCTGCTGACATCATAAATGGAGGTCATCCCCCTAATTTTCATAAACTTGGGGCCTTTAAAAAGAACTATTTTTTTAATATTAATGGTATAGTTGAAAACAACTATCAAATTTAGTCTTAAAATTTTAAAGTGATAATTATTAGGGGATGATTTTTGAAGCTAAAGTAACTGTTAATCTGACATGGAAGGAGTATGTCATAACTATATAATCGTTAACTAAGAATATTCATGGGATATGAGGCTACTCATGGAATCGTATGCACATATGCCAGTCATCGTTAAGTCGTTAACTAGGACTCACATTAAGCTTTGTCGCAGAACCTTATATGGTGTTAAGACTTAAGAGTGAAGGAGTTTTAATGTTCTTAATATTTGTCTCTACTAGAGAAATATTTTTTATGGTGCTAAGAGTAATATTTTCGAAATGCTATGACATTATCTTAAAAACGAATTCAGACATCATGTGCTATATATATGTCTTTTCAAGATTCATTTTAGGATGGTCAATGTTAAGAGATCACAATACGAACCTCGTTATTATGAGTTCAAATATTTGTAATTTGTCTGTCACAATTTCTCCACTGGTAAGCAACCCGTTAATTATGTGAAAAAAAATTAGAAAAAGAAATGACAGAGCAATTAATCAGACATTTAGAACTAAGAATTCTCCAGATTATTTCCATGTTTATTAAACGCCGTCTTACCACTGGCTCGGAATGTTATAGAGATGTCTATTTATTCAATAACATGAGTTTAGGAGGTAAAATTAGTCCATGAAAGTATGATCCCGTCAATTTATTTTAATTCGTAACCAGCTCAGACGCTTATTTATTCGCTCTATCTATTTTGACCTGTCCAATTCAACTCGTCTAAATCTAGGCCGATGTGTAGCCAAATTGACCTGTGATAAATTTTATCAAAATATTTTAATAACTATTTTATTTATTTGAGATGTGTCATATAGACATTATAAAGAAAAATAAGTTTTATTAGGTATTTAAATAAATTTTAAAAAAATCAAACAAATAAATTAAAATTTAATAAGAATTAGGTAGGTTGGATCGTAATTCGTTTCTTAGCCTATTTTAGTTAAAATAATAATGATCCATCCGTTTATTAACACAACTCATTTTAATCCTTTTCAAACTCAATTCAACCCGCTTATTTAATATCCAGGTGAAACGGCCGGGTGCGGCACACGCCAGAGAAAATGCATCAGAAGTCCGAAACCGAAGAATGAAAAAAGAAAAGGAGACATAATTAGGCACTTTTGAATTTTGACCCATTTATTTCACTGTTCATTTGGTTTGCATGTTGGTTCACGCAGACTTACCCCAATTCCCTGTATGGCTGTATCCCCACTGTCAACACTCACCATATATGCGCGTTCCTAACATAATTCCCCTGCTATAAATGGCTTACTTATTTAATGCTAGGGCTAATACATTCTCTTAAGCAAATTCAAACTTGGCCAATATCCGTAACAATGAGGTCGGAGCTGCTGATCGTAAGGGTGATAATGTTGTTAGGGTTGATAAAATGCGCCACCAGTGGACTTGACAAGGTAGGAGGCCAGTATGGCTGGGATCAGAATGTTAACTACACAGATTGGGCTGCTCATCGCCATTTTTACGTCGGCGATTGGCTCTGTGAGACACCTTCACCTTAATTTCTCTCACTCTATCACACAACTCACTATTTATGATCAGTTAAATTGACATTTACTCTCTTTTTCACAATTTATATTACACTTTTTGGATTTTTGAGATTCAATCAAATTTTTCTTTGACTAACTTTTTAGTATATCTTTTAAATATTTTAAATTATCAATTATTGCGTCTTGTACTTTTTACGTAGTTTCTAAATATGTAAATTTTATTTTTAAAAACTTAAAGATTTTATTCTAAATCACGTCAAAATCAAGCCTATCCGACTTTCAAAATTTGAACGGTGCCACATACATTGGGACAGAGGGATAATTTAAATCTTAATTGAATAGAGTAATATTTTAACGCTGATAGTATCAATTTTTTTTTTATATATATTATCAAGTCACCTAAAAGATAATCTCAAGTAATCGGGTATAAAAAGCAATTAGTAACCTACTAATAAGTAAGCCAATAAGATATGTTACTATGTTATAACATTCTTTACCCTAAGTATATAGGTTAATTGCTATTTGAATACGATTTGTCTTGTATCTACTTACGGTGTAAAACACAATCAGTGCAATTTAACCAGCACTTGTGGTTCGTTTGTTTCAGATTTCGTATTTGACAAGCACTATTACAGCGTGCTAGAGGTGAACCAAACGAACTATGAGCAGTGCATTGATCGTGATTTTATATCAAACATTACAAGGGGTGGGCGAGATTGTTAATTGGACTGGATTCGTAGGGAAGAGGAAGAGAAGAACAATTTTGGGCTCCAAGCAGAGCTTCTCGTTTTCCTTTTATTTCTGCTAATGAAGAAGAAGGCCACATTGAATGTTATATGAAAACGTGAAGAACAAAATAAAAGAAAAGAGGAAAAGACCAAAAGGCCCCTCAACATGAAAGGACAATAATGCCCCTATAACAAACTAACAACCATACTAACAATACTAACAGCATAACTAACAGCATACGTAGCCACCAATAATGTCAACACCCCCCCCCCTCAAGCGAGGTGGTAAGAATAAGTTCTTCAAACCGAGCTTGCAAACGAGACGCGAATGATGTCCAGGTAGAAGAGTCTTGGTAAGAATATCGGCAGGCTGACTGTCTGACGCAATGTGTCGAGTGGAGATTAATCCTAGTTGGATCTTCTCCCGAATGAAATGACAATCAATCTCGATATGTTTAGTCCTTTCGTGAAATTATTATCCCGAATCATTGACTTCTTTGCAATCATCACGATGGCCGAAATCGACAATTGTATAGTCACATCTAATTCGGAAAATAGCCCTGTAATCCAAACAATTCCAGCCACCACTGATGCGAGACTTACATACTCGAACCTGAGTCGCGAAACGATTTGTTGCTTGGACTTCCATGAGATGAGAGAAGAACCAAAATAGACTAGGTACCCCGAGACTGACCTTCTAGTATTTGGACACGAAGCCCAATCCGCATCACAAAATGCCGACAATGCATGTGTCTGCTTCCAGTAATGAAAACTCCCATACCTGGGGCCTCTTTGATGTATCGTACCACTCTTTCAGCTGCCAGTAGGTGAGATTTCTTTGGAGCTTGCAAGAACTGACTCAGACACTGTACTGAGAAAGCAATATCTGGCCTGGTGTTGGTTAAATAGAGTAATCTGCCAATCAGCCTCTGATATTCTCCTGGATTCTGCAACAATTGATCTTCTGATCCAGCCTTCTCGACTTGGGTAGGCATTATTTTCTGGAGATGAGTATCGTAAGCAGTGGAAGTGAACCTCAAGTTGGCTTCCATTGGTGAAGAGACATGTTTCGATCCTGCGAAGCCCATATCCTCAATTAGCTCCAAGGAGTACTTCCTTTGATGCATTACCATTCCTTCTTTGTTCCTAGCAAACTCAAATCCCAGGAAGTATCGTAACTCTCCAAGATCCTTAATCTTGAAGTGATGCTGTAATATCCCCTTTGTCTCAGCAATAGTTTCCTTATCATTCCCTGATAAGAGAAGATCATCTACGTAAATCAGAATCATGGCAACTTTGTCTCCATTTCTCTTGATGAGTAAAGAATAATCAAACTTGCTTTGGACAAAACCAGATGAAACTAGAGCAGTGATCAGTTTGATGTTCCATTGTCGAGATGCCTGCTTAAGTCCATACAATGACTTGAGCAGTCGACATACCTTGCCTTGTTTGTGTTCAATCCCTTGCGGCAAATTCATATACACCTCTTCATTAAGATCCTTGCAAGAATCATTGAACACATCCATTCTTTGAATTATCCACCCTTTGCCACGCTACGTAAATGACACTCCTCACTGTTACCATCTTGACCACAGGGGAAAAGGTTTCATGGTAGTCAATGCCTTCTTTCTGACTGTATCCTTTGGCTACGAGCCTTGCTTTAAATCTTTCCACCTCCCCAGTGGCTTTATACTTGATTTTAAATACCCACTTACAACCAATGGGTCTTTTATCCTTAGGCAAATCCACAATCTCCCAAGTTTTGTTGTCTTCTAAGGCTTTAATCTCTAAATGCATAGCTTCAACCCATCTATGATCCTGGGCTGCTTCATGAAAGGATTTTGGCTCATGGTCGACTGAAATCTTAGCCAGAAAGCAGGTGTAAGAAGCAGCCAACCCACTATAGCTCATTACATCTGACATTGGATATGCACACTCAGATTGGTTGGTTGGGTGAACAAAATCATTCAACCATATTGGTGTTTTCCTCTCTCTGGTAGACCTTCTTCTCACTACTGTGGTATCTGCAACTTCAACTATATCAATTTCTGAATCCATTTCTGAATCTATTATGCTTCCAAGGTGAACAGGATCGTGAATCGAGAGCAGAGGACACGAAGCGAGGCTTCAAGAACTGCAGGCGACGATGTCGGAGGAACATTGGACACAGAAACAGGAATAGTAGGCATTGCAGATTGCTTTCTTTCTGGTGGCACAATGCAAGGGAGTACCTGCTCATCATCAATACACAAGTCAGAATTACAATTTGGAGAGTGTGTTGTTGAACTCCCACTCTCTTGAAGCTGCCTAAATGGGAATATTGCTTCATGAAATGTCACATCCCTGCTAATGAACACAACTCCAGTAGTCAAGTCCAGCAATTTGTACCCCTTTCTGTGAATAGCATACCCAAGTAAAACAGCCTTAATGGCTCTTGGTTCAAACTTGTCTTTCCTCACCAAGTTGAAAGCATAGCAAAGACACCCTATCACCTTTAAATGAGACAGTGATGGTGCCTTCCCAAATAGTTTCTCATATGGTGTAATACCATGATGTAACGATGAGGCACTCTATTTATCACATAAGCAATGGACTCAATCTGATCGCTTTGAATTAATTTGGTAATTGGCTTTGTATCTTGATGGCCTAGCTATTTCCAATATGTGCCTATGTTTCCTTTCGACTACCCGTTTGTTGTGGAGAATATGGGCAAGATTTTTGGTGTATAATTCCCAGTGATCAAACAACTCGTAACAAGAAGAGTTGAGAAATTGCATCCCATTATCTGTCTAACTCCTTAAGATGAGACCAATGATTTTTATCATTACAAACAACTTCTTAAGCATAGTAACTACATCAGATTTCATATGCAGTAAAAAAAACCATGTCCATCTAGTGTAATCATCCACCACAGTGAGAAAATATCTCATATTGTTATAAGATGACACCTTATATGGTCCCCATACATCTAAGTGTAAAAGCTGGAAAGCAAAATCAGTGCTACTATTGCTATTAAGGAATACCTTTCTTGTTTGTCTAGCGAGGACATACTTCACAATGACTTATTGAAAATTCTGATTTATTCTTAAAGACATCTAACTTTCTAAGCATACTCAATGGTACATGGCCCATTCTTTTATGCCATAACTCTGCTTCTAACTCAAATTTGGTCACTACAGTTGATGTGGCAGCATGTGCTCTAATTGATTCTCTATAACTCCTTCCAGATTCCAGTATGTATAGGCCATCAACCTCTTTACCAGTCTCCTTGACCTTCCCAGTAAATAGATCCTGCAGCACAAAGAAATCAGGGAAGAAAATTGCACAACAGTTCAATTCCCTGGTTAGCTTCGAAACTGACAGTAGGTTAAACTTGAAAGCAGGAACACATAGCACATGTTCAATAACATCACCATTCTTAAGCCTACAGTTTCCTGTTTGTGTGATCTCGGCAACACCACCTGTTGGCAATTGTACCTGACCTAGGCTTCTTTTATCTTCCTTTTCAATCATGGTTGTGCTACTGACCATGTGGTCAGTAGCCCCTGAATCAACTATCCAATGTGCAGGCTTAGGAGTTGTAATGTTACCTGCCATGTGAACCTTGGCAGCAACTTCTGTCCTGTTGTCCTCTTCCATTTGTGACTCAGGTACTTGTCGATACTGAAAGTGAGCCTGTTGTTCCTTAGGTAATTCGTCAGCATGAATCCCTGTTACTGCCACATTTACCTTCTTCCTTTCTTTGTTATCTGCAGAATATCCAACCAATCTGTAACACTTCTCGGCAATGTGCCCTTGTTTCTTACAATATTCACGGCAATGACAATTTTCGGCGCTTTTCTCTAGTGTGCCTTCATTTGTGATGATCGCGAAGCTGATGTAATTTTGCTTCTTTTGTTTCTGGTAAGTCGATTTTCCATACATTACCATAGAGTCTGCCGAGTCATTTCCTCCAAATCTTCCGGTAATGGATTTTTGACTCTCATCTTGCGCAATCATAGCATACGCTTGGTTGACACTAGGAGTGGGTGTTAGCAATAGGATGTGGCTTCGTGCTTGATTGTAACCATCATTTAGCCCCATCAAAAACTCTAGTAACCTCTGACTGGCCAGATGTTCAATATAGGCTCTAGGGCTGTCGCATTCACATGCCGGTGGAGGTATTATTGAATCGATCTCATCCCACAGATCTTTCATCTTAGAGTAATAGCGCTCTGAGCGATACTCCTTGTTGGAGCATAGCAAGCTCCTTCTTCAATTGATACACCCTTGACAAATTAACCTTATCGAATCGCTCCTTTAAATCTCGCCAAACTGCAAGAGCAGTCGATCTGTATAGTATTCCACTCAGCAGATCTCTACTCACATTCTTCATAATCCACGAAATTACCATTGCGTTGCAACGATCCCATTGCTTCATCATATTTCCTTCGTACATGTCCTTTCTCACTGTTCCATCAATGAAACCAATTTTGTTCTTAGTCAGCAAACTCAACTGCATCGCGCGACTCCATAGTGTATAATTCTCCATTCCTGTAAGCTGTATCTCGACATGCACACGCGTCGATGCGAAGAACTCAAATATAGCGGATGATTGTGGTCCATTACGTTTAAACTCATATTTGAAGCTTCATTTGTAATAACTTGTATATTCGGCGAAATGTTCTCCATGAATGACTCAATTTGCAGCAGATAAGATGTAATTGAATCGAATTGCAACAGCGACGACACAGTTACCTCAATTTTAACAGAACTTTAACAAAAAAAATATTGCATGAACTGGATCTGATTTGGATCTCTAAATCGAAATTTTGGATCTCTAATTGAATTCGATTTGTTCTTCAAATCTTCCCACCTTGCTTTGATACCATGTTAATTGGACTGGATTCGTAGGGAAGAGGAAGAGAAGAACAGAGATGTTTATCAGCTAACTCAGGCAAGGCCTTATTACTTTATCAGCAGTGGAGGTTACTGCTTCGATGTTTATATAGTATTTTTTGAATCCATGTTAGAATTCCCGGTTCCTCCACTGACGGTCCCTCATATGCGTTATTGCATTAGATATACAAATTTTACATTATCCATCAAACAGATTGTCCATCTAGACAAATCGGTTGCTAGAAGGAACACACACTAAAAGGTTATCCCTTTAAGTGATCTAAAATGATCTTCCAAATCATACAGAATAATATAGAGAAAATAGAAAAACTACTCCGTGTTCTTTCAGAAAGGCATAATAACTGGAATGACTTACCTAAGAAATATCATAATCTTTACTGATGCATGAAAGTATATGTATGTCCTATAGACATTCTGTATTAGGACATAATGTACTTTATACACATTCGTATATATATTAATGATGATTAATATTATGATTTTTGCATTTGTTGAATTTTTAATTGATTGTTTATAATATTCTATAAATGCATCCCTGAAAGTTACGTGTTTATTAATGATGTGAGAAATAATGTTATAACGTAACTCTTAAATTACCTCGACTAATGATCATCGAAATTATAATATCGATGATATACGATATATCGACATGTGGTCTGCATCATATCCTTAGGGGATGTAGTATGTCTCACTTGCTACGAGTTATGACAACTCGTGATGGACACATGGATACTTGTTGAAGTATTGGTACGCCCTGCTGATGTACTGTTTTGTTATATGTCTATAATGTCATCGGCGTGTGGGAGATAAAAGTCATTAGACTTGAGATCAATATCATCTTGTTTATAGAGTAATGTACTTTGATCCTGTCCTAAGCTCAAATGTCTTATAGGTTGAGACGCGACTAGTTTTGGGTGCATTACGAAGTAGATTAAAGGTGGTATGTGAGCCAAGAAATGATTCATTCCTTGAATTTACATTCGAGTGAACACTCAGATACTCATATGGTATTAGATTGACTAAGTCATTGGCGATCACGATGGTCGTATGCTGACACGTAGTCTGTTGTCAACTAATATAAATGAGTTATAATAATCAAGTCATTTGGATAGACACTTGACAAATCCTAAGCTTGATTGAGTGTGTCATGAATGGAGGGATTTTATCTTTCCACATATAGGTTCAGTTCACATATTTTGTGTAGCTAAACTTTACATATTGGGTTCGTCTTAGTGTGATCTAGGAGTTAGTGAAGATCCTAATGTAATTAGTGACGATATGTAAAGGCACGAAGGTAACACTAAGTCAAATGTTAATCGATTGAATGATGTAATTAGAAGGAGATTATACATATATGTTCGGTTGATGGCGGGACATTAAAATGGGAAAAAGCGAAAAAATAGGGCGAGGACGCGGTGCCTGATGCAGGGACATGATGCGAGAACCTTTGGACAAGACCGCGGTACATGCGGATACAGTAGTCCGAATTTTTACTAGTCTGATTTTCTGCTGGGCCCAGCACACGAAAATCCTAAGCCTCTGTTTACAACTATAAATAGAGGGTTTACCTCCCATTCTAAAATACACAAAATTTAAGAGAGGTAAATCTCTTCTAAAGCTCTGTCAGAATCCCTAACATTCCTGACTTAGCAAATTACATCATAGTTTCAGAAGTTACAAATCGAGGGACGTTTGCGTGTGCGCGCCGGACTTCTGGCGGCGAAGATCAACTGCTTGGCTGATTAATTAAAAATGTAAGTCTTCTGTCGAAGTTTTACATTTACTGTGTGTTTTGTATTTTCATTACATATCATAATGCAATTCGACCGTCGTCGGGTTTGGAACATAAATTTTCAAATTCCGATGAGTGTACAAATCCGAAAAATTCTACAGTGGCATCGGAGCCTGGGTTGTTTCGTATGATTTGTAATGATATTAATGATAATATGAGTTAGAATTTGTTTAGATCTATGTTTTATGTATTTAAAAGCTTTAAAACCCTAAACCTTTAGAACACATGGTCCTTGTGACGGATGCATTAATCACGATTATGTATTCGAACAAGTCAATCAAATATATAACTCTTCTAAGTTGAAATGTGTTATCCAGCTTAAAGCTTGGTGCATTGAAACGAAGAACGAGAAGAAAATTGGATTTAATGGTCGATGAACATGTTGTTTTAATGGTGATGGTAATACAAGTGATATATTTGAAAAATCTGGCCCTAAACCAGTTTTAGGGGTTCGGAAATTTCGGATTTTGTGATTCTGGAGGAGAGACACCACGGTTCAATTATGGAGCACCGCGGTGCCTGCTAGGGTTTTGTGGCGGCGCCGGGATTCCAAAATTGAAACATTGCGGTCTTGCCGGATGAAGCGGCAGCCGCGGTCTGATTCGTGTAGTCGCGGTCTTTGTTCATCGAAGCTTAAAATTAATTTTGGACTCATGCGCCGAGGCACCGCGGTGCCACCTGTTAGGACCGCGGTGCCTGTGACGGTAATTACGAAACCGCGGTGCAAATTGGTTTTACAGAACCAGTGACTTACTGCCTCGAAGGCACCGCGATGCCGCCAGTTGGAACCACGGTGCCATCGACGAATTTTATAAAAAAAAAACAAAAATCAGAAACAAAGACTTAAAAGTTTCAGATTCTGAATATGAAGTTTTAGAAGTTTCAGTTTCTGTAAATAAAGTTTTTAATCGAACAGATTTGGTCCTTTCGGGCAAATCTGTAATTAAAGAAAAAAATTTGAAAGTTGATTTTATGTTCTGGAAATTGCAAACAAGTCCCAGAAGTTTGAAAATATTTTTTGAAGTTTAGAATTGCATTTTTATGAATTTATAAGGGTTCAGAATTAAATTTTAAATTCTTAAGGAACTAAAGTGTAAATTAGAAAATTTCTGAAATTCAAAATCGAATTTTAAAATCAGAAAATGTTTAGGTACTGTTTGACATTTACATAGATTATAGAGTTTAGACAAATAGACCCATAGTATTCATTAATAGTATATTACATCATTAGTGGATCATGCGGCATTTGATTCTCGCGATCAATTTTTCTAGTCCGATTTTCATTGGGCCCAAAGACACGGAAACCCTAAGCCTCTGTTTACAACTATAAATAGAGGGCTTACCTCCCATTCTAAAATACATAAAACCTAAGAGAGGTAAATCTCTTCTAAAGTGTCAGAATCCCTAGCATTCATGACTTAGCAAATTACATCATAGTTTCAGAACTTACAAATTGAGGGACGTTTGCGTGTGCACCCTCGGACTACACAAAGCGACGAAGATCAACTGCTTGGCTGATTAATTAAAAATGTAAGTCTTCTGTCGAAGTTTTACATTTGCCTTTGTATTTTCATTACATATCATAATGCGTTCGATCGTCGTCGGGTTTGAAACATAAATTTTCAAATTCCGCTGCGTGTACGAACCCGACGTAAAATTCTACACACCAACCATTATCAAATAACAATTCTATGAAATTCAAAGCTAATACTATGTTAAGCAGGAGGCAGGACAATAATGTATAGCCTCACTCCCCAAAAAATGATAGTACTGCTGCTGTTGCTACTACTGTTTATTTTATATATAAAAAAACTTGGGTCATTTCTCGATTTGTGAGTGTTATGCTTGCGCAGGAGCCATGCTACTACTGCTTAGTGGTAGAAAGTTTACTGTGTATAGCAACTCCTTGAGAAATTAGGCTAGCAGCATCACTAGAATCTTCCGGAAGCAACGTAACGGTCGCCATCTTGTTTATCTTCTCAAACACTTCAACATACTGCTCAGCAACCTCAAACTAGTAGCATCAGCACCTCCATTTTCAAGAATTGCTCTTGACACCTCAGTAATTGCTCGCGCGGTCGCTTGAGCGTTAGCCAAAATAGCATCAGCTTCTCCTTTAGCCCTATTCACTTGGTCCCTTTTAGCAGCCTCAGACTCCAAAATCACAGCCATTTTCTTCCCATCTGCTACATTAACAGCAGCTTGTATTTGCCCTTCAGAAATTAGTGCTTTCGCCCTTTTCTTAAGCTCCGCTTCAGCTTGTTTTTCCATAGCAACTTTAACATCTTTCGGCGGTGATATATCTTTGATCTCATACCTTAAACACTCTAATCCCCAATCAGTACGTAAAGACCTATCATTAATCGAATTAAGTATGCGTCTATTCAATTCAATTCGCTCTTCAAAAGTCTTATCAAGTGTAATTTTCCCCAGCTCCCTACGCATTACAGTTTGTGGTAACTGGACTACGGGGTAAACAGGGTCCTCTGATCCATAAGAGGCTAAAACAGGATCAATGTTCTGATGTAAAGCACACCATCCATTTCAATTGGGACATTGTCTTTCGTAATCCCGGATCGACAAATGGGATCAAATAGTTAAAGCCTGGATTCAGAGTTGTCTTGGCGTTGGACTACGTAGGCTTGTTGTTGGGGAACAAAGTGAATGCCTAGCAAATTTTTGGGTGGCTTGATTTTGTAACTTGTTACATTAGTATTGGTGCTGAAGTTGCGGATGGAGGAGGAGATATGTAAAGGGATTATATGGTTGTTGAATTGTTGCGTGGGCTTAAATACAAGGGAAGAAGAAGTTGAGAGATTTCTGTTGAACTGCATGGATTTTCTACTAATGGTGTTGAGAGAATTTACTTTGAAGAAACTCATTGTTTTCACTTGTTCCTGAATGGATCATTATATAAAATTATATGAAGGATATGTAATATTTTTCTAAGACTAGTTTAATCCAAACTTCAGACTCCACATTGCGGAATTTCATCGGATATATTATTGTTGTTGTTGTTGTTATAATTAGAGCTGCATAAAAGGTTAAAATCGGATCGGACTGACCCGAACCGGACCAAGGATCGATTTTTCAGAAAATGAGGACCGAAAAATTCGGTCCGATTGACCGTACCAGACCGAATTTTAGCTGCACATCAGGGTAAAATCGGACCGGATCGAGGACCGAATTTTCAGAAAATGAAGATCGAAGACCGGACCGAATTTTGTGCAACCCTAGTTATAGTAGTTTAATCCAAACTATAATCGAGCATTTTTTTAAAAATCAAACATTTGATAAAATATTTTTCAATTCTCGGAAACAACCGTTCTACCTATCAAGTTAGAGATAAGGTCTGCGTACATTCTACCTTCTCCAGATTTCATATTGTGAAATTTTACCGGGTATGTTATTGTTGTTTCACTAACTCTTGTAAATGTGCTCACTGCAACCTTGTTATAAAAAATCTATTGTGATTTAGCATCGATCCTTTAATAAAAGAGCAAAAAAATTACGAAATTGTAGATAATTATTTGAATCACTTTTTTTTTTTTGCTGTAGGGTGCTAATAATTCAAAGTACAAAAAAACTTAAAAAGAGAGACAAAACTTGGATAATGCCAATTTTAATCGTTTTATTTGGTATTCGGGTCGGGTAGGAAAGGGGCGTTTCCTAGCAAATCAGATAAGATAATTCACATATGGTGGGAAGAAGCTTCCCAATTCCGTCCATGGCAACGGCTATATCAGCCATTTTTGCGCCTCCCGTTTCCTCCAATACACGAAAGACAAATCTAAGTTCATGGAACGACAAACTGGTTATACCCCAAAATTTTCCATTCCGGACTCCCAAGTACCAGTCTAGAAAACCACCGCCATGCTCCGTTACCAATGGCACGGTGGTCCAAGGTGATCGGAATGCAATCGAACTACCAATGAGTATCGATGCTCTTCAACGTTTCATTCACCTCAATTTGGGCAATTGGACCGGCTCTTTCCATGTCAGCATCAATTCCGTTCCTCTTTTAGTGGATGCATAGTCTTATATATATGTATAGCTTTCAAAAAATTGATGAATACATGTATATGTATGAGTTTCAATTTTTTTGGACAAATATTCATATGCAATTACGTGCATTAACTGTCTTTATGCTGGATGAGCTTCTACTTGAAGTTACGTGCCCTTTGATTCATTAGTCTGTTCGATTTATTTTGCAGCAATTTGATGGTCATGGCACTTTGATGCATAAAATTGCAACGAAGCTTGCGGTGGGCTCTTACGGTGAAGGTGAACTGATGAGTTTATTACAAACGTGAGCTTCTAGTTTGATTCTTCCTTATTGGTAGCAAGCTACTCGTAGTTCAATGTGTCTAAACCTTGATATGTTTCCGATAAAAATTAGTAGAATGTAATCCCTAAAAAGAGTTACATTGGGACTTAGATTAACAGACCTTAACAATTTTATAGCATCTTCACTGACTAATATGTGTAAAGTATATATACATTCTAACTTTGATAATAATCTAGTCTAGTTCTTTTGTAATTATGGAATTGCTAATAATTATGTAGATAGCATTTGACCTTAAAAATAAATAAAATAAAATAAAAGTTAGTCGTTAGAAATTACAATGCTTACACTTCATGTTGTATGGTTATAGTGAAATGGCATGTAGGTGAACTTTAGTATATAGAAGTCCACGTGCCTTTCTCTTTTTCTTGTTTGTGAATTTTGTGAAATTGTTCATTCAGTGGCATGCATATCTATAGATGCAAGTAGCTTTTGTGAGCACAAAGCTCAAATTCTTCAGCTGGGATAAATACAGTAAATTTGGAGCATTTATTAGGAAAGAAAAAGTCACACACGCCTTTCTGATTCATAAGCCCCTTCACTTTCTAGATGTTTGCCTTTTCATCCGCATAAAATTAGTACACAGTGACACTATTGTAGCGCATCTTCAGTAACTTTGTATAACGTAATGTTTGTTGACTGTATAGTTTGGAAGACAAATAGACTAATCTGCTTAAAATATTTTTAGGTTATACATCAAACAACCTCAATCTACCACTTCATTTTCTGGTGATGATGATGAACCAGAGTGGTTTGAATACAAAATCAAAGAGACCAACATGTTTACCGTGGACAAATATCAACAGGTGAGCTTCACTAAGACAGAGACCTAACTTATATCCACTCATTGGTCATGCTTAATTGAAACTGTTATCTGCAGTTTCCTTTTCTTTTCAGATTTTATTGCATTTGAGGTACCACTAAAAGTAGTTTGCAGATTGGCTTCTTCCCCAAGGAGAAGGCATACGCACTAAGATATCAGACTGCTGGCATGTTAGAGACTGTGTTAAGACAGGGAGTGCTAGGTGAAGATGATATTGGAGAAGAATCTCCAAGGTAACTGTTTCTCATGTGGAGATGTCATGCAGTGGATAAGCTAAAATATCAGTTCAATGAAACCAGTGGTTGAAATTATGCATGTATTTTGCTTGTAGTTTTAGTTTGGAATTTATACCCAGTATGGCCTGAATGTTGCAGCTTCAAACTTCTCTAAAATGTTTTCGCTTCGGATCATTTGTGTTCCCATTGGTGTTTTTATCTCTTCTGCTTTCAAACATATTCATTTTTCACCATATACTAAAAACAAACCAAAAAGCTGACACCTAAGAACTTCAAGAATTTCAGTAAATGCAAAAGGGATAAGTTAATCAAAATGTAAGATAATCCTCTCATTAGGAAGTAATTGGTTCTAAACTCAAATATAATAAGTGCTGTAAAGGGATCTCAAATATTTTAATCATTAATTGAAAGATCACTCTACTAGCAAATAAACAGTAGCGGATCTAGGTGATATTATGTTGGGACAACATGTTTCCAGTGATATGCTCCTTTTTTCTTTCCTGGGAACATGCTTCATTCAATTGCTTGAATGGAGAATGGACACAGGAATACAAGTTAGAGTGCTATATAACCTCTCATTAGCTTTTTCAGAACAAATTAGCTATCATATTTATTGCATTTGACTTTCAGGTTAGAAGCTATAGACCATCTTCTAGGATCCAATTGCAAAGCTTATGTAATCTGGGAAAAATATGCCAGTCTTTTCCCATAAAAGATAAAAAGACTGATACATACTTTTAATCATCTTTATCTTTTCGTTCCAGTTTGACTATGAATGTGTAACTGTCATTCTATAATTACTTTCTTTTCCGTCACAGAAATCTGAAGCTTCCCTCTAAACAGCCTTCTATTGTATGTGAAAATTGTCTTTATTCACTGGAGAAAGATAGGCGAGTGAGAGCCTTCCATATAATGGACCCAAAAGGGATACTGGAAATGATTCTAGTTTTCCTTGAAGAAAGAGGTAATGGAGAGGCCATTCCTCCCTCCTTTGACAATTTCAAGGTACTTTTGACTTGAAAGGGGAAGGGTTGCCCTTCTATTCTTCCATTAGACTACCTAAACATATTTTGTTTGAAAATGTTAGTTACCACTTACCAGAACCAAATGATTGTTCTTATGCCTAACTGTTGCATTCCATGGTCATCTTGTAGGAGGAGTCTGAAAGGATTCTGCCTCATCTTGGAATTTGGAAAGGTCATTCCCGAACAACGCGTACTTGTGTTTATGGAGGAACAGTTACTGAAGCAGATACAACTGCTGTTCTTGAAATGAACAAGGACGGCCAGCTAGTTCAGGTTTGTTAGCTCCTTGCAATCAGTTCCTTCTATCCTATGGTTAGAGTAATGGTGAACTACGAAAAGGATCACCTGCCCAGTTCCACTTAGACAGTAAATGGAATCTCTCTCTTTCTTGCACCTTCTTTGAGAAACAAATTTGAAATAGCTAAATGATATGATGGATTTGTTTCTGCCCTGTATGAAGCACAAATATATTGGTATAATGGAGTTGTCACCATAAGCTTAGCTTAAATATGGAAAGAGGACATCATTGATGTCATTTCGCCGTTGCTCCTGAAGGAGGACAATTAACACCAACTAATGGTTCTCAGCTCTCATGATCTTTTATGGTTTTCACCCTTTAGTAAAAACTATATATCTCTTTTTGTGTCTCAAGCTAATTATCCGAAAAAGTTGGGAGGGTGGGAAAGGTTGTGATCTTGTTTTGGTTTGGTCATTTTATTTTTATTTTAGGCTCTGAAATGATTATCTTTGATCTTTGCTTTTGGCTGCTCATTTATTTCCTTTAATTTCCTTCTTGAATCAAGGATATCACGTCTACTTCTGGTGCGACTAATATTACAACGAATGTACATTGGACCGGTGCCATGTCTAAAAACCTAGTAACATTTGAGGGTGGTTTCCAGCTTACATTGTTGCCTGGGGGCATTTACATGGGATACCCATCTGATGTGGCCAAGAATGTGCAAGAATCCACAGCATTTCATCTTGAGTTTTGTTGGCTTGAATCGCCTGGCAAGAGACAAAGACTAATTCGCACTTATGATGTAGAGGGCCTAGCTGTTTCATCTACATATTTCATTGAGTCCAAAGTCTGAGTTGTTTTTCCTGATTCAAAGAGAGCTGCTTCATGCACCATATTTTGCCCCTGCATGAATCATTTTCATGGGTACAATCACCATTCTTGTAGTATCAATTGCATCTTTATATAGAAGATAGAGTAACTGTGTCACGTTATTATTTGATTGTGTTAACATATGTTCCGCAATGGAAACCTTTATAAATAGGGGGTTCGCATTGAATTCTATTGCCTCTTGGACAACGAAGAATAGTAGTATTCATTATTTCAAAATATCAAGAAAGTCACACCTAAGAGTCTGACTTGCAACTTGAATTAATTTTTAAGGTACATTTATCACTAGCTCGTTTTGATGACATTGTTCACTTAGCTGTTATAGCATGTTTGATTATTTCTCAAAATCAACTTATTTTGAAAAGTGCTTTTGGAAAAAAATTGAGTACTTTTTTTAGTTTCTTAAAATCAATTTTTAAAACTACTACTATCATTACTACTCATCCTGCATCCTATGCATGCCTTAACTAGTGAATTTTGAGAGTAGACTGACTTTGTGGCTCTCTTATTGGTACCTCAAAGTCATTCAAAAGTCTAGGGAGTGATGCAGCTTGTTTTTACTCGCTATTTATGGTGCATTGTTCTTGAGGTTTCTTGTCTCTGCACTTTGATCCTTGCAGTTAATGTTCCAACAGATCTTCAGTAAGCTGGTCAAGAAATCATGCACAAGAACGCAATTTCACATCATAGAAATCACAAATGGGATAGCCAAAATATTGATGCTCGAAGTGGTTTGCCAATTTCTTTAACAGGTTGGAGGACATTAAAATACTCACCTATTGATATCCAAATCTGATTTTATAATCTCATTTTTCTTTTTTTGCTTTTAATTTATTCTTTTATTATTATTATTTAGTTTTTTTTACACGTTTAGCTCATTTGTTATACAGCTTTCACATTTTTTCTGTCTTGTGTATATCATGGGCTTATAGGGTATGATATACTACAGAGCTTTCAACTGTCATATAATCAGTTTATTTTCTATACTATTTCTGTACATATGCACTTTAAAAAAAAAAAGAGAATGAAAAAAGGTGCTACTGCATTTCCCACTCTTCCATCATTACAATTGCCTCAATATTGAGTATCAGAAATTTTGTTAATCCATATATTGAAGCTCAATCTACAAATTTAAAAAATGGCAGTGTTCAATTAGAACATAAAACATGATTAAATTAGTTCTAGTTACTCTTAGAACATAAAAACGTGATTAAATTAGTTCTAGTTACTCTTCGGGACAGAGTGAAAGAAGAGGGGATGAGTACTAATAATGAAGCTGCTACTAATCATGAGATCCTATATGGTCATCCTGGCACTTCATGTTAATTAATTACGCCTCAATTTTAAACTAGTTCGAGTGAGCTAAGCTTAATAGCATTATTTATCTAGTTATACTAGAGCCCCATAAAGGCTCAAAAACCTGATCTAATCAGAAAGAAAATCATGTCTTGTATTTCATCCAGTTATCTTCGTAGTATCTTACAACACTCGGTGAAATCAAGCTATAGAATATGATAGAAAACCTTTTTATATTTGGACAAAGCAAAGTTAAAAAATGTCTCCTTGTAAAGTGAAAGATGGTTAATTTTATAGCTTTCCAACTATAAGGAAAATGACACTAGAGCTCAGATCAAGAGAAATCAATTGTCAAATTGTTATTACTCCCTCCGTTCACTTCTACTTGTCACATTTCGCTTCTCGAGAATCAATTTGACTAATCTTCAAAGCTAAATTGAATGAGACTAATTCAATATTTTAAATTAAAATTTAATTGTACGAAATTATATAAAAAATATTATAAGTTGCAATTATTTTATATTAATATGATGAGAAAAAAAGACATCTTAAAATGTTGGTCAAAGTTCATGTAATTTTGACTCTCGAGAAGCGTAACATGACAAGTAAAAATGAATGGAGTGAGTACTTGTATATGCAGTAGGGTCACTAAAGAATCACCTACAAAGGACATGAGAAAGAATGTACAAAGCAATGATGCAAAATCTTTTAAAAAAAGTTGGAATCTGTACAAAACATTGAAGGGTAATAATATTCAGATCATGTTTTGTTAACTAAGAAGAGTAGACATGGAAATGAACAGGAAGTAATCAGTTATGCTCTAACTTGTATGCCTCATTCTCATTATGCTTTAGGCGGCAAACTGGAAACTCAAATCTTTCCTGTGTTATTATAGACCTTGGCAAACAATTCCATGACTCAAAACTATCTTAATGATGAAATTCAAACATGAAAAAGAATTATGAACTGTCTAATTCATAAACTTTCATATTCTCATCCGAGGGGCGGCTCAACAAAATTGGTGGCTTAAAGACAAAATCTAATAAGATATCAGAATCTTTATAATAAAATTCATGTATATTTTTATTTAAAACTCACTTTTCTAATTTTTTGAGATGCAAACCTATAAATTAATATTCTTAAAATTAATTCATTGATATATCTTTTAATAATAAGTAGAAATAGAATCTGGTCTGAGGCGTGTCAATTAAACACTTGATTACCATCTTATTTAGGTGCAAATACAATTAATTTGCAAGATATAACGAATTGTCAAGTCTCTTCATATGCACACAAGCAAATAAGACTTGAATTTAAAAACACTCAATTGCCTTCTCAAATATATACAGTATCTTAAAGTAAATGATAAGTGATAGTGTTTTTTTTCTTGTCTTGTATAGAAAGTCGGAATTGCTTGATCACCAAGGGACCATTTGAAAACTCCCACATGCAACATGCTAAGTATCATTGATTTTACTGCAAGCCATGAGTTAATTGTGATGGCGCGGGCGCCAGGTCGCGAGTTCGATCCTCGCATAAACCTTCAGTTGGCGCATCACACATGGCTTGCCAAGTGTGGTTTACATGGCTGACGTGGTTTGCAGGCTACTGCGTCAGTCCGGGGTTTACCCTGTGCGCACTCGAAAGAGTAGCGGCTGCGGGTTCCTTCGTCAACAAAAAAAAAAAGTATCATTGATTTTATTAGTATGAACATTCATCTTCCTCAATGCTCATTAGAGTTGGAATTTGTCCATGGTCAACAAAATCAATCTTGTTCAATCTCACACAAGCAAGCACTTTCTCTGGCAGCTCCTCCGGTTTTTGTGCCTGCAGGATTTAGTGAATGAGTTAAATCTCTGTGTATATAAGTTAAATACTTAGAGAATACCTAATGATTGCACATTATCTATAACGCCAAAGCATCAGCTCATTTTCTATTTCTCTAGAAAGGAAAAGTACAATAACAAGAAACCTGAATTGTTAGACCAAGATCCAGTATGCCATGCTGTAAGCGATCTCTGAAAGCGTCAAGTCCCCTTCTTGCTATGTAGCTGAAGCGATGGATATCAAGATCAATCTCAAAGTAATTCGAGCCCTGCAATTAATCGAGAACATGTAAATATAATTCGTCCTGATGTTCAAGAGCAGCCTACAAGACATTGCTAAACTGACTATTAACCAACACCATAGAGCAGTAAGTAAAAGATCATCACAGAATATCCACCTGATAAAAGCTGTGTTGAGGGCGGGTAAGCACAGGTTTCTCGTTGTAACTATTCAAAAGCTTCTTTTCAGTTGAACTGGAAACAAGATCTTCGGGATTAACCCCCCCAACCATTATTTTCAACCTCTCCCTGAAAGGAACTATTGAATCTTTTGCAAATCCTTTAACCTTCTCTGTATCATCATCGATAAATCTCTGTCACACAAGCCAATATAAATGTAAATCAAATTGGTAAACAAGTTAAGTTATTTCTCTCCCTATCCGCCAGTTCCACTAAAATGTAAACGGCTTAGAGGATCATCAAAAGTAAAACCTAAGGTGGAGCTTTTGCTTGAAAAAGTTAAACATACCCTACCTTGATGCTGTCCTGGAACTGCTGAGAGATATCTTTCTCTAAAGTTTCAGAAAGTTTAAAGTATAATACAAGGCTCAAGCCTTCCCCGTCAGCATCACCAATGAACATTGGAGCAGGATAAGTAGGTAGCTGTACAAAAGAGCAACTTTATTTCATTAGTATTGAATACTTAAAGATCGTTTATTTCCTACGTGAGGGAAGGGCGGGAGTTCAGTCATGCCTGAATGTTGACAATTAGTAGAGGAGGTAATTTTCCATCTCCTTTTACAGAAGGAAGTTCAATGTGTTGTGCAATGTGATTGATCTTTCTTGGGCACAAAAACAAATCGACTCCAATGGGAATATAAGGTGACGCATTTGGAGCAGGTGATTTTTTCTTATCTCTGCAATGCATAGAAACAAATGGATAAATTAAATCATGAAATCTCCACAGAACAGATCATTTGACCAAAAAAAGGACAAGTTAAGAGCATACGTTAAAAAACTACTGCTACGGAGCTTAAAGGTCGAGGGCTCAATCTCAGACCAACTTTCTGCAGTTGGCTTTTCTTCTGTACAACGAGGAATAATGAGCCCAGCCCTGGGATGCAAAAGATATTTTCTTGGTGCGCCTACAGGCGTAACATTCTGATTAATGTATTGTACATTAGTTTTTTCACATTTCTTTACATTCTAGAAGAAGAAAATTAAACAGGACAGTGTCACGTCATGATTTAGTAAGATAATATGGTTCTTAGATTGCAAAATGACCAGGAGGTAATGAAACAAAATCCACTCAAATAGGACTCAATTTACACTGAAGAGTAATGATTAAATGGAAAGTCACAAGGTACTTACGAAATCCACTTTTTTCTTCTTCAACAGATGTTCTCAAGGAGAGCCTTATAATTGTTGACTTCTTTACTTGAGAAACTCGACCTGAATTTGATGCATTAATGATCTTGTCACTGAAACTCATGGATGTAACTAGCTCTGGTAGAGCAGACTATGATATGTAACAGAGAGTGTGAACACATGTACATAACTATTATAAGGTTGAGAAGGGTATAGATTAAATTAAATACATTGATCTGAAGGACTATAAAAACCATGGAGCGTTGAGGTTTACAAAGCAAAGAGTATTCCAAGAATATTAATCATTCAGAAATTTCTTATTTCAAACATTGAACAAGTCATTGGCTACATGTACAAAAACAAAGATACTGAAGTAGTTACCTCCATGAACACTACTGAATTCATCATCTGAGTCAGACTCAAAAATGCTGACTGTGTCAAACCATGCATCCTCCTGGCAAAGAACTGCAAAGCAGATAAACCGCTCATTATTGCAAGTCGTAGTCAAATGAATCTGATTTGTCGGGTTTTCAAAACAAATAAACTCCTTCGAAAATGCTTTGAAGAGAAATGAACAATCACATGGTCCTTCTTGTCAACAGAAAAGCACCATAATATACTACAGCCGTCGATCAATAAACTATATTGTGGGACGACAACAAAATAAGAACTCGCAGTTAATATGGTTTAATTTGATAGATTTCTTATCAATCATAAGCATATGCAATGGATAAGGTTCAAAATAGAACATAAATATTACATACCATTGGCATCTATTTGACTATGGCTCCACTGCAATAGTAACATGGACTTTAGAACTGGAGCATTCAGATCTTCTACAGGTTGTGGTTTTGTGAACAAACTCACTAACAGCAATATCCGTTACCCGAGCTCCATCACTGTTTATTTTCTGAACAGATTTTGAATTCTTTCCATGGTACTTTCTAGGTCGACCAGGAAATTTCTTCCTCATTTTGATAGGTATTGCTGGAGTTGATACACAAGCACCCATTCCTCTGACTCATCTGACAAATTTATCTGCCAATCGATACTATCCCATGCGAGACGCCACTTCCAGGTGGAACCCAACAAATAAGGATACCTGGCACATGCATAAGAGAATTTTTTTGAAATGACTGGCTATAGTACTAGTACAACAACAACAACTACGACTTCAATCTCACACCCGTTATCGAGGCTATATGAATCCTCACTGACCATGTAGTCTTATAGTACTGGTACCCAAAAGCATGAAATTTTGGTAAGTGAAAATAGTTATCCGTCATAGGTATATGCATGATATCAACAAAATTATTAAAGTTGAATGGAGATATAAGAGTTGAATTTGGGGCCAAAATGTATGGATCCTGAAATATATAGCATATAATCTTGAACTAACAGCAAGATATGTAAAATGGCCAGTTTCAGAAGAATAAACAAAGCAAAAGAAGCGTCATTCTTACTCTCAGTAAAAGTTCCACAATTAGTCTGTACTTGGAAGTTCACAAATCTATTGAAGATCTGAAATAAACAATTTCTTGCTGGCGTAAAAGGAGTGAAACCCAAAAGACAACTAAATAAATCCTACTCCCTCAGTTTTTCTTACTTTTCTTATTAGTTTGTTCCAAAGAAATTGACACATTTATATATTTAGAAATAATTTTTTGTGAGATAATTTACGACTACACATATATCTAAGACCGGTGTTATTACGCCGGGACGTGCAGGTATCTGGAGTGAAATCTTCAGTATGGCGCAGAAACTGAGCTATAAAAAAAATTGGATTATGAAGCTTAATTGGAAATAATTTCTTTATGAGATATTTACAGCTACACATATATCTAAAAACTTATTTTGGATAAATATTTCAAAAAAATCCTTTATTTTTTAAACTATTATAAGTGAGAAAGAAATTTATTTTGGACAAAGGAGTATAAAACAAGCTTCACTTCAATTGTTTCATGTGATTTGCAGATGAAAAAGAAGGGAAAAGAAAGAGACATATTGAAAAGATGAGGACATAGAAGCTTAGTATTAAATTAGTGTCAAGATTAGGCTGTTTTTCTTCCACATCTTTTATTTCATTTTTATAAGTTGCCTTGCCTTTTTAAAAACGATACGGTGGAATGAACATGATGAGTTTTTAAAGGAACAAAAAAATGCATTTTCCTATTTTGGACTTAGGGGAGTAGAGCTTCTTTTGGTCTATAATTTTTTTGTTTTTTATATAAAAATATTTTTTTATTGGTAATCAAACACCTAACAATTTTTTGATAAAAATTCTACTTAAAAACTTTATTCCTATAATCTTTTTTTAATAAGTTGTACCAAACGGACCCTAAAATAAGATAAAAGTGATAGCAAAAAACGCCAAAATAAGAACAACTAACAAATAAATGGAAATAGGAAACGAATATGAAAACACAATAACAATAATAAATCCAGTGTAATTCCACAAATGAATATGAAAAGGATAGAACGACCTAAATTTTAACTCTATCATTATTGGATAGATAGGTTGTCGGCTCAAAAGAAATAGTCGACGTAGAATTGCAAAATACCAAATTATCTAAATAAAGAATAAATGAAGCATACAAGCAGACCTCAAAAATAAAAATTAGCCAAAAATAAGAAATAATATTCTCCTATATGAAACCATGAAATTTAAAAGCACCCACATTTAAGCAGGATGAGAATATACGAATGGAAAATGAATTCACAAAGAAATAAAGAGAGAGCTTGGAAATGTGATCCAACAGCAATGTCAAAATATAAAAAGAATTTACTTTTAATATACAACTGTTTTTTTCTGGGTATATATGTATGGTGTTGTTAGGATTTGATAGAGTGATTATATATATAGTCATATAGATAGAGAAACTTTCATGAGAAAAAGCAGGAGGAAGACAAAGAGGACGAGGGACATAAACGTCCTTTCAAATTTGTGTTTGTCTATTTAGTTATACTAGGGCCCACTGAGGCGTATCGACCCCGACCCGATCCCACCCCAACCCCGCCCCACTGTAGCGATAGCGATATACCGGTATACGGTGCCGGTAATAGTACGGAGTTGATAAAAAATATCGACCCCGACCCCGCCTCCCACCCCGACCCATCCCACCCCTCCCCCCTCCCCTTTCTAGCCGTTGCCAACGGTTTTGATGAAAATTAAGCCGTTGGACAACGGCCCTTTTCCCTTCCCCTCCCCAACCCCCCTACCCCCAAATATTTATTTTAACCCTTAAGTTATTATATTTACACTTTAACTCAATTTTTTCAACTATAAATACTTCATTTTCTCTTCATTCTTTCTTACAAATCTCCTACAATCTATTATCTTTCTAAAAATCTTTCAATCTATCTCTCATTACGTTTACATTGTCTACTAAATATTCAATTTTATTTATTCATTCGGGACTCGGAAGTGAAGTTGGCAACTAGCTTGAGGATCATCCATCGAGCAAAGTTTCAATTTTCAACATCTCGATTACACGTTGACGTTACGTCGACGTTACGTCGACGTTTGGTACATTCGTTCCTTTATTAAATTATTATTGTTTCTTTATTTTAATTAGCACACTTAATTTCATTATCTTTAACTATTTATTAGTATAAATTAAAATGAAAGGTGTCCGAGGTATGTTGGGTAAGGTTATTTCTGGTTCTAGTAGGGGTGACAAGGACAAGAGTTCTTCTTCTAGTCATCCTATTCCTCCTATACAGGATGATTTTATTGATACGCAAAATTTTCCTGAAGTACCAGTAGATTTAGACGATGAGCTATTTTCTGAAAATCCACAAGAGTTTAATTTAGAAGAACATCTAGATGACACACCAACTAATCTAGATGACACGTCAACTAATGCACATCAAACTGGAACGCCTCTTATTCCCCCTAGTATGAGACGAGGCCCACCAGAACGAAAATTAAAATCACATGTATGGGCTTTTTTTGATAGAGACGTACAAAATCAAGTTGTTACATGCAAAATTTGTAAAATTATTTATAAATTTAAAATGAGAAAAGGTCAGAGCGGGACGGGAGGTTTAACTACGCATTTAAGTACCAAACACAACGCTAGGTGGGATGAATATAAGGCTCAAGTGAAAGGTGAGTTAACAATGCCCTCTCAGTCGGGACAAGCTTCACATACTATCTCGCACCAGGTACATGGTCAAATTGACCATATGACGGAGGCAATTGTAGGCCCTAAATACGATAAAAGGAAAGATAGGGAAGAATTATCAAAATTAATTGCAGTGGAGGGTTTGTCTTTTTCATTTCATGATTCTCCTGGTTTTATTCATTATATAAGATCAATGTACAATTCTGCTTATGATTTTTCTAGATCAACTGTTAGAAGAGATGTTTTTAAATCTACACACGAATATCAACAATATTTACGTTATTATTTATATCATTACCCTGAAAAAATATCTATCACATCTGATATAGGTCGTAGTACTAACGGTCATGATTATTTAACTGTAACATGTCATTAGATAGACCATTCATGGTCTATGCAAAAACGTATTTTAGCATAAGTTATATTCAAGAAATATTTATTATGTTTGCGTTTATTATGGCATAAGTGATAAAGTCATGACTATTACATTAGATAACGGTTCTTCTAATATTTCTGTTGTTAGAAGATTAAAAATTGTCTTAACTTCATCTTTTCCAGATAATTTTCATATAAAATATGCATGTCATATTTATAACTTAGTTGTAAAGGATGGTATAAAACTTTTTGAAGACACTCTTGCAAAAATTCAATTTGCTATAAACTATATTTTTAAAATAATAGAATACAACGACTAAAAGAATATAAAAAATCTTGTCATGAATGTGGTCTACCTTACAGAAAAGTTCCCGAAGAAGTATGCACTAGATGAAATTCTTTATACAACCAACTATGTGTTGCTTATGAGTATAGACAACCTATAACCCATTTTTTTAACGCCCGTAATCGAAATCTCAGTGATATGCTTATAGATTCCGATTGGGATACAATTTTAGAACTTAATATATTTTTAGAGAAATTTTATATAGCTACTAAAGAATTTTCCGGGATTTATTATCCTACTATTTCATCAATGTTATTTTATATAGCTCTAATATTTATATTACTTAGTGAATATATGAAAAAACCAGCTTATAAGGAACCTATTAAAAAATGTTTAAAAATAAAAAAATATTTTATTCCTATTCCCTCAATATTTTTGATTAGTGTTGTATTAAATCCGTCTATTAAAATAGACAGTTGTAAAAGTCTTGTTGATACTATTTATGATTGCATAGATACACTTCCACCTCCAATTCCTAAAAATTCAAATGACCCACCACCTGTTGAAATAAGTAGAGAAGAAGTGATGTCTATCATTCAAGATGAATGTAAAAAAGTATATACACATTACCAACAAGAAAGTGCTAGCAGCCAACCGGCTTTCATGCCATCTTCTTCTTCTTCTTCAACACAACCTCAAAAACGACATGCTATATTTGCGGCTAGTATTCAAAGCCTCAGACAGAGAATGTTTAGTGGTACCGTTTCTAACCAAATTAGCGAGTTTGATGTTTTTATTTTGCAGGGTGTTGTACCGTTCGATACAATTGAAAATGAAGAGGGACGTGAAGAACTTGCTAAAATACTGGAGGGATAATGAGAAGAATTTTTCCAACACTAGCAAAGATGGCCCGAGATGTGTTGATCAACAGCGTCCGAAAGCGCATTTTCTGCGGGAAGATTTCAAATAGAGGAGCACAAACATTCATTGGCAGGAGACTCATTAGAGATTGCAGTTCTATTCAGAGACTGGATTCGTGCGGAGCGTAGGAGGTGCGGCCAATAGGAGATCGACGAAGAAGAAGACTACAACTACAACGAAATCTTATCCGACGGATGTGCAAGCGACGTCGTCCAATTCGACCAAGATATACTAATTCCAACCGAAGAACCACAAGACATTATAAAGAAACTAGAAAATGTGTTTCTTAAAATGTAATTCTTTTAATTGTAATTTTACTATGTTATTTATTTGCAACTTTCAATATCACTAAGTTACAATTTTAAAATTGTATTACAAAATAAAAAATCATACTTCTAGTCGAATAATATAAGAAGCACAAAAACAGCCTTGAGATGTTTTTATTAAACTATCTTGTTGTGTATGTGTGTTATTTATTTATTTATTTATTTTAAAGACAAATACAAAAATGACCCACCCGACTCCACCCCGGCCCTCTCTGGATCGGGACGGGATGGCGGCACACCCCGACCCGACCCGCCCCACCCCGCCCCGTTGGACAGCCATAAGTTATACTGGCTCCACTCCTCTCTCTTTGTCCATTAATTCATGTACTGTATTTCGTGTTATACTATGTAAAAAATAATATGTTAGTTGATATATTAAATTATATACTAAAGTTTATTATGCACGGTTCACAATATAATACAAATACTGAATAAAGCAACTCAAGTTTTATATTGTGATTATTTTATCTAATATATCAAATAGAATCGAGTCTTTAAAAATCAAGTCCCATCTCCGGCGAAACTGAGTATAATGTTATAGGGATTGGGGTTTTATATGATCAAGTCCAACTATTGCTTATAAAATTTTACTAGGAGAAGGCATATCAGATCATAATGAATCGTAGTACAAGTATTTCTGATATAATAAGAGAGGGGTTGAGGAAAAAGAACCATTTGGGTATTTCAGTGTAAATCCATCTTTAGTGATGTATGAACTAAAAGGACACAAATGGAAAGCTAACAATGTGAATTACAGCACAATCTTAAAACGGAGAGCACCTTGCTTAATACTACTTATGTTAAAAAAAATTGAAGAACGAAACTCGAACTCCATCTCTGATGAATACGAGGTCTTTTAAGTTACATCTTTTACAAAAAAAAAATTAGGGAGAAGAACCAACAACAGTAAAACCTCTATAAATTAATAATTTTGGGACCGTGAAATTTTATTAATTTAGAAAGATATTAATATATCGATAAATTAATATTTTATTAATTAAAAGAGAAACTTTTTAAATTCAGCAAATTTAGTACATATGTATTGAAAATAAATGAATTCATATATGTTTCATTGATTATATTCATGCATCAACCAATTCTTTGTAACTAATTAAATATATTCATGTATAATATCAATTCATTGTATACAATTAACTATTATATTCATGGACGCATGTATCAATTCATTGGAATTACTTAAATAATGTATACATGTTTACATTAATTCGTTGCACTTAAATAACTATTATAACCAATTAAATATATTCATGCATGATGAATGAAACATATACTATATAAATCTCAATATGGAAATAAAATAATTCATAACACCCAACTATGTCTTCTCATCTAAAAGACATCGCAAAATCATCCATGAATGATCAAATGCGTAAAGCATTATGTGAGTATAAGAGAGACCATCCCAAATGCACTAAAAAAGATTTACAAGAGTGGGTTGATGAAAAATATCGTTTGAAAGTTAGTCAAGGTACAATATCAAACACTCTCAAGAGATCATCGGAGTACCTTTCAGCCAACTTTGAGAAGTGTTGGGATATTAAGCGACACAAATCGGCGAAATATCCAGATATGGAGAAGGTTCTTTATGAATGGTTTCTTCAGTACCAAGATCGAGTCAACATGATCGGAGAGCTTATTTTGGAGAAAGCAAAGGATATACTGAAGCTTTTGCATCCTCAACACCCTCCTGAACATCAATTTTCTCAAGGTTGGCTTGAAGAATTCAAGGTAAGACATGGTATTAAATCATTTCGTCATTTTGGAGAAAGTGGTTCGGTTGACATGCAGGACATGGAAATGAAACTGGAGGCTATAAGAGAGAAAATAAACCAATTTTCCATGAAAGATGTTTTTAATTTGAATGAAACAGGTCTGTTTTACAAGTTACAAGCTGATCACTCTCTTGCAACCAAGCAACTTGAGGGAAGAAAGCAAGACAAAGAGAGACTTACAATTGTTATTTGTTGCAACGAGGATGGTTCGGAAAAAAATCCTTTATGGATTATTGGAAAATATGCAAAGCCACGTTGCTTCAAAAATATCAACATGAGCAACATCAATTGTCATTATCGTGCCAACAAGAGGGCATGGATGACTAGTGTGTTTTTTGATGAATATGTTCGCTTGTTTGATCACAAAATGAATGGCAGAAGAATCTTGTTGATGGTTGACAATTGTTCAGCCCATCCAAAAAGTATTGAAGGGTTACGGAATGTTGAGTTGTTTTTTTTGTCACCTAACATGACATCAAAGATTCAACCATGTGATGCAGGAATAATTAGAGCTTTCAAGATGCACTATCGTAGGAGATTCTACAAAAATCTCTTTGGAAGGTCATGAGTTGGGCTACCTAATCCTGAAAAGATTAATGTTTTAGATGCCATCAATTTTGCAGTATCCGCTTGGACAACCAATGTTTCTCAAGTGTCAATGCAAATTGCTTTAAGACCGCAAATCCGTTCAAATGAAGAAATCTCAAGTGAGACAAACTTTGAAGAAAGCCTACATGAACTTGAGAATATGGTCAAGGATGTTGGTTATCACAATGAAATGGACGTCAACAAATTGGTGGACTATCCGGGTGAAAATGATGAATGTTCAATGGTTCAAAGTTTAGAGAAAATTGTTGCTGATATTATTGAAGATCCTACTAATGATGGTGAAGATGATTCAATCTGTTGAAACGATCCACGAGAAAGGAGGCTTTGAGCGATATGATTCTTCAAAATTTTTGTTGCGGTAGAGAACTCGATCTGGAACTCTTGTTGCAATTAAAAGTTAGGGATGAAATCCAATTAGATTTAAATTTTAAGAAAAATCAAGTAACAATAGATTCATATTTTAGCAAATTACCATAATATTTATAATTGTAATATTTATGAATTATTAATTTAGAGTTTTAATGGAACCTAATATTTATAAAGGGATTTTCCGAAAAATTATTATCTTATCGAATTTGATGATTTTTTACAAAGGCCTAAGTCGGGATCGGAAAATTTTATTATTTTAGAAAGTTTATTAATTTATAGAGTATTAATTTATAGAGGTTTTAGTGTAACTGGTTATTGAAAAGCCTTTGTGACTGTCAGTAGCAGCTCATAACCACTGCCTATACAGATCATTCATCAAAACCAAACACCTACCCAATTTTTTCAAACTGGGCAATAAAATGACAAGCCTAAAGAATTCACATCATTTGGAAATAGAATTAAAAAAAACATACTTTAGAACCAGAAAGTGAGACATAATTTTTTCTTAATTTTATCACCCTTCCACTTAAAAAAAACCTCAAGAACATGAGAAAGATGAAAATAGACTATTTGGTGATAATTGATGTTTCTGTATAGCTGCAATGTAAGCTTTTGTTGATGAATTGGTGATATAGGAATAGAAGGGTGATACTGTAATTTTGTATATCATCCAATTTTTTTGCAGAAAATGTGAGGTAAAGCTGTGTACAATAAATCCTTGTGGTCCGGCTTATCCCGAATCCCGGGCATAGCTTGAGCTTAGTTCACCGGGGCTGCCCTTTCTTTCTTTTACGAGCTGCCATTTCAGCATACAATTGGTGTGCAGCACTTGGAGGCTAGAAACTTATTACTTGGTGTACCTCAAACTCACTAACTCCCAAGCATTTTGTCCTGTTGGTGATGGTGGCAGTTGCGGCGACATCCTCAAAGCAGCTATGGTATGTAATTGCCGGCGCCAGCTCTAAACGGTGACTAAAATCTGGCCGCGCCTGAAAAATCATATTGAACTCGGGCGGATCAACAGTGTATTTTATTTCTTGTATTTTAAATCCGAGTGTACTTGTATTTGAGTTTATTTATTATTTTTTGTGTAAACTAGAGTGTTCTGTATTTCGAAGGATATTTTTTTGTATATAAATGAATACAATAAATTTTGAATACAACTTGGTATCCATGTGTTTTTTTGTATTTATGTTGTTTGAATACGATCGATTTTAAAAATAATAAATTTTACAATATTTTTTTGCATTTATGTTGTTTGAATACAAGCGAATTTAATTACAATAAGTTGAATATAATTTATTTTTTTGCATTTATATTATTTGAATACAATCAAATTTAAATACAATAAGTTGAATACAGTGTAAAAGTAACTACGAATGAATACAACTGAATTGAATATATCTGAATCGAATATAACGAAATACATGTTACTGTTGCTACAAAATGTAATTAGCAAAAGTATAGTATGTTTAAAAAATTAAAATATAGTGATTTGTAAGTTTCACTCTAATAAAAAGGAACAGTGACTGAATTTTTCAACACTACTTTACTACCATCTTCTACTCGGAGAGTTTCCTAATTTTGGATGTTTCATAAATACATTATACCTTACGCAATCGAAGTTGATTTTTCAATTTGGCAAGAATTAACCCATCCTTCCATTACATTATTAGAATTTAGAAGGTGAACAATGTCCGCAAATACAAGTCAATTCAAAACCATAATTCAAATTTGAAGAGATAAAAAATTGGACAATAGTAGTACATTCCACAGCCAAAACTCATATTTCTAGTTGACATCTAGATTTTCACTTAGATTGCATAGTTTTTGCCGAGACCAAGATCTATGTAACTGATCTTGAAAAAGATTAACGAGAACACAGAGTAATCTTCATTTTCACCCTGTGAAAACAACTGAATATAGCAGAAACCAAAAAAAATAAGCCCTGAGAAGAATGATTTTTCTAAGTAAAAAAGGCGCATATTGGTGGTAGATCGATTGAGCTCCAGAGGGACAATTCACTTTGGTAAATAGTTTCTTGTGGACTTGGTGAAATGGTTGATGAAGATGATCCAGTTTCCGATGAACTGTATTCAGTATCCTTCTTCTGGTCCTCATCCTTGCGGTTGCGGTTCCTTTTGCATGCATTCCTTAATTCTTCACATCTTTCTCTCTGCATAACTCCTCCTGATTTCAGCTTCAGCTTTAAACATTCTGTAATTCCGTTGAAGGCATAAAGTGATGCTGAGAATTTCCTCTCGTAATTCATCCTCCTCATAGCTTCACTTATCATCGATGATTCGTCTCCATAAATCATCTCTGACGAATTAATCTCTTCAGCTATCTCAAATGGTGAATAGTAACATGATGATCCAATTTCATCAACAAATTGGAAGTCAATTGGCTCAACCTCATCAGTATTGCTTTCCTCTTCAATCTCTTCTTCTCCACCTTCCTCCACGATATTATTAATATCTTCAGTACTCGAGTTTTCATCTATTTTCACTGCCTGAATTATGCTGTAATCGTTTTCAGCCAAGCATGCCTGCAAGGTGTTTGTGAAATTGCTCATTGTAATTTCACTCATATTACTGATCATGTTGCTACCAGTAATCAGATCTTCAGGATCTTTGAGATACTGCATATACTGCGAATCCGAAAAAGAAGCTTCTTCTTCTCTGAATTCTTCCAACTGTTTGTCCTGATCATGATTTTCCACAGGCTCAGAAGAAGAAGCAACAGCTAAGGAATTATTTCTAGCTTTAAGCCTATTAATAAGAAGATTAGTGATTTTTGAAGGAAGAGCTGGAGTTGAAGAAGAAGACGAAGAACAGGGCCAGAAATTCGTGCGAGTATTGGCTCCACGAAGTAAACAAGCAGCTTCATCATATGCTCTTGCTGCTTCTTCAGCTGTGTCAAAGGTACCTAACCACACCCTTATTTTTTGTATAGTGTCTTTAATTTCAGCAACCCATCTTCCTGATGGCCTTTGTCTAACACCCACGAATCTTTTCCGTGCTCCCCCGAGCACGGCTGCAACATTAGTTTCCTTTACCATTTCGTCCCAGGCCACATTCCCTTGATCATCAACACAAGTTTTTTCACCAAGTCCCTCACTGGCTCGTCTTTTCCTAGCCATAGCACGAGCAGTAGAGTGATGCCGAGTTAGTATATATAAGTACAAACAGAAAGATCATAAAAATTATGAATTGTGAATTTTAGTCATGGATTTGTGATAGTTATTATGCAGAACTTAGATTGGTATGAAGTATGAACTATGAAGTGGTATTTATATGAAGTTTATTTCACCTTGTTAAGATGGATGTTTAACTCTTTTATTATTATTTGTGCTTCTTGTGACGACAAATGGATGGCTTCTGATTGATATACTATAGAAAACAATAAACAAATGGATTTAATTTAGAGAGGGAGTTGGAAATAATGAGATTTAATAGGTAGTTTGACCCAGCCAAAGAGGGCAGTTTCTTTGATTTATATTTTAAGAGATATAACTTGTTTTCTAGGATAAAGTATACGGCATGAGTTTGGTCACTACAATATATCTCAATTCTCTTATTAATATCAAAGTACAACATGAAGATAATTAATTCATATTATATGTCACTTATCAATACATTTATTAATTAATAAATTATTTTTCTAATCTTCAAGGGGATGGACGTTGAAATTATCAGTTGTGATAAGAGACAATGGTGCATCATTGTTCCGTGCATGAAACACACGGGAAACCATGATGCAGAATGATCCTTAATATAAAAGAAACTCAAAGCATCTTCTCATCCAACCTCATGTTAATTAGTGCTCTATTTAATTTCAATAGTATATCTTTCGTATGTATTGAATTAATATACCACAACAATATACCCAATTAAATCCCACCACGTGGGTTTGGGAGGGTAGAGTGTACGCAAACCTTACCTCCACTTTGGTAGGTAGAACATTTATTTTCGAAAGATCCTCGGCTCAAGACAAAGTATAAGCACAAGCAAAGCAAGACAAACATTCAGACCCAGACAAGAAATTTAAAGTAGTATGAAAATGATGGTAACAAAAGCGAATAAGTCATGATAGCACATTCTGAAAATTAGAAGCAGTAACTAACGCAAGTAACTAAGACAAACAAAGTACACTAAAGAACACATAGCAAGGGAAATCAAACGACAGGAGACTGGAAAGAAATATTGTGTCTACTAGTATGATAGGCTACGCAGCCTAGAATAATAACACTACAACTACCAGTACGTAAGCGTAAGTAGGACTACACTCAACTACATACTACCCTTCTACCCTAATTCGTGTCCTCTATAACCCCCTATCTAAGGTCATGTCCTCAGTCAGTTGCACATGCGCCATATCTCGTCTAATCACCTCTCCCCAATACTTTTTCGTCCTACCTCTACCCCTCTTGAACTTGTCCATAGCCAACCTCTCACACTTCTGCACTGGGGCATTTGTGTCTCTCCTCTACACATGTCTGAACTATCTCAACCTCACTTTCCGCATCTTATCTTCCAACGAGGCCACTCTCACTCTGTCCCGGATATCATCATTTCTAATCTTATCTCTCCTTATTGATCGGTGTATTTTATATACACCTTTTGAGTCAGTCTAGTTAGTCTTTTGTCCCGTTTTGTACATACAAAGTGTCGTATTAGGATAGATTTTCTTTCTTTTGAGTCAAAGTGGCTAAAGTGGCCAAATGGCGGAAAAAGAGGCGAAAAAGAGGGAAAAAGAGAATCTTAGAGTGAAAGCGGAGAAAGTGGCAAACGAGTGAAATCGGGACTGCTTGTGGCCTCTCCCGATCGAAGCGAGGCGCGTGTATTGAAGAAGCTGCAGAAGATTCGTGTATGGCTACCGCCGAAGACGAAGCAGCGCGGCGCTAAACATCAGAAGCCACGGGAGTTGCAGTGTATGGCGCCGCTACCGAACAGCGAATATCGGCGCGGCGCCAAAACACCAGTGCGAGAACTTTAGCGCGCTTGGCCCAATGGCGGCGCGCGGAAAAATTAGGTCTTTTGACGGATTTTTGGGCGGGCACGGAAGGAAAAGAAGGAGGCGTTTTAAAACTATATAAGGAGAACCTAGGCGGTTTTGAGGTTCCGCTTTCTTACAACTCAAGATTCTTGACTTGGAGTTTGGATACCATTAGCTTAGTAATTTCTTTTCCTTTCCTTTATTTATTTCGGTTTTGCATGATGAACTTTGAATTAGTTCTTGTCATATTCATGGCTAGGAACTAATTCTCTTATAAGACTTTATGTTGAATTCTTGAACCTTATGTTATAAAGTAATGCACGCTTATGGTTATTATTCTTATTGAGAGATCTATCCAATAATTGAGTTGAATTCTTGGTAGCTAATTGACAACTAGTTATCACTATATGATTTCTAATCAGTTACGAAAGGAGGATTGTGAATATCTTTGTAAGTTGGGTAAGCGATCTTGAATTGGGGATGAAAATACCTCAATTAGATTTGTAAGCGTTGATGAGAGGCTTAACAACCCTAATTTTGCGCATTGTGCGTGGCGGTCAACTAGGTTTTGTGCTTAATCCTCCTATAGAGTTACCACTTATCGTGAAAGTTAGGTAAGGAACAATCTGGGTTGAGTGTTTATATAACCCTAACGGGAGTATAAAGCGATTTAAATAAACTGCTTTCTCCAAAAGAAGAACACCATAAGTAATGCATTAACAAGTAACACAAGCGGATAGTAAGGATACATAGAAGCCCTATTCTCATCACATCTGAAGTAACTCCTTTATATTTACGTCTCTTTAATAATTCTTAGTTATAAACAACCAATCAAGTATTAATTCGCCAAATAGATACTATAAAATAGATAGTTGGTACTTGAACCCTAATCCTAGAGGACGATATTCGGTCTTATCTAAGACTATACTACTTGATACGATAACGTGCACTTGCGTTTAAAAAGTGTGTGCATATTACGCGCATCACTTATATGCCCACACATTCATCTCAGCATCCTCATCTCCGTAACTTTTATCTTTTGGATGTGTGTAGTCTTGACTGACCAACACTCCACCCCATACAACACAGTCGGTCTAACCACCACCTTAAAGAACTTGTTTTTAAGTTTTGATGGCACATTTTTATTGCACAAGACTCCAGATGTGAGCCTTCATTTCATCCACCCTACCCTAATATGATGTGTGACATCATCATCAATCTCTCCATTCCCTTGGATAATAGACCCGAGGTACTTGAAGTTTCATTTCTTTGGAATGACCTGAGTACCAAGTCTCACCTTCACGCTTGTCTCATGGTCGGTCCCGTTACTGAACGTGCACTCCAAGTATTCTGTCTTGGTCCTACTCAACCTGAACTCTTTAGACTCCATTGTCTGTCTCCAAACCTCCAGCTTAGCGTTCACTCCACTACAAATCTCATTAATCAGGACTATGTCATATGCGAATAACATACACCATGGTAACACCCTTGGATTTTTCGCGTCAGTCCATCCAACACCAAGACATATAAGAATGGACTAAGAGTTGATCTCTGGTGCAGCCCCATCATCACTGGGAAGTGCTCCGAGTCTCCTCCTACTGTCCATACCATTGTCTTGGCTCCATCATACATATCCTTGATCGCCTTAGTGTACGCAACATGTACACCTCTAAGGCTCTAACCTACAAACATCTCCATTGAACTTCCTAGGGACTTTGTCGTATGCCTTCTCGAGGTCGATGAAATCCATACGTAAGTCTCTCTTTCTCTCCTTATACTATTATATCAACCTCCTAATAAGATGAATGACTTCTGTAGTCGAATGCCCCATCATGAATCCAAATTGGTTCTCGGAAATAGAGACACCTCTTCTCACCCTCATCTCCACGATCCCAAACTTTCATAGTGTGGATTAGCAGTTTGATACCCCTATAGTTGTTGCAACTCTGGATGTCACCTTTATTCTTGTACAAAAGAGTTATTGTAATCCACCTTCATTCTTCGAGCATTCTCGCCGTCTTAAAAATGACATTAAACAACTCAGTCAGTCACTCCAAACATGTCTTGCCTGTGCTCTTCCAAAGGAATCATTGTACTCAACTTGGATCTCATCTGGCCCGGTCGCTCATTCCCTGCGCATCCTGCGAATAGCACCCTTAACCTCATCAACCTTAATGCTTTTACAGTATCCAAAATCTCAGTACCTTCTGGGCTGCTCCAGATCTCCCAGCACAATGTCTTTATCTCATTTTTTGTTCAAGAGTTTATGGAAGTAAGACTGCCACCTGCGTCTAATATGTGCGTCTTTCACTAGTACTTTGTCATCCTCGTCCTTGATGCACCTCACGTACCAAGTCACGGGCCCTCCTCTCCCTCGCCTTGGCTAGTCTGTACAATTTTTTATCCCCGCATTTTTTCTCTAATTCCACAAACAGGCGTTCAAAAGCTGCCGTTTTTTCCGTCGTATCCGCTAGCTTTTCCTCCTTACTCGTCATCTTATACAATTTTATATTCATCCACTTCTCTACCCCAGCCTTTCTTTCTATCAATTTCGCATACGATAATTTTTTTGCTTTCACATTCTCTTGAACTTTACCATTCCATCACCAGTCCTCGCGTCTGATACCCCTAACATTTCTCTAGCTACCTCCCGAATGTAACTGATCATCCTGTCCCACATACCGATCGCATGCCCACTACTCCCCCAAGTCCCATTTGCCATCAACCTCTCACTCATCTCCTTTGCACTAGCCATGGTCAAACTCCCCAATTTGATTTTTAGCCTGTCATCCACAACCCTCCTCTTCTTCTCTATCTTGATCTCCAAATCCATCATCAAAAGCTTATGTCATGTTGTAAGATACTCACTCGGAATAACCTTGCAGTTTTTACAAAGATCGTTGTTAACCTTTCTAAGGAGCAAAAAGTCTATCTGAGTCTTAGCCACCGAGCTATGGAATGTCACCAAGTGCTCCTCCTTCTTCATGAACCTCAAATTGGCTATCATTATCCCAAAAGCTTTAGCGAACTCCAAGAGTAAAGCGTCTAACCTGTTCCTGTCCCCGAGACCAAAGTCTCCATGCACGTCGTCATAACCCCCGGAAGTGACCTGATATGTCCATTGAAATCTCCTCCTATAAATAACTTCTCAGTGGGTGGTATACCTCCCACCACCTCATCCAAATCCTACAAAAAGTACCTATTCTCCTCCTCGTCTAATCCCGTCTGCGGTGCGTAAACACTAATAATGTTCATAGTAGACCCTTTAACTACCAGCTTAATCGTCATCATCCTGTCATTGACCCTCCTAACCTCTACCACATGATCTCTTAATTCACTGTCTACAAAAATACATACCTCATTCCTATACCTTGATCTACCCGAGAACTATAACTTATACCCGTCCACATCCTTAACTTTAAGACCTACCCATTTGGTATCCTAAACACAAGCTATATTTATCATCTTCTTCTTAAGAATCTTAACTAGCTTTATGGAATTTCTTGTTAAAGTCCCAATATTTCAAGACCATATTCTCAGTCTAGCATCTCCCTTACCCCTTAATGTTCCCGTCCGATCGAGAACGACCACTGATCTGATAAGTCACTAAAGCGGATATAAACTAATAGACTAATCAAAGATTTACACCTAAAATAAGAACGCTAAGAGTGATATAACTAAAGGCAAGAAGAGTAAATGTAAGAACGTAAAGGCAAAAAGCAATACAGTAGAGCATCAAAATTTAGATACATAGATAAGGACAAAGAATAGATACGAGCAACCGGAGGTACCAACTCCAGTTGAACCGGACATGTTTGCCGTCGAAAGTCACTGTTCAACGCCGGGAGTTACTGTTCACGGTCGGAATTTACTGCTCGCCACTGAAAGTCGAAAACTCAACTATATGGATTCTAGTCGAATATGTCGAGGCGATGTTGCAAGTCGAATGCAGTCCTGCCAAAAAGGTCTGGTCTGATCCCTTAAAACTAAGGAAAATCGCAACACATCAAAAACACTGGATGGCGACGAAAGTGACAGTCCAGCACTGTCCTTAGTGGGGAAAAGAACAAAATAGAAGGAGTATGGAGAAACAGAGAGGAATAGAAAACAAGTAAACAAAGCAACGAGCCTAAGAAGCAGGATAATTAGAAGAAAAGATAGATAAAACCGGGGGAAATCACAATAAAGGAAGAAAAAAATGAGAAGGGATTATAGTCCGGTGGCTCCTATTGATCGGAACTGACCGAAATCATGTTATAGTGAAGTCGGTGTGGTGAAGGGAGAATGGAAAGGATGACGAGAGAGATGTAGAGAGAAGAGAGATCTGGGGAGAGAAGAGAAGAGAAGGAGAGGGAGAAATAAGAACTGCTTACCTGCGTTTATCGGCGTCGGTGAGTGTAGGGTTTGGGGGGAACTAGCTGTTAATGGACATAATTTACGCGAGAGAGATGTATTGAATTAATATGTCCAAAATTAACAATAACATGTTTTTTCTTTACTCCTGGACATCTTCAGTTAAAATTCATTATTAAGCTAAAATAGTCGAAAGATACTCTTAACATAGTGTGATATTGTTCGTTTTGGATCAACCCGCACCGTTCTCCTAAAAAGCCTCATACAATTAAGAATATCTAATAATTAGTAGTTTTTTTCTGTTTAGTTACCAACATGGAACTTTGTTTACACGCACCTAACACTCATCACCCATGCCACAAGAGGCTGCGGTCTCCATGGCATACTTTATTAGTCCCTTTGTTTAAAGAAAAGAAAAAGAAAAACAAATATGGTGAGACTCATAACAAGAATCATCGTACCCTTTCGTATCTTTGTTTTGCATATTGGTATTAAGAGTCTCACATCGGATATGAAATGAGAACATGGACTCCTTATATGGACTTGGACAATTCTCACCATATAAGCTAGCTTTTGGGGTTGAGTTAGACCCAAAATCCATTCTTTACATGGTATCAGAGCCAGACACATTCCAATTATTTGTTCACCGATGTTGGACCCCCAAATTATATTATACACGCTCCAATTAACAATGTATGTGCGTGCGAAAAGTATTAAGAGTCTCACTCGGATATGGAATGAGAACATGAACTCCTTATATGGACTTGAACAATTCTCACCCTATAAACTAGCTTTTGGGGTTGAGTTAGACCCAAGATCTATTCCTTACATGATATCAGACTCATTTTAATTTTTTGTTCACCGATAATTTACGTATTTAAATACCACTTTGTAAATTACTCCTAAATATCACTAAATAAAGTATATCTTTTTTTCAAACATCAAAGTGCAAACCGACATGCACTACATGTCTGTATCAGAGTAGCTGGAGTTAGTTACAATGTTGTGTTTTATGTCACTTTCAAATGTAGAAGCATACAAATAGAGAAGGGTAAATAATACTTAGAACTTTATATGATTAAACGAACAATAAAAATCATATACTTTAGATAGAGAGAAAAATACAGAAGAAGAAATTTATGAAAGAGTAGTTTGTCACTTGCAAATGGAAATAGGACACTGAAGCGGCCAATTCGACTAAATCCCCAAACCATTACTTCTTGAGTTTAGATTTTATGTGCTAACTAATTAATAGGAAATGTCTATACAATAAAAGATGGGAGCCTCTTTGGGACTTATTTTAAGTGTTTTTAAGTCAAAGTAGCTTTTAAGCACTTCTTTAGTGTTTGAGTAAAATAAAAAAAATGCTTATAAGCACTTGTTTTAAGCTAAAATAACAAAAATAAATCAAAAGTCATAAGATGAAATTGATGGCTTATAAGTCATAAGCTCATTCAAACGAGCTGACGAGCTAGTTATATGTAACTCTGTTTCATAAGCATCCGGTTTGATATCTACTAATTGTTCTTTTACTTTTGGTAAATTAGAAGGTAATCTTTCACACTCAATTAGAGAAGAAATTAGATGAACCATAAGGATAATTCCAAGAAGATTTCATTCTTAAACAAAAATTCATGTTTTGATTTATTTCATCTATTACATGACCTTGTTATAACATATATAATAAATGAAATAAGTGAACTGCTATAACATGTTGAGTGAACTTCTATAACATGTTGAATCCCGTTGATAGTGTAAAATTGTTTCATATGTCTGAGAGAACAAAAAAAGAGGCACTATCTTGGACTGAACTGAATAAACTGAGTGTTCAAAGACCAGGGACAGAGAAAGGCAAAAGGGAAAATAAGAAAGACAGTATGAAGAAAATGGTTCTTTTTTCTTTTTTACTCTTCTTTTGGCTTAAGAAAGCCTACAAACAAACAAGTGAACAACAAAAGGAAAAACAAAAAACAGTTATAAAAGGCGACAAAATTGCTACTTGCGTCCGTTGTGCTGGTTTTATTTATTTCGTTCCTTCCTAAATAGCCGTAAATTTTCCATTAGTAGTTGAATGCCAAGTGGAACCTGATTTTTTATCACCCAAAAATGTAGGAGCGAATTGTCAAAATAGTACTCTTTAAAAAATTTATTCTAATAACATTTTAATTAATATTCCACATGTCACATATATTGGAGGAATGTAAATTATAAGTTTATATTGTACATTTATTCTATTAGAAAATTTAAAATACATTTTTCCGTTGATCATATTATTTTCGGATCGGGTCGACGGGGCCCGGGAGATTTTTTTATTTTATTTTAAATTAAATTTTCAATACTATTTTTTTTTTAAAAATAACCATATTGACTATCGAAAATTCAATTTTAAAAAAAAAAACTGTCACTCCAAATGGCTTTTTGAGGCTACTATTTAAATTCCGTCCCCGTTATCCCGATGGACTAAATTTGTCAGGAAAACGCAGAATTCATCCAATTACTATTAAATGCAAAACTTGGTCCACTAAGATTAATTAAGACAGAACATAATTAAGACTGATATTAGAAAAGGTCATACACGGTTGACGGTACAAATGATCCATGAAGTAGTCGCTTCAAATAAGGTAACGTACGGTTAAACCGAGAAAAAGGAACTTAGCTGATTTTTCAACAAAATCAAGCAAAGAGATATCAACGGCCACTCCAAATCCTCCACGTGGAAGTTCCAAAACGATCAACAATTCTTCTACTTGTGACGTAATTTCTTGTATAATAAGTTCATTAATTATGATTCGTTCTTTCAACCCCAACGGCCCTACCCTATGTGGCTATGCATACCATTAAAGGTGACAAATTAGACTCAAGTCCAATTGACCCGTTTAATCCGTCCAGATTTTAATGGGTTTGGACATTAACATACTATTAAATATCATTAAATGGGCTAAGTTTTGACTAGCTCAACTTAACTCATTCATCTTGAATAGCTCAAATCAACACATTACATTAGCCCAAAGTAACTCATCTACTATTTTATTGTTTACTCAAGTATTCTATTTCAAATTTTACTTTTATAAAAAAATTATTAAAAATATGAATTTTTTTCTTACCTCCCCCCTACCCCATCCTCAAAGTTCTTACCTACCCTCACCTCCTGCCCTAACCCGCTACTCCCACCTACCCCCTCCACCCCATCCTCAAATTTTTATTTCATATTTTTTGTTACTTTTATAAAAAAAAAAATATATATGAAATTTTATCTTACCTCCCCCCACCCCCGCCCTACCCCAATCTCAAATTTCTATTTTATATTTTTTTTACTTTTATAAATAATTTATAAAAATATGAATTTTTTCATACCACATATCTCCCCCTACCGCCCTAACCCCACCTACCCCCACTCCCACCCCATCCTAAAATTTATATTTAATTTTTTTTTTTACTTTTATAAAAAAATTATTAAAAATATTAAAAAAAAATCGTACCTCCCCCCCCCCCCCCTCCCTACCCCTACCTCCCATCCCCTCTGCCCTACCACATCCTTAAATTTCTATTTTATATATTATTATTTTTTATAAACAATTTATAAAAAAATATGAAATTTTTTATTACCCCCCCCCCCACCTCACCCACACCCATTCTCAAATTTCTATTTTATATTTTTTTACTTTTATAAATAATTTATAAAAAATATGATTTTTTTCTTACCCCGCCCCCTATCCACACCTACCCCTTTCACCCACCCCATCCTCAAATTTCTATTTCATATTTTTTTGCTTTTATAAAAAATGAAAAAAAAACTTAAAAATATTATTCTTATTTTAAAAATAAAGATATGGAAAAATCAAATATCATACAAAATAAAATAGCATCATAGAAGGTAAGTTTGAAATTTGTAAAAGTAATGGGTCAAGTTGAGCAAGTTGTGTTACATCATTTAGTCCATCTTGATCCGTCCATCTTAGTCCATGTAAGTTTTTGACGGGTTGGACATTGATCCATCTACAATTTCAATCTATCTTGACCCGCCCAATTTTAGCCCAAACGGTTCATCGGTCACCCCAACCTACTATCAATGGCAAGATCAGAAAGGGACAGATAAGATTCCAACGAGAAGGCATTAATTGGCCAATTCGAGTTCTCAAGTGGAGCTTTGGGTGGTGATACACATTTGGCATTTTCTAGTTCGTCCATATTAAAAAATATGGGACATGAACATTTCAGAAGGATCAGGTCTTTACAGTTAGTTGTTGACTACCTTGTATGCAATGTGAAGATACTTAATCAAGTGTCTTGACAATAAAAATATACCTCTGCCTATCCAGGTTACTCATAAGGTTATTGTCAACAAATTTAGATATGATGTGATTCTACCATAGATAGTACACTTTTGGAGCAACTATTTTTATATTAGTACTTGTTTCTAATTCCTACGACTTATCTAGCAAACAAAAGGAAATTTTTTTGTTCAGACATAAATCTGATTTGCACCCAGTAGTGGTTCTAGCTCTGAAAAGAAAAAAGAGTACCCAAGAGTGTGGCTTAACGGTAAATGAAGCGGGTGAAACTTCTAGAGACCGTGGTTCAAACCAGCAAAGATTTAAAACATGAGGTAGATTTCTTCCCATTGCATAAGCCTTGGTGGGCATGGTACCCGGTACATGTGCTATTGGGAGGTAGCATGTACCCAATAAAATAGTCAAGATGTGTACAAGTTGGAAACCATAGTGTGATTAAAAAAAGGAACAAATACAAATGGAGAATCTTTTTCAGTCCTGAACCTGTTTAGCTGTAGGTTGTGCTAACTGGTGAGACCACAAGTTAATGATAAGTCATTTAGTGTTAGTAATAGAAAATGAATGGGACATAAGCATGTGATATAAATATTACTTGCGCCATTACAATCTCGAGGTACATACAGCACAATGTTAACTAGAAAATGGTGTTAACCAAAGTATTTGAACTATATATACCAAAAAGTTGGTATTATACAGAAGCAGATTGAATTCAAAACTACATATTCGTGAATCCCATAATCAGATCATCTTACAACCCTACACATGTTTGCCAACAAAAAGTGTAACATAATAACAGCTAGCAACAACTTTAAGTACATCCTAAGCATCAACTTCAGCAGTACTAAGAAGGGGAGCATTGATACTTGCAGTATTTCCAGAATATCCGACATGCAGGAGTGCTGGATCCTGATAAGCTGTGGCTAATGTGTCATGAAAATTTACTAGTGCATGATCATTTTGCTCCTGTCTATCCTTTTTAAGCGGACTCTGTAGTTTTTGTGGAAAAGCAGAAAAAGAAACACTATAGATGCTAGGAAAGGACAACTCAAATAAGGAGCCAATAGAACTTTAAGAACTGACAATACTGCTTTGAAATCAACGTAAAGAGCAATCATTTTAATTTTATCAACATCTCAGGTTCTACATAAACGTATATGGAATCTAAATTATGTGACAATCAATTCTCACATCATACACCATGCTCTATGCAAAGAGTGTTATTATCTGAGTGTTACAATTAGAATGACTTGCTAACCGGCATAGTAATCCTCACTAACCTCCATCCAACTTTGGAGTCAAAACAGCATTACACTGACTAGGAATATCAACAGAGTAAATCAATCAACCATAAGGAGAATGTCATAAGAATGAGAAATCCGACCTCCACAGATAAAGCGGATATTGGAACTAGACCAGAAGTTTGCAATGATTTCTTTATTGCTTTTAGTTACAGTATAATTCCTCCCGTGCCAATGGAAGTCCAACCATTGTAGCATGGACTTTACTATACTAATCCTCCTTGATTTGCAGGCTTGTCTGTCAGAATGCTCAATCTGTTTATTAGGTGAATTGGTTATCAAGATGAGTTCTAGTAGCCATGCATTAGAAAAAACTACCAGTCATCCAAACGTTCATCTTAATATATATTAGATTGTTCACATGTGGAATGCATCGACAGCCTAGAGACACCAAATACGAATATAGCAATACCACTCACTCTTTATCAAGTGCAGCAATCAGCAACTATGTTCTACGTAGCTGTGCACAATTTGCTGATACCAGAGCAAAATGACAAGCAGTTTTATGAATACAATGCTTAATGCTTCTCCAACTTTTGAAAGAATTATATGAGATATTGAGACCTATCTCTGGAGGGCCTTCCTAATTGATCTTACCAGGGAACTTTATCATCCGCTGTGCAGCTATGGGCCTAACTGCTCAAGAGAGATTGCAGGAAGCGGGCAATATGGTTTCATATTTCTACGTAAAGCGCGACCGAATCCACGATTCCCAGTAGTAAGTTAGCATTTCTCTTGAGAAATCGAATAGGTTTTCAAGGAGGGAAACTAATACACTAGATCTCTCTCTCGCTACTAAGGCCCTTCAAATATTTAAAAGAGCTTCTCATAGCCCAATTTTATATAGTGTCCTCTACCACGGAATTTGAACTTCCAGGTAAATTGGACGGCTTCATTGTTAAAGAGGTCCGAGGGCTTGTTATGAAGGATGTGATAAATCTAACATAAATGAAAAAGTAGATTAACTATGACTAAGAATCCAATCACTTCAGATAAAGTGCCATTAGTTTTGTATTAGCATCACTACACATTAGCAAAACCACCACCAACTAGTCATCACAAAGTTACCAAATAAGGCAATTGTTAAATTGAAAAGTTAGCCAAGTCAACTCAGTTCTTCGCGGACACCAATAGGACTACCATATCAACAAAGGTGAAAGTAATAGAAACAACTTTGGTACAAGTTGCTTAATAATTAACGGATTTAGAAAAAACAAAAACAAGAATTCAGCTATGTGAACCATGAGCTAGATAAAAGTACAGAACTAGGCCGACGTACCTCGACAGAATAAGACTTGAACATAGGTAGGAAGCGCCTCCGACAATAGCTGTTGAATACAAGAGTAAGGATTGGAAGAGGAACAATTAAGCTTGAAGCCAGAGGAAGTTTCTTTAGCCCGAATATTCCAATGGCTATAACATGCATCAGTATCAAGGAGAAGATCATTGAATCATGTACTATAGGCCACAACTTTCCACCAATCTCATACTTGGGTGCATAAACATTCAACAGCTGCTCAAAAAATCAATAAAACATAATCAACGCCACAAGCCCACAACAAGACCAACATAATTTTGAATCTCTCCAACAGCCCCAAAAGACCAGTAAATATACTTTTGAGGCAATCAACCTGGACCAAATATCTTAAAACAAAGAACTTTGAGGTCCTAAAAGGTCAAGCTACCTGCTCCACTCTTTAATACAGTACAAATTAAGCGACTCCTAATCTTGACTTCCCTTGACAACAGCACATTAACAGTAGATCTTATGGAGATTAACAGAAGATATTATGGAGTTATTGACTTCCCTTGACAACAGCACATTAACAGTAGATCTTATGGAAATTAACAGAAGATATTATGGAGAACTTCAGCGACAGTATTAACATTGTTGCACTGCTTAAATAAATGCATCCTCTTAACGCTTAAACTTTTACATAAGGTGGTCACATAATTCAACATGGTAGGGGTGACGTTAAAGGCCCTGTGTTCAAGTCTCACAGCCACTCATTATCAAAAAGAGCTTTCACGTGCTTGGTCCAAAAATAAGGTCAGGCTCGCATGTGATTGGACATGTTACAGACCTAACAAGAAAATTAAACATGTCTTTTCTCGAACAGCTTAAGCTTAAGCTTTTAAATGAGATAATCACACAATTCAACAAATATATTCATCTAAGATATGGTATCATCGAAATTATTGAAAATTACCACTATAGAAGAACAAAAGGTCTATATGGTGCTTCAACTGTTTGTCTTGGGTTTTGCTTAATGTTGTAAATGGGAACTGGACTTCTTTAGGTACTTCCAATTTCAAATTTCATTTCTTGATAATCTTTCTGTCTTACTATAAAATATTTCCGGATTTGGCATTCCCACTCAAGGAAAAGATAGATCCAAAATCAAAAGTACAAAAAAGAAGGATTATTAGAACTAAAAGGGTTTCCTCTACCTTACCAATAAAAAAAACTAGAAGGGTTTCCTCGAACTCACACTCCACTGAGCTGACAAGGAGTTCAACTGATTGCTAGTGAGAGATAAGATCAAGCTTTTCTCTTGGTCTCATTTGATAGAACTTAAAACGTTTGATAGGAGTGAAACTTTTGTTTTCATATTCCTTTCATCAATGACCTTTATCCAAATTTGAGCAGCCAACCACTTGACAGCCCTGGACATGGAATGGAGATTGTTTGCCACAACACTTGTTACCCTGTGGCCAACTCGAAGAGCTGAAGTTAGACGAGAAGCTCCAGGTCACAGATTACGGGAGTAACATGTACAAATGAATAAACTAAACCAAATGCAAACCATAATAACCACATTTTCTGCCCCACACAGGCCACACTTCCTCTCCAAACTCAACCATCCGTCTCTTCGAGAATTTCAGACTTCATACTGCCAGCTGCTTTAAATAAATTTTGACAATATGAATTAAGTAATGCTCCCAGGAAAAATAATTTTCCAGTAAGGCAACCGGATATCAAGGGGTCAAGAACTCCTTAATTCCTAACACACACTCATTCAGTAGCAAGCACTTTATGTGCTCCTTTATGTAAGAGCATACATCAAGTCTACACTGTAGAAAATTTATGCCACATCACCTTTTAATCAAGAATACTTGGTAGAGAAAGCTAAGGTAAGGCTTGAGGTTAAATATTCTATGGCTCATGCCAATTCATGAGTGAGTTGAAGATTTCTACAGAACCAGTGTACAAAAAACTAGAAAATAAGCACGAAATTAATACACGTGAAGGTCGTCCAACTATTCACATTTTTAAGAAGTACTGGGAAGCAATTTTGAAATTTGTACTCAATTATGACTTATAAGTTTCTTGAGTTCAAGAGCAACTCAGCCGCAGTAATTAGAAGCAATTGATAAATGCAAGTTCTCGTGTAAACAATTATGAGATTTTACAATGACAACAACAACAACATACTCAGTATAATCCCACAAGTGAGGTCTGGGGAGGGTAGAGTATACGCAGACTTTACCTCTACCTTGGGGGTAGTGAAGCTGTTCCAATGGACCCTCGGCTCAAGATAAAGCGAATCATTTTTTGAATAAGGAAAAAGTTGAAAACTAAAAGATATTCTTGCAGTTAGAGAATATATATATAAAAAAAAAGTGTAGCAATACACTAACTTTTTACTACTGAATAAACCACATTTAATGCATAAATTCAGTGGGTTTGAATTGAAAAGAAGGAAATATCTAGCAATGAACTCAATGAAGCACAAAATGAAGTGTAAGGAGATTAAAAATAACAAAGCAATGTAATGTTCTTTTTAATCGCCTTACACTTCATTTGTAAGAATATCGCATTGCTAGTTTTCAAACTGATTGAATTTATGCATTAAATGTTCTTTGACTAGCATCATTTTGAAAGACAGTAGAACTAGTAGGACAACTAATCCGTCAACTCTGAATATTGACATATGCATGGCATGTTATAAGGGGATTATACACCAAAGTCCAAACATTCTGAAGTTTCGTCGTTTCATTTCTCTTTTTAATACTTCCCAGTTCCCAGAATATAGAATTCATCATATTGTACCCCTTGAAACAGAGAAAAAATGTGCAACTAACCTGGTTCCGGTAGATGAGATATCCCAGACAGTAGTAAACCAAAAGGAATGGCAGAATTAGGGGAGCAAGGAAGAAGTATATTATACCAAGGAGGCCAAATAAAAGAATTCTGGGAATCTCACTGTAGTAAGGAAGTGAAGGAACCTCAAACTCATCATCAAATTTCCTAAAATATTTCTCTTTACAAAATTGAAAATGAGGGTCGTCAGCCGAAAAAGCTCTGAAGAAGTGCTGGTCCATCCTGATGTAACCACATAGGCAATAAAGAAAGTTGCCTGCAAGAAGAATTGGAACTCAATCTTCTCTAGTAATAACTGCTGATTATTCAATATGTATTATTCAAACATTAGAAAAATGTCATGTTTCTCATTAGAATCACTCAGCATAAGAAACAGTACAAAAACAAGCATATTAGAAAAAAATTCCACATGAAAAGTTTGATTCAGATTTTTTTGCCATCCAATTAACATTACGTTTGAAACCTTTATATGATCTTAGTGACTCAACTAATCACATAAAGCGGTCGATTTTTTTTTCATAAAGTCGAGCCAAAGATATATCTATGCAAAAAAGCTAAGAGAGGTAATATTACGGTATCCTACCAAAATGTTCAGTTCCTAATAGTAACCATCTATCCCAATAAAAAAAGAAACTACCTTGACCAGCACAATTATTAAGATTAACGTGCTTACTATATTAAGTTTTAGGAAAATGCTTAATGTAACAGTTTGTTTCTAAGAGAGATTTTTGCCAGAATAGTTCTATGAGAGTGGAGCGCCTATTCACTTTAGTCTTCAACTATCATTTTACCATTTCTGGTCCTCGTCTATTAGGTTGTCAGCTCAATTATCCTTCTGTAACAGCAGCTGCAGAGATCATCACTAATCCCACAAATTCTGTAAACATGCGCTCAATTTCATTTCAATCAATGTCCAAATCCAAATGGTTAACTCTTTCCCTCTTACTTAGAATCCTAATTGTTGAAGATATAGATATACATTAGTTATACAACATTCATATTCATTAGCTATACATTTACATTCATATTCATATTGAGCCTATGTTAGGATTTACGTTTCTGGCACTTCCATTTCTGTTATTAGTTAATTGTGAGCAATGGGCCATATTTGTAACAAGGGCTCATAGTGCAATGCTTGCACTATAAATACTCTTGTGGTCACTTCAGCAATTATACGAAAAGCTTCCACAAAATTCTGTTTCCTTTTCTCTCGTCTTCTTCGTCCTTCTTCACTGTAACTCCTCCATCCATGGAGGATTCACACAGTGAACTACAATTTCGTTATCACAATTAGAATCTTAACATGGTATCAAAGCCATGCAAGGAGAATCCAGAAGCTATTCTGTTGGAATAGAACAGAAATTGAGAGATTCGTCTTGCGAGGTTTGACGATTAAGTGATTGTTCGTCGATTGAGGTTGTTTCTTATATTTCTACATCTTTAGATCATTTTTCAGTTAAAGGTACGGTTCATAATCAACCAATTGATTTCGATTTGTGTATTTGCTGTCGCGATTGGAATTCTCTCATCGACTGAGGTTTTTTGCTGTCGCGATTGGAGTTCTCTGCCTCGACTAAGTTTTTTTTTTACTGCTTTATGCTGCGACTGTGAAGTTTGAGTAACACTAATGGAGAATACCACGACAATTCCTTTTGTTATGCTCGAAGAAAGTTCGATCTCTGACTCAGAGATCATTGACCATAATCATCCTCTATTCCTGAGTGCATCCGATACAGTAGGTGACATACAAGTTGAGATTCAACTAACTGGAATGGAAAACTACACGTTGTGGAGTAGGGCTATGCAACTGACATTGCTCACGAAGAATAAAATTGGATTCGTGGATGGATCTATAAGACGGGATACGTATGGACCAAGTCACACAAGGCAGTGGAGAGGATAGTGTCTGCCATGAACCAAATCAAAGGAAAAGGTACTGAACATACCATTGCTGCCAAAGTATGTATGGCAGGTAACTGTGCACACAATGAAGGTAATAGTAGCCCATGGATAGTTGATTCTGGAGCCACTAATCATATGGTAAAAGATAGGAATATGATTGAGACTCCTAACTGGTCAGAAAATCCAGGTCATGTGCAGCTGCCTAATGGAGGTGTTGTTCCAATCACACAGACTGGAGAATGTAGATTAACAGGAGGTGAATTCATAAAACATGTGTTGTGTGCACTGGCGGATACACAAGCAACATGGTGGTGCAGTTGCACCACCAGATTTTAAAAAAAAAATTTGCCTTCTAGGCATAAAAAAAAAAAAAAATCTTCTAGGCATAAAAAATTTAAAAAAAATTTGCACCACCAAATATAGTCTTCTGGATCCGCCACTGGCTGTGTGTGCCTAGTTTTCAGTTTAATTTGCTTTCAGTGTCAAAATTGACTAAGGAACTGAACTGTAGTGCAAGGTTCTTTCCTGATTTCTTTGTGCATCCTCACTGGGAAGGTGAAAGAGATTGGTAGGGAAGTTGATGGTCTGTATGTGCTGGATTCTACAAGGAAGCAGGACAGATGGTTAGCAGCTCAATCACACATGTCAAAGTACAGTACAGGAGATTTGAAGGCTGCTCTATGGCACAAAAGGCTAGGACATGCACCAATGAGTGTTCTTAGGAAAATAAATACATTCAGATACAATTCATCATTGTGATATATGCCCTATGGCTAGACAAACTAGATTACCTTTTCCCACTAGTCAGAGTGTAACTACTTTTCCATTTAATTTGCTACACCTTGATGTTTGGGGACCATATAAGACTCCTACATACAATGGTATGAAATTTTTTCTCACTGTGGTTGATGATTTCAGTCGATGGACATGGGTATTTCTTTTACATATTAAATCAGATGTGGCTACTATGATTAAAGAGTTATGCATAATGATTAAAACTCAGTTTGGTGGCAAGGTTAAGTGCATCAGATCTGACAATGGTTCAGAGTTCATCAATAGCTCCTGTAGAGATTTATTTGCACATTTAGGAGTAATCCATCAGACATCCTGCCCTTACAGCCCACAGCAGAATGGTACAGTTGAAAGAAGACATAGACATATATTAGAACTTGCTAGAGCCATCAAGTTCCAGGGCTGTTTACCATCCAGGTTTTGGGGAGATTGCATAGAAGCAGCAGTGTATGTTTTGAATAGACTACCTTCTGTAGTGCTGGGAAACATTTCTCCTTATGAAAAATTACACAGGAAGGCACCTGTTCTGTCTCACTTAAGAATTGTTGGCTGTCTGTGCTATGCAACTAATCTGGTCAAGCTTGATAAGTTTGACACAAGGGCCATTAAAGCAGTGCTACTTGGATACTCTTCTAGACAGAAGGGTTACAAGCTATTAAATTTGTCTAACAATGTTCTGTTTATAAGCAGGGATGTGACATTCTATGAGGACATCTTCCCTTTTCAGCAGCAGCAGTCTTTAGAAGGGGCTACTGGGCTGCCTTTGAATCAAGCACAGCAAGGAGTTTTGACAGATGATACTGATGTATTCCAACATATTCCTACATCTGGTGGAGCAGATACTACACCTGATGAAACTGCTTACCAGCCTCAAGAAGCTTTGGGAGCTGCAGAGGGGCATCAGGAGGAGTCCAACCTTCACTCCACAGTGCAGACAGATGAAGGTTTCAGTCCTGACTCTGAGCCACCATTGAGAAGGTCTGCCAGACACAGAAAACAACCTGCCTGGATGAAGGACTTCATCCAAGCTTCACACAGAGGGGGCACAGAGAGTAGCCAAGACTGCCTGTATCCTATGGCTAATCACTTAAGCTATGCTGGATTACAGGCAAGGTATAAAAGTTACATTGCAAAAATTGAGGTTGAGCATGAGCCAACTTCTTATTCTGAGGCTGTGAAAGACAATAGATGGGTAGAAGCCATGCACCTTGAGATGCAAGCTTTGGAAAACAACAACACCTGGGAGGTCATAGATCTTCCTAGAGACAAGAAGGCCATTGGATGTAAATGGGTTTATAAGATCAAGTATAAAGCGAATGGTGAAGTCGAAAGGTTTAAGGCAAGGCTAGTGGCAAAGGGCTACAATCAAAAGGAGGGAATTGATTATCAAGAAACTTTCTCTCCGGTGGCAAAGATGGTTACTGTAAGGGCAGTAGTGTCAGTAGCAGCTTCTAAACAATGGCATATATATCAGATGGATGTCTATAATGCATTTCTACAGGGTGATCTTGTAGAAGAGGTGTACATGAACATGCCTCAAGGTTTTGACAACAGGCAAGGGAAGGTGTGCAAGTTGATTAAATCACTCTATGGCCTGAAACAAGCTTCTCGGCAGTGGAACATCAAATTGACCACTGCTTTGCAAGGCTCGGGGTTTGTTCAAAGCCAGCTTGACCATTCCCTACTTACTAAGAAGAGTGGTGACAAAATAGTAGTGGTGCTCATTTATGTGGATGATTTACTTATTACGGGGAATGATGAGAGTCTTATTCAGGAAACAAAGCTGAATCTACAACAGACCTTTAAAATCAAGGACTTGGGGATTCTGAGGTATTTTCTTGGCTTTGAGTTTGCTAGGAACAGCAGTGGCATAGTGATGCATCAGAGGAAGTACGCAGTGGAGTTGATCTCTGACCTTGGCCTTTCTGCTGGGAAACCTGCCAAGTCCCCTGTGGAGCTCAACACCAAGCTCACCTCTGTGGTATACGACCAACATATAGGCACAGATTCTGTAACAACCAAGGATCCAGTGCTAGAGGATCCAGCAGGCTATCAGAGACTCATTGGCAGGTTGCTATACTTGACGAATACCAGACCAGATATTTCTTTTGCTGTACAAAGCTTGAGCCAGTTTTTACAGTGTCCGAAGGCTTCCCATCTTCAAGCTGCACATCGGGTGGTTCGATATTTAAAACAGGCTCCAGGTTTGGGTCTTTTTATGCCTGTTGGTGACACTGATCATCTCACCACCTACTGCGATGCTGATTGGGCTTCATGCCTCCTTACGAGGAGATCCATCACTGGGTATTTGGTCTTCTTTGGGTCTTCTCTCATCTCATGGAAGTCGAAGAAACAGACCACAGTGTCTCGCAGCTCAGCTGAGGCTGAATATCGAAGCCTTGCTGCTGCAGTTGCAGAGGTAGTCTGGCTCTCTGGTCTTTTTGCTACACTGACTGTCTCTGTCCATCTTCCAGTTCCTATACACAGCGATAGCAAGTCCTCATTGCAGATTGCAGCCAATCCCGTATTTCACGAGAGGACGAAGCACATCGATATCGATTGCCATTTTATTCGGGAGAAGTTGCAGCAAGGGCTGATCAGTCCACTCTATATACAGACTGCTGAGCAGCCTGCCGACATCCTTACGAAGGGCTTGACAGTTGGACGACACGATTATCTATTGTCCAAGCTAGGACTAAAGAATCTCTTTTTAGTTCCTAGCTTGAGGGGGCGTGTTGAAGATATAGATATACATTAGTTATACAACATTCATATTCATTAGCTATACATTTACATTCATATTCATATTGGGCCTATGTTAGGATTTACGTTTCTGGCACTTCCATTTCTGTTATTAGTTAATTGTGAGCAATGGGCCATATTTGTAATAAGGATCAAACTTCTTCTGTTTCAAGAAGATGATTGGCGTAATAACTAAACCACACTCACCTGCCCTGGAACTGCTACAGCAGGAATTTTTTTTGGCTCAAGAAAAATTTCAACACGATAGAGAGCTGATCCAGAGCACATTTGCAAAGAAAATGTTCCATATAGTAAACCACAGAACTTTGATACATGCACTTTTCTCTATCTGGCTCATAGCAATGTACCCTTGTACGGATGATAATATAATCATTATGTGTGGCACAAGATAGAGAAACAGCTGAAGTACAAGACTAGGAAGATATCCAGTAATCACTTGGCTAACAAATGGTCTGCAAGGCACATTAACTTATTCTACCACCACGCAAAGACACCAAAAAGCATCGTAACATGCTCGTTAAGCAGAAGTTTCCAAAGTCTTCCGTTTGTTTTGCCACTTACATTCTAAGCAAACCTTTCAAAAAGGGAAATCAGATTTCCAACTGCTCAAGATTTGTAAGCCCTTGGACGACCAAAACGGGTATAAGAAATAGCACAGTAAGGAGGATGCATGGGACAACGACCGCCAGGTTGCTAATCCATCTCTTTAGAAATGATGCTGAAAAGAAAGGCCAATACACATCCTCTGGATCAGGAGCTGGCTCACTGACCCATTGTGTGGGATTTATACCTTGCTGCATGTGTATAGCTGCAGCTGCAGGAAAACGTGTCCTAAAAGATACAAAAGCAGCTCCTACCTCCTGTTATATAGGATATGCATAATTAATTGAAGACAATCTGACATTCATGAAGCCTACCTTAAAAAAGAGAGGATACAGAGGAGCATGAAATCTAACATTTAGCGACCAATAGGATGGAGGAAGTTTCCTCGAAACTAATTTTCTTCTACACTTTGCCTAAGGCTCTTTATTACAATAAATATGTGAGGTAAGCAATAACATGCTGGTGGAGGAATGGCTTCACATGCTTCTTTTGGCAGTTCTCACATTTTGAATTCAAATTCTTCAACAGGTATTGTTGGTTCCAGATGTTTTCAGGATTTAGCAAATTCATGGGTTGGATAGTTTAATTACATAACTTGGTTAAGCTAGCTTCTCAAGTGCATGTATGGTCGCTGCACTTAAAACCCCAAAACTTGATGTATTGATAACTCTATACACATCAAGCAGAGTAGACTGTCCACGTAGACAAAAAGCAACAACAAGGCACCCAGGGTGATCCCACATGTGGGGTGTGGCGAGGTGGGGGTAGGCAGACCTTACCCCTACCTTGTGAGACAGAGAGGTTGTTTCCAATAAACCATCGGCTCAAGAAAAGCGTTTTACAAAAAAAGTTTGACAAATACAAGAGTAAAAGATATGTTGGAAAAGTTATTGTAGAAAAGGATAGTGACAACAAAAATAGTAAAGATAACCCAAGTAAAAGAAACAATAGTAGTAATATATAGAAGAATAAGATAAATATAGGATAATAATGACACTGATAAGAACAAGGAGCAGATAAGGTGCTCTAAGCTAGAACCATGCTCTCTCTCACATGAAAGAGAGAAATCGTCTGACGACCTACTAACCCATCCACCCTAAGTCTCAACCTCCATGCTTTTATATCTAGGGTCATGTCCTCGATGAGCTGAAGATGTTTCATGTCATGTCTAATCACCTCTCCCCAATTCTTCCTCGGTCTACCTCTACCTCTCCTTAGACCTCTCGCACCTCCTCACAGGGGCATCTGTGCTCCTCCTCTTTACATGCTCGAACGATCTCAACCTCCCTTCCCCATCTTGTTCACCACTGAGGCCACTCCCACTTTGCCCCGTATATCTTTGTTTTTGATCTTATATCTCCTAGTGTGCCCACACATCTATCTAAGCATCCTCGTATCTGCTACATTAACGTGTGAATTCTTGACTGGCAAAACAAAAAGTAATTACTGAAAAGAAGAGTGCTAGACATGTCCAGATACAAATTCAGTATTTTGAAACATGCATCATGCATGCACAGTCAAAGTATGTAAAACTTGATGAATACCTTTCCCAGAGTTGAAGATTGTTCAGCCCTTCTTTCCATAGTGATCAAGTAGATCAACTCTGAGTCCGAAAAGGACCATGAAACCAGCACACTTGAATCTTTGTCGATCGTGGTTTGCTGATTTCAAGTGCACAAGCTTTCAGTACAACTTATCAGAATTTTTCTGCACTAACAAATGGCAACAGCAAAACAATAAACTGGTCAATCTGTTCTGACATCCAAATTATAACTCCGCTTGCACCACTATTGTGAAAGACTCTCCTTCACAACAAACTCATTATACGACAACGACAGATCAAAATGTCAGAAAATTTAGGATATTGTTCTTGTAATCACTTCACTTCCAGAACTGCAATCTACATTTACATTAATTTGTTAAAATAATTATTTTAAATACTTACCTCTAGGCTCTGAAACAAGTCAAAGTCCATGAATGTGTCGTCGTACTCCAGCTCATTGTCACCCGTAGATCACAAACTAGTCGCTCACCCTGTGGATCACGAACTGGCGGCTGCGCAAACATTGATGTCTCTCTATTGATACCCCGTCTATATGATCTTACTATAGTTGTGTCGACATATATACATGTGTCAAAGGTCGATAAGAAGTCGTTGGGCACTCTAAAGTCGTAGGGCGCTCTGAGGTCGACGGATGCAGCTCGACTGGAGCAGGAATGATAGCATGCTCGTCAGACTCATCTACTAGACAGAGACATCCACCGCCAACACTAGGGCTGCACAAAATTCGGTCCGGACCGACCCTGTTCAGACCGAACCGATCGATAAATTCGATCCGGTCTTTGGTCCTAATTTTCTGAAAATTCGGTCCTCGGTCCGGTCCGGATCGGTCCGGTTTTACCCTATTGTGCAGCCAAAATTCGATCGGGACCGAAAAAAAGGATCGGACCGATCCTATTCAGATCGGATCGGATCGGACCGATAAATTTGGTCCGGTCTTCGATCCTAATTTTCTAAAAATTCGGTCCTCGGTCTGGTCCGGTTTTACCCTGTTGTGCAGCCCTAGCCACCAGCTCGCCTTCCACCACCTCGCCTTCCAGCCCCTCGGCTACCAACCCCTCTAGCCCTACCCCCTCTGTCACCAGCCTCTCTGACCTCACCCACTCGGCCACCAGCCCCTGCGAACCCACCCCATCTAATATCCCCCTTATGCCACTACCACCTCTATTACCACCGCATCCACGACCACCTGCTGCCTGATACTGGACCTCTGGAACATGCTTATGGATACGTCCGAGCTCTTGTGATTGTCGCATATCATTATCGGCTAGCTCAATGATCCAGACTGCAAATCCCGCTATCTTGGGGGAAGCAATATGGTCCATGCCCACCCAGCGCATCGTCTGTACGGTCTGTAGCTACATTTATTTGCATATATTAATGATTGAATAAATTTGTAACGCAATATATAAGACGATTAATTAAGTTTAAGTGGGGTAACCTTACTAACACCTCATACTGTCCCGCGAGTGCTGCATATCATCAAATGACGTGTCTCGGGGTTGCCAATCAAGTTGTATGTGATCTCCCGTACCACTTCATATAATCTAGGATCAGAGTCGTATTTCTGATCACCGCTAGCATCCCTAGTCTCTAAGCCCACTGATGGATCTGGTCATGCATAAAGGCTTGGTATGCATGAGTGTCGGTCGCACACTCATCCCGCGTAAAGTGATCGTGCTCCCAAAGAACCGGCTCAGGTATATTCTATACATGCCCAAATTGTCGTAAGATATGGTGGGGGGTGTGATCCTCAACGATATCCATGTGTATCAACGGACACTGTGACCTCCACGTGGACTCACCAACCTACAAAATGGGGATAACTTATCCAAAATCTGATCATACGACCTCTATATAAAAAACTATAAAAAATTAATTAGTAAAAAATAAAAGACAAAAATAGTAAAAAAAGGAAAAATAATAATGTAAAATCAAACAAACTTACCATGTCTGAGCGGTGGTGGACGAAGCGGAAGCGAGAATGTCGGCTATGTCTGTTGTCATACGATCTAGCTGATCAAGAAGTTTGTGGTGCGTATCCACATCTCGGATTACGCCTTCAGTTCATCTCTGCGTATAGGCATGCCATCAGTAATGAAGTCAAGCTGAGGGTGTACAATTACGGGCTGAAAAGGCCTCATCCTAGACCACACCCATAACTGAAAGAGTCATTAAAAATATTTTATTAGTCGTCATTTTAAAAAGCTATATTTAGAATAAAATTACACACACTTAAATATATTACATGGAGCAAGGAATGAAAGACAATTTCGAATTCGTTTAATCTACAAACAAGGAAGCTATAAGTAATGCAACTATGAATCTCATGAAGAATCGCGTGAAACTCAAAGACATCCGTCTTATCGCCCATAGATGCTCGACATAATGGTCGATATAGGTAATCCAGAACAGAAGCGTCAAAGCTATAACATCCAAACTCGCCTAGATCCTCCAGAAATAGCAAATACTTTCAGCTCACATGGGAACCGATGTATTCGGAAACATGATGCCCCCGTATATGATGAGTAAGTACATACGGACACAACGATCGATATCCACATGATGTGTCGTCTGTAGTAGGATGTTCCAAATCTAATAGGCGCAAGTGAGTACAAAGGGAATTCATCTGACATCTGAGTCTGTCCATGGATATCACATGGCTTAGGCACGTAATCAGTGAGCCTAGTCAACTTCTCCCGATACGATGGTGGCGGTTGAGGATCCTCAATGTATAATGGGCGTCCATATACTTGTAGTCCATACCTCCACATCCTGAAGCGTGATAGTGGCCTCACAAGTGTGGAGATGAAATGTGTGGGTCTCCGATCGTCATCGCTCAACCATGGCCGTCATAAGAGACTATCATGTTATACCCGACAAGCAACAACACAATGGTAGATAACGTGTTACACCCCCTAGTTCCAACACATGAATAAGAGAACGTACGTAAGACGTTAAGGTTTAAATCGTGAAATGATAGAAGATACACTTTTTCCTTAAGAGAAATTTCGGAAACTCGTGAAGGAAAAGTGTTTAATAATGAGGAGTTGATTCTCAAATTTGGTATTTGAGACTTATAGAATTTATTGGAATTATGAAATTTTATTTTCAGATTTGGTCATGTGGGGCCAACACGATAATTTTACGGTTTTGTGGGGCCACAATATTTTGAGATATTTTGGCCAATTATGAATTTTTGGGAGATGAAATAATTTTTAGACGAATGGGAGGGTGACACGTGGCACCCCCCCCCCCCCACTTGCCTTGGTCTTGGAAGACTTGGCTAGATATTTTGTGACAAGTGGGCCTTGTGGTCCCACTCCACTTGTATTGCTACACTTAGGCCCTCCATTTGTCAAGCATCCAACCTTTGAGATACATTATATACACATAGAGGCTTGCAAGACTTAGCCTTATACATTTTCATCCAAGAAAACCCTTATCTCTCTCCCTTAGCTCCATAAAAATCGAGTCTCATGAGCCAAGAAAAAAGTGTTGATTAAGTTTCTTACTCCTAGATTAAGCTCCTAAACCAAGTGTTAAACCAAGTTAACTCTTCAAGCTTCTTAAACCTTGCTTTGGTCGAGAGTTGAAGGGTGAAACCCTAGGGTTCCGTCGATTTTTTGGTGATGGAATGTGAAGGAAAGTTGCTCCTAAGGTTGTAGGGGATACATATATGTGATTGGATCTTGAAGAAGTGAGTGAAACGAAAACTGCGGGCCATTGTTGAGCATTCTGCCCGGGACGTTTTTAAGGCTAAAAATGAGGTAACGATTCTTCTTTTTCCGCAGTAATTGGATATTACTTATTGTTATGTTTAAGGGATGAAGTTATGTTAATGAAGATATGAAAAATAAGGTGTGTATGCCCTACTTTGTGTGGGTGGGTCGAGACTAGCTTTTGGCGACATTAGATTCGTTGATTTTTTTATTGTCGTCATTTTCACGTATTGCATGTTATATAATGAAGGAAATATTGTGGGATATAGATTATATAGCTTATATAACATGTTGGAATGAGAATTAGATTAAAAGGGATTAAGGAAAAGGACATTGGATTTAGTATGGACTGTTTTATGGACTGTTTTAATATAGATTGTGGGGCAGAATTTTACACGTCCAATTAGGCATGTAATCCTCTTTGGCTAACTGTTGGTTGCGCCTTAAATGTGGCTTGTTGGTTGATAATACGGGCCTTGAAAAAGGTGAAAAAGTACGTAGAAACAAAGGAAGTGCTTCCCGAATTTCCGTAGTATTAGAGGGCATTATTTGGTATAAGTCTTATACTAGTAAGTATGATATTGATAGAAGTATTGAAGTACATTGGAGCGTATTGCTACTTTTAGTTTGGGTTAGTCGTGAAAGGTATGTGAACTTCTTCCTTCTATCGGCGTGATTGATTATTGGAGTATACATGACTTGTTTCTTGAAGTATACTTGCCTCGTTATTAGAGTATTCATGTTATTGATTCTATGCTAAAGGTATGTCTAAGTTATTCCTAAGTCCTTATCAAGTCTTATGGGAGATGTTGGTAAGAGTGTTTAGTAAGCATTGGAGTCGAGTTGATCTTGCTAGGTTACAACAATAATGAGACTTGATTTATTTGAAAGTCATGAGACTGAATTTATTTGAAAGTTATGAGACTTGATTTATTTGAAAGTCATGAGACTAGATTTATTTGAAAGTTATGAGACTTAGTTGAAAGTATATGAGACTTTACTTGAAGGTATATGAGACCTTACTTAAATGTATATGAGATTTGATTAGATGAAGTATAAGAGACTTGATTTATATGAAGTATAAATGACTTGATTTTGGGAAAGAAAAGTAACTTGATTTAAAGATATAGGTTACTTGATTTGAAAAGAATAAGTTACTTGAGTTTAAAAGTGTAAGTAACTTGTTTTTAATAGTGAAAGTGTCTTGATGCTACAAGTGCTAGTATCTTGGGGTTTTATAAAGGAAAGAATAGATGTACATAGTACTTTTGGATTCAACTCCCTTATATGGCATGATATGATTTTTTTTATAAGATTAGATGTACATAGTACTTTGGGTTCATTTCCCTAATGTTACATCACATGATAATGCCTTGGATTTATTAAAAGGAAAGAGGTGATGGTGTCTTGATTTGTTTAAAAAGAAAGATGTGGTAGTGCTTTAGTTTCTAAAATGAAAGTTTGTTATAATGGCTTTATGAGAAGTTTGTTATAACGGTTTTATGGAAAGTCAAGAGATGGTTTAAATTGTCATATGGTTGCATTGATACACCGAGTCCCATGGTGGGCCGGGACACGTTGCATGTACACACATGAGGATTATATGGATAGTCATGATTACACTGAGTCCCCTAATGGGCTGGGACACGTTATAGGTACATATGTGAGAAAGATGACCACACCAAGTCCCATAATGGGCCGGGACATGTTATACGACTTATATGACTTTACACCGAGACCCAGAAAGGGTCGGGACATGTTGTACCTTATATGACTTTACACCGAGACCCAGAATGGGTCGGGACATGTTATACCTTACATGACTTATATGACTTTACACCGAGTCCCAGAATGGGCCGGGACATGTTATACCTTATACGACCTTACACCGAGTCCTAATATGGGTCGGGACATGTTAGATACAGGATTTGAGGACCGAGTCCCAATATGGGCCGGGATAGGTTATAGGTACGGAGTATGATACGTTATCTATACGTGTATGAACGTGATGATTCTATGAGTAAGCATCAGTGGCGGTCTGATAGTGCTGATGAGTGCGAAGTGCGGTGATCTGATGTCTGATTGACTCTGATTTTTATATGACACGTGGGATCTGGTATTTGATTTTCATACTTGCCTCTGTCATTCCTTGTATAGTTATGATCTTGATTGTTGTACTTTATTTCCGTTCCATGCTTAGTACTTGTTATGCGACCCGCCGAGGGTTGCGTTAAATGTCGCGAGTCTAGGTACACAGTTGTGGATCCGCGAGCTTAGGATCCTGGTTCAGCATTTTGAGATGGCTCCAATGTTCCTGAGCTTGTCATTATGGCTAGGTATATTCAGGGGTACGGCGGGGCCTTGTCCCATCATAGTATTTGTCCAAACTCTAAGATGTCTGTATTCATATGTGGGATGGACTGGCTAGAGTTGTATTTACATTGTTGAACAGTGTAGACCCTTTTTGGGTGATTTATATTATGGCAGCCTTATCGATTTTGCCTTGGTTTTAAGAAAAAAAATTAGTGTTATTTATCTTCCGTGGTTTATTGTGTTGTATGAATAGAAGGGTGTTCAGGTAGGGCACCAGTCGCGGGCCCGAGGTCGGGGCGTGACATAACGCCCCGATAAAGTATATCTAAGACTCCAGAATGTGGGGGCCGAGCCCCTAAAAAATTCCACGCATGTTCCACCCTACGAGGACGGAACAACGTACTCATACCTATCACCCCATCCAGGGACCTATGATTAGACTGTAGATGGAGTAGATGGAGTACTGATAGATTCCCCAGACGAAGGTTGGGATTCATGGAGGTGTCTTATCTATATTAACAATTTTTAAATTAATAATTAATGTGTAATATTAATTATGTAATTCTTTATTGAAAAACTAACTAATATAATAGTAATGATATTTTTAATCATAAACTAATAATGTTTAATCTTAGACTAAGGATTAACTATTTTTAATTAATCATTATACTAACTACAATTAACTAACTAATATAATATTAATGATAGTTTTAATCATAAACTAATGTTGTTTAATCTTAGACTAAGGATTAACTATTTTTATTTAATAATTTATAATTAATCATTATACTAACTACAATTAACTAACTAATATAATATTAATAATATTTAATCATAAACGAATGATGTTCAATTCTAAACTAACGATGTTCAAGCCTAAACTAGGAATTAACGATTTCAAGTAGTAATTGATGAATAATTAGAAAAATAATTAGCACATTAATAATTAACATGAATTAAACAATTGTATAAATAAATCAAGAAGTACATAATTAACAAATAAAAATATTATTAGGAAATTAGTCTTGTTCGCGAAAATTTCGATTCTGCTATTAATGTTCCTCATATTATGTCTGATCAAATAATTAATAACTAATTAACAATTAATTAACAATTAAGAGGTTATTAACTAATTAACAACTAAACAACTAATTAACACTTAATCATGCTTAGATAAATAACTAATCTCCTAAGCGACTAAACAACTAACCTAATTAGGATAACAATTAAGTAATTAATTAAAAATTAATTAATTAATTCATAAACAACTAAACAATAAATTAAAAAATAAAATTAAAATTAAATAGAGGGGCTGCAAAACAGGGGTCACGCAACCCCTATTGCGCACAAAATTTGGGCGAAAAACAACAATTTTTTGAAATTCGAAATTAATATAGTTAACAATGTAATTCGAAAGTTCTATCAAGATTGAAATTTATTTTTTGAGTTTTGGAATCGACTTCTATGTCGCTTTATTCTGAAATTCGAGCTTCGGTTATTGTTCCTTGATTTGAATATACCGAGAATCTTGACTTTCGGGTTGAAATAAAAATCAAAAACGATATTTTTGATACGTGGGACTTTAAATCTTGGCCTCTAATGATATTTTTTGTATTTTAAAAATAGGGCAGTGGGGGACCGATGGGAAAGATCGATTGGTTTATGAAAAGTATTTATTGCGTAATAAATTCTAGGGTGCCGATGGTGGTCAGCCCACCAGTCGGGTTTGGCGGGATCGGGGCGAAGTCGGGAGGAGAAGATGGGCGGTCGAGTGGGCGAGCCGCGGTCGAAGCGGGCACTGGCGAGTCGGTGAGGCGAACTGGCGGGTCGGTCGGGCGGGACCATCTGCGTGTCGTCCGGTCCCGATCCGTTGGGTAAGTCGGGGACGGGACGGGCGGGACATTTTTTTTTAATTTTTTTTCACTAAATTAAAAATACTAAATTACTAACAAAGTAACATTAACATATACTTGTCATATAGTCATATACATATAGTCATATACTATAATATTATAGACTTATAGTATTATAATTATAGTATTATACTCATATATATAATATATTTATAAAGTATAAACTATAAAGTATAAACTAAATAATTAAACAAAGACAAGAATAGTGTAAAAAAAACATCCCAAGGCTGTTTTTGTGTCTCTTATATTATTAATTATTTCATTGAAATATACAAGATTCAAAATTACAAGTTTACAACATTGTAGTGTACTGTTGTTGAAAAAAATTGCAAAAGACATAGAAAAATTAAAAAATTAAAAAATTGCAATGAAATAAATTACCAATTTGAAAATATTTTTTCTAGTTTCTTTATAATTTCTTGTGGTTCTTCGGTTGGAATTGGTATATCTTGGTCAAATTGTTCCACGTCGCTACTCATGTCTTCAGATAAAATGTCGTTGTAGTTGTCGTCTTCTTCTTCGTTAATCTCTGGTTGTGCGCCTCGCCCGCTCCGCTCGTATCCAATCTCTGAATAAACCGCCATCTCCAAGCTGTCTCCGGCTAATGAGTGTCTGTGCTCTCCTATTTGAAATCTGCCTGCAGAAAAAGCGCTTTCAGAAGCGATTGATGACGCTTGAATGTTCAAAATATCTCGGGCCATCATTGAAAGTGTCGGAAATGTCCTCTCATTCTGCATCCAATATTTCAGCAAGTCTTCCTTTCCTTCTTCATTGATAACTGCTTGGTAAGGTAAATTACCCTGCAAAACAAAAACATCGAACTCGCTAATTTGGTTAGCATTGTTACCACCGCACATTCTATTTCTGAGGCTTTCAATAGAATTAATACTAGCCACAGAAACAACATGTCTTTTTTTAGGCTGTGTTGAAGAAGAAGATGGTACAAAAGTCGGTTGGTTACTAGCACTTTCTTGCTGGTAATGCCGATATATTTTTTTGCATTCATCTTCTACGCTATTCAACTTCTTCTAGCGTTAGTTCAATAGGTGGCACAACATTTAAATTTTTGGGAGTTGGAGGTGGTAGTACGTCCATACAGGTATAAATATTTTCAATAAGACTTTTACAACCCTCTATTTTAATAGTCGGGTTTAATCTGACACCAATAATATAAATAGGGAATAGGAATAAAATATTTCTTTAATTTCATAAACATTTTTTAATAGTGCATTATAAGCGAGTTTTCCATATATTCTTTAAGAAGTAAAAATATTATAGCTATATAAAACAACATAGTTGAAATAGTAGGATAATATAAAGTAGAAAATTATTTTGTTGCTCGTTGAAAATTTTCTAAAAATACAATAAGTTTTCTAATTTTGTCCCAATCATTATCCACAATCATATCATTTGGATTTTGATTATGAGCGTTAAAAAATAAAGTAATAGGTTTTCTATAGTCATAAGCAACAACTAGTTGGTCATATAAAGAATTTCACCTAGTTGGTACTTGTTCGGGAATTTTTCTGTAAGATAGTCCACAATCGTGACAAGTTTTTTATATTCTTTTCTCTGTTGAATTCTATTATTTTTAAAAATAAAGTGTATAGCAAATTGTATTTTTTCAAGAATATCTTGAAAAGTGAAAGACCATCCTTTACAACTAAGTTATAAATATGACACGCACATTTGATATGAAAATGTTTTGGAAAAGACGGAGTTAAAACATCTTTTAAAATACTAATAGCAGAATTGTTAGAAGATGCATTATCTAATGTAATACTCATAACTTTATCAGTTATTCCGTAATAATCGCAGACTGAATAAATATTTTCTGAAATAAACTCACCAGTGTGCCTACTATCTATATATCTATATGCTAAAATACGTTTTTGCATAGACCATTTATAATCTATCCAATGACAAAGTTCAGTTAAATAATCATGGCCGTTAGTACTACGACTTATATCAGAAGTTAGAGCGACTTTGCAATTTAAATGATATAATGCATAACGTAAATACTGTTGATATTCATGTGCAAATTTAAATACATCTCTTTTAACAGTTGATCTAGGAAAACCTTTATAAGCAGGATTATACATATCTTTAATATAATGAATAAAACCAGGAGATTCAGGAAATGAAAAAGGCAAACCCTCCACAGCAACTAATTTTGCTAGTGCTTCCCTATCTTTATGTTTATCGTATTTAGGGCCTACAACTCCCCCCGTCATAGGGTTAATTTGACACTGTACTTTGCCCGGGACAGTATGTAAACATTGTCCCGATTGAGAGGACGCTTGCTCACCATTTTTTTCAATCATGTATTGGGCATGCAAGGCTTTGTGTTTTTGCAATAGGTGTCTTCCTAAACCCCCCGTCCCACCACGACCTTGTCCAGTTTTAAAAGAATAAACATTTTTACAAGTTTTACATACAGCTACTTGATTCGGTACGTCCCTGTCAAAATATTTCCATACAACTGATTTTAATGGTCGTTTTATCGGACCTCGTCTCATAGTAGGGGGGATAAGAGGCATTTCACTAGTGGGTGTATCATCATCTTCATTAGTAGGTGTATCATCATCTAGAGTGACATCTAAATCAAAGTCTTCTTCATTTTGAGAAAATACATGGTCGTCAAGATCATATGGTATTTCAGGAAACTGTTCACGATCTATAAAATCATTTTGTCTAGGAATAGCTGGAATACTAGAAGAAGTACCCTTGTCCTTGTTACCCCTACTACTACTAGAAGAAGCCTTACCCTTACCCAACATACTTCTTAATCCTTTCATTTTAATTATGTTAATAAATAGTTAAAGACTTAAAGATAATGAAATTAAATGTGCTAAATGAAATAAAGACAAAATAATAATTTAATGAGAGAGCAGATGTACCAAGCAGACGTGAAGTCGGCGTGTAATCGAAGGTTGAAAATTGAAACTTTGCTCGATAGATAATCCTCAACTAGTTGCCAACTTCACGATTCTCAAATTAATAAATAGATTGAATATGTAGTAGACAATGATGTTGTATAGAGATTAGAGAATAGAGATTGATTGATTGAGAGATTAGAGAGTAGAAAGATTTGTGAAAATAATAAGAGGAAATGAAGTATTTATAGTTGGGAAATTAGGTTAAAGTGTAAATATAATAACTTAGGGTTAAAAATAAATATAAAGGGTAGGGGTTGGGGAGGAAGCCAAAAATGGTCGTTGTCAACTACGAAATGTAAATAGTCGTTGGACAATGGCTATTTTGCAAAGGAGGGGCGGGGCGGGTCGGGGCGGGATCGGGGCTGGCGAGTCGGGTCGGGCGGGACCATACTGTCATGCCGGTTCGAGCCCAGGTCCCTTTTTTTAAGCGGTGGGTGAGTGTCGGGTCGGCGACCATCGCGACCTATTAAATTCATGCTTGATAAGATTAACGATGTTGTTATTATTAAGTTTTATTGCACAGAAATTTTCTGCACAAAAGATAGTAATGCACCATTTCTTTTTTGGAATATTTCGAATTAAAAGCCCAATTTTTGGGTCATTTAAGTTGCGGACTCGTAATAAAAGAGCGTGTGTTCCCTATCTTCTCTTAGCCCTTTTACACTTACACCAACAACAACAACATACCCAGTGAAATCTCACGCCGTGGGGTTGGGAAGGGTAAAGTATACACAGACTTTACCTCCATCTTGGTAGGTAGAACGGTTGTTTCTGGAAGACCCTCGACTCAAGACAAAGCATAATCACAAGCAAGACAATCAAAATAAAGCACGAGTAAACCAAGAGTAACGGTCAGAGTCACTCAGATAAGGAATTAAAGCAATATATAGTGCATTCGAACAAAAGAGAGTAGTAGCTAACACAACTAAATAAGCTAAATAAAATACACTAAAGAACACATATCAACATAAATCAAACTACAGTGAATTATAAAACAATAATGTGTCTATAAGTGTGATAGCCTAATCGGGCCTATAGTAATAGCATTACAATTATTAATTTGTAAGCATAAGTATGACAACGCTCGAGTACCTACTACTCTTATACCCTAATCCGTGTCCTCCACAACTCTATCTAAAGTCATGTCTTTAGTAAGTTGCATCTGAGCCTTATCCCGTCTAATCACCTCTCTCCAATACTTCGTCCTATTTTTACCTCTCCTGAACTCGTCCATAGTCAACCTTCGCACTGGAGCATCTGTGTCTCTCCTCTGCACATGTCCGAACCATCTCAATCTCGCTTTCTGCTCCTACTTTCTCCCGGATATCATCATTTATAATCTTATATATACTTAAAATTCCCACACATTCATTTCAGCATACTCATTTACGCAACTTTCATATTCTGTATGTGTGAAGTGGCTCCGGCCTATCACACTTGCAAAAAGAAAATACTAGTAAAAAAAGAAGGAAAAAGGTCCGAGTTACCGACCCATTGCATAGGGAGACCTTAAAAAACCAAAATGAAATAACAAAAGTGGTGTCGTCTGCTCTCTATTCGGAGCTGTGATCGTCTATAAGGTATTCGATCCACTTTTTTACTCTTCCTAATTCATTTAAGCTCACATCCACTTATGTTGTTTTTTCATTACTCAATTTTGCTGATTTGAGTGGCAATTGATTTAGATCTGCCAATTCCAATTTGATCGTTTAGTTATACATCTGACTTCTAATACGGCCGAATTCTCATTTTGAATTATTCTATGGCCCATTTTCTGCTCTTTAAAATTCGCCAAAGGGATGATCTTGGATCATGCCCTCCCAATTCGGGGTGGGGTTTGGGGTGGTAGTGCAAATAGTTTAGACTGCTGGTGGCTTAATTGAGAAAATTTAAACATGATGGTGCTGTTTTTGTTCTTTCCCCTTTCGTTTTGTTTTAAGGGGTTGGGTTGAAATTTATAGTTGTTGTGTTCTATTGATTCCCAAAATGCTGAAGTCAAAGCTCAGTGTTTATGTTTCTTAGAACTTCTATGGACAGGATGTTCTAGAGTTAGGACGATAGCTTGCAAATTTCTTGCTCGAAAAAGTCCAATGTAATTGCCTAGCAGAATGATCAAGTACTTAACCTAGCGTTTTGTCGTTGCACTCCTATTATAAGTTGGTTTATTTAATGTCGAAAGATCCAAAGAAGAAAGGCTTGATTTTGAGGACTCTCAAGTGGAGAAATAGGAATAAGCTGCTCTGTGTATGGTTTTGAAGTGTCGTGCTTTATATAGATAAGAAATTCCTTATTGCATGGGATGTGGAAAGATTTTTTCATTTGCATAGAACTCCATGTTTATCACAACAGACTTGGATTAAATTACTGTGTAAGCATCCAACTGTGTGGTGTTATTACACACTAAGAAATGCATCTATATTTACTGGATATCTGTGTATCCATCCTGTTACATTCTCCATCTTCTATGACAAGTGACTATCTTTGCTATGGACAAATTAACTATTTTTCTGAAGTTTCTTTCTTGATGTCTTGATGTTGGTGGTCATATAGTTGTGCTATGAACTTGTCAGGTTTTTTGACCTTTAAGTCTTAGTTTGACATCCACATTTATCAGCATAAACGAGATACAGAAAGTGTCTTTCATTCTTTGCAATCTCACTTCATTGTTTTACTTATCTCTATCTACTTAAAATTGTTGACTGTAACCACATCAAAAACTTATTTCTTCTCAGGGGAACGGTTTGGCCAAGCAGCTGCTTGATTCATAGTTTTTTTCCCCATTCATTTCCAACAATTGAAGTGAACTGAATCATAAGTTAAACTATGATGGGGTGCCTTAATCAGCAGAGTGAAGTCAATACTCCAATTTCAGGTCCCAAGGTTTATCCTATAAAGCCTTCCAGAGGTGCCTTAGAATGTATGGTAAATTCAGAAATTGGTGCTGTTTTAGCCGTGATGAGGAGGAATGTTAGGTGGGGATTTCGTTATGCTGCTGAAGATGATCAACTGGAGTATTCCCTCATCCAATCTTTCAAGGAATTAAGGGAAAAAATATTCACATGGCGACACGAGTGGAACAGTGTTGATCCACTTCTGTACCTTCAGCCTTTCTTGGATGTGATTCAATCTGATGAGACTGGTGCACCAATAACTGGTGTTGCATTGTCATCTGTTTACAAGTTCTTGACTCTTGGAATAATCGAATCAGCTGACATGAATGTGGACAAAGCTTTGCATCAGATAGTTGACACTGTGACAAGCTGCCGCTTTGAAGTGACTGATCCTGCCTCTGAGGAAGTGGTGCTGATGAAGATACTTCAAATTCTTTTGGCTTGTATGAAAAGTAAGGCATCAAAGAATTTGACCAATCATCACGTATGCAACATAGTAAACACTTGCTTCCGATTGGTTCATCAAGCAAGTGCTAAAAGTGAACTGTTGCAGAGAATCGCACGCCACACGATGCATGAATTGGTTAGATGTATCTTCTTTCACCTGCCTGACATTGAAAGCAATGTGCGCGCTGGCCCAGAGGTAATTGAGATTGCGTTTTTCTCAGTACCCCTGTATTGGTTACTTGGAGTTTGGATAATCACTTCATGTGCGTATAATTTTTCGACAGGCAATTACATGAAGCACTGTTTCACATATGCAGCTTATTTTCTTTACATTTTATTATGCATTTACTTAGAACTTTTTACCACATCAGTTTCTTTCAGAGGATACTGTTCAGGGTAAAGACTGTCTAGCAAATAACCAACTATTATGTAAACGGAATTAATTAATTGTTGATCAATTATCATACAATCCTTATCTAACAAGAAGTTGCAGAATCCAAACCCAGAGATGCTAAAGAATAAAGATTACTCTTTAAAATCCAATGCAATTGTCATAAATGGGGCTCTATAACCTGAGCTTAGAACGGTTTACACTTTGAGTCTTGTGAATTTTCTGTATGGCTTACAATTCAGCCTGTACGGTAATCTAGACCTAAGCCCAAGCTGATAAATTTAGACATATAGCAGTTTACTAACCATGTCGGGGACTTGGATGGTTTGTGTCTTGATAATTTTGTGAACTCTAAGTACGTCAGCCTAGGGTTGATTGACTATTAGACATTTGGTTTCTTAAGTTCTTAAAACTTGAATACCAGTATCACCTTCTTGTATATTGCGATTCATAAAGACATTAACTTTCTTGCAGGCTGGCAAGAAACAAGAAGACAATGGATGTGTTAGTGTAGAATCCACTGGAAACTCACCATCTGCTGCTGTTACTTCAAATGTATCCTCAGTCACTTTGGTGGGTGTAGGGGATGAAACAACAGATGAGAAAACTAGGAAAATGGATATAGCTTGTAATGGAGAAAACTCAATGATGGATCCTTATGGGGTCCCCTGCATGGTGGAGATATTTCATTTTTTATGTTCTCTTCTGAATGTGATGGAGTCCATTGAGATCAGTTCAAGATCCAACCCTATAGCGTATGAAGAAGATGTCCCACTATTTGCTCTGGGTTTAATAAATTCAGCCATAGAACTAGGTGGTGCTTCTTTTGGAAATCATCCCAAGTTATTGGCTCTGATACAGGAGGAATTGTTCCACAATCTGATGCGTTTTGGTTTGTCAATGAGTCCTTTAATTCTTTCGACAGTTTGTAGCATTGTTCTAAATTTGTATCATCATATGTGTTGTAAGTTAAAGTTACAGTTTGAAGCCTTTTTCTCTGGTGTTTTACTGAGGATTGCCCAGAGCAAGCATGGAGCATCTTATCAACTTCAGGAGGTTGCCATGGAAACACTTGTTGACTTTTGCAGACAGCATATGTTCGTGGTAGAAATGTATGCAAATTATGATTGTGACATATCCTGCAGCAATATTTTTGGAGAACTTGTCAACCTGTTATCAAAAAGCACCTTTCCAGTTAACAGCCCAGTTTCAGCTCTAAATACTCTTGCACTGGAAGGTCTAATTGCCATGATTCAGGGTATGGCCGAGAGAATAGGCCAGGATTCATTAATTTCAGAACAAGGTTCATTTAATCTCGACGAATATAGACCATTTTGGGTAGAAATGTGCAAGGACTACAATGATCCTGATCAGTGGGTTCCTTTTGTCCATAAGATGAAGCAAATAAAGAAAAAGTTGTTGGTTGGAGTTGATCACTTTAACCGTGATCCAAAGAAGGGTATGGAATTTCTCCAAGCGGTGCATCTGTTACCTGATAAACTTGACCCAAAAAGTGTAGCATGTTTCTTTAGATTTTCAAATGGTTTGGATAAGAATCTTGTTGGGGATTTCTTGGGAAGTCATGAAGAATTTTATATTCAAGTGCTTCATGAATTTGCAAGGACATTTGATTTTCGGAATATGAACCTAGACACTGCCTTGCGAATCTTTTTGGAGACGTTTAGATTGCCTGGAGAATCACAGAAAATACACAGGGTGCTTGAAGCGTTCTCTGAAAGATATTATGAGCAGTCACCAGATGTTCTGGTTAACAAAGATGCTGCACTCGTGTTATCATATTCACTTATCATGCTGAACACGGATCAACACAATACCCAGGTCAAGAAGAAGATGACGGAGGAAGATTTCATCCGCAACAACCGGAGAATAAACGGAGGAAATGATCTCCCTCGAGAATTTTTGTCTGAGCTTTTCCATTCCATCTGTGAGAATGAGATCCGGATTTCCTCAGATCGAGTTGCTGACACCCAATTGCTGGCACCAAGCCATTGGATTGGTCTAGTCCACCAATCGAAGCAAACTTCCCCGTTTATTGTCTGTGATCATGGACCTTATCTTGATTATGATATGTTTTCTGTGCTTTCTGGTCCGACAATTGCTTCCATCTCAGTGGTTCTTGGTCAGGTGGAGCAGGAAGATGTCTGGCAAACATGCATTGATGGGTTTCTTGCCATTGCCAAAATTTCAGCCTCCTATAGCTTTGATGATGTGTTGGATGATTTAGTAGCATCTCTTTGCAAGTTCACAACTCTTTTGCTTCCATCATATACTGATGAGTTTATTGTAACATTTGCCCAAGATAATAAAGCTAGACTGGCCACTTTAGCTGTCTTCACAATAGCAAACAAGTATGGGGACCATATTCGTTCTGGTTGGAAAAACATCCTGGACTGCATTTTGAGCTTGCATAAATTTGGCCTTCTTCCTACTCGTCTTTTTAGTGATGCTGCTGATGACGTGGAGTCTACTTCTGATGCCGACAATGGCAAACCTGCTGCTGTTTCCCCATCAGCACCTCATGTGCCTTCATTGGCTCCATCAAGGAAATCATCTGGCTTAATGGGCCGATTTAGCCAACTGTTATATCTTGATGCAGAAGAACCAGCGCCTCAGCCAAATGAAAAACAGCTTGCCGCCCGTCAGCAGACTCTTCAGACTATTCAGAATTGTCACATTGATAGCATCTTTGCTGAGAGTAAGTTTTTGCAAGCAGAGTCCCTTTCACAGCTTGTTCGGGCCGTTGTGATGGCTGCGGGCCGGCCTCATAAGGGAAATATCTCTCTAGAAGATGAAGAGACTGCAGTATTCTGTCTAGAGTTGCTGATTGCAATCACAATAAATAACCGGGATAGGATAATGCTTCTTTGGCAGGTTGTTTATGAGCACATAGCAAGTGTTGTCCAATTAACAACAATGCCTTGTACTTTGGTAGAGAAGGCTGTTTATGGTCTGCTTCGCATATGCCAAAGGTTACTTCCTTACAAGGAAAATCTCACAGATGAGCTCCTCAAGTCACTGCAACTCGTCTTAAAGCTCGATGCAAGGGTCGCCGATGCTTTTCTTGAACAGATAACCCAGGAGGTGATGCACCTTGTCAAAGCAAACGCTATGCAGATACGATCTCATATGGGCTGGCGGACAATTATATCTCTGCTTTCTATTACAGCTCGGCATCCTGAAGCTTCTGAAGCAGGATTTGAAACACTATCATTCATCATGGCTGATGGGGCCCACCTATTGCCTGCTAATTACATCCTTTGTTTAAATGCGGCCAGTCACTTTGCTGATTCCCGCATTGGAAATGTTGATCAAGCTGTGAGATCCTTAGACCTGATGGCTGGGTCACTTGTTTGTCTTGTTAGATGGTCTCACAAGACAAAGGATGCTCTGGGGCAAGAGGCTGCTATAAAAATGTCTCAGGATATAACTGAGATGTGGTTGAGGCTGGTACAGGGACTCAGAAAGTTTTGTTTGGATTCAAGAGAAGAGGTGCGTGGTCATGCCATCTTGATGTTACAGAGGTGTTTGACAGGAGTTGAGGGGATTCACATTTCAACTGATCTGTGGTTGCAATGTTTTGATCAGATGATCTTTACAATGCTGGATGAATTTTTGGAACTTGCACCACAAGGTTCCATGAAGGATTACAGGAGCATAGAAGGAGCAATTTTTCTGTCTCTGAAGCTCATGTTCAAAGTGTTTCTACAGTCTTTGCAGCATCTCTCACAGTTGCCATCCTTCTGCAAACTGTGGTTAGGGTTATTGGATCATACTGAAAGATGCATGAAGATGAAATTCAAAGGTAGACGGAGTGAGAAGATCCCAGAACTCGTCCCTGAACTCCTAAAGAACACTCTACTTCTCATGAAAACTAGTGGAATTCTGGTACCAAGTGATCCTGTAGGAGGGGACAGTTTCTGGCAGCTAACGTGGTTGCATGTGCACAAAATATGCCCATCCCTTCAATCAGAAGTTTTCCCTTCTAGTGAATTGGAGCAGTTGCAAAAAGATCACATCCAAGCTGGACGTAGCCCTCTATCAGAGGGAAGTGTTCTAGTCTCACCTAGTTAAAGCACATCTTGAAGATTCATCATGTTGACAATGCTTTCATTTGGTGAAACTGACATTCTTTATCAGCGCCGTCATTAGCATGGTGAGAAGATATATTGTGCAGCAGAGAATGTATCAGGTGTTAGGCGAAACACGTCCATTGAAGCACAAGCCGCAACCTGCTGGGGCAAAGCTGGTTCCTGGTTCCTCTGGTTTACAAGTTGTGATATCTCCATTCTGAATGCTACATGGTGTTTTACATTAAAAGAGCCTAGTTGGCTTTCGAAGGAAGATTAGGGAGGGGGGTTGCCTCGTGCAATTTTGTGCTTCTGTAGCAGTCACTGCACTTTAAGTTTGATAACTTGGTTGTTACCATTTTGGCTGTACAATATTGGCTATACTACAAAATAGTGATTGATATTTGATAGTATGATACAGTCAGTTGATACATAGGGTATCTTGCAAATTATATGGTTCAGTTATAAGATATAGATTGCTGATATTGGTTAGTGCGCAAGGTGTCTGTTCTTAAAATGTTTAGTGCAAGGCTCTACTGAAAACATGGATATAAATACAGCATATACAAAGTAATATCAAGACTAGTCTAATACTCTAATTTTGGTCCGAGGATGAGATCCTACGGAAGGGATCATTGATATGTTCTACAAGTTTGGATCTTCCCTCATCTTTTATAGTACGAGTGTACGGCCTTAAATATTACTCTCGACTCAGAAGTGTTTGGTGCTAGTTTTGTCAAGTTCTTTTGCTGTCTAATTTACTGAACTAGCAAGGATTTAAACAGTATGCATGTGATTTTGACGTTAAAAGTATCAATTTTGGCAAATTACCTACGAAATAGATCAATCCGGTTGTGTAAGTAGTGGAAGTCAAAGTTCATTTAGAAGCTCTATTTGGGCAACTATAACTGAGTTTCTATTTCCTTTCGACACTCAGTTTTGCTCACATTAATGGAGTAAGTTTATCTAGTGGGCAACAACACAACCTACCCCTTCATATATTTCTGATTTTGAAAACATTTTTAGCACAATGAATCTGCATTTAAAGCAACAACAAAATCTGCATTTAACATTTAAAAGGGATGAAACGGAACTTTATAGAGGTGTTAGGGAAGAGGACACCACTAAACACCTCATGACGGATTCAATGCTAGACATAAAGGGCCAAAAGGAGGAGGAGGGTGTATCTGAACTCCACTTTCTAACAAAGTTCAGATGTAGGTCAATTCTTGCCCCATGTCGTGGGATTTCACTGGGTATGTTGTTGTACATTATGGCTTTAGCATTCACTGAGCACATCTAAGCAAAAATGAAAGTGTATGGATTTATATCCTTCTCTGTACCGAGACATTTCAGTCTAGCACCACAAAATGTAAAGAAAAAGAAAAGGGTAGACTACTCAGGTACACAGAGAGCACCAAAATTGGCAAGTTTGGAGTGATAATTATGTTTGATACAACTGTTGCTATTTCACTGACGATAACGACAGTGGATTTTAACCACTCTAGCAAGCTCTGTCACCTATATTGAAAGCCCCAATTTCTGAATCTGGATTTTGTAGAGTGCTTATCTTTGTAGATGTTCAACTCATGCAGCATCAAAAAGCCCTGCAACAGCTCAACCTCATTGAGCAATCTGACTTCTCATTACTTTCAGTACAGCCTTCAACATCTCTAAAAACTGCTCAATAGTTTGGATTTGAGCATCAACGGCATCACAAGTACTTGCGCAGTCCTGGTTGTACATGTGGTAAACCATAAGTTTCACGTACGGCAATTAGCAGTTAATGTCAGTCCATAAAATGAACTTGAACATTATTTAAGTTAAAATACGAACATCTATGGCATCTTCCAGAGCCTTCTTCCTTGCCCTGGTATTTGCAACTTCAAGAGCTCGGCTTCTTGCCAAAAGAACCTGCAGGTCAACATTATTTTCAGCCTAAATCAAAGAAAAAACTAAATGGATGACTGGCGTAAATGTCGTCAATAAGCAGAATTTAATATTAATACCATCTTTCCACGGAACATGGCCCTCTTGAGAATCAGATAAGAAGCATTCAATATCTCTGCATTCTGCAGTACCGGCATGTTTAGCAATAATCCAAGCAGAAATTCGACCATGTAATAGAGAAGTAACCTGAAGTTACTAAAGGCCTTAATTTATTTTTATAAGGAGAGTATAACTATTTTTTCAGTCCTTTTACGATAATCTTGATAGCCTGAAGCTACTAAAGGCGTCAGATTGCACAACACAGATAGAACTTGTTGATATCCCCAAAACAGGAATTGTATACCTCTCTTATTGCGTTGAAAGCAGATGGATTTCCTGTCTGTAAACACCTACATAACATCCCAGCAGGCTGCCAGAATGATTCATGAATACCAGAAAGCTCAACCTGATCAAATGCCACGGCTTTTAAGATGTCAGAATCATGAGCAAGTTCCTTGAACAGTCTGCAGCTGTGATGAGGAAATCAGGATCAGAAGTAACATAATCTGCAAGATAACCACAAGAGATATGCAGACACCTTTTACTAGACCCCTTCCGATGTTGTAAACGGGAGAACCACAAACACCCATAGGACACGTGTTGGGTCATATTAGGCAGAAGTTGAATGAATAGAAAAGGACATAGAAGTCAAGGTAAATAAAGTAATCAGTTATCTAGAATTAATAAACCTATGAAAACAAGAAAGAGATTTTGGGAATGAATACTTACACTGACATAGTCCGGGAAAGATTTCCAGCTCCGTCAGGTGATACGGCAACATGATACATAATGTGTTTCAACACATCAAAGTTCAAATCTGTTAGTTTAGATTGCTTCAAATCTGTTATTTTAGATTGCCTTTGCCTCTTCCGCTTCATAACTGCTGAAATAAATTCAAGAAAGTTAATGAGTCTTCATTGCTTAACCTCTTTTGATTCTTTTTATTGGAAGAGAATAGCAGAAGAAGGACTCGCAATATTCCTATCAAATCCAGCTACTGCTTCCATGAAATCCGACCCAATAGCCCCAGATTGGCTGCAGCCCAGTAGAAAGAGACAAAATTCAAGAATTCCAAAAGGCTCAGTTTAAACTTTAAAGCTATAAGCCCATTATGTGGAATTGCAAGATAATGTCGAGCAAAATAAGATAAGTGACTGATGCTGTTAGAAAACTGTAAAGCTTCTTCACTTATGTAAGCATCACTTCACACCATAAGCAGCATCCAAACATCAGATGAAAATAAAGAATATTAAAGTTCGCTAATGAATAGCTTCGAGCTTGGGAAAAATGAAGATTGAAAGTGGAACTTGTTAAAGGGCTAATCTGAACAAGATCAATTAAACACTCGCATCTGCTGGATTGCAAGAATGTAGAAGCAAGATGGAGAAAGATCATTTTTTTTAAGGAGAAAGACCAAAATTTTAGAGCTTGACCAGTGGCGGAGGCTGAATTTGGGTTCGAAATATGATGAAGTAAATGCGCGGAAATTAAAGGATGATAAATGAGGCGGGCGGGGCAGGAAGGGCAAGCCTAACCTTAACCCACTAATTTTAACTCGCCTTATCATGCCCCGCTTCCTACTTTTGGCGTATTCTATGGAATCATCTTAAAATTTCTTGCACTTTTTTCTTTCACTTTGCAGTTTTCTACTTTTTTTTCCTTCCGAATTAACAGTAGATGAGAGAGAAACATTAATAAGGAAGGAAATAAAAATAGATTCCTCATTTAGGGTGATCTAATCTTATAATATATATTCTTATAAACAGTAAGGAACTTTCTAGATATGCCAAAAATTGTAATAAAAACTGTTATGTCTAAAAATAATTCAATAATCATGCCAATTATGCATATAACTCTATGAATGTGATGTATCGGGTAAGAATTTCTGTAATATTCCAATGCGCGAAAGATGTGGGCCAAAGCTAAAAAAAGCGAGAAACTGGTAGCAACCGAGAATCGAACCCACGAACTTGAGAAGAATATGATGTCACCTTATATATGAATTGTAATTTTTTTTTTATATATAAAATGTAATTATCCGGCGAACCTCCTTCCGCCACCCTGACTCCGCCCCCTGAGCTTGATATCCTAGTTTTCAAGACTTAGCCTCTCTCTTCGAAGTAGCAGTTTAACAATTGATGTTTCACAATCTTCTGCCTAATTTAGAAACTAAAAAGAATGTAACAGCATAGTCCAAGTTCAAATAGACTGCAATTGATAGAAAAGATTCACATAGCCAACCCTTGAACTAGTTCAAGATTGAGGCGTAATTGTTTCTGAACCGTGCATATTCCACATTCCATGTTAGATAAACTTAGAAATCAACACATCCACCCCAAAATTGAAAACCCGATATAAAAAAAAATGAAACTTTTAGGGTTATTAAAAAAAGACAACCTAATGCAACCAAAAACCTAAACTTGAGCTATGGGATATACCCAGTTTATACTTTATGCCATTAAAAAAATCGTTTTTTTAACACCCAGATAATACAGGCGAAATCAATTAATAAACCCCAATTTAAAAATCAACCAAATTGGAGTAGTGAGCATAGAAAAGAAGAGACAAGATACCTCAAAACTCACTAGTGCAGCAAAAATAGTCGCTTTAAACACCGATGGATAAAGAATCTCCGGCGTGTATAGGCGGTAGCAATAGAGTGAATATAAAGTATCAGATATTTATGTCGACGGTGGACGGCGGAGATAGACGGCGGAGTTATGAGGATGGTACGATGATGACGGTGCAAACCATGACTCAGTCTTCTCAGCCTTTTCACATTCTGTTCTGCCAGGAAACAAATACTTAGGTTTTTCTTTCAAATATAACTTTAAAAATCAATATGAATAATTTAAATTGTTCAATTATGTTAACTTTTTCCAGTACTATTATGTTACATATATAGAAAACAAATAAAATATTCTATTCATGTTACACCTTAATATGATTAGTAAGGAAATGTTTGACCCTAATTATTTATTCAAGTCTAATATGATAGATTCAATCAATTAAAAAAATAGATTCATTCAACTACTTTTATTTTAATTATGAGTGTATTTTTTTTCTTTTTATATATGCTTTGATATTAAACTGAGTAGGCTAAGCTTGACGAAATACATCTGTATTTTATTTTGATTCAATTCATCGTGATTTGAAATTAAAGTTGACTCGGCCTGAATCGGTTAAACTCAATCGAAATTATATTTAAATTTTAATTTAATTTAATCGTATAATTATTACTTTTTAAAAAAGGCAATCGTTGAATTCATGTAATAAGTAAGTAGGTAATTAATGTAATTATTAATAGCTTAATTTTTTGGATAATAAACTGTGAATATATTACTATACTCAACAAAAAGTGTAATACAAAGCTAACGAGCACCTAGGAATAACAATCACCTTCTAGGAAGAGTATTGTATCCTGCATACCTCAAACTAGAAAAAGAAAACCAAAATCATAATAACTAGTTATAAAGTGTGTGAATCCAATATTGACATCTCTTTGTAGCTCTCTTCCACTTCTGTACATATTATATCCTCTCTATGATTTTCTTTTGTATCTGTGTTGTGATCAAATTTGTATTTACAAGTATACTTCTTATTAGCGAATAATCTCCGAATATTTACAGTATATTTTATAATTATGATTATTGTATATATAAGGTAGCTTAAGATTCTTACCGTATTAAGAATCAACCTATGTACAATGTTAGCCGATTTCCAATTGTTCACCCATATGTACATGTTACAAGTAATATAGTCTTGTAAGACCGAATATCGTCCTCAGATACTGGTTTCTAATTACCGAACATCTATTCTAGGTTATCTATTTGGCAAACGATAAGTTGATTTGGTTTTTATCTAACACTAGTAGAGTAATTTCAAGAATTAAACTAAATTATTGAGGTTTAATCAGTTATGAAGGAATTAGGACTTCCAATATCCTCAATTATCCACTCTTTTCAATCCTTAATGCAACTAGAATGACTTTTTCTTCTATGTTATGATAGCGGTTAACTAGATTGTCTTATATTTCGGTTAGGATATATAATCGTTCAACCCCAGTGCAGAAACCTTCTATATTTCTATGATAGGTTTTACCACATATGAGGATTAAGAACAATAACCTACAATGCTACACAAGTATCGGGGTACTTTCGTCCGCGATTTTAAAATATGTCTATTCAATTACAGCATATTCAAATCCCTCCTCTCGGTTCTTGATTCGAAATCATATAGATTATGATAATTAGTGATCAGTTAACTATCAAACATTCATACCAATATTGAATAAATCTTAATTAAGTGAAGAAGAAACCAAACTAATGCATTAATTCATGAATAAGAGTTTCAAGTGATTCAATAGGAAAACTCTAATAAAGTGTTTAGCTTCTAGCCATAGACATGCTAAGAACTAATACAAATCCACATGAACTGAATTAAAAATAGAGAAAAGAAAAAGAAATAATTAGAACTAATGTCTCCAATTGTAGCCGCCAAGGTTGTGATGTGTTATGTATCCGGTGTCTACCCTAAAATATGTCTCAAGGGTTTAAATATGCTGCAAAAATCGTGTGCTCTGGACCCTTCTCCCCCTGGCCAATTGTGCCTCGGATCGAAATTTACCACGTCAGCGTCGTGGGCCTGCATTATGGCGTCGTGGCGCCGAATGTTCTGCGGCTTCTCAAGATTTCTCGCATGATCCTGCGCTGGTAGCGCCCAGATGCTTTAAATGCGGATCGCCAATTTTCGTCCTTTTTGCTTCAGGAGCCTCCTTTTCTGCCTACTTTTCGCTTCTTTTCGCCATTTTGCCTTTTTGAACCGTTGTGACTCAAAAGAAAGAAAGACGACCCTAACACGACACTTATTTAAATGAAAATGGGGAAAATACTAACTAAAAATGACTCTAAAGCGTATACAAAATACGCCTAACAAATACCCCCAAACTTAACATTTGCTCGCCCTCGAGGAAAGATCAAAATAAAATCAAAGAAACAAAAACAAAAAGACTCAAAGACTCAAAACAAGCAGCTGCACAAGGTTACTTAGAAAAGTATGAATGTCAGTTGGGATAATATGCTAGAACATATATAGCATGAATATAACAATCTAGAATTTCAAATCAGATATTTCGCAAATTCATTTCAATCCCAACTAATGGAAGCATGAACACTAACCTATGCATGTCAATTTCATTTAGTTTTATGGGCCTGTTTATTTGCTATTCTCCACTAATCATAGACATACATTCTAGAGATCTTCAGGACTTTTCAGGGTTGTAATGTAGGCTTAGTCAGTTGTAGATAAAAGTTGGCATTTAGGCTCAAATTACGTACCATAAGCGTTTTTCTCATTCAACAATTTTGTCCTTCTTTTTGGTATTATTTTCCTTTCATACCTATCATTCTCTTCTTCTCTTTTTGAGAGCATGAAACACATTCACATAGGCACCCCAAACTTAAGCTTTTACATTTTTTTCATTGGGGTGCATCAATCTTTCACTCTTTTTTTATATTTCTTTTTCACTCTTCTTCATCCCAATTTTCAATTACTGCTTATGGCGCATAAGGTAATCATAGGGTGTCAAAGAAATAACTTATTTTAGGCTCAAAGGGGCTGACTAGGGATACAATTTATTGCAAGGTAGGTAATGAATGGTAAGAAGGGCTAACAAAAAAATGCGTGAATCATCTCCCTAAACATGTATATCTTAACTATTTCGCCTCAAATAACAAGCAAGCAGACTTTATAGACCTTTTTCACAATTGACAACACATAGGCTAAGCACAAAATATTCCAAATAATCAGATTTTCATGAATTTTTGGCATATCTAACTTAAGCACACAGATTTTAGCTTCTAGTTCCATTAAACGGCAAATTTAGATATGCCAAACGGCAAATTTAACTTAAGCACACAGATTTTAGCTTCTAGTTCCAAAAAATAAAATAAAAACTCCACCCAAACTTAAACGGCAAATTATCCCAAATGTGTAAGACTCAAAAATAAAATGGACGACTTACAGACAATAGAACAGCGGTTCAAAACGGTGGTGATGGCGGTGGATACTGTTCGTAGGAAAAATTCCCAGAGGCGTTGCGGCCCTGCACTGTGACGTCGTGGCGCTGAAACTTCTACAGCCTCTCAGGACATTCGGCGTTGCGGCCCTGCACTGTGGCGCCACGGCGCTACACCAATTTCATGTTTCCAGCATTTTTCTGTGCTTCATGTCCAATTCCCTTCACTCGTCATCACAACACAACCAAAAATACTGAAAGTGCGACTGTTCAATTTAAACTAATTGCATAATTTAAACATTGGGTTGCCTCCCAAGTAGCGTTGTCTCTAACGTCTTTTAGCCGGACGCAAGTCCTTTATTCAATCACTGGGGTAAATTTTCCCCACAATCCATCCATTTGAAGATCATTTTTCTCTTCTTTACTCTATTATTCTTTTTCACAGGATCAGGTTTAGCAAGATTTACTTCTTTTTCAGCTTTCATCTCATCAATATTTAATTCAGCACTCACACTAACCTGTGGGTTTACCGCTGTCGTAATGATCCCCCTACCTTTGGATTGTTCTCGATGAGCCGATGCGTCAGTTGTGCTCACAGCAAAGCATTTGTTGCTGGCCTGGGATTCAATGGTAGATTTGAAAACCTTGAACACCATCTCCTCTTCTTGGACCCTCAGTCTCAACTCTCCCTTCTCCACATCAATGAAAGCTCTGCCAATGGCTAAGAATTATCTTCCCAAAATGATAGGCATGTCTTATTCTTCCTTCATGTCGAGAATGAGGAAATCTGGTGGAAAGAAGAACTTGCCCACTTTGACTAGCACATCTTCCACTATACCTCGGGGGTGCACCACGGATCGGTCAGCAAGCTTCAGATTTACTGTGGTTGGCTTGGCTTCCCCCAAACCCAATATCTTGAACACAGATAGGGGCATGAGATTGATGCTAGCCCCTAAGTCACAAAGTGCCCTGTTGCATGTTACTTTGCCAATAGTGCAGAGCAGGGTGAAGCTTCCTGGGTCTTTCAGTTTAGGTGGCAACTTCTTTTGTAAGATAGCGTTGCACTTCTCTGTCAGCACTACTGTCTCATAATCTGTCAATCTCCTCTTCTTCCCCAAGATCTCCTTTATAAACTTAAAGTATGTGGGCATCTGCTCTAAAGCCTCAATGAAGGGGATGTTGATGTGAATTTTTTTAAATACCTCCAAGAACTTGAAGAATTGTTTGTCCATGGCCTTCTTCATCTACCTGATAGTAATTGTTCAACTCTCCCCTTAACTTTGCCGCCTTTGAAGGAGAGAAGAACTTTGCAAGAAACTTTTGGGCTAAATCCTGCCAGGTGGTGACGGAGTTGGAAGGCAGTGAGTTCAACCAGCTATTGGCTCTGTCCCTAAGTGAGAACGGAAAGAGCCTCAATCTAATGACATCGTCAGTAACACCATTGTACTTGAAGGTGGCATACAGCTCCAGAAAATTGGCAATGTGCATGTGGGGATCTTCAGACGGCAATCCCCCAAACTGTACTGTGTTCTGGACCATGCTCAGGATGACTGACTTGATCTCAAAGTTGTTTACCCCATTCTTTGGGAGCACGATGCGTATCATGCACAAGAATGGCGAGTAACATAGTCTCCCAAGCTTCTTTCCGCTGGAACCTGGACTGGCTCCCCTGCATTTTCAGGAACCTCATTGTTCGCCCCATTCTGATTCGGTTGGTTGTCCATGGTCACTAAATCAGAGATCCTCTTATTTCGCCTTTGCTTGTAAGTTTTCTCAATTTCAGGATTAAAAGGAACAAGTGTATCTGCTCCTCTTCTTCTTCGCATAAACTAAGTCTCTGAAATCGATCAAAATCAACAAACAAATTAAGGCAATATGGTTCTAAAAAAAAAAAAACCAAAGTAAGAAATAAGAATAAGTGGTTCGATATTAGAAGTACGACAGTCCCCGACAACGGCGCCAAAAACTTGTTAGACGATTTCCAATTGCTCACGCAAGTGTACGTATCGTTACAAGTAATATAGTCTTGTAAGACCGAATATCGTCCTCAGAGACTGGTTTCTAATTACTTAACATCTATTCTGGGTTATCTATTTGGCAAACGATAAGTTGATTTGATTTTTATCTAACACTAGTAGAGTAATTTCAAGAATTAAACTAAATTATTGAGGTTTAATCAGTTATGAAGGAATTAGGGCTTTCAATATCCTCAACTATCCATTCTTTTCAATCCTTAATGCAACTAGAATGACTTTTTCTTCTACGTTAAGATAGCGGTTAACTGGACTGTCTTATATTCCGGTTAGGATATATAATCGCTCAACCCCAGTGCAGAAACCTTCGATATTTCTATGATAGGTTTTACCACATAGGAGGATTAAGAACAATAACCTACAATGCTACACAAGTATCGGGGTACTTTCGTCCGCGATTTTAACCTATGTCTATTCAATTACAGCATATCCAAATCTCTCATCTCGATTCTTGATTCGAAATCATATAGATTATGATAATTAGTGATCAGTTAACTATCAAACATTCATACCAATATTGAATAAATCTTAATTAAGTGAAGAAGAAACCAAACTAATGCATTAATTCATGAATAAGAGTTTCAAGTGATTCAATAGGAAAGTCTTAATAAAGTGTTTAGCTCCTAGCCATAGACATGCTAAGAACTAATACAAATCCAAACATGAACTGAATTAAAAATATAAAAAAGAAAAAGAAATACTTAGAACTAATGTCTCCAATTGTAGGTTGTAGTCGCCAAGGTTGTGATGTGTTCTGTATCCGGTGTCTACCCTAAAATATGCCCAAGGGTTTAAATATGCTACAAAAATCGTGTGCCCTGGACCCTTCTGCCCCTGGCCAATTGTACCTCGGATCGGATTTTTTCGCGTCGGCGCCGCGGACCTGCTTTATGGCGCCGTGGCGCCGAATGTTTTGCGGCTTCTCAGGATTTACGTGCGACCAGATGCTTTAAATGCGAATCGGCAATTTTCATCTTTTTTGCTTCGGGAGCCTCATTTTCTGCCAACTTTTCGCTTCTTTTCGTCATTTTGAACCTGTAAAATCCGGAAAAAAATAATAATAATAATAATATATAGTTGTGGTTGAGTTAATAAATAAATAAATATATATATATATATATATATATATATATATATATATATATATATATATATATATATAAGAAAACAATGAATAAATTGCATGGGATAGAGTTAATGTTAAAGTTGGATAAATAGATAGATAAAATGAAAATAAGAAAACAAAAAAAAAAAAAAAAAAAAAAAAAAAAAAAAAACATGCAGCATTGCTACACGTCTTTGCTTCACCCTTCACCCCTTCCCCCCTTTTCATTTCCCTTCAATCTTTTGGTTTTTCACCTCCCATAGGTTATAGAAAACTCCTTCATTTATACATTGTATTTACACACAAACAAAGGACATAACATAAAGGTTAGAAAATCAGAAAAAAACAAGTGAACAAGAAGGAAAAAAATCAAGAAAATATCGAGGAGGAAGGAGAACAATAAAATTAGGGAACACTGGGAAGCGAGGACCACTTGTAGCAACCGAACCACAATCTTTTTCACACTTACAAGGTGAGTTTTCTCACTCAGAAATTCTTGGTAACATCCTTTATTTCTAGTTCAATACATGTTGGAATAAGAATTGAGTGTTGAAAAGAAATATTGAACTTTTGATGGTTTAGATAACTAGTTGCGTCATGAACTTTACGAACTGTTCTCACTGAGTTATAATTGTTAGAATTTGATGAAATTCGGAATAATTGTACACCTCTCTAATATGATCATATAGAACCAAAAATGAGGTAAAATGGACATACGGTTTGAAAGTTATCATAGTTCAAAGTTCCTGCCTTAGATTTGGTCGAAATTCGGAAAGGCATAATTACAGATTGTTTTTATTGAGTTTTACTTATTAGAATTATATGAAAATTTACATGGTTGTAAATCTCTCTGTTACGGACAGATGTATATAAATATTTATTAAAACGGACTTACGAGTTGAGAGTTATTGTAGTTTGAAGTTGCTGCCTCGGATTCGTCGGAATCCAGAAGGGCAGGACGTTGAAACGTAAAACTGTACTAATCTGTGGGGAATATGAAAATTGTTGCTAAATGAAAGTTCTAGATCTCTTTGTTGTGGACATTTTGAGACCTTACGGGGGTCTATCCGACTTACGGATTGAGAGTTATCGCTGTTTAAAGTTTCTGCCTCGGATCTATCGATATCCAGGAAGGGCAGCGAACAAAAGTGTAAAACTGTACCAAATGGTACATAATATGAAAGAATGGTTCACATGGAGACGTGTAGCTCTCTGTTCTCGTCGTTTTGAGAATTTATGGGGATTCAACGGGTTTACAGATTAGGAGTTATGACTATTATAAGATTGGGTGCTGTTCTGCCGAAACAAATTTCATGTGGCTGTTTTGAGGATAAATTTGTGTTAGTTACCCAAAGTAGTTTTAAATGAAATTTGGTACAGTGAAAGATCCCCGTCTTACCTTAGTTTCCGCTTGAGAAACACCTTAGTTGGAGTTATGGTTAAAAAGTTATAAGCGTTACAAGTATGAATGACAGAATGTTAGAAAAAAAGAATAGTATTTGTTTGATCTTCTGAAAAATATGAAAAGTGAATACGTGTTCACATAAATATATAAATACATAATGGATCGGGTTGCACGCCGCAACAAAACGTAAAGTGAATACGCGTTCACAAATACGTAAACATAATGGATCGGGTTGCGCGCAACAAAGCGTAAAGTGAATATATGTTCACAAATACGTAAATATAATGGATCGGGTTGCGCGCGCAACAAAGCGTAAAGTGAATACACATTCACAAATACGTAAACATAATGGATCGGGTTGCGCCGCAACAAAGCGTAAAGTGAATACGTGTTCACAAATACGTAAATATAATGGATCGGGTTGCACGCAACAAATATGAAAGATGAACACATGTTCACCTATATATAAATATGAAAAGTGAATACGCGTTCACAAATATATAAATGTAATAAACATGTGGAAATGCAGGGAATGTCTCAACGTATAATACGAGATAAAATGAAGTGTTAGTTAAACCAAGAATTTCCTATGAGGAGTTGTTGCATATTTAAAGATGTTGTAACTTTGATATGTTTTGCAATATGCTTATTACGTTATAATGTGATTGCACTTGGAATATTGTGGTGTTACTTTGAATTGCGAGTAAGGTTCTCACTCATATGGTAGAGTGACCATTTATTTAACATGTTTGGAAAGGGTGATAGAGGAAAGGCTCCACGTCAAGGCTAGCGATCGTCCATGACCTCTTTTCATACCAAGTCCATTGTTTGGGCTTGGTACTCGTCAGTTCGAATGTCGGTTCAATGTCTCGGGATATGCCCGTGTGGAATGATCTCCCTTCCAACTTAGAATAATCTTTGTCAGTATGTCTATGTAGAAACAATATTTGCACGAGCATGGGCTCGCGTTATGTTTTTTTCATATAAAGTCATAAACATATTTCTTTATTGTTATTTTTATTAATCGCTCCGTATTTGAATATAAGTTCAAATTTCTAAATAAAGAGAATTAAATGGTGCTCCTGGTGGAAAATAATTGTCCAGGTGTCATCACGCCCTAAGTAAAGACTTAGGAAAAGTCGGGGCGTGACAGAACCGTTGTGACTCAAAAGTAAGAAAGACGACCCTAACACGACACTTATTTAAACGAAAATGGGAAAATACTAACTAAAAATGACTCAAAAAGCGTATACAAAATACGCCTAACATACAACTATATATATTGTGAATTAATGAAAGAAATCCCTAAGGGAGTTTATTCCAAACTTACATGGTATCAGAGTCAGACTCATTCCAATTCTATGTTCACCGAGGTTGAGTCCCCAAATTATATTATCCACACTCCAGTTAACGGAGTCTGGGAGATTGGGGAGTGTTAAAAGTCCCGCTTCGAAAATGGAATAGGAACATGAACTCCTATATGGACTTGGACAATCCGCACCCTACAAACTAGCTTTTGGGGTTGAATTAAGCCCAAGATCATAAGCAAAACCTTAAACCTAATTTCTCTCTCTCAAAACCAGTCGCCGACCCCCTTTACTTCGGTTGACGACTTACCTACAATTTCCCTCAAATTTTCTATCACCAATTTTTCTCCAACATCCCATAAAACTACCGGTTCTTCCACAACTGTTGTTGACAACCCATCTCCATTCTCCTCGTCTTATTTTTATTTGGCATTTGTCGTTACCAACATCAAGATTTTATCCCATAATTCTTGATAAAAAAGACTGTCAATATTCAATGTGGGTTGAACTCTTCTACATTCATGCTTTCCCGTACAACGTGCTAGACCATATTGATGATTCTATCCCCCGCCCATCCGATGTTGCAGACTCAACATGACATCGTCTTGACGTCATCGTCAAACAATGGATATACGACACTATCTCTAAAGACTTGATGTGTACTATCATGAAAACATGTGTCACGACGCGTAAACTATGGGTGAGATTGGAAGAAATATTTTAGGACAACAAAAACACTCGAGCTGTGTAATTGGAAGAGCAATTCAACAATACGTGTCTCGAGAATTTTAACATGTATGAATATTGCAAACAACTGAAACTTATCGCCGACCAACTTTTCAACGTAAGGATGTCTATTTCTGAAACAAAGATGGCACTTCAACTTGTCGTTGGTTTACCAAAAAGCAATACGATACAATAACAACGATGATTCAACAGGCTGACCCACTACCGAGTTTCAACAAGGCGCGCTCACAACTACTATTGGAAGAGACCCGACGTGCTAAACAAGATGAGCATAATAAAAAAGCTCAAGTCGTTGACAATATGGTGACACAGGCGGCCACCACCACCCAGCCGCCACCATCGGACCACCAGCAGCCCCGTGATAATCGTGGTGGAGGACATGGCGGCAGGGGTCGCGGTAATGGAAATAATGGAAAGGGACTTGGAAGAGGGCATAAAACCCAACAAACAAGTCTAGCGCTTGTCGGCCTTACGATGCTTTGTACCGGTCGGTTGTGCCAATGTAGAAGTGGGCCTCGCTGCCTACCTAGCTGCGAGATCGGTTCATGCACTGGATGCAAGGCATCTTGGGCTCGATACAGCTTGTAAAATTCGGAAAAAAATAATAATAATATATAGTTGTGGTTGAGTTAATAAATATATATATATATATATATATATATATATATATATATATATATATATATATATATATATATATATATATAAGAAAACAATGAATAAATTGCATGGGATAGAGTTAGTGTTAAAGTTGGATAAATAGATAGATGAAATGAAAATAAGAAAACAAAAAGAAAAAAAAAAAAAAAAAAAAAATGAATTTGCAGCCATGCACGTACCCTTCCCTTACCCTTCCCCCCCTTTTTATTTTCCTTCAATCTTTTGGTTTTTCACCTCCCATAGGTTATAGAAAACTCTCCACTTATACATTGTATTTACACACAAACAAAATACATAACATAAAGGTTAGAAAATCAGAAAAAAACAAGTGAACAAGAAGGAAAAAAATCAAGAAAATATCAAGGGAGGAAGGAGAACAAGAAAATTAGGGAACACTAAGGAGCAAGGGTGGTTGTAGCAACCGAACCACAATCTTTTCACACTTACAAGGTGAGTTTTCTCACTCAGAAATTCTTGGTAACATCCTTTATTTTTAGTTCAATACATGTTGGAATAAGAATTGAGTGTTGAAAAGAAATATTGAACTTTTGATTGTTTAGATAACTAGTTGCGTCATGAACTTTACGAACTGTTCTCACTGAGTTATAATTGTTAGAATGTGATGAAATTCGGAATAATTGTACACCTCTCTAATATGATCATATAGAACCAAAAATGAGGTAAATTGGACATACGGTTTGAAAGTTATCATAGTTCAAAGTTCCTGCCTTAGATTTGGTCGAAATTCGGAAAGGCATAATTACGGATTGTTTTTATTGAGTTTTACTTATTAGAATTATATGAAAATTTACATGGTTGTAAATCTCTCTGTTACGGACAGATATATATAAAGATTTATTAAAACGGACTTACGAGTTGAGAGTTATTGTAGTTTGAAGTTGCTGCCTCGGATTCGTCGGAATCCAGAAGGGCAGGACGTTGAAACGTAAAACTGTACTAATATGTGGGGAATATGAGAATTGTTGCTAAATGAAAGTTCTATATCTCTTTGTTGTGGACATTTTGAGACCTTACGGGGGTCTATCCGACTTACGGATTGAGAGTTATCTCTGTTTAAAGTTTCTGCCTCGGATCTATCGATATCCAGGAAGGGCAGTGAATAAAAGTGTAAAACTGTACCAAATGGTACAGAATATGAAAGAATGGTTCACATGGAGACGTGTAGCTCTCTGTTCTCGTCGTTTGAGAATTTATGGGGATTGAACGGGTTTACAGATTAGGAGTTATGACTATTATAAGATTGGGTGCTGTTTAATAAAAATTCTGCCGAAACAAATTTCATGTGGCTGTTTTGAGGATAAATTTGTGTTAGTTACCCAAAGTAGTTTTAAATGAAATTTGGTACAGTGAAATATCCCCGTCTTACCTTAGTTTCCGCTTGAGAAACACCTTAGTTGGAGTTATGGTTAAAAGTTATAATCGTTACAAGTATGAATGACAGAATGTTAGAAAAGAGAATAGTATTTATTTGATCTTACGAAAAATATGAAAAGTGAATACGTGTTCACATAAATATATAAATATATAATGGATCGGGTTGCGCGCAACAAAACATAAAGTGAATACGCGTTCACAAATACGTAAACATAATGGATCGGGTTGCACGCGCAACAAAGCGTAAAGTGAATATATGTTCATAAATACGTAAATATAATGGATCGGGTTGCGCGCAACAAAGCGTAAAGTGAATACGGCGTTCACAAATACGTAAATATAATGGGTCGGGTTGCGCGCAACAAAGCGTAAAGTGAATACGCGTTCACAAATACGTAAACATAATGGATCGGGTTGCACGCCGCAACAAAGCGTAAAGTGAATACGCGTTCACAAATACGTAAATATAATGGATCGGGTTGCGCGCGCAAAGCGTAAAGTGAATACACGTTCACAAATACGTAAACATAATGGATCGGGTTGCGCGCAACAAAACGTAAGGTGAATACGTGTTCACAAATACGTAAATATAATGGATCGGGTTGCACGCCGCAACAAATATGAAAGATGAATACATGTTCACCTATATATAAATATGAAAAGTGAATACGCGTTCACAAATATATAAATGTAATAAACATGTGGAAATGCAGGGGAATGTCTTAACGTATAATACGAGATAAAATGAAGTGTTAGTTAAATCGAGAATTTCCTATGAGGAGTTGTTGCATATTTAAAAATGTTGTAATCTGATATGTTTTACAATATGCTTATTACGTTATAATGTGATTGCACTAGGAATATTGTGGTGTTACTTTGAATTGCAGGGTAAGGTTCTCACTCAGCCCCAGATGGTAGGGCTGACTCTTTATTTAACATGTTTCAGGAAAGCGTGATAGAGGAAAGGCTCCACGCCAAGGCTAGCGATCGTCCCGCAGCCTCTTGACATACCAAGTCCATTGTTTCGGGCTTGGTACTCGTCAGGTTCAGAATATCAGTTCCAATGTCTCGGGAAATGCCCGTGTGGAATGGTCTCCCTTCCAACTTAGAATAATATTTGTCAGTATGTATATGTTGAAACAATATTTGCACGAGCATGGGCTCGTGTTATATTTTTAATAAAGTCATAAGCAAATTTCTTTATTGTTTTTTATTAATAGCTCCGTATTTGGATATAAGTTTAAATTTCTAAATAAAGAGAATTAAATGGTGCTCCTGGTGGAAGATAATTGTCCAGGTGCCATCACGCCCTAAGTAAAGACTTAGGAAAAGTCGGGGCGTGACAAGTTGGTATCAAAGCTAAACCAGGTTAGGAGATTCTAGGAAGTTTCTTCAAGTTGGGTGTTTGAACGGTTACTTATTGCGACGGTGTGCGCGCCACCTTAGTAATAAGTAAACGGAATAACATCCTAAAGTTTCACTTCTTTCATACTCTTCTCGTGCCTGCCTTGAGTCTTTTCAAAGACTTGGTTCTCGTACTACCTCCTTCAAATGATTGTGGAAGGGAGTGTACAACGATAAAATAACCGGATGTATTTGCACCACCGAAAAGGTAGGAGAGGTACGAGATAGACTATGGGAAAATTTTGTGAGAAGAATGGAACATATCTATCTGGGGAAGGACTCTGAAGTCTAACTTGATAGTATTTCTCGACGAGGTAGAAAACCCTCATTTACACGAGGATGTGTGGAGGCGCATAGCGTCAATTTAGTGTCGCGGTTAGTGGACAATCTGAGTGTGGTGGAGAAACTTTAAAAGAAATCGTTCCCCGATGTCACCATCGATGATGGGGGGGAGTTCAGAGCCGTATTCATTAAAAAGTACATGCCTAACACCCGAAAAGATGCGCTCAGGCGTGAGTTTGAACAATTGAAACAAGAAGACCGCAATGTGAAAGAATATAATACCTAATTCATGCGATCTTCATCATACAACGTGCATATTATTCCTACGAAAGGGAGAAGGTCAAAAGATTTGTGAGGGTTTAAACCCGAACTTGGTAGAGAAGGTAGTGGAATTAGCCTATGATCGGACGTACCTTCAGATCGTCAACATGACAATGAGGGTAGAAGGTTTTGCCAAATCAAAAAGAGAGTATTCACGAAAGAGGCATTTATGTGACTCGACCTTTTTCAACTATCCGATTGGAGTCATACTATAGAAAATAGTCAACTCCATCCAGAGAGAGTTCCACTTATCGTTTAGAAGATCAATAAAGGTATGTGGAACTTTCCTATCTCTTGAGCATGAATAGTTGTACTTATATAGTACGGTAGGCGTCTGATACTTTGATATCCTTTACTTATTTAAGAATGGCCAAGTTGGGCGAGTTAGGAGGTTAACCCACTTCTTTAAAACTATTAAGGATGTCTTAAGTTTTCAAAGTTAAGGGACTTGAAGTGTTTTGAGTATATGATACTTGTTTTGTTTTAAAAGTTTAAGTCCCTTGGAAATAGGAAAATGTAATTGACTAAGGTATAAGATTAATATAACGACTTTATGGGAAGTTGGTTATATTCGCTTTATGGAAAGTTAAAAGGAGAGATTTACTTTAAGTAAGATAAGTAAGGACAAGTGACTTGATGCTATGATTATTAGTATCTTGAAAGTTTTATATAAAAAAACGAATCATTCGTTTTAAAAGAGTAGAAGTATGTAGTACTTGGGATTAAATTTCCGGATTCTTTTATTAAGACATGTTAGTGCCTTAAGTGAACTAAAATGAGAGGATATATTAATAATGTCAATAAGAAGTTAGGGGATTTCTTGACTTACTTATGTTATGTAGGATAGCCAGGTTGAGCTAGGGTAAGAGTATAAATGAGGGTAAACCCCAAGGCGTTATACCACCTTCTCGGGTAAGAGTATGAATGAGGGAAAGCCGAGGCGTCATACCACCTTCTCCAGGGTAAGTATGAATGAGGAAAGCCCAGGCGTCATACCACCTGCTTGGTAAGAGTATAAATGAGGAAAACCCCAAGACGTTATACCACTGTTAGTGGATTTGCTACCCATGATGCGAAGAATATCCTCGCGTCGACTTATTTCCTACCTTAGGTCTCAAAAATTATTAAGGAGTCACAAAGTAGATGCAGCATATCGGCTAATATAGTAGATACCAAAGAGTCCCAGATTGCATGATGTCCCTATTGTTTGAAAAATTTGAAGGTTTTTTCTGAAGATCTCGGGCCTTATAGGATAGAGAAGTGGAGTTCGCTATAGAGTTAATCTGGGTACAAGACCTATTTCTATTCTTCCATATCGAATGGCCCAGCTAAATTGAGAGAGTTAAAAAGAAACAGTTGAAGGATCTTACGGATAAAGGATTTATAAGGCCTAGTGTTTCCCACGAAGCGCTGATCCTTTTGTGAAGAAAAAAAGATGGATCGCTCGAATGTGCATCTATTATCGACAACTCAATAAGGTCACGATCAAGAATCGATATCCATTACGAGAATCGATGATCTTTTTGACCAACTTGAGAGAGCCAATTATTTTTCCAAGATTGATCTTCGTTCGAGATATCATCAGATGAAAATAAATCCGAATGATATATCAAAAGCGATCTTTAGGACTGATATGGCCATTATGAGTTCTTGGTCATGTCTTTCGGATTAACGATGCCCACGGCTTTTATGGATCTAATGAACATAATCTTTAAACCATTCTTGGATTTGTTCGTAATTGTATTTATAGATGATATCCTAATTTCTGACAAGTGTGTTGAAGAGCAGGAAGAGCATCGAGGTAGTGCTTGAAGTCTTGAAACAGAGAAACTATATGCTAAATTTTCAAAGTGTGAATTTTGGTTGGAAAATGTAGCCTTTTTGGGCCATGTTGTGTCGAGGATGGAATTATGGTAGACCAGGAAGATAGAAGCGATGAAGCGGCCAAACCAGCTCAAGCGAGAGGTTAGAAGTTTCTTGGGTTTGGCTGGGTATTATAGAAGATTCGTAAAAGGTTTTTCTAGTCTTGCTGCTCCTTTGACTCGGTTGACTCAAAAAGCGGTTAAGTACCAGTGGTCAGAAACATGTGAAGCAAGTTTTCACAAAAACTAAAGGAATTGTTGACTACTGCACCAGTCCTAACCTTTCCATCGGAACAAGAAGGGTTCGCGATCATGCGATGCCTCAGAGTTGGGTTAGGATGTGTCTTGATGCAGTTTGGAAAGGTTATTGTGTATGCATCCAGACAATTGAAGATACATGAGAAGAATTACCCAACTCATGACTTGGAATTAGCCGCGGTGGTGTTTGTCTTACGAATATGGAGACATTATTGGTATGGTGTGCATGTGGATATATTTACAGATCATAAACGTTTGCGATGACATAACCACGCGAAGGATTTGAATCTCGACAAAGAAGATGGTTAGAGTTGCTTAAGGATTATGACCTTAGTATTCTTTACCATCCAGGAAAGCCAACGTGGTGGTCGACGCTCGAGAGAGATCAATGGGCGCAGCCCGTTTGGCAATACAAAAGAGGGGTATTGTTCGTGAGGTACAAAGATTGGGAAACCTCGGGGTTAGCTTAACTGAGATCGGTGAAGGTAGGGTGGTGGTACATGATACCTCGCAGTCTGCCTTAGTTTAAGAAATAAAAGAAAGTCAGTTTGAGGATACGGAGTTTGTTGGATTTCGGGAGAAGATCCAACAGGGAAAACCTTCACAGTTTACATTGGGAGATAATGACGAACCCTCCTATAAGTGGTAGGTTATGTGTTCCTAAGGTAAAGGATCTAAGGAGGAAGATCTTAGAGGAGGTCACAACACGAGATATTCCATTCATCGTGGTCAACAAAAATGTATCGGACCTCAAGACAAATTCGGTGGACGGGATGAAGAAAGACGTTGCGGAGTTTGTCGAGGTGTCTTATATGTCGAGTGAAAGATGAACATCAAAACACGGCGGATTACTTCAGACATTGGAGTCCCCATGTGGAAATGGGAGGCGATTCATATGGATTTAGAATGGCGGTCTCAAAAATTGAGAAGGGTATGATTCTATTTGGGTGATTGTTGGCCAACACAAAGTCACCCATTTCTTACTGGTCAAGACTACGTATCGCGCACCACAAGACACACAGATTTATTTGAGGAGATTGTGCGGTTACAGGATTCCCTTACAAATTATTTGAGATAGGGTTCTCGGTTCACCTCACACTTTTGGCAAAGTTTCAGCAGGTCTCGGACAAAAGTTAAGTTAAGCACGACTTTCCACCCGCAAAACAGATGGGCAAGGCGAGCAACAATTCAAACAACGAGGGCGTGTTGCGATCTTGTGTGTTAGATTTTCGGGAAGCCGGTTGGACCATCTATGTCTAATTGAGTTCGCCTACAACAATAGTTTTCACTCTAGCATACAAATGGCCCCGTTTGAAGCATTATATGGACGAAAATGTAGGTCTCCACTTGGATGGTTCGAGGTGGGTGAGACGCAACTGTTCGGACCGGAAGTCATTCAAGAAACAAATGATAAGGTACAGATGATTCGGGAGCGGATCAAAACAGCTCATAGTCGTCATAAGTCCTATGCGGATCATCGGAAAAGAGATCTTGAATTCCAAGAGGAGAAAGTATTTTTAAAAGTGTCCCCGATGAAGGAGTGATGCGCTTTGGTAAGAAAGGGAAATTGAGCCCAAGGTTTATTAGGCCATGAGATCTTGTGAAGAGTGGGGAATGTGGCTTACGAATTAGCACTTCCACAAAAGCTGGAAGCAGTGCATCCGTTATTTCATGTGTCAATGTTACGAAAATACTTGCACGATCCAAGTCACGTCATCCTTCCACAGGAGATAATTCTTAATGAGTAGCTTGATATGAAGAAGTTTGGTGGAAATACTTGATAGGAAGGTTAAGCGTCTTAGGAATAAAGATATTGCTTAGTGAAGGTCCTATGGAGGAACCACTCCACCGAGAAAGCCACAGGAAGCGGAGGAGGCGATGAAAGTCAAATATCCGTTCCTATTTGACTAAGGTAATAAAAAAAAAATGCATTACATAGTACTTCATATGTGTGTCATTTGCGTGTCTTTATGCGTGTTACAACCTTACTCGTTCGAGGACGAATGCTTCTTAAGGAAGGAGAATGTGAAGCCCCAAATTTGTTACAATAACAATAAACATTATTGTGTCTATGTGATTATGTTCGACCTTATTCACATTCGAGGGCGAATGTTGCTTAAGGAGGAGAGAATGTAAAATCCGGAAAAAAATAATAATAATAATATATAGTTGTGGTTGAGTTAATAAATATATATATATATATATATATATAAGAAAACAATGAATAAATTGCATGGGATAGAGTTAGTGTTAAAGTTGGATAAATAGATAGATGAAATGAAAATAAGAAAACAAAAAGAAAAACAAAAAAAAAACAAAAAAAAAAATGAATTTGCAGCCATGCACGTACCCTTCCCTTACCCTTCCCCCCATTTTTATTTTCCTTCAATCTTTTGGTTTTTCACCTCCCATAGGTTATAGAAAACTCTCCACTTATACATTGTATTTACACACAAACAAAATACATAACATAAATGTTAGAAAATCAGAAAAAAACAAGTGAACAAGAAGGAAAAAAATCAAGAAAATATCAAGGGAGGAAGGAGAACAAGAAAATTAGGGAACACTAAGGAGCAAGGGTGGTTGTAGCAACCGAACCACAATCTTTTTCACACTTACAAGGTGAGTTTTCTCACTCAGAAATTCTTGGTAACATCCTTTATTTTTAGTTCAATACATGTTGGAATAAGAATTGAGTGTTGAAAAGAAATATTGAACTTTTGATTGTTTAGATAACTAGTTGCGTCATGAACTTTACGAACTGTTCTCACTGAGTTATAATTGTTAGAATGTGATGAAATTCGGAATAATTGTACACCTCTCTAATATGATCATATAGAACCAAAAATGAGGTAAAATGGACATACGGTTTGAAAGTTATCATAGTTCAAAGTTCCTGCCTTAGATTTGGTCGAAATTCGGAAAGGCATAATTACAGATTGTTTTTATTGAGTTTTACTTATTAGAATTATATGAAAATTTACATGGTTGTAAATCTCTCTGTTACGGACAGATATATATAAAGATTTATTAAAACGGACTTACGAGTTGAGAGTTATTGTAGTTTGAAGTTGCTGCCTCGGATTCGTCGGAATCCAGAAGGGCAGGACGTTGAAACGTAAAACTGTACTAATATGTGGGGAATATGAGAATTGTTGCTAAATGAAAGTTCTATATCTCTTTGTTGTGGACATTTTGAGACCTTACGGGGGTCTATCCGACTTACGGATTGAGAGTTATATCTGTTTAAAGTTTATGCCTCGGATCTATCGATATCCAGGAAGGGCAGTGAATAAAAGTGTAAAACTGTACCAAATGGTACAGAATATGAAAGAATGGTTCACATGGAGACGTGTAGATCTCTGTTCTCGTCGTTTTGAGAATTTATGGGGATTGAACGGGTTTACAGATTAGGAGTTATGACTATTATAAGATTGGGTGTTGTTTAATAAAAATTCTGCCGAAACAAATTTCATGTGGCTGTTTTGAGGATAAATTTGTGTTAGTTACCCAAAGTAGTTTTAAATGAAATTTGGTACAGTGAAAGATCCCCGTCTTACCTTAGTTTCCGCTTGAGAAACACCTTAGTTGGAGTTATGGTTAAAAAGTTATAATCGTTACAAGTATGAATGACAGAATGTTAGAAAAGAGAATAATATTTATTTGATATTATGAAAAATATGAAAAGTGAATACGAGTTCACATAAATATATAAATATATAATGGATCGGGTTGCGCGCAACAAAGCGTAAAGTGAATACGCGTTCACAAATACGTAAACATAATGGATCGGGTTGCGCGCAACAAAACGTAAAGTGAATATATGTTCATAAATACGTAAATATAATGGATCGGGTTGCGCGCAACAAAGCGTAAAGTGAATACGCGTTCACAAATACGTAAATATAATGGGTCGGGTTGCACGCCGCAACAAAACGTAAAGTGAATACGCGTTCACAAATACGTAAACATAATGGATCGGGTTGCACGCCGCAACAAAACGTAAAGTGAATACGCGTTCACAAATACGTAAATATAATGGATCGGGTTGCACGCCGCAACAAAACGTAAAGTGAATACACGTTCACAAATACGTAAACATAATGGATCGGGTTGCTGATCGGTGTATTTTATATACACCTTTTGAGTCAGTCTAGTTAGTCTTTTGTCCCATTTTGTACATACAAAGTGTCGTATTAGGATAGATTTTCTTTCTTTTGAGTCAAAGTGGCTAAAGTGGCCAAATGGCGGAAAAGGAGCGAAAAGAGGGAAAAAGAGGAGGTACTAGAGAAAAGCGGAGAAAGTGGCAAGCAGTGAAATCGAACTGCGCCGCGGCCTCCTGCGATCGAAGCGAGCGCGGCGCTATGTCGAAGAAGGCTGCAGAAGATTGGCGCGGCTCTCGAAGACGAAAGCAGGGCGCGGCGCTAAACATCAGAAGCCACGGGAGTTGCGGCGCATGGCTACCGAACAGCGAATATCGGGGCGCGCCAAAACACCAAGTATTGCAGAACTTTAGGCGCGCTGTGGCAGCCATGGCCGGCGGAAAAAATTAGGTCTTTTGACGGATTTTTGGGCGGGCACTGGAAGGAAAAGAAGGGAGACGTTTTAAACCTATAAAAGGAGAACCCTAGGCAGTTTTCAAGGGTTCCCTTTTCTTGCCAAACACAAGGTTTTCTTGCCTAGGAGATTGGAGACCCAAACATTAGTAATTTCTTTTCTTTTTCTTTTCTTTAATTCAGTTTTTGCATGATGAACTTTGAATTAGTTCTTGTCATATTCATGGCTAGGAACTAATTCTCTTATAGGGCTTTCTATGTTGAATTCTTGAACCTTATGTTATAAAGTAATGCATGCTTATGGTTATTATTCTTATTGAGAGATCTATCCAATAATTGAGTTGAATTCTTGGTAGCTAATTGACAACTAGTTATCACTATATGATTTCTAATCAGATTCTGAAAAGGAGGGATTGTGAATATCTTTGTAAGTTGGGTGAAGCGGTCTTGAATTGGGGATGAAAATACCTCAATTAGATTTGTAAGCGTTGATGAGAGGCTTAACAACCCTAATTTTGCGCATTGTGCGTGACGATCGAACTAGGTTTTGTGCTTAATCCTCCTATAGAGTTACCCTTATCGTGAAAGTTAGGTAAGGAACAATCTGGGGTTGAGTGTTTATATAACCCTAGCGGAGTATAAAGCGATTTAAACTCCGCTTTCTCCAAAAGAAGAACACCATAAGTAATGCATTAGTAAGTAACATAAGCGGATAGTAAGGATACATAGAAGCCCTATTCTCATCACATCTGAATTAAATCGTTATAATTAATTAGCTTTTATAATTCTTAGTCATAAACAACCAATCACTCATTAATTCACCAAATAGATACTAGAAAATAGACAATTGGTACTTGAACCCTAATCCCAGAGGACGATATTCGGTCTTATCTAAGACTATACTACTTGATACGATAACGTGCACTTGCGTTTAAAAGTGTGTGCATCTAATCGCGCATCAAGTTTTTGGCGCCGTTGCCGGGGATTAGGCATTAGTTCAATATCAAATTTATCTATTTTTAATTTCTAATTTGGTTTTATGTATAGTTTTTTTTAATTTTGTTTATTTTATGTATTTATTGTGTGAAAACAAGGGTGCCGTGATTCTTTGTTGGTTTTGATTTATCTCAGGGATCCTTAAGACATGGATTTCTACTGTCAATATGATCGAGCTCCAACCATAGAGGAAGAGAGGAGGAATTACGAGAAACTCTACTCGATCTCACGAGGTCCCAAGCTCGGTTCGTGGACGAAATGAGGTTGGGTATAAAGAGGTTGGAAACGCAAATAGCGAACTCGCGATCATATTCAACAACAGCAAGTTGAGAGCACGAATCACACCCAACTATTGAGGAATTTGGTGAGATAGTGGTGTAGAGAAGGAAAAGATTGCGAGAAACCCAATTATTCACCCTCTTGATTACGTGGAAATTCTTTTCATGCACCTATCACGGAAGAAACACCACTAGCTATCACGAATGACTCCCAATTAGGAATTGCATACCATCAAGGGCAACCCTGAGTCAAGAGATGTAGAGAATTTCACGGTTTCCTACAAAATAAAAGCTAAAAGACAAACTCATCTTGTGTGCTTGGGGATACTTGTATGTTTAAGGCCCTGTTTGAACAAATAGTTATAGGAAATTGAGACCTATAGCAATAAATCATGGATTGCAAGCGATTCGAAGTATCCAATGGGCACTCAGAAAGGTTAATTGCGTCCGGCTAAAAGACGTAAAAGACAGCGCTTGTTGGGAGGCAACCCAACGTTTTCAATTATGTTATTTTAATTTCTGTCTTTAGTTTATTTTATTTTGTCTAGAACAATCTCACGGTCATGGGGTCTTGTGTTTGAGCTGTGACTGACAGGTACAGGGGAATAAACTGAAAGAAAAGCAAGGATTTTCAGAAAAGCGGGTAAGCGCCGCGGCGCCCAGGAGCAGGGCCGCGGCGCCAAAATATCTGAAGAGGTGCTGAAGTTTAAGCGCCGCGGCGCCCAGGAGCAGGGCCGCGGCGCAGAAAGTCCCGAAGGAGCGCAGATGTTTGGGCGCGCTAAAGCGGCATGGCGGCGAATCAGAAATTTAAAACGCCCAAAAATCAGATTTTCCCCAATTCCAACTTCCAAAACCTAACCTTCCCTCTCCAAAAACCCACGAAATTCCAGAAATTTGCCCACAAAACCTCCACAAATCCAACCCAACCACAACCTAAACTCTTAAATTCCCAAAAACCCTCAACTATCTCAAACAACAAAGCTCCATTCCATAGCCTCAACCCACCAATTGAAACAAGAACAAGGCAGTCTTCTCGTCAAAGGTAATCCTATCTTTGTTCTTGAATCCTTTCATTGAAGTCATAGGAGGTAGTAGTTGGGAAGAGTATTGTAGTTGGAGTAGTTTGGGTACTGAAAAGTTGGTTGTGAAGTTGGAGAAAAGAGTAGAAAAAGAGGTTGTGGGCATTGTTGAAGTTTGGGGGTGTTGTCGATGCTAGTTGTTGAGTGTATAGGAGACATTGTGCCACAAAAATTAGAAGCTGCAGATTTTTGTTTATAAATGGCACCAGAAAGAGAAGAGGATCCACATCCACCCCAACCCCACAATACGATGAAAATAGATTTGTGAGTTACCGTGCCTTCCAAAGATACAAAAGGCGATACTGGCCCGTAATTCGAGAAGGGAATGGATTACCAAAGGGATCCTATGGGGAGGAAGACGTTTATGAGCCCATCCGGGCTATGGTAGAGCTAAGGGGGTGGACGAGATTTGTCAATCCGGAGAAGATAAAACCAGTGAATACAACAATGGTGCGGGAATTTTATGCAAACTTTCGGAGAGGGCGAAAGGGGTGCTTTGTAAGGGGAAATTATATGCTGCGATTGCGAAGCAATAAATACAACGCTAAAAACGATTGATGTTGAAGAAAGTAGCGATTGGAACCATTTTAGAACATGGTCTAGAGCAAGAACAACATTGATGGAATAATATGCGAACGATGAGCTACCACGGGCCGCTTTTGAGATCGGAAGGAATGGATCTAGAGCAGTGCCCGATTCAACAAAGCGACCAAGGCTTGGTCAGATTTCGTCGATCGCGTGATTCCATCTACGACTTCACGAGTGCCGTAAAGCGATTAAGTTGATTTATGGAATTATGAGGGTGATAATTGATGGGAAAAGAGATAGTGCGAGCATCGAAGAAATCAAGAGTTGGTGACAACAGTGGATTGGGACACGTTCACTTATTACCGCCTATGCCACATGAGTGCGATCCACAACTACCCACAGATACTCATGAAAGAAACCAGCTGCCGGTGTCTATGGGATAGTGCACTCTTTTCGCACTTAGCCCCCAAAGTGACGAAGAGTACAACCCGCAGCAGCAGCAACAACAACAGCAGAGGCAACCATGGATGAAGATGAGCCTGAAATAGGGGCTCAATATGAGGCAGGACCTAGCCACCGGCCAACCACAAGAGCAGAACCTTCAGAGCCCACAATAGGGCAATTGTACCAACACCAGAAGGAGATGATGCAGACCTTGCAAACAGTAGTACAAGGACAGAAAACAAGGCAACAAATCGACGAGCTGAGTGCCTTGTTCAACCAATGGTCGATGCATTATCCACCGCCACCACCACCATTTTAGCCAAAGTTTGTAAGTGTCGTTTTCTTTTACTGTCTTTGAGTCTACACACATTGGGGGCAATGTGTGATTTAAGTTTGGGGGTGTGTTTTTGTGTTTTAGTTTTTATTTGTGTGTCATGTTATGTTTTATTTAAATTTTTCTATTTGTTTTATGTTTATTTTGAGTCACCAAAATTTTTTCTTTCTTGAGTCATAATTGCCTGTCAAAGATCATGTATCTTTGTAGTTGCTAGAAACACCTAATGAAGTAAGGTGGAATAATGTAAAGGAATTGAAGCAACTATCTAAACACTTAGGTTAGATATGCCAAAAACTCACATAATCTGTCTATTTGGAGTTTCTTGCTTAAGTTATGCATCTAAATGATAAATGCTTATGTGTTATATGCTTGCTATTTGAGTGAAATAGTTAGGATATGCGCAGGAGATGACTGGGCATTTCTTTGATAGCCAATTCTTACCACTCTTTTCTATCCCGTACTTTAAAAATATCACTAGTTAGCCCCATTGAGCCTAAATTTGCCTAAATTTGAAACTTCTTCATTGACACCCCATATTCCCACAAAATTGTGCCATAAGTGAAAATATGAAATAGTGAGTACATTGTGTTAAAAGAAGAAACAAAAAGAGTGAACAAGTTTGAGGCACCCTAATGGAAAAGTAATAAGAAAGAGGCAAAAGCCTAAGTTTGGGGGTGCCTATGTGTATAATACACTTCACTCTCCCAAAACAAAAGAGGGGAATGATAGAATTGAAGTGAAGGAAAGAATCAAAAGAAAAAGGGAAAAATTGAAAAGCCAAAGAGCTGCAGTGCAGAAAAATGAGCCTAAATGCCTATCTTTACCCACTACCTAAGCTACATTACAACCCCAAAGTCACGAAGATCTCTTTATGTATATCGAATTAGTGGAGAATAGCAAGTAAGCCATAGGAATTTTTGAATTTATATGCATACTTGAGTACTCGACTTCCATTTAAGCATGATAAGTATGAGTTTGCGAAATATCTAGCTCGATGTGTTGAAATTCCATGCTATATGTTCCTGCGTATTATTACGCTAACCTTCATGTTTTTCTAGTTAACATTAAATGCAAAGAAAAGTGATCAATGGCGGGAGTCTGTTTATTTTCTTTGTTGATTTTCTTATTTATTAGTCTGTCATTTTACTTCTTTCTTTTTATCTTTGCTCGAGGCGAGCAAAGGTTAAGTTGGGGTATTTGATCGGTGTATTTTATATACACCTTTTGAGTCAGTCTAGTTAGTCTTTTGTCCCATTTTGTACATACAAAGTGTCGTATTAGGATAGATTTTCTTTCTTTTGAGTCAAAGTGACTAAAGTGGCCAAATGGCGGAAAAGAGGCGAAAAGAGGGAAAAAGAGAGTCTTAGAGCGAAAGCGGAGAAAGTGGCAAACGAGTGAAATCGGACTGCGCGCGGCTCCTGCGATCGAAGCGAGGCGCGCTATTATTCGAAGAAGCTGCAGAAGATTCCAGCATGGCGCTCGAAGACGAGCAGGCGCGGCGCTAAACATCAGAAGCCACGGAGTTGCGTGCATGGCTACCGAACAGCGAATATCGGGGCGGCGCAAAACACCAGTATTGCAGAACTTTAGGCGCTTGGCCGACAATGGCGCGTAGCGGAAAAATTAGGTCTTTTGTGGATTTTTGGGCGAGCTGGAAGGAAAAAGAAGGGAGACGTTTTAAACCTATAAAAGGAGAACCCTGGCGGTTTTCAAGGGTTCCTTTTCTTGCCAAACACAAGGTTTTCTTGCCTAGGAGATTGGAGACCCAAACATTAGTAATTTCTTTTCTTTTTCTTTTCTTTAATTCAGTTTTGCATGATGAACTTTGAATTAGTTCTTGTCATATTCATGGCTAGGAACTAATTCTCTTATAGGCTTTCTATGTTGAATTCTTGAACCTTATGTTATAAAGTAATGCATGCTTATGGTTATTATTCTTATTGAGAGATCTATCCAATAATTGAGTTGAATTCTTGGTAGCTAATTGACAACTAGTTATCACTATATGATTTCTAATCAGTTACGAAAAGGAGGATTGTGAATATCTTTGTAAGTTGGGTAGGCGGTCTTGAATTGGGGATGAAAATACCTCAATTAGATTTGTAAGCGTTGATGAGAGGCTTAACAACCCTAATTTTGCGCATTGTGCGTGATCAACTAGGTTTTTGTGCTTAATCCTCCCATAGAGTTACCCTTATCGTGAAAGTTAGGTAAGGAACAATCGGGGTTGAGTGTTTATATAACCCTAACGGGAGTATAAAACGATTTCGTAAACCTGCTTTCTCCAAAAGAAGAACACCATAAGTAAGGCATTAGTAAGTAACATAAGCGGATAGTAAGGATACATAGAAGCCCTATTCTCATCACATCTGAATTAAATCGTTATAATTAATTAGCTTTTATAATTCTTAGTCATAAACAACCAATCACTCATTAATTCACCAAATAGATACTAGAAAATAGACAATTGGTACTTGAACCCTAATCCCAGAGGACGATATTCGGTCTTATCTAAGACTATACTACTTGATACGATAACGTGCACTTGCGTTTAAAAGTGTGTGCATCTAATCGCGCATCAGTTGCACGCCGCAACAAAACGTAAGGTGAATACGTGTTCACAAATACGTAAATATAATGGATCGGGTTGCACGCCGCAACAAATATGAAAGATGAATACATGTTCACCTATATATAAATATGAAAAGTGAATACGCGTTCACAAATATATAAATGTAATAAACATGTGGAAATGCAGGGGAATGTCTTAACGTATAATACGAGATAAAATGAAGTGTTAGTTAAATCGAGAATTTCCTATGAGGAGTTGTTGCATATTTAAAAATGTTGTAATCTGATATGTTTTACAATATGCTTATTACGTTATAATGTGATTGCACTAGGAATATTGTGGTGTTACTTTGAATTGCAGGGTAAGGTTCTCACTCAGCCCCAGATGGTAGGGCTGACTCTTTATTTAACATGTTTCAGGAAAGCGTGATAGAGGAAAGGCTCCACGCCAAGGCTAGCGATCGTCTCCGCGACCTCTTGACATACCAAGTCCATTGTTTGGGCTTGGTACTCGTCGAGTTCGAATGTCGATTCAATGTCTCGGGAAATGCCCGTGTGGAATGGTCTCCCTTCCAACTTAGAATAATATTTGTCAGTATGTATATGTTGAAACAATATTTGCACGAGCATGGGCTCGTGTTATATTTTTAATAAAGTCATAAGCAAATTTCTTTATTGTTTTTTATTAATAGCTCCGTATTTGGATATAAGTTTAAATTTCTAAATAAAGAGAATTAAATGGTGCTCCTGGTGGAAGATAATTGTCCAGGTGCCATCACGCCCTAAGTAAAGACTTAGGAAAAGTCGGGGCGTGACATAGCTTCTAGATCAGGCCAGCACACTATGGCTATTATTCTTCGGCCCAACAGCTTGTGCAACCTGCCAACAGCCTGGCCCCAACTCAGTTGTGCCAGGCCTTCAACACTTTAAATTTTCAACAGCCCAACGGAAATTGGTACATGAATACCGAAGCCACATTTCACCTCACCCGCTCTTCAGGTAATTTATCTCAACTACTTCGGTTAAAGTATCCTCAATATATTACTGTCGGCAATAGTCACTACATTCTAATTGAAGGTTACGGTAATACCCACACAAAACATCCACATCCACTCTTCTCACTTAACCATGTCCTCTACGCACCTCAAATCATTAATTTTGTTTATCTATGTTAGAAAATGCACTAGTAATAATTATGTTTCTGTCGAGTTTGACCCTTTTGACTTTTCTGTGAAGGATCTCAATACGGGGAAAATTTCTTACGCGCTGCAATAGTGTGGGAGACTTTTACCCCTTCACTCAATCTTCCGTTGTCATACCTCAATCACCTATCTTCTTTTCTGCATTATCTCCGTCAACTTGGCACAATAGGTTCAGACACCCAGGAGAACATGCTTTTAATTTTCTTAGGAACAATAAGCGTATTCAATGTAATAATGGGAAACTTGTCCAATTTTTTTTCTCTTGCCCGCTAGGAAAGCATACTCGTCTTTCCTTTATGTCTTCATTAAGTGTTACAGTTTCTCCTTTTGATATTGTTCATGCTGATTTGTGGACATCTTCTGTTGTTAGTTCACCGGGTCACAAATTTTATCTAGTTTTATTAGATGATTTCACATTTTATATGAATTTACCCACTAAAGTTAAAATTCGAAGTTTTTGCCAAGTTTCTTGAGTTTCATAAATTTATTAAAATCCATAAAATTCTTTCAACGTGATAACAGACGTGAATTTAATAATTCAGTCTTTCACAATTTTTGTTCAAAACAAGGCATGATTTTCCATTTTTCATGTCCCCACACCTCCCCTCAAAACGAAAAGGTTAAACGAATTATGCGTACCATCAATAACAAGGTCTATACTCTCATATTTCATGCATGTCTCCCACCTTCTTTTTGGATCTATGCTGTTAAAATGGTAGAATACTTTCTTAATATTTTACCCACTAGCACTATCCAAAACAAGACCCCTACATAAATTTTATACCGTAAGATACCATCCTATGACTAATTAAGAATTTTCGATTGCCTGTGCTGCCCCAATCTTACCTCCACTACCCCTCATAAATTGGCTCCCCGAACTACACCATGTGTCTTCGTTGGGTTTCCATCTAATCATAGGGATTACATGTGTTATGACTTATCTTCTCGTAAAATTATTGTATCTCGCCACGTAACATTTGATGAGGCGATTTTTTTATTTTTCAATATCCAAAAATTTCAAAACACAGATTATACGTTTCTCGACGAGTCAGAAATTTTCCGACTCGTGCGTACCCTATTCCACCGTAGCCCCACTGTACCGTCATCTGCTCCGGCGGCACCACCAGTGTCAGTTTTTGACGCAACCGTCGGCACTCCATCACAACCCCTCCCATCGTTGTCCAATGTTTCTCATGGTCCCCGATCAGTCCACTCCGACTGACATCCAAGCTCTAGCCCTCCGTCAGGTCACCCGGCTCCTGACACGCCACTGGACGACAACCTGTCACCCACACCACTACTCAACTCACCGTTGTCAAACCACCATAAAAAACCACCATTTGAAACCCACCCAGACCAAATCTCACACCGCCACCAGTCCACAGTGTCCCCGACCTCAACACTACCGCAGACCAGTCACGAACATGTACCCATTCGAAATTAGAACCCCCAATTCCCGGACACCGCACCCCAACCTACCCATTCCATGGAAACCCGTGCCAAGCACTGAATTTTCAAATCCAAGGTTCACTTTAATCTTTCTACGCAAACAATCTGACCCATTTTTAAAAATCCAAAATTTGCCAAACTGGACCCCAATTGGAATGTGATTGGCTATGTGCGAAGAATTTAATGTTTTAACCAAGTAGCATATTTGGGATTTAGTGCCTAGATCAGATAGAGTTAATGTTATTTCGTCACAAATTCAGAGACGGTTGTGACTTGGAGTGGTATAAGGCTAGGCTGGTGGCCAATGGTACAAATCAGCATGATGGCATTGATTGTGGTGAGACATTTAGTCCAGTTGTTAAACCAACCATCATTCATACATTTATCAGTATTGTTATAGGTAAGAAGTGATTGATCCATCAACTTGATGTCAAAAATGCATTTTTACATAAGGATCTAAAGGAAATTGTCTACATGCATCAGCCTCCTCGCTTTGTACACCCAGCAGCACCTCAGTATGTTTGTCATCTCCGGAAGTCTATGTATAGATTAAAACAGTCCCCCAGAGCGTGGTATGATCGCTTTGCCAGATATATTATGCAGATTGGGTTTATATGCAGCATGTGTGATAATTCTCTTTTTATTTTTCATCGCGACAGTAACACTGCATATTTACTACTATATGTGGATGATATTGTTCTCACTGCCTCTCAGCGTAAGTATGATGAAGAGATTATGTACAAGGCCAAGATGGCAAATTGCAAAATTATGTCTACTCCAGTCGATTCCAAATCCAAGCTCAGTGTTATTGATTGTGATCCGGTCTCAGATCACACTTTATACAGGAGTCTTGCAGGTGCTCTGCAGTATCATACTTTCACGAGGCATGATATTGCATATGTTGTTCAGCGGGCGTGTCTGTTTATGCATGCCCCGAGGGAGCCTCACTTTGCTGCCCCTAAGCGTATCATCAGATACATTAAGGGTACACTTGAATATGGGTTACATCTATACCTCTCTGCACCGACCAGATTGCTCTCTTATACGGATGCAGATTGGGCAGGGTGCCCGGATACGCGACGCTCCACTTCAGGCTATTGTGTATTTCTAGTTGGGGATAATCTTATTTCCTGGTCTGCTAAGAGACAAGCCATATTATCCTGCTCGAGTGCTGAAATAGAGTATCGTGGAGTTGCTAATGTAGTTCTGAGATTTATTGGCTCCGAAATATTCTTTTGGAGCTCCAGTGTCCACTGCGTAAGGCGTCTATAGTCTAATGTGATAACATATCTGTCATATATATGTCTCACAATTTGATCCAACATCAGCGGACCAAACACATTGAGATGGATATTCACTTTGTACGAGAGAAGGTAGCTCTTGGTCAGGTCAAAGTATTGCACGTGCCTTCCTCCTATCAGTATGCAAATATTTTCACAAAGGGATTACCCATACAATTATTCATCGACTTCAGATCCAGCATTAACGTCCGACCTTCTCCCGCTCCGACTGAGGGGGAGTATTAGCGACTATTCTCCGAATATTCACATTATATTTTGTAATTATGATTGTTGTATATTTAAGGCAACTTAGTATTCTTACTGTATTAAGAATCAACTTCTGTAAAATTATATATATTGTGAATTAATGAAAGAAAATCGTAAGCAGATTCCAAACTTACACTTCTAAACAATTTTAAGCTTGCAAGTGTAGTAGATTAAGGCTCTCCATCTAGCAGCTACTAGATCGTTTTTAAATTGTCTCCTCTTGATCCACTGCAAACTAGTTTTACATCAGCTTTTGGTACGAGTATTTCAACCCCGTTTTTCAAAGAATTCTACACTTCAGTTGTGCAAGATCATTCTGCAAAAAATTTAAATAAATTTGTAATTTTGTATTTTCTTTATTGATATACCTAGACTTTTAATCATATTGTTTCTTATGATTTTTAAATACAACAATTGGTTGAATCCAATACTCAATTTAAACTATTAATTGATATTTTCTTTTTGTTAATCAATTAGTTTTTTATACAATTATTTTTTATATAGCTTCGCAAAAACAAATAGTTAAAATACCTGGCTTAGTTTGGACTTGTTGTAATATAGCAGAATTCATTTGAATTTAGTTCGAGCTCAGCTCGATTAGGCTCGACTCAATTTAGTATTGCAACAAGCGTTAATGAATTCGACTCGACGTTCATGCTTAGTAATTTCATGATACAGAGAAAAAATTGAGTGACTTTTTTTATTATTATAAAAAGTAGTTTAGTAAGTTAAATGCAATAAAATAAAAGTCGAGATGTAATGATACATTCAAAAATAGAGGTTTATCGTCGGTACTCAAATAAAGTTCTTTTTTCATAGTATTAAAATAAAATGACATGATTTACCAGCGGTAAAAATTTACCACATCAGGTGTTTACACCAAGTCAATACATGTATGCAATGTGTTTGAATGTAGAGTTCTTTTACTAAACCATGATTAATTAACATATATTCTTTATTAACGTATATTATCAAATATGCTCAATATATTTTATAATATTTAGTGTTGTATAATTATGATAGATATATGATTCTTATTGTATTATGATTCCACATTGTACGCAATATATATATATATATATATATATATATATATATATATTAATGAGAAAGACTCCCCAATGAAGATTAATACAATCTGACATGGTATCAAGAGCCAAAACCCTGAAAATACCTAAAACCTTATTCTCTTCTTCTCCAAGCCGAAAAATGGTGAATAATATACAGTGATATACCATCATACAAAAAATTATACGAACTAGGCACGGGATTACTAACCTTAGCAAATGAGAATTGAGATTCATAAAAAATTACATGGCGACTAATGGTGATTTTATTAGATGATAAATCAAAACATTTGTAACCACGATGATTAGACGGATAACCCAAAAACACATAAGGGGTAGAACATGTCTGAAGTTTGTTAATTGTGGTGGACGGAAACAACAGATAACATAAACACCCAAAGACCCTAAGATGCGAGTACGAAAGAGTCTTATTATATAAAATTTGAAGAGGAGAAGAATACGTCAAACTCTGGATAGGAATAATGTTAAGAAGATAGGTAGTCATTTGTATAGCATAATGCCAAAACGTAGGCGGTATGGAAGCATGATTCAATAAAGTTCGGACAATGTTGTTAATGATTAGATTTTTCGTTCGACTTTCCCATTTTGTGAAGACGTATGAGTACAAGAAAACCGGAAATTGATCACATTATTAGTACAAAATTCGCGAAACCCCCAATTATCATATTCCTTGTCATTGTCACATTGAATATTTTTAATTTTCCGTTTGAATTGGGTTTAATGAATGATCTAAATGTTAGGAAGGTAGATAAACTTGAGATTTATTTTGCTAGCGGAAAAGTCCACAAAAAATTAGAATAATCATCCAAAAATATAACATAATAACGATGACCCAAAAAACTTAGAACATGATATGTCCATAAATCGCTATGAATTATATCAAATGTCATTAAAGTATGATAATTAGAGCCTACAAATGACAATCTAATAATTTTTCCTAAAGAACAAAACTGACAATTCGGAGTACTACACGTACCCTTATACGAAATAAATTTATTTGTATCTAAAGAAGATAAAATAGACGACCCCGGATGACCTAGACGAACATGCCATAAGGAAGGAGCAAGCACTGCAAAGGTTGATGACAAGACTTGACTCGAGAAATCAGAACCTGGCCTGATAGGATAAAGATATCCCCTACTATCACACCTCATGAGAGTACTCCCCGTCTTGAAATCCTTTACAGAAAACCCAAATGGATCAAATTCAACAAAAACATAGTTATCAATAGTGAATTTACGGACATACACCAAAATTTTGATCAATTTAGGAGTATGAAAGATATTTTTAAAGACAATGGGTAGATGGAGGGGAGGGGCAATGTTTTATGACCATAACCACGAATTGGAATTGAATTACAATTATCAATAATTATACCACGATTACTGCTCAAATTGGAATAAGACGAGAAAATACCTTGGTTGGATGTCATGTGGATAGGGGTAGTGGCGCCGGTGTCCATGTATCAATTCAGGTTCGGAGGGTTCAATCCAAGTGTGTGTATCACAACTTCGATGTTGGTAGGAGTGGAGTCCGCTGCATGATGGGCCTGCGGAGGCCGAGGCCCAAACACCCCTGCTTGCTACCTCGACTTAAGCGCCCATCGCCCGGCTGTTGGGCCACTACATATGGGATCGAGATCGGCCGCCACCACCGCCATTCGATGGATAGTAGGAACCGGGGCCGGTGGTTGTTGACATCGCCATCGGTCTGTGCCCACGCCGATTGACTGGCCGGGACGGTTGGTCGCGACCACTACTGCTGAGTTGGACCACGCCTCCGCAACACCACTGGAATCACCGCGTTTGCCGTCACAATTTTCTATTATTTTTACGATTATTTTGCTGCCACCGTGAGCACGATTTTGACCCGAATTATCAAAAAAACGTGAAGAATTTGTGGAGGACGTCATCATGACTACGGGGCTCGTGCCGGTAGCTACTTTTTTAGCCAATTCGGATTCTTTCAAAGTAAGCATGGAGCGGGCTTGATAAAACTTTGGGAGAGAGTTACTTTGATAAAGTAGAGTCCCCACACCACTATAGGCCTCAGAGAGGCCGACAACCATCTGTACAACAAGATGATCGTCACTAACGGGCGCACCAATGTTGCAGAGTTGGTCCGCCAATTCTTTCAACCTTTTGCAATAAGGTGAAACGTTCGAGAAATTTTCTATTTTGACGTGGGATAATTCCTGCTCAAGTATAACATCTCCAGAGTTCTGATTATCTTGAAATATGTCACACAGTATATCCCAAGCAGCCTTTGTCGTAACGTCTGACTCAATAATCATTTGCAACAGGTCGGTAGAGATAGTTGAGTAAATACACCGAAGGACGGTGGCATCAAGCGTCGTCCACAACTTTGGATCATCCTCGCGTTTTGGCACCTTAGTATCCTCATGATCCGCGGGGATTATGTGATGGATGACTTGATCCGAGCGTGCGTTAATCTTGAACAGTTCGGCCCACGTCGCATATTGGACGTTTCTATTTCAAGAACAAGAGTGATGTGATTCTTGATGTTAGAAACTGTGAGGGCAAGATAGAATATGTTCTTTTATGTAGACATACTGATAGAACAATATGTGATTGAAGGATTTGAGAGAAAGAATTTTAGGTTGTAGAACAAGAAAATTCTCGAAAACTGAGACACTCTTCACGGAAACTGAAGATTAATTTCCGGCGGAAGCAAGGAGGAAAATTAACCTAGACTTCTGATACCATGAAAGAAATAATCCCTTGATTATTTTCATTAATTGAAAGACAATATATACAATTTATATATTCTCATAATTGAAAGACTTTTTTTCTTTATATTACAGTTTGAATATTTCATTTATAGCAATAATTTATATTCTTTATTTATCATAACATAACATTGCAAATTGGTTTTGACTTTGGTGAATCTTATTATTTTTTTAGTCAATCTCAAAAAATGACAATTTTTTTTTTACTAATAATTTAACTTTAACTTATTTTAAATTACAAAATTAAATATAGTTAAATTTGGTGCGTAAATAAATTATATAATATAAATTAGGACGGAGGAGTGATATTTATAAATTGGACGCGGTGTAACCGTAGTTTGCGGGAAAAAAATAGTACACGGAGTCGGTGGCACGACGCCGTTTCGTTCACTGATGGAAGTAATGCTAAGAGCCTAAGATATAGGCAGATTTGTTCCTCACAGTACCAGATCAAGATCTGAAGAATCGCATCAGAATCCCTAGAAACATGTCTTACTACCCAAAAGGCTACCACGGCGATGACGAAGGCTGTGAATTCGACGAGTACGATCCAACTCCTTATGGTGGTGGATACGACATCGCTTTGACTTATGGTCGCCCACTTCCTCCATCTGAGGAAACCTGTTATCAGCCTTCTTCAGCTTCTGATGAATTCGACTATGATCGTCCTCAGTACACTTCCTATGCTGAGCCTTCTGCTTATGGTGAAGAGGCTCTCGATAATGAGTACCAGAGCTATTCCAGGCCCAAACCTCGACCCACCCCTTCCTATCGCCCATCTGAGGAAACCTATGAGGAGCCTCAGGCTAATTATGGGTTTCAGCCTGGTGTAAATCAACCTGGTGGGTATGGTGGAGAAAGTGAATTTGGATCTGGGGATGGACGGAAGAGTGAGTATGAAGAGCCCACACCGGAATATGGATCTGGTTATGGACGGAAAAGTGAGTATGAAGAGCCAAAACCGGAATATGGATCTGGGTATGGGAGAAAGAGTGAATATGTAGAACCCACTTCCGAGTACGAAGCTGGGTATGGGAGAAAGAGTGAATATGAGGAGCCAAGTTCTGAATACGGGTCGGGTTATGGGCGTAAGACTGAATCCGAAGAATATGGGAGGAAGCCGAGTTATGGACAGGAGGAAGGGGAGAGGCCAAGTTATGGGCGTCCAAGCTACCAGACTGAGGAGGTTGAAGGGTACGAGAGGCCTCGTTATGGAAGGTCTGAGGAGGAGGACTACAGGAAGCCCAGCTATGAGAGGCGTGGTGATGACGATGAGGGCAACGGTCGTAAGAAATATGTGAGCACTCAGTTTCTCTTCTTTGTTTTAATTGAATTTTTAGCACTTGCTCTTGATTCTTTAAGTTTCTTTGTTGATTATTTGGTTTATGAATAGCTTAATTAATTGTTGATATCTATTGCTTAATTGAGATGTTTTAGTGTACGAGGGGATAAGGGGAGAACCGGCTCGTTTGGTATGTCATGATGTATAATTTTTCATGTATTGTAATGGACTGAACTCTATTAATATATAATAGACGATATTAGAGCATTAATATATAATGGATTGTATTTTTTTTAGTACATTCCATGGGAGACCCATCTACTAGTTGGGTCTAAAAAATGACAGTTGGAGTGTACTATTTTTAGAAATAGTGCGATTGATCGGTAAAACGCCCACCAAATCTTGTAGTATTTTTGTCGTCTGATACCCAACATAATACAACGTCCAACAAGGGAAAACCTTGATAATGCGTCAAGAGAAATATAGGCGAACCTTATGATTTGATTGAAAATGCAGCGTGTAAAATGAAGAGTTGTTCACTTATCCTGTACATTTTTAGTGCAAGGAAGAGATCATTATGGGTGTGTTCGTTACGGAGGAAAATATTTTTCATAAATTGAGTTCTTGAAAAAAACAAGGAATTTCTTACTTATTTTTTCATGTTCGTTGTTCTTGAAAAAAAAATAAGGAATTTCTTACTTATTTTCTCATGTTCGTTTGGTTAGTGAAAAATAAGTGAATTTCTTACTTATTTTTTCATGTTCGTTTGGTTTGTGACTTATTTTTTCATATTCGTTTGGTTAGTGAAAAATAAGTAAATTTCTTATTTTTTTTTCCTCATGTTTGGTTGCTTAGTAGAAAATATTTTTTTTGGAAAATACTCATTCAAGCCCCATCCAACTCCACCACCCTAAAAGATTTTTTTTCGAAGGGTGGTGTAGAAAACCAAAAATAATTTAAAACTTTAAATTTTTTTGGAGGGGGGGTTGAGGGTGGGTGGGGGAGGGTCGGGGGTTCACGGGTGGGGAGAATGGTGTAGAAAATCAATTTTTTAAATTATTTTTGTGGGGGTGGGCTGCAGTGCATTGGGTGAGTTGGGTGGTGGAGTGGTTGGTTGATGAATACCATTTGTGATACTTGTTTTTCTACTTTCATTCGAGAAATCATTTTTCTTATTTTTGAGAAATTTGTTTTACTAAAGAAAATATGTTTTCAAATCTTTTGACCAAGGAACATGAAAAAATTGGAAAATAGTCCATATCGAACACACCCTATGTATAGATGTCCCACTTAGCTCATTGTAAGTAGCTTGTATTGTGTGGTTGCTCTAAAGTCTTAATCTCACACTTCTGTCAAAAGAAAAGGAAGAAGAAGAAAGGGGTTAGCTTTAAAGGCTTTATAATTAGGGGTGTCAGATAGACCGTTTGGGATGAAGTTGGGCGGGTCAAGATGGGTTGAATCAATAGATGAACCAATGTCCAACCCGTCTAAAAGATACATGGGCTAAGATGCGGGTCAAGATGGACTACATGATGGGTTATAATTCAACTTGCCTAACTTGACCCATTATTTTTACAAATTTCAAACTTACAGTCTATGAGGTTATTTTATTTTGTATATTATTTGATTTTTTTCATATCTTTATTTTTAAAATAAGAAAAATATTTTAAGATTTTTTTTATTTTTTTATAAAAGCAAAAAAAGTATGAAATAAAAATTTGAGGATGGAGTAGGGTAATGGGGTGAGGGGAGGTAGGTAGTAATTGTTTACAAAAGTAAAAAAAAATATAAAATAAAAATTTGAGAATAGGATAGGGCGGAGCTGGGTGGGGGTGGTGATACGAGTAGGGGAGGTAAGAAAATATATCATATTTTTAATAATGTTTTTATAAAAGTAACAAAAATATGAAATAGAAATTTGAAGTGGGGGTGGGGGTGGGGGTGGGGGTGGGGGTGGGGGTGGGGCGGTAGGGGAGAGGTGAGTTTTTTTTTATTATAAAAGTAAAAGAAATATGAAATAGAATTTTGAAGATGAGGTGGGGGTGGATGAGGTAGGTGTGGGTAGGGCAGGGAGGGAAGAAAAAATTTCATATTTTTAATATTTTTTTTATAAATGTAACGAAAAATGTGAAATAGAAATTTGAGGATGGGATGAGGTGGGGGTGGAGGGGATAGGTGTGTGTAGGGGCGGGAGGTGGGGTAGGGGTGATAGGGGTAGAGATGTGAGGTTGATTCAGTGCTTGTGTGTAGGTTGGTGTAGGGGAGGGGGTAGGATTGATGGATAGTCTGGTTGGGGTGCGTTGGTGTATTTTTATTTTTTCGAAATAATAAAGATTTTTTTAAAATAATTAAATAAAAATCTTAATCTAGAGTGAAACTCTAATCGTTAAAATTGAGCATTTTCGTGTGTAAGTTTGGGCATCATCATGGGTTCATTTGGGTTGCTGATATATGATGAGTCAACTCGGGCTAGCCCAAACCAACACATCATCAAAATAACTCTTGCCCAAACCATGAAATCTTCGGCGAGTTGGGCAGATCATTTGGGTTTGAGCTAATTTTGTCACCCCTATTTATAACTAGTGAACAATGGGCCGACATGTATCATCATACTGTTAACTCTGAGAACCAACGTGTGTTAAACATGTCTCTGATTGTCAAGGATGTTACGATCAAGAGATGAATTCAAGATTTAAACTTGACAAACTTTTAAGGTCCTTATAACAAAGTATATTGCATTCACGAAATTATGTGTTCAAAGTTTAGTATTTGTTGGCATTTCAGAATGTATATATCTATTTTCTGGGTCGAAAATGATGAGTTGAACCCATCAAATGAATGGTCAACCGCCTCAATGTACAAATTGCACTATCCTCCATTGTGCGTTAGGCTTGTTCTTTTTTGGTTTTATTATTTGACATCATTTGAACTCTTTTCCAATCCATCTGACCTAACCTGTATAATTGGCAGGGTGATGATGACAACTCCGATGATGACGAGGAGAAGAAATATCAACACCACCACCACCGCAAACACTATGATGATTGATCAGTGTGCTTTATAATCATCTGAACCAAATTCATGCCATACTAAGAACTATTACTAAATAAAAGTTGGCATGTTTGCACAATGTTTTTGTGATTGTTTGCTATGTTGGCATTTCGCTGTACTTTCTAGTTATTTGTGGGGTATATTTTGCTCTTCTTTCTGCAAAACAATATCCCAGACATTTGTCAGGGTTAGTATGCCATGAATGCATAAACTTTGTGATAGTTGTGTGTCTTGATATCTAGTATTTATCGTACTCTTAAATTTTGAAGTGTGATGAGAACATGTAATATGGTTTTCCAATTTACTCACGATTGGTAATTCACTTGGGTATAGGTAAATTCCAATCATTACGCCTCAATGTGTTGGCAAAATTTTGGTTGGTGGATCTTGTGGCATGGAGGATAAATCTGTCAGATATAAGACTCAAAAAGGGAAATATTGGACTATTGCAACTAAACATGTAGTCGATATAAATTGCTTTTCAATTCCCTAATGATAACATAGAGGAGAATAATCTTTTTAATGAGAATTGAGGTAAGAAATGCTTATGGCAGCACAATTTAGTGCTGGACTTAAATCATAACCTTCTAGCTCTTATTATAGATATTTTATACTTTGTTCTTTCATTTTACTTGGTCTTTATATTAGAGATAAGAAATTTTCATTTTATTTGTCCATTTTAGCAAATTAAGAGACATATTATCCTTATCATTAAGTAACTATAGTAGTCAAATTTAGATTAATATAGTATTATAATCTAATGGCGTTAGTTCTACTAAAAAGATTAAAACTATAGTATGAAAAGTACGTACAAGGTCTTCATCGTATATATATTGATCACTTCTCTTTATGAATACAAGATTCGAATGGAATTGGTCCTCAAGGGCTCGCTAATACTATACAGTAAATATTTAGCCAAATCAAACGACAGCTTACGCGCTTAGTTTGTTGCTTTGTTCTTTTCTTAAATATATTATTCTTTTCTAGAGTAGGCCACCACCAAAACCATGGACCGTGACGAAGGGAAATTATTTGTGCATTACCATATGAGTTTAATTTATACATTATATCACTTTTTTATTATTATTATTTTTATAATAGCAGGTCATTTATGTGTTTTAGTAGGTGACTTTCTTACTTTTATGATTACAATATCACTGTTTATGAAGGGTTACTTGTAAATATCGTTTAGCTAGTATAAAAATTCATTTACATTATAGGTTTATATAAGTTAAAACTTAAAAGCACGAAAGATCAGAAGGATTTAAGTCCTAGAGAGCTGGCTATTGTTCTTTCAATCCAGCTGATTATTTTGCTGACATTGAAATAGTCAAAAATAAAAAAAGGAAAAATACTAATAGAACTTGGGACTGTAGGTGTTTACGTCGGGTTCGTACACGCAGCAGAATTTGAAAATTTATGTTTCAAACCCGACGACGGTCGAACTGCAGTATGATAAGTAATGAAAAATACAAACACAAAGTAAGTGTAAAACTTCGAGCGAAGACTTACATTTTGGAAGTAGTCAGCCAAGCAGTTGAATCTTCAATCTTTGTGTAGTTCGAGAGTGCACACGCAAACGTCCCTCAATTTGTAAGTTATGGAGAACTGTGATGTAATTTGCCAAGTCATGAATGCTAGGGATTCTGACAGAGCTTTAGAAGAAATTTACCTCTCTTAGATTTTGGTGTATTGAAATGAGAAGAGGACCCTCCTATTTATAGGATTAAATAAGAGCTCAAGGGTTGGAGGCGGGCCCAGCAGAAGCAATGGCGAGTCGGTTTGTCGGGCCGCGTCACACCGCGATCCTCGATGAACCGCGGTCTTGCGCACGTTCTGGATCAAGGCACCGCGATTCCGTCCTATTTTCTGCCCACTTTTCCATTTTAATGTCCCGATGAACATTTAGGTATAATCTCCTTCTAATTACATCCTTCAATCGACGAAACATTTGACTTAGTATTACCCTTCAGCCTTTACATATCGTCACTAATTACATTAGGATCTTCACGGAATTCCTAGACTGCGCCGGAAGACGAACCCAATATGTAAAATTTAGCTACACAAAATATGTGAACTGAACCTATATGTGAGAAGATAAAATCCCTTCATTCATGACACACTCAATCAAACTTAGAATTTGTCAAGTGTCTATCCAAATGGCTTGATTATTATAACTCATCTATATTAGTTGACAACATGACCATGTCACAGACATGTCCATTGCATTGACCAATGACTTAGTCAACCTAATACCATATGAGTACCTGAGTGTTCACTCGAATATAAATTCAAGGAATGAATCATTTCTTGGCTCACATACCACCTTTAATCTACTTTGTAATGCATCCAAAACAAATCGCGTCTCAACCTATAAGACATTTGAGCTTAGGACAAGATCAAAGTACATTACTCCGTAAACAAGATGATATTAACCTCAAGTCTAAAGACTTTATCTCCCACATGCCGATGACATTATAGACATATAACAAAACAGTACATCAGCAGGGCATACCAATACATACTACAAGTATCCATGTGTCCATCACGAGTTGCCATAACTCGTAGCAAGTGAGACATACTGCATCCCCTAAGGATATGATGCAGACCACATGTCGACGTATCACATATCATCGATATCCCAATTTCGATGATCATTAGTCGATGTAATTTAAGAGTTACGTTATAACATTAATTCTCACATCATTAATAAACACGTAACCTCTAGGGATGCATTTATAGAATATTATAAACAATCAATTAATAATTCAACAAATGCAAATTGCCATAATATTAATCATCATTAATATAAATACGAATATGTGTAAAGTATATTGTGTGCTAATACAGACTGTCTCTAGGATATACATATACTTTCACTGTCTTGGATCATTATGACAATACGAAAGCACGAAGTAGCATTCTTTAGAAAATAAACAATACATTCAAAAAAAAAAATTGGGCAAGAGGTCAAGGGGCGTGTTATGTGTATTGAAATGTTGTAGTCTATAAAATAGAAGAAGTAAAACTACACAGTGGTTAATCCATGGAAATTAAAGAATAATAAAAGAAATTTAAAGGTCAATCCCCTAAGTTTTTCATACCAACCGGATAAGGTGAATGGAAAGAAAATAAAGGAGTGCACCTCCAATAAGTTTTTGGTACTTAGTAGTGTGAGGTCAAGTGAGAGAAAAAATAGTGAAGAAGAAAAGTTGGATGTACATATCAGGTAAAATTAAGTATCACTACTAAGTAAGGAGTAGTGCTGAATGGATGAGATTTCCTCATCTTTAGGAAGCGTTTGTCTTTTTATTTTTATTTTTTATTGTAATAACTGTGAATATTACCATTGATAACAATAAAAGCAACGCCTAAGGAGCAAACACTTGATCTCACTAATTGATATTAGACGGTGTGAATCTGAATTTATCGAGTCAGTAAATACTAAATACGAAATAATTATACCAAAAAATAAATTAAATATCATTTGAGTATGGCGTAGGGAGAAAAAAACGAGAAGAGTGAAGAACCAAAATAGATGTACAAAATTCTCTAAGTTGGAGGCTTGGAGTAAGAAGAAGAAATGCAAATACATATGACTCTCCCAATATTTTTCCCTATTTCTCACCTTTTTCCAAAAATAAAAGGTACTTTCCTCGACATGTAGTAACTGTTTCTCCTAATATTTACGCTTTCAAACATGAATAAAAAATTCAGTGGAATTTCAATTTTTTCTTTAACAAAATCCAAAAGAAATCCATGAACGAAATTAAACAAAAAATAATGTGGCAACTTGCAAAACGATGCGAGAAGGACCAAGTCCGTAGTTAGTTAGTAAAGTGATGAATGGATGATATGACCGTGCAACAAATACATCACTTAACAACAAACTTGACCAAAATATGAGTTTTAGTTCATCATAAATAAACATTAAAGTAGGGGGCCTTTCTATTTCATGCAATTCAACTTGTAGATTATATATAACTTTTTTTTAATGTACAAAGTCACAACTAAGATGTTAGGGGAGAAAAAAAAATCAGGATTAGAAACACGTCGTTTAAAATATATTTATGAAAGAAATGATATAATAATATTGTAATTATTTAGTCATAATTATAATTGATTATAGTATATTGTATATATGGTAGGTATATATCTTAGTCAACTAATGACTTAATTCTAGCATAATCCTAGTCTTAGATGAAGATTCTACTCTTAGATGATTATTGTATTTTGGGTATAATTACCATACTTTTGAAATGTAATCATTGAGAAAAATATTCTTGGTGCATATTTGGTTCCACTTCTAACAATCCAAAAGTGATTTTGGGTTGCTACTTTCCTAAATATTGATAAAATTGTGATGTTTGATTCTCCTCTCAAGAATCAATTCTCCTCTTCAGAATTAATTATTGGCAGAAGCTACAATAAATGACAAATTTGGACCTTTACCTACGAATATTATTACCTACGGATTTCTGCCGTTGATATAAATGACAAATTCTGCAATTTATTTCAATTTGAATTTTATCTTTTCCTTTATTACCCTCTTTAATTTTCATCAACAACTCTATCTACCTTCATTGCTCTCTTTAAATATCTAGAAATAATTACTAAAAAAAATTCAAATATACAACTTTCATTACCCTCTTTAAATATCTAGAAATAATTACTAAAAAAAATAAAATATAATACTCATGTTCTGTTTTAATTTTTAAAAATCAAATATACTACTAAAGTTGACATTTGTTCATATTACACTTTAAATTAGTATTGTAATAATATTCTACTAATATTTAAGTACTATATTGCACTTTAAATTCTATTATCTATTTGTAATTTTTATTTACATACTTTAAATTCTAATATTTAACTATTATATATTGCACTTTAAATTCTATTATCTATTTAACTATGTCCATTTTGGTAATTCTACGTTCAAAATCAATTTTGATCCAAATTATCCAAACATCATAAAATGATAACAATCACTTTTACATTGTTGCATCCAAACATAAATCAATTATATCAAAATCAATTCTAACAAAATCAATTATGACAGAATCAATTCTCCTTAGAATCAATTCTGCCCACCGCAAAACCAAACACACACTTAGTGCATGTTTGGTTTGGCTTCTGCCAACCCAGAATCACTTCTGGATGACTACTTTCGTGAAAATGAGAAAAAAAATGGTGTTTGGTTTCTCCTCTCCAGAATTAATTCTCCTCTTCAAAATTGATTCTGGCAGAAGCTAGGAGCTACAATTCCTAGCTTCTGCCAGAATCAATTCTATCATTTATTTCAATTTGAATTTTACCTTTTTCTATATTACCCTTTCTAATTTTCATCAACAACTCTATCCACCTTCATTACCCTCTTTAAATATCTAGAAATAATTACTAAAAAAAATAATTAAAATATACAACTTTCATTACCCTCTTTAAATATCTAAGAATAATTACTAAAAAAATCAAATATCCACCTTCATTGCACTAAGTTTTGTTATTTTTGCAGCTTGTGCAATTGTTGAAGGGATAAAATGAACGATCTAAATTTACATACTTTATATTCTAATATTTAAGTAATATATTGCACTTTTAATTCTATTATATGTTTGTAATTTTTATTTACATACTTTTAATTCTAATATTTATGTATTATATATTGCACTTTAAATTCTATTATTTATTTAATTATGTCCATTTTGATAATTCTACGTTTAAAAATAATTTTGATCCAAATTATCCAAACATCATAAATTAATAACAATCACTTTTACATTATTGCATCCAAACATAAATCAATTCTATCAAAATTAATTTTGGCAGAATTAATTATGACAGAATCAATTTTTCTCAGAATCAATTTTATTACATGTTATCAAGAGTTTAGGGGAAAATCCTAACCTAAAATATTACCTCCCCCCTCCTCTCATCTCGCCGGCCGGCGACTTTGAATACCACCAAAACTTTTTTTCTTTTTTTCGATCGATAATGTGTGACTCTAAACTCACCTTTCATCCTGATGTTGCCGTAGTTAGACACAGCCCCCCATGATCTTATATTAAGAGACGTAGTTGAAATATTGATTGAGACACACTGATATTCTTGGTTGGTCCTCCTGCCATCTTTTAAAGTCCTAAACTATCAAGAGAAAGAGAAGATATTGATTTTACGAAGGCTAGTTTCATTCAAAAGTTTGTATTTTTGTACGACATTCTTGGAAATTGTACTAGTTTTAGCGACACTTTAACAACTTGATTGCAGACCATTTCTCCAATCACGCGCTACAAGCCAAACCCAACATTCTTATTTAAAGGTCAATCTTTTCATTTTAGATTTGGTAAAACAGAGAAAGTTCACCTTTTCTCAAACAAAAGCATACTGCTTTGGCTTAATCAGTTGTGATAAAGATGAAATTTGGGAAAGAATTTGCTTCCCAAATGGTCCAAGAATGGCAAGAAGCCTATATGGATTATAACTTTCTCAAGGGTCTATTGAAAGACATCTTGAATTTCAAGAAGAAGAATGCACCATCATCAGAAGTTGCAGCCACCCCAAATGGCTCTTTAAAGAGAAGAATATCTATGTACAGAGCATTTAGTGGATTACAAAGTAGATACACCAGTTTTAAAGGTTCATCTGGGAATAATAATAACCATGAAGATGAAGTGATTTTAGCGAATTCAGTGCAGAAAGAAGGCTCCCAACAAGGCAACTATCAAACTATGTTTCTTATGTCATCTGAAGATGGTGGAGAATATGAGATGGTTTTCTTTCGAAGACTTGATGATGAATTCAACAAGGTGTTAACTTTTTACAATAAAAAAGTAGGGGAAGTTAAGGCTGAAGCTGATGAGTTGACTAAACAAATGGATGCACTTATTGCTCTAAGGATTATGGTTGATAAGCCTTCAATTGAAATGCATAGTGCACAAGTTATGGATCCTTCAACCAATGATAGTATCTTTTCTCCAGCATCAGTGGTTCCTATTCATTTAACAAGTCTAGGTAAGTCCATTCTCTTTAGATACTATGGCTATTCTATCATTGTTCTATCTTGTCACACCTACAAGCCCCCTCACACATTTTGTCTGCTTTAGCTCAATCAGACTGCTGAAAATTGCGCAGACGCGAAAACAAATAAGTTTTAGCTAATGTGATAAACATACTCCCTCTTGTCCCAAAAAGATCGACACTTTTTGCTTTTCGAAAAGTCAAACAATTTGTTTTTTACTGTAATCTTTTTCAAATATCTTTTAAATATTTTAAAGTATTAATTATGATAGACTTATAATGCTTTTTACGTAGTTTTTTAAAATGTAAATTTTATTTCAAAAAATTTAAAGATTCTATGTAACGGGTAAAGTTGTTGCCACGAGATCAGGAGTCATGAGTTCAAGCCGTGAAAACAGTAAATGCAAGGTAAAAGTGTGTATAATAAATTCTTGTGGTCCGGTCCTTCCGCGGACCTCACACATAGCGGGAGCTTAATTAGGGATGTCAATTGGGGCAGGACAGGGCAGGGCAAGCTCTTAACGGAATAGAGTAGAATAAACTCTTAACGGGACAGAGCAGTCAGGGCAAAATTAATTTTGTTAAAAATTAAAATGGGACGGGACAGGACAGAGCAAAATTATTTTGAGAAATATTTTTTATCAAAAGTGATTTTTGTTGCCATCTGTATTGTTACTGATGAAAGAAGGAAGCTACAGGGACACTAAATTAAGCATTTTGTTGCCATCTGTACTGTTACTGATGTAAGTGTAAATGCAAAGGGTTTTATTGCAGCCTTCATCGCTGTCTGGAGCACTGACAACAATATGTAAGCTATTAATATAAAATCTGTGGTTTATTAAGCCATGAATAATTTTATCCTAGACAATTAAAAGCACTTATTTTAGAGAAATTAATTTTATTCTAAACAGGGCAGGGCGGAGCAGGATTTAATGGGGAGGGACAGAGTAAGACAAATTTTAAAAAAATGCTAAACGGGTCAGGGCAGGACAGGTTAATATCTTAGCAAACCCGTTTAGCATTTTTAAACCCGCCCTATTGACACCCCTGAGCTTAATGCACCCGACTACTTTTTTTCTATGTTTAATCACACAGTCAGAATTAAAAATTTTGACTTAGTGAAAAATGACAATCTATGGAGGACCCATTAGTGTTTCCAAAGACTTTGACCCTTCTCTTTATGCCAAATAACTCAGGAAGAACTTATGTTGTGTCTTATATAACACTTCACTTTACTCTCTTTTTTCTGATGCGTCATATGCTTATTTCTTCAAAAGTTTGCAATGTAGAAGTTTGTCTATCCTTCTCCTTGATCCGCCCTCCATCGTAGGTGTGACATTTTGCTGGCACTTGCCTAATTTCTCCATCCCATGATTGCCCTTTAATTTGTTTGAATTCTTGTTTCATCCCAATTCAGTAAGGTCACATATGGAAGCAATTCAAGAAGTTGAGATGACTAGTGGAGAAAATCCGGAAGATAAATCAACATCAGGGACAAGAGATACAACAAAGATGAATCCTATGGGTTTTAGGCCGGCTCCACTAGAGATTCTGGGCAATGTAAAAATCAATATTCAACCGGAAACACCTGTGTCGACTTTAAGAAGTGTGATTAAGACTTCAAGATCTAACTTATCATTCAGCAAAGAAGAGCTCAGAAAAGCTGAAGAACAAATAAGAAAGGCTTTTGTTGAGTTTTATCAAAAGCTTCGACTTCTAAAAAGCTACAGGTAATGGTGCATTATTGTTCCTCCCAAATGACCAATTATAGTTGTTTTTTTGTGTTCAATTCAACTAACACTTTGCTTCTTAATTGTACAGTTTCTTGAATGTGTTGGCATTTTCCAAGATCATGAAGAAGTATGATAAGGTACTACAAAAGTGTTCACTATTTGGCAAAAGAAAGTACTCTTATAAAGTTTGGCCTTTTAACCTTGCAATTTACTGATACAGATCACCTCAAGGAAAGCTTCTAAATCATACTTAGAGATGATTGATAAATCTTATCTTGGTAGCTCAGATGAGGTACATTTTCTTTCAGTTCCAAAAACTGTTTCCTCTCAGCATTATTCCAATTGCAGCTATAGCTTGAACGGTTGAACCTCTCACTGATAGCTGTTTTTTTAGGTTGCTAAGCTCATAGAAAGAGTGGAGGCCACATTCATAAAGCATTTTGTCAATGGAAATCGAAGGAAAGGAATGAAAACTTTAAGACCACAAGCTAAAAGAGAAACACATAGAGTAACATTTTTCATGGGTAAGCATGTATGTTTATTAGCATCAACTTCCTCTTCCTATGTAATCAGAGGTCAAATGCTGATTTAGGGTGGATTCTGCCGGTTCAACTGAACCCCTTGCATTCAGTTCGAACTATATGCTACATATGCAAAACAAAATTTTAAATGTATACATCTGATAAGATCATATCTCATTTGATTCAACTGACTCTAAATCCTTCATTCACCTCTATCATAGGTTGCCAGTGATGCATCATGTTCATCCATAAGTGCATCAGAATCATATGTTCATTTTAGTTACTGATATATACTTTTCACCTACAGGTTTGTTCTCTGGATGCTCAATAGCATTAGTGGCAGCTATTGCTGTATCTATACATGCAGGGAACCTTCTAGAACATGAGGGTCGTGGGCTGTATATGGATAACATATTTCCACTCTACAGGTGAACTAAACCATCTGTCTTTTACAAAGTCATATTGATTCTTTCCCCTTGTGACATTTTAAGCAATACGTATGAGTAATAAGATCTATTATTGCAGTCTATTTGGATACATTGTCCTCCATATGCTCATGTACGCGGGGAACGTATACTACTGGAGGCGTTTTCGGGTCAATTATCCCTTCATATTTGGCTTCAAGCAGGGAACGGAGTTGGGTTACAGACAAGTTCTCCTCCTTGCTTCTGGTCTTTCAGTACTTGCATTGACTGCTGCACTCTCCCACCTGGATATGGATATGGATCCGAAAACACGAAAATTTGAGACAGTGACTGAGCTGATCCCACTTACCCTGGTGATTGTAAGTCTAGAAAAACATTAGTTCTCCTTCTACTTTCATTCTACAACTTATCTATACAAAAATGTTTCAAATTTCAAACCCCCTAATGATCTTAACTTTTTTTTCAGGTTCTGCTTCTGATACTTTTTTGTCCTCTGAACATTATATATCGTTCAAGTCGTTTCTTCTTTTTAAGAACTGCCTGGCACTGCCTATGCGCTCCCCTCTATAAGGTACCAGCTGTTTGTTTAAGAGATGTACAGATTCACATGCATTAATATCACAGAAAGTACATTGATACTAATATGTCGCACATCAATTTGCAGGTTACTCTACCAGATTTCCTCTTGGCAGATCAAATTACCAGCCAGGTTTGACACTCAGCTCTTTTCTAAATGGGAAATTTCTACATCGTACCAAAATAGGATCCAAGAAGTTGATAATTCAGTCAGTAAAATGTGCAAATTGTGCAGTACTTATCCGAAAGAACTATAATGTGCTCTTGCATTTCAGGTTCAAGCAATTAGGAGTTTGCAATTCTATGTCTGCTACTATGTATGGGGCAACTTCAGGACAAGATCAAATAAATGTCAAGAAAGCAGTGTTTATCAAATCTTATACATAGTCGTTGCAATTATTCCCTTTTGGTCTCGGTTTATTCAGGTGTGGAAATATTTGCACACAAAAAATGATCATTCTGACAATAAATATCTTGTCAAATATTTAACACGGTGCTTTGTGTGACTGCAGTGTTTCCGTCGTTTATTTGAAGAGAGAGATTCAATGCAGGGGCTTAATGGCCTTAAATATTTCTCAACCATTGTTGCCCTTGTGATGAGGACACTCTATGATCAGAAGAGAGGAACCTTTTGGAGAGTAATGGCAGCATCAACTTCAGGAATTACTACAGTTGCAAATACTTATTGGGACCTTGTCATAGATTGGGGTCTATTACAAAGGAATTCAAAAAACCGTTGGTTGAGAGACAAGCTACTTGTGCCACACAAGATTGTCTACTTTGTTGCCATTGTAAGTGCAGAAGCAGGTTTGAAAAATATATTACAAAACTCTTCAAGTGAAATTAAGTTTTTGATGATTCAAAGTCTAAATGCAGGTTCTTGACATTATTCTGAGACTAGTATGGATGCAGTTGGTTCTTGATATTCAAGAACTACCATTTCTGCACAAGAAAGCATTTGTTGCAGTTGTTGCCTGTTTGGAAATCCTTCGCCGAGGCATGTGGAACTTTTTCAGGTCTGAAGCATTATCTATCTGAATTTAACTTATACACACTAACAGTGTAAACAATTTTATGTTATAAGGTCACCTAAGAGATACATATCTAACATCCATAAAATTGGAATTAGTAACTTAAAAAATAAGAGAGTTTACCTGCTTCAAAAGGATAAGATACACTGTAGTGTGAGAATTTTTACAGTCAGTACATATAAGTTAAAATCCTATCTACTTTATAGGTGAAATTTGATGAGTTAGCAAGCTACATGTTCACATAGAAGATAGTGCCTCTATCTAACAGTAGTTGTTCTGTTTAAATTGTTCAGGTTGGAAAATGAGCACTTGAATAACGTTGGAAAATACCGTGCCTTCAAGTCTGTACCGCTGCCTTTTAACTACGATGAGGGAAAGAGGCTATAACTATGGAGATATTGTAAGCATTCCATTAGTTATATATCCACGTTCTAATAAAAATACTTGTATGCATCAAAAACTCCAGGTTCCTGGGGTAAATGCATTAAAAGGGACAAATTTTAGCGGACGATGTTTATCTGATACCAGGAAATCAAAGGAATCCAGAGTACTCAAGCCTCAATATGACTTTTTGTTTTCTTGGTTCCCCCTTTCTTGTACAATTCTTTGATTCATTTGTCAATGGTGTGTATAATATATTTTTGTGCGTGAAATTATACAGTAAGCGTATAGGACGAAAAGAAAGTTGATTCTAGCCTCTTGATTGAGGATTCCATAGGTATTAAAATTGGAAAATGATAACAATTCAAGTTGTTCTTTACGTTTTCTGCTTCACCTTTCTACGTTCTATATTGTTGTGTCTGAACTCAATGTACCTTTTGCTGGTTTTAGATTCACAAGTGACATTCTTTCAAGTCTTAAAAACACTAGCTCATGAAAAGTCTCAACGGAATCGTGCTTGATAATTGGTTGACTCTCTCTACCAAGGCGTGCTACTATCAATACAGCTTTTCGCTAAAATTCTTAGCGTTTCTTCGGCCAATGATTAATGCATGACATTAGCATAAACATGCGAAAACAGTAGCTGAAGAATACATCTAAATAGCTAATAATATACATGCGTAAAGCTTTCTTCATCAAAAGAGTTCCAAAATATTTAACAATGCAGTGAATGCTTGAGGTCCCATATTTTTTCAAAACTTCACATGAAAATGGCTCGTAACAAGTTGAAGGCCTTCCTCTAATTCTTATATAGAATAAGCCGCCAGTTAACTATAAGTGCACGACAATAGAAGACCGAACGAATAGAATGCACATTAATACAACATACCTCCCCACAATGTGGGGTCCGGAGACTTACATCTACCTTGGTAAGTAGAGAGGTTGTTTCCGAAAAACTCTCGGCTCAAAAAAATCATAAATACAAGCAAAAGCAAGAGAATCGGTCAGACCCGAATAAGAAATTTAAAGCAGTATGAAAATGAGAGTAACAAAAGCTAACAGACCATGCTAAAGCATCCTTGAAAAAAAGAAGTAGTAGCTAACGCAGGTAAATAAGATAAACAAAGTACTCGAAAGAACATACGTCAACAGAAATCAAATGACATGGAACTATAAAACAATATTGCGCCTACTAGTATGATAAGCTAAGCAGGGCTACAATAATAACACTATAACTACCAATATGTAAGCGTAAGTAGGACTACGCTCAACTACCTACTATCATTCTACCATAATTCGTGTCCTCCACAACCCCCTATATAAGGTCATGTCCTCATTAAGTTGCACTTGCGTCATATTTCGTCTAATCACCTCTCCCCAATACTTCTTCGGCCTACCTCTACCCCTCCTGAACCCGTTCAACCAACTTCTCACACCAACGCACTAAGACATTTGTGTCTCTTCTCTGCACATACCCGAACCATCTCAACCTCGTTTTTCGCATCTTATCCTCCACCGAGTCTGTCCCGAATTAATCATTAAAGACGGCTAACATAATACCCTTTTTATATATGAAAATTTTGAGAACACATCAGAATATCCACACAACTTCACATCTATTGATAAAAAATTATGACACAGAGTCAGATTAACAAATAGGACACACAGTAAACACATCATCATTAATAGAAATGGTAGCACGGATAAGTGGATAACTAGAGTGCCCGTGTTATGAATGAGGACAAGATAACAAATTTGGTGAAATTAGACGAATTAGAAAGAGAAGTAGGCCCAAGCCTCTACCAAAGAAGCTGTCAAAATACATTTGGGGCCTTCCTATCTTTGTTTTTTTAGTTGTTTCATTAGAGTAATAACTAATTCTGGACGAAATAATGGTCAAAAACACACTTAAATTATATTTTATTAACTATCTATTTTCCCCTTTTCATACCTAAATTATAACTCCCTTTGTGTTATAACATTCCTGTATGCTGAGTTGTGACTATTTGCTGAACTTATAGATGAGTAGACTGATATGGCAGTTGCAGTTTCAGTACATGTACATACTCAGACATGACCGCAGCCTAGGTGTTCGATGAAATGCTTCACTGCCGCTCCAATGTGTTTTGTGTCTCGACGAACCTCCCACTCGCCCGGCACATTGACGATAATCACTCACGTTCGATGCAATGTCCCACAGCTGCTACTCCAAGGTCGTCGATGATATGCAGTCAAATTCCCAAATCATCGCCCCTTCGATTGTCTCTGATTTGAATGCTGGTAAAATAGAGACACCTTATTTCTAATGTTGCTATGGTGTTTGATGAAAGTTCTGAACGAGACGCCCAGCGAGTTCAGTGTTGCGACCTCACGTTTCCATATCAATACAATTCTCCTTCATTACAGCCCGAGATCTGGAAAAATTAACTATAATGCTGAACATCTTCTGCAGAATGTACATCTTAAAAAGGTTTTACCCGCTAAAGTTTCCAAGTAATGAGAATTCTAGATAATCAACAAGTTTTTGCATTTCTTGAGACAGATTTATTTCATTGTGCTTTTTGCTTGTCAATATTTTACAATGAAACACAATCTTCTACTGTTGGTATGCTTTTGCTTTCAATAATAAAGACGGTTTATGTCATTGTTGGCGTTACCACTAAACTCCAAGAAGATTATTAATTAAGTATCTAGAGTTCTTGTTTAGTGGTGTGCTTAACTGTCAGTTAAAGGTGAAATCCATGAAAGCTCAAAGTTTGAATCCCTGCAGAGACAAAAAAGGTAATGTGATATCTTCGCATCTACGTCTCGATAAGAGTAGAATTATCCTGTGTTTATGCCCATAAGAGATAAGCATGTACCCACTAAATAGTCAAGTACTATTGATGGGCCATGGGTGCCTTTAATTGGTGCAGTTCAGAGTAAACAAACCAGCTAAGACACAGCCCCACTGATCTTACATGAAATGCATTATTAAGAGACATAGCTGAATATTGATTGAGACACAGTGATAATCTGGATTGTGTTAATTATCGTAGGTGCGATGACAATGCAGAATGAGAGAGACGTTTGAGGCTCAAGTTTGCAGGAGATCGAGTGGAGGAGCAGTGATCGTGAATAGGAGCAAAGTAGAGAGGATATTTTGGGGCATTCAGAGAGCTTCTGAGAATTTTATTATGTTTTGCTCAAATGAATTACAAAGGAAATAGTCCTATTTATAGGAAATATTAGACCCACTAATAATATCCTACTTAACAAAAATATCTAATGAACTTAATTAAAATATCTCAACACCCCCCCTCAAGCTAGGAACCATGAAGATATTCTTCATTCCTAGCTTGGAGAACAAATGAAGATATTGAACAAACTTGAAGGCTTGTTCTGTTCCTTGGTCTTTGATGTAGCAAGCAACATATATTGATTTTTGCCTCCAGGCTGGATAGTCACAGTTTTCTTGTTCGCTAGGCCAGAGTGCTTTTAAGAGTGAAGATTGTAAAGATTGTTAGGCTCTTTGCTAAACACAACACCAGTGTGTCACCCTTCCAGTCATCTTATCAAAAGTAGACATTGAGCTGCTGATAGTCTATTGGTACTCAATGGCACACCAAGGTATCTAACTGGTAGGACACTAGTGTTGGAAATTAAGCCAGAAGCTCGAGAGGACTTTTGGAAACAAGAAAACAATCTTACTACAGGGCTTTCATCCCCTTTTGTTCTATAGCATTTTCAGCATGGATTTGGTTCCCATCGTTTCACTCACTAACTGCATCTCTTATTCTCTGCTCGTCAGGTAAATCAAATTCTCATGAATGGCAAATTCTCATGAATGGCCTCCACATCTCCTTCAAGCTTTCTCAACTCAAGCTCAATACCCAAATATCTTCTCTTTTCTGGCAACTGATTCCCAATCCTTGGCAGCAATTCCAGTTTTCCAGTCACTATTAACACTGGTAATTGTTCGAATTGTGTAATCATCAATTACTGACATTGGTAAGCGACCCAAAGCGATTTGATTATAATTCAATTCGTGACGATCATAAGTAGAAAGTTCATATTCTTCGGTCATTGATAAACAATTTGTTGGGCAATACTCAACGCAATTACCACAAAATATACAGATTCCAAAATCAATACTGTAATTAAGCAATCGTTTCTTTCGAATATTCGTTTCCAACTTCCATTATAAGAAGAAGCATTCAAGGCCTGTGTGGAGGACATAAGACCAGAAGTCTCAAGGATGTTTTGTAGAGCCCCTTGTCCTCACGTCCACTCCCAAGGATCCAGGAACTTGTTCAGAAATACCGTAATGAAAGGAACATAGGAGTTTGTCGCTAGGTATTTGACCAAATAGGATCGTCCAGTTCCTATAGAACCTATCACTAAAATACTATCACCAGCAGCATTTTCAAGCAATAGTAACATCACCGACAACATCACCAGTAGGTAGAAGCTAGCATTTTCCACCAGCTTAGCAAATTCCAGCAACTATGCAGTCCCAACAGTGCTCCATATATCACTGTTGCAGAATAGCTGCATCAAGCAGGACCTTCAACTCCCACATCAATAATGAAGAACCTCTCGTTCTCTAGTCTCACTCGGACTAGAGAATCTTTCGATTCTCCTTATGCAAAACTCACGGCAAGAACCCCTCGTTCTCTAGTCTCATCCGGACTAGGGAATTCCTCGATTCTCATCACGCAAGCTATTTCAATAAGCGGCAAGAACCCCTCGTTCTCTAGTCTCGCTTGGACTAGAGAATTCCTCGATTCTCATCACGCAATCTCTCATAATAAGCTCGGATATGCAGCAGAGTCTCCCTCAATTTCTAGTCCTATTTCGGCTAGAAATCCTTCGATTCTCCTATCCTGAGCTACTCATATAAAAACAGACAATCTAACACTTGATCGACCTGCGAATAACTCTTTGAATCCTTGAATTGAGCTTCAACTCAATCCATATTATCTTCGACGAATTATCCCTCAATTCTTAGTCTATTTGTCTCTAAGAACTCCTCGATCCTTCTATCGATAGACATTTCCTATTTTATGATCTTCTCAACCATAGAAATTCATTAATATCCCTAACATGAGCTGCAATAGCGACATCTACACCATAGCAACAATATCTCCTACATAATCAGTGTCACCAGCATCAAAGCAGCAAGCCAACCACCCTTTCTTTGGGGTTGACATTATCCACGCCAACACAAAATAGCAACAACGACACAATTCTAGAATCTGAAACATAAAACAACAACGACGAACGACAACACAGACCAAAGAACAACACCACAACAACTATCAACACCTTTTCTCCAATTTCCTCAATTCACCAACACAAAACAACTCTAACGACAACTCGCCAACACAGAACAGACAACACCAGTACAACGACTATCAATAACCACACAACAGGCTGCTTCATTCACCAACAACAGTCCAACACGGTGCAAATTCACCAACACGGAACTATTACGAAAATAAAATTGAATTTCCAGAAACTCACCGAGCATACATATTTGTGGCGATCTTCGTCGTCGCAACGATAGACAAAGGCGGAGTGTATCCGCACAAACTGATAACATATCCATACGACTCGATCGACAAATGCGATAATAGAAATTACCTTAATCTTCGATTCTTTGTTTTCCTCAAAATCGCAATCGCGATTCTGATTTTTCCAATTTTTCAATTGCTGATTTCCATCTCAATATGCTCTATGAGATTCTTTGATCTCGACTTCGAGTCGAATCGATCGCTTTCTGATTTTCAGAATAAATCACAGCTGATTTTCTCTGTGTTTTTTTTTCCGATCGCGATCTGGTGTTGAACTGGGATTCGATTTTGATCTCAATCTCAACTGCGCTATTATGTTCGATTAAGTTCCTCACTGTTCAATTCCTTCGCAATTTTGATTTTCAGTTCTTCAATTCTCGATCGCTCAAACTGAGAAGAAAACAGAATATTTTCGAATTCCTCACTGCGTGGATCGATCTATACCGCAACTCGGCTTTGATACCATGTTAATTATCGTAGGTGCGATGACAATGCATAATGAGAGAGACGTTTGAGGCTCAAGTTTGCAGGAGATCGAGTGGAGGAGCAATGATCGTGAATAGGAGCAAAGTAGAGATTATATTTTGGGGCTATGAAAGAGAGCTTCTGAGAATTTTATTATGTTTTGCTCAAATGAATTACAAAGGAAATAGTTCTATTTATAAGAAATATTAGACCCACTAATAATATCCTACTTAACAAAAATATCTAATGAACTTAATCAAAATATCTCAACAGATTGGTCCTGCCATTATTAGTAGGGGAAGAAAACTTCTAAAGTTCTCAACTATTAAGAGAAAGAGAAGACATTAATTTTACCCAAACTAGTTTAATTCAAAGTTGAATTTTTCTAATAAAGTCTTGGAAACTAACTAGCTTTAGCGGACTCTTTAATTATTGGGTGTGCGAACATAGTTCTACATTGGTAGTTGAAAAGAAAAAAAGAAGCTACATATATGGTGTAGTGATATTCTTAGTACCGTAAGGCTTTCGGGGAAAATCGTGTGAGCTTGGCCCGAAGGGACACAATCACACCGTGTTAAGACTATCTTTGGGCCGTTTTAGGCTACAATTATGGTAGAATATACTAATAATCTACTAAGAATATTTACACCTAAATATAAATTATTTAGGTTGATTATTTCTATGATCTATCAACACGCAAATTGTCTGGGGCGGACTGCATGACTTTCGGAAAAGTATTCTAAGAAAAGTGGATTGATTTTGGGTGAAGGGAGGGAAAATTATTTTATGAAAGGAGAAAAAGTAGACAAAGTTGTAGTCTCTGCAAAGAAGAGAAAAAGAAGACAATAATGGCCGCCACTGAGAAAAGTATTCTCTGGAAAGAGACAAAGTAGACAATTATGTATTCACTGGAAAGAAGAGAAAAAGGAGATAATATTGGCCGTTACTGGTTGAAAAAATAAAATTCCGACGGGGTAAGAGTTCTCACGATGGAAGTATTTAGAGCGCCTTAAGTCCCCCTTCTTTGTCATTGGACTGTGCCCCGGGACTATATAACACGTTCTTTTGATTTTTGATTTTCTCTATGTGACTTTACTGTCCATCTTTGTGAATTGTCTTGGTCATAATTTTGAAGCTCATTTCTCTCATGTTATATTCCAATAGCATACTCATCATCTTGGTCAACAAATATCTGATCACTTTGATTGTTAAAATGGAGTAACAGACGAAACACATAGCGATATTAAAAGTCAAGATGAAGAATTATTAACCAAGTTTGATCAAGAAGAGCACACTGATCGGTGGGTTACTCTGTAAAATATTGCAGCAACACAGCTGAGAAAAAGAGTACATATGTATCACTGCTAAGGAGTAGTGTGGATGGTGAGAAAAAAAAAAGAAGAGAAGATTTAAGAAGCAAAATAAACATGCAGAATTGTCCAAGTGTTGGAGTAACCGCTTGGTTGAGTGTCAGAGAGTAAAGTAATTAAATGTAGTACAATGTCGTAAATAAGAATTGGGTGAAGTTAATGCAAAGAAAAAAGAAGTGTTACATGATAGCCAGAATGGTGTAGCGATGAAATAGCGGGATCGCTGGTCGCGAGTTCGATCACTGCATAAACCTTCTTGGTTGAACTGTCGCCACATGGCTGCCAAGTGTAGTTTACATGGTGGCGTGGTTTGCGATTCTTGCGTCGGTGGGGTTTACCACTGTGCTTGACTCGAAAGAGTAGCGGTAGGTTCGCCTTCACAAAAAAAAAAAAAAAAAAGAAAAAAAAGAAAAAAGAAGTGTTAGATAATATGAGCATTTTAATATTAAAATATAGTATATTAATTGTCTCATATTAAGGTGTATCTGTTGCATTTCCCATTTCTTGTTGTTAGTGGAAAATTATGCCAATTACTCTTCACGTTACTATCCATAAAGAAGGCAGAATGTGGTCTTCATTTCTCATCTTTATTGTGGTAGATTATCTCCATAATTTTCATTAAAACTTATCTCACCGTTGTATCATAATTCACCCACATTCTTCTTGTAACTCATATAACCTCTTAAGTCATAATTCTCCCATTATCTTTCTCAGGTTATTACTCCACTTTCATCCAATTCAATTCAAGGATGAATTTCTTCACCTATATATAGAAATTATCCTTAGCTTTTGGGGTAGAGAAAAAATCAAGAGTGCATGAAAAAAGAATAGAGTTTTATTTATTCGAAGGAAAGTGTTCTTTTTTGTGGTGCTTTGGACTCAACATCTTGTCCTGAGTTTGTTGAGTTGTACGATGTGGTCGGATTGTTGTATCCTGCAGGGGACAAGTCAGGAAGATTACTGCTGGATCGGTAAACATTTATTGCACTGGGCTTGAATCTCCTTAAAGAGAGCGAGATTCTGCGCCTCAGTCTAAAGAAATATTTTCTTCATTTTAATTTTTCAATTGTATTGTAATTTCTATTGTAATTTCACCAACAATTTTGAGGAGGTTCAATGGAAACAATTGACACTACTACATTTCTAGGCTAATGTGACGGCTCATATAGGTCTAATGCAACGCCATATGTAGTACCGTTGCATTAGATGTGGCTAATGTGACGGGTTCATGTTATAACAAATCAGAAAATATGATAATGCAACGGTATTTTGTGGTCATTGCATTAGATAGGCTAATGCGACGGTGTAAATCATCTAATGCAACGCTGAAGACCGTCGCATTAGCCCATCTAATGCAACAACTGTCCAAGGCTAATTGCTCGCGGCTAGGCTAAATATGAATTGAGACGAAAGAACCTCTCAACCAGTCGCATATCTAATGCGGCGGCTGTACCTGACCGTCGCATTAGGGGTATGAGCGGTTGCATTAGATATGCAACTAATGCGATGGCTAAATACATTCGTTGCATTAGGTGCACATCTAATGCGACGCCAGTAACAACCGTCACATTAGGGCGCCGCGTTGCATTAGACTGTCTGCAACGCCGGACGATCTGGCTCTCGCCGTTGCATTAGGTCTAATGCAACGGCCAGAAGGCCCTAATGCGACGATTTTGAGGAGTCACATTAGGTAAGAAATGTAGTAGTGTGAAAAATCTGCGGATGTCGAAGTGAGAGATCTGAACAAGTCATTTTGGTTCAACGGTACTCATTTTAAGATATGGAAGGGTAAATACTTTTCTACTAAATTTCTGAATGTTTCTTATGTGTTAATTGAGAAGAATCTAAATAAAGTAGACAACTCTTTCATGAATGATGAAGAACTTATTTCTCTTCCAGAAAAAGTTAAAAAGTACAATGAAGATTCATACAAGTGTCGGTATTATTTACTTAATTGTCTATCTGATATTTTTTATGATAGAACTTACTCTAGTGCAAATAAATTTTAGAAAGCATTGCAGAGTAAATATGATATTGAAGAAGCTGGAGCGAAAAAATATGATGCCGGTAGTTTTTTTCGTTTTCAAATGGTGAACAACAAATCAATGGTAGACCAATCTCAAGATTTTATAATGATTGTTCGATATCTCAGTCCCGAGAAAATCAAAGATGGAGATAACCTTATTGTTTGTGGCATAATTGTAACGACCCGTTCCGGGGCCCGTTACTGGTGCCTTACCCTGGGCACCCTAGTGATACATACATCAGAGAAAATCAGCGGAACATAAAACATGAGTCATTTAACAAGAGATATAATAAATAAACAGGCCAACCAAAAACAGTTGCCTTGATATACATAAAACACGAGCAGTTTAATCCTTTTACAACCACCGCGCAGTACTACTGGACCTCTAAGATATCTGATGACTATGACGGACGTGGCCCGCCATACCACGAATGTACAAGAACCTACAACTCGAACACTGCCAAAGATAAGCCTCGGAGAAGCGGAGCTTCAATCTGTTGGCGTGATCCTATGGCGAGGATCCACGGCGATGTACCTCTACTGCGGCATGACGCGGCCCGAGAGGTCGATGCAAGTACCAAGTATGTGAGCTATGCAATCAGTAAATGAAATCATACTAGTCTATATAAAGCGAGAGACATGTATGATAACCAAACTACGATTCACAACATAAAGCGATCATCACTCCAATATAACTATGGGTCTCACGCCACAACATCAATCGAGTTCGCATTATGGCGCGTGCCGGAATCTGCGCCGGTGTAGACATGTCCATGATGCAACAATAATACCAATGTCCGTAGCGCATGCCGGAATTGCGCCGGTGTAGACATGTCCGTATGACCTCAACAACACAAAGCAATCCAATGGAAGCATACGATGCGCTACGCGCGTCGTGTCGGTATGTCCAAAGGAAACAATAAGACAACTTTCCAAATGGGCGCATACGTGCGCTACGCATCGTGTCGGTATGTCCAAAAGAAATCATGGCGATAATCGAAATGGAAACATACGTGCGCTACGCGTCGTGTCGATATATCCAAAGCGATTAACCACAAGACCTTAACCAAAATGGAAGCATACGATGCGCTACGCATCGTGTCGGTATGTCCAAAGCGATTAACAACAATAATACTATCAGCGAGAACGCATGCGTGGAATTTCTCCGTCGCTGAAGCACGTCCAAGTAAGTTCTCAATCGATCAACCGACTCTATCGAGAGGCGGTAACACAACGCTTGTACAATAAAGGCTATCATCACAAGCATAGGCAAGTTTCACAACAACAAGCATAGGCAAGTTTCACAACAACAAGCATAGGCAAGTTTCACACAACTCAAAGTACTTTCATTTTATGCCAAAGTCGGGTTTTAACCCCAAAGTACTACATCGTTAAGTTCTTTTTAAAAGAGATCCATTACTTTTATAAAGTCACCCGATACGTAGTATTAGAATGACCAACCCACCTTCCTTTTCAAAATCAAGTAACAACATTCTTTTCCTAAGTTCGGTTGCCTAGTTTCAATTACTCAAGCTTCTCATTTTCAAATGGTTTCATAGTTCCCAAACTTAATCACTGATTCCTTTTAGAACAATTGAGTAACATATGTCATATATGTGAGTAGTTTATTCTTGTTTATAACGATCTTATTACAATGACCATGATCTAGAAAATGTAATATCATTTTGTCTCATCTTAGCTTCATGCAGATGGAGGTTTCTCTTGGTTTTAATACAACACATCATTATTCAATACATTTTCCTTTTATTAACGCCGCAGCGATGCGTCGATACACATTCGATTCGAAATCAAGAAACATTATCCCTTTAAAACCAAGTACTCATTACTCACGAATGAGGTTTCACACAAACATCCACATTAAAACAAATAAGTTAAGTCTCTTATCTTATAAGATCAAGTCTCTTAACTTCTAACATCAGTAAACCATTTTCACTTACATAAGGTCGTTATAACTAACTTCCCATAAAGCTATTATAACACCCTATGTTTTAACCCAACCGAATCACTTAGCACACGTACGTCTACCGTACTACATAGTTCACAACAATCATGCTAGAAAAGATAGGAAGAGGTTCACATACCTCGCGACGATTTATCGACAATAAGCAAAATGCTCCAAGTACTACAACCTTGCTAGCCCTTTCCACTCGACGGTAGAATACGCTACTCTTAGTACTTTCACCTATAAAGGTCAAAACGTCTATTAACCCCAAAACACAAATTTCTATCATTACATAGAAAATTCGTAAGACTCCCCACATGACGTAAATCTCCTCTCTATCGAGGCCGCTACCAAGCCAACCGGGGTTTACACGCCTAACCTGACGTGTACAATTCTACACAAGTCTCTGCAATCTGATCTATGTAAATACATTCGATTCGATTCTTTATTCTTCAGCTTAAGTCAAAAGACATTGCGAATACTAAGTATAGTTCCATATATAGTATACTTCAACTATATATCCTAACAAACATGTAATTTCCAATTACAATAGAGGACAAGATAATTACCTCGATAAGCCCAAAATTATCCAAGTTATAATGTCGATCTGAGCAAGGTTTAGCTCCGCTCAGTGCGCTCAAACCACTCCAAACAACCCTTAGAAGTTCTAACCAACCTACTCAAATACTTCAACCAACTATGAAGATTTCCTTAGGGTTTGGTTTGAGACTAAAAAGGACAAAAGGTAGTATTTAGGACTCTACGTAAAGAGGTATCTTTGGAATACTACAAGGTCTGAGCTAAGGTATTTTGGGCATTATAACAATACTAGGGGAGTATTTCTATACCACAACAAGGGTATTATACGAAACAACTAGGCAGGGGGTACCCAGCTAGACTCATGAGGAGGGAGACCTGGCGAAGGCCACTTTCGAGGAGAGGAGCTCTTGGGCGAGAGTCGACAAGAGGAGGAGGATTCAAGACTTGGAAACATTTGTGGATGAATGAAGTCTTCACAGGGGGTATTTATAGCAAACCAATGCCAACGATGGCCAAGATCGAGCCGTGTGCGAGGCAAGTGTAAGGCCTTGATCAAGCCAAGTGCACCCTAACCCTACTCCACAAAACATGGCACAAGACAAGCCACAAAACAAGGCCAAAACAAGGCACAAAACAAGGAACCAATAGGGCCAAGCGTGAGCCACAATATCAATCCAATACGTGAACGAATCGTCGGCGGGCGCCCGAAGCTTCGATGTGAGGTGACACATGTCACCCTCCCGTTGGTCCAAAATGATTCGTCTCTCGGAAAAATCCGCAAAAATTAAAAAGGACATAGCCGGAATTTTCCCTACGAAAGCTGTGGAAACGTGTCGTCGGAAAACGACTCTGTCGGCAACGTGCCCAAATGTAACCGGCGAGCCACTGGCGGGGTGACACGTGTCACCCTCCTATTGGCCCTCAAGCGTCTTCGAAAAATATCCACAATGGCCAAAATCTCGAAAACAAAGTGGGCCCCACAAAAGCAGTAAATTTCTCCCGTGGGCCCCACGTGACCATTTCCGAAAATAAAATCTCAAAATTCTAATGTAATCTATGAAGTCCAAATACCAAATCTGGGAATCCAATTCCCATTAACGAACCTTTTTCTTCACAAATAACCGGAAACTTTTCCGTCGAAAACTCACATCTTTCTTTCTTTTCAAAATTCTGTAAATGCGCCGCACGCGTCGTCCTCACATACATACCACGCAACTACGGGTATAACATTCTCCCCTCCTTAGAAACATTCGTCCGAATGTTCCTTCTCAAGACGGATATCGATGAAGTTCCTCTAACAAGTTGTCAACGCCACGCAGCGCGAAATAACACACGTTATCTTCCTTCCTTACCGTCGTGCCCTTCTCGAACACTTGAACTCTCAAAGACGTACCATACTTCAGTCATTACTTCCGTTCGAAAATCTGCGAGTCACTACCTCCAAACTTGGTCATCTTACTAACCTCAAACTTCCTTAAGGCCATTCCGGCCTTTACGAACCGCTACGGTCGAACGCGTCCACGAACTCATACGATGATCATACAAACTTGGGCCTAGCATCCTCGTGACCCTACCACTGGCGGGACCACTGAAGCTGGCCCCACCCCAAGGGTTACGGTTTGACCCGAAATGGTCCTAAACCCGACCCGGCCGTGCGAACTCTTGTTCCCGATTCTAACAATCTTACTAATTCACATCATGAAAGCTACCACTTCCATCTCACACTACCCACGGACTTATCACACAAATAAATCCCACGTATACTACTCACCCTTATAAAGGTCAAACATAAAGCGAATCTTTTACTCAAGACGACGCCTACAGGTCTCGATCGTGAAATAGTCTAAGGTTCATGTTATACCGTGGTTCGAACTGGACATGATCGAGTCTCAGCGCCTTGGCCGGAGCGAAGCGGCGCGCGCGAAGTGATTGTAGGGCCGCGCGCCGGAAGTCGGGCGCGACTCGAAATCGAGGTGTGAGTTTCAGCCGCGCCGGGAAGCGAGGCATGGCGTAAAGATCAGGGTCCGCAGATTGCGGCCACGGGAGTTGCGCGCCTTGGCGAGGCGGAAATTTGGGCGGAAAAACTTAGAAAGTCGATTTTGTTTTAAAAAAGGCCGTGGGAGGGTGTGAGTGTCCCCGTCGATTTACGCTACATGCATTATATTGACCAAGACTTGGTCATTTCTTTCAACATTTCATCTCTACACTCCATCTCTCTCTAAGTTAAAAAGCTCATCCTTCTCTCTAAATTCCCAAGAGGAATTCTAGCCTAGGGGAAAAATCTGAAAAGTGTAATAGGAAGGAAAGGTTATTACAAGCTTGTGAGGACTATTGTGGTGGTGTTCTTGGAGAAAAGGCTAGCAAGGTGTTGGAATAAGTTTGGCAAAAACTTAAGGTAACATTTCTTCTCTTGTAGTTGGTATTGGGTGTTGCATGTTTAATAGGAAGAACTTGTAGTTGGAAAAATGCACTTAGAGTAGTTGCATATAAGAAATGGGGTTGATTATGAAAGAATTGGTTAGGGGGATATTATGAGCGTGTTGTTGCCTAAATACTACATTAGACTTGTTGGGTTAGTTGTTATAACTTGTGGGGCTGAATTTTACACACCAAAGTTTAGGTGTGTAATCCTAGTGTTGGTTGGTTGTTGAGCCTTAAACATGGCATTTGAGCATTAAAAATCGACCTTGGAAAAGGTGGCAATGTATGTAGAAACAAAGGAAACGCGCGATTTTCCGTAGGAAATTGGTGACTTTAACTTGGAAATTCTGCATTTGTAATTAGAGCGATAAGCGTATTGTGGTCATTTTAGGTTGACATACTACGTGCGGTAAATTGGACTTAGCTTGTGGATTGACCAGAAGAGGTATGTGGAGCTTTCCTATCTCTTGAGCATGATTAGTTGTACCTATGTAGTACGGTGAGCGTCTAAGATTTGAAAATCTTCGTTTGTTATAAGCATTTGATACTTGCCGTTTTAAAAGAAAAGTATAAAAATCCCTTGGACTTAAGGAATGTGTTTTACTATTGTTAACTCTAATATAACGGCTTTATGGGAGTTGGTTATATTAGTTTGTGAAAGTTTAATGGAGAAAGGTTTTGATGTTTTGAACTTGTGAAAGGAAAATGGTTTTAAGGCATGAATTGCCTAAGGTTTTACAAGAAATGAAGTCACTTAATTTAGAAGCTTGAGATAGTTTTAAAAGGAAATGTGACTTGTTTGAAAAGAAATCGTAACTTGATACTATGGTGATTAGTATCTTGGAATTTTTGTATAAAAGAGTTATTCCTTAAAAGGTTAAGTACATGATACTTGGGTTAAATTCGGATTTTTATTAAAAGACATGATCGTGCCTTAGGTATACTAAAATGAGAGGATGTATTAAAACTATTAATAAGAAGTTAGGTGATTCTTAACCCGCTTAAGTTATGATAGGCGGTAGTGCTTATGTTATGATATGATAGGCGGTAGTGCTTATGTTATGATATGATAGGCGGTAGTGCTTATGTTATGATATGATAGGCGGTAGTGCTTATGTTATGATATGATAGGCGGTAGTGCTTATGTTATGATATGATAGGCGGTAGTGCTTATGTTATGTATGATAGCGGATGAGCTATGTTATATATATATATTACTGGGTAAACCCGGTTATTATTTATGCCATGGATTTGCTACCCGTGATGCGAGTGCGGCGCTTGTACTATGCGGATTCGGACCATAGGATCCATGCGGGTGAAATAGTCCCGTGCGAGTACGCGATGGTACTCATGCGGATCCACGGGATCCATGCGGGTGAAATAGTCCCGTGCGGGTGAAATAGTCCTATGGCGAGGCGGATGACCTCATGCGGGTCCACAGGACCTATGCGGGTGAAATAGTCCCGGGAGTAGGATTGCTTAATACTACAGGCGAGGTACCTGTTTTGATCATGAGCCTCCTATTTTTATGCTATAAAATGTATACTTGTTACTCTCATTATTAGTAAGGCACGGTCTGACATAATTTGGTTTTATCTATAACTTTAATGTATTTTGGACTTATGATATTACTACAGTATTTTCGATTTTACATACTTGTACGTTGTGTCGACCCCTTCCCGAGGCTGCGTTCATCTGCAGGTAAGGAAGCGGCGGTAGATCCTCGTTCCTAGGATCTTGTACTCAGTGTCGTGAGCTCGTTTCTTGGAGGCTCGACTTTTGGTATGGTTCTCCCCAGGTTGTTGTTATTTTGTACATTCAGGGCATGGCGGGGCCTGTCGTCATAGTGTTATTCATTCTTAGAGGCTGTAGTCTTGTCGAACTTGGTTCGTTAAGGATGTATTCGGTTTATGTACTTTTAGGTTAGCTTGATTTAGGCTAGACTATTCTATATCTTAATGGTTGTTTATCTTGAGTTTACATTCCGCTGGTTTTCTCGATGTTGTGTCACTAGGGTGCGGGTTAAGGCAGGTCACGAGTCGGGTTAGTGCGTGACAAAAGTGGTATCGAGCGATTAATCCTCGGAAAGAGTCTGAGCCGTATCTAGTAGAGTCTTGATTATCGGTGTGTTGTGCACCACATCTATAATCGTGAGGCTGCAGGATAGTTAGGATTAGTTCCCTTCTTTCACTCTAAGATCGTGCAATAGAGGCATGTTATAGGTTGAATTTCCTCGGCGTATTTTCTGTATCGATTATGTCTCCGCTGAGCAACGCGGCCCGAAGGGCAAGCGATGAGGAACTACGGTAGGCACCGAGGTCACGAGGCAGCGGTCCTTACGAGCAGTGTTTGGACGGCGAGTTCTACGACGTCGCCAACCCGGCGAGTCGGCGGCGGCGGCTGCGAGACGCGATACGAGCCTCGATCCGGCGGCGGAGGATATGGGCTACAAGAGATAGCCCGATTCCGGCGAGATCGTGGCGAGCGGAGAGATAGGTTGGAGGCAGCGATTCATTTGCACTGTAGTTCAGCTGAGCAGCTTCGAGGCGAAGATTTTGAGTTGTAGCCACCGGAGTTTTACGGTCGAGACACGAGATGATCCTCGAGGAGTTTATCCGATTCTGGCGGATCGTGGCGGTGATCGGGCTTCGAGACCGAGTCGATGGTCGAGTTCGCATCGGTGCGGGATCTGGCGATTGGTAGTACGGTCGTGGGGCTGTCGGAGAGCATGCGCTTCGGCCGTTTGGGGCGAGTTCTCGAGGCATTCAGCCATTTCTTGCCTCGCGAGATGAGAGGGCTCGGGCGATAGATTTTTGACGAGGCGAGAATGGGAGGGCGGTCCGAATACAACGTGGAGTTTGACTCATTGGCTAGGTATGTGCCCGCATTGGTAGCGAACATGGAGGGCGGTGTGCCGCTATGTCACGGACTCGATGATCACTTGGCGAGAGTTGCTCGGGGTGGCTCTTCGGCGGGCATGGACATTGCCGCGTGCGAGCACATGCCCTCGGGTGTGAGAGCGAGTAGCGGATCGGCAGTATCGCGAGAAGAGGCGGGGCGATGAGGTCCTACGGTAGTTTTCGGGTAAACGGCCTCGGCGGACGAGGTTGCACTGCGGCGATTGAGCACTCCTCCACCATCTTCGGGGCGTCTGAGTATTCGGGAGCGGGGCGGGGTTCGTGGCTTGGGTTTCGGAGGACGAGTTCGGTCGAGATGAGGCCACCTATGCCTCGGTGTGGTCGATGTGGTGATTGCCATTATAGAAGTGTCGTGTTCCTCCGTGAGCTTGTTATTCTTGCGGCAAGCAGGGCATTTGAGAGAGATTGTCCGTCCGGAGTGGCGGGAATATGATGGCTCAACCAAGCGGTCGATGGTTGAATCTTCATCGTCGATGGCGATGCGCCGGAGAAGCGGTATTCACGACGCACGAGCCGCGGCGGTCGTGGTAGAGGTTCGATTCAGCGGTCCTCGAACCGCATTTATGCTATGTCCGGCCGCCAGGGACGGAGGCGTCACGATGTCGTCACGCAGGTACATTGTTGGTTTCTTCTTTGTGATGTTTATGCTTTGATAGATCCGAGTTCTACCTGTCTATATATCTCCTCATATTCTTTGGTAGAATAGGGATAGAGCAGAGTCCATAGAATCCTTTGAGGTGGCTACGCGGTAGGTGCCGGTGTTAGCCGGCGGGTATATAAGGCTTGCCCGGTGACTATAGATGGTCGTCGGACTCTGGCGACTTGATAGAGTTGGACATGGCGCACCGATGTGATTATGGGTATGGATTGGCTATCGTCTTGCTATGCCAATGTAGCTGAGAGAGAGGTTAGTTCGGTTCGGTTTCTGGTGGCAGGTTGCTCGAGTGGAAGAGAATCTGCATCGTAGGGGGTAGGTTTATTTCTTACCTCAAGGCTAGGAGGATTGTACCGAAAGGGTATATTTACCAATTGGTTCGGGTATTCGATCACGAGGTGAGATCTGGGACCTTGATCGATTCGGTGGTTAGAGAGTTTCAGACGTTTTCCCAGACGAGCTTAGGGTATCCTCACGAGAGGAGGTTGAGTTTGCATCGATTTGGCACGGACACTCGACCGATATCTATTAGCCATCTGAGAATGGCACTGCCGAGTTGAGGAGGCGAAAGACCGGTGAAGGACTTGCTAGAAAAGGCTTTATTAGGCCTAGTATTTCTCCAGGGGCGCCGGTGTTGTTTGTAAAGAAGAAAGATGGGGCGTTGCGTATGTGTATTGATTCTGAGCGGTGAATAAGGTAACCATCAAAAATAGATATCCCTCCCGTGATTGATGATTTGTTTGACGATTGCGAGTGCGAGATGTTTTCCAAGATCGACTGCGATCCGGTTATCATCAGTGCGAGTTAGAGAGCGAGATATCGAAGACGCATTTAGGACCGGTATGGGCACTATGAGTTCGAGGTAATGTCTTTTGGATTGACCAACGCTCAGGTATTCATGGATTTGATGAATAGGGTGTTCGAGCCATTCTTGGATATGTTCGTTATAGTGTTCATTGATGATATCTTGGTGTATTCACGCCGCAGCGAGAGCATCTGGTCATTTGAGGCGGTGTTGGGAGTCCTCGAGGGGCCGTGATTGTATGCCAGTTCTCGAAATGCGAGTTTTGGGTGGTTTGATGGCTTTCTTAGGACATGTTATCGGGCCGATGGTATTCGGGTTGTCTGACAAAAGATTGAGGCGATCAGACTTGGCCTAGACCAGCTACAACGGCAGTGCGCAGCTTTTGGGCCTTGCGAGTTATTATCGGAGGTTTGTGGAGAAGTTTGCTTCTATTTCAAACCTTTGACTAAGCCGACTCGGAGCGGTATGTTCGATGGGCGGATACTTGTGAGAAAGTTTTGATTGCTAAAGGAGAAGTTGACGGCCGCGTTCTTACTCTTCGGAGGTTTAGATGGATATGTGGTCTATTGTGGCGTCGGTGTCGGGCTTGGAGTGCGTCTTGATGCGGCGGCAAGGTTATAGCTTATGCGTCCGGCGGCTTAGGAAACATGAGAAGAACTATCCCACACATGACTTGAGTCGGCGATGATTCATGCCTTGAAGATCTGGAGGCATTATTTATATGGAGTTCGTGGACATTTACACGGACCACAAGAGTCTCCAAGACATCTTCACGGAGGAGTGAACTTGCGGCGAGGCGGTGGTTGGAGCTACTTAAGGATTACGATGTTGATATTCGTACCACCGGGGAAAGCGATGTAGTTGCGGATGCCGCCAGTCGCAGATCGATGGGTAGTCTATCGATGTTGAGCAGAGAAAAGGGATATGGTCGAGAGCTACACGATTAGCAAGCCTTGGGGTTCGTTTGGTTGATTCCTAGTTAATGCGAATTCGGGTTCGAAGTCGCCGAGTCTTCCATCGTCGAGGTGAAGAGGCGGCGATATGAGGATCCGATTTTGGTACGATCAGAGATGCGGCTCTCGGGAAGAAGAAGTCTATTTGAGGTAGCACCGGATGGGGTGCTAAGATTCGAGCGGTTGTGTGTTCCCGATGTAGCGAGGACCGTCGGGGTGCAGGGAGGCACGGTGCTCGTTATTCGATTCATCCGGTCGACTAAGATGTACCATGACCTCAGTGCATGTATTGGTGGGATGGTTTGAAGAGGACGTGGCGGTTTTGTTGCCAAATGTCCTAATTGTCGCGAGTTAAGGTTGAGCACGGAGGCGGTGGGCTATTACAGCTATTGATATTCCGATGTGGAAGTGGGAGGTGGTCAACATGGACTTTATTACGAGGTTACCTCGCACCCGGAGGAGACATGATTCCATTTGGGTTATTGTTGGTGTGAAATCAGCCACTTTCTTCCGATCGGGACGGCGTTTTGTAGAGACTATGCCAGTTATATATTAGAGAGATTGTGAGATTGCACGGAGTCGGTGTCGATTATATCGAGATAGAGAGCCGGTTCACGGCTAACTCGGAGGTCCTTCCGAAGGATTAGGGACACAGGTGAGTCTCGGCCGCGGCGTTTCATCCTCGAGCGGATGGGCGGGCGAGCGCACTATCCGAACAACGAGGATATGTTGCGGGCTTGTGTTATTGATTTCGGGGTAGTGGGAGGATCATTTACCTCTTGTGGAGTTTGCTTATAACAACGGCTACCATTCTAGTGTTCGGATGGCGCCTTATGAGGCCTTATACGGGAGGAAGTGCAGTCACCCATAGGTTGGTTTGAAGTGGGAGAAGTGCGATTAATCGGGCGATTGGTTCAGTGACGATGGATAAGGTGAAGCTTATCCAGAGCGGTTATTGGCAGCCAGTCGGCGTAAATCATATGCAGATCATCGGCGTCGACACTTAGAGTTTGAGGTTAATGATTGGGTCTTTACGAAAGTGTCACCCATGAAGGGTGTGATGAGATTTGGGAGGAAAGGCTTCGGCCAAGGTACATTGGGCCGTTTCGATTGTCCAGAAGAGTGGGCAAGGTTGCATGAGTTGGATCTGCCGTCCGATCTTGTGGCGGTACATCCAGTTTTCACGTGTCTATGTTACGGAAATGCGTTGGAGATCCGTCTGAGTACACCCGATTCGGGATGTCGGTGTGAGAGAAGTTATCGTATGAGAGAGTCCCATAGCGATACTCGATCGTCGAGTTAGACGACTTGGACGAAGGGCGTGGCTTCGTCAGTCTTATGGCGAACGAGCGAGGAGGAAATGGCGTGGAGCGAGAGGATGACATGATGAAGAAGTATCCTCACTTATTCCCTACACCTCCGTAACCCACTTTCCCGCTTGTTAGTTTTGATTTAGTTGATTATGCTTGAGTAATGTTGTGGCTCGGGAGCATTCTTATTTGCAAAGGAATAGTTAAGAAGATATGTTTATATTGTGTTTTGTGTGAGGCTAGAAGGAACATTCGGGACGAATGTTTCTAAGAGGAGAATGTTATACCAGTGGTTCGAACTGGACCGATCGAGGTCTCAGTGCATGGCCGAGGCGAGCATGGCGCGGCAAGTGATTGTAGGGCCGGCGCGGAAGTCAGCGCGCTCGAAAATCTTGGTCGCTGAGTTTCAGCCGCTGGCCCGGGAAGCGCTGGCGCCAAAAGATCCGGGTCCGCAGAGTTGCGCCATGCGCCGGAAGCGAAGCATGGCCGAGGCGGAAATTTGGGCGGAAAAACTTAGAAAGTCGATTTTGTTTTAAAAAAGGCCATGGGAGGGTGACAAGTGTCCCCCCATCCGATTCTACATGCATTATATTGACCAAGACTTGGTCATTTCTTTCAACATTTCATCTCTACACTCCATCTCTCTAAGTTAAAAGCTCATCCTTCTCTAAATTCCCAGAGGAATTCTAGCCTGGGAAAAATCTGAAAAGTGTAATAGGAAGGAAAGGTTATTACAAGCTTGTGAGGACTATTGTGGTGGTGTTCTTGGAGAAAAGGCTAGCAAGGTGTTGGAATAAGTTTGGCAAAAACTTAAGGTAACATTTCTTCTCTTGTAGTTGGTATTGGGTGTTGCATGTTTAATAGGAAGAACTTGTAGTTGGAAAAATGCACTTAGAGTAGTTGCGTGTAAGAAATGGGGTTGATTATGAAAGAATTGGTTAGGGGATATTATGAGCGTGTTGTTGCCTAAATACTACATTAGACTTGTTGGGTTAGTTGTTATAACTTGTGGGGCTGAATTTTACACCAAAGTTTAGGTGTGTAATCCCTGGTGTTGGTTGGTTGTTGAGCCTTAAACATGGCATTTGAGCATTAAAAATCGACCTTGGAAAAGGTGGCAATGTATGTAGAAACAAAGGAACGCTGCCCAATTTTCCGTAGAAATTGGTGACTTTAACTTGGAAATTCTGCATTTGTAATTAGAGCTTGATAAACGTATTGTGGTCATTTTAGGTTGACATACTACGTGCGGTAAATTGGACTTAGCTTGTGGATTGACCAGAAGAGGTATGTGGAGCTTTCCTATCTCTTGAGCATGATTAGTTGTACCTATGTAGTACGGTGAGCGTCTGAGATTTGAAAATCTTCGTTTGTTATAAGCATTTGATACTTGCCGTTTTAAAAGAAAAGTATAAAAATCCCTTGGACTTAAGGAATGTGTTTTACTATTGTTAACTCTAATATAACGGCTTTATGGGAGTTGGTTATATTAGTTTGTGAAAGTTTAATGGAGAAAGGTTTTGATGTTTTGAACTTGTGAAAGGAAAATGGTTTTAAGGCATGAATTGCCTAAGGTTTTACAAGAAATGAAGTCACTTAATTTAGAAGCTTGAGATAGTTTTAAAAGGAAATGTGACTTGTTTGAAAAGAAATCGTAACTTGATACTATGGTGATTAGTATCTTGGAATTTTTGTATAAAAGAGTTATTCCTTAAAAGGTTAAGGTACATGATACTTGGGTTAAATTCGGATTTTTATTAAAAGACATGATCGTGCCTTAGGTATACTAAAATGAGAGGATGTATTAAAACTATTAATAAGAAGTTAGGTGATTCTTAACCCGCTTAAGTTATGATAGGCGGTAGTGCTTATGTTATGATATGATAGGCGTAGTGCTTATGTTATGATATGATAGGCGGTAGTGCTTATGTTATGATATGATAGGCGGTAGTGCTTATGTTATGATATGATAGTAGGTAGTGCTTATGTTATGATATGATAGGCGGTAGTGCTTATGTTATGTATGATAGCGGATGAGCTATGTTATATATATATTATTCTGGGTAAACCGGGTTATTATTTATGCCATGGATTTGCTACCCATGATGCGAGCGCGGCGCTTGTACTATGCGGATCCGGACCATAGGATCCGTGCGGGTGAAATAGTCCCGTGCGAGTACGCGATGGTACTCATGCGGATCCACGGGATCCATGCGGTGAAATAGTCCCGTGCGGGTGAAATAGTCCTATGACGAGGCGGATGACCTCACGCGGGTCCACAGGACCTATGCGGGTGAAATAGTCCCGAGTAGGATTGCTTAATGATACTGCAGGCGAGGTACCTGCTTTGATCATGAGCCTCTATTTTTATGCTATAAAATGTATACTTGTTACTCTCATTATTAGTAAGGCGCAGTGCAACATAATTTGGTTTTATCTATAACTTTAATGTATTTTGGACTTATGATATTACTACAGTATTTTCCAGTTTTACATACTTGTACGTTGTGTCGACCCCTTCGCCGAGCTGCGTTCATCTGCCAGTAAGGGAAAGCGGCGGTAGATCCTCGTTCTAGGATCTTGTACTCAGTGTCAGGAGCTCCATTTCTTCGGAGGCTCGACTTTTGGTATGGTTCTCCCTGGAGTTGTTGTTATTTTGTACATTCAGGGGCATGACGGGGCCCTGTCCCGTCATAGTGTTATTCATTCTTAGAGGCCTGTAGTCTTGTCAGAACTTGGTTCGTTAAGGATGTGACTATTCGGTTTATGTACTTTTGGGTTAGCCAGTTTAGGCTAGACTATTCTATATCTTAATGGTTGTTTATCTTGAGTTTACATTCATTGGTTTTCTCGATGTTGTGTCACTAGGGTGCGGGTTAAGGCACCGTCCACGTCCGGTTCGGTCGTGATTCACACTTACCATGCCTCCATACGTATCCTTCCAACTAACCATGCATTTTAACTCACACATATCACAATGCTATCCGTCATAGCACACAATAATGAGATCATCATAACAAGCATACCAAAACTCTGAGGTTAAGGATATACAGCTACCGCTCACTCTAATCATAGGCACGCCTGCAGGCATACCGAAGGTGATGAACCACCCAGATCACGAAGGTGAGTCGTAACATCCGCGCTTCCCTTGGTAGACGATTCTCGCAAAATGGCCTGCTGGCCGCATGCAAAACAAACTCCCAATCTAGCACGACACTCTCCAAAATGGAGTCTACCACAATGGTCACAACGAGGTAGGGGTGGCTTGGTGGTTAACACCCGCTCTGCCGAAAATCTGAACCTCGGAGCCACGACCGCTCCCGAAGGCGGTGGAGGACCACTGCATGCGGTGGGGTATATAACTAACTTTCACGAGGCGGTCCGCCTCGAAAGCCACCAAAGGACCTGCCGCCCCGGCCTCTTCGCGATCCAGTCATTCCGTCGACCCTCCGTGCCTCACATCTAGTGCATGAGCTGCGTGCGGGCAATGTCCATACCGGTGAAGAAACACCGCAAGACTTCGGCCATATAATCATCTAGCCCGTGGCGTAGCGATGCACTTATCCTCCATATCTGCAACTAGCGCGAGGACATATCGAGCCAAAGAATCGAACTCGACATTGTACTCACGACGGTCGCCTCTGTCTCGATAACAAAAATCAGCCGGCCCGTGCCCTCGCCATGCGGAGGCAAGAAGTGCGTGAGAAAGCCCGAAAACTCATCCCATCTGCTGGAGTGCGTGCTCTCCCGGAAAGCTCCCATGAATCAAACCAATCATTGCGGTATCACGCGGCCGTGCGAACAAAGGTCACAGACTCGGTTCAAGCCTTGATCACCGCGTGATCCGTCAGAGCTGCCGGATGAACTCCTGCGGATCATCCTTCCGCCTCGACCCATAAAACTCTGGCTACTGACTCGTAAAGTCCGTAGCCTCAAACTATCTGCTCGGGGTGAACCATCGGTGCTCGAACTGGGCTGCTGCGTCCGGCCTATCCTCATATCGGCCACGACCACGGCCAGAATCGGGCCCATCTCCTTGTAACCCATCTCCTACGCCTGCATGGGGTGGAGGCTCAGTGCTGCGGTCTCGGCAGCCATTCGCGCTCTAACCTCTTTGGGTGGCGGCGTCCAAAACCCGCCGTCAAGCCTGACCTCGTCTATGCGGGCTGCGCCTCGTACTCCTCTGTATCTCACTAGCAAAGACTTACGCCTTGCCGCTTCGGGCCCTGGTTGCACTGGCGAGGCATAGCGGTAAAAACGAGATACGTCGGAGGTCCAACTTACAACACAACTCTAAGGCACGATCTCGGGATGAGAAGAATGGAAACCAATCCTAAATGTCCTGCGACCTCACGATTATAGATGTGGTGCAACACTCGATAATCAAGACTTACTAGACACGGTGCGTAGACACTTTCCGAGGATTAATCGCTCGATACCACTTTTGTAACGACCGTTCGGGGCGTTCATCGTGCCTTACTGGGCACCCTAGTGATACATACATCGAGAAAATCAGTGGAACATAAAACATGAGTCATTTAACAAGAGATATAATAAATAAACAGCAACCAAAAACAGTTGCCTTGATATACATAAAACACGAGCAGTTTAATCCTTTTACAACCCGCCACAACAAGATTACTATGGACTCTAAGATATCTGACGACTATGACGGACAGGCCCCGCCATACCCGAATGTACAAGAACCTACAACTCATGGAACACCTACAAAGATAAGCCTCGAGAAACGGAGCTTCAATCTGTTGGCGTGATCCATGAGCGAGGATCCACGATCGATGTACCTCTACCTGCGGCGTGACGCGGCCTCGAGGAGGTCGACAACAGTACCAAGTATGTGAAATGCATAATATCAGTAAATGAAATCATACTAGTCATATAAAGCGAGAGACATGTATGATAACCAAACTACGATTCACAACATAAAACGATCATCACTCCAATATAACTATGGGTCTCACGCCCACAACATCAATCGAGTTCGCATTATGGCGCATGCCGGAATCTGCGCCGGTGTAGCATGTCCATGATGCAACAATAATACCAATGTCCCAGCCACATGCGGAATTGCGCCGGTGTAGACATGTCCATGTGACCTCAACAACAAGACAAAGAATCCAAATGGAAGCATACCCGCGTGCGCTACGCATCGTGTCGGTATGTCCAAAGGGAAACAATAAGACAACTTTCCAAATGGACGATACCCGCGGCGCTACGCGATCGTGTCGGTATGTCCAAAAGGAAATCACAAGGCGATAATCGAAATGGAAACATACCCGCGCTACGCGTCGTGTCAAGATATCCAAAGCGATTAACCACAAGACCTTAACCAAAATGGAAGCATACGATGCGCTACGCATCGTGTCGGTATGTCCAAAGCGATTAACAACAATAATACTATCAGCGAGAACGCATCTGGAATTTCTCCGTCACGCAAGACATCCAAGTAAGTTCTCAACTACCAACCGACCTATCGAGAGACGCGGTAACACAGAAACACAACGCTTGTACAATAAAGGCTATCATCACAAGCATAGGCAAGTTTCACAACAACAAGCATAGGCAAGTTTCACAACAACAAGCATAGGCAAGTTTCACACAACTCAAAGTACTTTCATTTTATGCCAAAGTCCGGGTTTTTAACCCCAAAGTACTACATACGTTAAGTTCTTTTTAAAAGAGATCCATTACTTTTATAAAAGTCACCCGATAAACGTAGTATTATAATTAACAACACACCTTCCTTTTCAAAATCAAGTAACAACATTCTTTTCCTAAGTTCCAGTTTGCCTAGTTTCAATTACTCAAGCTTCTCATTTTCAAATGGTTTCATAGTTCCCAAACTTAATCACTTGATTCCTTTTTAGAACAATTGAGTAACATATGTCATATATGTGAGTAGTTTATTCTTGTTTATAACGATCTTATTACAATGACCATGATCTAGAAAATGTAATATCATTTTGTCTCATCTTAGCTTATGCGGATGGAGGTTTCTACCTGGTTTTAATACAACACATCATTATTCAATACATTTTCCTTTTATTAACGCCGCAGCGGTCCTGTCGATACACATTACGATTCGAAATCAAGAAACATTATCCCTTTAAAAACCAAGTACTCGTTACTCACGAATGAGGTTTCACACAAACATCCACATTAAAACAAATAAGTTAAGTCTCTTATCTTATAAGATCAAGTCTCTTAACTTCTAACATCAGTAAACCATTTTCACTTACATAAGGTCGTTATAACTAACTTCCCATAAAGCTATTATAACACCCTATGTTTTAAACCAACCAAATCACTTAGCACACGTACGCGTACCGCATTACTACATAGTTCACAACAATCATGCTAGAAAAGATAGGAAGAGGTTCACATACCTCGCGACGATTTATCGACAATAAGCAAAATGCTCCAAGTACTACAACGCGCTAGCCACTTTCCACTCCTCGAGTAGAATACGCTACTCTTAGTACTTTCACCTATAAAGGTCAAAACGTCTATTAACCCCAAAACACAAATTTCTATCATTCTATAGAAAATTCGGCAGCACCTCCCCCCCCCGCAACAGCGTAAATCTCCTCCTCTATCGAGGCCGGCTACCAAGCCAACCAGGGGGGGGGGGGGGGGTTACACGGCTAACCGGACGTGTACAATTCTACAAGTCTCATCGCAATACCCTATGTAAATACTGATTGATTCGATTCTTTATTCTTCAGGCTTAAGTCAAAAGACATTGCCGAATACTAAGTATAGTTCCATATATAGTATACTTCAACTATATATCCTAACAAACATGTAATTTCCAATTACAATAGAGGGACAAGATAATTACCTCGATAAGCCCAAAATTATCCAAGTTATAATGTCGATCCTGAGCAAGGTTTAGCTCGCTCAGTGCGCTCCAAACCACTCCAAACAACCCTTAGAAGTTCTAACCAACTTCTACTCAAATACTTCAACCAACTATGAAGATTTCCTTAGGGTTTGGTTTGAGACTAAAAGGACAAAAGGTAGTATTTCGGACTCTACGTAAAGAGGTATCTTTGGAATACTACAAGGTACAAGGCTAAGGTATTTTGGGCATTATAACAATACTAGGAGTATTTCTATACCACAACAAGTGGGTATTATACGAAAACAACTAGGCTAGTGGTACCATTTAGACCTCATGAGGAGGAGACCTCACGGCCAAAGGCCACTTTCGAGGAGAGGAGCTCTTGGGCGAGTCAACAAGAGGAGGAGGATTCAAGACTTGGAAACATTTGTGGATGAATGAAGTCTTCACAAAGGGGGTATTTATAGCAAACCCAATGCCAACCAATGGCCAAGATCGAGCCATGTGCGAGGCAGTGTAAGGCCTTGATCAAGCCAAGTGCACCCTAACCCCTACTCCACAAAACACGGCACAAGACAAGCCACAAAACAAGGCCAAAACAAGGCACAAAACAAGGAACCAATAGGGCCAAGCGTGAGCCACAATATCAATCCAATACGTGAACCAATCGCCCACTGACGCGCGAAACTTCGATGTGAGGTGACACATGTCACCCTCGTTGGTCCAAAATGATTCGTCTCTAGGAAAAATCTGCAAAAATTAAAAGGACATAGCGGAATTTTCCTACGAAGTCGTGGAAACGTTTAGTCGGAAAATGACTCTAGTCGGCGTGCCCGAATGTAACCGGCCCGAGCCACCTAGGCGGGGTGACACGTGTCACCCTCCTATCGCCCTCAAAGCGTCTTTCGAAAAATATCCACAATGGCCAAAATCTCGAAAACAAAGTGGGCCCCACAAAACCGTAAATTTCTCCCGTGGGCCCCACGTGACCATTTCCGAAAATAAAATCTCAAAATTCTAATGTAATCTATGAAGTCCAAATACCAAATCTGGGAATCCAATTCCCATTAACGAACCTTTTTCTTCACAAATAACCGGAAACTTTTCCGTCGAAAACTCACATCTTTCTTTCTTTTCAAAATTCCTGCCGTACGCTCGCACGTACGTCCTCACATACATACCCTGCAACTACGGGGTATAACAATAATAGATAAACTTTAACCTTATTGGAAGAAATTTCAAAAAATTATGCGCCACAAACAAAAGGAAACCTCTCTTGAGACGTTGATTATGCGAATCTGCATGGAAGAAGAGGCAAGGGGACAAGATGCACTTTTGCAAACGGAAGAGAGAGTTTTACAACCGTCACAAACAAGGTAAATTTAATTACATCAGATTCCTAATTCTCACAAAAATAGTTCTATGAAGCTTAAGAAGAAAATATTCAATAAAAATAATGGTAGACCTCCCAAGAAAAATAATGGTGGCAATAAACGAGCACACAATCAATAAGTTCAAGATGGAGGAACATGTCTGTGGTTATATTGCTCGATTTTACAAATTTTAGAAATGTGGTCTTGCACATCAGGCGAATGTTACCGAAGAGTTATTTGTGGCGTGATAACAAACATAAATATGATTGAAAATGTTGATGGATGGTGGACTGATTCTAGTGCAAACTGTCATGTCTGCTATGATAAAGATTGATTCAAAGTGTATACTCCTTTTGAGGAGCTAAAAAATATCATGTTTGGTGATTCTCACACCACTCAAGTGCTTGGAAAGGGAGATGTCGAGTTGAGCTTCACTTCAGGAAGGGTATTAACATTAAAAGATGTACTTTTTACTCCTTTCATGAGACAAAAATTGATGTCTAGTTTTCTTTTTAATAAAGCAGGCTTCAAAAAAATTATTGAGTCTGATCAATATGTAATAGTGAAAAGGGTATTTTTGCGGGAAAGGGGTATGTTTGTCATGGCATGTTCAAGTTGAATGTTGAAATGAATAAAGTTGCTAGTTCTGTTTATGTTACACCTCGTAAGTTTAAGGCGATAATTAGAGAACGTAATTAAGAAATAAGATTCGAGTATTGGAAATAAAGTGTATTTATTTATGCTAATGAAGAAATTAGTATACAAGGGGATGTGATTCCGGAAGGAGGTTGGTTACAACGCGTGTGACATTGGAAATTAGTGATAATAGTTGTATATTTTCATTATGGACTAGTGTCGTATTATGAGAATTATGACATTGAGAATCCAAGGCCTTATGAAATTTTCGGGAGTTAAAAGAAGTGGGACCTAAGATTAATAAATTGTGGGAATTGGACCAAATTAAACTTATAATTTTCAGATTTCACATAACCCTTAAAACTCCTCATCTTCCCACATTTCATTCCAAAATTACATTTCACTATTCTCTCCTCTCTTCTCCTCACTCCAGCTGAAACACACCCCTATTACATAGAAAAAATTGAAGTTTTTATTTCCTTTCTCCAAGATTAATCCTTCTACAAATTAGAAGTAAAAAATTGCACTAAAACAGTGGGCAAATTAACGTCACTGCTGCCAAGAAAACTGCCCAGATTTTTCCAATTTTAAGATGAAATTTTTGAAAGAGAAACATGTGAGAAAGGTGGATTAAACTTATAGAATTCATGCATGTCGTTTTGGAGTTGAAGAAGTGAGAAAATCTGTGCAAATGGAGCAGTGAAGGCCGAGAGTTAGGGACTGTTTTAGCGAAAAATTAAGGTAAATAATTCTTCTTTCTATAGAGTATTTGGAAGATTAAATGATGATGTAGTTAAGAGATAAATTCATGTTAAATTCTTTTCGGGAGTTAAAAGAAGTTGGACCTAAGATTAATAAATTATGGTAATTGGACCAAATTGAACTTATAATTTTCAGATTTCACATAACCCTTAAAACTCCTCATCTTCCCACATTTCATTCCAAAATTACATTTCACTCTCCTCTCCTCTCTTCTCCTCACTCCAGCCGAAACACACCCCTATTACATAGCAAAAATTGAAGTTTTTATTTCCTTTCTCCAAGATTAATCCTTCTACAAATTAGAAGCCAAAAAATTGCACCAAAACAGTGGGCAAATTAACGCCACTGCTGCCGAGAAAACTGCCAAGATTTTTCCAATTTTAAGATGAGATTTTTGGAAGAGAAACATGTGAGAAAGGTGGATTAAACTTATAGAATTCATGTATGTCGTTTTGGAGTTGAAGAAGTGAGAAAATTGGTGTAAATGGAGCAGTGAATGCCGAGAGTTAGGGACTGTTTTGGCGAAAAATTGAGGTAAAGAATTCTTCTTTCTATAGAGTATTTGGAAGATTAAATGATGATGTAGTTAAGAGATAAATTCATGTTAAAGAAGAATTGGAAATAGAAGATTGCATATGAATATTGTTGGTGTTGTTGAGCCAAATGGAATGACTATTATCGATTTTTTTGGACTGTTTTTGTATACATTGAATTCGATTATTGTTATTGCTATTATCGTCACTAATTGCATGTTGGAAATTGAAGGAAAACCTTAATGTAAGTCATAAGTGGTTATATTAAAGTGTTGAAAAGTGAATTGGATTCTACGAAGTTAAAAAAAGAGTTATGGAATTATGTTGTTATGGCCGAAACTTGCATGAAATTGTTTAACATTGTTGTGATGTATTAGGGGCTGTTTTGTTAAGGTATAATGCTGGAAATATACGTTTTGAAAATATATATACGTTGTGGTAATACTAATACATGTCCTAAAAGAATTAAGCTATAGAAAGGTATAGAAAAACTTCACATTCCACTCTCGTTGTTGTTAAAGTGTGGGTTGTTTTAATGGATTGTTTAAACATGATTAAAGGGTTGGATGAACATAATAAATAAGTGTATGAAACACCTTGGTTGTTATGTTAGTTGTATTCCACGAATGTAAAGCGAAAGAATGTAAATGGTGGTGTATAATCGAGTATATAAGATTGCTTTGGTTATATCCTTTGTTGACACCCAATTTTGACCCTCCCGTACAGCCGTTAACTACAAAATTATACCAATTTTCAACAATAATTCTAACAATTTTATAATAATAAAATGCAGCGATAAAACATTAATACAGGCATAATAAGCAATTTAATAATGGCACCGCATTTTACGTAGAGTACTAAGCACACCTTGAGTCTCACGCGCGTTAAATCGTTTTAATAACAAGCAATTTCATTAATATCATTCGTAATTTAAGCCTTATTTTCCATTAATTGAAACTCGAATAATCTTTAACGATAAATAAATAAATAAATAAATAAATAAAATAAATAAATAATTTAGCAATGACGTCGTGTTAAATAGAATATTCACATTTTTTACTAAAAGCAAGGCAATTTCGTAATTCGTAATTTAAATTAATTTCAATCTAATACATGCATTTTAATAGCGTCGCATTTATAAAAGCATTAAGCAGTCCTTAAATATCATATTTGCATTTAGCATTTAAATAATTTAATAATAGTCTAAACCCCGTTCAATTTTAATTTAAAATACACATAATAAATAAGTTTTAATAACGGCATCGCACTATGAATATTAAGCACTAATTAAATAGCACGCCCGTCTTTATTTTTGTAATAACTTAAATTAATAAAGCACCTAAGTAATTTAATCACAATTTTGAATTTCTAATTTACCACTAATTAACTCCTAAAACTAATACCCAATATAATACCTAATCAGCCCCACCTTTTAAATTGCCAGCCCACTACCGCAGCCCACACCAACCGACCCAACCCATTTTCCCCAAGCCCCTTTATTTCCTTACCCGTCGCCCCGCCCGCAACCCATAACCCCTTTACTCTTTCATCATCCCCCCCTTAAATTAAACCTAAAACTCAACCCCTACCCTCTGCCCCCAACGACCCCCCTCTTTTCACCTTCACCCCTGCGCACATCCCTGTCTCCCCTCAATCCCATCATCTTCTCCAACGTCTCGCATGCCCCCATACCTCTGCCCAACTACTCCTCTCTGTCACCCGACACACGCCCATGCCCTGCATTCCCTAAAATCCGCGATTTGAACCAACAAATCGTCCAAAGTCAGACCCCTAACAACTTTTTTTCGAATTCAAACCCCATATTTCACCTATAAAAGACCCCCTTTGTTCTTCATTGGAGGGAACCGGAATTTGAATTTATCTTGCATATCATTTATTTATTCTTCATTTTAAAAGATCCGATTTTAGAGTATTGATTTCGAAGATCTCCCTTTTGTTCTTCGTTTTAAAATTCTTGCGTTTAAGCTTTGTTTTCTTCATTCGCACCACATACATATTCTTCGAGTAGAATCGACGAGTCGAAACGCGCCTCGGTTCGCTACCCGGAGAAGGTAAACTCATTCCCATACTTTAAATTTGCTTCGTAATTTGTTTTATGTGTATTAATTGATTAACTAGCATACTTAGTAAATTTAATGATTGTGTATGTTCATTAATTGGTCTACAGTTATCTTAACTAAGTCTATTGGTCTTATGATTTAGCTATAGTTATTTTTGGTGCTATCATGGTTCTGTCTTAATAAGAATAGAAACTGCTCATACATAGAATGGTATCAATACAATAGTGTGGAAGTGGTTTGTTTAAGAATTAATTTAGTTAAGCAAAGGATGGGCCTGAGGCTTTTACATGTCATATGAAGGCTGCCTAATTGATTTAGTACTCAATCATGTAGTTGAAGAGTTATTCAATCATGTATGGTTACTGTGATGGTTTTAAGCCAATCAAAGATATTAATTTCTGATTCTATTTAGTTAAATATAGGCTAGTTAGTATAAACAGTATTCAAATGATATTATACCAAGCTAGTTTAGCTGGAGAGTTTAATATATGATTGTGCAGTATGATCTTGTTCTAGTCATATGCGATTCTTGCTTCATAATTCTTTCACAATTGTCTTTTTTCCTCATGGCATGAATTAGTCTCAGGTCATAAGTACCTCCACGCCTATATATGCATTACCATTTACGTACCCCAAGTTATATTGTCTTACAGTTTCCCATATTTTGTGCTAAAACATGAATGCTTACCTGCCTTTCTATATGGATAATTGAGTAAGCTTGCATCATAATCTTTAAATATGCCTCAGTATCACTCTAAGAACCATCACATGCTTTCTTTTATGCATGCGGACCTGCTGCGTGTTATTGAGGTGGTCCAGCTTATGCCTTGAAACATATTTGTTGACCCTTTGTCCAATATCATATATATATATATATATATATATATATATATATATATATATATATACTTATATATATAAGTCTTGCATATGAGAATGCCATGTTTGACACTTCTGATGTGCCTACATTCTGGATTGCTATTTAGCTCATGACAAACTATTTGCCATTCATGTTTTTAGTGCCCCTGTGTTCTTGTGTATGCCATAGAATGAATTACGCCACTGTCTGCTTATATCTATTTAACTCTGCATGAATTATAGGCCTTTTAAAATCCTAAATTGATGAAAAACCAAACAACAATGTCATGCTAATAAACTGGTTTGCCTATATATTTATACATCTACGCTGAAATTGTTAATCCACAGTCTAAATCACTTAGTTTGGATATCTGTTTAGATAAAACTAGAATTCGGCCATATTTTGGGCCTGCTCATAGTTCATTCCCTGATTTCTGTGATTTGTGGTTGGAAGACTAATGTATCATGTGCATATCAGCAATTATACATGTTTAAATGTGTGTGAAAGAAACGATTAGAGTAATGTATGTCTTAATAATTGCTTTTGACTCTTTACATATCTGATATATGTCCTTTGCTCGTCTAGGCTTAGATTCTGCTAAAATATAATCCTTAAGATTTTGCTAGTTTAATATAGGAATTATACATGTCTACGTATTTAAAATGCTTTGTGTTAACTGTTTGTTTTTCTGGAATAGTAGGTCTATTAGATTGATCATATATATGTCTTACTTGTTTAAATGACGAAATGTGTCCATAGCACCGTATCAAGTTTTTCTAAGTTATTTAGCATGTTTCCCTGTCTATTAAGTTGTTGGAGGATATCTACACTACCATTTTATATTTTTTTTGGGTTGATTTGGCATAGTTGGAGTTATCATATATGTCTGTGTTCTATATGCAATTTACAATCTTCCTTTTTCATGTAATAAGCATATAGAGTATATATATTTGATTACTGAAGAATGCTTGGGGTTTGGAATAGGACTGATTTGTTCTCTTCTTAAAATCTGGATTTTACGTTTGGGCCTGCTTTGAGGTTTTTGCGTACTGTTCTTTACTAGGTCCAATATTTGATTGAATCATGTTGGGTTTTATTGGTTTGAGCCCGTCAGTTCATTTCTTGATGTTGCCATAGTTAAATATAAACTGGATCATATACATGTTCAAGTTTATGTTAGCATTCTATCTATTTGCATTATTAATATTTTTAGAACATTTACTAATCCTTTTCTTTTCTTTTATTTACATGACTTGCATCGGGAGCGACGAAGAGTCTCATACGAGACTCATCATGACTTTGTCAAGCAAATGATTTACATCCACACTTCTCGCATTCTTCGGTCTCGGAACCTTAAAATAAATAGGGCGAAATGATATCGTCATCCGTCCTAGTCATCGCCCTTAATTCGCCACTTTACTTTATTATAATTTAATTATTTGTACTTGCATAATTATTGAATCACTTAGAATAGGTAGACTTAGAATTAATAAAGGTTGGAATTAAAATCGGAAACCGCTAGTTTACTTATTTTAGGCCCGTCATCCATATTTCCAAAACGGTAGTTTTATTTATTTTAGGCTCGTCGCCTATATTTTCAAAACACTAGTTTATTTTATACTGTATCTACTTTGGCATAAAACAAAATCATGTTCTATCAAAACTCAATTCTCATTAAATTTCATGAACAAAAGAGGAAAATCTTTCTACCCATTTGTATACTCTTTATAAAGATTAAATTTTACATATAATACGTACTTTCAGTAAATTATTTTTTATTATTATTATGCATTTTATGATAAATCTCATGCAATTGTTTTGTTCAAATAGAATATTTTCCTTGCATTTTATAAATAAACTTCATGCAATTCCATAGAAACTATATATACATACATATATTTAAATAATTATTTGCAACATCCTGATATTAAAACCGCATATATTCAAAATATATGTTTTCTAAAGCATGATATTAAGCCTAAGTTTGAACGGACAACCGCAAGTTAGCGGATCCTTTAGGGTGCCTAACCCCTTCCCTTTAGGATAATAAAGAACCCTTACCTAGAATCTCACATAACTTTTGCAGACCTTTAAATGGAGATCATTCGTAGTATTTTATGCTACATTTTCAGTGTCCTAATTCACTATAATAATTAGGTGGCGACTCTTTAAATGCATTTAGGAATCAACCATGCGCAGTAATCCCGTTTCCGACTCCGATTGAAATAGGGTGTTACATCCTTAAGTTGTGACGTGTTATTGGTATTGCTAGCTTTGTTTGTGAGTTGTGGATATGTGTATAAATAGGGGAAGTGCTGCCCGAATTTTTATAGAAACGAGAGTCGTCATTCGATATAATTTATGCTAGTAATCATAGAGTTGATGGATATGTTATTATTATTATAGGTTGAAGTACTAATTGAAACGAATCCTAGATATTGAGTTGGTTAGTTCAACGATAAGGTATGTGAATCTATCATTTCTTCTTTTGGCATGCTTATATAAATGAGTGTACGGCGGACGTACATAATTCTATTGAATTCTAATTCTTAATGATACATGATATGATAGTGCCTTGATTTCTAAAATAATAGTTATTCTATTTATTTCATTGAGAGCAAATGATGATTTCACACCGAGTCCCATAATGGGTCGGGTACGGTATGTATATGATTCACATCAAGACCCTCACTAGGGCGTCGGGTACGATATATTTATGTACATGATTTCATTCGAGACCCTCACTAGGGGGCCGAGTACGGTATATATATGTATATGACTTTCATTTTTATATGGCACAGTTGACTCTCAATTTTATATGACACGGTTGAAATGATAATTTGATTATTATACTTGTCTCATGATATCTGTTGGCTAGTACTGATCTTCCTTACAGTCCTTCATGTTTATATACTCGACATTATTTTCAGATTGACCCCTTTCCTGTGGTGCGTTACTCATGCCCGCAGGTACATATATTCAGTTCATTGATCCTCCGGCTTAGGTTTCCTGCTCAGTTGTTTCCTTTGGGAGCTCCATTGTTCTGGAGTTAGTTATTTTGGTACAAGACCTTATTTTTTACTTATGCATATTTAGGGGCACGACGGGGCCCTCTCCCGTCATATTTCATAATAGTACTCTTAGAGGTCTGTAGACAGTTGTAGGTGGTAAATGTGTTTTTGTATATGTGTACAGTTGTGATCCGTTTTGGATATCTCTATGTACATAGTGACAGTCTCGCCAGCTTGCCTATTTTGATATGATTTACAGATTCCTACATTATCCTTGGTATCCGTGTGATTATATGTGACATGTGGGTATAAGGGTGCCCAGGTAGGGCACCGGGTCGCGACCAGTCGGGTCAGATCATGACAGTTTACATGCGTTCTTCTACTAATGTATGGCATGCTTGTTTGTGTCATATCAATAATCGTTATGTGGAAATCACGAGTAGTTTAGGATTAATCCCAATGATTAAAAGGGATTTTGAAAAGTGTGAGACTTGTAGTAAAGCCAAAATCATTAAAAGGCCTCATTCTCAAGTTGAAAGAAAAATTAAATTATTAGAGTAATTCACACTAATATTTGTGAACTTGGAGGAATTTTAACTCGTGGAAGAAATAGATATTTTATCACCTTTATTGATAATTTTTCTTAAGTATACATATGTTTTCTTGGTGAAAAATAAAAGTGATGCCTTTGGAAAAAAAATCTTCATGAAGTTGAAAATCAATTTGATAGAAAAATAAAAAGGATTAGAAGTGATAGAGGTCATGAATACGAGTCTAATGAACTTAATTATTTTGTTAAATCATTGTGAATAATTCATGAAACTACTCCACCTTATTCTCCTGCATCTAACGGTGTAGCAGGAAAAAAAAACTTTAGTTGAGTTAACAAATGACATGCTTATTGAGTTAAGTGCACCTCTAAATTTTTGAAGTGAAGTTATTTTAACTGCTTGTTATGTATTAAATCGTGTGGCTCATAAAAAATAAATTAACACAGTTGGAGTTGTGGAAAGATAACAAGCCAAGTTTGAGATAACTAGGGTTTGGGGTTATTTAGCCAATGTGAGGTTAATGGATCTCAAAAAATTTAAATTGGATAAAAAATTACTACTTGTGTTTTTTTGTTATGCTTCAAATAGTACAACCTATAGATTTTTTAATCTTAGAAGATGTGATACTATTTTTCATGATAATAAATTTTCCTTTGATTCTAAAAATAGTGGGGGTCAAGGAATAAAGAAAACATTTTATCACTACCTAATTCTTCTACTTCTGTTTTGAAAAAAGGAAAAAAATAATGATTTTGAGTTAAGAAGAAGTAAAAGAGCTAGAGTAGAAAAAGACTTTGGTCCCTATTTTTATGTTTTTAACGTTGGAGATGACCCACTCACTTCACAAGAAGTTTTATCTTCACACGAACCAAACATATTGAGATGAATATACAATTTGTTCGTGAGAAGGCTGCTCTCGGTCATGTTAGGGTGTTGCATGTACCCTTTTCATATCAGTATACAAATATCTTCACTAAATGTCATTCTAGACAACTATTCCTCGACTTCAGATTCATTCTTAGCGTCTGACTTCATCCCGCTGTGACTAGGAGGGTGTATTAATGTGTATACCAAAATTATAATCCATATATTTTGTAATATTTAGTGTTGTATAATTATAGTAGAAATATGATCCTTATTATATTAAAATTTTACATTGTACACACTATAAATATTTATGTTAATGAGACAGACTCCCCAGGGGAGAGCTTTACAAACACTAAAAGCAAAGACAATATAGGTGGATCAACTCATTAAGTTTCCATTGAAATGTGATCCACACATAAAAAATACTTGTTATTCGTCGGTTATTAGTGTCATCCCAAAAATGTCTTGATCTAAATATAACTTTTAAATTAAATTGGGAATTAGTAGAGGCAATGACATACGCACAAAATTAATAGAGTGGTTGAATGACAATCACTACTAAAATATTAGAGGAGAAAAAAGATTAAGAAGCACGTCACATCGTGGAGCTTATTCTATGTACCTATTACTCCTAGTATCTTTTTTTTTTTTTTTTGTGAAGGCCGCCACTCTTTCGAAATACAAGACAGAAACCCTGACCGACGCATGAGCGCAAACCACGCCGCCAGTAAACCACACTGTGGCAGTACGATGCGCCAACCAAGAAGGTTTATGCGAGGATCGAACTCGACGTGGCCCCGCGCTTCATCACACCAACTGCACTTCTGAGTTCTCCTAGTATCTTAAATATATTTGTGAAAGAACTTTTGGAAAATAAATAAAAGAATTAATTGAGTGCATTATTTCCTCTTACCTTATGGTAAATGTATCCATCCACACTTGTATGCTATCAGTTTTTCTTTATCACTGTTGAGTCAGGTGGATTTAAGGTGAATTTTCTGGGTTAGTCATATTTATTTAGTTTTTATTGGAGCTATATATACATCTAAAATCGAACTATGATTGGGCACGTTACGTCGTGTATTTTGTTAACTGGACAATATAATTTGGGGGCTCAACATAAACAAACAAAGAATTGGAATATGTCTGATTATGATACCATATAAAGAATGAATCTTGAATTTAACTCAACCTCAAAAGTTAGCTTGTAGGACGAGGATTATCCAAGCTCATATAAAGAGTGCATGTTCTCATTTCATTCCGACGTGAGATTCTTAACATATAAGACTCTTGAGAGTTTAGGTATAAATTTCAATGGAGATATAAGTAGGTAATTTTTTGTCGTCTATTTAAATCCAATAATTGGGTAGAGATTAGAAATTGGATGTCTTCAGTGAAATAACATATATCCAATACAACAGTAAAGTGCACGCAAACTAGTGGACCAACATATCTGGGGATATATGTTACTTCATCTAAACTTAGTAACTTTTACTTCAAATTCTGTATGTGTCAAGAAAATTATTAAATAAATGTAAATGTTTCCTCCATTTTAATTTTCTTATTTTATTTTTTAGTCTTGTTTTGGAGAGAATGTTTCTTCATAATTTGATAACTATTTAATTTCAATACCGCACATGACATGTTTTAGATCATAAATTTAAAAGGCATTTTGATACCTTATAAATGTTTTTAGTTTAAAATTACAAAATTTAAAAGTTATTTTTTATTTTCTTAAATTTTGTGTTTAAGTTGAAATGAAGAGAGTAATATGTTTCGAACCCATTTAATTAAATGAGCTATAAAAAACTCAGAACTTGTAAAGTTAAAAATCTTAAAATGTTACATTCATTAAACAAAATAGTTGTTGTTAATGGGGGCCATATGGTGAATAGTTCAAAGTTGGTAACCAGTGTTACTGCAATTCTGGCCATTGAGAAGAACAGGCCAGCTCTGACACGGCCCCACTGGTAGTATACTTTATTACTCGGTAGGAGACGTAGTTGAAATATTGATTGACAGTCACACTGACTTTCTTGGGGGATGCTAGTGCTGTCATTGCCATTGTTAATATTAGATACAGAAAAGCCAAGACTAGTCTTTAAAATATAGTAGTTCTCTTTCTCCACGACATTCTTAGATTTACTACGTAGTTTTAGCGACCCTTTAAGACCTTTTCTCCATTGATGGCTACAAGCCAAAATCCCAACACTAACGTTCTTATTTAAAGTCTCAATATTTTCATTCTTGATAAAACAGAGAAACATCACTTATTTTTTTCTTACCATACAGCTTTGATAAAGATGAAGTTTGGGAAAGAATTTGCATCCCAAATGGTCCATGAATGGCAAGAAGCCTACATGGATTATAATTATCTAAAGGGTGTGTTGAAAGACATAACAAAATTCAAGAAAAAGAATGCACCATTACCTGAAGTTGCAGCCACACCAAAAGGCTCATTAAAGAGAAGGATATCTATGTATAGAGCCTTCAGTGGATTACAAAGTAGATTGAGTTTCAAAGGTTCTCCTAAAATTGGAAATGAAGATGAAGAAGTTATTTTAGTGAGTTCACTGGAACAAGAAGGTTCTCAAGGCCACCATCAAACTAAGTTTCTTATGTCATCTGAAAAAGGTGGAGAATATGAAGTAGTTTTCTTTAGGAGACTTGATGATGAGTTCAACAAGGTGTTAACTTTTTACAAGAAAAAAGTAGTGGAAGTTAAGGCTGAAGCTGATGAGTTGAGTAAACAAATGGATGCACTTATTGCTCTAAGGATTATGGTTGATAAACCTTCAATTGAAATGCATAGTGCACAAGTGATGATGGATCCTTTATCCAATGATGATAGTGCCTTGTCTCCAGCATCATTGAAAAGTCCAGGTACTGAATATCTTAATTTTACACTCCATTATAACAAATTGTTCCGTATTTTCTTTTGACAGTAATGGAGCTCCAACCTTAAGTATAATGGAGAGTAACATTAAACGACCTTGGTCGGTTTTGTAGTGTTTTAATGTTTTTTGGTAATCACCGTTAGTTTTTAAATCCATTCAGTTAGTTGAGGTGCTCCACTTTAGCAAAGATTAAAGATGCTCGGAGTTATATTAAAGGACAAATATAGACCTACTTCCGTAGATAAGGGATATGATTGGCTAAAAACTCCCTGAAATTTACTCTTTTTATGTTGGAACTTCATTAAAGTCGAGAGAAAATACGTTACTTTACAGTTTTTCCTTTTTATTTGGTGGCACTGAAGCATTGTGGGAGAAGCAAAAGAATTTGATATCCTAGCTGCTGGCACTTTACTTTTTCCATCCAATGATAGCCCTTTAGTTTGTTTGAATTTTTGTTTAACATCAATATAGGTAGGTCACACATGGAGGCAATTGAAGAAGTTGAGATGACCGGTGAAGAAATTGAGGAAGATGAATCATCAATAGGGAAAAGAGATCATGTGAAGCTCGCGGGTTTTAGGCCTGCTCCACTAGACATTTTGGACAATGTAAGAATCAATATTGATCCCGCAACACCTGTCTCAACTTTGAAAAAATTGACCAAGGCTTCAAAAGCAAACTTATCATACAGCAAAGACCAGCTCAGAAAAGCTGAAGAACAAATGAAAAAGGCTTTTGTTGAGTTCTATCGAAAGCTTCGACTTCTGAAAAACTATCGGTAATTGTTCATTTTTTTCCTCCAACAAATGAGGACTTATAGTTGTTTTTGTGTTCAATTCAACTCACACTTTACTATTTATTGTATTAGTTTCTTAAACGTGTTGGCGTTCTCCAAGATCATGAAGAAGTATGATAAGGTACTACACTGAACTGATCACTATTTGACAATAGAAAAGTATAAAGTTTTGCCTTTGAACCTTGCAATTTAATGATACAGACCACTACAAGAAAAGCTTCTAAATCATACTCAGATATGGTTGATAAATCTGATCTTGGTAGCTCAAATGAGGTACATTTTCCTTCAGTTTCAAAATCTGGTTTCCTCTCAGCAATATTCCACTTGCAACTATAGTTGGAACTTCTCATCAATCTTCGATTTTTTTTTAGATTACTAAGCTCATGGAAAGAGTGGAGACCACATTCATAAATCATTTTAACAATGGAAACCGAAGAAAAGGAATGAAACATTTAAGACCAAAAGCTAAAAGAGAAACGCATAGAGTAACATTTTTCTTGGGTAAGCATGCATCCTTATTGACCTATCATCTCGCTTGCATCAGAACTGTATGTTCATTTTTGTAACTGATATACTTTTTACCTACAGGTTTGTTCGCTGGCTGCTCAATAGCATTAGTAGCAGCTATTGCTATATCGATACGTGCAGGACACCTTCTGGAGCATGAGGGTCGTGGGCGGTATATGGATAACATATTTCCACTCTACAGGTGAAATAACCTACAAACTCATTTTGATTCTTTCCTCTTGTCTGTCTACAAGTGAAACCGTGTTTTAAGCAATACATATGAGTAATGAAGCTCTATCTTTGCAGCCTATTCGGATACATTGTCCTCCATATGCTCATGTATGGGGCGAATGTATACTACTGGAGGCGTTTTCGGGTCAATTATCCCTTCATATTTGGCTTCAAGCAGGGAACAGAGCTAGGTTACAGACAAGTTTTCCTCGTTGCTTCTGGTCTTTCAGTACTTGCATTGGCTGCTGCACTCTTCCAACTGGATATGAATATAGACCCGAAAACAAGAAGCTATAAGACATTTAAAGAGCTGATCGCACTTTTGTTGCTGTTTGTAAGTCTAGAAACATCAGTTCTCCTTCTACTTTCATTCTACAACTTATCTATACAAAAATGTTTCAAATTTCAAACCCCCTAATGATCTTAAATCTTTTTCCAGGTTCTGCTTCTGATACTATTTTGTCCTCTGAACATTATATATCGTTCAAGTCGTTTCTTCTTTTTAAGAACTGCCTGGCACTGCCTATGCGCTCCCCTGTATAAGGTACCAGCAGTTTGTTTAAGAGATACAGATTCACGTGCATTAATATCACAAAACGTATGTAGATAATAAAATGTTGCACATCAATTTGCAGGTTACTCTACCAGATTTTATTTTGGCAGATCAACTTACTAGTCAGGTTTGACACACAGCTTTTTTCTAATGGGATCCAATAAATTGACAATCAGTCAGTATAATGTGAAAATTGTGCAGTACTTATCAGGAAGAACTATAATGTGGTCTTGTATTTCAGGTTCCGGCAATTAGGAGTTTGCAATTCTATGTCTGCTACTATGTATGGGGCAACTTTAAAAAAAGATCAAACACATGTCAAGACAGCAGTGTTTACCAAGTCTTACACATAATTGTTGCAATTATTCCCTTTTGGTCTCGGTTTATTCAGGTTTGAGAATTTTTACACACAGCAAATCATCATTCTCATTTCCTACCTATGTAGCACGGACACGTGAGAGGTGTCCGATAGGACACGGACACGGACACGAGAAAACGGCAATTTTGAAAAATAGGGGGACACGACACGGCAGGGACACGGTTGTAAAAATAAATTAAAAAATATTTTTATATATATATAATATAATATATAAAATACTAAAATTAATATTATTAAAGCTTCACATTCATAAATAAATTATAAATTATAAATTATAAATTATAAATTATAAATTATAAATTATAAATTATAAATTTAATTCAAATTTGTTATATACCAAATAACCAAAATACCAAATTATATGTACCAAATTAAAAAGAAACATTCATAACAAATTGACAATCAATCAAATATTCAATACATAATTCATAAGACCGTAGTCCATAAACTAATACATAAGTATGTCCCAAGACCCAAATTCAAATAAATATAAATTTACTTAAAATAAATCAAATAAAATTAAAACTAAACTTTTTCTAAAAAAAAAAAAAAAAAAAAAGTGTCCCTGCCGTGTCCCCCTTTCCCGTGTCCCCCGCGTGTCCCTGCCGTGTCCGATTTTTTTTTTTTTGATGGGCCCACTCGGAAACGTCCCGGACACGTGTCCGAGGCGTTTCGTGTCCGAAACGGTGTCCGACACGGACACCTCACCCTAAATGAGGTGTCCGTGCTTCATAGATTCCTACTATAGATATAAAAAAAGGGCGGTGCACTAAGCTCCCGCTATGCCCAGGGTCCGGGGAAGGGTCGGACCGCAATGGTCTATTGTACGCAGTCTTACCTCACATTTCCTACTATAGATATCTTGACAATTATTTAACATGGTGCTTTGTATGATTTCATGATATATACAGTGTCTTCGTCGATTATTTGAAGAGAAAGATTCGATGCAGGGGCTTAATGGCCTCAAATATTTCTCAACGATTATTGCTCTTGTGATGAGGACACTTTATGATCAGAAGAGAGGAACCTTTTGGAAAGTAATGGCTGCATCAACTTCAGGAATTACTACAGTTGCAAACACTTACTGGGACCTTGTCATAGATTGGGGTCTGTTGCAAAGGAATTCCAAAAATCCCTGGTTGAGGGACAAGCTACTTGTCCCTTACAAGAGTGTCTACTTCGTTGCCATTGTAAGTGCAGACATAGGTTTCAGAAAATGATTGCCATATAAAACTTGCAGTGGAATTTTTTATTATTTGAGTGTAAATGCAGGTTCTTGACGTTATTCTGAGACTAGTATGGATGCAGTTGGTTCTAGATTTTCAAGAACTACCACATCTGCACAAGAAAGCATTTGTTGCAATTGTTGCCTGTTTGGAAATCCTTCGCCGAGGCTTGTGGAACTTTTTCAGGTCAGATGCATTACCTATTGACACCGACTATTTAAAGAACATTTTTTTTTTTTGTTGTGAAGGCGAATTGGCCATTCTTTCTTTTCGAGTCATGTGAAACCTGACCGACGCGGTAGCCTGCAAACCACGTCAGCCATGTAAACCACACTTGGCAAGCCATGTGTGACAGGCTCAACCAAGAAGGTTTATGCAGGGGATCGAACTCGTGACCTTGCGGTCCCGCGCTCTACTGCTACACCAACTTGGTTAAAGAACTTTTACATATATGGTCACTTAAAAGATAACTAATGTCCCTAAAAGTGGAATTAGTAAAGACAGGTTACCTGCTACAACATGCTAAGATACACTGATAGTGTAAAGAGTATTTGCACTGTTGGTATATATATACATAAGTTAAATCCTATCTATTTCATAACAGAAATTTGATGAGTTAGCCTTCTATCTAACAGTAGCTCTGCTTCTACCATTGTCCAGGCTGGAAAATGAGCACTTGAATAACGTTGGGAAATATCGTGCTTCCAAGTCCGTCCCCCTGCCTTTCAACTACGACGAAGACAAGAGTATGTAAAAGGAAATCAACGGAATCCAGAGTACTCGAGACAAAAATGATTTTTTCCCTTGGTTCCTCTCTTCTTGTACAATTCTTTGTTTCATACGTCAGTGGTGCTTATGATATGTGTAGTTTTCTTCATGAAAGGATCCCACACGTATTAAAATTGGAAAATGGCAACAATAATTTCGACCCTCTAGAAGAGATATCCTTAGATTAAGAGGCTGAATATGTTCTTTTATGTTTTGCTTATGATATCTACGTTCTAAATATTGTTGTATCTGAACTTGATACCTTTAGCTGATTTTTTCCTGTAGTCATGTCTCACAGTATATAAAAGAACTTGTTCAGATCCACGAGGGACATTTTTAAGGCTTAAAAACACTTGCCATTGAAAAGTTTCAATGAATCGTGCTTGATAATTGGTTCTCTCTACCAAGACTTGCTTACAACCTGTAAAGGAATAAATTTTGGGTCTAACTTAACCTCAAAAGCTAAGTGTAAGTCCAGTGTGGATAATATAATTTGGAGCCCAACAGATTGACTCTGATATCATTTAAAAAATGAATATTGAGTCTAACTCAACCCCAAAAGATTGTTTGTAGGGTGAGTATTATCCAAATTCATATAAGAAGTCCATATTCTCATTCCATATTCGATGTGGGACTCTTAACACAACCGATACAACGTTCCCGAAATTTCTAGGCATTTTCTTAAGCCAATGATTGATGAAATAGTTGGAGAATACAGCCAATATACATCCGTCCAGCTTTCTTTATCAAAAGAGTTCCAAAATATTGAACAAAGCAATGAATGTTTGAAGTCCCACATCTATTCAAAATCTTAGATGAAAATGACTGATAACGTCTTCATAATGACTCAAATCAACCATAAGCGAACACGATCATAGCTTAGCGAAGGAAAAGAATACACATTAATCAGTAAAGACAGCCAGCATAGTACCCTACCAGATGATCCACAGGACTTCACATCTATTGAACAACAATTACACGCAAAGTCAGATTAACAGATAGGAGACATAACACACCATTAACTTCACATCTACTGAGCAAAAATTTAGGGCAGAGTCAGATTAACAAATAGGAGACATAACACACCATTAACTTCACATCTTTCACAGTTTGTATATTTTAAAATGTTTTGCCCTATAGAAGTTTCAAACAAATGAAAATTCTAGATAATCGACAAGCTTTTGTAATTCAAGAACTAGTAAAGTCACGTTAGTGCTAAAAGTAATAGATGGAGCAGGCGATTAATTCCAGAACTGTAGTATACAATGAAGAAGCAAACCATTTTATCTCCCTCAGTCAACAACAAACCACTGAGCAAAGACAAATAAGCAAAAACTAGAAAGGTGAACTTTATTCCGGTGGATGGGAAATTATAGCTAAACAATAAGATATTTTGTTCATATAGGAATATATACAAAATTCAAATGATCAAACGTGATTGAGAGCTTTCAAATGTCTTCACACATAACTTCTATCCCCCAAAAGTAACAACTCGTTTCTCAATCATATCAATAAAATTTTCAGCGTCAGTTAAAATCTCACAGTGTTCCACCCATTCTTTAATAGCACGTACAGGAGACTTCCTTATACTATGGCTGGCCAGTGGGCCGGGACGACCCGGTCCCGGCTCGGACCCACCCCGACCCCGTTTTAAAAAAAATGGTATCGAGACTCGAACCCGGGATGGGACATAGCCTCGTCCCGCCCTGGCCCGCCAAGTCCCGATCCGTCCCGCCCGAAATCCCCCTTTGCAAAAATAACCATTGCACCAACGATCATTTTGCATTTTGGCAGTTGTGCAATGACCATTTTTTGCCTCCCCCCTCCCCCTACCCCTTTATATTTTTTTAACCCCTAAGTTATTATATTTACACTTTAACCTAATTTTTCAACTATAAATATCTCATTTTCTCTTCATCTTTCTCACAAATCTTCCTACAATCCCTATAATCTCTCAATCAACCTCTCTACAAGTCTACATTGTCTACTAAATATTCAATTTTATTTATTCATTTGAGAGTGAAGTTGACAACTAGCTTGAGGATCATCCATCGAGCAAAAGTTTCAATTTTCAACCTCTCGTTTACACGTCGACGTTACGTCGTCATTTGATACATTCGTTCCTTCATTAAATTATTATTGTTTCTTCATTTTATTTAGCACACTTAATTTCATTATCTTTAATTATTTATTTGCATACTTATAATGGAAGGATTTAAACGTATGATTACGGGTAATGGTAAGGGTACTTCTACTAGTAGGGGTAATAAGGGTAATGGTACTTCTTCTAGTTCTAGTCATCCTATTCCTAGACATAATTTTATTCCTAGACTGGTCATTTTGTTGATACTGAAATTTTTCCTGAAATACCATATAATTTAGACGATGAGAACTCAAGAAGACTTTAATTTAGAAGATGATGACACACTCACTAATGCGCCTTTAACTGAAATGTCTCCTATTCCCCCTAGTATGAGACGAGGTCCAGCAAAACGACCATTAAAATCAGATGCATGACAATTTTTTATTAGGGACGTAGCGAATCAAGTAGCTATATGTAAAATTTGTAAAGGGGTTTATACTATTTATGATTGTATAGCAGTACTACCACCTCTAACTCCTCCAAATGATCCACCAACTATTGAACAAACCAAAGAAGAAGTGTTGTGTATCATACAAGATGAATGCAAAAAAGTATATAAGTATTATCAACAAGAAAGTGTTAGTAATCAACCGGCTTCCGTACCATCTTCTTCTTCAACACAACCTCAAAAAAAACATGTTGTTTCTGCGGCTAGTATTGAAAGCCTCAAAAATAAAATGTGTGGTGCTAATAGTACTAATCAAATTAGCGAGTTTGATGTATTTGTTTTGCAGGGTGCTTTATCGTACCAAACAGTTGTCAATGAAGAAGGACATGAAGACTTGCTGAAATACCGGAGGGAGAATGAGAAGACATTTCCAACACTTTCAATGATGACCCGAGATGTTTTAAACATTCAAGTGTCATCAACAACGTCTGAAAGCATTTTTCTGCCGGCAAATTTCAAATAGGAGAGCACAAACACTCATTAGCCGGAGACAGTTTGGAGATTGCAGTATTATTCAGAGATTGGATACGAGTGGAGCAGAGAATGTGCGGTCAACCGGAGATGAATGAAGAAGAAGACGAAAACTACAACAACATCTTATCGGTATGAGTAGCGACGTGAAGCAATTTGACCAACAAATATCAATTCCAACCGAAGAACCACATGAAATTATAAGGAAAATATAACAGTTTTTTTTTTTGAAAATGTAATTTCTTTAATTGCAATTTTACTATGTCATTTGCAACTTTTGAACGACACTACAAAGTTGTAAATTTTGACAATTGTATATGTATAATGTATTAGAAAAAAATCATATTTCTATTAAATAATATAAGAGACACAAAAACAGTCTTGAGATATTTTTATTAAACTCGTGTATTAATTATTGAGTTGTTTATATATATGTTATTTTTTTAATTAAGTGCAAAAAAAAAAAAAAAACACGCCCCACCCCAGACCGATCCCGCCCCGACTCCCAGCCAACGGGACCGGCCCCGGCCCGCCAGCCACGCCCCAGCTCGATCCCGCCACTGCCCCACCCCGCCCCGCCCCGTCTCGGCCCACTGGCCACCCCTAAGGCTTATACTTATACCAATAGCTTCAATAGTATTTTGAACCAAAAAAACCGAACGTCCTAAAATTTTGAAGTAAATTGTTTTGCATCATTTTATATGATTCGTAATACTTTGTTTTATGTAGAAATTTGCGCTTGGAAATAGGATCTGTGGCTGCAAAAGCATATTGTGTCCAGACTCCTAATATGTAAAGAGTGCATATACTGATATCTAGGGCTCCGCTTTGCAGATAAGAAATAATCCCATGTCTATGCTACCTGTATCGCCCTTACATTTGATTTTTTTTAAATCAGCCAAGTTTTTGTTTACCAAAGAATAGATTAGCTTGGTTTGGTTTAAATGGCTTCGTTGAAGTTACATTCGTTTAATGGTTAAATGGATCTGACGAATTTACTCATTAGGTGGATGTTAATTAGATTGATTGTGATAATATATATGCCTAATTGCTACAAAATTTGCGAAATATTATTTGAATGTGAAGTATAGTCCTAAGAGGAGGTATGTAAAACCTGTTTTAAAGCTGAAGTTGCTTAATTGAATATCGATTTTATTAGTTTGTTAAAACAATTGAGACATTTATGATTGTGGAATTCACATTCAAATTGAAGATGTTGTAAAAGATTAACGGAATTCATTTTCAAGGAAGTTTAAATCCTTCACTTAACAATAAAGCTTAAAATGTACAACAAAACATACCCGATATAATCTTACACCGTGGGGTCTGAGGAGTGTAGAGTGTACACAGACTTAATCTTCACTTTAGTAGGTAGAGCAATTGATTTCGGAAGACTCACAAAGCTGAAAATGTAGTTGGTAGGTAGATCGGTTATTTTCGGAAGACTCGCAAAATTGAAAATGTAGTTGGTAGGTAGAGCCATTTTTTTCGGAAGACTCACAAAGTTGAAAATGTAGTTGGTAGGTAGAGTTTGGACATTGAATTCTTCATTCATTGACTAAGTAGATCTTTTTGCAAAGAATATTTGATTTTGTGAATGTAAAAGTGAAAATTGTGTTTAGGTGTTCTTCAAATTTCAAATACAATTTAAAAGTGAATAGTGTTTAGGTATTCTCCAAATTCCAAATAAAATTTGAAATTTTAATGGTGAAACGTTAATTTACAAATAAATTGAAAAGAAATTCAGAAAAAAGTGCAACTCTCCTAATCAAACGGGTCTTAATTTTCATAGTAGATTTGTTTCGAAATCTGGTTACAAACTTTCACTGTTTGAGAACTGTCCCTTTATAGCATTAAAGTTAAGCTAAACAAATTGATGAACAATATCAATGAAATGATCATATAAATTGAAAAGTGTTAAGCTAATGAGAAGATATATGGTATTTCAATGACTATATGAACTTTAAAGACGAGCAAGACTATAGTTTATAATCTGCAGAATCCTTTTTATAAGTAAATATGGTGCTAAACATAACTGTTAGGCTGTTTGATAATAGCATCTATTCCCAAATTTGAGCTCGCTCAGCGGGATCATAATTAATAAAATTGATACTAAGCTCTCTCGGCCTAGCACGCTTTGAAGTTTCTCGTTCATTTGAAATCCCGACATTTGTAACATGTTCATTTACCACAAGTGCATCATTTATGAGTTATAATGTGTAGAACGGGAAAATAACAACAACAACTATTTGTCAGAAATCTGGAAATGATCAAACATGAGGGCTTGCTGAGTCGACCAAATTTTTGATCCATCCTTAAGATAATATTGCCCCGTATATACTTTCAACGGTTGTAATGACAACTTATTTCCCAAGATAAAACATCAATCAAACAAATGAGCAAAGGGAACTCAAGTGTTTGTTTTGGAAGAAAGATCTTTGAGTGTTTTGTGATTGCAAGAGAGGATGAAGTGTTTCAGATTTCAAGTGTGTTTTCAAATGAGCCTTGTGTCTCATTTTATAGTGTGTAGATGATGACCCTCCAATTGGTTAAGTAAGTCATGAATGTCATGTTAATGCCTTGAATTTGGAGTTACAATTCAGCCAAGTAATGACTGAATTCATGAGCAAAATAATGGAGAGTAAATACTCCAAAATCAGCCCAAGAATCAGTTTTTAATTCACCTCCAACGGATTGAAGCGATCGAGGCGCGGCCTTCAATTCCATAACTCACCGAACCGACACGCCAATCGAAACCCGCGGCCGCCCGGGGCGTCGCGGCCTTCAATTCGGTGAGTTCTCGGAATTGAAACGCCAGTCGTCGCGGCCGCCCGGAGGAAGCCGCGGCCCTTCAAGCGCTGCGGCCCTTATTCTCGGTTTCATGGCGATTTCTGATCCATTTCATCTTTACACATTATACAATTCTTCCTTCATTTACCAACGTGAAATCATTCGTCATTTGGCCAATAACCGTCTATTACCTTATGTCTCAAACAATTCGTATACTTGAATAGCCTTCGTACTTGAACCTGTCTTTTTTCTGGTGAGCTCTATTCCAAGTGAGAAGACCAATATCTCTTCCATTAAGGAAATTTTGATCCTTGGCACTACGTGTGCACGTGTGTGGAAATAAGGTTTCCTACGTGCGGGGCCTCAATTGTTCGATTCATAATTAATAGGATTTACTTTATTTCACGTTTAATAAATATTTCCAACAATCCCTCTTGGAAGAGATTTTGGTGCACACACATGGTGCCTTTCTGACAATCACTTGGCGGAACGATGTTGCATCCGAAGAGGTAGCCGGAGCTTTGAACCTTCCATAGTAGAATACCATCGGACATATTTACTGCGCGGTGAACGTGATGTCTTGAACCGTCAGTGTTTAGTATATGTCAAGACAATGGTACCAACACAACACCTTTCCTACTCAATCTTTCTAGTGTTTTGTCCATCGTGGGCCGTGGAAACCATTGGATTCTTAAGTGCGTTCATTTGAGGCGACCTGTCCTCGCACTTAAATAGGTGGTTTCCTACAAGGTATCATGTAATACCCCGCTACACAAACGTTAGGAACCATTAAAAATTTCACCAACCTAACCTCAACTTTTGAGGATCATTAAAGGTTTGGAAACTTATCATTTACCCCTCTTACAGGTAGCACTTTTTGTCTATCACGGGAACAGCCTTGGATTATGTTTTTTAAAAAAGACACATTATCCGAAGTGCTCTTGCTTCCATCGAAGCGCTCACGGAACCTTTACAGTTTAGTTTTCCCATTGAACCTTATTCCCGGATCTCGATCTGTAAGGTTGGTTGTCACTATATCGATTCTTATTGTTTGGGTTTTAAGCCCATTCCACAGATGTACGGAACAACCGATCTTTGGGTATTCCGCCCGTCGAGGATCTGCGATATTTTCCTTAGATTTTATGTAATCAATGGAAATAATACGAGGTGATCAATCGCCTAACAGACTCGTGTCTCCGTCGAATATGACGAGACTTACCGTTGTATATTGAACTTCGTGCTTTCTAGAGCCGATCGACTATCGCGATGCATCATTCTGAAGACACGGGTTTATCCCACATGGGACATCCTACAGAAAACCATGAAGCCACTCACCGTCTCCGCTTTATCTAAAGCGATAAATTCCGACTCCATCGTGGATCGGACAATAAGTTTGCCTAGAGAATTTTCAAGACATCTCCACCACCGATTGTAAAAATATATCCATTTGGTGGACTTGATGTCGTCGTATGAGATATCCGGTTGCATCATTGTACCTCTGAATGCCTGGATATCTTGAATAGTGTAACCCGAAATGTATCATGAACTTTAGGAACCGTAGTATCCTGTTCAACGCTTTCCAGTGATCCTCACTTGAATTTCGAGTGAACCTAGCCAATTTATTGACTGCATGAGCGATATCAGGTCGAGTGCAGTTTGTGATATACATCAGACTACCAATCACCTGCGCATATCGCTCCTGACGTGCAGGCACCGGATATTTGTCAAGCTTTTGACTTATATCCATGGTGTTGATCTGGGTGGTATCGAACATCCCAAATTTCTTCAGTACATTCTCAATGTAGTGAGATTGAGATTCGACTAGTCCATTAGATGTCTTAGAGATCTTGATCCCTAAGATGACATCTGCAATGCCCATATCTTTCATGTCAAAACACTGTTTTAACATGTTCTTAGTCTCTAGGATTATTCCAGGACTGCTTTCAGTGATCAACAAGTCATCTACATATAGACATATCATGACGAAGGATTTGACATTTCCTTTCGTATGAACCACATTTGTCACCTCCATTAATGGCGTATCCTTTTGATAGTAGAGTACTATCAAATTTCTCGTGCCATTGTTTAGGGGCTTGTTTCAGCCCGTACAACGATTTAGCAAGCCGACATACTTTTGTCTCTTGTCCTGGAACCACATACCCCCCAGGTTGATCCATATATATTTCTTCTTCCAAATCACCATTTAGGAAGGTAGTCTTAACATCAATTTGATGTATTTCAAGATCCCGCAAGGCGGCGATAGCTTTGAACATACGTATGGAGGTCATTCTTGACACCGGAGCGTAGGTGTCGAAGTAATCAAGACCCTTCTTTTGGCGATAACCCTTGACTACTAACCTAGCTTTGTACTTGTCGATAGAACCATCTGCCTTTAACTTCCGTTTAAGGATCCACTTGACCAACGGTTTGTGTCACGGGAAGTTACGCGACTCCGGTATGGTTATGCATAATGGATTCTATCTCACTTTCTAAAGTTTCCTTCGGGCGGTCTTACGGGTGACAATGCTTCGGCGATTGTCCGTGGTTCATCCTGAACCAAATAAACTAAAAAGTTTGGACCGAAGGACTTGTCCTTCCGTGCCCTTTTGCTTTGCCTTTGTTCCATCTCTGAATCTTCCAAGTCCTGAGAATCTGGAATACTACTTTCCGGATCATCAGCTACTTCAGAATTTACTAGATCTGAACCGTTTCGATCTAGATAGTCAGTGACTCCTAGTTCATCAGAGGTTTGCTCATAACTTCGTTTGAGAGAGTTTATGTTATTTTCCTTATATGGAAATGTGTTTTCAAAGAACCATGCGTTCCTTGATTCCATGATCGTATCTTCATAAATGTCTGGATGATCCGACTTGTGCACTATGAAGCGATAAGCACTACTGTTATTAGCATATCCGATGAATATGCAATCCACAATCTTAGGTCCAATCTTGACCTGCTTTGGCATAGGTACTTTTACCTTGGTCAGACAACCCCATACCTTCAAATACTTGTAGGTAGATTTCTTTCCTTTCCATAGCTCGTATGGAGTCTTGTCTTTACCCTTGTGTGAGACTCTGTTAAGAATCCTGTTTGCGGTAAGGACAACTTCTCCCCACATGGTTTGAGGGAGACCCGAATTGATGAGTAGAGCATTCATCATTTCCTTTAGTGTTCGGTTATTGCGTTCAGCAACCCCGTTTGATTGAGGTGAGTAAGGAGCCGTTGTTTGATGAACTATACCCGATTGGGTACAAAGTTCTTCAAAAGGCGCTACATATTCTCTCCCTCTATCGCTACAGATAGTTTTAATCCGTCCGCCTAGTTGATTCTCAACTTCTGCTTTATAGCGTTTGAATGCTTCAAAAGTTTCATCTTTACTTTTTAGTAAGTAAAGGTAACAAAACCTTGTGCCATCATCTATGAAAGTCACAAAGTACTTGTTCCCCCTCTAGTTTGAGCGAACTTCAAATCACATATATCAGTGTGTATAAGTTCTAGAGGAGCGGTATCCCTTTCGAAGAATCTAAAAGGACTCTTGAAAAGTTTTGTCTCTATGCACACCTCAAACTTACGTTGAGGTTTATGTCAATAGGCGGCAATAATTTCAGCTTTACCAATCTTTTGATAGATTGATAGATTGATAGTTTACATGTCTTAATCTATGATGCCATAGATTAGATGACTCAATCAAATAAGTAGAAGGTGCAATTTTATTGATAGTTGAAACAGAAGGCATTACAGGTGCAGCATTGAACTTAAAGAGGCTTTCACAGACGAAGCCCTTTCCTACAAAAGTTCCATTCTTAGTGATTACAAATTTGTTAGCCTCTAACACTAGCCTAAAACCATCATTTACTAACAATGGTCCAGAAATCAGATTTCTACGAATATCTGGAACGTGCATCACTTTCTTCAGAGTCTGTTCCTTCCCGGACGTCATCTTTAGGATCACCTTTCCTACCCCCAGTACCTCTGAAAAAGAATTGTTACCCATGAACAGCTTCTTGTCTGAGACTGGTGTATAAGTGGAGAAGGCTTCTTTATTGAAACATATGTGATGGGTAACACCTGTGTCTAGCCACTATTGCACCGGATTCTCAATGAGGTTAGCTTCAAGAACTACCGCTGAGAACTCCTCAATCATATCGTTGACGAGCGTGTTTTCAACGATGTTAGCCTTGGCCTTGCCTTTGGCCTTATTCTCACGTTTGAGCTTGCGGCAGTCTTTGGCCATGTGACCAACTATACCACAGTGGTTACAATTTTCCTTGAACTTTTCAGTTGTTTGGGGCTTGCCTTCCTTCTGGAACTTCCGCTTCTTGCTTGAGTTCCCTTTGACTTCCGTCAGGTTTGCCTTAGCCTCAGCGGGTTGTTTTCCCTTTGGCATGACCTTCTTATTGTCTTCCAGAATATAGAGTTTGACAATAAGTTCATCTAGCGTCATCTCCTTCGTTTTGAGTTTTAGATAGTTCATAAACTCAGTCCACGAGGGAGACAACTTCTCGATTAATGCCCAAACCAAGAATTGTTTGTTGGACTTTAATCCTTCCAAATCCAGGTGATGTAGAATCATTTGGAATTCATGGACTTGGGATGTCACACTTTTGTTGTCCACCATTTGAAATTTCAGGAACTTCCCAATGATGAACTTCTTACTACCCGCATCTTGGGTGTTGTACTTTTTCTGAAGTTTGTCCCATAACTACTTGGCAGTTTCAACGGTGCAATATACCGTGTATAGTGGATCGGACAAACTGTTTAGAATATAGTTCGTACACATGAAATCATTATGTTTCCATGCTTCGCGAACCATCCTCATGTCGTCAGCGACATGGTTACCTTGGCCCACTCCCGCCAAATTATTTGGCTGAGGGTCCACGTCTTCCCCAACTAGTGGAGGATCTTCGGTTAGGAAACGTGACATTCTCATAACCGTCAGGAGAAACAACATCTTTTGCTGTCATTTCTTAAAGTGAGCATCCATGAACTTTTCAGGACGTTCATGGTGAAAACCAGCAGGTGTAGGGGCAGTATCGCCCCCTTGAGGAGTTGCAAAGGCATTGTGAATGCCTCCAACAAGAGTATAGTTGTTGTTGACGCCTTGGGTAGGAGCAAAGGCACTATAAGTGCCCGGAGCAGCAGTGGAGGCATTGGTTGTGCCAAAGGCAGTGGCGGTGGCACTTGACGTACCAAAAACAGTGGCAGTGACACTTGACGTGCCAAAAGCAGTAGTTGGGAAGGCATTAGAAATGCCATGATCAGTGGTGACACTAGGAGTGCCAAAAACAGTGGAGTTGAAGGCATCGTTAGTGCCTTGAGTAGTGGGATTGAAGGCAATGGGATTGCCTTGAGCATCGGTGAAATTTTCAGTGTTGAATTGATTGAATTAATCTTGTCCAGTCAAATAGCGAATATTATCTTAAGCTTGTGAGTTATAATGTGTAGAACGGGAAAATAACAACAACAACTATGTCAGAAATCTGGAAATGATCAAATATGAGGGTTTGCTGAGTCGACCAAATTCTTAATCTATCCTTAAGATAATATTGCCCCGTATATCCTTTCAACGGTTGTAATGGAAACTTATCTCCCAAGATAAAACAGCAATCAAACAAATGAGCAAAGGGAACTCAAGTGTTTGCTTTGGAAGAAAGATCTTTGAGTATTTTGTGATTGCAAGAAAGGATGAAGTGTTTCAGATTTCAAGTGTGTTTTCAAATGAGCCTCGTGTCTCATTTTATAGCGTGTAGATGATGACCCTCCAAATGGCTAAGTAATGGACATGAATGTCATGTTAATGCCTTGAATTTGGAGTTACAATTCAGCCAAGTAATGGCTGAATTCATGAGAAAAATAATGGAGAGTAAATACTACAAAGTCAGCCCAAGAATCAGTTTTTAATTCACCTCCAACGGATTGAAACAATCGAGGAGCCGCGGCCCTTCGGAGAGGAGCCGCAGCCCTTCAATTCCAAAGAACTCAGGCTGGGAACGTCAATTAAGTCGAGGCCGCCCGGGGCGTCGCGGCCTTCAATTCGGTGAGTTCTGGAATTGAAACGTCAATTAAGCGCGACCGCCCGGAGGAGTCGCGACCGCCAGCGCGACTTTACTTGGAGTCGCGGCCGCCGATTTCGTGGTGATTTCTGATTCATTTCATCTTTACACATTATACACTTCTTCCTTCATTTATCAACGTGAAATCATTCGCCATTTGGCCAATAACCGTCTATTACCTTGTGTCTCAAACAATTCGTATACGTACTAATATCTCTTCCATTAAGGAAATTTTGATCCTTGGCACTACGTGTGCACGTGTGTGGAAACAAGGTTTCCTACGTGCGTGACCCCAAATGTTCGATTCATAATTAATAGGATTTACTTTTTTTCACGTTTAATAAATATTTCCAACATCATTTTCCAAAGGTTAGTGGGTTCTTTTGTTTTAAAGAACGAACTAATCTTTTTTTGTGGTTTTGACATTTGTATAATATTTTCAAATCTGACAAAAAATCAAACATTTAAAATAACCAATCGCCTAACTAAAATTGAATTGGGACCACAATATTACTATCATAAATTAAATATTTCTAACAATTCATCAAACCTAATCAATAAAAGAATTGGTTTTAAATTAATTATTTCCCTAATTTGCAATCATAATTAACAATCCAAATTAAACCCAAAAATTCTATTTACAAAACCTTCAAATAACCTAATAAAATAATAGAGATAATACTACACACCTGGAGAAAGTTTTCGTTGTCGTTCTACTTCTTGTCCCTGGAAATTGCAATTCTTCACTCACGCACGTGGTTTAGAGTAGTAACTTCATGATTTTTCAATAGGTTAATTTTTTTTTTTTGGAAAGTCAATGGGCCAATACTAGTAGTCAATATTTTTTTTAAATGGGGGTGGGCCAGGGCTCCAAGGTATGGTCCGCCCCTGGTTATATTGGTAACTTCTAATTTACATGCATACAACCTTTTCCCTGTCCCCTATTTAAAAAGTCTATCCAAGCTAGTTTGAATGTTAAAAGTCCGATAGATTTTAATATCTTATAACTTTGTAATTGATGAAATTGTCATTACAACCATGAGAAAGTTGAAGAACTATCAATGTAGAACAAGAAGAGAGTAGAAGATAAAGGTAGAATGAATTGTAAGCATGTAGAGAGTTAATTTTTTGATTTTCTGCATTAAGAAACTGATTTGTACCATGATTTTTATGGTCTATTTATACATTTACAAGATTAGAGATTTTTCTTTAGAGTTAGTTAGTTACTAACTACTTTAACTAACTCTTAACTACACAACTAACTTATTGACTAGACTAACTAACTTCTTAGCTAACTTTGACTCTATTTGTTCTCTCAACAATTCTCTCAACAATCCCCTCAAGCTGGATACTGTGAATATGTTTAGTAATCCAAGCTTGGAACACAAATACTGATGTTGATTCAATCCTTTGGTAAACAAATCAGTAGGTTGGTTTGCAGTGTTTATATATTCTATTTTTAACATGTTTTTCTGAATCTTTTCTCTTATGAAGTGTAGATCAATTTCTATATGTTTAGTCCTTTCATGAAATACTGAATTTGCAGCAATTTGAATTGCAGATTTGCTGTCAGTAAATACTGTCACTGGTAAGTCAATGTTGATATCAATTTCTTATAGTATGCCAAGTATCCAAGTTAATTAAGCCATTGTCCTGCTAAGCTCATGTATTCTGATTTAGCTGAGCTTCTGGATATTGTAGATTGTTTCTTTGATTTCCATGATATAAGCGAGTCTCCAAATTTGGCATTGTATCCAGTAACTGATTTCATTGTGTGAGGGCAGGTAGCCCAGTCAGCATCATAGTATGTTGTTACTGTTTCTTGAGTTTTACTGGACAAAAGTATACCTTGTCCAGGCTGAATTTTGATGTATCTGACTATTCTGAGTGCAACATCAAGATGTGATTTCTTTGGTTATTGTAGGAATTGACTAAGTGTCTGAACATTGTAGGCTATATCTGATCTTGTGACTGTTAGGTAGAGTAGTTTCCCTATCGGTCTTTGGTAGGAATTGATATCCTTCAGTAATTCATCTTCTAGTTTTGTCTTCTCTATTCCCGTGTCTTGTTGCTTTTGGATATGATCATCATACTCCTTGATAGTCAACTTCATATTGCAGTCAATAGGAGTATTGATAGGCTTAGTAGCTCAGAAATGAGTTATAGAGCATACTTTCTTTGGTGCATTAGAATTTTCTTTTATGATCTTGCAAATTCTATGCCCAGAAAATACTTTCACTATCCCAGATCTTTCATTTTGAATGCTTGTTGTAAGGCTTGTTTTGTTTCATTTATTTGTTCCATGTGATTTCCAGTAATCAGCATATCATCCACATAAATCAGTACTAAAGTTATTCTTTTTTTTTTGTTTGTTTTTCTTATAAATAAGGCATGGTCATATTGTGACTGTTTGAACTTCATCTGAACTAGTGCCTCTGTGAGTTTGAAGTTCCAATGTCTTGGTGCTTGTTTAAGTCCATACAAGAATTTAATCAGTCTGCATACTTGTGATTCCCCCTGATAAATCCTTGACGTAGTTCCATATAGATTTCATCATGTAGATCTCCATGTAAAAAACATTTTACACATCCATTTGATGTATGTGCCAATGTCTGGATGTTGCTATAGATATAATAGCTCTTACAATAATCGTTTTTACTACTGGAGAGAAGGTTTCTTACATTCTCTTTAATTGTATCCTTTTGCATCCAGTCTAGCTTTGAGTCTTTCAATCTCTTATGTTTCTTTGTATTTGATCTTGTAAATCCATTTACATCCTATTGGAGATTTGCCTTTTGGTAAAGCCACAATATCCCATGTGTAATTGTCTTGTAGTGCTTTTATTTCTGCTTTCATTGCTTCTACCTATCTTGGATCCTTGGATGCCTCGGTGTAGTTCTTTGGTTCGGTTATTTCTGAGAATACTATGAGGAAGGTTCTATATTTTGGTGAGATTATTTCATATGTTAGGAATGGCTGAATTACCACACAAACATCTGATTTGAGCTTTAGTAAGTATATCTAAGTCATTCTGGTGAAGTCATCTGCAATTGTTAGGAGATATTTGTTGCCATTATGATTTTGAACTTTATAGGGTCCCCAAACATCCATATGTACAAGATCAAAGTTGGAAGTACTTTTATTAATACTGACTGGAAAAGGAAGTCTACATTGTTTGGCACATGGACACACATTACACTTCTTTATAGTACTAGTTATAACATCAGATTTTGCTCTAATTAGTTTACTTAGAACAGTACTAGAAGTATGTCCAAATCTTCCGTGCCACAATTTTATTTCTTCCTCAGACATTGCAACAGGTTCCTTATCCTTTCTCATATTTAGTCCTAACTTGACTTGTTCATTAAGATGTCTTGTTGTTGTCTGGTTTACTAACATGTATAACACATCTTGCAGCCTACCAATCTCCTTCACCCTCTCATTGTAAGGATTCTGAAATAAACAGAAATCAGGGTAGAAGGTGGATGCACACTGTAATTCTTTGGTAAGTTGAGACATAGACATTAAATTAAATTTGAACTGTGGTAAGTAAAACACATTGTTAAGGGTGCTTTTGTTAGATATAGTACTTGACCCTGTATGACTCACACTAACCATTTCTCCCTTAGGTAAGTGTACTTTCTTAGACTGAGTTGTGTTTGTTACTCTAGTAGCCTTGTTTAGCATTTCTATATCAGACATCATATGGTTAGTGACACTAGTATCTATAATCCATTGCTTAACTATATTGGCTACAAGTAAGACTTTGTGATTGTACATACATGCTGCATTAGCAGAAGACTGGGTAGTAGTTGATTCTTGAGTAGCTTTAGATTGCATGTTGTGATTCAGCAGTTGAACAATTTGTTCATACTGATCCTTAGAGAACACAGGTGCTCCTTGAACCTGTCAATTACTTGAAGTTGTCATAACAGTATCAGTGGACTTGTCATTCATGCCCGTGGTTCTGCATATTTTTTCAGTGCCACTATCATTCTCATCTGCATATACATTGTGAGAAGCATGTTCCTTTCTTTTGGATTTAAAATTTGGAGGATAACCAACCACTTTATAACAATATTCTTTTTGTATGACCTTTCATTTTACATACTTCACATAACAAGTTAAAGTTCCTTTTGAATTTTTGTGAGTTTGGTCCTGTCCTAGAGTACATAACAGTAGGATCATGACTAACATTGTGGCTAAAACCACTAGGTCCAACACCTAGGAGTCCAGCAGACTTGGCTGTGATGGATTTTTTATTTTCATCACTGGTTATCATGGAATAGGCCTTGTTAACATTAGGTAGTGGAGGCATTAACAAAATTTGGCTTCTTGCCTGTATGTAATTCTCATTTAACCCCATCAAGAATTGATACAGTTTTTGTCTTTGAAGATATTCTACAAATTCTTTAGACTTAGGGCATCCACAACTAGGAGGTGGAACTAAAGATTGAAATTCTACCCACAATATCTTTAGTTTAGAAAAATATTCAGCCACACTTGAACTTCCTTGGGTCAATGCGGCTATTTCTCTAAGAAGATCATAAATTCTTGATCCATCTACTTTATCAATTTTTTCTCTTAGATCTTCCAGATGTGTCAGCATACAAATACTCCACTGAGTAAGCCATTTGAAACTGAATTCATCAACCAAGCTTGTACTACAACATTTACTCTATCCTACTGATCCCATCATTCTTTTTCATAGTTTTCCTTCTTGCATTTTTCGTTAACAAAACCAAGTTTATTTCTACCCAGTAGTACAATTCTCATAGACTTACTCAATAGTGCATAATTTTCAGAATCAAGTAATTGAGATGATATGAGAGATACACCACTTACATCTGGAGATTGAAGAAACAGTGGGTGATTATGGTCTATAGTTGCTGAAATTCCTGTATTTATTCTCATGTTGTTATTATTGCCTGACAAATGTAGACCAGTGTCCATAGTAGAATAGAAATGTATATAAGAGGTTCAAGATAGTTCTAGAAATGTATATAAGACTGTCCATAGTAGAATATAAATGTATATAAGAGGTTCAAGATAGTTCAAGAATATGTATATAAGACTGTAGAGTCAATACATTTTGTAGATGTATACAAGATATATGTGTTCTATGGTATATATTCTGATTATAACCAGAACAGAAAAAGGATTTTGATCAGAATTTCCAGAGAAGAATGAATTCCAGAATCAACTTCAGAACTCAGAACTAGAAGGAGAAGAATACAGATATATTGTTCAAAAACAATACAGAACAATAATCAACCAAAGAAAAAAAACCAGAAACCAGAAGAAACAGATGATCAGAAGATACAGAATCAGAAACAAAAAGAACTGAGAGTGAGATTGAACCAATATCAGTATTCTCTCAACAGTAATATTGTTCCGATATCAGCATATGGTTTGAGAATACTGAAAGTTAACCATTGTTGTAGAATTTTTGGATGCAGAAGAAAGTAATAAACTAGGTGATACATGAAAGTTAAATCATTGTTGTAGAACTTTTGGATGCAGAAGAAAGTAAAAAACTAGGTGGTGCAAAGCAATGAACGGACTGATAGTTTTGAGGCGAGTCGTGAAGATCAAGACTGTTTATATCCGAAAACAGTGTGAGTTCTTATGAAGTTTTGATCTATGTTTTTTCCGTTTCACTAGGAATATGAATGGACAGGTAATTTAGCGGCCATTATTTCTCGGAAAACATGTTAAGGCCCAACCTGTTGGAAAATATTTTGGTCTCAGGCAAGTCCATTTTTTGGATAAGAATTCTACACAACAGAAGCCAAAAGCTTAGGAAATTCATCTATTTTTTTAGATTTATTGATTGAGGTTGCAATTTCTTTCAATAAACCTTTCTTACTTTTAGTATATGTGCTTCTATTACCGTTTAACTCCAAGTTTATGACCATTAGCTGAGGTTGCAATTTCTTTCAATAAACTTTTCTTACTTTTAGTAAATGAGCTTCTATTACCGTTTAACTGAAATTTTATGACCATTTGGTGTAACAGATGAAGAATAGTGTGCTGGTGGTATCCCGTATTTCAATCTCAAGGTGTTTAAAAGTTATTGTGTATTACATAACCTGCAGATGCCATCGGTTAGATTAGCTATGGAGTGTTCTTGATATACTCATCTGTAAAGGATACAACCTGTTATGTTAGTTCTGTTATAACACCTCATCTTAGCATATGTTGATTAGGTTAGTACAACTTGAATGCCAGATCCTTAGATAATGTTGAATATCATGTATTTAGTTAACTTTTATACAAACCAAACAATTGATGAATTAATGTGTGCTACATTAAAAATCGGTGTTGACCATGAAATGTAGCCTTATTCTTTTTTATTTCTTTTTCCTGGGAAGGGTGAGATTTTTTCGTAAAAGCTTCTCGGATTTTTTAAAGCGCTATGTTTGCTATAGGTGGGATTCAGGCGTTGTTGTTAATTATGGTCAATGGTAAGTCACTTTCGGAAATATAGACTTTCATAGTGGCTTTGCAAGTATTAGGTGATCGTCGTGGTCCAATGTATCTTGGGTATGCGTTTATCTTTTGACTAATCAAATGAGATATTGACTTCCTTAATTCAGTTAATGCTTATTTCTTTTTTAGCGTTTTAAATGAATTTTCTGAATTCAAAACTTCAATTACTACTATTTTCTCATTGATTGCTTATGGATAATGTTCTGCAATGAGCAAAATATGGTTTCTCCTTCTGATGCTCGCACAACTAGGAAAAAAAAAGGGACACAAATAGAACGAATTACAGTAAAACCTTGTAGTAATACTTTTGTGTGTTATCAGTTGTGTCAAATTTTTATTGTTACTGTCATTGTACATAGCTTAAACTCTTACTATTTTAGTTGAAGATAACTATCATGAAAAGGCAATGCTTAGACTTGCATAAAGTTGTTCATGTTAGGCTGACTTTTGTGTGTTAACCTTAATCGTCCTTCCTCTATAAATAATAAATAAAAAAAGATAGAATCTTTCTATTGACAGAGGTTTCACGTCTGTGTTTTCGCTTGCTGATCTGAAATCCGAAAGAGAAAAGGAAAATGAAAGAAAAAGTGTCAACTTTCTAGAGAAGATTGGATTAATGGGGGGATTTAATGTCCTTATGATTTAAATGTTTGATCTGTCAGTTTGGTCCTTCAAAGTACTAGAGTATTTCCTCTCGTTTTAAATTTTTTTCTTAAGGAGCAGGGATTAGAGGATTCTTTAGGGGTTAGGTACCTACTCTGCTTGGTTATAGTGCACATCGAGTATGCAAATATGGATTCTATGAACATTTCAAGAAGTACTATTCAGACCCTGTGGCGCTGAGAATGCTGTCAAGTACAAGACCCTGATCTAATTTGTTGGTTCTGCATCTACTGAAGTTATTGATGATGTTTCCCTTTGCCTATTTAAGGCTGTCAAAGTTCGTGCTCTAACTCGCCTGGGTTTGCCAGAGGCTTGTCTGATGGACTTCCCCAGTTTGTCAAGGCTGAAGGTGCTGAGATGCCTATTTATATTATCTTGAACAAATTTATTGTTAGTTAGATTTGCTTATAACACCTTTGGGAAGGTTTCCAAGTTGAATTTTTCTTTACAGGATTTACAAGGGGAGTGTACCTCTATGAGGACAACAAATTCCATGTAAGCTTACAGATTTCCTCTGATTTTTCCATCACTAGGATATCAATTTTTCATTTGGATACTTTCTTTGACTTTTAAACTTGGAAATCTTCCCAAAGGTGTCATTCAGCTTCTTGCAAGCTTAGTTTATACCTCTTCGATTTCATTTTATATGGCAGTGTTCGATTAGACACGGAGATTAAAAACGAAGGAGTTTTGTCACTTACCAAAAGTACCCTTAGAACATCCGTTCATAAACATATCATGACATTTCTATTGTTATAAGAGTATGCCATTAAATGTAAAGTGAGAAGTTTAAAGCTAAGATACTTTCAAATATATTAGTATAAAATGAAACAGCAGTATAACCTTTATTGGTCGAACTGCTTGGCATCTGTTTAATTACTCTTTCTTGAATGTAATGTTCCACTGCTGTGAAAAATGGAACTGCCTAGACTGGCTGAGTCTCACATGAGTTATTTTACAGACACCATGATGAAGTTTGCATCATTTGAAACCATAGTGGAACAACTCTATAAACATGTCATTCCAACACTAAAAGACAAATGCAGCAATACTACACAGCTTGGTGTGAGCTTTGCTGGTGGATATTTGGTTTGTATTCTTTGTGTTGTTGCTAAAATCCATTTTCTCTTAATCCTTTGAGACATTATAGTTAATCACTTTCATAAAGAGTGCTTGCAACTGGTTTACTACTCTCTGTGTATTCTCTACCACAAAAGAATATGATTTATTACTAAAGTAGATCAAAGAGTAATTGGTGAAACTCAAATGGAATAGATAGTTTCAAACAGGGGCGAAGCCAGGATTTCGGGCTAGGGGAACCTATTTATATTTAAGGGGGAGCCCGGGCTAGGGGGAGCCTATTTTGGTCCAGTTGTCCACACTTTAAAAGAAGAAGTGTAAAGAATTGATGACTCTATTGTAATATCATGAATGTTATTAGTAGTATACTAGGAAAAATTTAAATTTGAGGGGAGTCCGCCCCCGTTACATGGTGGCTCCGCCACTGGTTCCAAAGGAAGATATGACTTTATATACAAGTATACCCACTATTGGATGTACATCAACAATGAATACTAGACTTGAAAATTCTGAATTGGATGACCTTCATGAAGAAATGCATGAAATAAAAATTAAAGATGGAAAAACTGATAGTCTAAACGACAATTTAAAGGTATCTCCTAAGCTTCTAATGTTTCGTGTCAAATCAGTTTATGTGTATTTTATTATTATATCTTAAATAAATATTATATATATTCAGACGCACACATTAAATCCAATAAATGTATCACTTTTTAGATGGAAATGTTTATCAGATACATATTTACCCATGTTATCCCAATTTTCTTCCAAGTTTAAAATGTTATTGTCCTTTCATTTGATTTATGGAATGCTCTCAATATTTTACGTTTTTATAATAATTATTTCTTTGTTATTTTTAATATTCAAATATAAGTTCAATGAGGTTTCTATGACTGGGCGAAGCGCGGACAAACTTCCTAGTAATATTAAAATATGGCGAACACACTACCTCTTTTAACTCCTAAAATCCAAACAAGTGGAACAGGTCTTGTGGGCTTATTAGGTTCCTCATTGGGCTCGCATCGTTTGTGCCCAAAACTCGAAGCCCAATGGCCCCAATTCCAGATGGTAAATCCCTTCATTGGAACTTGGAAGTAGTCGAAAAAAGTTAGGGTAACTTACATAAATACCTATAATTTTTAGGCTTCTAATCAATATTAACTATCTTTTTCTTATTTATATTTCTAGCTATCTTATAGCTATTTTGTGTGTGTTTTAAGTGTATTTAAATACACAATTTCGCGTGTATTCATGTGTATACAAATATGTAGTTTCAAAACACATTGAGCCAAATACGTATGTATATAAATTATTCAAACAACACATACAGTCAAATACATTTAGTTTGCCTAAAAATACAATCAGTCAAATATATATATCTTATATTTATAGTAAAAAACTGACGATTACATTTAAATACATTCAGAGTCAGAGATACAAGCAATAAAATACATATGTATATAAATAATTCAAACAACACATATTGTCAAATATATTTAATTTGTTCAAAAATATAATAAACAAATAACGAATACATTCAAATATACTCAAATCCGGAAATATAAGAAATAATACTCTTATTCGTGAAGTTCTTTCATACTACCAAATAAATATAAGAATTTATTTGGTATGTTATACATATTTAGTTTAAGAACACAATAATTAATTTATTTTTGTATATTTTTAAATTTTGTGTCCAATCTGATTAAGGTGTATAAAAATAAACTGAGGAAATACTTCCTCTGAAACGTTCAAAAGGGAGTTCGACTCTTCCTTCACTATTTTCAGTGTCATTTCATATTTGATACATAATATTTATTTCTCCAATAGGACGTAGCTTCTCTTAATTTCCCTCTTAGCCATCTTAATAAGTATTCCATCCGTAAAAGCGGCTAAATCAAAATTTAACATGCAGGCTGTATAATTTCCTTCTTTATAACAAGTACTGTATATATAATGTAAAAGAAATTTCCTCAATTATATCACATAATCACTTAAAAGGTAAGTGAAAATTAATAATGTAAGCAATTCTATTAAATACCTTTTTGACATATTATCATTTCAGATTTTCTATTAATAACTTAAATCAATAATGTCTCGTTTATGACGTGATTTTTATTGTGAAGTACCGATGAGACTAACAATTCCATTTCTTTTTCTAGGAGATGAACGAGTACGGAAAGGCTACGTTATTTTTACTCCGACGTTTCAAATTATTTGTCGCTATTTTATTTTACATGCCCCTTAAAAAATATTATTTAAGAGGGGTATTTGATTACTTTTATCCTTATTTATGTTTAAGTTATAATCTTTCTACATTAAATCTTTACTCTGTTTATATGTCATCTCCATTAATGACTAAGGGTAAAATGAAAAAAAATAATCAATTGTGACTTGAACTTCTTTGAAAGAAATAATCCCTTGATTATTTTCATTAAAAAATGAGCCTACTCTACTCCCAAAATCCTATTATATTTGTACAAGAATTCTACAATTATGGTGAGTGTACAATGCTAATTTAATATCTCTCAAACCGTGATATACTCGGCTATATATACCGTATATCTAAATCAACTTGTGTTTCTGTGATATACACGGTATACACAAGGCATTGTATATGTTGTGTATATCACGATATACTTTGTCACACACCCATAGTCATAGCGGGCGGTTGTCGTATGTTGAGACTGTCCCTAAAATTCTCAAACAGAACCGAGGGAAGACCCTTAGTAAAGATGTATGCAATTTGGTACCTAGAAGGGACATGTAAGACACGTACTTATCCACGAGCTACCTTTTCGCGAACAAAGTGGATATCCATCTCGATATGTTTAGTGCGCTGATGTTGAACTGGATTACCAAAAAGATAGATTGCACTAATATTATCACAATAGACCAAGGTAACTTTCTGAATGTGAAAGTGAAGTTCTAAGAGAAGATTACGTAACCAACATGATTCAGATACCACATTGGCTATCCCTTGATACTCGACATCTGCACTGGAGCGTGATAAGGTAGTCTGTCGTTTTGTAGACCATGAGATCAAGTTATCACCAAGAAACATACAGTAACCATATGTGGAGCGTCTAGTATCCGGACAACCACCCCAATCAACATCTGTATAAAAGACAAGTGTAGAGAACGACGATGGATATACTCGGCTATGTATACCGTATATATCACGGTCTAAATTGTGTTTCCGTGATATACACGGTGTACACAAGGCGTTGTATATATCGTGTATATCACGATATATTTTGTTATTCTTAATTTGAGATAGCTATTTTTAATAATTATGATAAATAATTTTAGAGGGATGGAGTACTATTTTTATGCACTTGTCAAAAGTTACTCTCACTTAGTATAAGTTATAATAACCTTATATACCATCTTTGAAACACAATCTAGACTCCGAAAAATACACTTATTTATATTCTTTTTTTTTTTTTTTTTTTTTTTTTGTTGTGAAGGCGCGGTGCTCTTTCTTTTCAGTCGCGCAGTAAACCGGTGTGTGATGAGCGCGCAAACTACGTCGGTATGTAAACACACTTGGCAAGCCAGTGTGTAATTTCAACCAAGAAGGTTTATCGAGGGGATCGAACTATTGGCCTTGCGGTCGTACTCTCTTCTTCTGGCACATTCATGCACTTATTTATATTCGTTGTTTAGTTTCGTTGATGTTAATAAAGTACTACATATTGCAAAATTAAATGAAAAAGGCATGTGACAAAATACTAAAGATACAGGGTATTGTTTACAGTATAATTTATGACAAGTCCATATATATATATAAGAGGCGGGCCAGGAAGGGATGAATAAAAGACACCCATGTGATAATTAATTACAGAGGAAATAAATGCTGTTTGTATAATCAAATGTAACATGACATCTCTAATAAATACAGTGTTGGACTCTTGCTCAATACTTCCCCCACTGTCTATTTTCCTAACAGCCTGGCTCTTTTAATTTTGCAATTATTACACAAATATTTTTGGGTAATTCATTGATTTCCTTTTCTTTTTCTTCGATTTTAAGTTATAGTATTGTTTTACATCTTTCATTAATTTGTCATCTTTGTCGACGATTCTAGCAACTATGTGTTTCTGGTCAAATATTTATCCGTATTCAATGTTTATATAAATTAATCAAAATAATATTTATTGCCAAAGCATTTCACAAGTCCATTAAAACTATATAATTGTAGGTGTTTACGTCGGGTTCGTACACGCAGCGGAATTTAAAAATTTATGTTTCAAACCCGACGACGGTCGAACTGTAGTATGATAAGTAATTAAAATACAAAGCACAAAATTAATGTAAAACGTCGACAGAAGACTTACATTCGAAGCAACAATCAGCCAAGCGGTTGAATCTGTTACTTTGTGTAGTCTGAGGGTGCACACGCAAACGTCCCTCGATTTGTAAGTTCTAGGAGAACTATGATGTAATTTGCTAAGTCATGAATGCTAGGGATTCTGAAAGAGCTTTAGAAGAGATTGACCTATCTTAGGTTTTGTCTTGTATTGAAATAGGAGGGTGAACCCTCTATTTATAGTTTTAAACAGAGGCTTAGGGTTTTGGTCGGGCCCAAAGATCGTCAGGCTGAATTGATTTGCCGCGTCCACGCCTGCGCGGTCCTCGATGAAGCACCGCGTCATGAATCAAGGCACATTGTTCGTCCCTATTTTCTGTCCACTTTCCCATTTAATGTCCCGGTCATCAACCGAACATTTAGGTATAATCTCCTTCTAATTACATCCTTCAATCGACGAAACATTTGACTTAGTGTTACCCTTCAGGCCTTTACATATCGTCACTAATTACATTAGGATCTTCATGGAACTCCTAGACTGCGCCGAAAGACGAACCCAATATGTAAAGTTTAGCTACACAATATATGTGAACTGAACCTATATGTGAGAAGATAAAATCTCTTCATTCATGACACACTCAATCAAGCTTAGGATTTGTCAAGTGTCTATCCAAATGTCTTGATTATTATAACTCATCTATATTAGTTGACAACAGGACCGTATGTCACGTATCGATTGCGTGATCGATGACTTAGTCAACCTAATACCATATGAGTACCTGAGTGTTCACTCGAATATAAATTCAAGAAATGAATTCTTTCTAGGCTCACATACCACTTTTAATCTACTTCGTAATGCACCCAAAACAAGTTGCGTCTCAACCTATAATGCATTTGAGCTTAGAACAGGATCAAAATACATTACTCCATAAACAAGATGATATTGACATCAAGTCTAAGGACTTTTATCTCCCACATGCCGATGACATTATAGACATATAACAAAACAGTACATCAGCAGGACATATCAATACTTCAACAAGTATCAATGTGTCCATCATGAGTTGCGATAACTCGTAGCAAGTGAGACATACTACATCCCCTAAGGATATGATGCAGACCACATGTCGACGTATCACATATCATCGATATCCCAATTTCGATGTTATTAGTCGAGGTAATTTAAGAGTTACGTTATAACATTAATTCTCACAAAATTAATAAACACGTAACCTCTAGGGATGCATTTATAGAAAATTATAAACAATCAACTAATAATTCAACAAATGCAAATTGTCATAATATTAATCATCATTAAAATAAATATGAATGTGTATAAAGTACATTGTGTCCTAATATAGATTGTCTCTAGGACATACATATACTTTCAATAATAACAAATATGGATATTATGATAAAATATGCACTTTATTTATTGTTTTATAGAGAGTGTAAATTTCATTACGTGCCCTTCATTTATTATTTCGAATACAAAGTAAGTCTTTTACTATTGCGTTTCATATGCTAAGACCTGTATTAGTCAACTGGTAACAAATACTTTGAAATACTATTCTTTCAAAACTAATTCTCATTTTACTATCATCGCGGGCTGTCACGTGTATTGCCACATAGATCGCCACATGGCTTTACTATCAAAATTAATTGTCTTTTGCTTTGCTTTCCAATTGGTGTTAAAGGACTGGACCACCTGCGGAGAGGTCGCGATCGTCCTCAGAGTCACGGCGCCACTGGCCGAAAAAAAAGAAGAAATCCCATAACTGAGATTCGAAGATCAGGATTGAGTGTAGGTTGTAAAGGAAGATGAGACGAATTCAATGATACCACCCACAGCCGTCGACAATAACAGAATCGACCGAAAAAATCCAAAAATTGATCGGAAAATCGATTTGATCGACGTGAAGATTGGGGATGAATTGAAGGTGGTGGGTGGGTGTAGATTGTCGGGGAGATGATGGTGAGTGTATTGGTACCTACCACGACCGACGATAACAACTCAGGTCGCCGAAAAATCCCTGGCGGCGCCTAAGGTTTCGGTCAAATTGATTTGAGTGTTGTAACGATTCAGGTGGAATCAATCAACGTGGAGGATATGGAAATGACGGGGAGGTGATGGGGAACCCGTAGGTACCACCGTCGGACCTTGCAGTTTTCGGAGTTCGCCGGAAAATGAGAAGAACTGATCGGCGAGCCTTGGTGTTTTTCGATCTGAAATTGTTGGCGATATAGGAAAAATCGACGGTGGTGGTTGGTATGGTAATGATGGGCTTGACGAGACGAAGCTAATGGTATAAGCATCGTCCCCGTTGAGTTGGTGGTTTGGCCGTAATTTGCAATTTTCCGGTGAAATCAATGTTCACCCGCGATTTTTGGATTTTTCCGGTCGATTCTGTTATTGTCGACGGCTGTAGGTGGTGTCATTAAGTTCGTCTCATCTTCCTTTACAACCTACACTCAATCCCGATCTTCGAATCTCAGTTTTGGAATTTGTTCATGTTTTCCGGCCAGTGGGTGGCGGCCATGGCGGCGGGGACAATTGGGCAGCCTCCTCTAGAGGTGGTTCAGTCCCTTAACACCAATTGGAAAGCAAAGCAAAAGACAATTAATTTTAATAGTAAATCCATGTGGCAATCTATGTGACAATATACGTGATAGCCCGCGTGACAAGATGATAATAAAATGAGAATTAATTTAAAAAAAAGAGTATTTAAAAAATTATTTTTTAAATTAAAAGTATTTTGACAATTTACTCGACAAATTAAGCTAGCGAGGAAACAAAATAATTATAAGAAGATGTGAATACATTGATGATGTATAATAAATGCACGTGATTTGGTGCTTCGTAATAGGTAAAGGCTATGCATATATGAAGATGGAGACTCATCATGTCCTTCCTACATTCGTGTAGTTATATTCCACCACAGATTATTATGCAGTGCCAGTCTTCAACCTATTTAATATTTTAATTAATTTTGCACGCTGCTGCTCCTTCTCTTCCAACTCTCCAATGTATTCAAATGGGTGCCAGAGCTAAAATTTTCATGCGTAAGAAAATTCAAGATCTACCATATAATAATTTTTCGTCGAAAAGAGTTCGGTGAACCGTTAGCTACCACCTGGCTCCACCCCTGATTCAATGTCTTTTGCTCCATTGCTTTATATATATATATATAATATATATATAATAGAGAGAGTGTTTATATTATACTTTGTTAGAGATAAATTCAAAATTTAAACTTAATTAGTTTAAATTTGGAAGTCTACTATATATATTCCGTCTAATTTATTGAGTTAGAAATTTATAAAATATGTAGTAGATTTTTAAAAGTTATATGTAGGTTCTTTGCCAAAGTTATTGAATTGGAATGCACATTGGTCCTTCACTAGATCAGCCGTTGTACCTTGTTAAAGAAGTAAATTGTATAATATATGTACATTGTTAAGGTGGGAGTAGTTTTTCTTTCCTACAAGTATTTTGAGAATGATGTATTGCAAAAAAGTTAGCCATTAACGATCAGAGTTAGAGAATATTTAGTACTAGAATTTGTAAGAGAGTTAGATGATTTAATTTAATAAAGTGCATTCTTATTAAACAAATAGGCTTGAGAGGGAGAAAAGGTAAATCAACACTTTTAACCAACACCATTATGTATAAAGTTTAAGGAGACTAATTAATTGAGTAGTGCAAACTTAATTAATCCTAATATAAGATCACATCTCAGATATCGCTAGCTACCCAAATTAACTAAATAAAGCACGTTAAACATGCTTTTTGGTTATAACATTGGGCACGGGACACCACTATATGTCACAATTATTTAATTCAGACCTAGTTGCTTTTTATATTTTACAACTTTTACGTGTTTCAGACCTTTTATTTCTTTTTCAATTAGAGAATCTTTGAGGCATGATATAATTAGATAACTCCTTTTTATTTATTTAAAAAACTTCGTATTTTGAGTTTGGAATGGTAATAATTTGATGACTCTTATTTCTACCATTTATTATTATTATATATATATATATATATATATATATATTTTATGATTAAATGATTATAATACATATTCGTCAATCATTGCTAGATAAAAGTATTGTATGTAAAAGACATGTAGCTTCTATTTATTGATTTCATATAGATAGATACAGAATTTAGGCAAATATTTTCCATAGTAATGGTCTAATGGAAAATAAGGGTGCGTTTGATTCGGTGTAAACAAGAAAGGAAAAGAGAATGGAGGAATGAAATTTTCTTTGTTGTTGTTTGTTTGATCTTATTTTTTCATTCCCTTTACCCCTTTTCCACTTTTATTCTCTTTCATTGATTTCCCCACCCCCTAGGTATTTGGATTCCCTTTACCCAACCCGGACCCCGGACCACTCGGACCATCCCGGACCCCGACCCAGGATCCCGGACCACCCAGAACCAAACATGTAGGGACAATCAGATAATTCTTTTCCTTTCCATTCCATTCCATTTTCTTATTGGATTTCATTTCGTTTACCCTACGCGAACCAAACGCACCCTAAATGTTTGTAAGTGGATCTTACAATAAGGGGTAAATTTCCAACCTAGATTTTCGTGAAAATGAACAAAATTGAGGTGTTTGGATTTCCTCTCCAAAATCAATTCTCCTCTTCAAAATTGATTTTTGAAGAAGCTACAATTTCTAGCTTCTAAGGTGAGTAGAATCAATTCTACATTTATTTCAATTTGGATTTTTACCTTTTCCTTCATTACCATCTTTAATTTAGTATTGTAATAATATTTAATAATATTATAAATAGAGTATTATATGTCAATTCTACATTTAATTCATTATTTTCAGCCATATCCTACACCGTTTACATTACTATATGTCACCTAATGTTATATTCCCCTAGACACTAAAAATGAACCCAAAAATAATTTAATTTCTTAAGGAAAAAAAAGGCAACTCCCTCGTCAACAATTGTTGAAGCTGTAAAATTAGTATTGTAATATTTAAGTACTATATTGCACTTTAAATCTATTATCTATTTGTAATTTTTATTTACATACTTCCATTTTAGTAATTTTTATTTATATGTATTTGACTATGTTCATTTTGGTAATTCTACATTTAAAAGCAATTTTGATCAAAACTATCCAAACATCATGAATTGATAACAATCACTTTTACATTGTTGCATCCTAACATAAATCAATTATTGTCAAACTCAATTCTGTCAAAATCAATTCTTTCAAAATCAATTATGTCCACCGCAGAACCAAACACACCCTATGTAGTGTTGAAAATATTTATTAAACGTGAAATAAAGTTAATCCTATTTAATTACGAATCGAACATTAGGGGCCCCACACGTCGAAAACGTTGTATACACACACGTATACATACAATGTTAATGATCATAATTTCTTTAAATGGAAGAGATATTGGTACGTATACGAACTGTTTGAGATGTAAGGTAATAGACGGTTATTGGTCAAATGACGTAGGTTTCACGTTGGTAAATGAAGGAAGAAGTGTATAAATGTGTTTAAAGATGAAACGAGTCATGAATCGTCGTGACCCGATAGGGCCGCGACGCCAAACTGCAGGGCCACAGCGCCAACTCTCTGAAGTTGTGGCGCCGTGGCGCCCAACTGCAGGGCCACGACGCCAACTCTCTGAAGTTGTGGCGCCGCGACGCCTCCCTGCAGGGCCGCGACGCCGGTAGTCCAGAGGCTGCGACGGAAGACGAAAAAACATGACTTTTGGGTTGGTTTTTGAGGCATTAAACCTCCATTACATCCCAAATGAATTCAGCTATTATTTGGCTGAATTAACACTCTGTAATCAAGGCCATTACATGGTCATTCAAGGCCATTACATGGGCAATTGGAGAGTCATCTTCACAACACTATAAAATGAGGCCTTAGGCTCATTTGCAAAACACTTGAAATCTGAAATACGTCTTCCTCTCTTACAATCACAAAACACTCAAAGATCTTTCTTCCAAAGCAAACACTTGAGTTCCCTTTGCTCATTTGTTTGATTGTTGTTTTATCTTGAGAGATAAGTTGTCATTACAACCGTTGAAAGGATATACGGGGCAAGATTATCTTAAGAATATATCAAGAATTTGATCGACTCAGCAAACCCTTCTATTTAATTATTCCAAGTTTTATTACAATTTATTGTTGTTGTTATTTTTCCGTTTTACACATTACCACTCACAAGTTGTATTAAATTCTGATTGTTGTTTTGTCATATCGTTATTTCGTCTTCAACATCAATTACGTTACTAAGCAGCTCAATTAGTAGTATTAATTCAATTCGAAAGAGATGGAAGGCCATTATAATAGACAAAGAACCAAAGTCTTAGAGCAATAAAGTATATAATATATTTATATGATATGATTTTTACAAGATTTCTGTCGCTGATTGGCTGGTCGAAAATCCAATCAGATTTTGAGGATAACCAGACAAAGTGCAAGGTATTCTGTCTTCCACGTCACCTTTCTTCATTGTCTATGTCCTCTTATAATTTTATTTTTATCATATAATATTACTACTTATTTACCGAGGAAACATTTCTTATAAGTTAACATACTAGTTAGAATGGACCATACCATATCATGATTGACAAATATTAAAGGTTCTTGTCTTTAAATGTGATCATGACGTGCTTTTAAATTATCCATTTTGACATTAATATGTACGAATCACTTTACTGGCAATTATTTGTGCATATATAAGCATGATGTGTTAAATAATGTAGTGCGTATTAATTGATCTTTGAAATGTTCAGCCCCAAATTAAAGAGTCATTAACAAATGTAGCCGGATATTTAGGTGTTCTTTATCAAAGACCAATATGATGAGTTGCTAAAAAGATGATACAAATGTACTTTAGATCCATATTAGCTAACTTTTCGATGTAGTACAAATTTGCAATAATAGATAAAATTAGACATTAGTCTTGCAAGATAATATAAGTAATAATTAGCCTGACAGTGGTGTTTTGAGATAGCTAGTGTGATGCCTTTCTACAGAACTGATGCTAAAAAAGTCTATTTACATTCCAATTCCTAGTTTATAGGTGCACATAACATAATAGTGATAATACTACTAGCTAGTTGAGAAATGCAAATGAAAACCTTAGTTAAGGTGAGATTTAGACTACTGATTGCATGATTAAATGCAAGTTAGGTGACAATCAGCCTGAAAATAATTAAATTAGAGTCTTTATCTACATTGAAACCCTTACCTTATAGTAGGTGCTTTAGGCTATAGGCAATTCATTGAAGCATTACGAAAGAAATCATTTCCATCGAACACCATATACACGAGAATTATAACAATTAATTGTTAAAAGAAAAAAGAATAGAAGAAAGTTGCAACTTGCTTATACTGTTTTATTTAAGTCGCTTGCTTGTACTGGTTTTTGACATGTTTCACTTTCATAGTGAAAGAAATGTTAGTTCACACAAGCAGAACTTTGAAAGAAAAATATAGTTCCTTTCGAAAATCCATTGATGGTGAAGAGCGGATTGTAGATAATAGATTTCATTGTTAGCAAGAATGTGACGTGAAACGAACAACACTTAAAGTCCTGATTTTTATACTCTCTGCATTTTTTCTATAGCAACAAGTTTTCTTTATGAGCCGTCCATCTTTATTTATCTACGATAAAATATAAAAGTGTATTTATTTATATTATTAGTGTATATAAATTTAAAAAGTTAGGATTGAAATGTGTGGTAGTTATGTCTGTTGGAATATTTATTAAACTTGAAATAAAGTTAATTCTATTTAATTATGACTCGAATAATTGGGGTCCCGCACGTGGAAAACCATGTTTCCACACATGTGCACACGTAATACCAAAGATCATATTTCCTCAATGGAAGATATATTGATACAAATATGAATTGTTTGAGACGAAAGGTAATAGACGGTTATTGGTCAAATGACGTTGATTTCACGTTGGTAAATGAAGGAAGAAGTGTACAATGTGTTTAAAGATAAAAAGAGTCATGAATATCGGGCCGCGGCGCCAACTCTCTGAAGTTGGAGCGCTGCGGCGCCTCCCTGCAGGGCCGCGACTCCAACTCTCTGAAGTTGGAGCGCTGCGGCGCCTCCCTGCAGGGCCGCGACGCTGGTAGTCCAGAGACTGCGACGGAAGACGAAAAGACATGACTCTTGGGTTAGTTTTGAGGCATTAAACCTCCATTACATCCCAAATGAATTCAACCATTATTTGGCTGAATTAACACTTCATAATCAAAGTCATTACATGAGCAATTGGAAAATCATCTTCTCAAACACTATAAAATGAGGCATTTGTCTCATTTGCAAGAACACACTTTAACACATTCTCTAGACAATTTCCTGAAATTGTTCTTCCTCTTTAGCAATCAAACACTCTAAGATCTTTCTTCATATAGCGAACTCTTGAGTCTCCTTTGCTCATTAGTTTGGTTACTGTTTTATCTTGGAAGATAAGTTGTCATTACTCCGTTGAAAGAAATATACGGGGCAATATTATCTTAAAGAAAGATTGATCATCAATCGACTCAGCGAGACAAGTTTCCTTGTTCACATTGGTTGTTGTTGTGACTTTTCCGTTCCTTGTTATTACCAATATATTTCAACAATGCCTTAGTATGTGTTTGCCCAAGCTTTTACAAGTGTTTCTCAAGTTGAGAAACACTTTTTGGGCCAAACACAGACTTATATGAGAAAAAATATCATATTTTTAATAATTTTTTTTATAAAAGTAACAAAAAATATGAAATAGAAATTTGAGGACGGGGTAGGTGTGGATAGGGCGGGGTGTAAAAAAAATCATATTCTTTATAAATTGTTTATAAAAGTAAAAAATATATATATAATATAAATTTGAAAATGGGGTAGGCAGGGGGAGGTAAAAAAAATTCATATTTTAAATATTTTTTTTATAAAAGTAACAAAAAATATGAAATAGAAATTTGAGGATGAGGTGTGGGTGGTAGGGGTATGTGGGGTTAGGACGGTGGGGGTAAAATCATATTTTTTATAAAAGTAAAAAAATATGAAATAGAAATTTGAGGATGGGGTGAGGGTGGAGGGGGTGGGTGTGGGTAGGGCGGGGGGTAAGTTTGGATATATTTGAGTCATTGACTATCATATTGTCGTTACATTTTTTATGTACAATATAATATTATTTTTTATTAAATGTTGCAATTAAATAATTTTTAAAAAATATAATAAACTGTAAAGATATACTAATTTTTAGAAACATAGGATAGAAAATAATATTTTAAATAGTTTTAAATTTATTAAAAAGAATATTCTAGTTTTTTTGCATAAATGTGGCCAAACAGGGAAGTGTTTCTATAATTATAGGCCAAACACCCTAACAGATTTTCTACAAACAATTTCTGCAAAATTACTTTTAAAAATCAGAAACACTTTTAAAAAAGCTTGGCCAAAAAGACCCGCACCAAGTAGAATTGTTTGAGTTTCTCCTTTTTTTTTTAATTTTATCTTTCTTTCGTTCAAATAAAAAGAAATAAAGTACTGCAGAATGATGCGAATTTTCAACGAGTCAAAAACACAGTTGAAAATGGTACAGTTGGGTGTTGAATATGATTGAGCCAACAGACTTAATTAGCTATGGACGTAAGACAATGAACATGAGATCAAAGAAAAGGAAGAGTCTCTCTAAAATCTATACATAGTGTTTTTTCTCCTCCACTTGTAAATTTCACACCACACTAGTCAGTTGGCAGTTGCTGTAACACACACATGAACATAATTAAGGAATTATTAACTCAAAATCACTAGTAAAAAGAACTACTCTAATTAGAACATAGACGAATCAGAGGGTGAAGAATTATTCACTAAGTTAAAAATACTATTCCAGTAATTCTTGTTATCTTCACAGTTCTCACTAGCACCTCCGCTGCCACTACCTTCGCCACCGTTATCGGACTCCGTGCCACCACCTTCCGACAAATCCCCGTCGCCCGAATTGCTAAGCAATAGATCAGTTAATGTCTCCACAAAATTGCCAGGGGAAATTTGCTCTGTATTTGACCTTAGAGACTCTGCTGTCCATCTGTTGTCCATTGGCAGAGTTAAATCTTGTAGTCCTGATATAAATGAAATTGAATTATTTTCATTAATCCCATCTTTATTGTATTCAGGTAAATGCCCAGTTGATGAGTTTCCAAATCCCTTCCAATCTTCTTCACTTTCTTCATTATTCATAATTCCACCTTCACTTGACCCTGATGAATTGCCAACAAATTCATACAAAACTGTAGAATTTCCTCCAATTCCTGATGTGGAAATATGTTGCGCATTTTCAAAATAGCCTAGTGTAGAAGTAGGCGATTCCAAATCCCTCGCGAGTCCAGTAACTGAAATATTAGCACTAGCACTCGCGACAGAAACTTCATTCATTGATTTGATCCAAACACTGTTCCAGGCTTTGAGCACATCGAGGCATCGAGGGGGGCCCACAACGGGTTTGCTAAGTGGACTAGAAGGTGAAGGGGCAGTAAATTCTTGAGAGAGTGAATTTTGGAAACTATTGGACCGGAGTTTAGATTGTCTAGCGAGTCTAGCTTCAGCTTCGAGCCGGGCACTTTCCCACTGAGCCATGTGGCTAAGGTTAGCCGCGTTCTTGGACTGACCATCATTGGACAAGAGGGCATCGTTCTTGGGCTTGTGGGTCACCGGGTCTATGCCCATTTTCACTAGTCGTTTTTTAAGATGCGTGTTCCAATAATTCTTGATTTCGTTATCTGTTCGTTTGGGCAAGTGAGTGGCTATGGCCGACCACCTGAGAACAAGACAACAAAAGAATATGTCGAGGGTATGTAAAAACAAGCCTCTTACAACAACCAAACAAAATAAAACTTTGGTTTTATCCATGGAATACAGACAATTATTTTTGAATTTGGAATCATGGAAAATTCAATTGATGAGTTGATTTTTAGCTATTTGAGACAAAAAGACAATATCATTGTCCAAGAGAAGAGTACAACAAGACCACTCACTTTCAGTGAAATTTCTGAAGAAAAAATCAAGGTCAGGTGTATTGGAAAAATAAACGTGCAATGGTATTTGTGCAGATCTGATTATATTGCAAAAATTTGGACGTAAATGAATGTCAGCTAGTGAAGAAATCATGCAATGCAAAACAAGTGGTTTTAATTTATTTCAGATTTGTCCATTTTTTGGGTGACTGTACACTATTTCGAGCAATCTGTTGAGCCTGAAAAAATCTGATGCATATTTTTGTAGTTATTAGCAAAAAACGGTACAATGATTAGCATAAGCATTTATTGATGATTTCATGGTCTAATCTCCCATTAGTTCTCCACCCAAACAAAAGAATTCCGATTAAGGCAAAAAAGTTGAAGAAGCAAAGGTAAATTCAAGATCTAGAGTCAGTGGGGCCAACATACGATGTTATTCTATACATGTTTTAATTCTTTTCACATGTATGCATTATTCAAACGAAAAACAACGAATTCAGATGAACAGATAAAATCCACCCTACATTAGTCTCTGAGCAAGCAGATGAAGAACGAATAGCAAATTAATTAATGAGAAGAAAATTGAAGTACCTATTCCCTAAGAGAGCATGAAGTTGAATGATGGTTTGTTGTTCTTGTAAAGTGAATTTTCCTCTCTTGATATCAGGCCTTAGGTAATTAGTCCACCTGAGCCTGCAACTCTTTCCACATCTTTGAAGGCCTACAAAATTAACTGAAATTAGCCCGAGCCCATACACTAAAAATTCCGTACTAAAGATTTTTTACTGAAGGTGGCAAGTGAACGTACCAGCTTTGGCAGGTAATGCGCGCCAGCTACCATGGCCATATTCTTCAATATAAGCTAAGAGTTTTTGATCTTCTTCAGGTGTCCAAGGTCCTTTTTTCAGCCCAACTTTATCACAGCATGGAGATCGACCCATTGAAGAAATGACGACTACAAGAAATAATGAACAAGATGGAGAGTTGTTTGTAGCACTTGAGGTACCTTATATTATATATATGTAAAATGATGGTGCTTCGACTAATGGAGATAAATGGACATTGGACAGTAGTAATAGTTGATAGTACTAGTAGCACTGAAATAATAATAATGAGAGGAAAATAAGAGAAATCTAAGGAGTAAATAAGGAGAGAGATGACAAAGAAAGAAAGGTCATCGACAGGGACGGGATAAAGATATTAATTTCATCACAGCACATCATATAGTATGAAATCATGTGCAATCTCCAAGTACCCCCATAGGACTCTTTTTTCCGATTTTTTATTTGGGGTTCGGTATCCATTTTAAACTCTGATTAATTTATTTTTGTGTTAGAAAGACTTTCTTCGGGAGCAAAAGTTCCCTATTAAAGATAACTCTACGAAAGAATTAATTTTTTGAGATGAAAGACATATATATACAAGTTATAATAGAAATATCATTTTTCGATATAAACTAGACATCCGATTAAGAATGAAAATGTGAGTATTATTCTATTGCAAAATTTTGGTGGTCCCTTTAGGATTTTCTTTGCCTTTCCCCTAGGCTAACTTCCCCTTTTTAAGTTTAATTCATTACCCATTTTTTGCAATTTTATAAACTTGCCAATGATTTCTAAGGTGGCTTTATTTTATTCAGTTTTTGAACACTTTTTTTCTCTTTTATTTAATGTAGTCTTTCTCTTATAGTAACGGTTAGGATCTGTTTTGCAATTGCAAGGAAGAACATCAAAGCCTCAACAACGTGCTAAATATAGGTAATGGTCATTTATACAGTAGGGTCTTGCTGAATGTTAGCCTAACTAACAACATTAGCGAACGTTAGTCCATGGTGGTAGTCTCCCTCTTCAATTTTAGGTTGAAATTAATTATTTGATTGAATATCATTACAGCAGATGTTTAAATATCACATCTAATTTAGATTTAATTGATTAAAAGGATTTGAGTTCTTAAAATTGTTTAATTATAGAAATAATAGTTGGAATCAGAAAAAATAAAAAATACTACAGAGAGAACATTGTTAAATATTGCAAAAAGCAGAAAAACCTCAAAATATAAATATTATCATATATTTAGGATATAGTATTTATATTTTTCTAGTGAATATATAAAGTTTTCTTGGAAAAACTATGTAAATACCCATAATATTATGTTATATATGTAACTTTTTTTCCGTTGGTGCTTTCCGCACCGGAGTTCATTAATCACCCAACACGCACATGAGCACGCATCGGGGATAGGAGGGAGATGCACGGATGGGGACGAAGCACCCCCACCTCACGGCTCCCCCGGTGTTTAAACAAGTTCACAGGTCGTGAGCATGCAATTGAAATACTTTGAACTATATCAAATACTCTCTCTAGTCCAAAGTATTGGATGTTTTGACAAACTGACTTGTTTTAGAATATTTGAAGTTTTACGAAAATTTAAGTTATTTATTTATATCAAACCTTACCTTATTATTCAACTAGTGATATGCTTACGAAATTGATAAATGTTTTTATGATCACTACTCGTATATGTGAAGTATATAGACTATTTAATAACAAACAAATAAAATAGCCGAATAGAATACCTTAAAGTCTTAAACTGCTAATTTTGGAAGCTTTAATAAAAAAAAAATCAATTATGTGAAGTATATAGACTACTCGTATTTATTACCTACAAAAATTGAATGGCGAGTAATAGATTTTCGAAAAATAATAGAAAGAACAGCATAATCGACTGACAGTGCAGGCCTTCGTGCCGCCAATCGCTGCATTTTTTTTTTGCAATGCCTCTCATTAAATATATAATAATTATTGAACCCGAAAGAAGAAAATTTATTTATGATCTATTTTATTTTTTCGAAGGCGAACCCGCAATCGCTACTTCAAGTCGCATTACGAGAATAAACCCGATCGACTTAATAGGCAAAACCACGTCGGTCGATTAACCACACTTGTGCCTACGCGCGATGGCGCCAACCAAGGTTTATCATAGATCGAACTCGCGACTCATGGCCCCGCGCTTCATCGCACCAATCTTCTGGCTACCTCATGCAGTATGATCATCTTGTTCTATATTAAAATTGACAGATTGGTGGAAAACTACAGTGCTGAGGGGTTTAAAATTAGAAAGAAGTTCCAATAATTTCTAACATTGCAATTCACACTTCATATTACCATTACCATAAAAGCTCAAAATATTGAACTTTTGATGAGTAGTGATTTTATTTGCAACGTAACTGCTAGAGATGATCCTAATGCATGTCCTATGCTGATTCAAAAAAAAAGGGAAAAAGAAGTTCAATTAATAGATAAATCAATTGACATAAATAGTTAAGTGGCTTAATCTTGAAATTTTTCCAGTCAAAGACTCAAAGTAGCGATCAGGAGTATTCTCTAGGAAGATCAATTCATATGGTAACAGTATATTTAGTATAAACTTCAATCTTAGCTTATAAGCTAGTCCAACAGAAGTTGCTTCAATTTATGTATTTCTTCCACAAAGAAAGGAAGTACTCTCTTTGCGTCAATGCAGATAAAGAGTGTTAATGGTACTGTTCATATGCTTATTTTATAAAATTTAGGAAAAAGGGTCATATTTGCCATCAACGTTTAGAAAAATGTTTGTATTTGTCCTCCGTTAACGTTTGGGGTCAAATATGCCCTCCGTTAGTTCAAACTTATTGTATTTGTCCTTATTTAACAGATCCGCCACATGGGAGCCACGTGGCAAAGTGGGACCCACTTAATCATTTAAAATTAATTTTATTTTTCCTTTTAAGTGCTACAGTGAAAACCCGTTTGTGAACAGTAATTTCGGCGGCGGAACAGTGATTCCGGCCAAATCACAAATCCAACGGCGACGTGTGATATACCAAAAGATTCGTCTCGTCAAGCTCATCATTTCCATACCAACCACGAACGTCGATTCATCCTACAGCTCCTCTAGCCTCAGATCGAAAATTTGTCACTGTTCCGTTCGGTTTTTTCCAAATTCCGGCGAGCTGAGACAGAATCGACGACAGAGGGATACACCACTGTGGCTGTCGTCTCAGAGCGGTCATTTCCATACCAACGCCGTCCATCAACTCAATCCCAAATGCTCCGACGACAAATCCTAATTCTGCGAAACCGTCGTCGCAATTTTGATTTCCGGCCAACTCCGGTAAAGTCGAGCTTCGTGGGTGGTGTCTATGCATTATATCGGTCTTAGCTACATTTTGCAATCACCCCCGTGCCTCAATTAATCTTAAATCGTAATACACCATTGTTACTTGTTGAAGCTGCTCCCGTTAGCGTTCATGGACGAAACGTCGACTGGGCATAACAATATGGGTCTCACTTTGCCACGTGTCCTCCACGTGGATGCCACGTGGCGGATATGTTAAATAAGGGCAAATACAAAAGGATTGGACTAACGAAGGGCATGTTTGACCCCAAACGTTAACGGAGGGCAAATACAAACCTTTTTCTAAACGTTGAGGGCAAATATGACCCTTTTCCCTAAAATTTATATTATATCAATTTTTGTTTTATTATATCACCAAAATTAGATTTTTTTGAAATCGTGTTTCATCGTCTCAATTTTTTTTCTGGTATCAGTACAGTTCGATTAATATTTGATATTTTTTAAATATCATGTAAAAGTTCCGAGTAAAAGTTAGAACACGATATCACACATACTTTTATAGGACTTTGGCAAAAACTCTTGAGCTATTTTATTATTTAAAAGGTGATGAATCACGGGGACATGGAAGACGATAAGAATAGAAATTCATTTCACTATTTTACAGTAGTATAAAGCAAAGACAAATAATTTAGATCACACGAGGGAAAAGAAATCAATCAAAGAAGTGAGTCTGCTAAGATTAAGTATTCAATAAGAGAAATTTCAATGATACTGAAAAAAAAAAGACATCTACTACTTCGAAGCTTGCTACTCAAGACCATTGGAAAAACTCCCGATTTAGACATGAAAATAGGCCAATCCGAACCTTTCCTCATGGAATAATACCTTGTCGCCTATTAGTTATTGTTCGAGATACTAGAAGTAATTTAGTAATAGAAGTAGAATATATAATAGGTTTTGAAATTGGGACTTTGACTGTTAATTATCTGTTGGCTTGAAGTCGTTGGTCATCACAACAGGCTTAAGGCAAATTTTTAATGTTTTATTATTTTAAAACTTAATATAAGAATATATTTTATACATATAAATTTATTCGGTACGGTTCGATATTTTTTGATTTATTTTTAATAAATTAAAATTCTACCTAATTATTTGGCAATGTTATAAATTTATATAAAAACAAACCATTTTATAAAATAAAAAAACAAATAATCAATTAAGTGCGGTTCGATTCAGTCGGTTAAAGTCGGGTTTTAGAAAAATATTGACACCCCTAAATGCAGATGAAACCTTTTTATTCTATTTTTGAACGTCTCTAAAGTTTTTACGCCATCCCATTTCTATAAAACTTTTAACAACTTAAATTCAACTTTTTACTCTTTAATTTAAAATCAGATATTTGTTCTTTTTTTGGTCAATTACTAATTAATTATAAGCTAAATTAGTAATTTTAATTTCATGCACAATCAAATATTATCACATAAATAAGACGAAGTCAGCTGTAGATCTTAAAATTATTTCTTTTCATTTCCAAGAGCTCTAAGTAGGTGTTTGGACATGAATATGATTGAAATTTGAAAAAGGAGTTGTTGAAGTTAAAAACGGATATTGAAAGTTGAAGTTATGTTAGAATATACATTTCACTTGAAAAAAATTGAAGGTTTGTGAGTTGAAAAAACACTTTTACGCTGATTTTTTCTGGAAAAAAGATTATTTCCAGAAACTAATCACGAATCAATCCATGTATAATCAAATAATATTTAAAAATTTGAAAGAAAGAAAAAAGAAAAATAATACCAATGTTGCTATTTGAGCACAAAGTATAGCTTGATAAACAGTTATAAAAGACAAGGTTGCAATCTTAGCACAAAGTATAGCTTAATAAATACCAACAACCCATAATTGTAGTGAGATGGATAGGGTTCCGACACGCTTAATTAGAAGTCTCAGATTCGACAAAAATATATGTTATAAAGGGCTTCCCGCGATCCTAATATGTATTAGTCTAAGCTCCAATACGCATATAAAAAAATAAAAAAATATTTGGTACACAGTTTTGAACGAAAGGTTGCAATTTGAACACAAAGTCGCAAACCATTTATGGTATGTTGGGCCTGGATACTTGTTCAAAGATCGAAAGCCCTATTAATACAAGAAAGGACAAAAAGGGGGCCCACAAAGACCTAGGCTAGCGGAGATCTAGTAACCCAGACCCAAAGGGTATCCATAGTGTGGCGCACTGTGACCTGTGGGTCATTAGCTTTTAATTCTCCTTTACTACTGCCCAGTCCCTTGTGTTGCACCGTGGTCCAACAATGCTCCTTATTGTTTGACATATATTTTTTATATTTTTCCTTTTTTTTTTAACTTGGTGTTAATTTAACTCCCAAACCAAGAGAAATGAATGCAATTCTCTTCCTAGGAATGATATCCAGCAAAACCATCTAGCCATTTGCAAATATGTCACTTTCTAGATTTTATCCACTTTATTAACTCCACAAGACTATTAGTTTGATAAAAAAAATACCACGAAAATAGTGAAGAAAAGGTATTTTTATTTTATATGTTTGTTACTTTCACAATGTTAATAATGAAATCGGAGTGATATATTGTCAATTTGCAACTCTTCACATGAGAAATAAGATATTAACAAGTGGGTTCAAGTATATATATGTTCTCGGAGGTAGTCGAGTATTGGTTATGGGTTTAACAAAAGCATTTTTAATAAATAAATATTAAATTATAAAATTATTTTAAAAATATCATAAATTCAGTACTACTAAAAATTTAAGATAAAATCACCAAGTTTTATTTTTGGATTCGCCTCTATTCAGAATTTGATGTGCCTAGAAAAGTAAGTACGTATACTATGAATTAACAAGATTTACATTTTATTTACGTCTTTTAAGTTGACATTTTTCTACCAAAATGAAATATGGTAGGCAAGTAATGGAGTCGTCGATCAACTGGTCTCCATCAACTTGTGAAAGACATGCACTTAATATATACGGATAAATGTAATTTAATTCTTGGGGTTAAAAGTTAAATGGAGTACATAGAAATGTCTATAATCTTAGCTTCTTTCATATTTACGAGTTACGACCTAAACAGTGTCTCTCTTTTATTGTGATGCCGTTTAACTTCCACATGGGGTAGGGAAAGGTTACTAAAGAGCTTCCAATAAACTTGAAACTTGTGGTCCACAAAGATACCATAAATTTTGAGTTGGAAAAAAAAATTGAAAGTGTAACAACAAAAAATATTAATGTGTACCACTTAATATACTCCATATATTGTATAATATTTAGTGATGTATATTTATAGCACTACAAGAAAAATGACCTGCAGAATGATTAAAAACCGTAAATCCGAGGTGGATGACGGTTTTGTAAGTGTTGTATCAGAGTGTCACGAATAGATGACGGTTTCAACAACTGTCACAAAATGTGTCGGGCATAAACCGTCACACATTTGTTCGTTGACTTTGACTATTTCCCGGCAATTGCTCGTTGACTTTGACTATTTTTCATATTTTTTTAAATTTTTCCCGGGTATTTAAAATATTTAAATTTTATTAATTTAATATTTTTTTACGGTAAATTTTTAAATAAATTTGAATTTAATTAATTTTATTTAAATATAAAATAATTGCGGGAAAAATGATTTTGGCGCAATTTTTATTTAATAATTAATTATTTTTTAAAATTTTCAATAATAGTTAAATTGGTGGGAAAATAACATTTTGTAATTAAAATGTAACTAATTAATCAAATCATTTTAATACATAATATTGAAACATTTAAACACATAAAAAATAACCAATACTCAATGATTCCTACAAATAAGCTGAAATCTCAATATCCAGCAAAATTTCACGGAAGGTAAATAAGTTTGCACTCTAATACTTGATAGGTTCAATAACTATAAGTTGAGGACTGAGCTTCTCCTCAACAGCTTTTCCAGCCTTAACCCTGAGTTCAACTGCTTTCTCCTCTCATATGCAACTTAGGCTCTCTCCTTCAACTCTTGTTCTCAAGCTCCTGTAGTGATTGTGTTTGCAACAAAGAAGTTAGCAAATACCGAAGGAACATGATAATGACCACGTAAACACAAAACAAGAAAATAAAATCCAAATTTCAATTAGCAATGCAACTATGTAAGTGGGGCACAAAGTGAAATCATCAATGTTAATGAATCTATAACCATCTAAATTCACGATAATATGCCGACAGAAGATTCGAACTCTTGAATATAATAGCTTCTTTTTATATAGAATAATATAAGTAAAGGTGAGACTTTTCTATGAAAGCAATCGATAGAATACAATTGCAGAAGTAGAACGGCTATCACGACACAAAATTCTGTCACACCAGGCAGGAATCCGCTTCTTTTCACCCGAATCATACCCCTAAAATAAGATAATTATAACCACATCAAACATCCATAAGAGAAACACAAAGGGCGAGAGAGATAAAGAGAGCGCAAATCCATACTGTCTAAAAAATATGAAAGAAGAGAGTATTACAACAAACAACAGCAAAACTGATAGCTACAGATACCTGCTAAGCCAATTTGATGCCTCTCAAATTTGTATGTTTGAGGAAATCAGATGACAGCTTCACGCATTCCTTGGAAGACATTTCCAGCTTCCATCTCTGTATGCAACTGGTCTCTCTCTCTAAGCCAATCAAAGCACCTTTGGGAAATAAAATCCCTTGCTTCGTCATAAGAAATGCCATCAAGTCGATAGTTCAAGTCACCAAGAAACACAACCATATCCGCCTCAGATAGCTCAGGCATTGCTTCTGCCGAGATAAACACACCATGAAAAGCATAATTCAATGTTTTTATTCTGTACCAATTGAAATATACTGCTCCGAAGAAAGAAGCGAATATTTTAAGAAATTATTAACAATTTAAGCAATTACATACATTTGCACTGCAAAACCTTAAGCAACCCAAATTAAATACATAGAGCAGGCAAGCAAGCAATCCGAGAATAGGTATGGCACCATACCAGCTGCATCATTTGTTGACACCCAATTTTATCGTTCTCTTCCTACTATTCATCCACGATTCAAAATATTTTTACACCGCAAAACAGTTTTAATATACATATATACATTTATATACACATATACATATATAAATAAGGGATTTAATATCATCATCTATTAACAAATAGCATTATTTATCGTGCGTTTTTATCACAATCATAATTTTACCTTAATAATTCTGTGTTATTTATTCATAAAATGGTATCACATTTTTATATTAAGCATCAAACGTTTCTTAAATATTATGTTTATTATTACACATTGATATTTTTATCTTTATAATTCATATTTTTTGCAAATACATCTTTTAATAAAAACCTTTTTTATACTGCAATCCATTTTCTCCTTTTACTAAAATAAAAGCATCCTAAAAACTACCCAAATCCCATAAACAAAACCCAACTGACCTGAGTCCAATACTCATCCACCCGCGGCCCAAACTAGTCAAGGCCCAATCGGACCGACCCAAAACCCAACCCCTTTAATAAAACCTAAACTCATCCCTTTAACCAAATGGCTTGTTTGTTCTCAAATTTTGCTTAGAAAAAAATACTCCTTTGGTTCATAGCTTTAGACTTTAGTCCGAAAAATACTCTTTTAGTTCCCAATTTGCAAATCCGGAAATCTCTTTTGTTCTTCACGTTTTGTTCCGTTTTGGGTCGGGTAAAAAAGAATCCGGGTCGGGTGGGCACCCTTTCGGCTCTTCTACTGAGAAATTCTCAATGCATTTTTCGGATGGGGTGGGGGTAGGGCAATGCTTAAACGGGACAGGGCAGGGCGTGGTGGGGTAGGACAGGTCAAATGTTAAATGGGATAGAAATGAGGCAATGCTTAAACGGGACTGGCAGGGCAGGATAGGTCAAAACACATTTTTAGAAAATTCTAAATAGGACATGGCAGTTAACTTTCTTTGTGCAAATTTAAAGATATAATCTGTTACTCTGTGTATGTTTAGTTTTAAACCTTATGTGATCATTATGGGCATGAAAGCATTAAAGCATGTTTTTCTTGTTTGGAATCTGCAAAGGGATATTTGTTGATGGTTGTGGGGTAGTTGCCGCTTGTTAGTCATCTCCGGAATGGTTTGGATAATTGCTGTGAGTTTGGAGAATTTTCTTATGAGCAATATAACTATGATACCATACATTTATCTTGGCTTAACTGATCCGACATATCCGGAATAATCCCCTAGACCCTTTAGTTCAGTTTCTGTTTGTTTCCAAGCTTTAATATAAATTGGTTTTCAAATTTACGTTATCTGTTCAAATGTCAAAATGTTTCTATAGTTGCATATAAATCTTTCTTAGGACACGTCATGCCATGTTATTGTATGTTAGGTCTATTTGAGCTATAGCTGTTGACGTGAAACATCATGTAAATTGACCAACCTCGAACATAAGCTTATATCAGATGGGTTGTATTTATTCCTCAACTTCTTGATAGCCAATGGACTCAAGCCCCCATTCCAAGGCCTTAGATATGACTAAGTTGATTTGTTCTTCGTTTTGGTCTAATGCCCTATGTCGTAAATGTTTACCTATGTCAAGTATATAAAATGAGTGTTAAAGAAAGTGAATTTTCTATCTTGAGAACATGTTTGGTTCTGCTGTGATCTTGCGTCCTTTTTGATAAAGGGGTGATGGTTTGAGGTCTACATTGATGCTATGCCTAGCTTATTTGATGCCATCTAGACCCAAATATGTAAGTCTTTCCCTTTTCTTGGGAGCAATCTGCCACCCTGGAACCAAATGAGCTACACCCACCCTGGAGCCTTTCCCTTTCCTTGTTCTCCTTCCTTTCTTGTAGCTATGTTATGTATCAAATAGGTGACCCAACAATATATTACCTTTCATGAATTGTTTATTTCACTACTTTTATGTATATATTTTTCATGTTCCGTCTACTAATCCTTTTCTTTCTTTTGTTTGCATGAAATGCATTGGGAGCAACAAATAGTCTTATTACGAGACTCATCATGAGATCCGCATCCGCTTCCACATTCCCGCCTCGAAATTTCTAAACAAAATAGAACGAGATGACATTGGCATCCGTCCTAAACACTATTTTGACTCCTTATTCACATCCGTTTATTTTTTAAATTTTTTAATTTATTTGTTGTAATTTAATTACTCAACTTTGTAATTATTAGGATCTTTAGAACAATTAGGCTTCGAACAGATAAATTGAGAGGTAGTTTAAAATCAGGAAATTCATCTCTAATTTATTTATCTTTTTAACGTCATGCATTTCAAAATAGTTTTCTTTTATATGCATTATTATCACTATGAAAATAACAAGATCTTCCCTTGCTCACCGTAAAATGATTTTCTCATAACTCACTCATCGCCCTTTACAAAATAATCTATTTTTATGATAAAAGTCTTCTATTATTATCAATTGTAAAACAAAAAAAAAAAACTTTATAATTCATACCCTACCATAAATAAGAAACAATTTGTTCTAGATGTGTAGATTTAGCCCCGCAAAGCGACACAGGGGATGACGGAGAAAGGCACACAGTGGAAACTAATCCATAATTAACCTTGATCATTAAATGGCTGCTCGTATTTTTTCTCAAGAATTTAGTGTCAAACATTTATCTTTCCACTTTTTTGGTAACCCCAAAAGAAACTTTGCACTTATTCTTCATGGTTGGAGTCCTTTATGTTTAGTGGTAACACTTTCACTGTCAGTAAAAATGACATTCTTTTGAGCATTTTGACAAGCTTAGCAAATATCGAAAATGACTAGCTCTTCTCCAATCTCCGAAGTTGATTAGGTACCTTCTGTTTGCAACAAATTTTTTGTGATAGAAATTGATGCAAATCACAAACAAAACATGTTGAAATATAGATTTTATTAATGAATATTGTGGGTACAATATTTGTTTAATCCCTTGATTCTTTTCTCTTAAAATTTCTTTGTGATTCGAGGACCATTAGTGGCGAATTTCTCGATTCGTAAGATGCTTTGGATTTGGACTTTCTTGGGGTGTATTTATTCGAAGTCACTTAATGAACAAGGAATAACGACTTGCGTCATATCCGGAATGGGTACTCGCTGAGCTTCCCCGGTCCTCCATCCGGCGTGACTTGGCTCGGTCGCTATCCTATCTTGATTTGGTACTCGGACTCACCCCGATGCAACTTTCACTCGGTGCATAATTTTGTCATCTCCTTTGATTCCCACATCTAAATCATGTCACGTGTCGTATCGATTTTCACCGTAAACAGATAGTCCCCACACTTCACAGACCAAAGTTTACCGAAGTGACGGGAAATGGAAATGATTCCTTTGATGTCATTCTCTTGCAAGATTCTTTTCAAATCTGAAATAGGCGGAAAAACTAAACGTTTCCTCTTTTCCACGATATGACTCACGTCTCATCACTCTTCAACTCCAGACATGTGTCACCTTCTGATTGGACCGCCATTTCGATTTACAAACCGAAACGTTTCGTAATGATGATCATGCCCCTATAAACCCCCTTCTCTTTTCCTTTTAAATTTTTTACCTTCTGTTAAATTTCATTTAATCCTTCTAACATTCTACCTTCAATTTTCATATCTCCTTCAAATTTTCACTACGATGGCCCAAACCACCCGTTCTACTTCAAGAAATTCTTCTCCGGTTTCGCCACATCTGCCTACCATTGATGATGTCGCCGACGTCGGTGAATGTCCTGTGGCTCAGGCTGCCACTGAACCCAGAGTCTTCGACATTCTCTCGTCCTCCTTCCATTTCGATAATTAGTTCGTCGTTCAAACTGCCTCTAAAAATTCGATCGAGGAGAAGAGGCTAAAAACTATTTGTCCTCTATTAGTGCCTCCGACCTCGACACAATCCAAAATGACCACGGTTGAATCGATCTCTCCGGGATAATTATACCCGGCCCAGACGAAGATATTACCACCTTCATGTACGATTATTCCAATGTATACACCTACCATTTCACCTTTAAGCTCGTTTCTCCGATTGACAACGTGATCCTCAAGATGTGTCGGACTTACAATTTGTGCAAGGCACAAATTGATCCATCTATTTGGAATGTAGTTACATGCCTCCAATTCCTGGCCAATTTGGTCGATGAAACTTTTATTTTGGATAATCTGATTCGTTTATACGTCCCACAGTTCTTCCGTGGCGGGATCGTTCAACTCTCAAAATGAGGCAAATTTCTCGTTCTCTCTAGCGTTGATAAAAACTGTGACCGAGGTTGGCTGGAACGTTTTGTTGTGGTTTGTACTCCTGAAATTATCCCGACTAGGTACATGCCTTTTTCAGAGGAATGGAACATACACTGTAAGTAACAAAACTCCTTCATTTTCTTTTGTTTAAAATATGATTTCGATGTCTTGCCTTAAGCTCATTTTTTAACTTTCTAGTCGTCTGTTGGATTGTGCCTCACATAGATAATCTCCACACATGGGTCGAGAAGGTCCTCAACTCCTACCCGCATAAAAAGCAGTTATGGAAAGAACTTTCCAAAAAATAATGAATAGCCTAAAATCATAGTTAGTATATCGTACCCCCTTTTGTGTCTTGTGATTAACCTTGTACTTATTATGACTTATTTTCTTTTCAAACACCTAAATTTACTGAAGGGTACTTCGACCCCAAGGACCAACCCTTTGATTGCTCCAGCTATCTCTAATCTGGTACTCGATCTAGCCGCATCAATTTGCCTTATCACCGAGGTACCAGAGAAAAAGAAATCCTCCAAATCCAAATCCTCAAAGACTGAAGTCACCTTAGGTTGGATAAAAATTGAAAAGAGCTCCAGAAGCGGGTGACCCTTCAAGAAGTCAAGGCACAAATATCTCATCAGAAGATGTTTTGGTGAGAAAGGCCACCACAACCACCACTTCGACGGAAGACACTTCTGCGAAGTTAGAGAAGAAAATGTTGCTACTAAAGCAATCATACCCATTCTGCTACCAACTGATGTTGCATCTACTCCTGCCACCACGCCATCGGCCACCGAATCAGTCATCATCGAATATGACGGTGAAACCATAGACCAAGAGCCATTGGAAAATAAATCCTATACTTTCACTTAAACTCATTCACCATCACAAGCGGTCCAAAGCTTTGGGCAGGAAGATTTTGATCGCTTCTTTAATGAAGCTGGAATCTCTGCAAATCCGGCGTCGTCGGTGAACACCTCTGGGTTTGCTCATTTAGTCATCCCCAGAAACTTACCAAATCCATCTGAACTCTAAAAAATCATGTCAGCTCCTAGTCCAAACTCGTGAGTGTCTTCCCAGCTCCGAATGAGGATCCGATGAGAGAAAGAACTGCCATTCTCTCTTTCCCCGGGGACACAAAATTCCTATCTCTATCAGTCGAGGTTGTGAGTTAAATTAGACTTCGGATCTCAGAGTCCGATAAGGAAAATATGAGAAATGTTTCATGGAAATGCCTCTTTAACGAAGGCATGCATCGAATCAGGTAATATATCTCCTTTGCTCATATCAAGTTATATATTTGTCTTTCGTTTTTCATATTCTAACTTCGATCCAGCTCATATTTTTTGCAGTTAGTCGTTCTTGTCAGCGAAGGAATTCTCCGATGTATGGAGGAGAATGAAGACCTTAAGGGGTAGTTGGATACCCAAGAAAAATAAATCTGTCATTTGAAAGGGGTTCTCGATCAGAGAGAAGCTTAGATGTAGCAAGTCAGTGACTTGCCTATCGTCCGAGCTAAATTAGACCAGGTTAGAGGTGACTCTCTCCAGGCATTGAATGACATCGAGCTTGTTAACAAGGAAAACAAAATCTTGGACGAGGAGAATGAAAAGCTCTACCATGACGTCCAAGTCCTCACCCATGATCTTGGAGAATAAAAAGAGGTTCGGCACTACCAAGATCAGAAGAAAGATTTCCTTAATGCTGAACTAAATCACCTTGATACTGAGCTTGCCAAGATTGATACAGAAAAAGTTGCTGAACAAACTGCACTGAAGGCGACTCAGGAACAATCCAACCAATAAGCCCAAACCAATGAAGGACTGAGAAATAAGTGTTACACCTCGTAATTTTAAGGCGATAATTAGATAACATAATTAAGAAAATAAGATTTGAGTATTAGATATAAAGTATATTTATATACGCTAATCCGGAAATTAGTATACAAAAGGATGTGATCCCGGAATAATTTGTGGTTACGACGAGTGTAACGATGGGAATTTTTAATAATAGTTATATACCTCCAACAGAGTTATGGATTAGTAACGTATTATGTAAATTAAGATATCGAGAATAGATTTAATCTCCAAAAATTCAAGACTTGGAGATGAGCATTTTGAAGAAAAAACATGTAAGAAAGATAGATTTAAACTTGTAGAATACATGCATGTCACTTTGGGTTGAAACAATGGTGAAAATGGTGAAGAAAATAATGGAGCAGTGACAAATTCTTAGGAACTGTTTTCGGCAAAAATTAAGGTAATAATTCATCTTCTTATAGTATAATTGGAGTTGTATGTTGTTGTAGTTTAAGAAATGAACTTGTGTTAAGAGAAACTTAGAATTAAGACAATGCATGTGACTGTTTTGTGGAGTGAAGCCGATTTGGGACTATTTTATATACATTGGATTTGAGTGTTATTGTTGTTACCTTTATCACAAATTGCATGTTGAAAATTGAAGGAAAATCTTGATGTTTAAGTTATAATTGATTGTATGAGAGTGTTGAAACATGAATTGGATTTTAAGGAGTTAAGAAAAGAACTTTGGTATTTAAGCCTTGTTGGCCGAGACTTGTATAAATTATTAAACATGTTGTGTTGTATTTTAGGGGCTGTTTTGGTAGAGTTATAATGCTGAAAATATAAGTTATGAATACGTATATACGTTGTGGTAATTACTAATACATGTCTTAAAGGAATTAAATAATAGAAAGATGTTATGTTGCAAATTATAAGACTTGCACTCTTGTTGTTGTTGCTAGATTTGATGGACTATTTTTAAAGGTTGTTCTAATATAGAATAAGAGGCTAAATTAATAAGAGAAATATGTGTATTAATCACCTTGGTTGTTGTAGTTGTTGTCTTCCGTAAAGAGAAGGAATGTATTATGATGGCGTATATGGAGTATTTGAGATTATTTTGGTTATATCTTTAAGTTGTATCTTCTTGTTGGTACTGTTGGCTTTGTTTGAAAGTTGTGGATGTGCATATAAATAGGAGAAGTGATGCCCAAATTTCTATAGAAAAGAGCGTCGTCATTCGATATAGCTTATACTAGAAATCATACAGTTGACGGGCATGATGCTATTATTATAGGTCGATGTGTTAATCGAGACGAATATTAATTATAGAGTTGGTTAGTTCGAAAATAAGGTATGTGAAACTATTCTTCTTTCTTTTGGCATGATTTGTATAAAATGGGCGTACGGCGGACGTACATGATTTCTACACAGTCTAACTCCTAATGATATTTGTTATGAGACGTGCCTTTGATTTTCCAGAAAAAAGTTCATTTTAATGATTTTATTGAGAGTCAAATGATGATTTAAATTGCATATGGTTACTCATGATATCTATTCGTGTCAAGTGTTATTACTTCACTCCAACGAGACCCGGGCCGGGACATGTTCGCGTGACACCAGATTGAACACCGAGTCCTCACTGTAGAGTGCGTTATATATATATGTATGATGATTCCATGGACATGTATCCATGAAGCGGGTATAGATACTCATGATAGTATATGTATGACGATTCCATGGACATGCATCCATGATGCGGGTACATGTACCCAGTATAGTATATATATATAAATATGGACATACATTCTTGATTTTTGATATGACTCTCATTTTTATAAGGCACAGTTGACTCTCATTTTTATAAGACACAGTTGACTCTTATTTTTATATATGGCACAATTGAATTTGGTATTTGATTATCGTACTTGTCTCCTGTTATCTTTTGGCCAGTTATGATTATATGTATGGTACCTTATGTTTCATATACTCGGTACATTCTTTCGTACTGACCCCCTTTCCTCGGGGGGCTGCATTTAATGCCCGCAGGTACATGTACTCAGTTTGGTGATCCTCCAACCTAGGATCCTTACTCAGCGGTTTGGAAAGCTCCATCGTTCCGGAGCCTAGTCATTTTTGGTACAGAACCTCATTTTAGACTTATGTTTATTTAGGGGTACGGCGGGGCCCTGTCCCGCCATATTTCACTATCCTTCTCATAGAGGTCTGTAGACAGTTGTAGGTTGTACATGTGTGGGTTGTTCTTATGTGGATTGTAGACCTGTTTTGGTCAGTTGTATTGTTATACTTTATTTTTGGGATGTTCCCGTATATAGGTGATATCATATAGTGGCGGCCTTGTCGGCTTGTCTACCTTGTTATATTTGATTAGCTGTGACTCCTCAGCATACAAGTTTATTTTGATATATATGACGTCATGAGTCAGCAGTCTATTTTCACGAGATTTTTATATTATCCTCGGTGTCCGTGTGATTATATGTGACAGGTGTCAGTTGGGTTATGTGTGACAGGTGTCAGTTGGGTTATGTGTGACAGGTCAGTATAGTGGCGTCCAATTAGGGCGACATGTTCACGGCCCGTCGGGTCGGGTCGTGACAATAAGCTTGAGGTCTCTAAAAAGGGAATGCTGAGATTTCGGCCCAATTAACCAACCCATGGCCGAAAGAGACCAAGCTCGTGCTGATGTGAAGGCTGAGATAACCTGAATAGTGCCGAGAACAAAGTACATAACTTGGAACGTCTGGAGGTAAACTTTGGAACAGGCTCGAGATGAGATCTCAAAGATTAATGACAAGATTGCTGAGGCAAAAGAGATCGAGCTCAGAGCCTACCACAAGTTGAATGATGACAGCTCCAAGGATGGTCCATAGGACTCCGTCCCGACTTGCCCTGTCCCGATCCCGACCTCCACCTCGTCCCACTAGCCAACCTTAGATGAAACCTATCGAAAAGCATTTGATTGTCGACTTGTTATGGGCCACAAAATATAACTCTAGCAATGTGGGTCCATTTAGTACGTCGGCCTCATCGGTTTTATTAAGATGTAGAAACTGCCATGCTTTCTATCGCTCATGTATACTAAGCTCATAACATCACAAGGTATCCTTTTCTCCGAATGACTCCTATACACTATGTACTAATTGACATGACTCTATCAATCTGTCTAAATGGCGGTGTAAAATTTATCATATTTGTTCCTATACCACCAGAGTCAACAATTAACAATTTTGTTAACTCATTAAATATGAATCCATCATGCAGGGCGAAGCCAACCAATTTTTCCGAAGGGCTAGTACTATATTATACAAATTTATGGGTGAGAGCTTTTTGACAACTGTTAATATAGTAGTAATAGTAAAAGAAAAATTATTGGGGTCTATAGCCCCCAGTGGGGTAAGGGAAGGCTTCGTCCCTGCCAGCATGGATTATTAGTTGTAATATAACTAGAAATTCAGAAGTCAGATTAAGTTTCATGTACGTTTTTCTTGAATTGTTCACTAATATTGTGGATTTATTTTGGTCAAATATATTTAGAAGGGTATAATAAATTGTTGAATAGTGAGATAGAGAAAGACGGAAGAGTAAAGGACCTTACATAAATTTTTAGATGGTTATCCTTTCCCCCCCAATTATTTAGTAAATGATTCTCTTTTTATTTTTCTTTGAATTTTTGGACATTTTATACCATGATATAAAAATTAACTTTAGCAAACTAAAAAATTTATAGAAAATATTAGACGATAATTTAAATTTTTATAGACGTTAAACGACAGTTTCATATTCTATTAGTGTTTACATTTACATATATTTAAAAAACTAAAATAAAAACTAGACGACTTAAAAAACAAACATTTGCGTAAATGAGACATGATTTTGAGGGGATTAAAATTATGCACATGTAGAGTTGTAACTTATAACAATTAAACTTCATCAACAAATTGACATTGTAAATTATTCTTCTATTAGAAGTGTGGGGCACGTGGCCCAAAGAACAACAGCTCAATAATTGGGTGAAAACTGAGATGACGTATCGCGAAAAGACAACCTGGCCCATATAATTTTGGATAGTTATGTACGTGTCAATTGATGACTAGAGATAATGTAATGTATGGGCCTACCTGACGTTATCCGTTAAGGAATCCAACAAAGAAGGAAGGTGGGCTCATAGTTCTGTGGGCCTGTAGGCCAGCCCAACGCTATAGTCTCAGGGTTTGTTAGTGAAGCTTATCATGTATCTCACTATCGTCTCAGGGTTTCCTACTCTGTTTTCAGTTACTCCTATGCTTGTTTTATCTGTGGTCTGTACATCCTTTAATCTTATCTTAATTTGACAATCCATTTATTCATTATCAATATTGTACTAATACTTTTCTAACAACACAGAGGTTCACGCGAAACTAGTAGCTATGTTTAGATCTTGTTAACTCAATAATTATTGTACATTAACTCAACGTTGTCATCAAAATTATTTAACTTCAAATCTTAAATATACGGTTGAATATAGGATGATGAATGGAGAAACCATGACATAGAGCCTGTTTGGATGGGCTTATAAAAAAAATTATATACGAATCGGGGTGATAAAAGGTTGAATCTCAGTGAATTGTGACAACAAGGTCACTCTGTCACTTACAATACTTCATCGTGTATTTAAGTCATGTGCAAAGAAAAAACACATTTTTATCTTACTCAAACACTTAAAAACACTTAATATAAATCAATCTAAGCAGGCTCATTAGTCGAACATTGTTGTTAGTTGCCGGATAAAAAGACAAAATGACCAAAAAAAAAAATGGAAGACCAAAGACAAATGATGTAAATTCGCAGAATATAACGATGCTTTGTCTCTCTTATTCTACCTTCCGTATAAACCAAGAGTGAGATTTTCAACTTTTAGTCTTTACTTTTTATTTTAACACAAACAATATCATATAATTGATCAAGAATATTCAACTCACCTATACATCAACAATGGCCAGCTTTTCTTTCTCTGTGTATATATTTTTCTTTTCCAAAGGGGACGGAGATTCAATATGTTGATAATGGAGAAATAAAACAAGTAGTTTTATGCACTAAGCTTCCGTTACGTGCGAAGTTTGAAAAAGGGGCCGAACTACAATGATATATTATACGCAATTTTATCTTATATTTCTGTCAGAGATTGTTTCAAAGAAATATAATAATGGAGATATATCAATCATAAAGTAGGTGTTGGACCAAATCATTGAGATATAATTAAAAAATAAAATAAAGAATATAAGTAGTATTAGAAGAATTCCACTTTGAAGCACGACTCTTTCTATTTCTGTGCTGGCATTTGAGTTCTCTCCCTTCCTCTTTCAATCGAAACACTCGACGCAGTATTTGGGTAAATTCTCAACTTAATGCCACATAATCGATATAATCCACGACCAAATTATTATGATAAATTTATCCGAAAACCCGATTATTCTGGAGGTGCGTATCTCACTTAAAAAATAAATAGATCATTTGAGCTAATAATTTTGAAAGTTAAATAAAAAATACTAAGTTCGAAACAAAGAATTAAATGCCACATACTATTCTTCCAAAATTGAAACTTCTTCTTCCCGGAACAATTCATTATTAATTATATGTTAAGTATCATTCTAATTGGTCTTTTAGAAATATTAATTTTGGAAGGACGGTTGACTTTCTCTCTCATAGAGGGTATAATATTATGAAAAGACTCTGACCATTTAAGATCAATGGGGTTTATTATTTAATTCAAAATGCGAAGGGGTATTATTTGATTATTTCCGACGAACTCAAAATATTAAGGGAGTAAAGTGAGCTTTACACTTAAAAGAAAATATAAAAAACTTGACCATTTAACTCGAGTACTAATTCAAGACTTTTACAATCTATTTTCAAAAGCTCTTAGTGAGATACTATTTCATCAATATTCAAATTTATTACTCCTTTTGTCCCAACATAATTGCCATCCTTTTCAAAAGGCCAAACAAAATATCATTTGGCTAGAATTTAGTGGATTCTTTTGCCACTTATGTGAAAAAATGTAACGTATATTCTACAAGTAAGTTATGCAAAAATAGGTTCCGGGTTAAACTTGGCTGCAGAGTCTTGGTATATTGCCAGAAATTTGGATGAATGAAACTTATGGAAATTATGAGGAATTTAGTTTAAAATGATCTGGCGAATTACCAAGAGTTTAGTACAGATTATCCTGGCAATTGTTAGATGTTTAGTACGAATTGTCCTGACGGATCACCCAAAATCAATGATAGGTGGGTTTTCTATCAGTTATAGATCACCAAGAATTTAATATAAATCGTATCATAACTTTGGAACAAATTGTTCATAAGTCCTAGCTCACCGAAATTTCACTGTACATTTTGCTTCTAAATTGATTCAAAGAACTCCAAATTTGATATTCAACATTCTAATACAATTCCAAAAATTCCCAATGATCCGCTTCAATTCAAAACTTTTCAAAAATCAATAGACTCACTTTTTCTGCTTTAATAATCAAGTTCATAAAACTCAATAATGATGTTTTGAAAGTTTCAACCAAATCGATCACAAATAAGCAACAAGCGAATATTTATGTTTGCTAAACTTTTAAAACATAAATAGAAGTTAAACACAGCTCTTAAAAATGATACTGTTGAAATATATGACACAAATCAATTGTTGGTTAAAGTTGTTATTAGTTAGTTAAAGTTGTTAGGGAAGTTAATGACTAAAGGACTACTGTATACTTGTATATATAATAGTGAGTAGGAGATATTTTGTAATCAATTTCATTCTTCTGTTTGCAATAGACAGACACTTTCCTTCTCCCCAAATTCTCTCTCTTCTATATCTTTCCCTCTCTTCTATATCTTATGGAGTCAAATCATCATTATCCCAATCAATTATTCAAAAAATTGAAATAAAAAATAAATTCAAAGATCAAGAATAAAATAACTGCAGAAGACCATTTGCGTTGGGATCGCAATAAATATTCCTCCAACTGAATTCAAATTCTTTATTGCCCTTTGAGCACTGAATATTTGAATTTTCAAGCATAGGGTCCTAGACTCCTAATTTTATTACTATCCTAGTTAATCAATGTTATTAAAGTACTTACAACTTGGAAAAAAATACACTTAATCAAGATTCTTTAGAGTCGTGACGTGTTGTATGTGTGGAGAGCGTGGCGAATGTAGCAATAGTGTTACAGGTTCAACCGGACCTAATGACTAAAATAATAAAATTAAAAAATATAATATTCTAAAACCATAATTTAAAAAAGTATATTGAATTCAATATCAAAAAATTTAAAAACTAAACCAATTAGGTTAAAATACTGAATCTGTGTGGAGAGAAGTAATAAACCAAGAAAACATAAACAAATATTAGCTTGGGAATGAATTGAAAGCAGTCATGTTACTATCACGAGTTCAAAACTTGGCCCTATCCTCCTAATTTATGTGTAATTTTTTGCTTGTCAGGGTCGACTAATCTGTTAGAGCTTGTAAACGTGTAAATATAGAAAATAATATATTCTCTATCCATAATTAGAATATTTTCATATATTGTGTAAATATAATTATGATAAGATTAGAATTATTCGTTTGTATAGGCTTAGGATTCCTATTGTATAAGAAATGAATATTATACTCTATATATACCTTGATATTAATGAAAGACTCCCCAAGGGAGATTAATATCATCTTACATGGTATCAAGAGCCTAAAACAAAAACCCTAGCTTTTTTTGTTGAGCTACCGTCGGGCCCCCCTCCCTCGGTTGTTGCGGCGCCTCCCCCTCCTCCCTCCAAAATTTCTAGATTTTTCTTTTTCTTTCCCCTGTTCTCTAAATGGCTATCTCTGAATCTTCCACGTTTTCTGAATCTTCTACCTCCACAAATCCCACCACCACATTGTCATCCTCTTTTCATCCAGCCCTAACTGTTACAAACATCAAGAACTCTATTCTCATTCTTCTTGATCAAGAAAACAGTCAGTCTCTTTAAGCAAACATATCCGTCTTCCGTTTAAATCATCTACTCGTGTTACACTTGCTCCTTTTGATATTATACATGTCGATTTATGGACATCTCTTATCTCTAGTTCTCTCGGTCATAAATACTATCTTGTGTTTCTTGATGATTTTTCACACTATGTTTGGTTATATCCTCTTAAATTTAAATCGGAAGTGTTTGCCAAATTTCTTGAGTTTCGCAAGTTTATCCACACACAATTTGAAAAAAAAGCATAAAATCATTTCAGTGCGATAATGGTCGTGAAATCAATAACTCTATGTTTCAACGGTTTTGTAAAAATAATGGCATGGTTTTTCGCTTCTCCTGCCCTCACACCTCACCACAAAACGGTAAAGCTGAAAGAATCATACGTACCATTAACAATATGATTCGCACCCTATTGATTCATGTCTCCCTCCCTCCTTTTCTTCTGGGTATATACTTCTAAAATGTCAGAATACATTCTAAATATTCTTCCTACTAGCACTCTTTTCTCAATACGACCCATACCGAAATCTTCTACCATAAAGTCCCCTCCTATGATCATCTACGGATTTTCGGTTGTCTGTGCTATCCCAATCTCAGTTCTACCGCCCCTCACAAACTTGCTCATAGGTCTACTCCCTGTGTCTTTCTAGGATTCCCGCCAAACCATAGGGGCTATCTATGCTATGACTTGTCGACTCATCAAATTCACATATCTCGTCACGTCACATTCGACGAGACCACATTCCCGTTTTCGAATCTTCCAAAATTCCAAAAACCGGACTACTCATTTCTTGACGAGCCTGCCATCTCTCCCCTCAACCTCGAACAACTCACTTCCTCCGTTCTGTCGTCAGAGACGCAGCCCCAAGGGGAGGCGCCGCGGTGCCTGATTTCCAGTGAGCAATCTTCAAGAATACCATCGACAAGCGCCGCGGCCCTGTGCTGAGGCGCCGCGGAGCCCAAACTTCAGAGAAGCCTGTCAACCTTCTAGCGCCGCGGCACTATATCCAGGAGCCGCGGCTCCTCCGTCGGCTTCACCCCCACCTTCTCCTTATCCGACTTTACCCACCGTCTCAGACACCACTCCGCCACCCACTGTCCCTACTCATCCAATGAAAACTCGTTCAAAGCATGAAATCTTCAAACCCAAAGTCCATTTCAACTTGTCTGCCAAAACCATCTCTCCACTTCCAAAGAACCCAAAATTGGCCAAACAAGACTCTAATTGAAATGCGACTATGTATGAGGAATTCAATGCTTTAACTAAACATCACACGTGGGATCTAGTACCTAGACCTGAGGGGGTGAATGTAATTCGATGTATGTGACTTTTTCGCCACAAGTTCAGAGATAATGGAGATCTTGAGAGGTATAAGGCTCGTCTTGTGGCTAATGGCACAAATCAGCAGGAGGACATTGATTGTGGAGAGACCTTCAGCCCGGTTGTCAAATCAGCTACTATTCGCACAGTTTTGAGCATTGTCATGGGCAAACACTGACCGATCCATCAACTTGATGTGAAGAATGCATTCTTACATGGGGACTTGAGAGAAACAATGTACATGCATCAGCCGTCTGGGTTCACCCATCCAGCAGTCCCTCACTATGTGTGTCGTCTCCGTAAGTCACTATATGGCCTGAAACAGACTCTCCGTGCGTGGTATGATCTCTTTGCCAGATATATCTTGCAGATTTGGTTTGTATGCAGCAAGAGTGATACATCACTCTTCATTTTTCATCGAGGAAGTAGCACTGCTTACTTATTACTGTACGTGGATGATAATGTTCTGACTGCCTCCGCAGATAGATTGAAAAATGAGATTATTGTCTTGCTTAAGTCCGAATTTGCAATGACTGATTTGGAAAAACTGAGTTATTTCTTGGGGATATTAGTGACCAGGTCTGCCAATCACATATTCTTGTGTCAGCGTAAGTATGCAGAGGAGATAGTGTACAGGGCTAAGATGGCGAATTACAAAGTTATGCCTACCAGTCGACTCGAAATCTAAGCTCAGTGTTATGGATGGTGCTCCAGTCTCTGATCCTACTCTGTATATGAGCCTTGCAGGTGCACTTCAGTATCTCACATTTACTGGCCGACATAGCTTATCTTTGTTTAGCAGGTGTGCTTATTCATGCATGCCCCAGGGAGTCTCATTTCACTGCTCTTAAGCGTATCATTCGATACATTAAGGGTACTTTTGATTATGGTTTGCACATATACCCCTCTGCGCCAAACAAGTTGCTCTCACATACGGATGCAGATTGGGCAGGATGTCCGGACACGCGACGCTCCACCTCCGGCTTTTGTGTTTTCTTAGGGGATAATCTGATTTCTTGGTCTGCCAAACGACATGCTGCCCTATCTAGATCTAGTGCCGAGGCTGAGTACAGAGGTGTTGCAAATGTAGTAGCTGAGATTTGTTGGCTCAGAAACTTACTGTTACAACTTCAGTGTCCTTTGCGTCAGGCATCTATTGTGTACTGTGATAACATCTCTACCATCTATTTGTCTCATAATCTGGTTCAGCATCAACGAACCAAGCACATTGAGATAGATCTACACTTTGTTCGTGAGAAAGTTGCTCTAGGCCATGTCAGAGTGTTACATGTTCCATCATCCTATCAGTATGCAGACATATTTACCAAAGGACTTCTCAGACAGTTGTTTCTTGACTTCAGATCCAGTCTCAGCGTCCGGCCTCCTCCCGCTCCGACTGAGGGGGTGTGTAAACGTGTAAATATAGGAAATAATATATTTCCTACCCATAATTAGAATATTTCCATATATTGTGTAAATATAATTATGGTAAGACTATGATTCCTCTTTTGTATAGGCTTATGATTCCTATTGTATAAGGAATGAATATTGTTCTCTATATATACCTTGATATTAATGAAAGACTCTCCAAGAGAGATTAGTATCATCTTACGGAGCTAATATGGTACCTATTGAATTCTTCTTTTGTGGAAAAAATAATTGAAATATGGATATTCAGGACTCAATAAATGAGAAGTACTACAAGCTTTTTATTAGTTTGAAATTTTATAGGTGTTTTCCACACACTAGTATGTTATTTACTTGAAGTTTAGGTTACCAATTTGACTGGGACGGGTTACCAACTTTTCTTTTAGTAAATCTCCTTTTCCTGGTAAATATAGACTAAAATGATATGGTAAAAACAAATGTCAAATATGGAACATGGTCTCTGTGTAACTGTACAAAAAGTAAAAAATAGCATGAACTGGTACACTTTTTGTACCTGTAATCGAAATTAGCTATTGTTTGGTAAATATAGACTAAGAGTGTGTTTGGATTAGCGATGAGCAGAATTGATTCTGGTAGAATTGATTTATGTTTGGATGCAACAATGTAAAAGTGATTGTTATAATTGATTTATGTTTGGATAGTTTTGATCAAAATTGTTTTTGAATATAGAATTGCCAAAATGGACATTTAATCAATATATATAAATAAAAATTATTAAAAAATGGAAGTATGTAAATAAAAATTACAAATAGATAATAGAATTTAAAGTGCAATATAATACTTAAATCTAATTATTAAATATTTAATATTAGAATACCATAATTATTTCGAAACTCATAATAAGAATTCATTATTAACACGCTAAATTTAACATAACAATAAAAACTACCCCTCAATTCTAAATAAATAGGGATCAACTATATTAATCCTCACTTATAAATAAAAGAAATGAATTAATATTATCATAAAAATATATATGAATTAATGTTGATTCATTAATTACGGTAATATTTTTTCATTATTTAAAGTATAACTTATATAAAAGTTGATATTTAATAATTTAATGTTGATTCCTGCAATTATATTTTATTAAAATGAAGATAAGTTATATTTTTTTTAAAGAAGGTGTATTACCAAACGAGAGAAGTAGATTAAGGAGAATTATTTAGTTTTTCATCACCACAGACCACCTTCAAGAGCCATGTCCCGATGTTTTTCCCTTGATGACGATTAATTCCTAATGATGAATTGTGGCGCTAATTCTATGATTCATGTTGCTTGTCCCAAACCTCGTCGAGGTAATTGCAATTCCGAATGAATTATATTTCATTTTTTTTTAGTAATTATTTATAGATATTTAAAGAGGGTAATGAAAGTTGTATATTTGAAAAAAAATTAGTAATTATTTCTAGATATTTAAAGAGAGTAATGAAAGTTGATAGATTTGTTGATAAAAATTAAAAAGGATAATAAAGGAAAGGGTAAAATTCAAATTGAAATAAATGACAAAATTAATTCTGGCAGTAGCTACAAATTTTAGCTTCTGCGAGAATTGATTTTGACCAGTCAAACATGTCAATTTTCTGATTTTCACGAAAGTAGGTACCCAGAATTAAACTAATCCAAACATGCACTAAAATGATATGGTAAAAGCAAATGAATGTCAAATATGGAACATGGTCTTTGTGTAACTGTACAAAAAGAGAAAAACTAGCATGAACTGGTCCACTTTTTGTACCTGTAATCGAAATTAGCTATTGTTTAAAATGTAGTTGAAAAATAATCACCATTTAAATTGTTGAACAAAAATACCCATAATTTAGGAAATTCTGGTCTACTATACTAGAATTTTACTTGTAGAAGTTGAAACTCTAGAAAAAAGCAGGAATAGATTAAGAGACCTCTTCCTTTTTCGTAAGTTGATGGTATTTTTGTTCAAATATTATTTTTGCATAAAAAATGAGTAAACTTTAATTAGAATTATGGCTTATTTTCAAATAGCAATCGTAAAAATGTTGTAATTTGTAGATGAGCCATAAAACTGGGTTGGTAGCCTAACAGTAGGAATTGCAAAGAGGTGATATACGAATCCTCATGTGGTAGTGATGCGAGGCTGAGCTTTTATGCAACTCAACAAATGATGCAATGACATACCAACTAATCTTAACTAATACGTTGAAAGCATGGCAATATATTTTCTTATACTCCTATGTAGTATGTACTAAAAGACAAAAAACAAGAATTAATAAAGACAAACAAAATGTTTGAGCTAGGGAACTTTTGATAGGAACACTTTATCCTTTAGATTATATCCAACTGAATTCGAATTAATCTGAATTTTTGCATCTAGGAAAGCAAAAATTGATCAGAAAAATCAATCATTCAAGTATAAGAAATGTTTTACATAAAACCTCTCTAACAAACAGATCCAATTAACATTAAACTTAATTGTAATATTAACAGAACAATTAATCGAGTGGAGACAAGTCTATACACAACAGAGTAGTACTACTGCAAGTAATTTAAACAATATCTGGGAATAATCAGCACAAATCCTCTGTCCCACATTCAATTTTTCTTATATTTCTATTGCATTTTTAAGCCTTCACTCTGCTAAAGCTAAAGTCCCTACTAAACATTTATCCAACACTCAAATATCAATAATTCCAGAGACAATCAATGTCCACTGGCCCAGTTGAATTGATATCGAAATCATGATCCTCGTAACCCTTCAATTTTGATTCTGACCTGTAATTGTTGTCTAACAAAAGCCTCATTATAGAGTTATCTTGCATCAATCCAGAATCTCCATACTGGAAATTTTCCATGTAGGGCATGGTGTTGTTTGGTACATTTGAAGGGTCTTTTGGGAAATCGACAGAAACAGGGGAATAGGACAGAGGATTATGTTGACGATGATGTGTTTGAGGTTTTTGTTCCTCCATTGAATCGGAGAAGCAGGTCACATGAGAATTATTAGATGTCGCTCCGCTACTTCTGGCTGTTGTTGTAATCTTAGTATTGTATGGTGACATGTCCATTAATGGTGGTAAATTTGATGACCTCGAATTATCGGTCAAACTGTTGCTTCTCATGAGATTTGATATTGGTATATTTTTCCCTCCTGCACTCTTCTTGAATACTCTGCATATCACACATTCATTCTACACCAAAATGAAAACTCTGAGGATTCGTACAAATATTATGTTTTGGACTCGTATTTTCAAATTATCCGGAACCTTAAATAATAAAGTTTAAATCCTGAATCAGCGAGTGATAAAAACAATAATAGGGAAGTATTTGATGATTTGTTTTTTACCTTGGCAGTTTTTGGGAGATTGTGGACAGAATATTTGCCATCTAATCGATATTCATGCATGACCCAATTGGTTTTTTCACCTCTAGGTGCTCTTCCTTTGTAGAAAACAAGAGTTTTCTTCATACCAACAAGTGTTTTTGACGTGAATATTTCCTTATCTTTTCCTGTTGCCTTCCAATACCCTGCTTCTGTTGCTCTGTTTGTCCTCTGCCCTGTTGGATATTTCTTGTCCCTGATACAGAAGAAGTACCATTCTTTTTCACCCATTTTTGCCTTCCCTGCAAACATATTTAGATAATTAATTCAAGAATTAACCATTTATTAGGATTCATCTAAACAAAGATGATCACGAGTTCGAGCCGTAAAAACAGCCCTCCGGCAGAAATGCAAGATAATGTTCCTTGTGATCCGCCTCTTCCCCCTTTCCTCTAAACAAAGATTGTGCAGAAAACTTACATGGCAAATCCCATGGTTCAACTTTGTTCAAATCTACCTCACCAATAGCTCGTGCACAAAAGCTACTATCAAGAACCTTTGGGGCTAAATAGTGTGTGATTAGCTCTTCATCTGTTGGATGAAAACGAAAACCAGGAGGCAATTCCATTTCTTCTTCATCATGACCACCAAATCCACACAATGAATCCATACTCTCTAGTTTAATTTTCTCCAAATTGTAATAAAAAAGAACCTTTGGATTTTTTGAGAAGAAATAAGCAACAATTATTATACTAGTAATGTTAACTAGATGATTGAAAGCAAGAGAAGAGGACAATTATATGGAGTGAAATAATATGCAATAAAAGGAAGTTGTGGGGTTAAGGGAAGAAGAGAAGAAAGATTATTGGTATTCAGAGGAAAGTGTAGCAAAGGAGGAACACCAGGTCTCTAAATAGTACTCATTTGTTAACATACAAATATTAACTTAATAATTTCTAAATCCAACTTGAGTTGGGCAGTTTTTGGCTTTTAGTTTTAATAGCAAAAAAATTGTCGCTTTCGTGTTGAAGTTGACCAAAAGCACCTCCTTATCTCCATACTCTGCTTTCATTTTTCAACTCCATTTTTAATGATTAATTAAATTCATATGTATGCCATTAGGTAACTATTGGAAATTCAAACGGGCAGGAAAATAGCTTTGTTAGTTGCCATTTGTTTAACCAATATAATCTACTTGATAATTTTGCAGTATTACTGAACAGTCATTGTATTGCCGTCACCTTCTTCTCATAGGTGAATTCTATATTTATACAAAATGACACAATAATTCGTAGTTTAGCTTCTTGGTGGAATAATTAAAATATTATACAAAATGACTTATGGTAACAGTTAGCCTATAACTTTTACGAAATTGTCAAGAAAGTTCATCAATGTCAACTGCGATATTACTGCTGACAAAGTCGCATAAAAGGTGCAATTAATTATACTAGTGTTTAGGTACAGCGTATAAATCTTGCAAGGCCAATCAATTATCATAAAAGTAAAAAAAAAACATAGTTTGGTCGTTAACCAGGTTTAAAAAAATACCATAATTAGCTTGTGGTGTTATTCATTATTCATATTTAAGACCAAGAAATTAAGGATCTGTTTGGCCAAGCTTCTGGAAAGGTGTTTCTGTTTTTCAGAAGTTGTTCTGCGTAAACCGCTTCGGTAATCGATTAGTGTTTGACCTATAGGTGTCTAACGCGGCCTGGCCCGATCAGAGCCCATTACGGTTTAACTGGTTTCGATCGGCACGGTCTGCTTCATCGATCACGCCAAACCGGTCCGTCGCACGGATTCCATGTTGGCCCATGGTTCGTGTCGAACCGGTCCAACCGGTCCGCTTCTATTTTTTTTTTTAATTCTAGTATTTATTTTCTATAATATAAACTAAATTCAATTTAAATATGTAATATAATAATATAATATATAATTTAGTTGTATATATTAAAATTGAAACTTTAAAGTTAACTTTTGATTTTATAGTTTATAACTTTATACTTTATAGTTTATAACTTTATACTTTATAGTTTATAACTTTATACTTTATAGTTTATAACTTTATATTGTAAATTTGTAATTATACTTTTAATAATTTATTAGATTAGTAGATATATCATATAAGTATATAACATTATAACTTATAAGTAATAATGATTAACAACTAAATAGATAGTAAAATTAAAATTAATGATAAGATGTAAACTTTTGAACTTTCATAACGTTAATAAGAGTACATAATGAAGTAATAATAATTTTATTTACATATTATGCATCCTTTTGCAAGTTCTTCGTAATCTATAGGTTGATTGAATTGGTTATGCTCCATAGCCTCTAACCGAGTATTAATTCGATCCGCCTCGCTCCGCCTTCCAAAATATTGCCTATTTCTTCATCTTGGGATAATCAACGTCTCACATCCTTGATTTCTTCTCTCCGATCGATCCAATCCGCCAGACTAACACTTCTAATGCTTCCACCCAACGAGTGACGTGTGTCTCTATTTGATCTCGTGCTTGGCTAAATGCACTTTGAAGCCACCGTTGAGATCGACACATTAAGAACATCCCGCCATCGCCGCAAGTACCGGAATTGCCTTTGTTATCATGCCACCATTGTAAAGGGTCAAAATTTTCTTCTCATTGGCTTTTGCAAATAAAATTGCATCTCATCGCAAGATCGGCTTGTGGTTGGTTGTGTTGTAAAAGTGCTCCATATGTCTAAAGATTCTTCTTCATCGTCATCATCATCAATCCTGCGGTGTAGACACGTAACCGAACTAGAAGGAATATTAGTAGCGAGTTGGTGTTATCATGTAATGTAGCATAATATTCATATAATGTAGTTAAATTAGTATCAAGTTTACTTATGCAATCAAATGAAGATGGAGTTTCGTTTGACCTATTTCCATATAATTATATAAACTAAATATTAAATTATGACAATCTACTTTTTAATAGAAGGATTTAAGATCGCACTAATACAATAAACATCGGGAATAGGAAAAAATATTTTTAAACTTTTCAAACATAATCAGAATCGCATCTTTATATTTCACATTTGATTTTAACCCATAAAGTAAATATGAAATTTCATTATATGAGCTAAAGCATTACAAATTGTTGGGTAATAAGATCACGAAAATTCAACGATTGCGATGTAAAATTTACGTAAAAATTTTAAAAGTTCACCAATTGATTTCCAATGTTCGTCGGTTAACATATACATCACGTTACAATGCGCATTTGCAACATGTGTTATGGGGTCTTTATACTTATAACATTCTTTTAAAAATAAATAAGTATAATTCCACCGTGTAATAATCTCTTCGCATGAATTTAGGTCTCAAATTAAATTGTTTACATTTTTCTTTAAATTCTATAATTCTATTTTTCCTATTATTACTGAATAACTCCAATGACTCTTTTTGACAAGTTTTATTTCAGGTGAAAATAAATCAAGACCACTTTTAACAATTAAATTATAAATATGACAAGCACAACGAACATGAAATATATCAGGAAGTGGTGGTTGTACTTCCGCTTTTAAAATCTACAGCAGCAGTATTATTAGATGCATTATCGAATGATACACAAAGTATTTTATTATAAAGATTATATTTTAGGGCATAAAACAAATAGTTTCGCATATATTTTCCAGTATGACTTTGATCCTCGTCATACGCAAAAGCAATAATACGTTTTTCCATTCTAAAATTTTCATCAATTCAATGACAAGTAATTGTTAAATAATCATAACCGTTCAATGCATGTCCAATGTCTGAAGTAAAACTAACATGGCATGGAAGGTTAGCAAACAAATATTGCAAGAAAATAACATAATCATTATGAAGTCTAAAAATATCGGCTCTAGTAGTACTACGAGGAACACCTTTAAAAAGGATTATATACTCTTTGAATATATGTAATTAAATATGAAGAAGAAGCGAAAAGAAAAGGCAAACAACCTCCGACAATCATTTTTGCTAATTCATGCGATCTTTTTGGATCGCACTTAGCCAACCCCGTTAATGGATTAAGTTGTTGTTGACCGGGTTCTAAATTAGGGAATGACATTCCATTGTCTTGGATGACCGAATTTTATATGTCTACCTATAGTGCCCGTCCCCGTCACCACCCGCCTTATGTTTATAAGTTCTCCCACAAATATTACATTTAACTCTATCGGTACCACAACTTTATCATAAAGAGCCACACTTTACTCCTTTTTCTTCTTGCTACTGGTTCTGGTAAAGGAGGTCTACGACTACCACTAGCAGTACCAACATTGACAGAAGGAACACTAGTAGGTGTAAGAGGTTCTTGTTCTTCAAGTTCATCAATATCATCTAATTGAACGTTATCACATTCATTATCTTCTATTCCAAAATCTTCTTGCATTTGATCATAATCTATATTTTGATTAGATGATGAAGAACCTATGATTTTTACCCTTGAACTAGATTTACTACGATCCGACGCAATTCCCCTTAGTAAAGACATTATAAAATATTTAAATAATCAACAAATAAATATGACAATTTAATAAAATAATTAGAGAATGAAACGAGTGTACCAAACTTCGGGATTCAGAATTCAATAGAAACTCGAAGCTCGAAGTCTTGCGTCTTGCTACTTTGAATTTGAAAACTAATAATATTAATAACTTGAAAATTGATAATAAAGATAATTAAGAGAGTATGAGAAATTGAGAATAAGAGAATTGAGAGAAATGTTGTGTGATAAAAATGAAGAAAATGTAGAGAATTTATAGATTTTTTAAAGGGTAAAAATGGAATTAAAATAAATAATTAAACAAAACAAAAACAAAAAAATTAAAAAAATGACCAACTGGCCGAAATGAATGCCACCCCGCCACACTTCAAGCCCAACGGACGAAATGACCGTTGGGCAATTTTTATTTTTGTTTTATGTAAGTCGGTCCGGCCCGGTTAACCCAGAATGGAACAGCTTTTCCAATCTGCCCACGGCCCGGTCAGATCTGGTTTTGAAATGACCAATGCGGGTTGGGGTTGACAATCCACCAACCCCCCGGTATGTCCGGCCCGGCCGGCCGGCGTTTAACACGGTCAACTGGGTCCGATCGGTCAACCCAACCAGGTTGATGTATAGTTTGACCTATAATTATAGAGGTCTGAAAAACAGAAATAGTTTTGTGTTTGACCAACATTTATGCAAATTTACTAGAATATTCTTTTAATAGATTTAAAACTATTTAAAATATTATTTTTTATCATATGTTTCTAAAAATTAGTATATCTTTACAATTTAATAATTTTTTTTTAAAATTATTTAATTGCAATATTTAATCAAAAAATAATATTATATTGTACATAAGAAATGTAACGACAATATGATAGTCAATGACTCAAATATGTCCAAACCTACCCCCCGCCCGACCCACACCTACCCCACCACATCCTCAAATTTCTATGTCATATTTTTTTACTTTTATAAAAAATATGAATTTTTTTCTTCCCCTCTTACCCCTCCGCCCTACCTCAACCCCACCCCATTGCCCTACCCCATCCTCAAATTTTTATTTCATATTTTTTGTTACTTTTATAAAAAATGATTGAAAATATGAAAAAAATTCTTACCCCCACCCCCACCCCGTTGCCCTATCCCATTCTCAAATTTCTATTTCATATTTTTTGTTACTTTTATAAAAAAAAAATATTAAAAAATATGAATTTTTTTCTTACCTCCCGCCCTACCCCCTACCTCCACCCCACCTCAATGCCCTACCCATCCTCAAATTTCTATTTCATATTTTTTGTTACTTTTATAAAAAAAAAATTAAAAATATGAATTTTTTTCTTACCCCGCCCTACCCCCACCCCACCCCACTCCATTGCCCTATCCATCCTCAAATTTCTATTTCATATTTTTTGTTACTTTTATAAATAAATAAAAAATATATGCATTTTTTTCTTCCCCCCCCCCCACCCTACCCCTACCTCCACCCCATTGCCCTACCCATCCTCAAATTTCTATTTCATATTTTTTGTTACTTTTATAAAAAATAAATGAATTTTTTTCTTACCCCACCCTACCCCTATTTCCAAATTTCTATTTTATATGGGGATATATTATATGAGATTAAAAGGAATTTTGTGAAAAGAAAATGGTAAATGTATCCAAAAAAAAATTAATGAATGAACAAAAAGGGCTTCTTCAGAGGCACCAAATTGATGTTTTTGCTTCTGTTCTCATCTAAAAATACTTTTTGGCTTTTGGAAAAAGTGTTTCTATTTTTTAAAAGAGGGTGTTTGGCCAAATTCTTAGAAACACTTCGAGAAGCTTGGCCAAATACCACTTAAATTTTCAATCATATCATGATGCACCATGCACGTGGCTTACATCTGTCTCTCACTCTTGTACTCTTTTATTTACTTTATGACCACATACACCTAGGACATGTTTGGTACACTGTATTAAGCTGCACTGTACTGAATAAAAATAATAATACAACGTTTGATGGGTGTTTTAAGCCGCATTGGACTGTACTATTTTTAGAAATTGTACAGTCCAACTGCCATTTTTTAGAGTCATCTAACAGGTGAGTTTCTCATGGACTACAACAACAACAACAACATACCGAGGTGGGTCTCCCCCTGAACTGTACTAAAAAAAAAAAAAAAAAAAAATACAATCCATATATTAATACAGTCCAGTTTAATATAGTTCAGGCTAATAAAATTAGTACAGTCCAATACAACGTACCAAACGAGCCCCCATAGTTCATACTACTCAGGTGTACTCTTACCAGTTTCCATTGATTCTTTTTCTCTTTACACTTAATAATTTTTTTTTTTAAAAAGTAAAGTCTTTGTGGGTGGTGTCGTATTTGAATAAAAGCCTTCAAATATCGATCCACATAAGCTTGTGGTCCTTTGATTTTTCCTCCTTTTTACCTCTCTTGTTGGGAGCAATCTGTCACACTGGAACCAACTGAGCTACACCCATGCGGGTATTTTTTACCTCTCTTGACTCTTCCTTTTTGTGTAAGGTTTGGCGAACAAGAACGTTTTTCCGAATTAGGGCTGCACAAAAAATGGACCGGATAAAAAAAAAATCCTGAATTAAATCGGATCGGATTGAATTTTTCGATCCGATCTTCGATCCTATATTTTTGAAAATTTGATTCTCGCTCCGGTCAGATCCGGGTTTTTTTTCGATTTTTAATGTATATTGGACCGAATCGCATCGAATTTTTCGATCCGGTCTTCGATCCGACCTTTCTGAAATTTCAGTCCTCGATCCGGTCCGATCCGAGAGTTTTGTGCCGCCCTAGTCAGAATGCAATAAAATATACATACTTAAATCATAGTAGTCCTCTGTGTCGTAAAAATCAAATTTGAGGCAGCCAAAAATAATGGAGCAATAAGAGGAGATAGCCGTCATTTGTATTCATTCACATGTAATCACGTTTCATTTGTACAATTGTACAGGTGGAGTATTATATAGTGCAGTATATTCAAGATTCCTTATTATCCATTACTGTTTCTTAATTAGCAGTTCTTAATCCCTAAATTAGTGTCTAATCCTCCACACGTCATCGCCAAAGTGTGCTAAGTCACTGCTAATTAATTAAAATAGTTGAATGACCCGCCGCCGCCGTCGCCCCACTCCCTTCAATGCAACATAGAGATGGTTCACATTATAGAAACCTTAGTCGTACGAACCATTTAGAAAATTGCTTTTATGCATTTATGCTTCATTAGGATTTAGGAGTGAAAAATTTGTTCATGTGGACTTAATTGTCCTTTTCTTCGTCTAGTGAAGTCACCTTCGATTTTTGTAACTTTATGGCGTGTTAAGTATATTTTAACATGAGTTTCAGTCGAGGACAAATCTAGAGGTCCATTACTGATTCACATTACGTGAATCATTAATCTTTATTCAAATTCTGTAAATATATATTAAGAAAGTAATGTTTATAACGGAAGTGGTTCTTCACTTACTTCCCGCATGACTCAAACTTCTAACTCGAAAATGGATGGTGATAATGCTTAATCACTTAAGCCAACCTCTTCCGTATACACTAGAATATATGTTTTTCAATTGTTAATCATTAAGCTATAAGATATTAATTAGAGCTTAGTGACATAAGACACGCTTTACATGGAAAAGTAGTATGATGAAACATTTTTTACAAATTATTTCTAATTCGAAGAAATATTTTTCCAGTAATGTTCGAAGTGGGTAAACATTTCTTCTAAAAATTGAAACTATTGTTGGATATAAATATAAAATTACAAGAAAATGGAAAAGCAATAACAACAACAAGTAAATAATAAATCTGAAAATTAAACAATGAAATGGTCTTGCTGAGTTGATTGAAGTTTCAATCTTTTCTTAAGATAATATTGCCCCGTAATATTCCTTTAACGGTGGTATGTCAACTTATCTCCCAAGATAAAACAACAATCAAACTAATGAGTAAAAGAACAAACTCAAGAGTTCACATATGAAAAAAGATCTTTGAGTGTTTGATTGCAAGAGAGGAAGAACAATTTTCAGAAAATTGTCAAGTTTAGAATGTCAAGTGTATAAGGTGTTTTCCAAATAAGCCCAAGACATCGTTTTATAGTGTTGGAGAAGATGATCTTCCATTAGCCTAATAATGACCTTGAATGACCAAGTAATGACCTTGAATGTGGAGTAATTCATCCAAATAATGGTTGAATTCATGAGCAACATAATGGAGAGTTAATACTCCAAAGTCAACCCAAAGATCACCTTAAATTCGCTTCCAACGTTCGAATCGCCGCAGGCCGCGGCCTGCGAGTTAACTGCCATGACATCGCGACGTCGAGATGGTTTTTCGGCGTCGCGGTCCTTTTTCCTACTCGTTTCGACATTCACACTTTGTACACTTCTTCCTTCATTTACCAACGTGAAACCAACGCCATTTGGCCAATAACCGTCTATTACCTTACGTCTCAAACAATTCGTATACGTACCAATATCTCTTCCATTTAAGAAAATTATGATCTTTGGCACTATATGTGCACGTGTGTGAAAACAACGTTTCCTACGTGCGGGGCCCCAATTGTTCGATTCGTAATTAAATAGGATTTACTTTATTTCACGTTTAATAAATATTTCCAACTATCCCCTCTTGGAAGAGATTTTGGCGCACGACATAGTGTCTTTCTAGCAATTATCCGGCGGATCGACGTTGCATCTGGAGAGGTAGCCGTAGCCTTGAACCTTCCATAGTAGAATACCATCGGACATATTTACTGCGCGGTGAACGTGATGTCTTGAACCGTCAGTGTTTAGTATATGTCAAGACAATGGTATCAACACAACACATTTCCTACCCTATCTTTCTTGTATGTTTTGTCCGTCGTGGGACGTGGACACACTTGAATTCTTAAGTGCGTTCATTTGAGGCGGTCTGTCCTCGCACTTAAATAAGTGGTCTCCTACAAGATATCCTGCAATATCCTGTTGCACGAGCGTTAGGAACCATTAAAAGTTTCCCCAACCTAACCTCAATTATTGAGGATCATTAAAGGTTTGGAAACTTATCATTTACCCCTCTACAGGTAGCACTTTATGTATATAACGGGAATGGCCTTGGATTATGTTTCTTAAGAAGAAATCATTAACCGAAGTGCTTTTGCTTCCACCGAAGCGCTCAACTGAACCTTTACAGTTTAGTTTTCCCATTGAACGATATCCCTGGGATCTCCAGTCCGTAAGGTTGGGTGTCCACTATATTAATTCTTATTGATTAGGTTTTAAGCTAATTCCCCTAGACAGGCAATTCATCTGATTTCTGGGTATTCCATTCGTCAAGGGATCTGTTATGTTTTCCTTAGATTTTATGTAATCAATGGAAATATCACCCGAGGTGATCAGTTGCCTAACGGACTTATGTCTCTGTCGTATATGACGAGACTTGCCGTTGTATATTGAATTTCGTGCTCTTCCTAGAGTCAACAGACTGTCGCAGTGGATCATTACAGAAGACAGGGTTTATCCCAACATGGGACATCCTCTAAGAAACCATGAAGTCATTCAGCTTCTTCTCCCGCTTTGTCCAAAGCGATAAATTCCGACTCCATCGTGGATCGGACAATAAGGGTTTGCCTAGAGGATTTCTAAGACACAGCTCCACCACCAATTGTAAAAATATATCCACTGGTGGACTTGATGTCATCGCTATCAGATATCCAGTTGCATCACTGTACCCTTCTAGTACAACTCTCGAATAGTGCAACCCAAAATTTTGCGTGAACTTCAGGACCCGTAGTACCCTATTCAGTGCTTTCCAGTGATCCTCACTTGGATTACGGATTAATCTAGCCAATTTATTGACTGCATGAGCGATATCAGACCGAGTGCAGTTTGTGACATACATCAAACTCCCAATTACATGTGTGTATCGCTACTGGCGTACGGGTGCACACAGATGCTTGTCAATCTTTTAACTTTTATCCAATGGTGTCGTTACTGGTGAATTGTCGGACATCTCAAATTTCTTCAGCACATCTTCGATGTAGTGAGATTGAGACAAGACCAATCCATTAGATGTATTAGAGATCTTGATTCCTAATATAACATCTGCGAAACCCATATCTTTCATGTCGAAGCATTGTTTTAACATGTTCTTAGTCTCTAGGATTGTCCTATGACTGCAACCTTTGATCAGCAAGTCATCTACATAAAGACATATTATGACAAACGAATCGGTATTTCCTTTCATGTAAACACATTTGTCACATTTATTAATAGTAAAATCTTTTGATAGTAAGGTACTATCAAATTTCTCGTGTCATTGTTTAGGGGGCATGTTTCAGCCCGTACAACGATTTGACAAGCCGACACACTTTTGTCTCTTTTATTGGAACCACATACCCCTCGGGTTGATCCATGTATATTTCTTCTTCCAAATTATCATTTAGGAAAGCTATCTTGACATTCATTTGGTGTATTTCAAGATCCCGCAAGACGGCGATAGTTATGAACATACGTATGGATGTCTTAGATTTATACTTGTCTATAGACCCATTGACATTGTTGGTTCTCAACCTTTGGTTTGTGGTGCTTAGATGCTTTAGAAGCTTCGTCTTTACTTTTAAGTAAGTAAAGGTAGCACAACCTTGTGCCATCATCTAAGAAAATTACAAAGTACTTGTTCCCCCCTCTAGCTTGAGCGGATTTCAAGACACTTATGTTGATATATGTGTAAGTCCTAGAGGAGTGGTTTCCCTTACGACGGATCTAAGGAGAGCTTTTTGGAGATTCTTTGCCTCTATGCACACCTCACACTTATGTTGAGGGTTTATGTCAATAGACAGCAATGATTCCAACTTTACCAATCTTAGTATAAATTGATAGTTAACACGTCTAATCTATAGTGCCATAAATTAGAAGACATAAACAGGTAAAAAGAAGGTTCAATTTTATTGATATTAAAGAAAAACATTGTAGGTGCAGTGTTTTCCCTAAGGAGCCTTCACATGCGAATCTCCTTAAGTATAAGGCATTGCAGGAGTAGCATTAACTTTAAAGAGGCCTTCACAGACGAAGCCCCTACTTACAAAAGTTCCATTTTTCATGATTACAAACTTGTTAGCCTCAAATACTAGCCTAAAACCAGCATTGACCAACATAGGTCCAGAAATTAAATTCCTTCGAATTTTCGGGACATACATCACTTCCTTTAGAGTCAGCTCATTTCCGTACGTCATCTTGAGGACTACCTTTCCTACCCCCAACATATTGGTATAAAAATTATTGCCCATGAACAATTTCTTATCCGTAACTGGTGTATACGTGGATAAGGCATCTATGTTAGAACAAATATGGCGAGTAGCACCTGTATCCAACACAATTATGTTGGATTTTCAACAAGATTGGTCTCTAGCACAACAGCTGAGAATTCTTCAATCATATCGTCTAAGAGCATGTCTTCGACGATGTTTACCTTATCCTTGCCTTTTGCCTTATCATATTTTTGTTTGCGGCAGTCTTTGGCCATGTGAACAACTTTACCACAATAGTTGCAAATTCCCTTAAACTTTTCAGTAGTTTGGGACTGTTCGACCTTCTGGAACTTCCGCTTCTTGCTTGGGTTCCCTTTGACATCTGTCAGATTTGCCTTAGCCTCAGCGGGTAGTCTCCCCTTTGGTATGACCTTCTTATTGTCTTCTTGGATCTGGAGTTTGACAATAAGTTCGTCTAAGGTCATTTCTTCATTTTGAGTTTTAAGTAGTTCATAAACACGATCCACGAAGGAGGCAGTTTTTTGATTAATTTCCCTACCAAGAATTGCTCGTTGGGCTTCAATCCTTTCAAGTCTAGGTGATGAAGAATCATTTGGAATTCCTAGACTTGGGTTGATACACACTTGTTATCCACCATTTGAAATTTCAGAAATTTTCCAATGATGAACTTCTTACTACCCGCATCTTGGGTATTGTATTTCTTTTGTAGTTTTTCCCACAACTGTTTGGCAGTTTCAACGGTACAGTATACCGTGTAGAGTGGATCCGAAAAACTATTCAGAATGTAGTTCCTGCACATTAAATCACTATGTTTCCGTTCATCAAGAATCAACTTCATGTCGTCAACAACATGGATAGCTTGGACCCCTCCCGCCAAATCATTTGGCTGAGGGTCCTTGTCTTCCCCAACTTGTGGAGGGTCTTCGATCAGGAAACATGACATTCCCATAACCGTCAGGAAAAATAACATCTTTTGCTGCCATCTTTTGAAGCGTGCACCCACGAACTACTCAGGACGCTCATGGTGAAAGCCAGTCGGAGTTGAAGCAGTGGTGCTTCGTTGAGCAGGAGCAAAGACGTTTGGAACGCCTTGAGCAGCAGTGTTAGAAGTGCCAAAAACAGCGGTGTTACCTTGAGTAGTAGGATTGACACTAGTAGTGCCAAAAACAGTGGAGTTGAAGGCATTGAAATTGCCTTGAGTGGTGTTCGAATTTCCAGCGTTGATTTGATCTTCAGCAGTCATTGTTGTTGTTGTTGAAAGCAGCGAATATTATCTTAAGCTTGTTGGATATAAATATAAAATTACAAGGAAATGGGAAAGCAATAACAACAACAAGTAAATAATAAATCTGAAAATTAAACAATGAAATGATCTTGCTGAGTCGATTGAAGTTTCAATCTTTCCTTAAGATAATATTGCCCCGTATATTCGTTTAACGGTGGTATGACAACTTATCTTTCAAGATAAAACAGCAATCAAACTAATGAGTAAAGGAACAAACTCAAGAGTTCACTTATAAAGAAATATCTTTGAGTGTTTGATTGCAAAAGATGAAGAACAATTTCAGAAAAGTCAAGTTTAGAATGTCAAGTGTGTAAGGTGTTTCCCAAATGAGCCCAAGGCATCATTTTATAGTGTTGGAGAAGATGACCTTCCATTAGCCTAATAATGGTCTTGAATGACCAAGTAATGGCCTTGAATATGGAGTTACAATTCAGCCAAATAATGGTTGAATTCATGAGCAACATAATGGAGAGTTAATACTCCAAAGTCAGCCCAAAGATCACCTTAAATTCGCTTCCAACGTTCTGAAATTGTCGCAGCGTCGCGACTCTGCAGGTTGGCGCCGCGGCGCCGCGGTTCTGTGGTGGTGGCGCCGCGGCGCCGAGATGGTTTTTCGGCGTCGCGGTCCTTTTTCCGACTCGTTTCGACATTCTCACTTTGTACACTTCTTCCTTCATTTAGCAACGTGAAACCAACGTCATTTGACCAATAACCGTCTATTACCTTACGTCTCAAACAATTCGTATATGTACCAATATCTCTTCCATTTAAGGAAATTATGATCATTGACACTGTATGTGCACATGTGTGAAAACAACGTTTCCTACGTGCGGGACCCCAATTATTCGATTCGTAATTAAATAGGATTTACTTTATTTCACGTTTAATAAATATTTTCAACAACTATTTATAAAAGCATGTTGTTACTTATTTATTGGTTTAAAAACTTTTACATGTTTTTTAGAAGTGGATTCAATATTTGAATTTTATTAGTTCTGAACCTCAATCCTTTTTATTTACTTGGTTCTTAGATATGTTATTTACATACTTAGTAAAAGTTTAATTTTGAACTAAAGCCATCAAAATTATAGAGTTTTCTGTAAAGCTGCCCCATATCTATGTATATATACACACTCTTGATATCATTTTATTATGTCTTATGACCGTCTAATCTAAACACTAATGATTTGAGCACACAGTGTCAACATCTATTATCCTGCCAACTTGGCTCCGAGAAAGACTATGTAGTCATTACCGATGAAGAAGTAACCAAACCTTCCACTTTAGGAGTTATAAACTTATAATTGGTGCCTTCTCTAAATCGTAAAACTAAGCCTAACTTTTTACTGAACTAATACTACACGCATTTGACTGTACACTTTTTGCTGACATGGAAATGTGGGCCATGTTTCATCCTGACAAGTAGCCACTACGGGAAACACTCACGTGGCGTCATTTGGTTCGGAAGAATGTCCAAATTATTGAGGTTGATACTAACAACATTATCGAGGGAAAAGAATAATATGATAAGATTAGGTTCACACGACTAATTGAGTATTTAATTAGACTAGATAAGATTAAGCTACAAAAACTAAGGGTGAATTTTTTCTTTCTCGTATTCTGATCATAACTATTCAACTAATTTACGATTGAATACTAGTAGTTGATTAATTGATTCTCATCCATATATATATATATTTATAAGTTGTGAACTACTACTTTTTAATTGAAATATGTCAAAGAATGACAGACAGAAGGTGGGGGAGGGGGTGGAGGCATACGGATTTGTCATTTGTGATTAATTAATCTCATTTTTGAGGCTAGATTAAGTATAGTCTTGATCGATCGAGTTCTCTTATTAATGTCACATATTTAGAGTATACAATTGCAGTTCTAATAAAATTATGATCGATCTATATTTTACATTAATTACAATTGTAGTCCTAATAGAATTATGATTTCTATTTTACATTAATTATAATTGTAGTCCTAGTAGAATTAAGATCTCTATTTTCCCTTAATTACACTAAATATTAATTACATAATATATTATGAATATATATATATAGAATATATTCACTGTCACACCCTCTCAGTCGGAGCGGGAGGAGGCCGGACGCTGAGTCTGAATCTGAAGTCAAGGAACATTTGTTGAGGAAGTCCTTTTGTGAAGATATCTGCGTACTGATACGAAAAAGAAAAATGCAACACCCTAACGTGACCCGTTGCAACCTTCTCACGAACAAAGTGAACATCCATCTCAATATGATTGATTCGCTGATGCTGAACCGGGTTATGAGATAAGTAGACAACATTTATGTTATCACAGTAAACTAAAAATGCCTTACGTATGGGACAATGAAGCAAAAAAATTAGATTTCAGAGCCAATATCTCGACAACAATGTTCGCAACACCTCGATATTATGTTTCTACACTCGAATGGGAAAGCACGGCATGTCGCTTGGCAGACCACGATATGATGTTATCCCCAAAAAACACACAATTGCCAGACGTAGAGCGACGGGTGTCCGGACAGCCTGCTCAATCTTCATTTGTGTAGGAGAGCAATCTAGTCGGTGTTGGTGATGAGGGATATAAATTAAGTCCATAGTCAAGAGTGACTTTAACGTGTCGAATGATACGCTTAAGCGCTGTAAAGTGAGGCAGCTTAGGGGCGTGCATAAACAAGCACACATGCTGAACTGCATATGCAATATTTGGTCGAGTGAAGGTGAGATACTGAAGAGCAACTGCGAGACTACTATAAAGAGATGGATCATTGACTGGATCCCCATCATCTGCATTGAGTTTGGACTTGGAGTCGACAAGAGTGGGCATGATCTTACAATTTGTCATTTTATCCATATAGACGATCTCCTATGCATACTTACTGTTGACAGTCAATTTTGACCCGTTTTTTGTATATTTCGTGCAATTTTAAGTATTTTAGCACACCGATTTTTAATCGTTATTTTTGCATATTTTATATAATATTCTATGTTTATTTATTCACAAAATGACATTGCATCTTTTTATTTTTATTTAAGCATTATGTTTTTGTTAATATTATGTTTCTATTATAATAATATTTTGCATCTCTTTAAATAATTAATTGACATCCTGCTTTAATTTTAATCAGACATTAAACATGTCTTAAATATTGCATTTTTGCGTCGGCATTTGCATTTTTATAATTTTGCATCTTGTTAAATATTTTTTCTTTTAAATAATTAACCCGCGTTGCATTTTGTCAAACCAGTCCAGTACGGAACCCAATCCGAATCAATTCAATCCAACACTATTTTTATTTCATCCAAACACCCCTTTTATTTCCCCCCCATTTATAAATTTCAAACCCACCTTTTCCCCCTAAAATACCAAACCCTAATCTATTCCCCTATTTATTAATCCTTACCCCCCCTTTATTAAAAGGAGGGGGCAGCCAACGTTCAAAGAGGAGAGCCCACGTTCATTTTTTTTAAAAGAGAGTCCGTCGTTCAGGCAAAAAAAAAGAAAAGGGGCAACAGAGCCCATTTTTTCATTTCAAAAAAAAGAAAATAAAGTCTCGCTTCCTTCGCGCCTCCGCCGCTTTCACGGAGTTCTAAAAAACTCCGGCGAACTCCCACACCCCTTTATTTTCGTAACCTCCACACACACGTAACCTCACTGCAACTTTTAACTTCACCTCACTCTTTCTCTCAATCCTAGCTCACCCCATCGTCCGCCGCCGCTTCCCGCCGCCACTCGGCGAACACCCTCACAGCCGCACAAAGCCACCCTCAACTCCTCAACAACTCGTCCCTGTCACCCTCCAAACTCCAGTCGCCGCCGACCTCGCAACACCTCCACACCACTGCCCGCCGGAGGTGATGACCGGCGGGGTCGCACACGCACTCCCCATACGTCGGCGACCGTTTATCTGAGCCATTTGTCGATTTGGGTTTATTGGACCGATTTTTGTGATTTTGGTTACTTGCCGAGTTTAAAAACTCCGTGACGATCGGTTCTGCTTTTAATCCGTTGCATATCTTGTTTATTTTGGACTGATTATTTCGACTGTTGGACTAGCCGGAGTTTTGAAACTCCGGCGGACTGGGCTCGATTCTATTTAAGCTCCGTTGCATTTTGTGGTTTTGATATCTGTCGGAAGTTATATCTCCGGTGACCTTTGTTCGCTTTTATTTGTTTGGTTGATATTCGCTCATTGTCGATGGGTGATTTTACGATTTTGTTTGGGTATTTGGCTGGAGTTTGCCTTGTTCTGGTTTTTCGGCGACGTTGGTTGGATACTGCTCATGGTTTTTGGCTGTTTCTTGGATCGGTTTTTGACGATTTTACCCCTTCTGTTTTTATTAAACTGATTGGAAAAGATTCTTATTCCGAATGAACAGTTGCTACATTTAAATATTGGTATTTTACTGATTTTTGAACATGATATTACACTAGCCTACGAAGGATTTATCCGTCGATCTGGAGGCCCCCGTGGTAAGCGAGATGGAATATGTGGGCGAGGAGGAAAGTGAAAAAGATTAGACGAGAATGCATAGTATCGTTCACCAGGAGGCGAGTCGACCGCCGCCGTAGCGATATTGGCTTCTCATGTCTTAGTATTCTTGGCATAACACTAGCTGAGCCCACACTATATAAAAATATATCTTTTACAATATATTTTACATATATATCTATATATATACATATATTGTGTTTGTTTGTTAATTTATTTATCATTTACTAACTCTTCTACTAAGTGTCTTTTGCAGGTACCCGGAGGCGCACCCCGAAGTTAAATCATTCGCATAAAATGAAATAAAAGGGAAAAGTCGCTGATTTCTTTTCATTACATTTTTTATGATTGTTTACTTTTATTACTATCTTGTTAAATATATGTTTATTTTAAATATTTGCATGCCTAGTTTAAATATCTTTTTGATTAGTTTAATAATTAGAACACTTTTAGAATTGTAAATTGCATGTTAGCACAATAATTTTTAAAACCTAAGTTTGAACGGACAACCGCAAGTTAGCGGATCCTTTAGGGTGCCTAACCCCTTCCCTTTAGGATAATAAAGAACCCTTACCTAGAATCTCACATAGCTTTCGCAGACCTTTTAAAATGGAGATCATTCGTAGTATTTTATGCTACTCTTAGTGTCCTAATTCACTATAATAATTAGGTGGCGACTCCTTAAAATGCATTTAGGAATCCAACCATGTAGCAGTAGTCCCGTTTCCGACTCCGGTTGAAAATGGGGTGTTACACTTACGCTGACACAAGAATATGATATGTGGATCTGATCACTTATATCTCCAAAAAATAAGTCAACTTACCCAAGTCAGTCATAGCAAATTCAAACTTGAGTAGATCAATGATCTCGTGCTTCAGGCCATCTGAAGAAGTTGTTAGAATAATATCATCCACATATAACAAAAGATAAGATGTGTCAGTACCTCTATAAAAAAAATGAATAATGAATGATCACTATTGATGCACACGAAACCGATCTGTATGATGTATGTAGAAAATCGCTCATACCAAGCCCCGGGGGCTTGTTTCAACCCATATAACAACTTACGAAGATGACAAACATAATGAAGAGCCTCCAGATGCACAAATCATGTCGGTTGATGCATATAGACAATTTTTTTAAATCTCCATGTAAAAAAGCATTATTTACATCAAGCTGGTGAATAGACCAATTCTTCCCCATAGCAATGCTCAAAACCATGTGGATGGTAGCTGACTTAACCACTGAGCTAAAAGTCTCACCACAATCAACACTGTCACGCCCCAAATTTTCCTAAGTCTTTACTTAGGGCGTGATGGCACCTGGACAATTATTTTCCATCAGGAGCACCATTTAATTCTCTTTATTTAGAAATTTAAACTTATATTCAAATACGGAGCTATTAATAAAAATAACAATAAAGAAATTTGTTTATGACTTTATTGAAAATATAACGCGAGCCCATACTCGTGCAAATATTGTTTCTACATAGACATACTGACAAATATTATTCTAAGTTGGAAGGGAGCCCATTCCACACGGGCATTTCCCGAGACACTGGGACTGACATTCTGAACCTGACGAGTACCAAGCCCGAAGCAATGGACTTGGTGTGACAAGAGGCTGCGGGACGATCGCTAGCCTTGGCGTGGAGCCTTTCCTCTATCACGCTTTCCTGAAACATGTTAAATAAAGAGTCAGCCCTACCATCTGGGGCTGAGTGAGATCCTTACCCTGCAATTCAAAGTAACACCACAATATTCCAAGTGCAATCACATTATAACGTAATAAGCATATTGCAAAAACATATCAGGTTACAACATCTTTAAATATGCAACAACTCCTCATAGAAAATTCTCGGTTTAACTAACACTTCATTTTATCTCGTATTATACGTTAAGACATTCCCCTGCATTTCCACATGTTTATTACATTTATATATTTGTGAACGCGTATTCACTTTTCATATTTATATATAGGTGAACATGTATTCATCTTTCATATTTGTTGCGGCGTGCAACCCGATCCATTATATTTACGTATTTGTGAACACGTATTCACTTTACGTTTTGTTGCGGCGTGCAACCCGATCCATTATGTTTACGTATTTGTGAACGTGTATTCACTTTACGTTTTGTTGCGGCGTGCAACCCGATCCATTATATTTACGTATTTGTGAACATATATTCACTTTACGTTTTGTTGCGGCGTGCAACCCGATCTATTATGTTTACGTATTTGTGAACGCGTATTCACTTTACGTTTTGTTGCGGCGTGCAACCCGATCCATTATTTTATGTATTTGTGAACAGATATTCACTTTACGTTTTGTTGCGGCGTGCAACCCGATCCATTATGTTTACGTATTTGTGAACGCGTATTCACTTTACGTTTTGTTGCGGCGTGCAACCCGATCCATTATGTTTACGTATTTGTGAACGCATATTCACTTTACGTTTTGTTGCGGCGTGCAACCCGATCCATTATATATTTATATATTTATGTGAACACGTATTCACTTTTCATATTTTTCAGAAGATCAAATAAATACTATTTTCTTCTCTAACATTCTGTCATTCATACTTGTAACGATTATAACTTTTTAACCATAACTCCAACTAAGGTGTTTCTCAAGCGGAAACTAAGGTAAGACGGGGATCTTTCACTGTACCAAATTTCATTTAAAACTACTTTGAGTAACTAACACAAATTTATCCTCAAAACAGCCACATGAAATTTATTTCGGCAGAATATTTATTAAACAACACTCAATCTTAGAATAGTCATAACTCCTAATCTGTAAACCCGTTCAAGCCCCATAAAATCTCAAAACGACGAGAACAGAGATCTACACGTCTCCATGTGAACCATACTTTCATATTCTGTACCATTTGGTACAGTTTTACACTTTTATTCGCTGCCCTTCCTGGATCTCGATAGATCCGAGGCAGAAACTTTAAACAGCGATAACTCTCAATCCGTAAGTCGGATAGACCCCCGTAAGGTCTCAAAATGTCCACAACAAAGAGATCTAGAACTTTCATTTAGCAACAATTTTCATATTCCCTACAGATTAGTACAGTTTTACGTTTCAACGTCCTGCCCTTCTGGATTCCGACGAATCCGAGGCAGCAACTTCAAACTACAATAACTCTCAACTCGTAAGTCCGTTTTAATAAATCTTTATATATATATGTCCGTAACAGAGAGATTTACAACCATGTAAATTTTCATATAATTCTAATAAGTAAAACTCAATAAAAACAGTCCGTAATTATGTCTTTCCGAATTTCGATCAAATCTAAGGCAGGAACTTTGAACTATGATAACTTTCAAACCGTATGTCCATTTTACCTCATTTTTGGTTCTATATGATCATATTAGAGAGGTGTACAATTCTTCCGAATTTCATCAAATTCTAACAGTTATAACTCAGTGAGAACAGTTTGTAAAGTTCATGACGCAACTAGTTATCTAAACCATCAAAAGTTCAATATTTCTTTTCAACATTCAATTCTTATTCTAACATGTATTGAACTTAAAATAAAGGATATTACCAAGAATTTCTGAGTGAGAAAACTCACCTTGTAAGTGTGAAAAAAGATTATCGGTTGCTATAAGTGGTCCTTGCTCGTAGTGTTCCCTAATTTTCTTATTCTCCTTCCTCCTCGATATTTTCTTGATTTTTTCCTTCTTGTTCACTTGAATATTTTCTGATTTTCTAATCTTTGTGGTATCCACTTTGTTTGTGTATAAGTATAATGTATAAGTGGAGATGATTGTATAAACTTATGGAGATAGAAGGCCAGGGTGGAGGAATTGAAAAGGGGAAAGGAAGGGTAAGGTAATGCACGTCCACTTTGTGCATGTTTTTTTTTTTTTGTTTTGTTTTTCTTTTGTTTTGTTTTCTTTTGTTTTCTTATTTCATTTTTTATTTATCTATTTATCCAACTTTAACACTAATTCTATTCCATGCAATTTATTCTTTATTTTCTTATATATATATATACATATATATATATATATATATATATATATATATTTCTTTTTTTATTGACCCAACCACAACTATATATATTTTTTTTCCGGATTTCACAAACACCTTCTTGCTGCCCTGTGTCATTTGCCACAAGTCTGGCCTTGTAACGTTCAAGGGCACCATTATCTTTGAACTTATGACGAAATAACCACATACAACGGATTACATTCTGTCACGACCTAACCCGATGGGACGTGACTGGTGTCCTAATTGGACACCCGTATACGAACCTGCTATATATAATCAGACTGATACCAAGGACAATGTAGAAATCTGTAAAAGTATGTAGCATACTCATAACGCTACATATCAGAATGAACTTGTCTCCCGAGGAGTCACATCTAATCAAACATAACAAAATAGGCAAGCCGACAAGACTGCCACTATACATGGGAATATCCAAAACGAACCACAACTGTATAGCTGACCAAAACACGTCTACAACCCACACATGTTCAACCCATACATGTCCAACAGACCTATAAGAGTATAACAATGCAATATGACGGGACAGAGCCCCGCCGTACCCCTGAATATGCATAAATCTATGACAAATGATCTGTACCAAAATGAGTAGGCTCCGGAACAATGGAGCTTTCTAAATAGCTGAGCAGAAATTCTAAGCTGGAGGATCACCAAACCGAGTGTCTGTACCTGCGGGCATGAAACGCAGCCCCCGAAGAAAGAGGGTCAGTACAAAAAATGTACCGACTATATAAAACATGAAATACGAAAAAAAATCATAAATGGCCAAAAGATGACATGAGACAAGTATAATAATCAAAGATACCAATGCACATGTGCCTTATGAAATGAGAGTCATACCTGTCCATATAATATATCGTATTCGGCCCATTCTGGGACTCGGTGAATGAAGTCATATACATACATATATCGTACTAGTGAGGGTCTCGGTGAAATAGTCACATATATACATACCATACCCGGCCCTCTAATGAAGGGTCTCGGTGAAATAATCATATATACCGTATTTGACCCTCTAATGAAGGGTCTCGGTGAAATAATCATATATACCGTACCCGGCCCTCTAGTGAGGGACTCGGTGAACAATACAATGAAGCTGTGCACGAATATACCCGACATGGAATTCAGTGAAATGATATAATCACATTATGCACGAATAGAATATCAGGATCAACCATATACAAATTAAATCATCATCTGAGACTCAATGGAATAATTAGAATGAACTATCATTCGAGAATCAAAGGCAACTATCATATCAAGTATCACTAGGAATTAGGATTCATTGGAGTTATATACATCCGTCGTACGCTCATTATATGTGACTCATGCCAAAAAGAAAGAAGGGATAGCTTCACATACCGTTTGTCGTCTATACCAACTCAATAATTTAATTCGTCTCGATTAACACTTCAACCTATAACAATAGTAACATGCCCGTCAACTATGTGATTACTAGTATACGTTATATATCTAATGATAGCTCGTTTTATGTAAAACTTTGGGCAGCACTTTCCCTACTTATACACATATCTGAAACTCATACGCAAGGTCAACAACATCAACAACTGGACATGTCCCAAGGATATAGTAAAATCAGTCACGTAAACCCCATATACACCATCGTTATACATTCTTTCTTTTTACGTCCATGTAACACAACAACCACAACAACCAAGGTGATTAGTACGCCTAATTTTCATGTTAATCCAGCTCCTTTAAACATATTAAAATAGACACTAAAACAGTCCATACTCCAACAACAACGAGAGTGTAATGGGTGGTGTATCGAGCGGCAAGCTCGTCTTATAATTTGCAACATAACACTTTTCTACACCTTAATTCCTTTAAGACATATATTAGCAATTACCACCATGTACATGCATATTTGTAACTAAATTTCCAGCATTTCAACTCAACAAGAACAGCCCCTAAATACAATTCAAAAATGCCTAACGATTTCATGGATGTCACGGCCCACAAGACATAATATCATAACTCTTCTCATAATTCTTTAAAACCAATTCATATTCCAACAATTTCATATAAACAACTACAACTTTAAATATCAAGATTTCTTCATTTTTAACATGCAATCAATGACAACGATAATAATAACAATAACAACAACAACTGAACCCAATGTACTTAAAACAACCCCAAATCGGTTCAACTGCAACACCAATACAATCACATGCATTTTCTTACTTTCAATTTCTCTTAACACGAGTTCATCTCTTAGTTACAATATCATTTAACTCCAATTACTCTATAAAAAGAAGAAATCTTACCTTAACTTAGCTAAAAGAGTCACTGCTTGCATCGACACCCACTGCTCCAATTTGCACTATTTCTTCAACTTACATTGGCATGCATGCATCTTTTACAAGTTTAAAATTCATGTACTCCACATTTTTCTTCTCCAAAATCGTTCATCTCCAAGGCTAAAGTTTCTGGGTGATTCGACCAGCATTACCGAAACAGTTACTGGTTAGGAGTTTACCATGGCTTAGAACTTAGTAGAAGGGCATAATCTTGGAAGGGGAAGTTGATTTAGTCTTCACTTAGCTATGAAAGATGGGGGGAAATCTGTTGGAGCGAGATATGGGATGTGAAGGTGTGATTGAGGTGAGAAATGAGAGGGGCATGGGTATATGTGCTGATGAGCCTATGCATGTTGGTGCTTTTCTCGCCATTCTCCACGTGTTGGAGGGCACAAGCCTCCGCAATTTGTCCACTAGTTCCTACTTATCATCCTCTCCACTAAAATTAATCTCACAATTAATTAATCTTAGTCCCCTCTTCATTTAAATCCTGAAAGTTCATAATGTCGCGCCCGTTTTTTACCTCGGGGTCTGAACGATATCCGCAACGTTGCTCTTTGGCGCGGTTCCCTGGATGGAGCAAAATACTTGTATTTAGGAGTCACCACCTAATTAATTAAGTGAAATTAGGACACTTGAACTATTGCAATAAAATACTGCAATTGATCTTCATTTAATGATCTGCAAAATTAATGAGATTCTGGATCAGAATTCTTTATTATTCTAAAGAAAAGGGGTTAGACATCCTTTAAGATCCGGTAACTTGCGGTTATCCGATCAAATCAAGGTTAATTATATATTGTCTTTTTAATATACCTATTCTAAGCATTTTTTTAATAATTTACAATTAAAATAAAATGCAATACAGAATAATAAAACTAAAATTAAATACAACAACATAAAATAAGACTCCCAAACATCTTTTTAGTCATTTTTAGGCATTCTGCACAAAATGCATCTCCGAGTACCTGTATAAATACTTAGTAAAAGTGTTAGTAATAGAATGAATAATTCTAAAGCAATGACAAGAATTAATAAGTAAAGCAAAAAATAAACCCGTCTTTTGTACAGGGGAGGCCTTAGAAATCAGACGGAGATTCCTTCATCGGCCATTGTTATGAACAATACAATAAAATAAATAAAACTTTCAGATCCGCACCCAAAACAATAATAGTTTTGATTACGGAGGGCTCAGATATGAAAAATGAAGTGGACGTCCTAAACAAGTATTGGTTGCGAACTAGTGACTTATTAGTCAATCTAATCGCCCCGCCAACGTCTGTTGGCATCCACTGTAAGTAAAAGAAATCATCAACGTCCGAAGATCTTATTTATTTTTCGTCTTTACAACTGTGAAGGCCTAAAAAATTGACGGATAACTTTTTCATCGGCCATTGCAGTATCCGTTCAGATCAGTAAATAATAAAAGTGTAGCCTTCATTTAGAAATAAAAAGGATATGTTCCAGTCAACTTAATAAAAAAGAAGGGCCAAAATCGCCTGAATCAGCCCAAAAACAAAACAGATCAGTGGAACCATAGCAACATCACAACGACTATGGTCCGCTGTAAAATACCACCGGAGCGACCAAAAGTGTAAATCAGTCCATAAAAGCAAACAACAGACCCCCAGCAGTAGCCAAAACCGTCCAACAATAATATTATTAGTCCAGAATATCAAAATAGGCAACAACGACATTTTTGAACCGGATACAGGTTTTACCCGACCGGGATTGAAATCCCCACTCCAGAATAGTAAGCCAAACAAGGTCGCCGTAGTTCGGAACACCGACGACACACCAAAAATCAAAGAAATCGGTCCATTTACAGTACGCAACAGATCCCAAGACAAAACACAATATAGGTCGCCGGAGTTTTTAAAACTCCGGCTAGACATAAAAACAGAGAAGTCAGTCCAACAAACAATAAAATATGTAACTGCAAGAGAAGTGAAAAGACAATATGGGTAGATGCAGACATTAGTCGGCAGGAATGGTGGTTTAGGTATTGCTGGTGGGGTTCGTCGATGGGTTGTGGGCGACGGTGGGGTTCAGCGAGTGTGAGATGTCGACAGTTAGGGTTCCCCGGTGAGATGCAGAGGGTGGAGAAAAGGTGAATAAGGAACTCCCGCCGGTCATCACCTCCGGTGGGACAGTGGTATGGTGGGTGTAGTTGAGTGGGTGTGTTTCGTGGGTCAGTGGTGCTGGTGGCGTGATGGAGCAGCGTTGGTAAAGCTGGTGAAATTGTATGTGTATTGTCTTGAGAATAGAGAAGAAGATGGTAAAAGGAAAGGGCAAAGGTGATGATGGGTTCATCTTTATTTTTATCAAGGAGGGGTGAGTATTATAGGGGTCTGCGGCTGATAGCTTTGGGAAAAGGAAAACGTGTTGAAGAAAAAAAAAGTATGGGCTGTTGCAGATTTTTAAGTGGAGAAGTGTGTTGGAGTGGTAAAAGAGGTATAGGAGTGGAGTAAGAAAAGTATGGGTAAAAGATATTATAATATGACATGATGGAAATAAGGATGGGACATGGTATGGGGTATCAAAAAATGATTTTGGACTGATCCGAATTGGCCTCGGTTTGGACTGGTTAAAAATATAAAAGATTTTATTATTTAAAAGAAAATTATTTAAAGAGATGTAAAATTACAAAAATAAAAAAATGCCGATGTAATAATTAAGAACGTAATTAAGATTTGGGTAACAAGATGTTACACATCATAGTTTTAAGGCGATAATTAAGAACGTGATTAAGATAATAAGATCAGAATATTGAAAATAAAGTATACTTACATATGTTAATACGGAAATTAATAAACAAGGATGTGATTCCGGAATAATTTCGGAATACTACGAGTGTGACGTTGCGGGAACTTATTATGATAGTTGTATATTCTCATAATGGACTAGTGTCGTATTATTGAGTTATGATAATGAGAATACGAGGTCTAATGAATTTTTCAAGGTTTAGAAGAAGTGGGAACTAAGTTTAACTTTTAATAAAACATGAGACAGCGTGCAAGACTTTATTTTTATTTTCAGCACTTGTGCAAAATAAGGAAAATCAGCCCACTTAAAACCTTGTAATCTTTCATTCTTAATCCTTAATTCAAACACTCATCTCTTCTTTCTCCTTCCCCCAGCCGAAACCAACACCCTCCTCCATAGCCAACAAATTGAATTTTGTTCCTTCTTCCTAGCGTAAGTTCTTCCACTAATTATAAGCCAAATCTAGCACCCAAAACAGTGGCAAAAATGTCACTGCTGGCCGAAACATTTAGCCCAAAAAATCCAATTTTATGATGAAGTTTTTGGAAGAAAAACATGTAAGAATGATGGATTAAACTTATAGAACACATGCATGTCACTTTGAGTTGAAGAAAGGATGAAAATTGGTGCAAAAGGAATTGGGGCAGTGGACCAAAATTAGAGACTGTTTTGACTTAAATTTAAGGTAAAAATTCTTCTTCTTATGATATAATTGGAGTTGCATATTGTTGTAGTTTAAGGAATGAACTTGTGTTAGGAGAAACTTGGAATTTAAGACAATGCATGTGATTGTTGGGTGTTGTAGCCGAAATTAGAGTTGTTTTGTGTACATCAGATTTGTGTGTTGTTGTTATCCTTGTCACTAATTGCATGTTGGAATTGAAGGAAATCTCGACATTTTAAGTTATAATTGGTTATATGAAAGTGTTGAAAAGTGGATTGAATTCTAAGAAGTTAAGAAAAGAGTTATGGAATTATGTTGTTATGACCGAAACTTGCATGAAATTGTTGGACATTGTTGTGATGTATTAGGGGCTATTTCGTTAAGGTATAATGCTGGAAATATATGTTATGAACATGTATATACGTTGTGGTAATTACTAATACATGTCCTAGAGAAATTAGGGTATAGAAATGTGTAGAAAAGCTTCACATTTCACTCTCGTCGTTGCTAGACGTATGGACTGTTTTAACATGATTAAAGGGTTTGGATGAACATGATAAATAAATGTATTAGTCACCTTTGTTGTTGTTTTGGTTATACCTTCAAGTTGCATCTTGTTATTTGGTATTGTTGGCTGAGTTTGTAAATTGTGGATGTGCACAGAAATAGGGGAAGTGCAGGGTGGATGAAATGGAGACTCGCATCCGGAGTGCTGTGTGACAAAAAGTTGCCACTAAAACTTAAAGGCAAGTTTTACAAATGGGTGGTTAGACTGACCATGTTGTATGAGATGTGTTAGGGTTTGCCCCGAATTTCTTACCTTATTTGAATTTTACCATAATTATGTTTTACTTTAAAAAGGTTTTCTTGCTAGAAAAGGTTTTTTATGTGGAAAATGATTCTACCATAATTATCTTTTTTTTGGAGGAAACGTTTTGAACTTCTATAAATGGAAGATCATTTCTTCTCATAAACAACACATTAGCATCCATAATATAGTCGTTAAAGAGTATTGTTTAGAGGGAGATTATTCTCTCAATAGGTTTTATTTTTTTCATATTATTTTTATAATATGTAGTTCAATTGACCAAACCCATATCATATCATAAGTCTTTTTTATAGTTTTTCTTTGTCATCTGATTTATCGTCGTTCAAAATTTGCAATTGTTAGCTTCCACCTGACGTCCTGATATTTTTAATCCCAATAATTGATATCAGAGTCAATAGTTCAACGATTAAATGGGTTGAAGACACAGACTTAAGATTAGGGTTGTTAGCGGTCCGGAAACTCCCGGTAATTACCCGAGAATCGGACCGAAAAGTTAATGATCCGGATACGAGTATCAAAAAATTACCCAGACCGATAAGGAGTCGGACCAGTAACCCGGTAACACCCCCCTCCCCCAGCAAGTCCTAATTATATTTAATTGCAATATTCCCTATTGTTTGACTATTTTACATATTTAAATATATGTGATGTAGACTTTATGTTTTAATTTGAAGCATTGACATATAAAATATAGATTGGGAGAGAAGAAAATAAAGTAGTTGTAAATTAGTGAAATTTAAATGGTCATAACTCTGCGCTCGGACGTCCGTTTCACCTAAAAAAAATTGATTTCACGTATTTTTTCGAGACGGAGCCGGACCGATAAGATTTAGGCTGTTTGATTCAGCCGATTTTTCCAAAAAAACGTCCATCTTGTCAATCAATTTCACTTTTTCTCCAAATCGTTACGTTTTTTTCCTTTTCAAAGCTAAATATCTCGCGATATACAATAGGTTTCAACGTTCAAATTTTGTGATAATGTGTCCGAGAATGTCATTTTCAATATTGGATTTTTTTAAAAAAAAAAAAAATCGGGCCCCGAATCCGACCCGGAAAAATCTTTCCGGTCCGGACCGATAAGGTTTCGGCCGGTCCCGGATCTCGTCCCAGGATCGAAACCATATCGATTCGGGACCGATAACCTTAACGGTCCGGTCCGATTCGGATCTGTCGATACCCGGACTGGACCGATAACAGCCCTACTTAAGACGATCGGTCAAATCAAATTGCAATTAATATCATGATAATGAAGATTTTATCCAGCGTACTACATGTGGAGATAAATTTTTAATCATATTTTCAACATCCCTGCTGCTGCATCTGTAAAAATAAAGTAAAATATTTTTTAACCAATTTCTAACCATAATATTTATAACCTTATTTGTAACCATGGCAAGTAGCAGTGATGAAGATCATGTGAATAAAAAGAATTGAGATTATTTTGCCAGAAATTAATGTCAAGGGGAGATTTGTTAGTATTTGCCCAAAATTTTCTATCTTATTTGAATTTTATCATAGTTGTGTTTTATTTCAAAAAGGTTTTCTTGGTAGAAAATGTTTTCTATGTGGAAAAATATTCTACCATATTTATCATTTTCTTGGAGATTTTTTTTGGACATCTATAAATAGGAGATTCTTTCTTCTCATAAACAACACAGTATCACCCACAATATAGTCGTTAAAGAGTATTGTTTGGAGGAAGATTATTCTCTCAATAAGTTTTATGTTTTTTCATATTATTTTTATCATATGTAGGTCAATTGACCAAACCCACATCATATCATAAGTCTTTTTTATTATTTTTCTTTGTCATATAATTTATCGTCGTTCAAAATTTACAATTGTTAGTTTTCACATGACACCCTGATATTTTCGATCCCAACAAGTAATCTTGATTCTCCATGCTATATGAGACAGTGTTGACCAGTTAAGACCTTCTATGTTCGAAAGATGAAAGTTACGAAAATGAGAATGTTGTGATGGATGCGTGGACACACTAGGAGAGATATGATTAGGAATGAGGATATCCGGGACAAGGTGGGAGTGGCCTCGGTGGAGGACAAGATGCGGGAAGCAAGACTGAGATGGTTTGATCATGTGAAGAGGAGAGATACAAATGCTCAAGTGAGGAGGTGTAAGAGTCTGACTATAGATGGGTTCAGGAAAGGTAGATGAAGACTGAAGAAGTATTGGGGAGAGATAATTAGACATGACATGACATATATTCAGCTTACCGAAGACATGATCTTAGATAGGAGGTTATGGACGACTCAGATTAGGGTAGAAGGTTAGTAAGAGTCTCGTGTATCCGTTTATACTAGTAGTCGCAGTATTAAACTATAGTTTCTTGTCCTTTGACCTCTGTTGTTATTTATTTTTATTGTACTTTGATTATCTTGTTTCTCTGTAGTAGCTACCGCTCCTTTCTTTTCTAGAATACTTATTCATTGTCGTTTTTTTTTCTTTCATATTGCTTATCCTTCTCTGACCTTTTTTGTGTTTTATATTGAGCCGAATGTCTTTCAGAAACAACCTCCCTATCTTAAGGGTAAGGTCTGCGTACCCCACATTGTGAGATTTCACCGAGTCTGTTGTTGTTGCTGCCGGTTAGATCCAAACTATGACTATCGACTAGTCATATACTCATATGGACGATAAAGTTTAAAAACTAAAATATAGGAATTTTCTAGGTAGCCTAATTTGATTAAACAAATAAAAAAGTTAAACGAATTGATAGTTAGTGATGTTGAAAGTCAATGAGGTGATTTCCCAAATATTACAAAGATAATATTGTTCATATGTTCGTCATATCTTAGCAAAGCAACATTTTTTCATTTCTTCTGATGATATTATAATCACAAATTTAATTTGGCAAGACTTTTCCACCAGTAAAATTGAAAGAGGAAAGGCTACAGAATTATTTTCAGAACTAGAACTAGAGACGTGGCTGATAGACTAAACTACTCTCCGATATACATTGATATATTCTTGTAAAGGATATGGTAGATTGTGGTTGGTTAATCTTAATCCTAATACCAACCAAAATGGAAAGCTATTCCTAATCTATTTTTTTGTTGTGAAGGAACGCACGCTACTTCTTTCAGTCGCCAGCAGAAACTCCGATCGACGATGGCGCAAACCACGTCACCATGTAAACCACACTTGGCAGTGTGTGCGACTCAACCAGAAGGTTTATGTAGGAATCGAACTCGTGGCCTTGCGGTCATATTCTCTTCTTCTGGACATTTTCTGCAGTGCTATTCCTAATCTATTAGTACCAAGTTCTATTTCTTTTTATTTCATTGTTTTCTAAAGTACTATTTTTTTTAATATATAGATTGTCGAACATTAGTTGCGTAAAATGGGTCAATCTCTCCTATCGACTCACGTACGGGAAGATGCAATATTAAAAAGAAATTGACAAAAGAACGAATCGAAATTATTATTATTATTATATATATATATATATATATATATATATATATATATATAAGAAAAAATATGAATTACGAGGCCCTATCAACGAAAGGATAAATAAAAAATAGTTAAGTTGATGAATATTAATTTATTTTATAATTAATGATAAACCAGAGGGGTTAATAATGATGTTGAACGATTTCATCTATATATTACTATTTGAGGTGGGTTTGCAAGCAAAATTATGCCAGATTATAGTGTTGGAATTAAAAATCCCTGAATTATTTATTATTTATGATTTGCTTGGTTCATTACATTATAATTGTGATTTATGAGTTATAATCGAACACATGGTAAACTTTGGGAGACATGAAATTTACATGTTTTATATAGTCTTTAGCTTGTTATCCCATCCCACATTAGTTGTGATACAATATTATAAATTTCACTATAAAATATATCGGTGTCACTTATAGTAAAATCAAAATACAACTAAACGAAAAGATGAAAATAATGCCGAATTTTATACAGGGATTATTTTTCATAATTCCGGTATACAATAAACACCAAAATTAGCTTTATAAAGAGTGTTCATAGAAATTCACAACGATCTAAATTAAAATAACACAACTCATTCTTTTCAAGTTTTTGGATTATATTCTCAAATTGGTTTAATACAATTTGGTGTTTCCTTATCAGTTATCGAAATGACACTTCCACTTCATGTATGCCGCGAACAGACTTATTTCTTTTGTGTTGAAAGAACAAACAAAAATTGAAGTTAGTTAAGAAGTTAGTTTGTTAGAGAAGTTAGGTTGTTAGTCAAGAAGTTAGTTATAGTAGTTAATGTCTAACTAATTTAAAGAGAAAGTACAATCCATGTAAGTGTATATATACATATTGATAGTCATTGTAAAATAAAGTTTTAATGAAGAATAACAACAAAATCTTCTCTCTACAAACTTACAATCTTCCCTTCTTCTCCCATCTTATTCTGCATTGATACATCTTCAATTCATTCATGGTTGAGATGAGAATTTCATTATGGTATCAGAACACTGATCCAATGCTCGATGATTGTCTTTCTTCCGCAACATTATTGAAGACAATCGACTGATTTTGGTTCAGTTTCTCATTTCTGTACTTCTGTTCTTGATCTTATCATATTTTGTTCCTTCTGTTTTCTTCTGCTCTTAAATTTTCTGTTCAATTTCTTGATTCTTATTTTGATTCTGGAAATCGAAATCACCCTCTGAAAAGTTCTAATTTCTGTATCTAGCTCTGAATTATGTTTCTACACAGAATACATCACACATAAAATTCTGGTTCTGCTGGCGATTTAAACACAATTCAGAACTCATAACTGAATAATATCTTGTGTCTACAACTTTAGAATCATGTTTTGAAAATTCTTGGAAACTATCTGTCTTACAATGGACAATAATCCATAAGAAACTGAGAACAATCAAAACAACATGAATGCAACTGTGAGAATAAACTCAGGAATCACTACAACAGTAGATCACAATCACCCACTGTTTCTTCAATCTTCAGATGTGAGTGGTGTTTCTCTCATATCATTTCAATTACATGGTTCTGAAAACTATGCATTATAGAGTAAGTCTATGAGAATTACATTACTTAATAGAAATAACCTTGGCTTTGTTAGTGGAAAATGTAAGAAAGAAATTTTTGAAGAAGACTGGTGGGATCAGTGAGATAGAGTAAATGCAGTGTTCCAGGGTTGATTGATGAATTCAATTTCTAATGGTTTACTTAGTGATGTACTGTATGCTGACACAACTTATGAAGTATGAAGATTTAAGAGAAAGGTTTGATAAGGTATATGGATCAAGAACTTATGATCTTCATATAGAAATAGCTACTTTAACTCAAGGAAGTTCAAGTGTGGCTGAATATTTCTCCAAACTCAAGACATTGTGGGTAGAATTCCAATATTTAGTTCCACCACCTAGTTGTGGATGCCCTAAGTCTAAGGAATTTATAGAGTACCTTCAAAGACAAAAACTGTACCAATTATTGATGGGCTTAAATGAGAACTATATGCAAGCAGGAAGCTAAACCTTGTTAATGTCTCCACTGCCTACTGTTAATAAGGCATATTCTATGATTACTAGTGATGAAAATCATAAGTCAATCACTGCTAAATCTACTGGACTGTTAGGTGTTGGTCTTAGTGAATTTATGACCCGCAAAAAAATTATTTATCTTAAGTGAAAAAATTAAAGACCAGCACAAATAGGGTTAAAAGTTCAAATGACCCAGTAAAAGGTCATTGTAGTGATATTCGAACCCAAAATAAACACAAAGCCCGGGAGAGACAGCAGTTTAGGCCCAATATTAGTTGATGAATCCGTCGGAGCAGAAGAGTGAGAGGTAAATGAATAAATGATCAAAAAGACTATAACAAGGAGGAGTTCAAATCTTTACTGACAATCATCAGTATGGAGCAAATGCAAAGATCTCCAATCCCTAAAGCAAATTCACGCTTTGATGGTCATCAATGGTTTCAACTCCAACCGCATTGCTCTCAGGGAACTCATTTACGCTTCTGCTGTAGCCTTTTCAGCCTCAATTCACTATGCACACAACCTGTTCGCTCAAATTACTCAACCAGACCTTTTCATGTGGAACACCATGCTTAGAGGCTCAGCTCAGAGTCTCAGACCATCTCTTGCTGTTTATACCCAGATGGAAAAACGTTGTATACGTCCCGATAGTTATACTTTTCCGTTTGTACTCAAGGCATGTACTAAGCTTTCTTGGCTTGTTTCTGGCCTTACTGTACATGGGAAAATTGTGAAGCATGGGTTTGAATCTAATAAATTTGCTAGGAATACCCTTATATATTTTCATGCTAATGTTGGAGATATAAGAATTGCAGGCCAACTTTTTGATGGTTCTGCTAAGTGGGATGTTGTTTCTTGGTCTGCTATGACTGTTGCATATGCGAGGCGAGGGGACTTGGATGTCGCAAGGAAGCTGTTCGATGATATGCCGGTTAAAGATTTGGTTTCTTGGAATGTTATGATCACAGGGTTTGTGAAGCAAGGGAAGATGGAGAATGCACGGGAGCTGTTTGATATTTTGCCAGAGAGAGATATTGTGACTTGGAACGCGATGATTTCCGGATATGTGCTTTGTGGAGAAAATGAGAAGCCGTTGAAAATGTATGAAGAGATGAGAGGTGCAGGGGAATACCCTGATGAAGTCACCATGTTGCACCTTTTATCCGCTTGCACGGATTCAGTGTTCTTGGATGTTGGCGAGCGGATACATCGATCTATTATCGAGATGGGTGCAGGCGAGTTAAAATGGTTTCTTGGTAATGCACTTGTAGATATGTATGCTAGGTGTGGCAGCATTAAGAAGGCGCTTGAAGTGTTTCGAGGCATGAGAGTGAAGGATGTGTCGTCTTGGAATATAATTATCTTAGGATTAGCATTCCATGGTCATTCGGAAGAATGTATTTCTCTTTTTGAAGATATGAGGAGAATGAAGTATATCCTTAACGAAATTACATTTGTTGGTGTGTTAGTTGCTTGTAGTCATGCTGGAAAAGTTGATGAGGGACGAGGATATTTCAGCATGATGAGAGCTGGGTACAATATTGAGCCAAACATAAGGCACTATGGATGGTGGATATGTTAGCATGTGCAGGACTATTGAATGAAGCGTTTGAGTAAATAAACGTGATGGAGATTGAACCTAATGCTATTATATGGAGAACATTGCTAGGAGCTTGTAAAGTTCATTCCAATGTTGAGCTGGGAAGGTATGCTAATGAGCAGTTGCTGAAATTGATAAAGGAAGACAGTGGCGACTATGTCTTGCTTTCTAATATCTATGCTTCTATGGATGAATGGGATGGTGTTGAAAGGGTGAGGAAGTTGATGGGTGACAATGGGGTACGGAAAGAACCTGGTTGTACTTTAATTGAGGCTGATGATTAGCCTCTATATTTGAGTTGATTCCAAAGCATAAGCACTCTTGAGAATAAAGTTGGCAGGCCGAAGCTGAGAAGGGCTCCATGCCTGAGGCCCTGAGCAGAGACTAAGCTTAACGCCTTTTTCTTAAACTTTGACGCGTGAAGGTCCATCCTCTGTGGGAAGGATACAAATACTCTATATTTTTTATCCAAATTGCAGTTCTGCTGTTTCTATCAGTACTCCATTGAGGTCATTGCATGTCTCACTTAGGCCTTTTATTGCAGCTTTGGTGCATACACCATTATTTATATTTCCTTCTATTTTTTGGGATGCATAGGGCTGTGTCAGGTAGGTTAGGACTTGCAACTGCGAAACAAATATATTGCTTGATATGGTCCTAAGCTTTATAGAGAAAATTGTACTTGTTTGTTTTCAGCAGGAAGAATCTATGATTTCTCGTTCTAAAAGATTCGTAATCCATGAATTTTATGTTGGTATAAAATCGGACTAGAATTAAAGAAACGGGGTTTAAAAAAGTAACGATGAGTCTAGAGATGACTCTCTGTCTTTAAAATAAAATTGTCTCGTATAGATGTTTTTATGGTATCAGGCAATAGTCTCCTAAGATAAAACAACAACTAATCAATAATACAAAACAAATATTGTTGATTCTAACGAAGAAGATGAATAATAACATATTGTTTTTGATTGTTTGAGTTTACTGATCAACATAGAGAATTTATGCTTCTGTTGTGTTTTTCTTTGGGTTGTGTGTTGTGTCTATTGTTTTTTCCTATTGAACAAAGATGTTCAATTTATAGGAGCAGAAAGGAAGACAGTTGGAATGTTCCGAAACTTTCAGAGACCAGAATGTAAATAGTTAACATTTTAGGGACCAAAAAAAAAGTTTCAATTAAAAGCAACCAAACAACCCGAGCGAGCGTTTGGGGCTTAGCTCTGAACCCAAGCTCACCTAGGTCCTCCCTCTTCTGTCACCCAAGGGGGCCCAAACCCTTACTCAAACTTAGAGTTTATATATTGCATAAACTCTAGTAGATTATGGCAAAAAACACTCAATCTTTTCATGTCTCAAACATCTTACTTTGTGTACCAATATCTCTTTCATTTCTTAACGAAATTTGACGATACTTGGAACTAACATCATCTACTCACTTAGTAGATTAGTCATATGCGAAAAAACGACGTTTTCGACATGCGAGACCCACGTATTTAAATCATTAAAAATGAGATAAACTAAATCCCTCATTAGTAAAATTTCCAACAATAGACACTGATGTTGCTTTGTGAACAGAACATGGAAAAGATAAGGGAAGAAAATCGGATACTTTGTGAGGGGGGAGAATAGGGGATAAATATAGCGCTGATTGCGTGATTAGCGCTAAAAATCTACCTTTTTAATTTTTTATGCCTTTGTATATGTTCAGTAAGATTTCTATTGTTATATTTTGAAAACTGAAAACTATCGTTAGTTTCGTGATATTTGGTGCTTATTATCATATTATGTATATATATGTTTTTTGCCCATGTTTATATTCTGGAATTTAAAGTGATTCTGACCATTGTAAATAGTAATTTATTGATACTGAAACAATTATTATTATTATTTTTCTAATGTTTTGCTACATCTACGTAAATAAGTGGGTAATTAGCAGAAATATCCTTATTTTGGAGTGATCTTTAATTTTTGCACCTCAAATTGATTTTTTTTAATTGTTGGCCTTCGTCAAAAATCATAGGTTTCCGAGTTTGAACCCCCGCTCAATCAATAAATTAAAAAACATCGCAAGACATAGTTTTGATTCGCAAGACAGAGTTTGTCTGCACATTATGCCTGAAGACAAACTTTGTCTGACGAATTCAAACTTTACCTTATGAATTTATTTTTTATTTTTGATTGAGCAGAAATTCGAAGTCGAAACCTTATAATATTATTAAATGATGTTTGTTCTTCGAATGACGCTAGTGGAGACTAATTGAAAGACAAAAATTAAATAACAATGCCTTTGAAGAACAATAGGCAAAAAAAAAATGTAAATAAGGTGGTTTGCGGGGCCTGAATGTTTGTTACTATAATATAAAGAAAAGTTCTACGTTAGGTGGTGTAATCAAAAGTAACGGGTGGCTATATTATATGTTCTCTTTCCCATTACTTTAATAAGAAAGAAAATGTTGTGGCTGTTGTTTATTGCTTATCAATATCAATACGAAAACATAAAGTCAAAAGACAATTTTTGAGAAATAAAAATCAAAAGGTGCTTAAGTTTTACTCCCTCAATCTCTCTGATTATATATCGATTTAAAAATTTAAGATACAATTAATTTTGGAGAGATATTATTACTTGAACATAAATAAGGATAAAAATAATTAAATATTCATCGTAATTGATATTATTTAAAGGACATTAAAACAAAAAAATAACAGATAATTTAAGATGGAAGGAATACAAGTTACTAACTTACCTAATTAATTTTTAGATGATCTGATATGTATAAATTTCTTTTCATTGCTATAACCAACATGATTAGATAACTCAAAAAACAAAGTAAATAACATATTATAACAAATTAAATTATATTAACAATATAAAATTTCTTTATAAGAAGGAAATTGTGTTACAAGTGGAATGACAAAAACAGATAGTGAAATAATTAATAAACAAAAGAGTATATATTCATCTCCCCAAGGTAGAGAGTTGACTTTGGGCTTTTAGAATAACAAAATTGCAGAGAAATGAATCAGAACATGAGCTCTTTCTTGATCGGAATAGTGGGGACAGCCTTCACGCTGGGAGCATATTCACAACCATGGATGACTCCAACACAAAGCATAGCTACAGGTCTTGTCACTCTCATGTTTGGTCTCCTCGTCAAGGAAGGTTTCATCTCCCTTTAGATATTTCATTCCCTTTTTATAAACAATATGAATGGTGATGACCATCTGCTCTTAGCTTACTCCCACTCTATCCTTTATTTCGTATTCTGAGTTTTGTTTTTATTTTATTTTTGTAATAATTAAAACCATTTTACGCTCTCCTACAATATTTGGTTGATCTATTACTAATTTTGTGACTTGCCGTTCATGCCGATTGCATATGTGAAATTACACTGAATATATTATTGTTGTTTGTTGATTACACTGTATAGTATTTATGGAGATCGATTTTATAGCTCATTCCAAATGGTATTGTGGTTCTTTTTGCGGAGATCGGTACAATATATTACATCAGTAAATTAAATGCAAGAAATCTTTGTCGATGCATTTTTTAATTAAAATTATATTTATCATATATGATTTCAATGCGTTTGACTATAGATTTTTAGCTCAAAGGCTTAAATATTTGAAAATTATTTCATTCAAGTGTATGTTTATCAGACTTTGAAATATAGAATTTGAAGTTTGAAAAATATGTTTTAGCATATTTTAAATTTCTACCAATAAATAAATAAATAAATAAGTAAAGATTTTATTCACAAAACATTAATTGTATTTTCATGATTAAACACAACTTCAAACTTTCAAATATATATAAATATATTTCAACTTCAATTTCAACTTCACTTTTTTTTTTTTTCAAATCTCAACCAAACAACACCGTGGAAATGAAAGTGAAACTTTTGAAGAATGGACCACCATTGCTTTCTACGTTGTTTACCATACTTGTTGAACATTCCCAAAATAAGCCAAAGGCTAGCTTGTTTTGGCAGACAGGTTAGCGAGCTGTTGACATCACAATATTACTGGGCACTACTGAGTAATGTAAAATCAGCTCTAGACACCATCATTTTCACAAATATACAAGTGGTTGTTTCTGTTACTTCATAGTCCCAAATGTCATTTGTTTTATCTCACATCACATTTCACCAGGGCCGTTTTTTTATCCGTGCGAGGTATGCTATCGCACAGGGCCCACGAAAAATGGAAAATTTTAGGGGTCCTTCTTTTTCATTTTTTATTAAATAGTATTAGTCATAATTTACTGTAAATATCCATAACTAGCAGGTCTTAGCCCAATTAAAGTAGGAATTGATTAACTTGAAGTTGTATTTTGTTGTTATTTACAATTCAAAATAATTTCTAAATATTGAAATCGTATATTTACTGTAAGGACTCACTTTTACAAATTAGAACAAGGTCTTCAAAATGTTTGAAACGGCAGTGCATTTCACCAAACGTTTCATGGTCCATGACCTTCCTAGTTCCAGATACCAGCCACATGCTTTACTGTTAAAACAGTAAATCGCAACGGGATGCTTTACTGTTAAAATACTTGCTCTTCTTTTTCCTCTAGTTACTGTAATATATATGTTACCATGATTGAACAGTGACAAAGTCAAGAATTTCTAAGAGTGTTCTAAGTTTAATATTTGTATTAAAAGTAATATTTTTATTTATATACGCAATATATTATTTTATATACAAAATATAATTTTCGACGAATGATGTTCAATAGACACCCCTTCAATTTATGTGGCTTTGCTTCTGATTTTGTTTGTCTAACGGGGCCCAGTGATTTTGAGTCTTGACAAATTTGGTACTAGAACAAATTTGCCACGACCCATATGACCATATGACCGTGACAGAATTTAATAAATTTATCAAGCACATTTCCCCGTCGTACGAACCCTTAGCCCATATTCCCTCATATTAGGACGTTCGATATTTGTTCTATGATTCCAAAACATGTCACCTGTCCCTACCATTGCTTTCAAAACCTTCACGAACCAGCAAATGAGAGAGTCTTGCTGCCCTGCATATTAAGTTACAAGAACATGCACCATGTCTCTGGTCATACACTAGAAAACCCAACGCAAACTTATTTACTTAATTAAATGCAGACGTGAATCCATGACCATGAACCTAACAAATCAAAATGTAAAGAATAGTCAACCTGTGGTCTCATAATTCTTCGGTTGTCCAGAATCTGATTTCACCATCAACGACAATAGCTCTATCATAAAAAATCTGGCATGAGAAAATGAGGCAGAGATATAGCCAAAAATGACTTGCCAGTCGAAATCATTAATCTCCACTCTTTAGTTGTACAAAAGTACTCAAAAAAGCAGAAATGATCGAGCTTGCCGGCAAGTCATCCTTGGCTGCAATTCAATAACCTTATTTCCTCATGCAAGACTTTAAGATGAATAAAATGAAAAGATAGACTACCAAATCATTGAATTTTTGGGAAGTGAAGTTTCCCGAAGGAGAAATCCAACATTCCCATGTTGCAAAGAGAAAGAGATGTTTCCTATTTTATCTAAGAAAAACAAGTTGGGAGAAGCTCATTGGATGGAATAGAAAGAAGAAAACTAACTTTGACAGTGCATGAAACGAATGAGGGTTGAAGCAAAGAGGGCAGCCTCCAGGAGTTGTAGATAAATAATGGATTCTTGTATAGGAAAGGAAATCTACCAGTGCATTAATGATAGCTATAGATCAGTCAATTTCTATGTAATGCCCATTGGAGAAAAGGGAAAAAAGTGAAGATAGTTTGGAGGGATTCTTAGTGTTTGGATGTGACTACCCACTGTCCCAATCACCCCAGAACTTGGAAAAAGACAGTGAATCCAAGAGCACCTACCCAAAAATAAAATATTGTACGAACACTTAGGTCTAAGATGTTAATAGAGGTAATAAACGTACTCTGCGAATCAGGCTCCTTAGTTGTACTTTCATGACCTTTCGGCGTGGAGTTAGGTACACGAATTTACTGCTCCATATTCCACCAAGCTGGCTTGGAGATATAAATTAGCCATGGAATTTCGTTGATTCAGCTTTTGCAGTCTTTGGTCTGTTTGACCCTGCCATGAAACTGCATTGTCACATGTCGTAGTAGTTATAGTTGTCACGAACAAATCAGTCTTTTTTACACAAATTAAGCTCGAACTCTTCTAAGATTATTTATTCTATTCATCTCATCGTTATATTAAAAATAAAATAGTGCATAAGAATTAAATATTTTCCAGATAATTATACGAAAGGGTGTAGATTTTCACTTTTCTTGCATTTCATACAGTAATCTAAAAGGTTGTAACTTGTAACTGCATCGAGGCCATAGGTAAAAGTACGGTTGTAACTAATGCATCAATAAATGGATTATTTTATACTAGCAGCAAGTTTCATGTATAAAAGTTAAAGTTCTTGGTAACGGGTTAATTTGAAATCCACAAAGGACAAGCATACCCTATAGTCCTCGGCCACTTTTGTTATTTACTTGAGTTTAGTACAGCATTAACCAAGTTCTGTTTTAATTTGGATAGGCAGGAGCTAGGAGCTAATTATGCCATGCCATAATCAAACTAAAAGCGAAGCTATTTCAGATTTTGTAACCTTTAAAATAATGCACCTTTGGGAGAACACAGATTCATCTATCAGCAGACAAGTTAGTTTAGCAAAAGACGTATAAGCATACCACACTAAATATCCAAGTTTATTTCTTGCCATGCAATTGTTTGGTGACCAAGGACGACAAAAACCTCCTCTTAGTTCCTAGGAACGACCAGATGATTGCATTAATAAATTAGAGAATGTAATCTAAAGCAATTGAAGATATCCTTTGACAAAAAGAACCATACGAGCTGACTGAGCTTAACATCAGCTCTTCACTAATCTATCCACCAGCTGCCTATACAATTTACAGATCCCCCTGCCTCCCCTCTACAGACCTGAGAGGAAAAATTGCTAAAGTCAATCTCGATACCCATGGTTCAAGTATACATGCAGACAAAAAGCAATTTACTTGGGTTACCTAGTTGTAGGATAGAAACATCTACTTAGCCTCAACTTGGTGCAAGTACTTGTAAGAGAGCAACATCTCAGCTCAGCTTCGGATTCTTCTACACCATTGATTGTGTTTGTCAAAAATACTCCCCGACCTTACAACAATCGCTGTTCCTCACATGATTCTTTAAATTGAGCATTATTTCCCAAAAAGGTTGCTATAGCAAAGGCATACGAAGAAAAACCACCAACGGCATTTAGAATAGTAGGCAAGATGAAAAGAAGTGCAAGCTGAAATTTACATCCAAATTGGCACAGTTTTGAACTATCAACAAGACCAGGTAATTTGCATTATAAAATTCACATCTGAAATAAATCAACCCCAAGAAAAAAAGGTGGAAAATGAAACCACTTGCTTCTTGAAATTGAAAAAAACATTGTCATATAAATGCAGAGAATATGTGGTACCTATAATGTGCATATATGAACGAGAACTGTTAAACCTGATGATTAAGAAAAATGTATCTTAGCTTGCCACAAACTAAATCATAACCATAAGCACATGATTGTAAGCATACTAAAAACTTACCACCAGATTTACTGTAACTTTTTCCTCCTTAGAGACTGTCAGGTCCCCAGTGACGGGCAATAGAGGTGGCAAACTTAACTCATGAAACCATAACCCGCCTAACCGATTCAAGTTTGGACGGGTTATTGACCCGCCCATTTGTTAGTTCAACCCATTTCAACCCATCAAATTTGGGTTGAAATCTAGCCCAAATTGATCCATGTGAAATCTATTAAAATATGTTCAAAAAGATTATTTTTTTATTTGATATGTTATATATAGTCATAATAAAGAAAAATAATAATTTATTAGGTACTAAAAAATTATTAAAAAATAAATAAGACAATTAAAGCTTAGTAAGAATTGGGCGGGTTGAGTTTTGACCCTCTTTTTAGCCCGTTTCAACCCAACACATTGCAACCCAAGTAACATTTGAGCAAGTCAATAAACCGTCCATTTATTAACTCAACTCATTTTGACCAGCCCAAATTCAACCCAACCTGCCGTCACCCCTAGCTGGCAATGCAAATCATATCAGATAATTTATACTTACTGCCGTTACTGGTATATTATGCTTTATTCATTTACATTCAAAATCTGTCTACAGAGAACTGCAGACAGATCTTTAGCTCAAGCTGCATGGTTGTTGGGTATCCACGAGATCCTTTTCAAAACAATCATCGAAAAGTTCGGAAAATGTTTACCTCAGGGAGCCTCATTTTACTGCTCTTAAACGTATCATTCGATACGTTAAGGGCACACTTGATTATGGATTGCATCTCTACCCTTATGCACCGACTAGGTTGTTATCATATAGACAAACCTTTCTTCTTCCTGCTCAAGCAGATGCCGAACCTCATTATTTAGCGGCTCTCCGAAGTCAGAGAGATGGGTGGGGCCTTTCTGATAGGCTTCCAATCCCATCTTATTCGGTTGGAAGTGATTCACTCACTTTTCTAGTATGGAGAACGTGAAAAGGGTAAACTTCGCAGGTTGTCCGGACACGCGATGCTCCACCTCCGACTACTGTGTGTTCTTAGAGGATAATCTCATTTCGTGGTCAGCTAAGAGGCAAGCCATCATGTCCCGTTCGAGTGCAGAAGCAGAGTATAGAGGCGCTGCAAATGTTGTTGAGATCAGTTGGCTCCGAAACCTCCTTTTGGAGCTTCAGTGTCCCCTGCGTAAGACGTCTCTGGTGTACTGTGATAACATATCCGCTATATACTTATCTCATAATCCGGTTCAGCATCAGCGAACCAAGCGAGATGTATATACATTTTGTTCGTGAGAAGGTTGCTATAGGACATGTTAAGGTGTTGCATATGCCTTCTTCGTATCAGTTTGAGGATATCTTCACTAAAGGACTACCTAGACATCTATTCCTCGACTTCAGATCCAGTCTAAGCGTCCGGCCTCCTCCCGCTCTGACTGAGGGGGTATTAGTGAATATCATTAAAATATTCACCATATATTTTGTAATTATTAGTGTTGTATAATTATGATAGTTATAGGATCCTTATTGTATTATGACTCCACATTGTAGACACTATATATATTTATATTAATGAGAAAGACTCCGCAAAAGAGATTAATACAATCTTACATAATTGATCAGGGAAGCAAATTATGATTGAATATGAACACATCTTGAGCAAACATCCCGAGTTATCAGAAGCAAAGATAAGATGAAATAAAATTTATAAAATTAAAGATATGTACAATGACTTATGTTCCAATATTGGGATACAAATTAAATTTCCATTCTAAAGAACCAGCAAAACAAAGTAGAACTGCACGAGGACAACAGGTCTAACATCTAACTTCATCAAATAAGCAAATCCCACAATAACTCATCCAAATTAAAATTAAACAGGAAAAAAGACATCAAGACATGGCTGAGATTTGAGTGTTAATTCATCTGTAATACAACCACACAAAAGGAGGAAGGATAAAGGCGTGCTGTCTACACAGGTTCTTGGGACCACAAGATTTTTAGCTTGTAAGTGTATGGTTTCAGGACATGGCAACTTTCGATAGTAGGTAAAATCTTCCGTCATGGTCCTCCTAAGGAAAAGCATCAAGGTAGGCCATAGTTCCCAAATCCTCATTTATCTGGTCTCTGGTTTTGGCACAAAGGAGGCAATAGGCTGGCTTCATTTATCTCAGCTGTTTTGTGGTGAGGGAAGGAAGCAAGGGGAAACAACATAATTAGTTTCAACATCAGGAGAGAGGCTAGGTCATCATACCAAAATGTAAACTTTAGTACGAGCTGAGCTAGTTATGAAATTTTGGTCAATCAAATGAAAGAAGCAATGCAATGCAAAGAGGGGATCCACGAGCTACCTGCAAGTCAAGTTACACACACCAGTAACCATAACTTTTTCTCCGGGAAGCAGGGTCTTGCCCTGATGACCTGGCAGTAGTAGCTTAACAAGTGAATAATAAGAACAAAAAACTGCAACTCTTATTTTCTAAACTCGGAGCAACTATAATTAGATAAGCTACACAAAAAGTCATGGGCAGCAGATGGAAGTGACAAAACCACAAATGCTAATTAATGTCTGAAAGTCGGACATAAACATCCAAGATACAAACAGGTGATCAAAACAGTTAGCAGCTAAAAAATGAATTAGAAGCAAACAAAAATTTACCCTAACAGCTCATGCTGGTATATCTTTAAAGAACGTTTTCTTTTATATTTTATTATATATAATATCGGACTGGAATGAGCTTAAATGGAGCGACATGGACAACGAGGATTCCTATAGCCAACCCCAACTTGCTTGGGATTGAGGCATATTTGTGGTATATTTAAGAGACAACAAGCTGGTGGTACAGACACAACATGATATAACAACCATATTCATGACAAGGTGGAAAGCCCAGAACAACTTACCTAGAACCACCAGAACGCCCAAGAGAATATCCTTCATAAGCTCCATATCCCGTGCTTCTACTGCTGCTACTCTGCAGATGGAATTAGAAATTAACATTCAAAAAAATATACAGAACAATGGAAGTTTTTTCTTTCTGATAGGTACAGTGCAGGGGAAGTTAATGAAAAAAAATGGCAGCCCGGTGCACTAAGCTCCCGCTATGCGCGGGTCCGGGGAAGGGCCGGACCACAAAATTTTCATAAATTCTGCTCCTCAAGCAATGAAACCCTATATTACCTGGATACTACACGTGGAAGATCACTTGTACCACCATACCCAGCTAAGTAAGAATGTCCATGTCTTCTGGTGTCCCTACTTTCGTGTTTCAAGGTATCTGAATCTGTTGTCACGGGGAGGTAGGGAACTGGCACAAAGGCAGATACGGCACCCTCTTCCAAAAAGGTTTACCCTCAAACGTGAAGTTACTTGCATGAGTGCATCCTTTACAACATCAATTTCTCCTGAGATCTGATAAATGTTTGGAAGCATGTAGATGAGGTATCTTTGGTGCATATAAGCTAAACAACTCTTATCAAAGACCCCTCATTCTATGTCATACTCATACTCCAAGGCTGAGTACGGGGAGAGACCGGCAACTTCTTATTCTTTCAAAGAGGGAATGAGAGGTATCTTTGGTGCATATAAGCTAAACAACTCTTATCAATATGCTTACCTGCACCATCTCATCATCTTCAGCTGCAACCTTGGGGAGGCCTTCCTTGGAGATTATACGAATATTAGCTTTCGTAATTTTCCTCATCTCATTGATTATGGCTCCTCCTTTCCCGATAAGACAGCCTATTCGAGATGTTGGGACCAGCAATCTTGTAGTGATTGATATAAGACCAGAATCTTTTTCAACTTTCTCATTGCTCCTCGGTTGCAAACGCAATGCTGCCTCAACACTTGGAAATATGTGTCCTCAAAAAACTAGAAAAAAACAAGCATGAAAATGAATCTTTACCATGGACACACATTCTCACCTTGTACACTCCAATAACAAACATCAAAAGAAACAGAAATACCTCTTTCCCAGAAATTGAAATCACACAATCATCACCATCAGAACTATCAACTTTGATTGCGGCACCAGATTCTTGTCTAATTTGATTGATTATGACACCACCTTTACCAATAACACCACCAATATTTGCAGTAGGACACAGAAAACGGATAGAAAATTCCTTTAAAGATGACTCATCCCTTGGAGCTGAGTAAATAGACCTTGACCAGTCCCCACTCTCTACTTTGTAGCCCCCATAAGACCCCAATGGGGCTATTCCTGCGACTGGAGCACCAGCAGTAGGACCTACAAGTGTTCTCGAAGAGTAGATATTTGGTGCAGCAGAAGCAAGAAAGTGTTGAGAACGGGATGGATTCTTATAAAGACGAGTTGCTATTTCATAAAGAGCCTTCTTCACTACAGTGGCTTTACCAGATATCTGAAACCCAATTGAATCAAGGAGTACCGAAGTCAACCATGAGAAAGAAGTTTCGAGTTCCCATTACTAATGCAAATAAGATTGCAATATAAACCCTAGCATGAAACACAACAATTACTGGTAAAGTGGTCCAAACTTTTATCGATAATGAAGCTTGAGCCACAAGGAAAAAAAATCAAGAAGTAGAGTACAATTTGCTTACCTCTTCACCTGACAAATCAGAGAAGGGACCACCAAAAAGAACACTAAATTATATAGGCTTGAAATAAGAAAGCGTGCAACTTCATTTTACTTAACTAAAAGAAAGAGCATGCAACTTCATAAATGAACAACCAGCAGAGCCGCACTTGATCAAATTTACTTAGCAAGACAATTAAATAAAACAGCCTAATGAACTTTAATGGTAAGAAGTACCTAACAGTGTGATACACTCAAAGAAAGGGAAAGTCAAATAGGATATGATTGTCCATTACCTGCAGAAGTTCATCCGATCTCAATGCACATGCAGGCAAATAGTTATCTTTCAATATACGAATCTGAGCACCACTTTCACTACGAATGTTCTGTACTATCTGACCCCCTTTCCCAATAATACATCCTATCTGATCTGAAGGTACTAGAAGCTTAATGGTGACCTGCAGAGCATCCTCAGAATCTTCATCAACTGTCTCGCTAACAATTTTCTCATGGACTTTAAAAAGAGCATCCTGGGCAGGACAAACACGATTTTCTTTGTTTCCTCACTTGCGCTGTAGATGGTGACAACACGTTCCTCACAGTCAGGCACCGTCTCACCAATCCTGATTTTAGATTTAGTGTCCACCCTTAATTGCTTAACAATCTCACCCACCCCTTCCGATAATACTTCCAATCTTCTTCCCAGGGCATAAGTACTGATAAACTGTGTCGTCAGGACCGATAGAGAAAGGATCCTTATCAGAGCCTGTATTTCTCCTTTTATTTCCCGCATTGTCAGCATAATCAGACTGAGAACGGGAGCGCTTCCCATAGCTATTTCGTTGACCAGCCATCACAAAATACTCTGCTTATCATTCAAAATTTCCAACAAGGTTACTAAAAGATTATGATTAGAGAATCGTTTTATCCCTAAGAAATTATAACATTGGATCTTCAGAAAAATTCAAAGAAATTATTACCAGAAATAGAATCTGAAGACATATCTATTCAACTCTCATACAATTACATCCGATATCACTAGCATGTAGCTGCACGAAAATAGTAACCTCGAGCTATTAGTATCCTGACGACAAATGAATCACTACAATTGCATTGAACAAACAACCATGCACGGATGACAAATCGTCTCAGAACATACTCTCGACTAACAACTGACCTGAAATTGAAATTTATGCCCACAACCACAAGGACACTATTGATTCTATATGATACATTGTCTGTTGAAGGTACTATAAACTTATAGCATAAGAATTGCAAAATCCCTAAGGTAATCCAGTAAACTATCTTAACAAAGAGAAGGAAATAATATTGGATTGCGGAGAAGCATAGATCTGAGATTAACTATGAATGCTAAAGATGCATTTCGCGTGAATCTCAATGCACGTGAAAGCCTACATGTGTCTAGTTCCTATACAAGTTCTAAGCATATGCGAGAACGCCAACGTATCTGCACTATTAGCGAATATTCTCCAAATATTCACAGTATATTTTGTAATTATGATTATTGTATATTTAAGGTAACTTAGGATTCTTACTGTATTAGAAATCAACCTATGCACAACTATATATATTGTGAATTAATGAAATGACTCATCAAGGGAGATTATTCCAAACATACATGGCCAAACCCTAAACCCCAACTTTTCTTCTAAGCAGTAGCCGCCCCCCACTCCCCTTCTTCCTCACGGCAACTACATACAATTTCCTTCAACCTTTGTGGCTGTCATGTCTCCTCCCAATTCACCTAAAACTTTCGGTTCATCCACGGGTGTCTTTGACAACCCTCCTCCACCTTCATCGTCTTCTTTTCATCCGTCATCCGTCGTCACCAACATCAAGAATTTTATTCCCATAATTCTTGACCAAGAAGACTGTCAATATTCAATGTGGGTAGAACTATTCTATATACATGCTTGTGCGTACAACGTGTTAGACCATATTGATGATTCTATTCCCAGCCCCACCGATGTTGCAGACTCGACATGGCGTCGTCTTGACGTCATCGTCAAACAGTGTATATACGGCACCATCTCAAAAGACTTGGGGTGCACTATCATGAAAACAGGTGCTTCGGCGCGTGAACTTTGGGTGCGATTAGAAGAAAATTTTCAGGATAATAAAAATACTCGGGCCGTGTATTTGGAAGAGCAATTCAACAATACGCGTCTCAAGAATTTTAACATGTCTGAATATTATAAACAACTGAAACTCATAGCCGACCAACTCTCCAACGTTGGGACATCTGTGTCACAGAAACGAAGATGGTACTTCAACTTGTTGCAGGCTTACCGAGGCTTACAGAAAGGCGAATATGATATAATTACAAAGATGATTCAACAGGCCAACTCACTGCCGAGTTTCAACAAGGCACGTTCATAACTACTATTGGAAGAGACACGACGTGCTAAATAAGATGAACATAATCAAAAAGTTTTAGCCGTTGAAAGCATGGTACCACCGGCGGCCCCACCACTACCACCGGACCACCAGCATCAGCAGGATAATCGTGGTGGCGGACGTGGCGGCAGAGGCCGCGGCAATGGCAAACAGGGGAAGGTCCGCAGCAGAGGACACAAAGCCCAACAGGCAGGCCCTCAGCTGCCTCCCCATTCCAGTGGCCTGGAATTCCAGGTTGGCCAACACAGGCAACTGGGCGTCGCCTGCATGTCCTTACCCAACTGCAACTGTAGGGGCCAGTTCCCGCAGGCCTGACTGACAGGGATATTGGGTTCTGTCCCACCGACCCGACAGACCCACACACCTGCACATCAGGCCCATATCGTTTTAGCCCAGCAAATGCCGCAATCACACAGTCTGGCCCCAACTGATTTGGGCCAGGCCTTCAATGCATTGAAACTTCAACAGCCCGACGACAATTGGTACATACTACCGGACCTACATCTCATCTCACCCGTACTTCAGTTAATTTCTTTCAACTGCTTCGGTTAAAGCATCCTCAATTTATTACTGTCGGCAATGGTCACCGCATTCCAATTGAAGGTACGATAATTCCGATCCGTCAAATTTGCTGCACTGGTTGATTAATAGACCAGGGTTTTGACCGACCACGTCGTGCAGGAGTGAGCTCGCTCCTCTTCCTATATCTCATGTAGGGATGGCAATAGGGCGGGTTAGGGCGGGCAAGTTTTGACCTGCTAAGGATTTGCCCTGCCCTGTCCCATTTAGCAATTTTCAGAAAATATGTCCTTCCCCGCTAAGCCCTGCCTTGCCCCTCCCCGTTTATGTCATCTTTTATTTCTCCTCTTTATTTAACAAGGCATTCAACACAAAATGTTGTGCATAGTCTGCAGACAACTATCCTTAATTCCTTACAGCTAGTTTGCTTGAACAAAATATAGTTGTTAATTATATAGCTGGAGACAGAGTGCACGAATAACTTATAGAACTAAATATGTCAATTCTAGCACATTAATTATAGATGAAAATGGGAAACATGATCACATATGCTAGCTGCTAGAGATTAAACAACACCATATAATGGCTTTTGAGGGCCATTGTCCTTTAAATCCATGTCTGTCACTTTCTTCTTGTCATGTCCACGTTTGTCACTCTAACGAACAACTGGTGACTTTTGCAGGAGTAGAGAATGTTGTTGCTGCACTTTGTTTCTCTGTCTAATATTTTGTCGGACAAGTTTTTAGTAGATCTAAACAACAGCACAACAACAAGGGGGTAGGATCAGATCAAGATTCAGAAACAAGTCATTGATGAATGTTTTAGTTATTAGTAGTAGAGTAGAGTACATATATAAACCTACAGCTGATAATTAACATAGATACTGTATTATATTGACCAAGTAGACTACTCAAACTTGTATATATCAATCTCAAGAATTAACAGTCATAAAATCTCACAACATGAATTCATAAACATTACAGAATACTAACTTCAGCCAAACTGGCCATCGTCGAGCACTTCAACTCAAAACAGAGACTATTCATGAGCCATAAAAATAAAAACAACCTATTAAAAGAGATGAGAAAAACAGTGTAGCGAATATCATAATGCTGCTGGCTAAAACAGTCACAATCATCCACCATTATGAGCAATCTCGACCCTTAGCAGTATGTGTTCTTCTTTTTCATCAAGCAACGTTTGGCATAAAACTTGGCTCCGGCTCTTCCTCTTCATCAATCAACGTTGGACATGAAACTTTATCGATTGTTGAAGTCAAACCTAAAAAAGAACAACATAATAGTTGATGAATCGATATACTATTTAAAAATTAAACAGCTTGAGCATTTTTATATTGAGCCTTGCAATACTTACATTGACCATACTTAACACCGTTAATAGACACCAACTTGAAATAATTCCATGCTTTAGAATATCTCTTCCTTTTTCCCAGTTCAACAACGTCATCTTGTGAAAGCCTCAAGACTGTCAGCCTCTAAGGAAATAGCGTTAGATGATGAAGCGGGTAGATTCTCAACATTTTGAGATGACATGATTATCTATTATAAAATCATAAAAATGTCATTACAATTTTGTATAAGTATGTAAAGTGCACAAAGAAACCAGAGGAAACGGTGTAAAGTGTACAAAGAAAACAGAAAAAAAAATACTACGACTACTTGTGGTAGATTAACAATCATCAATTAGCTAAATTGACACCAAACCAACAAATTATAACAGACCATTTACTAATACATGTAAACCCATTTCCTATTCTTACTCATCAATTAGCTAAGACATTGATCAGTCTTTCCATATTGAGCGTAGCCTGAAATAAGAGAAGTCCAAGAAACAATGTTTCTGTGCGGCATATGATCAAACAGATGGTGAGCACGTTCCAGAAATAGGAAGTCCCCTCTATTTCCTAATACATGTAAACCCATCAATTAGCTAAGAAAGAGAAGAAAAGAGTATTACCGGAGACGAGCAGCGTTGCAGAGTGTTCAAATCAACTGATGGAATCAATTTCTTAGCCCAAGTTTTGATTTTTCTTTCAATGGAAGCTACGAAGACATCAAACCTAGGAACCGAAAAGGGCGTTCTTCAATATATGTTTTTGGAATTTCTGAAAATAAAATACCAAGAACATTTGTTAGTAAATTAATGGAGCTCGTTGAGGGAACAGATGTTCTGAAATTTCAAAATAATGTGGTGGAAGCGGGAATTGAGAGAAAATATATGCGGGTCACTTCCATTTATAAATTGGGATTTTGCCCTAGTCTGATTTAATCAATTATTTAATTTTAAAAATATTATTTTATTCTGCCTTTCTATTTTAATCTTTTTCTGCCCTACCATTAAACCTAATCCGCCTTGCCACTCATGCGCCTCGTTATTTTTCCCTCGTGTTCAGAAACTATAGTAGTCTCCCCCGTCCAAAAAATTGTCAATTTTCGGCAGTAAAACTTTTTAATTTTAATTGTCTATCACAATATAGAAATTTTAAAATTTTGAAGTAACATTTATATATTTAAAAAAATTATATAAAAAATATTAATCTCTATATTTTAATTTATATGACACATTCTTTTTGTTAGTTTAAAAAAATGACATAGTTTTTTATTTGACAATAATTTAACTTTAAATTTTATCTGCTTAACGAAATGATCTATAATCACACAAATATTGTTGACTTATGTTAAATCATAAAATTCAAAAATCTTATTTTATTTCTTAAACTCCGTGTCCAGTCAAACTATGTCATATAAATTGTGACAGTGGGCTATAAGTCACTATAATTAATAATTTAAAATATTTAAAAGACAAATATCCTAAAGAGTAATGGAGGGAGTTACTAAGGTCCCGAAGGTAGGCTCAAGTATTGATTCTGTTCGTTGAGCGTAATGGTATAAGTCTGCCTGACTGTGAGACCGACTGGTCGAACAGAATTATGGTTAAAGAATAACTCATTTGACTTTCGAAATGTGAAAAGTGTCAATCTTTTTTGTACGGAGAGTACTCGTTTCTTCCAAAAATAATTTGAAGTTTAGGTAATTCCATTCAACCTCCTTAAGCTTTTGGATTTTAAGAATAATACCATTTTATTTTCTGAATTGGATAGTAAATTTCCTAAATCTTTGATCAACAGTAAAAAAGCGTGTTAGGTCATTGCTTATATTTGTAAATATAAAATTGATCCTTAATTAGTAATTAATAATTTAAGGAAAATTTAAAATTTCATACTTCTTTAAAGTTAGTTTGACTAATACTAAGATTATTTGATGAGTTATAAATATTTTTATTGTGAAATGTTAATCTATTATCTTTTTAAGCATTTATGATGTGTCTAAGTGGGTAAAAGAAGAATGTACTAAATAATAGTAAATTGAGCATCCTGCAAGAAGAAGTTTTCCTTGAATTTGAGAAGCAGGAAATGAAATGAAATAAAGTGTTTCTTGTTTTAGTTTCGGATAAACTTCACCCAATTATGTCAGGTAATAAAGTAGGAGTAGGACTAGGGATGTCAATGGGGCGGGGCGGGGGCGGGGGCGGGGGAAGGGTATCCCATACCCGTACCCACCACCTAAAACACATTCCCACCCCCGCCCCACCACCCATCACGGGTAGTAATTCTTCCATCCGCCCTCACTTACTTCACGCGGATACCCACTTACCGTGGTCTTCATTAATAAAATCTTTCGAATAATGTCTATGATTGTTTTAGTCACCAAAATGAAAGTTATATAAGAAAAAGGAAATAAAAAAGAACCTTTCCACTATGGTGTATCGAATATCAAGTCTAAAACCTTGCCAAAATATTATGAATATTAAAAAACAGTAAAGATGAAAATATTTAACAAAAAAAAAAAGAACAAAGAGAATAAGAAAAAAAATGTGGTGCATTACGGTGCGGGTTAGCTCAAGTCACATTTTAAATCAAGAAAGGGCCAAATAAATTCGTAAATAGCCTAATTAAATTAATAGATGATACGGATATGAGCGGTGCGGGTGCGGTCGATGTGGGTACGGTGCGGGTAGCGGGGCGGGGCGGGTCTTATATGAAATTCGCCGCGCTACCACGTGACTGTAGCACTTTTGATACCCATACGCCCACCACCCACCAAACCATCCCATACCCGCTAATTGGGCGGGTGCGAGCGATACCGCGTTACAGCTTGACATCACAAGTATGACGGCTTGCTGTCATCAAGAATCCATTTTTTGCTCTGTTTTTATGGAATATTTTCAACAAATTGACTCTACACGATTTTTTTTTATAAATATAAGAATATTTATTATTTGCATGACTTTTTTTATATATTATTTTAATACAACTAGTCTGCTTGTTTGCTACGTTGATCTCTTGATAACATTCGTAATTTCATTTTTTTTTGCTTCGTACATTACCTCGCACTTCACATGTTTGCACCACCAGATTTTGTTGTCTGAATTCGCCACTGATTTTGGGCGAAACATATCGAGATGTAAAATAAATGAAAATGTGCAAAAACTCTATTTGCCTATGAGTATATAATTTGACACGTGGAAAAATTCAATTCTTCCACTACATTGTGTCATTCCCGATGGTTGATAATAACATGAAATTCTAAAAATAATTTTGTTCATGAAAAAGTGTAACAATCTGTCTCGGTAAAACAGATTAGTTTGTGAAAATACGAATTACCTGTGCACCTGGATAGAAAAATCATAAGATTCAATTGATTTATTTCTAAGTATAATCGATTATTAATTTAATATCGTCTACTTGAATTAATTTTTTCTCAAATTTGTCTAGCCAGGCCTATAGATAAAACAAAATCAGTATACAAGTTGTTGTAACATATACAAACAGAGAAGCCGAGCCCGAAATTAGAGACAGGATATTTTTCTTCTAGTCATAAAGAAAAGAAGCAATTTCTTAAACAAAATCGGCGGTGGTAATCGAAACCCTAATCAGTTCGATGTCAACATCCGGGCAACAGCAGTTCCGGTACACGCAAACGCCGTCGAAAGTTCTTCACCTCCGTAATCTGCCATGGGATTGCAGCGATGAAGAGCTAGTAGAAATTGGCAAGCCCTTTGGTAAAATCGTCAACACCAAGTGCAACGTCGGGGCCAATCGCAACCAAGCCTTTGTCGAATTCGTAAGTTGTTTTTTTTGATTTTGATTATCACGGTTGATTGTTTTAGAGGGACAACGATTGTTATCGTGTTTATTTGTTAGAGATATTCGCTCAATTGTTTTTAGATTTGGTTGTTGCGGCTAAATGTGAAGTAATTAGAGTTCGATTATTAAATACATTAGTTCGAGCTCTTTATCAGTTTCCATTGGCTGTTCAATGGCAGGCTATGTTCCATGCTTAACTCATTAAGAATGGTTAGGAGGGGTTGTCAGGGGCCTTATTTTTCCATAAAAAATCATATATATTCTTATTTAAAGTATTTTTAGGGTCTACAACCGCTCTACCTATCAAGGTAGAGTTAAGGTCTGTGTACATTCTACCTCCCAGATCCCACGCTGTGTGATTTCACTGGGTATGTTGTTATTGTTGTTGTTGAGATGTAAAGTTATCTTCTTATAAATCATTTAATCTCTCATTGTTGATCTTATATAATAGATTTTTATATCCTAAACCGTATAATACTAACTTCGTATAATAAAAATCTTGCTAGGTAGCACTTTCCTCTTTAATCGGCCTTGCATGATGCGAATTCGAATTAATTGAAAAATATATACACGTATAGATTACCGGGTGAAGAAAATATTGGAGCCCCAACTTGCTTTGGTGACTTGACCCTCTGGCCTCCCCTGTGGGTGAGGTTACAATTTTTTCACTTCAAATCCCAAACATTGGGTGTGAGCAGATCTCCTATAGCCGGGCACGTCTCCTAAATTTGTGCTTGTAGGATGCCAGCTGACCACCGGATTATTTGAGGTGTGCTCAAACTGGATTTGGAATGGTTTGAAGCTGTCATAATGAATTTCTTTCTCGAACCACGTGTTTTTCTCCTCGTAAGACTAAGATAAATGAAGAAACACTTTCTATTTATAGTTAGCGCTGTTTTTTTTTATTACAGCAAATTTGTAAATTGTAACTGTAGAATAAGTAACTGCTAAAATAGGCTAGTTATGCACCTCGGTTTCTTTTCTAAAGAAATTCTTTTGTATATACACTCTCACTTATGAGGGTGTTAATGCGACAAAGTATTACCATCTAATATGCATATTTGTCAACTACAGGCAGACCTTAATCAGGCAATCAATATGGTTTCATATTATGCTTCATCTTCAGAGCCTGCTCAAGTTCGTGGCAAGACAGTGTACATTCAGTATTCTAATAGGAATGAGATCGTCAATAATCAGAGTCCTGGAGATGTTCCAGGAAATGTTTTGCTGGTTACTATTGAGGGTGTTGAAGCTGGTGATGTCAGTATCGATGTCATTCATTTGGTAAGAGTCTTGTTGCTTTCTCTCCTCCTTATATAGGAAATATTCCCAAGTAAGAGAATCCAGGCTTTATGGACTGTTCAGAAGTTGTGCCTTATGAAGAGTTAAGTATTCATCCAATAGTCATTAATAAAATTTTCAACATGGCATGATCTCCCAAGAATTTTGTATTTTAACACAAGTCCAAAAAGAAAAAAAACACAACTCATGCACTTCTATAAAGAATATTGTTACGTTGCTTTGTGTTGGCTTAGTTAATACAATTTATGATCTTTCTTTTCTTTTCATGTTTTAGAACACATTATCTTTAGTATCACATATTGTTCTTGGGATATTATTTCGGTTTCTTGAAACCTTTACTGTTTTTTCTATCCCGAAACTCTGGCTATAGTTCAGATTATAGAAGAGTTCAATATTACTTACTATTTAACTTTCATCGCATATAACAACATTAGATGATGACAGTGTTAACTAAAGTTGATTGAATCACAGATGGTCATTATTTAAAATCTTTTGTTGGAGACATTCTGGATATGTAATCATGTCGGTCATAAACCTTTCTATGGCTTGCATATACAGGTGTTACTCTGCTCACAATCTAGTTCCTTTGTGTCTCTTCTTCAGCGTGTTTTGGGAAACATATTACTGCTTGATAATCCTTTATTACTTTTTCTTGTCTGATCTGCTTTTAATGGGCCAAAACCCATCACAGGTATTTTCAGCCTTTGGTTTTGTGCAAAAGATTGCTACTTTTGAGAAGGCTGCAGGTTTTCAGGTCGGTATATCTGTGGACCAGGCTTTTTCTAATTTGGATGGATGGATGGATTGACAGAGTAATAATGGGTTTCTGTTACATCTTGACAGGCATTGATTCAATTTAGTGATGTTGGGACAGCATCTGCTGCTAGAGAGGCATTGGATGGGAGAAGTATACCAAAGTATGCCTAGTCCATTTGTTGAACATACCTTGGGATTTAGTCAAACTTCCTCTCGCTTTACGCCTGATCAAATTTTGGGGCACAATCCTTCATTTTTTTTTTATCACAGGTACCTGCTTCCAGAACATGTTAATCATTGTCACTTGCGCATCTCATATTCAGCACACACGGACCTGAATATCAAGTTTCAATCTCATCGGAGCAGGTAGGACAAATTTACCTAGACAGTTTTTCGGTATATATGACTTTGTTGCTTTATATTCTTATTGTTATTACTATTTTTGCTTGCATTAGTCTTTACTAATTTTATCATTATCTGCTTTTGATTTACAGTTGAGGTGTTTTCTAATTTTTTATGCTTCTTGTCATCTAGGGTTTAGTGAAGCTCGGCAGCTAAAACACAGATGTGTTTGTCATGGCCTCGTAGTAATTTTCTTTATCTCAGAATAGCGGTTAACTGCATTCTTCTCATTTCTCATTTTAGATGACCATGTGAAGATCCTTGTTTTTATACTGAGTTCATGGTTTGGAGAATTCTTATCTATTGTTGTAGGTATCACTAACTGTGTATTTTGTGGTATAGTTGTTGTAATTCCTTAACGGTGGTCTTTGGTCAATACCAATGTTTTTGCACTTATCATTGCTTTCGAGATATCTAATGCGTCTAAACTTACAAATTCTCCTGGGAAATATGTATTCACAGTTTATTTTGTTTCAGGTTGTATAATTTAGTTGATCTGATATTCATAGAAGCTTACATCAGTTTGATTCACATTTAATTCCCTGTTTCATCATATAGGGACTTCACAAACCCTTATCTCCCAGTAAATCCTACTGCAATGGAGGGGCTTCTTCAGGTATATTCCTTTACCCATCATATTTGTTGTCATCCTTGTATTGAAGAAATCCTCACAAGGTCTGTATTCAGCCTGTTGTAGGTCCAGATGGAAAGAAAAAGGAACCTGAGAGTAATGTGCTTTTTGCCTCTTTAGAAAATATGCAGTATGCTGTTACTGTTGATGTCCTTCACACGGTATTCTTCTACCTTGTTATTTGATTGATGTCCATTATGGTAATTTTGTTGTCATTCATTTATATTCTGCTTTTACTATTCTTCTCCGAAACAGGTATTCTCTGCATTTGGCACCGTTCAAAAGATCGCTATGTTTGAGAAGAATGGTCAGACCCAGGCATTAATTCAATATCCTGGTATGTATGGATTATGGGTGCTATTCTTTAGTTGTTAATCAAATACTTGTGTTTACTTGGTTCTAGCCTCTGGAATTTTATGATGGCTTCTTTATTTTCTTCCATCTCTTCTTTTTCTATTTCCCACCCCTCTTTGACGGTTGTGGATATTGATCGGTCTTGAGAAACGTGTGTGAGGAACTAAGGGGTTATATTTTAACAACTGGCTAGCTTCAGAAGACGATTCTATTAACATTCCGATATACCAATACATGTACATCCATGCAGGATGAAGAAGGTTTGGCAGATCAAATTTTGCTCACAAGTGAGACTAACTACATGATCTATCTTGCATCACAATTATTTATGTGGATGCCACACTTATTTTCAATCACCTCATGCCAAAGTATATCAGGTTTCCTGCATAATGCACTACAGCTAACTTCTACTGGATATGATTTTGGATGTCAGGATACCCTTAAAGCCAGAACTGCCAATAAACGGTCTCAATAAATCTGTTCAAGTATTTTCCAAGGAAATTTATGCATCGCTGTTTCAATCTTCTAATGGATAAGAGTAATTTGATCCACGCACCCAAGGGTGTGGCATAGCGGTCAATGAAGTGGGTGAAATCTATGGAAGACCAATTTTCAAATTCTATATAGTCATATAGAAACAAAATTGGTGGACAGAATTACTCAATAGTTGTACTGTTGGGATTAATAGTACAATGAGTTCAGTGCAAGGTTGAACCCATTAATTGTAAATCCTGGATCTGCATATAGAAATAGTCGAGGTGTATGAAAGCTGGAGCAGAGACCATTATTATATAATTAAGAAAGAGTAGTGTGATCCCCAAGAGAAATTGAATGCCTCCCCAAACATCAACCCTCTTACACTAGGCATTAGCAGATGGGTTTGTAAGCATGTCATCCTGTTTATAATCAAGTGCACATTCTGCCATCTTTTTTTCCTTTTTTCCCCTGTCGTCCTTTGAACCTATTGGAACGTAAGGTGTTGATGGATCACTTCTACTGCAGATTTAACAACTGCAGCTGCTGCAAAGGACGCTTTAGAGGGACACTGCATATATGATGGTGGCTATTGTAAGCTTCATCTATCATACTCTCGTCATACTGATCTGAATGTACAGGTATATATATGTGCTTTTGAGTTGGTTTCAAAGGGAAAAATTGATGACTAAATAAATAAAGATTCAACACCATATTTTAAGATTCGACTGAAAGTATGCTTCTTGACACGTTCCTTTCTGCATCTTTTTCATTAGACCTCTTGGCTTGAATTAATTATTTAGTCGTGTCAAAGCAGGCATACAGTGACAAAAGTAGAGATTACACAGTTCCAGAATCAAGTTTGCTTGCGATGCAACAAGCATCTACGGTCCATGCCCCACCAGCTGTTTGGCATAACCCTCAGTCTGGTCCAGCACAGTCATCAGCTGGCTATGGTGCTGCCAGTATTCATGGCCAAGCACCTACATCCCATTCATGGAATCCAAATTTGCAGGGTGGCGGATCAACCTTTCCATTGGCTCCTACCAGATATCCTGGTCATTCATATGCTCCACCCGTTCCTGGTTATGCAACTGCAGTAAATCCTCCTGGATCGTCACAGCAGATCAACCACAATGCTACTGGTGGTCGGCCTTTTAGTGTAAGTCAGCCTTTTCATCCATCTACCATGCCGCCTGGAGGTGTTCCACCTCCTGGTCATGCACCTTATCATGGTTAATAGGCTTTCTTGGGAACAGCGGATCTGTTATTAATTCATACTGGCTTAGGTTCTTCTTCACTGTCCCGGAGTGGGCATGCCGCATGCGATGTTAGCTGTATTACCTTCACATTCTCTTTTTCTCGAAATGTACTCCTAAATTTAAGTTTTTTGGCTTTCTTGATGAATTGAACTAAATGTTTGATCTGAGAGTGGAAAAGAATCATCTGTATAATGAGCTCTGTCTAGTAATGATGGTTTTTCTTATTGACATTAATATTGTTATTCTTATTATGCTTCCTTCCCTAGTCATTTTCTTCATAAATTGAATACTCCGTAATGGATCACTGAAGTATTTAACAGCCCATATGTCGTAATTAGAGTCTGAAAGAGTCGAAGTGCATTGGGTTCAGAATGGTTGGAGGAGTTTACTTTTTGTTGCACGTATTTCGGTATAAATGCCAAAATGGAGATGGTTGTGGAAACATGTGCCGTATTATGTGCATGGTTTGTTTTCAGTATTAAAATGTGCAAGTTATGGTGAGTTTAATACATGGAACAAAAATGATGCATTAATTATGCGCATATTAGTTTACAACATTTTACACTAGTCAAGGAGTAGTGCATAATTTTGTACTAACATAAATTTTGTCCCTCAAGCCAAATGATCGTCGAGTGTTTCTAGAGACAAACTACTGTACTTAAGTGTTTGGTAAATCATTTTGAGTAGACTTGGTAAAGGGTTAGGCGAACATACGATTTGGTCTTGAGATTTTTATTTGTTTTGGATTTTCACAAATACCCGCATAGAAATACCAAATTACGCCCGACTGCTCCAATTATCAAATTATATTCTCTATCCTAAGACTTAAAAACGATTTTGCAATTTTCTCGCAACACTCCTCAAAATTGATCGTAATGCTTCATTTGCGCTGAAGTTGTTGGTTCGAGAATCGGTCATTAATGCTTAATTTGCTGTCTTGCAGAATACCTCTCCGATCCATTATGGTAATTATCTGTTTAAATGTGTTACTCCATAGTCCATCCGGTCCATTTTAGTTGTCGTGATTATTATAAATAATTGGTTCAAAATATTGGTCAATTTGAAAAATCTAGATAGAATTAATTAATATTTTCCACATTAATCCTTATGCTAGAGATTAGTATGGTGAAAGAAAATGTACTATTAATTTGAGATAAGAAAATAAGGGTAATTACATTAAATTATTATTTAATTAATATTTTCTTAAGAGATGTATAAAGATAAACATATAAAAAGTTTGATATCTACTTAACAAAATAAGAAGACGTAGTCATATCGACTTATATTATGGAGGATTCTATGACATTCTCAAAGTTGAAAATGTTAACTCGAAAAGAAAATGGAGAAGTCGTTTGTGTTTTTGGAATGCTTGTCCATCATGCAGGTGTTGTCCGGCAGAAAATTTCGTAAGTGAGTCAAATTTTGAAGAAGTTAATAAATAAATTATTATAATGATAAATACTATTAATTTTTATCTATATATGTTTTACTTATCTATATATGCATATGGAGTAATTTTTTTAATGAAATGGTATCGTGTAACACCGTTTGAGCAAGATACATCCGTCCCTCCCATCATGTCAAACGGGACATATTACATCTGAAGTGGACACTTCCTCTAGAGCTGGACGCCGACGCGTGCTGCCCAAAAAAGAACAAATTCATAATTTTCACGTCTTATTTTGCTTCTCCATTTTGTTTCTGTACTATTTTACATTTTCATTAGATAATTCTAGCCCTAATCACACTGAATATCACTCACAAGTCACAAATAAAGAGACTGAACAACACAGTGAAAATTGCATAATTATAGGTGTACGTGCCATTGAGATATGTGATGTATGTGTTATTATCTTAGTGACTGCACTCTGCTAACATCTATAGTTTCTTAATTTATGTTGGACAAGTGAATCTACATTTAGATTTTCAACCTTGCACTTGTCATAAAACCTCATGTGCGTATGTAACTATGTGGGAGTGTCGCTTTTGGTAGCTGTCTGTCAATTTTAATAGTGAAATGGACCACCCCCCTTTGTCAGCCCCAGAAAGTTTTTAAGTATATGGGCCTCAGCTTCAGCCCATCAGGCAGTGTCCACGGAACGCACAGCAGTGGGGCCATCGTGGGCCCTTTCCCTTGTATATTTGGTGAATACTAGACTTAAGTTTGTACCTTAATTAGTAGTGTAATATTATCATAATTGTAAAGTTAATATTCAAATAGAATAGGAATTTCTAGGTAGAATAGGAAGAGGATCTTCCTTGTAACTTGTATATATATGTCTTTCATTAATAAGAATAATCAATGGATTATTTCTTTCATGGTATCAAGAGTCTAGGTTCTCTTTACCTTGCTTCCGCTCCTCAAATTTCCTCTCTATTTTCTCGGATTTTTGACCTAAATTCTCGATTTTGTTGTTCTTCTTTTTTAACAAAAACCGAGTATCTTCTCTTCCAAAATCCTCCCTCACAAATTCCCTTCTCCGAATCTTATTGTTTTATTCCCTATGACTGATAAGAATAATTTTCATCCTGCCCTCACAGTTTCTAACATCAAGAGTGTCATCCCTATCGTTCTTGACCTAGAAAACGTCCAATATGGGACGTGGCGGAATTATTTAAGATTCATGCCTTGGCACATAAAGTCCTCCGCATCATTCATCCAACTCTCCGAAGGAGGTGATAAAACGTCTACTTCTACGGCGGTGGTGCCACTAAAGCGAGTCGAGAAATATGGGTCGCTTGATGCCAAAGTTCTTGATGAATTTATGTCTATCTCGCGAATCTTTTACAAGCGATTATGGAACCCGACTCGCGGTATGGCGGCGTGGGATCGATTGCGAGACATATTCGAGATATGATCATTCTCGAATTGTTATCCTTGGCGAGAATTCTCGCGGTGGCTATGGCGAATTTTCAAAATGTTTCTTCTTGCAAGCGCCTCGAGGACTTGTGGACGGCTTCAACAGCGTGGGTTCTCCTATTTCTAATAGTTAAATGCAGTTCTTCGTATTGTTGCAGTGCAGCCGAGAGGCCTATGGCGGTGTTACTTCGGTTATTCGTCAGAGTAACCCCCTGCCAGGATTTTATCAAGCCCGTTCTATGCATACATTGGAAGAAGCCAGATTGGCTAAGAAAGTGGCGGTTGGGGACAGTCCTGTCATCATGATGACTGCTTCCAATTCTTCTCCTTCCAATCCAGCCAACGTGACCCAAAATCACAACAACAGGGGTGGTAAGAAGGGCCAAAATCAGAAGAATAATCACAAGAATCGTGGCGGCAACAACGGGGGCAACCGTCAGCAACAGCGATAGTTACGGAGCACCGAGGCCCGCAGGCGGTGGCGATGGGTCCCGGCGCGCGAGCCTCGATGCTCGGCCGATGTAGCGTCGCGGCCCTACTTCTTCCCGTCAGATCCACGTTTCAGACCAGCGTATGGCGGCATCGTGATCCGGTATACTTGGGCCTCGCCCATCGATCCGCGCGCGGTGGGACCAGCTGAGCCGACATTAAGCGATGATGTACACACTTGGCTTGACTCAACCGGACCCTAATTGGTACATGGACACCGGCGCCACTACCCACGTGACATCCGACCAAGGTACTATCTCGTCTTATTCCAATTTGAGTACTAATCGTGGTATAAATGTTGGTAATGGCAGTTCTATTTCAATAAAGGGTTATGGTAATAAAACTTTGTCCCCCACTTTTTTTATTCTTTCTCTTTCCTCCCTTATTTTAAAAAGGGGGAAATGAGAAAAAAGGGGGAGAGACGACCAGCTCTACAACTTTTAGTGTCATATCTTCCAAAACCAAGTTGTGTACCGTCCGGTTTGCAACCCCTACTACATCTGCCTTTACGATATTTACTATATTTCGTACGTTTCGGATATAGCACTTCCCTTCTTTTTTTTTACTATATGAAATCCACAATTTGACACCTGAGATTTTGAGTTAGCCTAGTATCTCAATGACGAATTGCATGTGTTAAACATAACATTGGGTTCACTTAGAAATCTTTCAGTCGTGCTTAAAAGACGGCTTTTTGACATGCAACAAGCAGCGGATGAGCGCACTAGTGCGAAAGTCAAGCAAGGAAGGCAGTCTAGTAATCCAGTCGAAGGTACTCATTCCGGTTTATTGGATTTTTCTTTGGTAGTCAAGCAAGGTGCTCCTCATCCACCGCTTGTCCTAAAAATATACCCTTCATGCACCAAAATTGATTAAAAATTTGGTGTTTGTCCGTAAATTCACCACTGATAATTGGGTCTCTATTAATTTTGATTCGTTTGGGTTTTCTGTGAAGGATTTCAAGACGGGGAGTCATCTCATGAGGTGTAACAGTAGGGGTGATATTTATCCAATCACACCGTGTCTCAGCATCTCGCGTCAAGCTATGTCATCCACTTTTGCAACTCTTGTTCCTTCCTTGTGGCATGCTTGTCAAGGTCATCCAGGATCGTCAATTGTAATTGTTTTAGATAAGAATAAGTTTATTTCTTGTAAGGGTACGCGTAGTACTCCAAATTGTCAATCTTGTTCTTTAGGAAAAATTATTAAGTTACCGTTTGTAGCTTCGAATTCTCATACTTCAATGTCGTTTGATATTATTCATAGAGATCTATGGACATCTCCCGTTTTCAGTTCTATGGGTCATTGTTATTATGTGTTAATTTTGGATGACTATTCTAAAATTTTATGGACCTTTTCAATTGCGAAAAAATCACAAGTTTTTTCCATCTTCACAAAATTTAGAGCTTTCATCAGAACCCAATTCGAACGGGAAATAAAGAACATTCAATGTGCTAATGGTAAAGAGTATGACAATGGGGAATTTAGGGAGTTTTGTGCACAAAATGGGATAAATTTTCGTTTTTCTTGTCCTCATACGTCCTCACAAAATGGGAAAGCAGAACGAAAAATTCGTACCATCAACAACATTATTCGCACTTTATTGGTTTATTCTTCCGTCCCTCCATTGTTTTGGCATCATGCGCTACAAATGGCTACCGATCTACTTAAATTCTTTCCTCTAAAGGTTTGACATATTCCTCCCCCCTTCAAATTCTATACAATAAGACTCCTTCGTATTCTCATCGAATGGTCTTCGGATGTTTATGTTATCCACTGTTTTCATCCACTACAATCAACAAACTTGAGCAGTCTCTCGCTGTGTGTTTTGGGTTATCCGTCAAATCACCGTGGTTATAAATATTTTAATTTGTCCTCTAAACGAATCATCATTAGTCGTCATGTCCTGTTTGATGAGTCGTAATTCCCATTTTCGAAGGCAGAACAACATGTGCCTAGTTCTTACGATTTTTTAGATGATGCTATCTCCCCATATGTCCTCCGTCATTTTTCAGATTCTTCAGAAAAAATGTCGTCAGCCTTGCCACCAGGGAAGCGCGCGCTGCCGACCGATGATGAAATAATTTCAAACCCGTCATTAGTGTCGCGGTCCTGCAGGAAGTCGTGGCGCTAAAACTCAAGAACTCTCTGATTCTTCGGTAGCCGACCACGCCCCGTGGCGCGAAGCGTAATTTCAACAACGAAAATTCTCAAAATTCACCCCGACCTAGCCTGCAGTCGAGTCGATCACTCGCAGTCAACAGATATTTTTAAACCAAAGAGACATTTTAATTTGAATTATAATGTTCTTAAATCACTCTTACCCCGTAATCATGTGTCTTCCTTAAATGATCCTAATTGGAAAATTGTCATGACCGATGAATATAATGTTTTTATTGATAATAAGACGTGGGAGTTGCCCCGCCCATCTGGTGTTACTATTATTCGGTCTATGTGGATTTTTTCTCATAAAGAGAATTCTGATGGTTCGTTTGCATGGCATAAGGCTCGTCTTGTAGGTGATGGTAAGACTCGGCATGTGTGTTTGTTCATGCATGATCCTAGAGTTGAACATATGAATGCACTCAAACACATTCTTAGGTACATTAAGGGAACACTTGAGTATGATTTGCATTTATATCCTTCGTCGACGTCTACACTAGTCTCCTATACAGATGTTGATTGGGGTGGTTGTCCTGACACCAGACGGTCTACGTCTGGCTATTGCATGTTTTTAGGTAATAACTTGGTCTCGTAGTGCATCAGCGTCAATCCACGCTTTCACGTTCAAGTCACGGTAGAGTATAGAAGGGTAGCGATGTGGTTTACGAATCATGTTGGTTCTGAAATCTATTGTTAGAGCCGTTGTTATTGAGAAGGCTACCTTGGTTTATTGTGATAATATAAGTGTAAATACCTACGGGAATCTAGTTTAGCACCGTCTGAAACACGTTGAGATGGATATTCACTTTGTTAGAGAAGGTAGCTAAAGGACAAATCTGGCGTCTGTCATGTCCCTTCCGGATATCAGTTGCGACGTCTTTAAAGAGCTTCCTCGATCCTTTTGAGGATTTTAGAGGCGATCTCGTCTGAAGACCACCGCTATGATTGCGGGGTGTGTTAAAGTATATGGGCTTGACTTGACCCGTGAGCGGTGTCCACAGGCGCTGTGATGGGGCCACCGTGGGGCCCTTTCCCTTGTATATTTGGTGAATATTAGACTTAGTTTTGTACTTTAATTAGTAGTGTAATATTACCATAATTGTAAAGTTAGTCTTCAAATTGAATGGAGATTTCTAGGTAGAAGAGGATCTTCCTTGTAACTTGTATATATATGTCTTTCATTAATAAAAATAATGAAGAAGTTGTTTCCGAAAGAAAGGACTGTTGTTTCAACAAACATAAAATTAATTTTCTTTTTTTAATAGTTTGGGCATTACAATAAGTTGTGATATAACTCTGCAACTACTTATACATGTCGTTGGTTCATCAATTGTTTCTACGTGCTGGTTGGTGCCTTAACCGCATTTAGTATTATTTGTCCCTTTGCTCTCCGTCATAGGCTCATGATAACTAGTTACACAATTACTTCATCTCACTTTATCAGCCGACATTTTCCCCTTTTGGTTTGATTTTCAGATACTACTTTTAACTATTTAACCTTTTTTTTTTCTAGCACTATGTTCTTTATCCTTAGCATGATATTGGAAAATCTCATTCTTACTACTCAGAGTCTCAGACTAGCATGAAGTATTCGCTCATATGTCAGATCAGAATGTAATTATTGGAGACTCAAATGACTATAGGCAAGTATGATAACTTATATGATGTTCTTCATCTCCATATTAGAAATTTTTACTTGCATTATATTATTTGATTTACATACCGGAATCGACAACATTCATTTATTCTAATTTATCTTCCATCTCTTTTTTTCTTTAATTACTAAAAGAATCTGTGAGGTTCATGTTGAAATTGTGTGAGCATCTCATCGCGTCTCTTTACGTGTGAGCATGATCCTTTTTCATGGGTCAAGCACATAAAAATATTTTTTTATAGCCTGCAATGAAATTTAACTCACGACTCTAACTTGTTCTGACTTTTTTTTGGGGTAATGTTGTGTTATGTGCTATCGAATCTATAAGCCTAGTCGACAAGAGGGTAAAAACTTACACGCTTCCGGTATTTACACTACATCAATAGATGCATGATGTATATTCTCACCCTCTTGTTTAATAATATATATTTTCACCCCATGGTAAGTTGATATGTTTTAATATAAACATCACGGGTGCAAATAATTAGTATTTAGAGAGCATACTTTTAATTGTTTAGATATATTATTATATCTTAACATGGTTCAAGCATAGCGTTAGAGAATTGGTCATAAATGGTAAAAAGGGGTGGGAATCCAGCGTGATATTAAATGGCTTCATTAATAGAGTGGAGTAATATAATGGACTACAACTCAGAATTGTGGAGCCTAAAAACTAATGTCAAATATGTACAGGAAAGTTCTCAAGTACGATAGTGAATTAGGATTGATACTTGTAGTAAATTAGAAGTGTGATATGACATTCTAACTTCCTGAAATCACGTTTCTTTTTAATTTTAGTGAACAAAGACAGTTGTGAGGGATATATTATCCCTACATTTCTCGACTATTGCTACTTGTATTGTTATTATTATTAGTATGGAAATTAAGGATTTGTGGTGAATGATCATGTGATGAATGACTTTATGTCACTTTCTTTTTAAACCCTAGTGCACATGAAAAGGGCACAATCATGTGCCATTACTTTTGCTTGAACTAATCCACTAATTCTCTTATCATTAGGCATTAAGCATTATCTTTTGTTCTTCTACTTATTTTGATTAACGTACCTGTTTGCGGTAAAACTGGTATCTTTAATCATCAACAAATAATTAGTTGGATTATCACTTCGGCATTTATTTTAAATGGGCTTTCTAGTGACAAAAAAAAAAAGAGGCTTTAATCTTTTACGAAATGCCCAGATTTTGGATTTTGTAGCCTGTCAGAATTTTCAAATTAGTGTTTCCTAGTAGTAGTAAGTACTTGTGACACATTCATCAGTTCTACATAGGTTAACATTGTGGACTCGATCTTGCAGCAAATTAATTTCTTGCGGATAATGTGGCATAATTTTGTAATCTTAGCTAAAGTTGCAAGACTAGATGACTAGATAAAATGGAGTAGTTTAATTTCACTATCAATATTTAAAGCATCAATGCTGTTTAGTCAACACATGGTTTGAGCTGGTTGTCAATGTGTACATGGAAAGTAGAAACCTCACCTCAATGTCAAAGTGTTTTTCGTGCTGTTATAGACTTTGATACGATGTCTTGGAAAACAATGAGATATATATTTGATTGCCTGGATAAAATCTTTTAATTTCATTTACTGGAAATCCGTAATCAGTGCAAGATTTCTGGGAAAACACGGATAAGACCTCAAAATCTCCGAGTTAGATATGCCGGGTTCTCATGTCTGAATGTTTTAACAATATATATTTTCTTGGTCAACAATATTCACTTAACCCAACCACTTCACAAAAAAATTGAACTACAATAACTTACAGGCTTTTAAGGTACAATTTTGTAATTTCAAATTGCCCTCAACATTCTGGAGATAATGATCGTATCCAGTTCCGGCATTAGTGGAAGGATTGCAGTTACATGTGTATGTTTATATTTATTATACCAAACGAATATATCTCATGTGAAATTCAAGACGTGGTTCTCTGAGCTGCTCCTTTTTTTGTTTCTTGATAATGGAATCATATTTAGCTTTTTACTTTGAAATCGACAACTCAAGCTCCTAGCAATCTCGTACATAAACATGTTTCTTTTTCAAATTACGATAGGGTCCGGTCCAGTTACTTTGTGGGTATTTCAACTATTTTATCGAGTATTTAGTATTTACTACTAGCTCCTACAAGCTCGGTTATCGAATAGTCAGCCCACCAAAATTTATAAAAACTCAAAAGATCTTACATATAGAGTTCTGTGTGAATTTAAACCTTAGTTTCTTATGTCTTTTACTTATTTTATTTATCATTAAGTCACACCATTGAGTGTAAAAATCCGATTACACTGAAACTAGTAATTATGGGGACAATCTCATAATTACCTCCCTTTATTATTATTATTAATTAATTATGTAATATTATGTAATTAATTAGCATCTCTTAATTTAGATTAGTCTTCTAGAATAATCTTTGTAAATTAGGTAAAAGATGATTACAATTCTAGAATAGTCTTTCATAAGATCCATGTATATATATTATATATTTGGATGAATAATAATTAAGAAATTCAATTCTTACATAATATCATTAGCCAAACATCCTTTGCCTAAACTTTTCTTTCTTACCTTTCTCTTGGACGATTTTTTCCATTCTTCCTTCCTTTGTTTTTCGTCCACATTTAGGTAGACAAAGCAATCTCCTTTCCTTTGCTTTTTCGTCCACAGTAAGGTTTAGTAGACCAACTATTTATCCTAAACCTAAAACACCCTTTAGATTGACTAATCCACTCTCATCCAAATACAACTTTCATCACCTCCTTGTTTCTTTTTTCTCTAAGTGGAATCTATGACCGAAAAACAAACCTTCATCCAGCTCTTGCCGTCAATAACGTCAAGAACTTTATTGTAAGAATTATTTGAAATGATAAATCTTCCTTAAGTTCTATTCATCTCCATGGTAACAATATATACACTTAACTAATAATTAATAGGAAGATTAAGTCTTCCCTAAAATCCTCCTACATATCCCATAATATATTCTATTAATATTATTCTATTTAATACATAATACTACTTACCATATACATAAGATTATACATAATGATATTATTAATTGTAATTAATAATATATTCTAACACTCACATGATCGAAGCGGAGGAAGGCGAATCTTTGAGGCGTCGAAATTCTTCAAATAATATCAGCGGAAGCCCTTTTGTGAAGATATCTGCAATCTGATGTCGTGTCGGGACATGTAACACTCGTACCTGTCCGCGAGCTACCTTTTCACGGACAAAATGAATATCTAACTCAATATGCTTAGTGCGTTGATGATGGATTGGATTTCCGGAGAGATAAATCGCACTAATGTTATCACAGTATACCATAGTGGTACATCGGAATAGAACGATGAAGCTCAGTAAAAGATTAGAATCGGCGTAGTCGGACCTGACATTGGCTACCGCGGTATTCGACCGATCTTTGGGCGTGATACGATGGGTTGCGCTTTGGAGGACCGTGATACTAAATTATCACCGGAAGGCGATATCCGGAGGTGGGCGTGCGGTGTGCGGACATCACGCGATCTGCGTCTGTAGGTGACAAGCTTGGTCATGGAAGAAGAATGCGGATGTAATCCATAATTGAGTGCCACGAATATATCGCAATACGTTTGAGTGCTGCGTATGTTCTTCCATTGGATTGTGCGTGAACAAACACACTTGTTATCTGCGTATGTAATATCGGCACAGTGAATGTGAGATATTGCAAAGCTCGCCGCCAGCTGCGATCTGATGTCGGATTGGCAAAGGACTCTTGGATATGGCACTCAATTTTGACTTGGTATCTCTGGAGTTGCGAAGGTTTGCAAGATGACATTCCGGCGGATTCTACGATTTACGATGCATATTTCTTACGGGAAAGAAATAAACCACTGCGTAGCGTGTCACCGCAATTCCTAGAAAGTAGTGAAGTGGACCAAGATCCTTCATAGCAAATTCGAACTTACTGGTCATGATATTACGCGAAGAGAGAGTGCGAAGAAATTTGTTAGGATAATATCATCTACATATAAGAGAATATAAGCGATATGATTACCACGTTGATAAATAAATAGTGAATTATCCGAGCAATTTGTTTGAGAAACCCGTGTTGAACACAAAATCGACAACCGCATGCGAGTCACGGGAGCTGTTTGAGGCCATATAATGATTTTTAAGTAAACACACATGATTGGGATATCGAGCATCTGTACCCCGATGGTTGGTGCGTGTATCTGATCTCGCTCAGTGTCCGTATGAAGGCATTCTTGACATCGATTGATGAAGTAACCATCCTTTTGAGAGGCTAGGCGAGAACAATTCGATGGTTCTTGATTTAACCATTGGATGAATGTCTCGCGCAATCTAATCCCACTGTTGAGTCTTGCCATCACTACAAGTCGGGCCTTATGCGCTCGAAAGAACCATCGATTTTTCTTTATGGCTAAAAATCCACATACAACGAATTAAATTAGCATTAGATGGACGAGGTACTAATTCCCATGTCCTATTTTTAATTAGAGCATGATATTCATCATACATGGCCATTTTCCAATTAAGATCTTTTAGAGCAGACACGGGGTTACGCGAAGGTGATTTGAGACTTGAGTGTGTATTGTATTTGGCATTAGGTTTTGTAATTCCATGTTGACTACGGGTGACTGGTCGATTTAGTGGGCGATGGGTGGACGCCTTGTGGCGGGAGTGATCTGATGGGCTGAACGCATGCTGCCAGTTATTGTCATTCTCCATGGTTGCAGTTTGGCTGAGGTGTGTAGTTGGGCTGGATTTGGAGTATGGCCCAGTGAAGGGGCGGTGGTGTGAGTAGGGGATTCGTGCTTGGGCCTTGGGCGATGGCCCGATTCATTGGATTGTATTTTCGATGCATTGGACCATCGGTCCTTGGTCCAGTGGGCCCAGCTGCGTTTGTCCAGTATTTTTTGTGAGTCCCGGGCTGTGGAAAAAATGAGTTAGATCGGAGCCTCTCATCGTCAAAAATCATAAGTAGTTGTCCTGTGTCATGTATCTTGGCAAAGGAAATTGTGACTCATCAAAAATTACATGACGACATATAATCATACGTTTGGAAGAAATGTCATAACACATGTAACCACGGTGATTAGTAGGATATCCCCAGAAGACACATGGAGTAGACCGGGGTTGAAGCTTTGTGATTGTGGTGGATGGAAATAGAGGGTAGCAAAGACAACCAAATACTCTCAAATGATGATATGAGGGCTCTCGTAAGAAAAGTATTTTTAGTGGAGCTTGGTAAGACATGTTTTTATGGGAAGGATATTTAACATGTAGGTTGCCATTTGAGCGCGTGATGCCAAAAAATGGGGGTATAGAAGCGTGAGCGAGGATGTTCTCACAATATTGTTTATGGTTCTAATTTTGCGTTCGCCTTCCCATTACGTGAAGAGGTGTGAGGACGGGATAAACGAAATTGTAAACCATTTGTTTTGAAAAAATCTCAAAGCGATTATTGTCAAATTCCCTCCCATTGTCACATTGAATACTTTTAATCTCGTTCAAACCGAGTTCGGATAAATGCTCTAAAGTTTAGGAATGTGGAAAACACTTGTGATTTTTTCGACAAAGGAATGTCCACAAATAATTAGAGTAGTCATCAAGAAACGATAAATAGTATCTATGACACGAGGAACTCAAAGCGGTGATGTCCAAATATCACAATGTAAAATATCAAGCGGCATAGTAGTGCATGAAGTAGAAGAAGTAAATGGCAACCTAACATGTTTACGAGGGCACAAGCATGACACTTATTCAAAACATGAGTCCGAGTACATGAAATAAAATTGTTTTGTTTAAGAGAGGCCAAAATGGACTCCGGATGTCCCAATCGTTCATGCCATAGTGATGGAGCCAAGTGCAAAGTGGAAGGAACTTTGGGCGTGGATTTGGTAAACTTATTGGATAGAGCTCCCTTGCTATCACATCTCATGAGAAGCTTCCACGTCGAAAGTCGTATGCGGAAAAACCAAATGGGTCAAATTTACGAAACCCAATTATCACTAGTAAACTTCCTAACGAAACCAAATTTTTATTAATTTGGGAGCATGCGAGGACATTATTTAAAACTAGTGGCGGATGTGGTGGTGATAGTGTGTTTGATCCATAACCTTTATTGGAATTGCATGGCCATTTAAAATGATAATACCATTTTCTTTGCTCAATTAAAATAGGGTGAGAGTGTACCTTGGGACGCCGTCATATGTGACGTTGCCCCGGAGTCCATATACCAATTAGAATCCGGTGAATTGAGTCCAAGAGTGTGCATAACCTGCTCAATATCCGTAGGATGGGTCACGGTTGAATGGGCCTCCTGCCATTGGGAGGAGGCCCAGCTAACTGCCGATCTTTGAAATTCTACTGCCTGAGACCAGTGAAATGGGCTGCTTGGGCTCTTTGGGCGTGGCCGGCTCTTCTTCTTTGACTGGGTAGCCCCAAGGCTCTTCTTTGCCAGTCTTTGAAATTTCTTTGGGTACTGCTTTGGATCGCCCAACGCTCTTCTTTGGATCGCCCAATATTTGATTTCTTTACTCTTTGGGTCGCCCAAATTTCTTCTTGCCGATTGTTGAAATTTCGCCAGTGGGCCTTCCGCTGGCCGTTCGATGGCTCAGTGGTTCTTCTTTAGTAGCCATGCCGGAGTTGGTGTTCTTGCCATTTCCGCCTTGGCGGGTCCGGTGACCCGCTTTATTATTTCGCGATTTCCACCTTCTTATTATTATTTCCACGTCTTTTTGACTCTTATTTTGTGAAGAATAGGCAAAATAATTACCATCATTGGAATAGGTGGCAACCATGGCGGAATTTGTAGTCGTTGAAACCTTCTTAATCAAACGACTCTTGAGAACAAGCGTGGATCTTGCTTGATAAAATTTTAGTAAGGGATTACTTTGGCGGATTAGTGTCCCACGCCACTATAAGCATCCGTGAGGCCGTGACTAGTTGTAAAACTAACAGGTTGTCGAAGCCAGGTGAACTCGTTTCTCAATTGATCGCCACCACTTTGAGGCGTTGGCGATGGGTTGAAGCGTTAGGGAAGTCTGCCGTGACAATGGTTGAAAATTCTTGTTCCAACGCCTTGGCGAGAGTTTTGATTATCTTGAAAAATGTCTCTCAGCGTTCCCATGCCGCCATGGCGATGAATCTGGTTCCATTATTGTATGCAACAAGTCGGTGGATATTGTTGCATAAATCGACCAAGAAGTGGCATCGAGGTATCCGCGATTCTTTATGCTTGAGACGATTGTTCGTTGTTGTACCATTTTTGGTGGAATTATATGATGAAGAACTTTGTGAGCCTACAACAAATTTTGAACAACTCCGCCCGTATTGCGTAGTGAGCAGTTTCCATCTCTAGTTTGTGAAATATGTGTTTTAATGTTAGAGATAGTAAGAAATTTGAGTGAAACGAAGACTTTGATTCAGACATGGTTGAAAACAATAATGGAGGAAGAAAGAAAAAAAAAATTAACAATGGAGAAGACAAATTCGGTTGGATGGATGAGGAAGATGACCGAATTTGGAAGGAATATTTTATTTAGAGTAGGATCTTTGAATTATCTTCTGATACCATGTAAGAATTATTTGAAATGATAAATCTTCCTTAAGTTCTATTCATCTCCATGGTAACAATATATACACTTAACTAATAATTAATAGGAAGATTAAGTCTTCCCTAAAATCCTCCTACATATCCCATAATATATTCTATTAATATTATTCTATTTAATACATAATACTACTTACCATATACATAAGATTATACATAATGATATTATTAATTGTAATTAATAATATATTCTAACATTTATCTCCATAACTCTTGAAATGAAAAAAGGGCAGTATACCTCATAGGCAGAACTTTTCAAAATTCACGGTCGTGCTTATGAGGTGATTAACCATATTCTTTCATCTGAGTCACCGACGGATACCACTACGGTGGACAAGAAGTTGTGGTTTCGCTTAGATGATATTGTCCTTCAATGGATTTATGGCACAATTTTCAATGATCTTCTTCATACCATACTTGAACCCAATTCTACGGCTAAAAAGGCATGGAAACGCTTAGAAAATATTTTTCAAGATAACAAAATGTCTAGAGCAATTTATCTTGAGCACCAATTTATAAACATTAAGTTGGATGATTTTTCTAACATCTCAGCTTATTGTTAAGAATTAAAAGTACGGGGTTCGAATCAAAATAATGGTAAAATATCCGTCAAAATAATGGTAAAAAATGGGGTTCGAATCGAAATAATAAAGGAAAAAATAATAGTGGAAAGGGACGTGGACGGAGCGGGGGACAAAACAGCGGCGGCAGCCAGTGGCGGTGGCGGTGGCGGTGTTTTTCTTTGGCGATGGCGTCGGCGATGAAGCGATACCAGCGTGGGCTTGGGCCCCGCCATGTCCTTTCCCGACCTCCTCATGGGCCCGACCTCCTCCTTCCAATCGCCAATTCGGTATTCTCGGGTCTCGTCCTCAACATGTTTTTGCAGCTCAGACACCATTTTCTGCCGGCTATGCGCCCACGGATATTGAACAAGCCATGAGTCACATGAATCTGAATATTTCAGATGAATCGTGGTACATGGATACATGGGCTACGTCACACATGACGACATCTCAAGGTAATCTTTCGTCTTATTTAATACGAACGGTAATACAAAATATTATTGTCGGCAATGAGCATGAAATTCCAATTCGTGGTATTGATCAGGTAACTCTACCTTCACCCCACCCACATTTATGTTTGAAAAATGTTTTACATGCACCAAAATTAATTAAAAACTTGATCTCTGTTAGACGTTTTACAACTGACAATAATGTTTTTGTGAATTTTGATCCGTTTGGTTTTTCTGTGAAGGATTTTCAGACGGGGATGTCGCTCATGAGATGTAATAGCACGAGATACTTATATCACATCACCTCTGTTTCCACAAATTGCAGGGACGCACCTTTCACCTTTGCGACCATCTCTTCTAGTTTATGGCACAATAGGTTGGGACATCTAGGAGCACCGGTATTTAATCAATTTAGGAAGAATAATTTGATTTCCTGAAATAAAACTCTGGACTCTTCAGTTTGTCAAACCTGTGTTTGGTAAACATATTAAACTTTCGTTTTCTGCATCTACTACTACTACTACTATTATGCCATTTGATATTTTGCATTGTGATTTGTGGACGTCGCCCGTTTTAAGTGTTGCAGGTCATAAGTACTATTTACTCATTCTTGATGATTTTTCGAATTTTTTGTGGACCTTTCCCTTAGGACAAAAGTCACAAACCTATAACATTTTGAAACAATTAAATGTGTTTATCAAAACTTAATTTGGAAAAATCATTAAATGTTTTCAATGTGATAATGGGGAGAATTTATAAATACCCAATTTCAGAATTTTTGTCTCCAAAATGGGATGTCCGTCCGTATCTCATGTCCACATACATCTTCTCAAAATGGGAAAACCGAAAGAAAGATTCGAACAATCAACAATATGACTCGTTCTATCCTGGTGCATTCGTCCACACCACCACATTTTTGGCACCATGCTCTTCAAATAGCTACATATCTCTTAAATATTCTTCCTAGTAAACTCCTATCTAATGTGTCGCCAACTCAGGTATTATACAACCGTATCCCTTCGGTTACACATTTATGGGTTTTTGTGTTTTTGTGTTTTTGTGTTATCCATTGTTTCCATCCGCACCATTCATAAACTTCAAGCTCGGTCTACTCCGTGCGTATTTTTGGGGTATCCACAGAATCACAGGGGATATAAATGTTTTGATATGTCAACAGGAAAAATTATTATTTCTCGTCATGTCATCTTTAACGAATTATCTTTCCCGTTTGCAAAATCTCAAGCGGCATCCTCACCTTCATATGATTTTCTGGACGACAGAATTCATCTACTATTGATGTATCACTCTCAAAATAACAATTTAGGAACATCACCGACACCTACACCGGTCATCCCACCCTCACCCATATCCCCTAATACTCTGGCTCAGACCAGTACCATGCCCACTATCTCGGCCCAAACTATCGAAACATCCATACCCACTGTTTCGGCCCAACTCCTCAACGAATCATGGAAACCCGTTCCATGCGTGGTATTTTTTGACCTAAACAACATTTCAACCTCACCACATCAGTCCAACCCTCACCAATTCCAAAAAATCCCAAAGTTGTCTTATTAGACCCGAATTGGAAGGCAGTCATGTTAGATGAATTTACTGCTCTTATTCAAAATAAGACGTGTGATTTGGTACCACGACCATCTAATGTGAACATAATTCGATCTATGTGGGTTTTTTTGTCATAAAAAGAATTATGATGGTTCTTTTGCGAGATACAAAGCTCGTCTTGTTGGTGATGACAGGTCTCAGCAGGTGGGTGTTGATTGCAGTGAAACTTTCAGTCTGGTAGTCAAGCCTGCAACTATTAGAACTGTTCTTAGCCTGACATTGTCTAAATCATGGTCTATTCATCAGTTGGATGTCAAGAATGCATTTTTACATGACCACATGCAGGAAACGATATACATGCATCAGCCGTTGGGATTTCGTGATCTTGCCCGGCCGGATCATGTGTGCTTATTGAGGAGATCCTTATATGGTCTGAAACAAGCCCTTCGGGCATGGTATAACAAGTTTGCCGGATTTGATTCTGAATTAGGATTCTCTCACAGCAAGTCCGACCAGTCTCTTTTTATTTATCGGAAGGGCACTGATATGGCTGGCTTATATACTTTTGTATGTTGATGATATTATACTCACTGCATCATCAACTTCACTCCGCCAGTCTATTATGTCTTTTCTTGCAGTCGAATTTGCAATGAATGACTTAGGTCCGTTGAATTATTTCCTTGGCACTGTTGTCACTCAATTGCAGGTGGTCTGTTTCTCAGTCAAAAAAAGTATGCCGAGGAGACACTTGAAAAAACATGAATGTCTTCATGTAAATCGTCACATACTCCAGTTGACACGAAGGCAAAGTTGAGCAACGCTTCTGGTACTCCTTTCAGCGATGTCAAACATTACCGCAGTCTGGCTGGTGCATTGCAGTATCTCACTTTTACGAGGCCTGATATTTCCTATGCGGTCCAGCAAGTTTGTTTACACATGCATGATCCAAAGGAAGAACATATGGGGGCTCTCAAGAGGATTCTGCGGTATGTGAAGGGCACTCTCAATTTCAGACTTTATTTGTATAAGTCTTCCATCAAGCACCTCTCGGCTACAATGCAGTTGGGTGGTTGTCAGGACCTGCTGACGCCCACTTAGGTTATTGTGTGTTTTGGGAGATAATCTTGTGTTATGGTCATCTAAACGACAATCCACATTGTCTCGGTCTAGTGTTGAGGCAGAATACAGAGGTGTAGCCAATGTGATTGCTGAATCATGTTGGCTCCGTAATCTCCTATTGGAACTGCAATGTCCGATTGAGAAGACAACAGTGGTTTATTGTGACAATGTGAGTGCGATATACTTATCGGGCAATCTTGTTCAGCATCAGCGCACAAAACACATAGGAATGGATATTTTATTTGTCCGCGAAAAAGTTGCTCATGGACAAGTTAGAGTTCTTCATGTCCCATACCATTATCAAATTGCTGATATTTTCACCAAAGGGCTTCCGCGCGTACTTTTTGATGACTTTCGGGACAGTCTTAGCATTCGTGAACCTCCCGCTAAGAGTGTGTGAGACTAATAGCACACGATAATTATGGGGCAATCTCATAATTACCTCCCTTCATTATTATTAATTGATTTGGTAATATTTTGTAATTAAGTAGCATCTCCTAATTTAGATTAGTCTTCTAGAATAATCTTTGATAATTAGGTAAAAGATGATTATAATTCTAGAATAGTCTTTCATAGGATCCATATATATATATATTGTATATTTGGGTGAATAATAATTAAGGGATTCAATTCTTACGGAAACGGCCAAGAAGAATGTTGTGATACAATCCATCAAAACTTAAGTTAATGGAAAAGATATTACATAACATTTTTCGTCTGTATTAAAATTTAAACCATGGCCTCTTATGATTTACTTATTTTATTGATCATTGAGCCACACCATTTGGGTGCAACAATTTGAGGAAGGATTACCTAATTTTATTGAAACGGCCAGAAGGAATGTTGTGGAGGCGGGATTAATGAATCTGATGAGTGATGATCAACTGATGAAGTTAGATATTTGATGGTTCCCAGTTCTCCATATTCTTTAAGAATTAATCCTACTCTATAGATAGAGCAATTAGCCATAATTTCACCAATCACAATTGTACTAATCTACTGTCGACCCTACACACACTGGATTATTTTTTCAGGGAATTCCTGAATGGGACTGCTTCAACACCACGCGGCTTAAATGAAGGTAATCTTGATTAAAAATTGGACCTTTGATTTTGACTCCCAAACCACCTTTTTCGTCCCTCTATTTATTCACCACAAGTGTAGATATCTTCACTTCCTAACTACCCTTGTCATTCAAGCAAACACAGTGAGAGAAACTTTTCCCGTGAGCCATTTCCCCATCTTCTTAATTTGTTCATTTCTCTTCAATTCTTCTAGTTTGTTAAGTACAACACTAATTTCATTAGCACTAAACTGTCATTCCCTCCCCTGCAGGTTAAAATAATGGCTCTTTTAGGACTTCTGCTAATCGGAATTTCCTTCATGTTTCAATCTGTCCATGGTTATGGTGGTTGGATCAATGCCCATGCCACATTTTACGGTGGAGGCGATGCTTCTGGAACTATGGGTACAATAATTTTTCTCTTGAACCTAGCTTAATTTTTAATCCATAGTCATGTACTCCAGTCAAACCTCTCTATAACAGCATAGTTTGTTCCAATATTTTTGGTAGAAAATAGTGTTATAAAAACATATAATATAATATAACATGAAAGATTGGTTCCATAGAAAACATGATTATCAAGACTGTTACGGAAATGTCTGACTGTGGTAACTATTAAAACCAATTCTACCGGTCAAGAATGATTCCATGTAGGTATTGGGATTAAAGGCGGGGAGTGTTAAAAATTACGTGTCTATACTGAAATTGTCTGGATTTTCACAGGTGGGGCATGTGGATATGGAAATTTATACAGCAGTGGATATGGAACTAACACGGCCGCGTTGAGCACTGCTCTGTTCAACAATGGGTTGAGCTGTGGACAGTGTTTTCAGATAATGTGTGTGAATGCTCGACAGTACTGCCTGCGGGGCGTAATTACAGTGACAGCCACAAATTTCTGCCCACCAGGGGGTTGGTGTGACCCTCCAAACCACCATTTTGATCTCTCAGAGCCTGTCTACTTGCGCATTGCTCAATATAGATCTGGCATCGTTCCTGTTGTCTACAGAAGGTAAATTCAATACAATGTCTACTGAAACGTATCATTGTTGAGTCGGTCAAATTTCCAAATTTACTCTTCGTACAAACAAAATATTTTATTTATACCTTTCTTTATAAAATTAAGATATTTTCGTACGGTAAATACTTAAAAGTAATTATGTGGTTTCCTTTCCGTTTTAATGTGTTTAAAAAAAATGTTACATTCTATATTTAGTAGTATCTCTTTACATCCGACATGCATATTTAGAAGGTTAAACTCATCGGCGACCTCTGGTGATCGTCAATATCTTTCACTTAGACACTTCAACTAAAACTTATTCTATTTAGACACATGAAACAGATCCCGACTGTGTCATTTAAACACATAATTCAAAGGGTATTTTGATATATTACACACATATTTAGCTTAAGATCATAATATTTAAAAGTCTTCATTATTTTCTTAAAGTCAAACTATGACACATAAATTTAAATGCTTTTACCATTTCCCTTGGACTGAAAAGTGTAATTATTTATAGTATAGGTGGTACTGATTACAAAACTTAATTTTCTTGGAATTTGTACATTTTACAGGGTACCCTGCAGAAGAAGTGGAGGAATTAGATTTACAATCAATGGTCACTCTTACTTCAACTTGGTTCTAGTCACAAATGTTGGAGGTTCAGGAGATGTACACTCAGTATACATCAAGGGTTCAAGAACTCAGTGGCAACCAATGTCAAGAAATTGGGGGCAAAATTGGCAAAACAACGCTTACCTTAATGGCCAAAGCTTATCCTTTAAGGTTACCACAGGCGATGGTCGCACTGTTGTTTCTTACAATGCAGCTCCTAGTTCTTGGTCCTTTGGTCAGACTTTCACTGGAAGACAGTTCCGCTAGAACCCAAAATCTTTTGCAAAAATATTAGAATTTTCAAGTATACTACTTACTAAAATATTTAATTTTTAATATTATTCTAAGAGTTTGGTCTTAATTTGAGGGCTTTACTCACGATAATTTAAGAAAGAGTTAAATATTTGGAAAAGCGCAATTTGGCACTTTTTTCCATTGTAAAATTGGCCATTCAATTGTGGAAGAAAAAGAATTGATTGGCCTACTTTTACTTTTTTGGGTGGTTATTGACGTTTAGTTGTGAGCTTTTAGCCTTTTACTGCCCAACTTATAGCATATAATAGCATTACAAGTACAATATCGTGTGCATAGAAAGAGAGTATCTATTTTTTTACTGTAAAAGAGCTAAGCACTAATTATGCTGAGTATGTACCAATTTTCTCTAGCTATTTGTTTGTAAGGAAATGTTACCATAATAAAAGGAAACGACAAGTTATATGTCTTATAAAAGTGCAATTTCTACCTTACAAATTCCTATAGGTGCATTATTCTTTGTATTTTTTTTCTCCCCAAGTATGAGAAAGTTCTATTATACTAAATACTACTTAATATCAATTAATATACCTCAATCTCAAACAAACTGAAGTCATATATATAGATTCTCACTATCCCTTTCTTTTTTCCTTTTCCGAACGAAAGTGAGGTTGAGATATGTGTAGTCCACATTGCGGAGGAAGTTGAAATGGAAGAAAAGACATTCATTATCCTCTAACTTATCGAAGTAGAAACAAAGTGGTCATGTTATTACCCTGTCATAATAACGATACAAAACTCCACCTACTAGAAATTATTTTTTTACCTTATTCCTGAAACATAAATATATAGACATTAGTACAAGGGGAAGTTGGATTAATTCATTTAAGTCTTTCACCGTTGAAAAATGTAGTTGGATACACAAATCTACATAACTAAAAAACACTTGAGAGAGAGACAACAATAATATATTGTTCAACGTGAAAATTCATATAAAGATATGGAACCTTGAAAGAGTCAGTTTCAATGCATTTCAAGCCCTAATATATCTCTTATAAGGCTGAAGTCTAATCGTGTCCAGAGTACTTACCCTCGATTGACAATTTGATTCTTGATTCTTTTAATCAAGTGTATCGAAATTGAGCTCGAGCTAAAATCGATACTAAATTATTGGCTGGAGCCCAATATGATGTAAACTCGTTGTTCACTTCTTTTTAGACGAAGCAATCCAAAGAGGAAAGGACGTTTATAATATATAGTAAAACAATGATAATTTAGTTATGGTTATATATTGCTACTTCATATTACTATTTCAATTTACTTCTTTTTGATCTATTACCATAATTACAAAATTTCTAGTTCATCATCATAATCTTTCAATTAACGCGGAAATTTTCTAATGAAATGATAACGAATAAAGTTGTTTAATATGGATAAGATCTATTCACACATATAATACTTTTCAATTCTTAATTCAATAATGCATCTAACCTTCAAAATTTTACAAAAAAAAAAACTATAAAAAAGAGTTCCTAACTTTGTCTACTATACAACAACAATAACAACATACCCAGTGAAATCCCACAGCGTGTGGTCTGGGGAGGATAGAGTGTACGCAGACCTTACCTCTACCTTGGTAGATAGAGCGACTGTTTGCGAAAGATCATCGGCTCAAGACAAAGCATAAGCACTTTAGACAGTATGAAAATGATGGTAACAAAAGCTAATAAGCCATGAAATATCATTCTCATAAAAGAAGCAGTAATTAACACATGTAAATAAGATTAAAAAATAAGTACACTAAAGAACGCATAGCAACATAAATCAAACGACGGGGGTACTATAAAATAATAATGCGCCTACTAGTATGATAGGCTAAGCAGATCTACAATAATAACACTACAGTATGTATACGTAAGTAGGACTACGCTCAACTACTCACTACTCTTCTACCCTAATCCGTGTCCTCCACAACCCCCTATCTAAGGTCATGTCTTCATTAAGTTGTACATGTGTCATATCTCGTCTAATCACATCTCTCAATACTAACTTTGTCTACTATCTTTAATATTAATATCAATATTCTTATTTTTATAGTGACAACTTTATAAAATGTATTATTTTGACAAATTTGTTATTATTTCATATTAAAAAGATAACTTATTAGTATCATTGATATTTTTATTTATCTTTTTTTCTAGAATATTACAACAAAAATTAGTCGAATCAAACTCATTTAAAAAACAAGATATACATGGCATTATGAAATAATTTACTTTTGATAATGTACAAGATGGTAGCTAAAAAATTAGATCATCTACTTTTCTAAATTAATGACTAACACAACATACTTTCGATCAGAGCTATTTATTGACCCGAACGTAAATAAGCGATCAATGACTTTCGTGGATGTATCCCATCAAGGTTTTTACTTTCACAGATAATAACAACATATTCAGTATAATTTCGGAAGTGAAATTTGAAATTCTTAAATTAGAAGAGACAATATTACATTTAGAGGAAAGAGATGTGTATTATTCTAGAAAATGTCACCCGATGTGTATTACTACGTGTTATCTCTCCATTAGTTATAAGTTTGGGATCAATGATGAATTGTCAGAGGAAAGAGATGAACCTTTAGAGAAAAAGAACACGTAGTAATACACATCGGGTGACATTTTCTAGAATAATGAATTGTTGAGTTCCAAACATACTCTTGTATTTATAGGCGTTACATATGTACTGATCCAATTAGTCAATCAACGAACGACTACCTTTCAAGGGTTATTTGGTCACTCATATTGATTGTAATCTTAATATAATTTTTTTGACAAATGATATAACATTTGTTTTTGTGAGTAGAATTATAACAATGAGATAAACGAAAATGTAAGTAACTATTATAAAGATTATAATCTGGAAATGAGAACAAAGAACAAGAAGTTTGTTGAGTCGAATGATATTCACTATGTCCTAAAGACAATATTGCTTCGTATATATCCTTTTACGGTTTGATAACTTGTCTCCCAAGATAAAACATCAACAAATAAGTAAGCAAAGGATACTCAAGTGTTTACTAAAAGAAGAACCTTTGAGTGTATGAAAGAAAGCTTAGAGAGGAAGATCAGAAATCTGAGTTTTAATGTGTTCTTTCAATTGAACCAAATGCTTCAATTTATAGTGTAATGAAGATGACCTCCCAACTAGCCAAGTAATGGCTTTCAATAGTACATGACACTTATTGAGGGGTTATAATTCAGCCAAATAATGGCTGAATTCAAGTGTCAAATAATGGAGGATCAATGCTCCAAAACCAGCCTAAAAGTCATAAATTTTACGTCTCCCCTCCACCTCACTGCCAGTGAAGCGTCGTGGCTATCTCGGGGAGACGCCACGGCGCCTGAGCTCCAGTAGCTGACCAGGCATTTAGCGTCGCGGCTTCGACGGTGCTACGCTGCGGCCCTTCGCGGCGATTTCCGACTCGTTTCATCTTTTACACGTTGTACACTTCTTCCTTCTTTTACCAACGTGAAACACTCGTCATTTGGCCAACAACCTTCTATCATTTCATGTCTCAAACATTTTGTTTACGTACCAATATATCTTTCACTAAGAAAATTTATGATCCTTGGTGCAACGTGTGCACGCGTGTGGAAATGGCGTTTTTGATGTGCAGGGCCCCAATTACTCGAGTCATAAATAATAGGATAAACTTTATTTCACGTTAATAAATTTCCAACATTTTTAACATAATCTCTTTATAATTAATATGACATTCAAGTTTTAGCAAACATTGTATTTGTTTTTGAGAAACTGTGTTAATAATCATAACAGAACTATATGAGAATTAAGTAAAATTTTATAAGTGGAATGATATAGAATTGACGATATCTAACTAAAATCATTTAAATAAAATATCTTTTAAGTAGACTATTCATTCATAATAACTATTGCAGTATCACTCACCTGCAATATTATTCACGACATAATTATAGTTATATTTTAATTAAGCATATAACAATTGTTATAATTTTTTAGGAGATAGTTTATCAACTAGAAAACCTATACTAAATACAAATATTACTACCAGTACTAGCAGGACTATAAAAAAAAGGAAATTTTAATTCTTTTGCATAAAAATGTAAGATTATTGTGGTAGGGAGCATGTAGTTTTACTACTTGCAGCCAATGGGGAGCATATGTGTAACCCTATTTACTACTATGACAGGGAGCATGTAATTTTATTACTTGCAGGTCTAAAAAGATTATTATGGCAGGGAACATACGTGTAACCCTATTTACTATGATGGCAAGAAGTATGTAATTTTATTACTTGTAATCCTATTACTACTCTGGCATGGACCATGTAATTTTATTACTTGAAGCTCAATTGATTATCATGTATTATTATTTATTTTTTTTTAAAAAAGAAGAAGAAACATTATGAATTGAAGAAAAACTATCTCACGAAGAAAAACAAAAGAGAACAAAAGCAAAAGAAGACAAAGATTGAAGAAAGAAGAAACATTGAATTGAAATGAAGAATTGTTTAGCAAGAAGACAAAATGAGAGACAACATTGAATGTTATCTCTGGAAAGAAAGAAAATGATGATTATTACTTGACAAACTTAGATAAAACTTTATTAAATTACCATATATATTCTTAGCATCTTCAGGGTTACTAGATGATAAAAAGATCCGCACAGAAATTGGTATCAGAACCTGTAAAAAGAATAAACATAAATTGGTATCAGAGCATATAAAAAGTTTTGTGAATTAGATATGGATATATACGATCAAATAGGATTTATAACAGAATTAAAACTAGATTTATCAGAACTTACAAAACAATTAGGATAAAGTATAAAATAAATAATAATGGAATTGAAATAAATGATCAAGAAAAAATAAGATTTATAAATAAAATATGAATGTACAAGAAAAAATAATAAAAAAGAAACAAAAATTAAGAATAATAAAGGAAGCCTTATCAGAAGTAATATTTCTCAACTTAATACCTAAAATACAGTGCAAAGAGTATAAAATTAGAAAATGAAATAGAACAGTTATAAAAACAATGTGATAAATTTGATAAAATATGAATAGATATGGAAAACGGATGAAAAAAACGAATTAATAATCCTGACTAACCCTAACGAGAAAATAAACGCGCTTTGGAAAGAAATAATAGTAAGAGAAAAAATAAACAATACTTTGATAATAATATTTGAAATAAAAGAAAATCAAACTAAAAACAACAAATGATAAGAGAAGAATTAACTAACTTATGAAATGGATCTGAGATACCAACATTTAAAATAATATTAGAAAAACTTAATATATTATTAGAAGAGAAAGACAAAGGTAAACAAGTATTAGGAGAAAAAATGAAGGAAGTTTTGATTCTTTTGCATAAAAATATAAGATTATTGTGGTAGGGAGCATATAGTTTTACTACTTGCAGCCCAAAAAAGATTTTTATGACACGGAGCATACGTGTAACCCTATTTACTACTATGACAGGGAGCATGTAATTTTATTACTTGCAGCCCAAAAAAGATTATTATGGCAGGAAACATACGCGTAACCCTATTTACTATGATGACAGGGATCATGTAATTTTATTACTTGTAACCCTATTACTACTCTGGCAGGGACCATGTAATTTTATTACTTGAAGCTCAATTGATTATCATGTATTATTATTTAAAAGAAAGAAACATTATGAATTGAAGAAAGACTATCTCAGGAAGAAAAAACAAAAGAGAACAAAAGCAAAAGAAGACAAAGATTGAAGAAAGAAGAAACATTGAAATGAAGAATTGTCTAGCAAGAAGACAAAATGAGACACAACATTGAATGATATATATGGAAAAGAAAAGAAAAAAGGAAGAAAAAAGAAAAAAAAAAGACAAAAACAAATGGAAAGTTTGAAAAAATGAAAAAATGACGAATTTGAAAAGTTTCTTGAAAAGGAAAGCAACGGACAGAAGGACAAGACTGAAAAAAGAGAACAGAGATAACATTGTGCACTTTACGACTTTTGAAAAAGTTATACTGTTTACTTTACGACTTTTTCATTATCAGTTTGTAAAAGAGTAACCGAGATCATCTATATAAGGAGCTTCTTGTAAACGATTACTCAATCAAATAATCTCAATACAAAACTTTGTTTAAAAATCTCTCTATGTCTAGCTAAACTTTCCCCTTAGTCTATAATTCAGATCAATCATAATATCATAATATCAGAGATAAATCACTTGGAAAGATTATAATTAGAATCATATTAGTATTTATACCTACACTTTATGAAGAATTTTAGAGGATATTCTGTTGAGAACTATCAGGCACCTAGGCCATTTATCCCGTGAAGAAAAAGCGAGCTGAGAGCCAGGGTGAGGTCGAGATTTCCGATGATCTATAAATTCTACTCCTCGTATTTTTTGGTTAATAATACTATTTTTGTCTGTATCACTTTCTATTTCTTTATTACTATTAATGTTTTTATCACTTTTATCGCTTGTCCTAGTTTTTCTTATTTTTTTTCCTTTTAACCTTGCTAGTTGTTCTCTAATGATATATAATTCTTCTTCTAATTCGTCTACATCTTGTTTTACTTCTGTTAGTTCTTCTCTTGTTTGCTTTAATTCTATCTTGGTTTCTTTTAATAGTTTTTTTTGTTTCTTTGAATTTACGTTTATATTTCTTATATTTATTATACCATTCTTCATTATCATGTGATTTCAATTTTGTATTTTCTGTTTTTAACTCATATATTTGTTGTTCTTGTTTATCTAGTTTTAGATTTAAATATTCATATGTCGTTTTTCTATGTCTTTTAAATATATATTTTCATCTTTTAAATTATTATTTTCCTTTGGTGATTTTTGTGTCTTTATTTTTATAGGTTCATATTGTATCTTTCTTTTTCTATTATTTCTTTTGCATTATTCTTTAAAAAGGTAAGTACACTAGGTACGCTAGATTCTTGTTTTTCCATTAAAATTATTCTTTTTTATTTAATATTGCTAGGCTATCCAAAGTTTTTTCTACTTCTTTTGTCAATTTTGGTTTTATTTTACTAATATGTACAATTATAGATTTTTCACTCCTTCTCCAAGCATATATCGATACTATTTCTGGTTGTTGAGTATTAGTACTAATTATAATATTTTCTTTACTTGTACTTGGTTCACTTTCTCTACTTGTACTAGGTTCATTTTCTCCTATTATTTGTTTACCTTTGTCTTTCTCTTCTAATAATATATTAAGTTTTTCTAATATTATTTTAAATGTTGGTATCTCAGATCCATTCTATAAGTTAGTTAATTCTTCTCTTATCATTTGTTGCATTTTAGTTTGATTTTCTTTTATTTCATCCATTATTATCAAAGTATTCATTATTTTTTCTCTTACTATTATTTCTTTCCAAAGCGTGTTTATTTTCTCGTTAGGATTAGTCAGGATTATTAATCCGTTTTTTTCCATTCGTTTTCCATATCTATCAATATTTTATCAAATTTATCACATTATTTTTCTAACTGTTCTATTTCGTTTTCTAACTTTATACTCTTTGCACTGTATTTTAGGTATTTAAGTTGAGAAAACATTCCTTCTGATAAGGCTTCCTTTATTATTCTTAATTTTTTATTCTTTTTTATTATTTTTTCTTGTACATTCATATTTTATTTATAAATCTTGTTTTTTCTTGTCATTTATTTCAATTCCATTATTATTTATTTTATACTTTATCCTAATTGTTTTGTAAGCTCTGCTAAATCTAGCTTTAATTCTTTTATAAATCATATTTGATCGTATATATCCATATCTAGTTCACATAAATTTTGTATATGCTGTCACGATCCGACCCGACGGGCCGTGACTAAGCGCCCTAATTGTACGCCATTATACTTACATGCCACGCGTAATCAGACTGACATCAAGAACAATATGAAATTCGGCAGCATAACGCTGCAATAATATCACATGTCATAATAGGCAAGCCGACAAGGCTGCTTTTGTACGCGAATGAACCTGTCTCCCGTGGGAGTCACAACTAGTCAATATATCAAATAGGCGAGCCGACAAGGCTGTCACTATATACGGGAACATCCCCACAAAAATAAAGTGAAGTACAACAATACAGCTGACCAAAATATGATACAATCCCCACACGAACAACCCACAACTGTCTACATACCTCTATGAGAAGGATAACGAAATATGAATTCATGTACGTCCGCCGTACATTCATTTTATATAAATCATGCCAAAAGAAAGAAATGATAGTTTCACATACCTTTTAGTCGAACTAACCAACTCAATATTTGAATATGTCTCGTCTAGTACTTTAACCTATAACAATAGTAACATGTCTATTAACTTCTATGATTTCTAGCGTAAGTTATATCGAATGACGACTTTCTTTTCTAAAGAAATTTGGGTAGCATTTCCCCTATTTATACGCGCTTTCACAACTTCCAACAAATGCCAACAATATCAATTAACAAGTCACAATTCCAAGATATCACAAAATCAGTCCATATACTATATTTACATCATAGTTATGCATTCTTTCTTCTTACATTTATGGAATACAACAACAACGACAACCAAGGTGATTACTATACCTATTTCTCATGTTAATCCAACCCTTAATCCATATTAAACAACCTTTAAAATAGCCCATAAAAATAGTCCATACGTCTAGCAACAATGACAAAAATATGTGTCTTATAGTTTGCAACATAACACATTTTTACTCTTTAAGACATGTATTAGTAATTACCACAACGTATATACATGTTCATAACGTATATTTCCAACATTCAACTCCAACAAAACAACACGCAAGCAGCCCTTAAAATACAACACAACATGTCCACAAATTTCGTACAAGTCTCGGCCAACATCCGCAAACCAACTCTTTTCTTAACTCCTTAGAATCCAATTCATGTTCCAATAATTCCTTATGAACAATTACAACTTAAACATCAAGATTTCCTCCATTTTTAACATGCAATTAGTGATAATATTAACAACACAACATTCAAAGTCAATGTATACAAAAATAGCTCAAAATCGGTAATAGCCATTCCATTTGGCTCAACAACATCAACAACAATCACATGCAATCTCTTATTTCCAATTCCTCTTTAACATGAGTTTATCCCTTAACTACAACATTATTTAATCTTCTAAATACTCAAATAATAAGAGAAATCTTACCTTAATTACAAGCCCAAAGCAGTCCCAATGAATCGGCCACTGCCCTCATTTCTTCACCAATTTATCACTTCTCCAATCTCCAAATTGACATGCATGAATTCTACAAGTTTAATCCACCTTTCTTACACATTTTTCTTCCAAAAATTCGTCCAAAAAATCAGAAAATATGTCTCTAATTCGGCCAGCAGGCGAATAGTTTAGCCACTGTTTTGATGCTTAATTTTGCTTAGAATTTTGTTTAGGAGTATAATCTAGGAAGATAGGAAATAAAAAGCTCCAATTCTATGGAAATGGGGGAGGGGATCGACTAAGAGGGAGAGGGAGATGAGAGGGAGTGTTTGGAAAATGAAGTGTGGGAAATAACATTTGGAAGATAAAGGATTAATATGTTTAGGCCCAAAATCTGAAAATCTTTAATTGCAATTAGGTCCACATCTCACAATTAATCAACCTTATGTCCTACTCCTTTTAAATCATGAAAATTTCATAAGACCTCGCATCCTCGTTGTCGTAACTTATATAATATGTTACTAATTAATAACGGAAATATATATAACTATCATTTTCAATTTTCATTGACACGCTCGTTGCAAACAAAAATTTCTCCGAAATCACATCATTCGTATACTGACTTTCGGATTAGCATATATAAACATACTTTATATCAAATATTCGAATCTTACATTCTTAATGACGTTCTTAATTATCGCTTTAATCTTACGAGGTGTAATATCCTTCTCCCTTAGAAACATTCATCCTCGAATATTCATCATAAGTCTCATGCTAGAAAAAATTTGGCAGAGTATCCTTTATAACTATGCATATACACCTATATTCAGCAAACCAACAGATGTCTCACGGGGCCACAATATAACACACATGCAATTCATCAATTACTATTCAAAATAAGGGATTGGAATTACCTGTGAATATTCAACTGAATCTCATGTAACACCTTGAACAAAGTTAAAGAGTTTTCATGCAGTACTATATTTCTCCATTTTCAAATTTGCCATAATATTATAGTTGGTACTACCTTGTACACCTACTTCAATTTGTAATGGCATGTAGTGTTCCACCATATCTGTACCGCATGCTTAACATGATGACAATTCATGTGTATACCTGCTGCATTGTTAAAATAGCTCCATATAGATTTGACAAACTTCCTTGTAAGAAACAAGTGATCTATCATTTTTTATGAAAAACATTACATCAACAGCATCTTGATACTATACTCATTCCAACACTTTGCAACACTTCATCCGATGGAATTTTAAATTTCCACATCGTCCATAGGAAGAAATATATCTTGAATGACACTTTTTTACCCCTTTCATCAATAAGAAACTCTGATAGTATTGCATAGTATAATGTTTCCAATTTGGTACTGTTGACACCCAATTTTGACCCTCTCGTCCAGTCATTAACTATAAAATTACATTAAATTTTCAAAATAATTTTTTATAATTTTTATAATAATAAAATGCAACAATAAAACATTAATACATGCACAAATAAACGAGTTAATAATGACACCGCATTTTACGTAGAGTATTAAGCACACCTTGAGTCTCACGTCTGCATTCGTCTTTTAATAACAAATAATTTCATTAATATCATTCATAATTTAAGCCCTATTTTCCATTAATTAAAACTCAAATAATTCTTAATGATAAATAAATAAATACATAAAATAAATAATTTAACAATGACATCGTGTTAAATATCATAATCACATTTATTAATACGCAAAGCAATTTCATAATTATTGTAATATTTTAAACCCAAGCTAAAATCAATAAAGCACCTAAAGTCATATTAAGACAATTTAACTTTAACTTAAATAATGATAAATAAGCACAATAAATGAGATTTTTTTTTAATAATAGCGTCGCATTTATAAAAGCATTAAGTAATCCTTAAAAATCATATCTGCATTCAGCATTTTAATAATTTAATAATAATCTAAACCTCATTTAATCTTAATTTAACATCGCAAAATACGCATAATAAATAAGATTTTAATAACGGCATCACATTATAAAATTTAAGCACTAGTTAAATAGCACGTCCGTCTTTATTTTTTGTAATAATTTAAACTCATCTTAGACTAATAAAACACTTAAATAATTTAATCACAATTTAAATTCCATTTATTTACCACTAATTAAAATTAATACCTAGAATTTAATAGCCCACAAGCCTTTAATCAAACCCAGCCCACATCGCCCCAGCCCAAACCCGCGACCCAGACACCCCCAACCCTTATTACCTTCCCGCAGGCCCACTCCCCTTTTTATGTTCGTCCCGTGATGATCTATCCTATATCACCCTCTCCCAACTAAAGAGAGAGGAAAACCTAAAAGGCGTGACCTCTTCCTCCCTAAAACCTAAATCGCCGCACCTCGCCCCATCGCCCCAGTCGGGATTCTCGCCTGAGAATCCGGTGAGTCACCTACCAAATCATCATGTCTTGCCATAACAAATCCAGTACAAAATCTTACCATAATAAACATCCAAAATCGTTACCAAATCAAGTACAAATCGCACCAAATCAGTAGTGAAGATCTTACCAAAATCGCGTCTCAAATCGAGGGAGATATCCTAGAGATTACAATAAAATTAGTACCAATATCAGCCTTGAAACTGCCTCAAAACTTGCCAAAATTAGAACCCAAAATCCTAGCTATAAATACATAAATTCCATACATGCAGAGGGGAGATCGAGAAAAGAAGAGAGAAATAGAGAGCAAGAAATCAGGAGCAGCGAGCAAGGACCTGCCCTGTCATAGTGTCGAAAACGGGGGGAAGAATAGTGCAGAAGGTATCGATTATCGATGAACAAAGCATAAAAAATTTGAGCATTAACAGGGAGTAAGTAACGAATTAGAAGCCCTTTCGCCCGGCCATAGCAATTGCGAACAAGTAATCGTCTTCAAGTTCCACTCCTTTTCTACCGCATAATCGCACCCTTCGAGTGGATCGACGACTTGATACGCTGTCCGGAGAAGGTAAACCTATTTTTCTCTTGTATTTCGTGAATCTGAGTGTGTTTGATTTGTCAAGAATGGTTCAAACATGTTTAGCTGTTTTCCTGTTTATAAATATATACGCATGAGTCGGGATAAATAAAAATGTTGATAAAAAGTTTTGTGTATATGTTAATCTCTGATTTTTGTCGATCAGTTGTTGCCTGAATAATATTGAAATATGACGTCTGGCTGGGTCCCTGTGGTCTAGTTCAGTAATTCCTGGATGTCTGTTAGTTGTGGCGTGACAAGGGTCTGATTTTAGATTTACTGGAAATAGTCTCGATTATATTGAACTTGCTTGGAAGTGTTATCATGTTTAATATATAGTTCGAATATGATTATATGCTCAATTTATATTTTGCATATATGAAGGGCCATTACTGTTTGATTCTTGTTCATCTCTATGTTCAGCATGTTCGTCTAACTAGTCCTGTGTGTTAATGTTACCTGCTGAACTAACTAAATAATTATACTTGATTGTCTAAGTGCAAAATGCCTCCTTATTGACATAAAAGTTTCCTGAGTCATCATATGCTCCTGTTTGCTGAATTACCTGGAATGGTATTTCCATTTTCTCTTTACCAAACCAGTTCATCTTCTATTAAGTCTTAATTCTTAACATAATCATGTCTTAACTCCTTAAATCATGATTGCATAGATAACAAGTATAAAGTATAGTATAGGAGCAGTCTGTTCCTTTATGACATGGTTTGGGCAGACATCATTAGGGATAAAGAGTTTTCAGCATTTTATGTGAAATGATGTGTGAACACTATATATTAAGGCATATATTGTTGTCTGCTCCCAGCTTTCAAACTATTTCATGTAATTTGATTTGTCCTGCAAATGGCTTAAATCCCCAGTGAAGTCGCCGAATCTGTGTACGAAAGCACATTTATTTTAGTATGTTTGCTTTTGGTGGTTAAATACATATTATATCAGAGATAGTTTTGATTCGAGTCCCTGCTGTCCAGCCCCCCATGATAAATGCTCCAAGTGTTATAGGTTCTGGACCAATCTCCCTACTCCCTTGCAACTTGTTTGTGTAAAATCTGGGCAAAGTCTTGAGACTTCCTCTTTTGTTATCTTTGGTTGAGAGCATGTGACCTCTGTTTGGAGTATACCCGGCTATGGTGACCGGGCCGGGCCGGTAGCCACTTCTGGTTTAACTTGGTTCGGACGATTCTGGTCCGATTCATCGGACTCAAGACCCGGTCGGTTCGTTCTGATTCGAGTTGGCCGTGCGGTTAAGTCGAGCAGTCAACCGTCCGATTTCTTATTTTTTTAATTTTTTTAAATTCTAGTATTTATTTTCTATAATATAAACTAAATTCAATTTAAATATGTAATATAATAATATAATATATAATTTAGTTGTATATATTAAAATTGAAACTTTAAAGTTAACTTTTTATTTTATAGTTTATAACTTTATACTTTATTATAGATTATAACTTTATACTTTATAGTTTATAACTTTATAGTTTATATTGTAAATTTGTAATTATAATTTTATTAATTTATTAGATTAGTAGATATAAGTCATATAACTTATAAGTAATATGATTAACAACTAAATAGATAGTAAAATTAAAATTAATGATAAGATGTAAACTTTTGAACTTTCATAACGTTAATAAGAGTACATAATGAAGTAATAATAATTTTATTTACATATTATGCATCCTTTTTGCAAGTTCTTCGTAATCTATAGGTTGATTGAATTGGTTATGCTCCATAGCCTCTAAATCGAGTATTAATTCGATCCGCCGCTCCCGCTTCCAAAATATTGCCTATTTCTTCATCTTACGGAGAATTAACGTCTCCATCCTTGATTTCTTCTCTCGATCGATCAAATCCGCCAGCGGACTAACACTTCTAATGTGCTTCCACCCGATGAGTGGCGTGTGTCTATTTGATCTCGTGCTTGGCTAAATGCACTTTCGAAGCCCTTGTTGAGATCGACACATTAAGAACATCCGGGCGTCATTGCAATGCAGGAATTGCCTTTGTTATCCTGCCACCATTGTAAAGGGTCAAAAATTTTCTTGGCTCATTGCTTTTGCAAATAAAATTGCATCTCATCGCAAGATCGGCTTGTGGTTGGTTGTGTTGTAAAAGTGCTCCATATGTCTAAAGATTCTTCTTCATCGTCATCATCATTGAATCCTGCAGGTGTAGACACAGAACCAGAACTAGAAGGAATATTAGTAGCAGAGTTGGTGTTATCATGTAATGTAGCATAATATTCATATAATGTTGTTAAATTAGTATCAAGTTTATTTATGCAATCAAATGAAGATGGAGTTTCTGTTCCACCTATTTCCATATAAGTATATAAACTAAATATTAGATTATGACAATCTACCTTTTTAATAGAAGGATTTAAGACTGCACCAATACAATAAACATCAGGAATAGGAAAAAAATATTTTTTAAACTTTTCAAACATAACTGTAACTGCATCTGTATATTTCACATTTGATTTTAAATCATAAAGTAAATAGGAAATTTCAGCTATATGAGCTAAAGCATTACAAACTGTTGGGTAATAAGATCCTGAAAATTCAACAGTTGCAGTGTAAAATTTACGTAAAAATTTTAAAAGTTCACCAATTGATTTCCAATGTTCGTCGGTTAACATATATATTACGTTCTTACAATGGGCATTTGCAACATGTGTTATGGGGTCTTTATACTTATAACATTCTTTTAAAAATAAATAAGTATAATTCCACCGTGTAATAATCTCTTCTGGCATGAATTTAGGTCTCAAATTAAATTGTTTACATTTTTCTTTAAATTCTATAATTCTATTTTTCATGTTATTACCCTGAATAACTCCAACTGCTCTTTTGACAAGTTTTATTTCAGGTGAAAATAAATCAAGACCACTTTTAACAATTAAATTATAAATATGACAAGCACAACGAACATGAAATATATCAGGAAGTGGTGGTTGTACTTCCGCTTTTAAAAGATCTACTGTGGTATTATTAGATCGTTATCAAATGATACACAAAGTATTTTATTATAAAGATTATATTTTTGGGCATAAAAATAAATAGTTTAAACTTATATATTTTCCAAGATGACTTTGATCCTCGTAAACGCATAAAAAAGCAATAATACGTTTTCCATTTTAAAATTTTCATCAATCCAATGACAAGTAATTGTTAAATAATCATAACTGTTCAACGTGTCGATATGCAAGTAAAACTAACGTGGCATGGAAGGTTAGCAAACAAATATTGCAAGAAAATAACATAATCATTATGAAGTCTAAAAATATCGGCTCTAGTAGTACTACGAGGAACACCTTTAAAAAAGGATTATATACTCTTTGAATATATGTAATTAAATATGAAGAAGAAAGAAAAGGCAAACAACCTCCGACAATCATTTTTGCTAATTCAATGCGATCTTTTTGGATCGTACTTAGCCAACCAGGTTAATGGATTAAGTTGTTGTGGACCGGGTTCTAAATCAGAGACAGTATCTCATTGTGCCGTATGATCGTGTTTTATATGTCGACCTATAGTGTCCGTCCCGTCGCACCCGCCTTATGTTTATAAGTTCTCCCACAAATATTACATTTAACTCTATCGGTACCAACTATATCATAAAAGAGCCACACTTTACTCCTTTTTTCTTGCTCGGATTACGGTAAAGGTCTCACGACTACGACTACCACTAGCAGCGATGTGATGAAGGAACACTAGTAGGTGTAGGAGGTTCTTGTTCTTGTTCTTCAAGTTCAACAATATTATCTAATTGAGCGTTATCACATTCATTATCTTATTCCAAAATCTTCTTGCATTTGATCATAATCTATATTTGATTAGATGATGAAGAACTCTGATTTTACCCGCTTGAACTAGATTTACTAGCGATCCGTATAATTCCATAGTAAAGACATTATAAAATATTTAAATAATCAACAAATAAATATGACAATTTAATAAAATAATTAGAGAATGAAACGAGTGTACCAAACTTGGGATTGATTCAATAGAAACTCGAAGCTCAAGTCTTGCGTCTTGCTACTTTGAATTTGAAAACTAATAATATTAATAACTTGAAAATTGATAATAAAGATGATTAAGAGAGTATGAGAATAAGAGAATTGAGAGAAATGTTGTGTGATAAAAATGAAGAAAATGTAGAGAATTTATAGATTTTTTAAAGGGTAAAAATGGAATTAAAATAAATAATAAAACAAAACAAAAAAAATAATATATCGACCAACGGTCGAAATGGCAGATGTGACCCACCTTTTTGACCATAAGCCCAACGGTCATTTGGCCGTTGGGCAATTTATTTTTATTTTAGGTCGGTCAGGTTAGCCGTGTGAGCAGGTTTCCGTTCACGGCCTAACGGTCCGGGCCTACCGGGTTTTAAATAACCGTGCGGGTTGGGGTTGAGGGCCAACCGACCCGACGGTATGCCAGTCCGGTCCGGGCCGGGTTAAACTCTGGTCAACGGTCGGATTCAGTCAACCCGGACCGGTTGACAGGTTTAGTTTGGAGTGAATAAGATTGCTAGCATGAAATCTGAAACATAATTTTTTATTTAAATGTGATACTTGGATGTCCTGAAGCATACAGCCTGATATGAAATTATAACTGGTTTGCTACTTTCTCCATCATTTAGTGGCTTGACATGTTCTTTCTTGCTGAAATTACGTGCTTGAGGGAGCCTGTTGTCTTGTCTGTTTTTTTTTATAACGAGAGACCTAAAAATAGTGTAGCATGGGCCTGTTTTTCCTTGTCCCCTCATTTCTTCACCAATTTATCACTTCTCCAATCTCTAAATTGACATGCATGAATTCTACAAGTTTAGTCCATCTTTCTTACACGTTTTTCTTTTAAAAATTCGTCCAAAAAATCGAAAAATCTGTCTCCAATTCGGCCAGCAGTGGCGAATAGTTTAGCCACTGTTTTGATGCTTAACTTTGCTTAGAATTTTATTTAGGAGTATAATCTAGGAAGAGGGGAAATAAAAAGCTCCAATTCTATGGAAATGGGGGGAGGGGATCGACTAAGAGGGAGAGGGAGATGAGACAAAGTGTTTTGGAAAATTAAGTGTGGGAAATAACATTTGGAAGATAAAGGGTTAATATGTTTAGGCCCAAAATCTAAAAATCTTTAATTGCAATTAGGTCCACATCTCACAATTAATCAACTTTATGTCTCACTCCTTTTAAATCTTGAAAATCTCATAAGACCTCGCATCCTCGTTGCCGTAACTTATATAATACGTTACTAATTCATAACGGAAATATATATAACTATCATTTTCAATTTCCATTGACACGCTCGTTGCAAACAAAAATTTCTCCGGAATCACATTCTTCGTATACTAACTTCCGGATTAGCATATATCAAATATTCGAATCTTACATCCTTAATGACGTTCTTAATTATCGCCTTAAGCTTACGTGGTGTAACATATTCTCTGATACCAATTTCTGTTTATTCTTTTTACAGGCTCTGATACTAATTTCTGTGCGAATTTTTTCATCATCTAATAACCCTGAAGATGGAAAGAATATAGATGATAATTTAATAAAGTTTATCTAAGTTTATCAAGTAATAATCATCTTTTTTTTTCTTTCCAGAGATAGCATTCAATGTTGTCTCTCATTTTGTCTTCTTGCTAAACAATTCTTCATTTCAATTCAATGTTTCTTCTTTCTTCAATGTCTATCTTCTTTTGCTTTTGTTCTCTTTTGCGGGGTGACAATGAGACAAATTAGGGCGGGTTAGGACAGGGCAAGCCTTGACCTGCTAAGATGTTAACCCGCCCTGCCCCGTTTAACATTTTAAAAAAATTATTCTACCCTGCCCTGCCCCGTTCTGCCCTTATTTTTCAATTTCTGCACTATATTTTTCTTGATTTTGCACTTAAATTTCAGTTTCTACACATATTTTTCAATTTCTGCACTATATTTTTCTTGATTTTGCACTTAAATTTCAGTTTCTACACACATTTTTCAATTTCTGCACTATATTTTCTTGATTTTGCACTTAAATTTCAATTTCTACACATATTTTTCAATTTCTACACATATTTTTCAATTTCTGCACTATATTTTTCTTGATTTTGCACTTAAATTTCAATTTCTACACACATTTTTCAATTTATGCACTATATTTTTCTTGATTATGCACTTAAATTCTACTTTCTGCACACATTTTCAATTTCTGCACTTACATTTCGTATACTAACTTCCGGATTATCATATATCAAATATTCGAATCTTACATCCTTAATGACGTTCTTAATTATCGTCTTAAGCTTACGAGGTGTAACATATTCTCTGATACCAATTTCTGTTTATTCTTTTTACAGGCTCTGATACTAATTTCTGTGCGAATTTTTTCATCATCTAATAACCCTGAAGAGGGTAAGAATATAGATGGTAATTTAATAAAATTTATCTAAGTTTATCAAGTAATAATCATTTTTTTTTTCCAGAGATATCATTCAATGTTGTCTCTCATTTTGTCTTCTTGCTAAACAATTCTTCATTTCAATTCAATGTTTCTTCTTTCTTCAATGTCTATCTTCTTTTGCTTTTGTTCTCTTTTGCGGGGTGACAATGGGACAAATTAGGGCGGGTTAGGACAGGGCAAGTCTTGACCTGCTAAGATGTTAACCCGCCGCTCGCCTTAGCATTTTAAAAATTATTCTACCACCTTACCTTGCCGATCTACCCTTATTTTTCAATTTCTGCACTATATTTTTCTTGATTTTGCACTTAAATTTCAGTTTCTACACATATTTTTCAATTTCTTCACTATATTTTTCTTGATTTTGCACTTAAATTTCAGTTTCTACACATATTTTTCAATTTCTACACATATTTTTCAATTTCTGCACTATATTTTTTTGATTTTGCACTTAAATTTCAGTTTCTACACACATTTTTCAATTTCTGCACTATATTTTTCTTGATTCTGCACTTAAATTCTACTTTCTGCACACATTTTCAATTTCTGCACTATATTTTTCTTGATTCTGCACTTACATTTCAGTTTTTGCACACATTTTTTATTTTTTGCACTATATTTTTCTTGATTCTGCACTTACATTTCAGTTTTACACACATTTTTTAATTTCTGCACATTGTTAAGCTTCGCAAACCAAAAAGTTGAAAAAAATTTGGTGATTTCTTAGAAAAAAATTGGTGATTTCAAAACCCACGACCTGCCCTGGCCAATTTCAATTTTTAACAAAATTAATTTTGTTTTGCCCCGCCCTGCCTCAATTGTGATCGCTAGTTGCTTCTTCCATGTTATTATAGCCAGCTTTTACCCTTAATCACTATAGTCTTCTCTAAGAGTCCCTAACACGGTTCTGTATATTTTAAACATTAAATAATGACACAATTATAATCCAAAAAATTACACAAAAGCGGGACAGTTTGAGCAAAATTGATCATCATCAAAAGCAAGGGTGAAACGAGAACAAATTAAAGAATGTTACAAAATAATTGTGTTCATCCAAAAATAAATTACGGTGGTTGTTGACCAAAAATCTTAAAACAATTTGACAAATTCCTGGAAATCGATTCTCCCATCACCATTTTCATCGAAGGCCGTGATCATCTTCTTGCAATTATCCAATTTCGAAACTTGCTTTAATCCCAGAGCATAGAAAACTCTCTGCAAATCCAATTCATCAATAAATCCATCTTTGTTCTCATCAAATACATCAAAAGCCCCTCTTACATCTTGCTCATTACCTTCTAATTCTTCTCCAAAAATGTCATTAGCATCCAACGTCTCCTGAATTTTCACACCTTCAGGATTGGCAAAAATACCCAAATTAGCCATTATTATTTCCACCTCTTCCCTGCATAGGCTTTCATCAACTAATTTCTCGCAAAAAGATGTCAATTTTTGGTAAGTTTTATCCTTTTCACCTTGAGAATCCGAGTGATACACTTTGGATTTAGCAAAGGACAAAAAACTAAAAAGTCTTCGTGCACAATCGAAGATTATATACAAAAAGAAGAAGCCCACCGCGCCATGAATTAGTAGGGGCACTGGAATAGTAGTTACAGGGAACTTCTTGAATGGAAAGCGGTTCAAATAACTAGGAGCTGCCATGATTATAATTGGAAGTTAAAATTCTTGATTGAGATGGAGAAGAAGAGAAATGTCTCCTTGTTGTTGTTGTAGTAAAAGGTGGTTGCATGCAGAAACTCAAAGGAAAACAAAGTTTGTTGTTTTGGTGTTGATGAAAATGGAAGGGACTATGGAAATATATGTAGTGTACAAACTATGGGTCGAATCTAATTTGAAATTTCATGAGGAAGGTGCTTAGTGGGTGTAATTGTTGAGTTAGTGGGGAAAGCTGACTAAATGCATCAACATTTGGTCTTTCACATTAATGGAAGTGTCATAGGAAGTTTCTTCAATTCTTTGGAGTAATTTATCATCCTTGAACCAACTGAACTACGGGTGAGTTTCTTCAATTCCTAATTTGATGGGAAGACTCATTTGCCTCTTGTTGGAAATATGGTGGGGCGCGCTGGCCTGCCTATATTTTTTGTTCAGTTTCTGGTTGGTTGAACCTCTTTCAGTGACCAAAGAAATAAAATAAAGGCCACTCTTTGAGTTGACCATAATAAGGAAGGAAGGTGCCCTGGAGTTTCCTCATATATTTTAATACTCCTCGTGTAACTTGTTGGAAAATTACAGTAGTCATTCACGCTTGAGGCATTTTAATAATTGTCATTTTTAAAGATATTTTGCCACATTGAAAGACATATTCGTTAATATTCAACAATATCTTCTAATATAATAATTCGTTTAAGAAATTGATGATATAAAATCTAGCAATGAATAATAACAATAATCATAACAATATATTCAGTACGAGTAAAATTTGGGGAGGATTGGATATACACAAACTTTATCCAAATTTTTGGAGGTTGTTCTCGTCCCGAATTTTGTTCTCTGTCATTTTATTGGCTGACGAAATTGAGAGACAAATTGATTCCTTAACTTAAGTGATTTGGACTGAACACGGAACTCTAATTTTCAGCAATGAGTTCCCCAACTACTCCAGAAAGCGTTACGACTGTGGTATGAGTAAACTAAGAGGTAAGAAACATGAATGCAACTGAGTATAGTAAAATAAAGGATAAAGGATAAAGATAAATAAAAATTGAGTTGTTTGATTGATTGATTGTGTCTTGTATGTACAAAGAATTTTCTATTTATAGTATAAAAGAAGAAGAAAATTGTACAACGTGATCCCCCATGTCATTCATCAAGTAACCCACTAAGTTCAATGGCCGATTATGGGGGAGGTGGTGCCGATTTTCTTGCCCTATACTCCTCTTACTCGGATAATACCCTTTCTTTTAGCTGTTGTTGGTCGTTACCGCTTCTAGGGGTCCGAAAAACCCTTTTGACTTTGTCATTGAGACGTCTGCATCTGAGTGGGTCTCAGTCGTACCTCTGACAATTCGACTAAAATGTTTTAGTAGCCGATGAAGTTCTTGTAATAGAGAGTTGTCACTAAATTCGACTAAACACTTAAATTATTTTTTAGTGTTAACAGAAGTAGAGAGATTGATTTCATTAGCTCAAAAGAAAAAGAAAAATTTAACAAACAAGTAGAAAGAAAATCTACCATATTTTATTTTTGGGCTCAATTCCCGTGCGCTTGAACCTAACTCCTTTATTAACTCTTTATTTGGTTACTTACTAAACATTATTTTTAACTCTTGGTACATCATAGGAAAACAATATTTTTAACCATCTAGAGAGTAGAGATTCTTTCTTTTGAAATATTGTATCACTTTCTTTTTCTTTTCTTTTTTGAGATATTCAGGTTCTCGGATTGCGCCAGATTAGTCCTGGAGATAGTAGTACCGGTTCTTCAACACTACTACCAGTAAATCGCGGGATGTGCTCCAATAATCAGAGTTTGGGAACGGAAACTGATAGTATCTACAAGGATCAACCCCATAAGAGAGCAGAATAATCCTACTGGAAATCGTCCACGCTGCAATTGTCCAGAGCGCCTTAAACCCCCTCCTTTGTCATTGGACCGTGACCCGGGGACTAAACGATCCAACCTCAAAAATTGACTGAAATTTCTTCTTTTGGTAAAAAGTTGACTGAAATTTCTTAGCAGCCACTAATTGAATTCAGTGACTTTTCATGCTATCGCTTTCTTAACATACAGTTCAAAGTGGAAACAATTAGTACACCAATTCTATCTACTTCAACATGAAGGAATTTCAAATTTGACCAAGTAGGTATACACGAAGAAAAACGATTGTAAAAGTCATATGCTACTTTTCAATAACAAGAACCAAGATTAATTAGCACTCCTTTCAAAAATTCCATTTTCTTTTTCTTCTGAAAGTGCTAAAAGAAAATCACAGCTTTATGAATTTCCTTGTAAATCCCTCAGGACTGCTGGGGGAGTTTCTGGTATGTTTCATCTTCCCATTTAAATTACAGTAAAATAATATTAGATTGAACTATCCCCAAAGATGTCAAACGAGTTAGTAATTAATTACTTACTTGGATAATTTTCCAGGACGAGTTACTTTAGTTCGGACTTCGGATCAACCATGTGAATCTTTTTATAATCACACAAATATCTAAGACTAATTATGGATCATAAATTTTAAAAGTATTTTCTTTATTTTTTAAATTCTGTGTCAAGTCAAATGGTGTCACATAAATTAGAACGGAGGGAGTAGATAATCTATGTATACCAGTTTGGACAAGTAAATAGGTAATCTGGCGGCTATTTGTCAAGTTTATGGATTCCTCATAATTTGACTATTTGAAGATGGTTGGGCCGAGTCCGTCGGCAGAGTGGGTCACAGTGGGATATTTAACTTCTCATTTGTGGATTTAGGTTGTCCTGGCCCAAGATAAAATATTAGCCTTCACCAAATTTTGGTTACATAAACAAGGGTTGGTCATTCATTGTTGAATAACCATATTTACACTTGACAATAACATATTCACGTGTCGAGCGAAGTCCTACTCACGCTTGTAAACTGGTAGAGATAGTGTTTTATTGTAGATCTACTTAACCTATCATACAAATATGCACAATATTGTTTTATAGTCACATGTAGTTGATTTACTGGTGATATGTGTCATTTAGTATACCTTGTTTAGCTTATTTATCTGCGCTAGTTAATGCATACTTTTTCAAAATGCGTTATCATGACTTATTCGCTTTTGATAACAATAATTTTCATACTACTTTAATTTTTTCCTAACCGTTGTTCTTGCTTGCTTTACTCTTGATTTGGTTTTGCTTTGCTTGTGCTTATGCTCTATCTTGAGACGAGTGTCTCTCTGAAACAACCGATCTACCTACCAAGGTAGAGGTAAGGTCTACGTACATTCTACCCTCCCCAGACCCACGTTGTAAGATTTCACTGTGTATGTTGTTGTTGTAATCACATATTCACATGTCAAACTGTTTGCTCGAATATTTAAGATTGCAACATGGAATACTATCAGTCTAGTACCAATTATTTATCTACAAAGCAAGGGGAACACAACAAACAACATTTTGATATGCATGAACAGAAAATGAACCAGAGAAAAACAAAGCCCTACAAACTTAAAGCCGAATTATAAATACCAAACTTTCTACACGTCCCATTCAACAGATCTAAAAGAAAACTGCATAGAGTTTACAAAATTTAAGGAAGAAACAGTTCAGTTTTGAGTAGGTGTCGCTGGTTGGTTAGGTGGAGAAACATGAATACTACCATGAGCATTGAAGTTTGGCCCAGCATCGATATAGTCCAGCTCATATGTTTCACTTGATTTCTCCTGTACAAAATGCTCTTCTTTTAGACCCAAACAATATACTCCTAAGATATACTAAAATAATACACCCTTTATTAACATTCTTTCCATCTAATTCGTTCAAAAAGAATACTAATATCTTTTTATATTAGTAAAAAATTAACTTTAAGTTTTTCATTTGTTTTCCTTAATTTTATAATAGTATATATATCTATGACTTGTTTTTAAACCACAAATTCTAAAAAAAAAACTTTTATTTTTATACTCCATGCCAACCAAATCCATCACAAATATTAGGAACGAGGAAGTATTAGACTATCAACTAGGTCTCAATTCCTTTATATGTAAAGGCATTACATATGTATTTTTGGTCTCTTTACCTAAGTAATATGGTATTATCTAGATTGGTTTTAGAAGAATAATTGTACAAATTTAACTTAATACATGAATAATTAAATGACTTAACATTAGATAATTTGTTAAATTTATGGAAATTAACGAGCAAAGGATTCAAAAATAAACATTTCAATTACTTGAAAGTTGAATATTCTTATTCAAATATTAGAAGGACCAAAATAAATATTTATCAATGTTTCAGGGACTGAAAGTGCAAAATTTAAATGGAATAAAGGGAAACCAACCTGAAATGAAATCCTATGGGTGTGGCCACGGGAAAAAGAACCGATCGTTTTTCTGCCGATGCCTACACAAATCAAAACAAGTGAAATAGCAGCACAAAAAAAAAAGTCCACAAAAGAAGAAGAGCCGAGAAAAAAGTAATCCCCGTCTCAATTTAAATGTCTTAATTTTTTTTTTTTTTTATTTAAAAAAGAGTCAATTTAGTAAGTTTTTTAAATTTTAAGACAAATTTAAGACCACAAAATTTTAAAAAAATCACATATATTTAATTTAAGATCACAAGATTCAAAATTTAAATTCCGTATTAAGTCAAATTAAGACACTTAAATTAGATCGAATGGAGGAAGTGGTACTTTACCATGAGATGAAGAGAAGAAAAGCATGAGAAAAACAACCACAATGAAAGTGGAGCGCCCCATTGATGATAGATTTCTGTTAACTTGAAAATGGTTGTGTAACCTTTTCACCTTTTGTGAGTGTGAATAGTGAAGAGGGTTTTTTCGTAAGGGTGTGCACCTGGCGTAAAGTAGAGAACCTAGAAATCTACGAAATGACTACATATAGACTTCACAGACGTAAGAGAGCTCTCTGAGATCCGATATTGTTGTGCTGGCAGTTTCAAGGGCCCCTTTTTATTTGATACACATTACTTGGTCAAAAGTCGAAATCACTCGCCCACTAATACACATTACTCTATACATGGAATATGAACTGATATTTATATGCATCGTGCCAATAATTTATTCGAATTGTATTCTCACATAAAATTTCCTTTTTATTTCTCTTTTGTTGATGAAGGAACACGCAACGCTTATTCTTTCAGTGGCGCAGTAAACCCGGTGTATGATACCGCAAACCACGTCAGCCGATTAACCACATTTGACAAGTCATGTGTGACAGACTCAATCAAGAAGTTTTATGCAGATGATCGAACTCGTGACCTCTTTTTATTTCTCTTTTGATACATATATTTAAGGTCCCGCAAATTTTAATTCGTGTAAAATAATATATTGCAAATAGTGTTTGTATATTAATATGAGATCTTAATGAAAATTATAAAATTTAAATCTTGAATTTTGTGTTTGATAGAAGAACTCCACTTCAAAAGTAAAGTGATCTCTACGAAAAATGACTTATGTCGGTGGCTCGAACTAAAAACTTCTAATTAATAATAAAAACATATTTATTAGGGAAAAGAATCAAAAATATCCCTCTATTTTGAAAAGTGGATTAAAAATATCCCCCGTTATGAATTTGAGTTAAAAATACCCCCCTTCTTTAAAATGTTCAAATATACCCATCTCTTAACGGAAATCCTCAAATCTCCCCAAATAATCCAATTTTATTTTTTAAACGTGCTCCATTGTTTACACCGACCCAACTAAATAATACAATTACCAACTAATTCGTGGCTTAACAATTTCCCAAGTTGTACGATACACCTCTAGAGCTAAACTTGACAAGAAGCCATATATCTATCCAGGGGCGGATCTCTTGTGTGCACATTTGTTCACGTGAACAAGCGTGTTTTTTTTTTTGCAGTGTTATTTTTCACTTTTAAACAAGCACAGCATCCTCATTCTCTTATACAATGCTGTAATTTTTTTTTTCGAACAACCATTTCAAACGACGTAGATCCGTCACTGTATATCCAGTATATCAAGTGATCATGAATCACTGTAGATCATATGTTACATTTATATAAGAAGACCCAATAGATATCTTTAGAAACAACGGAGAGAACAATCGTAATAAATCAATACTATTAGTTAGGGCTGGCCAGTGGGCCGGGCCGGACCCACTGGGATCGAGATAGGCGGGCTCGGGGCGGGGTCGGGACGGAGAGGGCGAGTGAGGCGGGCCAGCGGGGCCAAAGTGACTAAGCGGGATGATATCGCGTTCCGTCCCGATGCTCAAAGATCGATCGGTCGGAGACGGACAGCGTTTTTAAAAAAATCCACTAAATTAAAAATATTAAATTACTAACAAAGTAACATATAGTCATATAGTGATAGTCATATACTCATATTATACTATTATAGTATTATACTCATATATATTTATAAACTAAATAATTAAACAAAGACAAGAAGAGTGTAAAAAAAACATCTCAAGACTCTTTTTGTGCCTCTTATATTATTAATTATTTCATTAAAATATACAAGATTCAGAATTACAACATTGTAGTGTATTGTTGTTGGAAAAAATTGGGCATGCAAGGCTTTGTGTTTTTGCAATAGGTGTCTTGCTAAACCCCCCGTCCCACCATGACCTTGTCCAGTTTTACAAGTATAAACAAATTTACAAGTATAAACAAATTTACAAGTTTTACATATAGCTACTTGATTCGGTATGTCCCTATGAAAATATTTCCATACAGCTGATGTTAATGGTCGTTTTGCCGGACCTCGTCTCATACTAGGGGGATAGGAGGCATTTCATTAGTGGGTGTATCATCATCTACATTAGTAGGTGTATCATCATCTAGAGTGCCATTTAAATTAAAATGTTCTTCATTTTGAGGATAAACATTTGTGTCAAGATCATATGGTATTTCAGGAAACAGTTCAGGATCCATAAAATCATCTTGTCTAGGAATACTAGAAGAAGTACCTCGCCTCGCCTTGATACCCAAGGCCTTGCCCAAAATATGTTTTGTTCTTTTTATTTTAATTATGGTAATAAATAGTTAAAGACTTAAAAAGTTAAAGATAATGAAATTAAATGTGCTAAATGAAATAAAAACAAAATAATAATTTAATGAGAGAACGAATGTACCAAACGTCGACGTAGAGTCAATGTGTAATCGAGAGATGTTGAAAATTGAAACTTTGCTCGATAGATTAATCCTCAAGCTAGTTGCCAACTTCACTCTCAATTCTCAAATTAATAAATAGAGTGAATATGTAGTAGACACTGTTGTATAGAAATTAAAGAAAATGTAGGAAGATTTGTGAGAAATAAGAAGAGAAAATGAGGTATTTATAGTTGGAAAATCGGGTTAAAGTGTAAATATAATAACTTAGGGGTTAAAAATAAATATAAAGGGGGTAGGGGGAGTGGGGGAAGTCAAAAATGGTCGTTGTCTAACGACCAAAATGTAAAATTGCCGTTAGACAACGACTATTTTTGGCAAATGGCTGGAATGGGGCGGGACCGGGACGGATCGGGTCGTAGCGGGACCGAGTCGGGCGGGAGCATACCATGTCCCGTCCCGATTCGAGCCCCGGACCCGCTATTTTTTTTTTAATTTCATCGGGACCGGGACGGGCGGGACCGGGTCGGGATCGGGCCGGGTCGGCCCACTGGCCAGCCCTACTATTAGTGATGTGTACCAAAAAGGTACTCTTATCTTGTACACTGGATGAGTACTGTTATACGTTGTAACTAGTGGCGGATGCACTAGCAACAGGGTGGTGCAGTTGCACCACCAGATTTTTTTAAAAAATTTGCCTTCTAGGCATAAAAATAATAATCCTTCTAGGCGTAAAAAATTTAAAAAAAAAAAATTGCACCACCAAATATAGTCTCCTGGATCCGCCACTGGTTGTAACTCGAAAAGAGCAGGGCAAGGAGAACAAAAAGGCAAAGAATCTACGGGTTATTATTTAGTTGCGTTGGTTTAAATAATGAATCGGATTTAAAAAATGAAATCGGTTTATTTTGAGGAATTTGGAGATTTCCGTTGAGAGAGATATAAAAATTTAATGACGAGAGGGTATTTTTATCCCTTTTCTCAAAATAGAGAATTATTTTTTACTCGTTTCCCTATTTATTAACTCAGCAATATCCTTGATCCCGTTTATTACTCCTTTTACTAAGCCGGTCTGATAGATGATTTTACTATTTTTTTTCCTTTTTCATTATGTTGCGACCTAAATTGACTTTCAAGAAACATATTTTAAGGAGCCACTATCATATATGTATCTTGGTGTATACATGTTAAATAGTATTATGTCCCACGAGCATGGGACATAAAGTTTAAGAGTTAAATGTTTGATCAAGATTGTTTAAAACTAAAAAGAGAAATGAAAGTCAACACTTCAGAAAGTGAACATAAATTATGGTTGAATCGAACGGAAATTATGCTAAACAAAATGAAAAAGTATAAATATATTGTAGCAGATTGCTTGCTTTATTTTTTAAAGGACTAATTACATTCATTATAAATTGTTATCTAGTGCTATTCGTAGGTAAAGAACCAGCTTTATCCTCATATCCTATTTTGAAGGTGCGGCAAAAGAAGAAGCCGGTTGTCTTACGGCCTTCAACAAACAAATGTATTTTATCTAGGCCGTAAGACATTCAACTTCTTCTTTTGCCACACCTCCAACTTTTTAAATTAGGAGTACATAATACAATTATTTACACCACCATTTTAACTCTTTCAATTAATGCATTGCTTAAACTCATTTCGTCTTTTTTCTGGATGTTAATTAGAGGCCGGTGTGTTTCCGTAGTTCAAGAATCACTTAGAAAGTAATGCAAGCATTGAACTAATTTTTAATGCAAGTTGACTTTTGGTTTGCAATCCCAATAACTTTGTCATACTCCAACTTTTTTGGCTCTTGATAAAACCTTAATAAATTACTCATTTCGTTCACTTTTATTTATCTACGATGGGTTTTGCACACCTCTTAAATATAATAGCTGAAATATATATTTTATCATGATATCCATATTAATTGATACATAGTCTTAATGTACTTGAAAATGATTAATTAATACTAAGAGTAAAATAGATTTTTTTTAATCTGTTAAATGTGACAAATAAATGTGAAAATATATTTTTAGAATAGTGGACAAATAAAAATGAAAAGAGGAAATAGTTATCATACAAAAGTAGTAGTATTAGACATTAAACACATATGTAGTACATATAACTTGCTAGCCAACTGGAGCTTTACATGAAACCTCGGGCTGGTGAACCACCCGAAAAGCTGTAGTTTCAACTATCAAAATAAACATTTTACAAAAACAAGACTAACCACAAAGATTATTGTATCTAACCACATGGGATCTATAGAGAGTAGAGTGTACGCAGATCGTACCCCTGTCACGATAGTGAGGCTGTTTCTGAAAGACATTTGGCTCAAGAAAAAGCATACAAAGAGGTCAGATAAGGACAAAAAATTCAAAGTATGATGGAAATGACAATAACGAAAGTGATTAAGTCATGATAAAACAATTTAAAAAAGGGACAGTAGCTACCTCAGATAAAATAGGATAATCGAAGTACAAGAAATAAATAAATAGTAGCAGAAATTAAAGCACAAGAAACTATAGATCGATCATGTGACTACTAATATGAAAGGATAAGCGAGATTAACTCTAGCCTTCTACCCTAATCTGAGTCATAAAATACCCTTATATCTAAGGTCATGTCCTCGGTAAGTTGTAACCGCGTCAAGTCATGTCTAATCACCTCTCCCCAATACTTATTAGGCCTACCCCTACCTCTTCTGAAACAGTCCATAGCAAACCTCTCACACCTCCGCACTGGTGGATCTGTATCTCTCCTCTTCACATGCTCAAACCATCTCAGTCTCGCTTCCAGCATCTTGTCATCCACTGAAGCCACTCCCACCTTATCCCAGATAGCCTCATTTCTAATCTTGTCTCTCCCAGTAGGCCCACACATCCATCGCGACATTCTCATCTCTACCACTTTCATCTTTTGGACGTGAGAGATCTTAACTGGTCAACACTCCGCCCCATATAATAAAGTCGATCTAACCACCACTTTGTAGAACTTGCCCTTAAGTTTTGGTGACACCTTATTAGCACATAACACTCCGGAAGTGAGCCTCTATTTTATCTACCATGCACCAATACGATGTGTGACATCATCGTCAATCTCTCTGGTGTCTTGAATAATAGACCCAAGATACTTAAAACTACTTTTCTTCTGGAGGGCCTGGGTACCAAGCCCCGCTTCCACGTCAGCCTCATGAGGTGCATTACTAAACTTGCACTCCAAGTACTCTGTCTTGATCCTACTCAACTTGAACCCTTTAGACTCCAAGTACTATGTCTCTACTCTCGTGTCTTATACAGATGTTGATTGGGGTGGATGTCTAGATACCAGACGTTCGACTTCTGGTTATTGTATATTTCTTGGTGATAACTTGATCTCATGGTCATCAAAACGACAGACTACTTTATCGCGATCCAGTGCGGAGGCCGAGTATCATGAGGTAACCAATGTGGTGTGTGAGTCATGTTGACTACATAATCTTCTATTAGAGCTTCACTTTCCTATTTAGAAAGCTACATTGGTCTACTTCGATAATGTTAGTGTGGTCACTGGATCTCTCTATGGGTTACTATGCACTTTTCCAAAAAGGGTCATTTGCTCTTGTGGCGCTATTTTGTGCTGGTCCTTAATTTTACCCTCAAATCTAACTTATGCATATTGAGACCAACCGTGTAATTAAGAGGTCCAAAAATTGTGGAGACCGTAGTCATATGGCCCATTTAGGCAAGTTATAGACTTTTAGCCCATTAGAAGCACAAAAAGAAAAAGAAAACTTAAATTTGGTGCGTATGTATGAAGTAACCATATGTGAAGGACACATTCAATCTCCTTGTCGTATTGCTTCCCTTTCTAGACTCTTGATAGCCGGCCAAAATTTCAATTTTTACCAGATTCCCATAGTCAAATACTCATAAATCAGTAAATCACTCTTCTTCCTTGTAAATTACTTCAATTTTCCAAATTAAATTCCCCAATCAACTATCCATCCAACTTTCAATTTGGGAAGACGGGTCGATCTGATTCTCCCAATCTTCATTAACCCATTTTTAAATTTTCATTAAAGATCGAGTCTTTCATATTCCCCAGTTACAATCTTGAATGTTCAACCCAAATGGTATATTTACATAGCTCAATTGCCAAATCCAAGAATTCAACTGGCCCCTTCTTAAAATTGAGGCAAATCAAGAACATGCCATCAAGTGATTGTGAACAGTCTCACTCTGCTATCATTGATGTAGTGATTTTGATTGCCGTGGTTAGTGCTTCTGGGGACAAACTGTTTAGAATATAGTTCCTACACATGAAATTACTATGTTTCATGCTTCGCGAACCATCCTCATGTCGTCAGCGACATGGTTACCTTGGCCCCCTCCCGCCAAATTATTTGGCTGAGGGTCCACGTGTTGACACTCAATTTTGACCCTCCCGTCCAGTCATTAACTATAGAATTACACTAATTTTGCAAAATAAGTCTTATGATTTTTATAATAAAATGCAGCGAATAAAACATAAATATTTTAATAATGGCATCGTGTCTTACGTAGAGTTTTAAGCACTTAGAGTCCCGCGCCCGCATTAATTAATTTTAAGCCCTGTCATGATTCTTAATAATTAATAAATACATAAAATAAATAATTTAGCAATGACGTCGTGACAAGTAGCATAGCCGCATTTTATTAATACGCCAGAGAATTTCACAATCATTTGTATTTTAAAATCAATTTAATCTAATACATGCATTTAATAGCGTCGCATTTATAAAGCTTTAAATAATTCTTAAATATCATACTTGCATTTAGCATTTAAATAATTTAATCTAAACTCAATTCAATTTTAATTTAACTTCGCAATAATGCACAATAATAAGATTTTAAATGATAGCGCCGCATTCTAAGATATTAAGCACTAATGGCACACCCGCATTTATAACAATTAAATTAATAAAGCACCTAATTAAATAAGCACAATTTATTAATACCTATTTTTAGCCCTAATTAACTAATTAAGCACCTAAAATTAAATACCTAATACTTTAAAACTAACTCCAATTAATTAATACACTTACCTAGAATTAATTAGCTAATTAATTAACTATCCTAAAACTAATACCCCAACCCCATTCGCAAGCCCAATCCCCATTATCCCCTTATCAGCCCAAATGCCCCGCCCCAACCTCATTTTTTCCATCAGCAGCCCTTTCCATCGTCTCTTCCACGCCAGACCCTCGAACGAAACCCTAAACCTAAAAAATCGATCGCCGCACCTCGTCCCAACACCCATGCCGGGATTCTCGCCGTAGAATCCGTGAATCAGCTACCATATCAACACCGCCCTTACCATTCGCAACCAAGATCTCTCTTAACACCTCAATCATTTTCTTACCAAATCTCACAAATCGCACTAAATCAAGACCCTAAATCGCGGTACGAATAACTTACCAACTCGTAACCCAAAATGATGGTTATAAATACAAATCGATACGTGCGAAGCGAGGTGAGATGGTGGTGCACAAACGAGCACGACGCGGAACATTCGAAAGGCACTCGGAGAATAGAGCGGGAAGCGAGCGGGAGACTATAGCATCGACGGGGACACTCCTCAGCAGCAGTCGAACATAGGTCAGAATCAGGGGGTCGAACCCAGAGCATATACGAGAAGGCTCAGAGGAGTCCAATGACGGAGGAAGAGCACATTAGAGCGTAACTTCGATTACAGGCCATTAGCATCTCAAGAATAGGTAATCTGAATCCCTCTCTCAATTCTAGCCAAAAATCAAAGCAACTTTACCCTTCTATTCGCATCGCAAACCCAAAACCGTCGAGTGGCACCGACGACTCTGATACGCCGGTTTGCCGGAGAAGGTAAAAATCCACTCCCTCTCGACTTCTGTTCATTTCGTATTTGTGTATGAATTTGTGCTAAATATGTGTTAGTTCATTCATGTTGTCGTATTCATTAATGTAGGAATATGACATTGAATAAGTCTGCTTTAATTAGTATGGATGCATAATATCTAAATGTTAGGATATTGTTCTGAGGTGTGATGTATAATTTTCAGTCGACTCCCGATTTAATTGCTCAGTTGGGTGTTTATTTTGTATGTTTTGAAAAGGTTATAGCATCATGTCATGTGTTATATCTATTTGTCAAGTTGTCGAAAAATATCTATACTAATTTGTATGCTCCCTGTTATACGGGTATTGGTTGTTCTTGTTGGCATTGTCATATCGTGTTTAGTGTGCTTTTGGATTATTTAAGTATTTGGGTATTACATGCATTAAGCACGCATGAAGACTTGAACCGATCTAGGTTGTATTAATCCATCATTACATTCTACGCTCGACTTACAATCATGTTTCACATAGTCGGCATCTGCAGTGTAACTAATGTTGAAATCGTTTAATTGAATGAGAAGTGTCTTCAACTCTTACCTAGTTGTATACATGTCTAAACTGCTTGTTAGGAAGATGTGTTATCCTACTTTGCGTAATGTACTTTCCCCCTGATTTTCCTTATTTTTAGATATGTCCGCAACGAAGGGTAGATTCGATATGTATCAAATGTATATCATATGTGTCCTCAAGCATGCTAGGAATCCTTGAACCATTTACGTATATTCCTGTTAGTGTCTCTGTTTACTTCTTTGAATTACCGTTTGCACCGTGTAGCGATGAAATGCATACTATAGGTTAAGATCTCGTATGTTCAAATTGAATAAAGGAAATGCTTGTCATGAATTTCATGTTAATTAGAAGTGATGATAGCCTTTGCTGCTTGCTCTAATCCATCTCATTTGTTCACGTATACATTTTAAAAGAATCAATGCAGTTTGAATAAATGAGTCCTATAGAGATAGTTCTTTGAAGATTTGTATGGTACACATGCAGTATTGCATCGGTTCTTTGGAAGTTCCCTTGTCTCAGTTTCTGAAGTCATAAGATCAAAGGATTGTGTAAGACTTATTGTATACATACTCCATATATCGAGCGAATACCCTGTCTGAATATTTAGTATGTCACCCAATATGCTTAAAAAGGATATGAAGTAGGTGCTGTTTTGAATATCATGCAGTTGTTTGGTTCTTTGGTTTTAAAATTGAAAATGTTAGTGCATACTTAGCTGTTTGCTTTAAATCGGAGGATACATCTCACGGATGTACAAGAGTACAAGCGTAAGTATATGTATTCATTGCGTGTTCAAGTCTCATGTTTTCTACTCTGTATGCATTTTAAAGCACGGTTCTTATTTAAAATGTTTGGGTATTTTGACTTTACTCTTTGGAATGTCTTTGTTTCGTTTTGGAAGTAATATAATAACAATTATACATATATTTGGAAGTCCCTTCTGCTTGCTTCTCGTTGCTCACTGTCTGTTTTGCCTACTGATTCTCATTGTCCTTTCCATGGATACACTGGGTCTGATAGGAAATATGTTTGCTAAAATGCTTATTTATTGCTAAATGTTCAGGGTATGTACTAATCCTTATCTTTTCTTATTTTTTTTTCCATGAACCACATTGGGAGCGACGAAGAGTCTCATAATGAGACTCATCTTGATTTTCGTCAAATAAAGACATGCATTCCGTGTTCACCATGTTCCCGCTTCGGAAGTTCCAGAGACAAATAGGCGGAGTGACACTATCATCTTCCTTAGTAGTCATTCCTTACTCTCTCTTAATCCCATCCGCCACTCTTTTTATTTCTTGCTTATTTGCTTTAAGTTAATTGCTCAATTTGTAATTATAAGATACTTAACTCTATTAGTCTTTGAATGAGTAGATTGAGGAGGGTAGTTTGAAACTTGAAAGTCACCTTTAATTTATTTATTTATAAATTTGTCATGCTTGTTTAAAACTTTCAAAACTTTTTTAATCACTCTTTATTTTTTTTCTAAGAAAATAAGGTTTCATTTTGATAAAGTTCATAAATAAAAAATGTTTTGTTCTCGTAATTCACTTAACATATTATGTATATAATTCTTTTCCATAATGAACTTTTGTTTTCTTAAAATGCAAAACATACATATCTTATGAGCTATCTATACAAATTCTTACTTTCATAAAAGATCAAACTTTACCTATAGTACATACTTTTCCAATAAACCCTTTTATGTGTTTATAAGCAAAACTCGTGCAGAATTTTATGGAAAAGATATATATTTCTCAAGTATTACTTGCAACATCTTTCTTGAACTTTATATTTTCAAAACATGCAAGTCTAAACTTTTTACCAAATAATATTAAATCTCTTTTGCATTATGCCACACATGAAAAATATTTTTTTAAGTAAATGCATACCTTTAATCAATAAATCAATTTTAAAGATAAATGCATACTTTTTTCATATGCATTTATAATGCTTTACAAATGCACGCCTTCATTCAAAAGACTAATTTTACAGGTATACAATAAGTCTTATAAATCTTTTATGTTAGCAAAAATGTACTCTTTTATAAAATAATTGCATCATCTTTTAAAACAGACATTACACTTTTAGCACAATAATTAACCTTAGGTTTGAACGGACAAACCGCAAGTTAGCGGATCCTTTAGGGTGCCTAACCCCTTCCCTTTAGGATAATAAAGAACTCTTACTCAGAATCTTATTAAAGTTTAGCAGACCATTAAATGGAGTTAATGTTTACTTTAAACTAGTTAAACATTTAGGTGTCCTAATTCACCCAACTAATTAGGTGGCGACTCCCGAACCCTTTAGCAACCCTTTTAAATTTTAGTATTCTTTTAATTTTAGCACTTTTAGCATTATTATTTATTTTCTAACTTCTTATTTAAGCAGGGTTCGCTTTTAGAAAGTCGCGGTCGAAATCGGGCGCGACACCACGTCTTCCCCAACTAGTGGAGGATCTTCAGTTAGGAAACGTGACATTTCCATAACCGTCAGGAAAAATAACATCTTTTGCTGCATCTCTTAAAGTGAGCACCCATGAACTTTTCAGGACGTTCATGGTGAAAACCGGCCAGTGTTAGGCGATGGCGCCCGCGAGGAGTTGCAAAGGCATTGTGAATGACTCCAACAGGAGAATAGTTGTTGTTGACGCCTTGGGTAGGAGCAAAGGCACTATAAGTGCCCGGAGCAGCAGTGGAGGCATTGGTTGTTCCAAAGGCAGTGGCGGTGGCACTTGACGTACCAAAAACAGTGGAGTTGAAGGCAACATTAGTGCATTGAGTAGTGGGATTGAAGGCAATGGGATTGCCTTGAGCATCGGTGGAATTTTCAGTGTTGAATTGATCCTGTCCAGTCATGTTGTTATTGAAATAGCGAATATTATCTTAAGTTTGTGAGTGGTAATGTGTAGAACAAGAAAATAACAACAACAACTATTTATTAGAAACTGGAAATGATCAAATATGAGGGTTGCTGAGTCAACCAAATTATTGATCTATCCTTAAGATAATATTGCCCCGTATATCCTTTCAACGGTTGAGATGACAACTTATCTCCAAAGATAAAACAACAATCAAACAAACGAGCAAAAGGAACTCAAGTGTTTACTTGGAAGAAAGATCTTTGAGTGTTTGTGATTGCAAAAGAGGAAGATAATTTCAGAGAATTGTTGAGTGTAAGATGTCAAGTGTGTTTCCAAATGAGTCTTGTGTCTCATTTTATAGTGTGTAGATGATGACCCTCCAAATGGCTAAGTAATGACCATGAATGTCAGGTTAATGCCTTGAATTTGGAGTTACAATTCAATGGCAGTAATTCATGAGCAAAATAATGGAGAGTAAATACTCAAAGTCGGTCAAGAATCGCTTTTAATTCACCTCAGCCAGTTGAAGCGTAGGAAGCGCGACGTACTCACCGGCTGGGCGTCAATTAGATCGCGGCCGCCGGGAGACGCGACCGCGATTCCGGTGAGTTCTGGAATTGAAGCGTCGATTGTAGTCGCGACCACTTACGGAGAGTCGCGACCTTACCGATTCGTGGTGATTTCTGATTCATTTCATCTTTACACATTATATACTTCTTCCTTCATTTTTCAACGTGAAATCATTAGCCTTTGGCCAATAACCGTCTATTACCTTACATCTCAAACAATTCGTATAACCAATATCTCCTCCATTAAGGAAATTTTGATACTTGGCACTACATGTGCACGTGTGTGGAAACAAAGTTTCCTACGTGCGGGACCTCAATTATTCGATTCATAATTAATATGATTTATTTTATTTCACGTTTAATAAATATTTCCAACACTCCTCTATTTTCTTTCTACTCGTATCTTTAGCGCAATGGTCCTTTAATTTATTCATTAGTAACTTTTAGCGGAATTATATATGTGGAGAAAAGGGTATTATTAATTCGAAATAGCCTACCTTTACTTTCCAAATTTTAGCTTGTTGTTAGAAAATTTTGCCCATAATATATAACAGAGCTCCAAGTGGAAAATTAGTGGAGGACAATATTAAAGCATGGTCAATTATAGAGGGGTAAATTTGGACCCCGTTTTTCATAATATTTTTAACGCAGAGTTCATCTATTTGACGCTAAATCATGGATGATTTGTTAATGGCAAGGGTGAGATTGGACCAAAAGTTTTAGGATAAAGTTGTGAGGATAAATTTGAACCTTTTCCCTGTATCTAATTGGCCTACTATTAAAGTTGCCAGCTACCTTTGAAAAATGTCATCATATTTAAATATAATTTCACTTTATTAGCACAAAATTATGCGAGCAAGTTTAATACCATAATTCCTAAATTTTGTCTTTCTCCGGCAAGAGCCACAATATTCCGTTAAATTGAATGAATATTTTGTTGGGTTTAAACAAGGCTTAATATATCAACAACACTTCAAATTTTTCAAAAATAAATAAATAGACATTTAAATTACGACTTAATCTAATTAAGCACCACATAATAAAGTATTTCTATTAGATTCTTTTGACTCAAATTTTGAAACTTTTTTTCGCATGTTCTCAATTATCCATTATATAAGTTAACCACTTAAAATATGTTACCTCATTTAATTATACGAATTAGTCTCAAACTCTCAATAAGTTATAAAATCTCAGGCATATTTCAATTGAAGACGATGTGTATAATTAAAGAAGATGACATGTTTTTAGTGGTTAATTTATTTAAGTAATGAATATTTGATTTTTTCAAAATTTAAATTAAAAATATTAAATAAAATGATTTTATCAACAAGATATAATTCTAAGTGTTTAAATAAAATTTGCCTAGAAACTGGCTATATATGTATCAAACCTTTAAACCCAATGAAGTAAAGTGGTCATCATGGTGTCACTTCCAAGTGTCAATAATATTCTGGTCTAAATTAAATCCCAATACAAAAGAAGCAAAGCTGAGAAAAAAGATAACACCATCGCTACTGAAAAACAAAGCTTGTGTTGAATTAGGGTTCTATCTCACGAACCCAAAAGACTTCCTGATTACTATAGCTATGGACTCTTCCGCTCCCAATCACTTGGATTTATTCGATTTCTATCGCCGATATTGTGGTACAGTTTTAATAAAGTTTCCATCTTTTTTTATATATTAATTTCGTAATTTTTGTTGCTATTTAGGGGTTGTCATTAATTTAGTGCTATTAACGGAGTTTGAGCTGAATCTATATGTCTGAAATTGGGAACACCAAACATTAACTCTACCTCAATGGCAAACTAGTTGAGTTGGGGATATTCACTCAGTTCAATTTATTCTGAGAAATTATGCAAAGCTCTACACTTTTGTTTTTGATCTGGAAGTTCAGCTGTCCTTAATTGAAATTTGAAACCCTTTATGAAGGTCTTCATGTTTTAACTTTTTATCATTTGTCATTTGTTAAATATTTCCCAACACTTAATGTCATCTAACACAGATAGGTCAAGTTTATATAATTAATTGTCAACTTATGTAGCTCTGCTTACTAATGTGTTTGCTTTGCAGATATAATGTCAGGGGCATATGCTATTGGGAGCCAAGAAGATGAATTGCAGAAAGCGAGATTTTCAAGAGAGGCATTGAACCAGCTTATGAAATTAGTGGAGTCAAGTTTGCATAAAAGGCATGTATTTGGTAGGACATGAAACTATCAGCATCTTTTTGGGTCTTCTTTCAAGAGTCTAAATAGATATATCCTTATTAAAAAAATAGAAGAGTCGAAATAAATACAACAACAGCATACCCAGTAAAATCCCACAACGTAGGGTCTGGGGAGGGTAGAGTGTACACAGACCTTACCTCTAACGTAGGTAGAGCGGCTGTTTCCGGACTCCGGTAGACCCTCGACTCAGGCAACACAAAATAGAAGCAAAAACCGAAAACAGAAAAACAATGTCAGACCCAGTCCAAAAACTAAAGCTTTAAAGCAGTAAGAAAATGCTGATAACAAACTCGAATACGCCATGATAGCGTATCCTGAAGAGGAAGCATACTCACGCAGATAAATGAAATAAGTCAAGTACATTACTGAGTGTATAGCAGGAGAAGTATGGCCAAGTATGGCTACAGAAGACTATAAAGTAGCACTACACCTATTCGTATGATCTGCTAGGCATGCCTATAGTAATAACCCTACCCTACCAGATTGTGAGTGTAAGTAGGACTACGCTCGACTACCTACTACCCTTCTAACTTAATCTGTTCCCTCCACAATCTCCTATCTAAGGTCATGTCCTCAGTAAGTCTATCCTTCCTCGTATGCCCTCACATCTATCTCAGCATCCTCATCTCTACCACTCTCATCCTTTGGGTGTGCGACGTCTTGACTGATCAACACTCTACCTTATACAACATAGTCGGTTTAACCACCCCCTATAAAACTTGCTTTTTAGCTTTGGTGACACCTTTTTGTCGCACAAGACTCCAGACGCAAGCCTCCATTTCATCCACTCTGCCCCAGTAAGATGTGTGACATCATCATCAATCTCTCCACTCTCTTGGATAATTGACTCGAGGTACTTGAAGCTTTCTTGTTTCGGGATGACCTGAGTCTCAAGCCTCACTTCCCCGCCTGTCTCACCGTCGCTCTCGTCACTGAACTTGCACTCCACGTATTTTGTCTTGCTCCTACTTCAACCTAAACCATTTAGACTTCAGGGTCTGTCTCCAAATCTCCAGCTTATCGTTCACCCCGCTACGAGTCTCATCAATCAGGACTATGTCGTCTGCGAATAACATACACAATGGCACATCCCCTTGGATTTGTCGTGTCAGTCCATCCATGACCAAGACAAATAAGAATGGGCTAAGAGCTGATCGCTGGTGTAGCCCCATCATCACAGGAAAGTGCCCCGAGTTCCTCCTACTGTCCGTACCCTGGTCTTTGCTCAATCATGCATATCCTTGATCGCCCTAGTGTACGTCACTAGTACACCTTTAGCCTCCAAATATTTCCAGAGAACCTCCCTACGGACTCTATCGTATGTCTTCTCGAGGTCGATGAAAACTATATGTAAGTCTCTCTTTCTTTTCCTATACAACTCTATCAACCTCCTAATAAGATGAGTGACTTCTGTAGTCGAACACCCCGTCATGAATCCAAATTGGTTCTCGAAAATAGACACACCTCTACGCACCCTCATCTCCACGACCCTTTCCCAAACTTTCATAATGCGGCTCAGCGGCTTGATACCCATATAGTTGTTGTAACTTTGAATATCACATTTGTTCTTGTACAAAGGAACCATAGTACTCCACCTTAATTCTTCGGGCATTCCCGCCGTCTTAAAAATGACGTTGAACAGCTCAGTCAGCCACTCCACGCCTGCCCTGCCTATGCTCTTCCAAAAATCAACTGGGATCTCATCCGGCCCGGTCGTTCCCCCGCGCATTCTGCGAACAACTCCCTTAACCTCCTCGATCTTAATGCTCATGCGGTACCCGAAATCCTGGTACCTACCCGAATGCTCCAGTTCTTCCCACACAATGTCTGTATCTCCTTTTTCGTTCAAGAGTTTATGAAAGTAGGATTGTCACCTCTGCCTAATATGCGCGTCCGTCCTCGTCCCTGATGCAACTCACTTGATCTAAGTCGCGAGCCCTCCTCTCCCTCGCCTTGGCTAGTCTGTACAACTTCCTCTTCCCACCTTTTTTCTCTAATTCAATGTATAGGCGTTCGAAGGACGTTGTTTTCGCCGCCGTGACTGCTAGCTTTGCCTCCTTCCTCGCCATCTTATACAGTTCTCTATTTGTCCACTTCTCTACATCACTCTCTACTAGTCTTGTATACGCCACTTTCTTCGCGTCCACCTTGAACTGTACCATTCCACCACCAGTCCCCTCGATGCCCACCACGACTACACCTCGAGACCCCAACATTTCTCCAACCACTTCCCGAATGCAACTAGCCGTTCTATCCCACATACTGGTCGCGTCCCCACTACTCCCCCAAGCCCCCCTAGCCATCAACCTCTCCCCATCTTCTTTGCCACCACCTCATTCAAATTCTCCCAAAAATGCCTTTTCCCCTCCTCAGCCAGGCCCGCCTGCGGCGCGTAAGCACTAATAATGTTCATAGTTGACCTTCCAACTATCAGCTTAATCGCCATCATTATCGTTGACCCTCCAACTATCAGCTTAATCGCCATCATTATCGTTGACCCTCCTAACCTCTACCACTTGATCCTTTAGCTCGCTGTCTACCAAAATGCCTACCCCATTTATATACCCCGATCTACCATGTCACGACCCGACCCCGGGGCCGCGACTAGTACCCTACCGGGGTACTCTGTCAGGTATACATCAGAGAATAGCAGCGGAACATACATAACACATAACTTATAAAAAGGTAACATCACTGGCGGTAGATAAGGTCGCTTCTATAAAACATACTAATCAAAAGTATAGCGGTACAACTTGTTCTTACAACCTACATACGTGACCACGGACCTCGAGGATAATGGCGTGGCGGGACGGCCCCGCCATACCACGAATGTACAAAATACCTATAGCATCGAGGAGTAACCGTACCAACAAAACAAGCTTAGGAGGATGGAGCTTCGACAGGAGCGGTGATCCTAAGAACGAGGATCCACAATCGCTTTACCGCCTGCGGCGGCATGAGCGGCCCAGAAGAAATTCGATACATGATATGTACCAAGTATGTAAAGTCGAAAATCTTGTAATAATGATATCATAAGTCTAAAAGTAAATCGAGTCATGAAAGACCAACAAAATACCTTTTCTTGTGCCTTACTAACGATAGGCGTGACAAGTGTATATAATCTGCGTAAAATAGGGGCCTCGTGATCAAGCAGGTACCTCGCGTAGTATCAATAAGCACCCTACTCTCGGGACTATTTCACCGCGTAGGTCCTGTGGACCGCGTGAGTATTCGCCGCATAGGCATGCCCGCCGCGTGGGACTATTTCACCGCGTAAGCCCATAAGGACTCGCGTGAGGTATTCGCCGCGTCGTGGGTAGCAAATCCACGAACGGTGATATAACGATCTTGGGGACTTACCCGCCGGATATACTCTTACCAGGCGGATGGTATAACGATCTTGGGGCTTTCCCGCCGGATATACTCTTTGCAAGCGGATGGTATAGCGGTCTTGGGCTTGCCCGCCGGATATCTCTTTGAAGAAGGTGGTATGGCGATCTTGGGGCTTGCCCGCCGGACATACTCTTACCACGGAGAAGGTGGTATAACGATCTTGGGGCTTGCCGCCGGATATCTCTTACCCTAGCTCAAATCATCATATCATAATCATAAATAAGTTAAGAAAACTTATAACTTCTTATTAGTCTTGTTCATATACCTCTCATTTTAGTTTACTTAAGGCACTTAATCATATCTTTAATAAAGAAAAGCTGAATTTAACCCAAGTCCTACATCTTGACTCTTTTAAAAGTGACTCTTTTTCATACATAAAACCTTTGGGCAATTGATGTCTTAAAATCAATTTGCCTTTCATAAATCAAATCATTTGTCCTTACTTGTCTTACTTAGAGTAAACCTCTTCTCATTAATCTTTTATAAAACTAATAAACCAACTTCCCATAAAGTTGTTATATTAACCCTTCACTTTAGTAAAATTACACTTTTCCCACAACGAGGACTTATACATTCTTAAAACGAAACAAGTCTTTATATACTTAAAACAAGTAAGAATACCAAATCTTGACGTCACCGTACTACATAGTTACATCTATTCATGCTCGAGAGATAGGAAAACTCCACATACCTCTTGGTCGATCCACTTGCTAAGTCCAACTACCGCAAGTAATATGTCAACCTATAATAACCATGCGTTTATTAACCTCTAATTTCAATGTAGAAATAATCTAAGTTCAAAGCCACAATTCTATGAAAAATTGCAAGATTTCCTTTGTTTCTACATACTTTGCCACCTTTTTCAAGGCGAATTCAACATCCAAATGCCACATTTAAGACTCAACAATCCAAACATATCAAAGGGGATTACACACCTAAACTTGGGTGTGTAAAATTACCCAAAAGGTACAACAATTCACTTAACAATTCTAAAGTAGTTTTTAGGCTACAACATGCTCATAATATCTTTTAGCCAATTCTTTCATATCCAAACCACATTTCTTACATGCGAGGATTCTAAGTGCATATTTACTACTACACATCCCTTCTTCTTCACATGACATTAATAACTAAACCCTGAGGAAGAAATGTTACCTTAAAGCCTTAGCCAAACTTATTCCAACAACTTTGCTAGCCTCCTTTCCAAGAACACCACCACACTAACACCCACAAGCTAGCCCTGAGCTTCCTTGTTCTTAACTTTTGATTTTCTTAGGCTTTGAATTCCTTGGAATTTTAGAGAGAAGTGAGAGCTAATTTAGAGAGAGAGAGATTGAAAGATGACCAAGTCTTCAAGACTTGGTCAATATAAGACATCTGAAAAATCGGATGGGGACACTTGTCACCTCCCATGACCTTTTAAAAAGAAAATCAGATTTTCCTAAGTTTTTCCGCTGGAATCCGCCTTGGCGCGCGGCCAGCCGGCGCGCGTGGCTGAAACCTCTGCGGACTCGGAACTTCCGTGGCGCGACCTGCATCCGGTATGCGGCCATTGCCTTTGCACGAACGCATTTACGTCGTCTGCGCCGAACTTGTAACTCCATAACTTTCTACTCGGCGTCCTATCGACGAGCGGTTGGTTGCGTTGGAATCTAGACTCAACGAACTTCATACGGGCCTTTGAAACACTTAGGAACTCTCAATGTACCGGGTCATAACCCGCCTCAAAGTTGACTAAAAACCCGTCCGGAACCATCCGTCAACCTATCCTTTAAAAATTTTAAGTCTTACATGCTTTCGTACGGTCTCATACGTAGGGTCAGAACTACGGGATATAACATACCAGAAAACCATAACTTATATCCGTCCACTTCCTTAGCCTTAGGTCCCACCCATTTGGTCTCCTGGACACATACTATATTAATCCTGCTCGTCTTTTCCTGTTAAAGTCTTAATGTTCCAAGACCCTATTCTCAGCCTAGCACCTCCCCTACCCCCGCCCCCGTCTGTCGTCAGAGCCACTGAGGCAGCTATAAGCTAATAAGCTACTTCTCCTCAAACAAAGAAATAGTGCGCAAACACACCCGGTGCTAAAACACGAATTGATGCAAGAATGTAAAGTAAATATACAAATACAGCAAAGCCGACACAATGTAACTACGCAGGTAAGGTCAAAGAATGAATACTGTCACCCGGATGTACCAATTCCAGCTGAATCTAACCTGCTTGCCACCCAAAAATCGCTATTTAGCTGTGCAAATGTCGGTCTTTTGCTTGTTCACCGCCTGCAGTTATTGTTCACCACCGGAAATTTTTGGAAACTTGCGTAGCTATGTAAACCTGCCCTCAATTCGCTATAGGGTTTCTGTTTTGAGCCTGAGGACCCGAAGTCTCCGGCGACAGTACAACTCCGGCCGCCAGTTCCGGCGGACAGATTGAAACAGAGAAGAGAGGGAGTAAAAGAAATAGAGAGGGATCGGCGGCGTACCTTGTCGCCTGTGGTTCGCGTGCCTTGCAGAGTCGATGGTCAGAGGTCGCCGGCGACGATACAACCACGGTGGGAGAAAGAGACAAGAAAAGAGAGGAAAACAGAGAACCTCAGTAAAGGTTGCGTACCTAGTCGGCGGTCGACGTACCTCGCAGCGTCGACAGTTGTTTTTGGTGGTGGTGGTGGCGCCTGTGTCGGCGTAGTGCCGTCTGTCGGCGAATGAAGAGAAAAAAAAAATAGAGTAAGGTGTGTGTGAGAATTCCAAGAAGTCCATAATTATATTTTCTATGTCGGTTACTGTACGAGAGTTCACCAAAACTTTAAGTTCTGCTTTCCCCTAGAAACACCTGACTGTGAAACTTGCAAGTGCTTGACTCATATCAAATAGTTGGGACTGCTCACTGCTGTAGACACAATGGCATTTCAAAGAATATACAGCAAAACTTTAAGTTTCAACTTTTCTTTGCTGATTTAGATTTATTTGCTGCAGTAGTAGGTGACAATTGTTGTTTCTGGCTTGCGAAGACAAATGTTCAATGGCTGAATGGTTGAGAGAATAACAGTGACTCAAATAGATTTGCTTGACGAGTTCCAGCAGATCTGTGGTTGAATCTATTAGTATTGATACTTAGGCCCTTTCAATAAAAAAAATATCACATCATTTCCGTTTTGAGTAGGAATATATGTGTAATATTACATTGGAAAGCCAAATAACCAGGTGAACTAAGTGATTCTAGACCAATGCTGATAAACTTATTCTGTGTTTCGATTTTTATCGGTGTTTTCTCTCGACATTCTTTTTGTGTCATGTTGCTTAGTTGTGTTAGTCTTAGATAACCTTTTGTTATGTTGGGTGGGAGTTAAATAGGTCATATGAGGTTGATAATATTGAGAAATCTGTTTTCACCCATGGCAGGGCAACTATCTTTGAAGAAGTGTACAAGCTTATGTTGCGGTTGAATTTGAAGGTTTGTTGATTAGATGATGTTATGATGCCTCGATTTTCTTTAATTTGGAACTATCTTATCTTTGTTATAAATATAGTAGTTTGGGTTGGGAAAGGGGAGGTTTCTTTTCATGTTTTTCTATTTCATTTCCTTTTCTTTTGTGTGCACTTGTATGTTGGGAGGAGGGGTGAACATTGTGGGCTCTGTTTCATATTCATCCACGTCCATCTCTTTTACAGTTGGCCTTAAAACATTACAAAGCATTTCACTCATCAAGAAAGGAACTTACACTGTATTTCTTTTTTGTAGGCAGACTTTTCTGAGTTCTCGCGTTTCTATGATTTTATCTTCTTCATTTGCAGAGAAAATGGACAAAAGAACATCAGTAAGTTGATTACTTGTAGATGATTTTGCAAGCAGTGTACTCAGGCTTCGTAAAGCATTTGTAGTGCAGTTGCTCTATTTCAATCTTATGTTGAGTTTACAAAAATTTCAGCTATAAGCAAAGCTGTTGCTGCCTGGAAAATAGTATTAGCTGGAAGGTTTCGGCTACTTGACCACTGGTGCAACTTTGTTGAGGTAGGTGTCAGTACCACTAATTGATCTCTTTTCATGTGTTCATATTGTATTGTTCATCTGTTTGTTGTGTTAAGTACTGTAGGATTTTAAGACTGAATAAATTCATCAATTACAGAGGAGACACGTGCTTGCTCGAAACTTGACTTCTTTGAGATTATTTGAGTAGAGAATTAGTCTACTTTATAAAGTTTGTCTTAAGGATCAATGGAATACAAACAATAAAGTTTGTCATCTGATGAAGAGACGTCGAAGATCGTGGGATGTCACGTCATTAGCACTCATGTGAGTCATAGGAGGCATACGGAAGGAGAGATATAGGAGAGTTTTCGAAAGGATAGAGCACGTCTATGTATATTGAGGAACGAACTCTCATACGTAATTTCTTTTTGGACCCATGAAATTCCTGTTTTTACAAAGCGTTAGGTGTCAACAACAACAACAACAACAAACCCAATGTGGTCCCACAAGGTGGGTTGGGGGTAGAATGTACGCAGACCTTACCTCTATCTTTGAGGTAGAGGTTGTTTCCGGTAGACCCTCGGCTCAACAGAAAAGTACATGTCGCAGAAATATATAAAAGGGACAACAAATAGCAAGAGATAAAATGAATGCGAAAATATATAGTAATACTCATCTACAAATAACAAAACGTTAGGTGTCATTAGTAGAGAATCATATTAAGTTGTAGATTCTCTACTTTTACGTGTACTGCTTGTATACATGAGATTTTCCAAGCAACAACTACAATAATTAAGCCTCAGTTCCAAACATGTGAGGGTTCATCATGAAATTGGCTAGTTTTTGGCTGGCTGGTTGCCTACCGTAACCCTCCTTTTATCCGGCTTAGGATCGGCAGTGTGAGCAAGCTCACACAGACAGTTATACATGAGGTTTTCCCATTATTAACAAAACTTTGCAAAAGAAAAAAGGTTTGCCATCTAGTTGATTTCCTTCCTTTTGTCTTTCCTTGTGATGGTATTACTGTTGCCTTTTATCTTTCCTTGAGCCGAGTGTCTATCGGAAACAACCTCTCTACCTTTACAAGGCAGGGGTAAGGTCTGCGCACACTCTACCTTCCCCAGACCCCACCTGGTGGGATTTTACTGGGTATGTTGTTGTTGTTGTCTTTCCTTGTGATTGTGTTTTTGGTTTGGGCATTGGGGCTTTCAGTTGTAGTGGGATTGGCTGCCAATTCCTGAAAATTTTATGCATTAGGCTTGTATTTGTCAACTAGCTTCCATGATGGTACCTTACTTCACAAAGAATGATATTCTATTTTGTGGTTGGGTGGCTGCAGAATGTTGCTAACTGCCAATTTTCCTATATATTGATTATTATTAACTGTATTAATTTCCAGAAAAATCAGCGATACAATATATCTGAGGATACTTGGCAGCAAGTTTTGGCCTTCAGCCGTTCTGTGCATGAAAATCTTGAAGGGTATGATCGGGAAGGTATTAAATTTATGCAAGTTGTAGTTTTTCAATTATCACCATCCAGGACATGTCAATGTGACCCTTAATCATACTATTGAGACGCATTGCTTAATTTGGTTCCTGAAGATCCTATGTTTTGCTCACATAATGAGTGACGATTCTTAATACCTGAAAATAAAGACCGCAAATAAAAAGACGTTTATCGACTCTATCTTATCAGAACTTTCAATCAATTTGTGGTTTTACTTCTTGCTGATGCAAATTTGCGAACTATTTTCTCTACACCTATTCACTATATTGTGTCTTGTTGAAGGATTTATGCATTTTTTTTTCTGAAGAAGTCATGTGGGGATATTTTCACCTGATAAATTTGTACGAGGATATGCTTCATATAAAGCTTCCCGTAAATTGTTAGAGTAATAATGTTGGTGTGATTAGGAAGCTCCCTGTATAATAGTGGCGAAATGTTATCACATTTCGCGGAGAAATCTGGAAATGTGACCTCTACCGTTTTGTGATCCAGTAATCCACCCGTTGTTTTCTGATAATGAGTAATCATAAGTTGTTACAGGAAATGCTGAACAAAAAAAGTGAGCTTAATGCTGGTAGTAACATGAAATCTTGTCTAGGCTAGCATAACTAAAATGGAGTCTTACATATTGAATTAAAAGCTGTAATTGAAGGGGTCCTATCATAAACACCTGGGGCCAGTGCATCTGTGGAGATCTGGGTACTGTGCATGCAGAGATCTTTCTAGCTATAGGGAGATTAGTAACACGAAAGAGTTATGGATTGGCAATTTCGATGGTTTTAAGGGATGGTCATTGGATCTCTTAAAGCCGGCCTTTGAAACTTTATCAGAGAGCATGTCAGATAAAACCCTGTTAGTTGCTGAACAAACCTTCCCAAAATTATTGAGGTCAATTTGGTATTTTATATTTGTTCTATTTAAGAAATATCTTTTTGAAAAGTTCGATTTGGTATGTTGCTTATAAGTTAAATGTGATATCACAATCAATCTACAACTCCTCAAATCAAATTAGTTGGGGTATCTGAATCATACATATACATTCGACTCTATTCAGATCCAATTCATTCTGATAGTACATAATTTGTTTTTAAGGCAAATTAGGTGTATTTGAGTTTCCACCAAATGTAAATAGACAACTGAGTTTTAATCCTCAAGTAGTTGGTATCGTCTATGCATCCTTTGCTTCCGTGATGTTCTATTTATACTGTTATCAGGGATTTAAGTGTTCTATTTATACTGTTATCAGGGATTTAAGCTAAATTTATTTGCAATATGATAGGAGCAAAATGTGGGTTCATAGTTTAGAAAGAATGGTAGTTAAAAAGTTACTCAATCCCGCGGTAGTTTGACAGAAGTTTAATGTGATATTTGATTTGTGTATTAAATTGGTAAGACCATGCATAGTTAATGATGCAAAAAATCACTTCATTGTTTAACTGAGTCTAAATTTTGTATGAAGTGAGTCTCATTTAGGAATATACATTTAGGAATATTATTATTTGTTGAATTGTCACTTTTTGACGTGTCCTAAGATGAGAAGACTATCATATAAATTGGGTACGAAGGAGAAACATTTTTTGCGTCCCAAAAGTAGAAGGTTAATTTTCTTTCCACTGCCTCAGCCTTGTCTTTCTTTTCTGTTGAGTAATTATGTCCTTTACGATATTTAATATTGGAATGTACTTGCACTTTGATATTGTGGAATGATGATGCTGTTTAGAAAAGCAGTTTCCTTTTTTGTGTATTTTGTTTTTCAGTTTTACTATTGTTTAATTGTTTTTTTTTGTGTGATGTTCTCCGCAGGAGCTTGGCCTGTTTTGATTGATGACTTTGTTGAGCACATGTATAGGTTGGCCATTAGCCAATTTTCTCGTGGAAATCAAATTCCAGTGTGTTGTTGCTTCTGTCGTAGATTAAATTGGTCCTATTTAGAAATATTTATTTGGAACATTAATGGGTTCTCTTGTAGTTTATTGTCTTTCAATTTCTGTTACTATATGTTCTCTTGTACTATGACTATCGTATTAGTTTGCAGTGGGTACCAGTTACTTTTCTTACTAATGTTTTGTCATGCTTTCTATTGCTTTTTTGCGATGATTTCCTTACTTCTGTCCATTCTTGTCTATTCTTTCTTTGATATGCCTTTTTTGAGCCGATGGTCTATCGGAAACAGCCTCTCTACCTTCCGAGGCAGGGGTGAGGTCTGCGTACCCAATGAAATCCCACAAAGTGGGCTCTGAGGAGGGTAGAGTGTACGCAAACCTTACCGGCTTACCCCTACCTCCTTGGGAGGTAGAGATGTTGTTTTCGGTAGACCCTTGACACAAGAAATTCAAAGCAATATTTTTATCATTCAAAATATTCATCTTATTAACAAAGATTATTAAATTCTGGGGACCAACTGATGTGACTGGTTGTATAGAACTTCGTGGACTTGGTGTTTGTCTTGGATCATCATGGTTGGGTAGTTCATGGCTACACAACTTGTGGTTGGTTCCTTCTATGGATAATTTCATTACATGATCTATTTTTCTTTCACACTGAGGACGTGTCTAGTTTTCTGTAACAGTCCTTTGTGCTTTCGGATATAAACAATTTGCACTGCATTTTAAACTAGATTTGACAAGGCTGATTTGTTATGCAGGATTGGAGGAGTCGATACAATTTCTAACTCATTTTGTAGCTGTGATGATTCGGGAGCCCAGCCATTTGAGGATTCTTTGCCTGGTAATTGCTGCTGAAGATACTTTCTTAGATGACACTGAATTATCTATAGTATTATTACATATCTGTGTTCTTGGCGCAGGATTGAATTTTTTTCCTGGTTTGAAGAGGAAATCTGGTGGAAATTTACAAAGACAAGAAGAATCATCTCATGGACATCCAGGCATGGATGTGATTGTCGATTCCAAGAGGAGGCACATTAATTTTGGCAATCAAAGTGTCCACTGGACTGAAAACCAATCACATGGTTACTTGGAAATGGTTAAACCAAATAGCCCGTTAAATCATTCTCTATCTCCATGCGCTGTTGAAGGTTGTCTGTCCAAGGGTTTTGCAGGACTCTTGTCAGGTCCTTCATGTTTGCAGTTTGATAAAGAAAGGAGAATTTCTTATACATAGAAGGTTTTTGATCTGGTAGGTATTAGTGGTATCATTTTTTGTTCTTGTTTTGGGTGTGTGAACTTGTTCATTACTGCAATTCATGAAACAGTGTGATCTGACATTCTTTTTCTTGTTTGTTCAACTAGTAATCCACGTGTTAACATCTGCTCTGTTGTAACTAATTCTGTGCTTTCTGTAGCAGAACCTTTGGTGATCTGGAAGGGGTGTTAATTGTCATTGGTAATCTCCCAAATTCTATTTCACGCAGATGAACTGCGGGTATGATAACAAAGAGTGCAGAAAGCATGCACGTATCAGCTTGAAGTGAAGTAGAACTGGGAATATGTAGGTTTTTCATCTAGGATTAGCAGCAGCTTCGATTGCCATAGATTGATTTCCGGAATTGTGAGTCCGAATCATTTGGGAAGGTGTGACATGAAGGATTTTTCTTTTGAAAAATTCAATTCGAACTGTAATAATATTATCTGGAGCAAATCTAAAGGTGTACTCTGTAGTAAGTGTTCCGAATCAATTTCAAATGGTAACTTATGTTCCTTGCGTAGCATTCGATTGGGAATAAATCCATGTTGAAACCCTCATGTATCAGGTTCATTCCAGGATACAAGTGCAATGTCATGAGCCTAAAGAGCTTAAGAGATACATCTGGAAACTAAATTTTGGGTCACTGATTTTTACGCATGATATTTGACACTAGCTGATTCCTTGAAACTTTCAACAACAATAGAGTAGAGATTGGCTACATATAACTAGATCTTGGTAACTAAAACGAATATATACAAATGATTATATGACCAAAGTACAGCATTAAAATTTGATGCAATTGCATGAACCTCACCACTGATACTTGGCAGCCACAAGAACTTCTTCATAGTTCTGAGCAGCATTATCCCAACTCAAGTCTTGTGTCATACTGCGTGTCTGAATACCCTTCCAACTCTTTTTGTACTCACGGTAAGTCAGTAAGCAATTTCCTAACGCGTGGATCAGCTGGCCAGCTTCAGCCCTACTGAAGGTCCACCCAAGTCCTGACTCGTTAAAAGGATCAAAAGGTTGCACAGTATCTCTAAGTCCGCCTACTGCATGAACAACAGGAATAGTCCCATATTTCATGGCATAAAGCTGGTTTAATCCACAAGGCTCAAATCTGGAAGGCATGAGCAGAATGTCTGCACCAGCAGTTATACGATGAGCAGTCTTCACGCAGAAACCAACCCATCCTCTAATTTTATCATTGTGTTGACACTCAAACTGCCTTAGCATCTGTTCAAGGTCAGGCCTACCCGTCCCCAACATGACCAGTTGTACATCCTGACCCATCATCCAAGGCACTGCCTCAGCTATCAGATCAACGCCCTTTTGTGGGTCCAGCCTCCCAATGAAACCGATCAGTGGGACATCATCACGAACTGGCAAACCAAGTTCTTTCTGCAATGCAGCTTTACATTGAGGCTTGCCTGCCTGTTGTGTGTCCAGGGAGTAGTTCACGTAACCATCGGACTGTAAGTGAACGTCCAACTCAGGATTCCACTCTTGTGTATCAATCCCATTCACAATACCCCGTAATTTCCAATCGTTCTCATTAATTATCTCATGCAATCCCCAGCCACCTTCGGAAGTTTTTAGTTCCCATGAATATCCATGACTAACCGTAACTACACGATCAGCTGTCTTTAGACCAGCCGCAAAAATGTTGAAATGCTCACCTCCTATTGGGTCATACAACCTGAAAGGGTCCATGTAATGTGGTGGAAGATCTACAAATGAAAAGTCCTCCAACGGACCACGACCCTGCATGCAATGGAACAAATTATAGAGATGAAAGTGAAAATAGGCCGACTAAGATTGCTATAACCCTTTTTTACGTTACATAAAGATAAAATAAATTACTCAAATCAGGAAATACTAATAAATGCAGAATTTGGGAAGATGGAACTCCAATTACTCTACTGTTTTACATTTCAACCCATTATTTTACGCTCTTCTGCTTACATGCGTAAACTCTTGGCTCACTCCATAACCCCTCCTGTCTCTTTCATGCAGCAAATTCTTTATAAAATGAAAGTTGTATCCAAATACATATCAAATGATGCAAGGAAATAAAGAAGAAGATGATAACTAGTAATAGAAGCAAAATGTATCATTGTCCTTAATCATAGCACATGGAGAAAAGGTAGATTTATACTTTATTACTATAAAAACGTCATGCACGACATATATTTTGGTAGCTTCTTCAAGATTTCTTTTGTTCTTTGTCGGGTTGATCTCATATTGTTGTAGATTATTACAAATGAAGCATAATCCAGTATGAAGCTTTAGCAGCCTCCTTCCCTTGTATCAACATTTAGCGCTCTTCTCTTTTTGTATCAAGTAGCTTCTAGATAAAGGCACTCCAACAAAAGCATCAATGGTCTTGGTCATGCCCAGAGAAGAACTTCTCAAGCTAATGGGACTTGGTGCATGAAAGTAATAATTATGTCCCAAGAAGACCTAGTGTATATATAATATCAAAGTAGTCATTTATTTTATTTATTTTTTGATACCCGAAAAATTCCCGAGGGCCACCTGGCCCACAGTTAGAAACTTAGTGGATAATGGGCCCACCCATCTACCATTCTATCAAAATAATAATTTATTTTAACCCTATGCATTAGTAGTCATAGAACTGATGATTTAAGACCAACCTCCATGGGAACATAAGAATTGGCTATATTGTTAAACCATTGGAAATAAAAATGCACAGGTGGATTAGAAAACTGCTATAGTTGCTGATGAACTGACCTGATGAGCGATGTTATGAATCACCAAGACGGATCTTGTATATTTCATCATTCCATTGTCACGATAATAAGCTTTCAGGTACACTGGCAATAAAGCAGTATGCCAATCATTAGCAATAAACGCTAAATTTCCATCTCCATAGCAGACCCCACCACATGGGACATGCCAAGGAACCTGAAATTGCAAATCAACAAATGTTATATACAGTAAAACCTCGATAAATGAATATTCGATAAATTAATAACCTCGATTAAATAATAATTTTCTCCGGTCCCGACTTGGGCCAATAGGATAAAATAATAACCTCGATAAATGCATAAGATAATAAATTAAAAAAAAATCCTTGAGGCCCACTGAAAATATAAAATAATAATTCATTAAATACGTATGAAAATTACATATATAATTCATAAAATAAAGCACTTCCTAAACAATTTTTATTTCAAATTTTATGTTTTCCTAAAATATGTATCTATAGTCAATTGGTTCTTCTTTTCATGCGAACTGAACTCAATTTCATCTTTTAACTTTTTGGAGGGCATAAACTACATTCGGCACATTCTTCTCATTTTGAAGCAAGTAATTTTTCAAAGTCTCTACGGCAAGAAAAACTTTTTTTGGAAAGACATGTGGTATAGCGTTACTATCATCTGGATCTTGATTGTCATCATCTTTCATATACCCATTACTCCTTGAATAATTTCTTCGTCCGTAGGCGATTCCATTAAAGCTTCATTTTCACTAGGATAATTCAAAGATTAATAAACTTAGATACAATGCACCATCATTAATTAATTGTTTATTTATTTTCTTTTCTTAGTTACCGAAAAAAATTAATTGTTTAATTTGAGAAATATAATGTACAAACTAAAAATTATTCTATAAATTAATAAACCCGTATAAGATAATAATTTTCCAGGTCTCAAGGATATTGTTTTCCTGTGTCATCAAAAATGTATTTTAAAATCAAAGGAATACTAATAGGCAAAATGTAAACATGGGTAAATCATGCTCAAAATGCATGACTAGGTTTATTTTGAGTGTCAGTTACAAAGATTGAGTAATGCGGAAAGCAGTGTCTTTTTTCTGGCCACTGTGGCAGGATAGTACAGGGAGAAATTGGCCAACAATTAGTGTAGGGTTCCTGAAATATCAGAAATCGTACCTCAATCGCTGCTTTGCAAAATAAGACCATGCGTTTTAGAATATCCTGCAACAGAAAGGTAAAAAAAGAAGTTAAAAAATAGCCTGATAGGTACATGCCAAAACTATTTATGATAAAGGACTTTGTAATAAACAATTCAAATAGTTTGAAGTTCAGAAGAAATTAAAAATTCAGAAGAAAAGTGGGGACGGGGATTTACCACACGGTTCCCACTGTAAATGTTGTTCTCCATGTGCCGAAACATGTGACTGTCAATGAAAACAAAATCCACACCATCAATAAAGGCTTGGAAGTAAGTCACTTCCACATCCTGCACATTTTAAAACGTAAATGCTTAGATATGGATAGCAATAAATCACAAGCGAAAGTTAAAAACTACATCTATTAATGCAATCAAGCATACCTGACCATCAACTCTATAAGTTTTTCTTACGCCAGAATCTTGAGGTTCAGCATAGTTGCCATAACGAGGTACCACAACCTAAGTGTCAGGGAAATGGGGAGAAAAAGGAAACTCCATGTCAAATAACATTACATCCTATGTGTTTGGAATGAAAAGGCCAAATTCTAAGTACTAAACAATCTATAGCTTTGTTGGCTGTTAGATGTGCTTTAAAAAGAAAATATTGTCATAAGGATTTTATTATATGATATTGAAAGAATTAATCCTTGATTATTCCTATTGATGAAAGACATATATATACAAGTTACAATAGGAGAATCTTTTTCCTACTTTACATCTAAATCCCTATTCTATAAGGAGATTAACTATACAATTATGGTAATATTACAATCCTAATTAAGGTACAAGGCTAATTCTAATATATACAAAATATACCACTGTTCACGGAACAGTGGGCTGGCAAGGGCCGCGGCGCTATGAGTCCTGGGCCGCGGCGCTGGGCTTCATTTAACAGATATGATCTTTCAAGTGGTTCATCGGGTTTTGATAATCTGAATAGAGAGCATAGTTTTGGAAACCTTGTGCATTTATATCACAGATTAACTTGTCCAATGGTTGGAAAGATGATGGATAAAGAATATAACACCTCATGCATATCATTCTGAGACTTCATAGACAGAATTTATCTCTGTGCTACATTCTGCTTGAAACATGGTTGTTACATGGAAATTAACAACATGAAAGATTAAACTAGTTACCATAACTCTGTGTCCACGTCGAGCCAAAGCCTTGGGTAATGCTCCAGCAACATCTCCAAGCCCACCTAAAAAACTCTTCACAAGTTAAAGATATGCTTTGCACTTATATGTATCTAGAGGCATAAACACAATAACAGTCATGCATCAAAGTGCGAAAAATGTGTACGAATCATGAATATCTGTACATGAACAGAGCTCAAACTGGAGGACGTACAATGGAGATTCTAGCTTTTAATAAATGAAGTGAACAGAAAAGTTAGCAAACAAATACAAGTTTGAGGAAGCACCAAATACTCCAGTCATCCTCAATCATTTAGAAGGGGACAATACAACAATAGTGAAAAGGGCAAAATAAATATAGACCCTTTTTCATTTGACATTCGCCTTACCATCTCACTTGGACGATCACTGATGGTTTTTCATTTCCATATATGCCTCATTTCACGTTACTAAGAATATGTCAAGTAATACTTTTGATAGGTAGGAGAACATGTTAATCCTTATACTAATTAGCTACCAGTTTGTTCTAGAGGATGGAATACTGAAAACTTCATTAATACTATAAGTTGGTGAAAAGAAACAACAAGCACCTCATTTTCAATATATTAATGCTACTCTAACTCTTTTATAGTTCGTATGAATTTGAAGTATCATCAACTGAATTAGGATACAAACTGTTATAGAAATGTCATTGATGGATAATGCACTAACATACACATTTGTTCCTGAGCAGAAGAAACATATCTAGTGTGAAATATACCTGTTTTAGACCATGGTGCACATTCTGCAGCAACCAGAATAATGTTCATAGCATTTGTTCCTGCCAATGGAGGGGGTTTCTCATCTACATTCACAGGGTCTTCAGTCTCTGTGTCTGTCTTCTTAGCACTTGACCCTTCAAGATTTTCACTCTTTTGTTCCACATGGGATCGTGCTGAGGATTGTTTAAGTGATGAAGGTGCATAAGACTGGATCCTCTTTCCAGGAACGTCGACCAAACTTTTGCGTGAATTCACATCCAAAGGTGTCTGTTGACTGGACTTTGAAGTTTCTGGAGGGACATTTAACGTTCTTTTGGCAGAACTTACGGTAGAAGAAGTCTGGCTACTGGCTGTGATGGATGATCTTGACAGCGGGGGTGCCCTTTCATCGGATTGAGCTGCCTTCAGAGTACCGTTTTTCAACTGCCCTTTCTGAGCCAGGTCCCTTTTAACTTCTCTTTTACCTTCAACAAAATCTTGGGTTATAGCTGTCGGTGTATTTTTTTGGACATCAGTACTTGGAGTAGCAGCAGCAATAGGTAAAGTTCCATTTGATAAGTTCCCGTCATCATAAGTACCTTTAGCATCTGCGAGGCTGCTTTTTATTGAAGAGACTACTTTTCTTCTTTCTGCAATCTGATATGCAAAGAAAGAATTCAAGGATAAAGACACTCCAAGAATGTACATAGTTTTTCTAAACCTACTATAATAAAGTACAAACTAAATTATGCTCAGGAAGACAAGTAAACCAAACAAACCATATTAACTACAGTAACAAATTATCCTAGAGACAAACTTGTCCCTTTTAAGTCAGAACAAGATTCCTATCTTTATCCACGATATCCTGAAACAAATTCTCAGACAAATTTAACATATCAGCCAGATAAATAAGAGATACTACTTGAAAAAAATCTTACTGTAAATAAGAGATGATTGTTTCACATACAGCTTTATTTGTTTTTTATTGTTATCTTGCTGTCATTTTCCTTGAATTTCTGCATTGACTACGTTCTTTTAAGCCCAGGGTCTACCGGAAACATCTCTACCCCACAAAGATAAAGGTAAGGTCTGCGTACATCATACCCTCACCAGACTCCACTGTGTGGGATTACACTGGGTATGTTGTTGTTGTTTCACATACAGAAAATAGGAACATGTCTATCCTAAAGCAGAATTTCCATTCATTATTATAGCATATATGATGAAAATTTCTCAGTACTATTGGTCTTTCTGTTGTGACATATTATATCCCTTCTACCAGCATTTGAGGAGAAAAGAAACATTGCAGCCCTAAAATAAGTAGTATTCTTTACTTTTCCTTTATCTTTCTGATTAGACAAAAAGATAGCATTTCTTTTAAACTTTATTACTCCATTGAATACCAAAAAGAATTACCTGTTGAAGTAGGTCCTGTTGCATGGCTAACACCTTTTTGCTCTTTTCAATTGTAGCCTGTAAAGCTTCATCCGATTCATCAGCACTTGCACCTTCCCCAGAACTTTTGCCTGTCGCTTTAACCCGCTTGATCCTCCACATTTGCTCTCTACTGTACCCATTAGCTACAGATAACTTTTTGAGTCTAATTGCGAAAATGGGTAACTTGGGGTGGAATTGATTTCCACTATGAAGAAGAATTGAGTTTTCCATTACTGGGGTAATCAAGAAAGAGGAAGTGAAATAGGAATTCAAGATTCCCAAGAACCAGAGTGACCTAGTGGAAATAGAAACCGACCCACTTGAGATATTTGAAAAATAAAGAACCCAGTTGAGATAATTGGTAAATAAAGAAACCCAATTGAGTAGAGAGAATAGGGTGTCAATTGAAAGAGAAACGAAGAAGTAACGACAATGGAAGTAGTGGGCCCACTTATATGAAAGTGGTATTGGGAATATCACGTGTAAATTAGGCCTTATTGATTTTGTTGTATCCCCTTGGCTAAAGAAGAAAACATTGAACGGTTCTCCATGAATTGGTTTAGGACTGTTATGGTGGGCATATATCGGTTCATTCCGGTTTTGTATCGAAAAAATTTGAATTGAAAAAAATCAGTTTTTTTAAAAATTGAATCAAACTATTTAAAAAAAAAACGATACGTTCGGTTTATATCGCCGAACGTATCGATTACATAGGTTTTTTTTCGAAATGGAAATTGATACCTGAAATTGACATTCACACGTACATTACCATAAAATTCATACGTTAAAATCGATTGTATATCGCGAGATCTGTAGTGAAGAAAAAGGAAATTAGAAATCGATTTGGGGTAAACGTCAAATCGATTGGGAAGACGTACATTTTTCTAAAAATTGGCGTTGCCAAACCGCCTTGCGTCAGTTTGTAACGGCCTCGTCTCGAAAAAATACGTGAAATAAAAAAAATGGGTCAAACGGACGTTCCCACGCATAGTTATGACCGTTTAAAGTTTCACCAATTTATAACTACTTTTTTCTCTCCCTAATTAATGCTTCCGTGATATGTTAATAAAGTTCGATTTCAATAAAAGCTTCATAGATTGACTTCAATGACTATGATTTAAGAGATAGTAGTAGCCTAAAATAAAAAAATAACATTAATTACTAATATGCCCAATTTTTTCGGTTCGGTTCATACCGGGAAAAAAAGAACCGAATCGAAATCGGTTTTCTTTTTTCGGTTTGATTTTTTCCAAAATCATTTTTTTAAAACCGAGTAAATATCGAGCCGAACCGCCGGTTCAGTTTTTTCGATTCTCCGGTTTTTCCCCCCACCCCTAACGACTCTAATTGTTGAGATTTTATTTATATACATAGTATAGAATTTATTACATTATTTAAATTTGGTGGAAATGGGAAGGAAAAAAATCCTGCAAATTTTTTTGTCTTTATTTTTAATTCTCTTACATATAAAAATAAAAAAAATTGTTAAAAAGATATAAATTAAAAAGGGCTACATAATCATTGAAAGAAATAATCTCTTGATTATTTTAATTAATGAAAAAGTATATATACAATTTATAATTTTTCATAATAGAAAATCTATTCCTATTCTAATTCCCCAACTCTATTTTTAAGTAGTACAAGAAGCCTACAATCATGGTAAGTGTACAATACTAATTAATAGAATATTTACCCTAAAATATTACAACAAACTTTACTAAAAATCTGCCCAAATCGTGGGCTGTATATTTACAACATCCGAGACAATATACATAAGATTTTGTCACGACCCGACCCGACGGGCCGCGACTAGGCGCCCTAATTGGACGCCATTACTGACATGTCATACATAATCCATTTGATACCAAATAAAATTTTGGCAGCATAACGCTGCATCTACAACATATACCCGAATAGACGAGCCGGTCAGACTGTCTTTACATAAGGGGGTACCTGCCTCCAGAGGAGTCACAACTAACCATCACAATTCACAATATAATAAGCAAGCCGACAAGGCTGCCACAAACATAAGGGAACATCCCAAATGTAAATACGGCATGGCCAAACAAACACGCCTACACTCTCATAAATCAACCCACGATCGCTTCACGGACCTCAGAGTACAAAATGACATATGACGGGACAAGACCCCGTCGTGCCCAAGATATACATAAGTCTGGAATATAAGATTCTGTACCAAAATGACTGGCTCCGGAACAATGGAGCTCTTTAGCAGCTGGTAGATGTCCTGGCGGAGGTCACCTAACCGATCACGTGTACTGCGGGCATGAACGCAACCCCAGGAAAGGGGTCGTGCGAAATAATGTCGAGTATGTAAAACATGAACCATCAGAAGGAGGATTAGAATCGCCGTAAGATACATGAAACATATATGAAAAATCGAGATACCAATGCAATCGTACCATATGAAAAGAAAGTCATGCATGTCTAACAATCATCATAATCAAGATCATCTCAGACATATAACTACGGCCCATCCCGGGACTCGGTCCTCACGCTTTATACATATAACTACCTTGGTCCCATTCGGGACTCGGTCCTCATGCTTTATACATATAACTACGGCCCGTTACGGGACTCGGTCCTCATACCGCGTACATATAACTACCCGGCCCATTCTGGGACTCGGTCCTCATACTGCGTACATATAACTACCCGGCCCATTCTGGGACTCGGTCCTCATTTTCCGTGAATATAGCTACCGGTCCATTCTGGGACTCGATCCTCATTTTCCGTGAATATAGCTACCCGGCCCATTCTGGAACTCGGTCCTCATAACATACAATCACAACTTACACAAGTAGAATATCATGAGAAACCATATGCAATACAAACTTCGAAAGGAGGAGGTTGTGACTATGCTGTAAGTTGGGTAGACATAGGTCGGATTGGGGATGAAAATACCTCAATTACTTGTGTAGCGTTAATAGGGGTTTAAATACATAAATTCACGCGAGTTGCGTGACGATTAACATGGTTTTTGTTCTTAATCCTCCTATAGAGTCATCCTTATCACCGAAAGATAGAAATGAGCGCTACTGGGTTGAGTGTTTATATAGCCTTAACGGGAGTATAAAACGAATTAGTAAACCTGCTATCTCCAAAAGAAGAAGAACCATAATTCATTGCATTAATAAGTAATATAAGCGGATAGTTGAGGCGACTTGGAAGCCCTATTTCCATCATCACTGAAGTAAACACATAGTTAATTAGTCTTTTATAATTGTTAGTTATAATCAACAACTCAAATATCGGTTACCAAATAGATAACAAAAGATAGATAATTGGTAGTTGAGCACTAATCCCTGAGGACGATAACTCGGTCTTCAAGACTATATTACTTGAGTCGACAACGTGCAATTGCGTTAAAGTGTGTGCATTAAATCGCGCATCAAGTTTTTGGCGCCGTTGCCGGGGATTAGACATAGTTCAATATCAATTTTATCTATTCTTAATTTCTAATTTGGTTGCTCAAAAAGCAAGTTTCTAACTTGTTCTGCGAGCATCTTTTATCACCTTTTGTTGTTTTTCTTATTTTGCAGGTTAAAAAAAAAAATCGAAAAGAATTATATGGATTACTACTATCAAAGACAGTGGAGTCATCAACAACAGTTTAACCCACAGGTTCCAGAGGAAGATCGAAATGAGTTGCGGGCAGACATACTTATGTTCACCAAGTGCCATACTCAGTTTATGGCTGAGACAAGGGAGTCCCTAAAAAATTTGGAGACCCGCATAAGGCAACTGATGGATGAGATGAGCAATACACCTCAAGTAAATCTACCTAGCGACATCATTATGGGAGGTGACAAGCAAATTGAGGAGCCTGAACCACACCCAGCTGTTGAGGAATCTGGCGGGATAATTGGTGTAGAGAAGGAAAAGGTTACTGAGATCCAATCATTCATCTTTTTGGATTCCTTGGAAAACCTTTTTTATGTACCTATTGCAGAAGAAACACCACCAGCTGTCAATGATGATCCCCAAACAGAAAGTCCATACCATCAAGGGCACCCCCTAGAGTTGAGAGATGTAGGGAATTTCACTGATCCCTACATTATAGAGAGCCTAAAAGAAAAGCCTGTCTTGTGTACTTGGGGGATAATTTTATGTTTGAGGCCCTTGTTTGAACAGATGGTTGTAGGGAAAGTGAGACCTACAACAATAACTCTGCGGATTGCAAGCAGTTCGCAGAAGGATCCAATGGGCACTCGTAAAGGTTAATTGCGTCCGGCTAAAAGACGTTAAAGACAGCGCTTGTTAGGAGGCAACCCAATATTTTTAATTATGTTATTTTAATTTCTGTCTTTAGTTTATTTTATTTTGTCTTGAACAGTCTCACGGTCTTGGGTTCTTGTTTTGTGTTGTTGGATGACAGGTGGACTGAAAGCTAAAACCGAGGAAAAAGGAGCAAAAGACGCTGGAAAAAAAAGGGAAAAACATTCGTCAGCGCCGCGGCGCCGGATTTTCAGAGTGCCACAGTACTAGCAGCGCCGCGGCTCCGAATCTCAAGGCCGCGGCGCCGGAACTTCAGAGAGTCATATTTCGTGCAAATTCCAGAATTTTTCCTCCTAGACCTCCGTTATGGCCGCTATGTTGTGTCAGTAAGTTGTCCCTATTTTTTTTCAGTCTTGCACACATTGGGGACAATGTGTGATTTAAGTTTGGGGGGATGTTTTATTGTTTTTGAGTCTTTTTTTGATTTGTTTTGGTATTTTTGAGTATTTTTTGAGTCATAATTTTTTTTAAGATCATGCATGTTGTAGTTACTTGAAACGCCTAGTGAAGTAAAGTGGAATAATGTAGTGGAATTAGAAACAACCATCTGAACACTTAGGATAGATATGCCAAAAATTCATGAAATCAAACTATTTGGGGTATCTTGCTTGATTTATGCATTGTTAGTAATTAAACCTATGTGTCTGCTTGCTTGCTATTTGAGGCGAAATAGTTAGCATATGCATGTTAGGAGATGACTCAGACATTTCTTTGTTAGCCCTTTCTTACCATTCTTTGTCTATCTCTGACAGTCAAATTATATCCCTAGTCAGTCCCTTTGAGCCTAAAAATAAAACCTTTATTTGACACCTTATAATTCCATACTTATGCCATAAGTGAAAAATTGATATGTTTGTAAACCCCAATGAAAAAGTAATAATAAATAGGCAAAAACCTAAGTTTGGGGGTGCCTGTTATTCATCATACACCTCATTCTCTCAAAACAAAAGAGGGGAAAGATATGTATGAAGTGAAAAAGAGAATCAAAAGAAAAGGGAAGTGTTGAAAGAAAAAGAGCTTATGGTACGTAAATTGAGCCTAAATGCCTATTTTTACCTACCCCTGCCTAAGCCTACATTACAATCCTGAAAAGCCCTGAAGATCTCTAATATGTGTATCCATGATTAGTGGAGAATAGCAAGTAAACATGTCATATGATTTTGAAATTAACATGCATAGTTAGGTATTCTTACTTCCATTGAGTATGATTAAATTGAATTTGCGAAATATCTGACTTGAGTGTTTAGAATGCTAAAAATACATGCTATATGTTCCTACATATTATCCTACTAACCTTCATGCTTTTCTAAGTGACAATTGTGCAGCAAAATGATCAGTGTCTTTGAGTCATTTTTCTTTTGTGTCTTTGTTTATATTTTTTGATCTTTGCTCGAGGGCGAGCAAAGGTTAAGTTTGGGGGTATTTGATCGGTGTATTTTATATACACCTTTTGAGTCATTTTTAGTTAGTATTTTACTCATTTCATTTATATTTAGTATAAGATTAGGGTTGTTTTCCTTTCTTTTGTGTCACATGGTCAAAAATGGAGAAATGACGAAAAGGAGATGAAATGAGCATAAATGAGATGGAATTGCACACTAAAAGGGCCAAGAAATGAAGTCTAAGTTAGGAAATTATAGAGGAGATCGCGAAGTCGGAAAAAAAGGGCGACGTAAACGAATCCGCGAAAAACGTCCAGCGGCGCCATTCGCAGCGCGCGGCGCTGATGTCTGAAAGTCCCGAGAGTTGCTGATTTTCAGGCGCCGCGGCTCCAGTCTGCAGGGCCGCGGCGCCGACGCGGGATTTATGAAGTTCTGGGCCGAATTTGACATGTTTTCAGAATCCTAAAGGGATAACCTTTCCTACCTAAAAGGGATAACTTTTCCTACCTTAAAACCCTTACCTAAAAGGATTCTAATAACTTTTTCTACCTACATAATCCTTAACCCTTTACCTAAAGGATTCTTGGTCTATAAATAGTCTCTACATCATTAGAAGAATTCATTCTCCATTCTACCATTCACCATTCTACATCCATCCATCCATTTCATCTTGTAAATATTCCACAACACAATCCTTGGATGCTAAGAGGCTTGGAGACTCGTTCTTGAGTATTTTTCTTTTCTTTCTTTTACTTTATTTCAGTTTTATGTTGGATATTGAATTAGTTCTTGTCGTGTCAATGGCTAGGAACTAATTCTATTATAAGGCTTTCCATGTCAATTCACTTGAACCTTATTGTTATACCCCGTAGTCTGACCCTACGTATGAGAGCGTACGAAAGCATGTAAGACTTAAAATTTTCAAAGGATAGGTTGACGGATTATTCCGGACGGGTTTTAGTCAACTTTGTGGCGGGTTATGACCCGATTCATTGAGAGTTCCTAAGTATTTTAAAGGCCTAGGGCGTAGTTCGTTGAGTCTATATTCCAACACAACCAACCGTTCGTCGATAGGACGTCGGAGTAGAAAGTTATGAGAGTTACAAGTTCAATGGCAGAAATGCGTTTGTGCAAAGCGCGAGCGCGGCGCGGATGCAGGGCCGCGCGCTAAAGTACTGAGGGTCGCTGAAGTTGCAGCGCGCCAGATGTGCAGGCCGCGCGACAAAGTTCAGAGAGCTGCGGAAGTTTCAGCGTGGCCAGGCGAGATTTTTGGGCGGAAAAACTTAGAAAAGTCGATTTTCTTTTAAAAGACCTTGGGAGGGTGACAAGTGTCCCCATCTGATTTCTTGCATGCAATATATTGACCAAGTCTTGAAGACTTGGTCATCTTCCAATTTCCTCTCTCTCTCTAAAGCTTTAGCTCTCCTTCTCTAAGTTTCCAAGAGAAATTCTAAGCCTAAAGAAAATCGAAAAGTGTGATAGGAAGGAAAGGTTATTCCAAGCTTGTGAAGACTATTGTGGTGATATTCTTGGAGTAGAGGCTAGCAATTGTTGGAGTAAATTGGCTAAAAGCTCTAAGGTAACCATGCTTCTGTGATCGTTGGTATGTGGTATTGCATGTTAAGTAGGAAGAACTTTTAGTTGGAAATAAGGCCCTTAGATTGATTGCATGTGAGAAATGTGGTTGGGATATGAAAGGATTGGTTAAAAGAACAAATGAGCATGTTGTAGCCTAAGAACTACCTTAAACTTGTTAAAATGAATTATTGTACCTTGTGGGGCAGAATTAGTTTGGGTGTGTAATCCCTTTGCATTGTTGGATTGTTGAGCCTTGAATGTGGCGTTTGGATGATAAATTCGGCCTTGAGAAAGGTGGCAAAGTATGTAGAAACAAAGGAAATCTTGCCAATTTTCCGTAGAATTTAGTGGCTTTGAGTTAGATTATTCTACATTGAAATTAGAGGTTAATGAACATATCATGGTTATTATAGGTTGAAATATTACTTGCGGTAGTTGGACCTAGCAAGTGGATTGACCAAAGAGGTATGTGAAGTTTTCCTATCTCTTGAGCATGAATAGATTAAACTATGTAGTACGGTGAGCGTCAAGATTTGGTATTCTTACTCGTTTTAAGTATATAATGACTTGTTTCATTTTAAGAATGTATAATTCCCTTAGTTAGGGGAAAAGAATGATTTTACTAAAGTGTAGAGTTAATATAACAACTTTATGGGAAGTTGGTTTATTAGCTTCATAAAAGGTTAATGAGAAGAGATTTACTCTAAATAAGATAAGTATATGGAGAGGCAACTTGATTTTAAGGTATCAATTGCCCAAGGGTTTTTATGTATAAAGAAGAGTCATTTTCAAAAGAGTTGAAGTATATAGTACTTGGGTTAAACTCTATTCTTTTATTAAAGATATGGTTAAGTGCCTTAAGTAAACTAAAATGAGAGGTATATGAACAAGACTAATAAGAAGTTATAAGTTTTCTTAACTTATTTATGATTATGATATGATGTGATTTGAGTTAGGGTAAGAGTATATCCGGCGGGCAAACCCCAAGATCGTTATACCACCTTCTCCGAGGTAAGAGTATGTCGAGGGCAAGCCCCAAGATCGTCATACCACCTTCTCGGTGTAAGAGTATATCGAGGGCGATCCAAGATCGTTGTACCATCCGCACGATATAAGAGTATATCGAGGCAAGCCCCAAGATCGTTATACCATCTGCTCCGGTGTAAGAGTATATCCGAGTACACCCCAAGATCGTTATACCATCCGCCGGGGTAAGAGTATATCCGAGGGAAAGTCCCCAAGATCGTTATACCACATTAGTGGATTTGCTACCCGTGACGCGAGGAATACCTCATGCGAGTCCTTATGGGCTTATGCGGGTGAAATAGTCCCACGTGCGGCATGGTACGGCCGATGCGAGGAGTACCTCATGCGGGTCGCGGGACCCGTGCGGTGAAATAGTCCCAGGAGTAGGATGGTTTTATTGATACTACGGGCGAGGTACCCTGTTTTGATCATGAGCCTCCTACTTTATGCAGTATTATACATATATACTTGTCATTCTCATTGTTAGTAAGGCACAGTAAAAGGTATTTTATTGTCTTTCATGACTCCAGCTTGCTTTTAGACTTATGATATCATATTACAGTATTTTTCCCAGTTTTACGTACTTGGTACATATTGTGTACTGACCCCCTTCCCCGGGGGCTGCTGCACACACTTTTAAACGCAAGTGCACGTTATCGTATCAAGTAGTATAGTCTTAGATAAGACCGAATATCGTCCTCTAGGATTAGGGTTCAAGTACCAGTGATCTATTTTCTAGTATCTATTTGGCGAATTAATATTTGATTGGTTGTTTATAACTAAGAATTTCAAAAGCTATTTAAATGTAAAGACTTACTTCAGGTGTGATGAGAATAGGGCTTCTATGTATCCTTACTATCCGCTTATGTTACTTGTTAATGCATTACTTATGGTGTTCTTCTTTGGAGAAAGCAGTTTCTGAAATCGCTTTATACTCCGTTAGGGTTATATAAACACTCAACCCAGATTGTTCCTTACCTAACTTTCACGATAAGGGTAACTCTATAGGAGGATTAAGCACAAAACCTAGTTGACCGTCACGCACAATGCGCAAAAATTAGGGTTGTTAAGCCTCTCATCAACGCTACAAATCTAATTGAGGTATTTTCATCCCCAATTCAAGATCGTCTACCCAACTTACGATATTCACAATCCTCCTTTTCGTAACTGATTAGAAATCATATAGTGATAACTAGTTGTCAATTAGCTACCAAGAATTCAACTCAATTATTGGATAGATCTCTCAATAAGAATAATAACCATACGCATGCATTACTTTATAACATAAGGTTCAAGAATTCAACATAGAAGTCCTATAAGAGAATTAGTTCCTAGCCATGAATATGACAAGAACTAATCTCGTATTCTTCATAAAACTGAAATAAAGTAAAAGAAAAGAAAAGAAAATTACTAAGAATGAGTCTCCAAGCCAAGCATCCAAGGGTTGTGTTGTGGAATATTTACAAGGTGGATTGGTGGAAGGATGGATGTAGAATGGTGAATGGTAGAATGGAGAATGAATAATTCTTCTAATGATGTAGAGCCAAAGAATCCTTTAGGTGAAGGGTTAAGGATTTATGTAGGAAAGGAAAAGTTATTAGAATCCTTTTAGGTAAGGGTTTTTAGGTAGGAAAAGGTTTTTCTTTAGGTATGAAAAATTATCCCTTTTTGAAGGAAAAGTTATCCCTTTAGGATTCTGAAACATGTCAAATTCGGCCCAGCACTTCACAATTCCCGCGTCGGCGCATGCCTATGATCAGCATGCGCTACCAAATTCAGCAACTCTTCGACTTTCAAGACTTTGGGCGCCATGGCTATTTTGGCTGCCACGGTGATATTTTTCTCGCGAATTCCGTTTGTCGTCTTTTTCGTCCGGACTTGCCTGATTTTCTCTATAATTCGGAACTTCTTAGACTTCATTTCTTGGCCCTTTGTGTGCAATTTCATCTCTTTATGCTCATTTCATTTCCTTTTCGTCATTTCTCCATTTTTGACATGTGACACAAAAGAAAGGAAAACGACCTAATCTTGTACTAAACATAAATAAAATGAGTAAAATACTAACTAAAATGACTCAAAAAGTGTATATAAAATACACCGATCAAATACCCCAACTTAACCTTTGCTCGCCTCGAGCAAAGATAGAAAGAAAGAAATAAAAGACTCAAAAACGAAAAATAAAAGACTCACCGACATTGATCACTTTTGCGCATTTAGTGTTATCTAGAAAAACATGAAGGTTAGCGAATAATATGCAGAACATGTAACATGAAATTTTTCAAAGACACTAAACACATTGAGCTAGATATTTCGCAAACTCATATTTATCATGCTTTAATGGAAGTCAATATACTAAATCATGCATATAAATTCAAAAATCCTATGGCATGCTTACTTGCTATTCTCCACTAATCTCGAATATACATAAAAGAGATCTTGAGGACTTTAAGGGGTTGTAATGTAGGCTTAGGTAGGGGTTGGTAAAAATAGGCATTTAGGCTCATTTTTGTGTACCATAAGCTCTTTAGCTTTTCAAGATTTCCCTTTTCTTTTGTTCTTTTCTTCACTTCAATTCTATCTTTTCCCTCTTTTGTTTTGGGAGAATGAAGAGTATTATAATAACAAGCACCCCCAAACTTAGGCTTTGCCTCTTTCTTATTACTTTTTATTGGGTGCAACAAACTCATTCACTCTTTTTGTCTCTTTTTAACACAATTGATTCCACTACTTCACATTTTTACTTATGGCACAACTGTGGGAATATAGGGTGTCAAAGAAGAAGTTTCAATTTTTAGGCTCAATGGGTGACTAGGGATACTTTTAAAGTTCGGGTAGAAAAGAGTGGTAAAATTGACTATCAAAGAAATGCAGTCATCTCCCTATCATGCATATCCTAACTATTTAGCCTCAAATAGCAAGCAATCATAACACATAGATTTTCATAATTTAGCATGCACAATTTTAAGCAAGAAACTCCGATAGTGATTTTTGTGAGTTTTTGGCATATCTAACCTAGGTGTTTAGATAGTTGCTTCTAATTCCATTACATTATTCCACCTTCATTCACTAGGTGTTTCTAGCAACTACTGATACATGATCTTTGATAGGTAATTATGAAAAAGAAAGAAAAAAAAGAAAAAAAGTGTGACTCAAAAATAAACACAAAACAATAAAAAAGACTTAATTGAAACATAACAAGACACAAATAAAACACCCTGAACTTAAATCACACATTGTCCCCAATGTGCAAGACTCAAAGAAAATAAAGAAAAATGACAACTTATCGACACAACACAATGGTCATAACGGAGGTCAGGATGAAAAATTCGAATTTGCGGAAATATGGCTCTCAAGTTCCGCGCATGACACGAGATTCAGCGCGCTGCTAATCTTGTGACCCTCTGGAGTTCCGCGCGCTCGATTCAGCGCATACCGACGATCGCTTTTTTTCAGCGTTGCTCCTTTTTCCTGTTTGACTTTTCCACCTGTCATCCAACAACACAAAACAAGAACCCAAGACCGTGAGATCGTTTCAAGACAAAATAAAATAAAATAAAGACAGAAATTAAAATAACATACTTAAAAACATTGGGTTGCCTCCCAACAAGCGCTGTCTTTAACGTCTTTTAGCCGGACGCAATTAACCTTTCCAAGTGCCCATTGGATCCTTCGCGAACGCTTGCAATCCAGAGTTATTGTTGCAGTCTCACTTCAACTACAACAATTGCTTCAAACAAGGGCCTCAAATATACGATTATCCCCAAGTATACAAGACATGCTTGTCTTTTAGGTTCTTCTAATGTAGGGATCGGTGAGATTCCTACATCTTTCAACTCTGTGGGTGCCCTTGATGGTATTGACTTCTGTTTGGGAGTCAATTTTGACGATTGGTGGTGTTTCTTCTGCAATAGGTACAAGAAAAAGATTTTCCAAGGAATCCAAGAAGGTGAATAATTGGATCTCTGCACTCTTCTCCTTCTCTACACCAACTGTCTTGCCAGATTCCTCAATAGTTGGATTTGGTTCGGGCTCCTCAATTTGTTGTTCGTTGTTGAATATGATTGCGAGTTCTGCTATTTGCGTTTCCAACTTCTTTATGCCCGACCTTATTTCGTCCATGAACTGAGCTTGGGACCTCGTGAGACTGAGTAGAGTTTCTCGTAATTCCTCCCTCTCATGGTTGGAGCTCGATCATATTGACAGTATAAATCCATGTCTTAGGGATCCCTAAGATAAATCAAAACCAACAACGAATCACGGCACCTCGATTTTTTTTTTTTTTTAATAACGAAAAACGTAAAAATAAAAAATTTAAAACCAAATTAGAAATTAAAAATAGATAATTTGATATTGAACTATGCCTAATCCCTTAGCGGCGCCAAAAACTTGATGCGCGTAATATGCACACACTTTAAACGCAAGTGCACGTTATCGTATCAAGTAGTATAGTCTTAGATAAGGCCGAATATCGCCCTCAGGATTAGGGTTCAAGTACGGTGATCTATTTTCTAGTATCTATTTGGCGAATTAATATTTGATTGGTTGTTTATAACTAAGAATTTCAAAAGCTATTTAAATGTAAAGACTTACTTGGTGTGATGAGAATAGGGCTTACATGTATCCTTACTATCCGCTTATGTTACTTGTTAATGCATTACTTATGGTGTTCTTCTTTTGGAGAAAGCGGGTTCTGAAATCGCTTTATACTCCGTTAGGTTATATAAACACTCAACCCAGTATTGTTCCTTACCTAACTTTCACGATAAGGGTAACTCTATAGGAGGATTAAGCACAAAAACCTAGTTGGCCACGCACAATGCGCAAAATTAGGGTTGTTAAGCCTCTCATCAACGCTTACAAATCTAATTGAGGTATTTTCATCCCCAATTCAAGACCGTCACCCAACTTACAAAGATATTCACAATCCCTCCTTTTCGTAATCGATTAGAAATCATATAGTGATAACTAGTTGTCAATTAGCTACCAAGAATTCAACTCAATTATTGGATAGATCTCTCAATAAGAATAATAACCATAAGCATGCATTACTTTATAACATAAGGTTCAAGAATTCAACATAGAAAGCCCTATAAGAGAATTAGTTCCTAGCCATGAATATGACAAGAACTAATCTCATGTTCTTCATAAAAGCGAAATAAAGTAAAAGAAAAGAAAAGAAAATTACTAAGAATGAGTCTCGAGCCAAGCATCCAAGGGTTGTGTTGTGGAATATTTACAAGGTGGATTGGTGGAAGGATGGATGTAGAATGGTGAATGGTAGAATGGAGAATGAATAATTCTTCTAATGATGTAGAGTATTTATAGCCAAAGAATCCTTTAGGTGAAGGGTTAAGGATTTATGTAGGAAAGGAAAAGTTATTAGAATCCTTTTAGGTAAGGGTTTTAGGTAGGAAAAGGTTTTTCTTTAGGTATGAAAAATTATCCCTTTTTGAAGGAAAAGTTATCCCTTTAGGATTAAACATGTCAAATTCGCCCAAAGATTTCACAATTCGCGTCGGCGCCATGCGCCATAGATCAGCGCATGGCCGAAATTCAGCAACTCTTCGGGACTTTCAGCACTTTGGGCGCCATGGCTATTTATGGCATGGCGCTACGGTGATATTTTTTCGTCGTCTTTTCTCGTCCGGACTTCGTCTGATTTTCTCTATAATTCCCGGAACTTCTTAGACTTCATTTCTTGGCCCTTTTGTGTGCAATTTCATCTCTTTTATGCTCATTTCATCTCCTTTTCGTCATTTCTCCATTTTGACCGCTGTGACACAAAAGAAAGGAAAACGACCCTAATACTGTACTAAACATAAATAAAATGAGTAAAATACTAACTAAAAATGACTCAAAAAGTGTATATAAAATACACCGATCAGCTGCGTTCATGCCGCAGGTAAGGGTAAGCAGATTGATGATCCTCGTTCTTAGGATCACTATTAGGTGTCGAAGCTCATTCCTCGGAAGCTTATTTATTGTACGGATATTTCCACGATGCTATAGGTATTTTGTACATTCGTGGTATGGCGGGGCCGTCCGCCACGATTGTTATCTTTAAGTGTGGCCACCTATGTCTTTTGGGCTATAAGAACCAGTTGTATTATAAATACTTTGGTTAAGTATGTTTATGGAAGGCAGCCTTATCGGCTGGCCAGATATGTAATACCCTTTTTATGATGTTATGTGTTGTGTTATGTTATTCGCTATTCTCCGACATATACCGATGGTACCCAAGAGGTACTAGTCGCGGCCCGGTCGTGACAAAAGTGGTATCAAAGCGATTAGTCCTCGGAAAGTGTCCATGGCCGTGTGCAGTAGAGTCTTGATTATCGGTGTGTCGTGCACCACATCTATAATCGTGAGGTCGCAGGATATTTAGGATTGGTTTCCATTCTTTCACTCTAAGATCGTGCAATGAGCCGAGTTATAGGTTGAATCTCCCGATGTTTTCCTTTATGTATCGATTATGCCTCCACGCAAGGCAACCGCGCCCGGCGGCAAGGCAAAGCGGTGAGAGTCCGCTAGTGACGCGGAGAGTCACGAGGCACGAGCCCACCCCACGGAGATGATGTTTAGGCGGCGAGTTCCACGTCGCCGCCACCTCAGCAGAGTTCGAGGCGTGACGCGCCATCGAGACCGCGCAGACGAGCCTCCACCCCACGATCTGGCCCGAGTACGAGATTACGGGAAACGTTGATTCTTGCCATCGACCAAAGATAGTGGCGGCGGCGACAGAGCGGCGCCAACCCAGAGCCGACAGTTCTGATTCGGATTTCGGGTTGTCACCCACCCGAAGTTCTATGGTTAGAGATTTGATGAGGATCCGCAGGAGTTTTTCCGAAGCGATTCAATGACCATGCGAGTTCTTAGGGCATCGAGATCGAGTCGTTATACTAGCTTCTTACCGGTTACGCGATATTGCGTTGAACTGGTTTGAGTCATGGGTATTGTCGAGGGGTGAGGATGCTCTCCCAGCTGATTGGGAGGAGTTCACAGAGGCGTTCCTATACCACTTCTTGCCTCCGGAGGTGAGGAGAGCCCGCGTAGATAGGTTCTTGACCTTGAGACAGGACGGGAGGACTATCGTGAGTACACACGAGTTTGACTCCTTGGCCAGATATGCACACACCATTGTAGCTGATATGGCAGACATGGTTCATAGATACGTGATGGGACTAGACCGTCACATGATTACTGCATGCTTGGGGGTGGCTCTTCAGCCAGGGATGGATATTGCCAGGATGCAGGCGTACGCACAGGGGATTGAGGACAGAGAGAGACAAGATCAGATAGATTTGGGCCAGCCCAAGAGGGCCAGGACATCGGGTTCTCAGGCGATTTGAGGCGGCACCTCGGCGAACTAGATCCACTTTCCACCAAAGACGCAGTGCTCCTTCACGCTTTTCCGGCAGAGGTCCGATCGCAGGTTATTCGAGCGGTCGGGGCTCGGGGACGTCGAGTTTCGCGAGGCGAGACCAAGACTAATCGAGACCACCTACCTCTCGGTGCGTTCGATGCGGTATGTCTCATCCGGGCGAGTGCCATATGGGTTCGAGATCATGTTACTCTTGTGGCGGCAGGCCATCCGAAGCGATTGCCCGCCCCAGCGGCGGGAGCATTACAGTTCACCGACGGCATTCTTTGGATCTTCATCTTCGATGGTTAGACGCCCGGCGTGGTACTTATGGGCGGCGAGCGCGGCAGGTCGTGGTAGGGTTCGATTCTAGCGGTCCTCGAACCGCATATATGCTATGTCCAATGACAGACCGTGAGGCGCCGCGGATGTCGCAGTACATTATTGGTTTCTTCGTGATGTATATGCTTTGATAGATCCAGTTCTACCTTGTCCTACATATCTCCTCATATCGCTTGATAGAATAGGGATAGAGCCCGAGTCCATAAGACCTTTTGAGGTGGCTACGCGATGAGTGATTCGATGGTAGGCGGCGAGTGTATAAGGCTTGTCTGTGACTATAGATAGCCGTCCGACTCTGCCGACTTTATAGAGTTGGATATGACAGGACTTTGATGTGATTATGGTATGGATTGGCTAGCATCTTGCTATGCCAACGTGGGTATGAGAGAGAGATTAGTTCGGTTCGGTTTCGTGGCCGTTATTGAGTGGAAGGGAATCTGCGTCGTAGGGGGTAAGTTTATTTCTTACTTCAAGGCTAGGAAGATGGTGCAGAAAGGGTACATCTATCATCTGGTTCGGGTATTCGACATCGAGGTAAGTCGAGGACCTTGATCGATCCGATCGTTAGAGAGTTTCCGACGTATTCGGATGAGCTTAGAGTATCCTCCCGAAAGGAGATTGAGTTTGCATTGACTTGGCACGGATACTCGACCGATATCTATTCCGCCATCTGGGATGTCACTGCCAGCTGAAGGAGTTGAAGGACCGGTGAAAGATTTCTTTGGAGAAAGGCTTTATTAGGCAGTGTTTCTCCTTGGGAAGCACCGTGTTATTTGTAAAGAAGAAGGATGGGGCAGCTGCGTATGTGTATTGATTCTGACGGTGAACAAGGTAACTATCAAGAACATATATCCTCCCGGGATTGACGATTTGTTTGACGATTGCGGGTGCAAAGTGTTTTCAAGATAGACTGCGATGCAGTTATCATCAGTGCGAGTTAGAGAGATAGATATCCCAAAGCGCATTCGGGACCGGTATGGGCCTATGAGTTGAGTGTTGTCTTCGGGTTGACAACGCCCAGCAGTATTAATGGATTTGATGAATAGGGTGTTGAGCCATTCTTGGATATGTTCGTTATAGTGTTTATCGATGATATCTTGGTATATTCGCGCATGAGCGAGAGCATCTGGTCATTTGAGGCGGTATTGAGAGTCCTCCGAGGCCGGCGATTGTATGCCAAGTTCTCGAAGTCACGAGTTAGTTGGCGTCGGTGGCTTTCTTAGGACATGTTATCGGGTAAGCGGTATTGGGTTGTCTGACTAAGATTGAAGCGATCAGACTTGGCGCACCACTACACCGACAGTGCGCGGCTTTGGGCCTTGCGAGTTATTATCGGAGGTTTGTAGAAATTTGCTTCTATTTCAAAGCTTTGACTAAGTGACTCGGAAAGCGGCTATGTTCCGTGGGCGGATACTTGTGAGAAAGTTTCGATTGCTAAAGGAGAAGTTGACGATCGCCTGATTCTTACTCTTCCAGAGGGCTTAGATGGATATGTGGTTTATTGTGACGCATCAGGTGTCGGGCTTGGGTGCGTGCTGATGCAGCACGACATAGTTATAACTTATGCATCTCAACAGCTTAGGAAGCATGAGAAGAACTATCCCACGCATGACTTGGAGTTGGCAGCGGTGATTCATGCCTTAAAGATGGAGGCATTATTTATATGGAGTTCATGTGGACATTTACACGGACCACAAGAGTCTCCGTGACATCTTCACCAGAGGAGTGAACTTGCGGCGAGGCGGTGGTTGGAGCTACTTGGGATTACGATGTTGATATTCTATACCACCCGGGGAAGGCGATGTGGTTGCAGATGCCGCTAGTCGCGGTCGATGGGTAGTGCATGCGATGTTCACCGGGGAGAGGATATGGTCCGAGAGTTACATCACCTAGCGAGCCTTGGGGTTCGTTTGGTTGATTCGATAGTGAGGAATTCGGGTTCGAGAGGTTGCGAGTCTTATCGTCGAGAGGTAAAGAGCGGCGATATGAGGATCCGATTTTGGTACGATGCAGAGATGCCGCATTCGAAGGAGAAGAGTGCATTTGAGTAGCACGATGGGGTGCTAAGATTTGAGGCCGGATGTGTGTTCCGATGTAGCGAGGACTTCGTCGCAGATTCGGAGGCACGCGGTGCTCGTTATTCTATTTATCCGGTCGACTAAGATGTACCATGACCTCGGATCGTGTATTGGTGGGATGGCCTAAAGAGGGCGTTGCGGAGTTCGTACGCGATGCGGGTATTGTCGAGTTAAGATTGAGCACGAAGCGGTGGGTTGTTGCGAGCCATTGATATTCGACTTGGAAGTGGGAGGTGATAAATATGGATTTTATTACGGGGCTACCTACCACTCGGAGGAAGCATGATTCCATTTGGGTGATTGTCGACAGTGTGAAATCAGCCCATTTCCTTCCGATCGAGCAGCGTTTTGGTGAGGGGACTATGCCAGATTATATATTAGAGAGATTGTGAGGCGCACGAGTCCGGTGTCGATTATATCAGATAGAGAGCCCGGTTCGGCTAATTTACGGAGGTCTTTTCGGAAGGATTAGGGACACGCAGGTGAGTCTCGATCTGGCGTTTCATCCCGGTATCGGACGGTAGCGCACTATCCGCACAACGAGAGGATATGTTGCGGGCTTGTGTTATTGAGTTGGTAGCTGGATGATCATTTACCTCTTGTGGAGTTTGCTTATAACAATAGCTATCATTCCAGATTCGGATGGCGCGCATGAGGACTTATACGGGAGGAAGTGCAGTCACCGATAATTTGGTTCGAGTGGGAGAAGTTCGATTAGTCGGGCGGACTTAGTTCGTGACGATGAATAAGGTGAAGCTTATCCAGGAGCGATTGTTGGCAGCTCAGAGTCGGCAAAAGTCGTATGCAGATCATCGGCGTCGACACTTGGAATTCGAGATAGATGATTGGGTTTTTCTAAAAGTATCGCCCATGAAGGGCGTGATGAGATTTGGAAAGAAGGGGAAGCTTAGCCCAAGGTACATTGGGCCGTATCAGATTGTCCGTAGGGTAGGCAAGGTTGCCTATGAGTTAGATCTTCCATCCGATTTGGAGGCGGTGCATCCAGTTTTTCATGTGTCTATGTTGCGGAAATGTATTGGAGATCCATCTAGAGTGCACCCAGTTCAGGATGTCCAAGTGAGAAGAGTTATCGTATGAGAGAGTCCCATAGCGATACTCGATCGTCAAGTTAAGCGACTTGAGCGAAAGATGTGGCTTTCGTCAGGTGCTATGGCGAACGAAACAGGGAGGAAATGACATGGGAAGCGAGAGGATGATATGATGAAGAAGTATCCTCACTTATTCCCTATACCTCGGGTAACCTACTTTCCGCTTGTTAGTTTTGATTTAGTAATTTCGCTTAAGTATGTTGTGGCTCGTGAGCTTCCTTATTTTGCAAAGAGTAGTTGAGAGGGTCTATGTCGATAATATGATTTGAGTAAGCCTAGAAGGAACATTCGGGACGAATGTTTCTAAGGGAGAATGTTATACCGTAGTTCTGACCTACGTGTGAGGCGTTAAAGCATGTAAGACTTAAAATTTTCAAAGGATAGGTTGTGGATTATTCGGACGGGTTTTAGTCAACTTTGAGGCGGGTTATGACCCGATTCATTGAGAGTTCCTAAGTATTTTAAAGGCCTAGGCGTAGTTCGTTGAGTCTAGATTCTAACACAACCAACCGTTAAATCGATAGGGCGCCGGACTAGAAAGTTATGAGAGTTACAAGTTCAGTATGATCGGCGTAAATGCTTTTCGACAAAGCGGCAGGGCATGGCGCGGATGCGAACGCGGCGCCTAAATCGAGGGTCGCTGAAGTTGCAGCGCCATGCGCCAGAGCAGCGAGGCGCGCGAAAGTTGAAGACTGCGGAGGTTTCAGCCTGGCACAGGCGAGATTTTAGGCGGAAAAACTTAGAAAAGTCGATTTTTCTTTTAAAAGACCTTGGGAGGGTGACAAGTGTCCCCATCTGATTTCTTGCATGCGATATATTGACCAAGTCTTGAAGACTTGGTCATCTTCCAATTCCCTCTCTCTAAAGCTTTAGCTCTCCTTCTCTAAGTTTCCAAGAGAAATTCTAAGCCTAAAGAAAATCTGAAAAGTGTGATAGGAAGGAAAGGTTATTACAAGCTTGTGAAGACTATTGTGGTGATATTCTTGGAGTAGAGGCTAGCAATTGTTGGAGTAAATTGGCTAAAAGCTCTAAGGTAACCATTCTTCTTTTATAGTTGGTATTTGGTATTGCATGTTAAGTAGGAAGAACTTTTAGTTGGAAATAAGGCCCTTAGATTGATTGCATGTGAGAAATGTGGTTGGGATATGAAAGGATTGGTTAAAAGAACAAATGAGCATGTTGTAGCCTAAAGACTACCTTAAACTTGTTAAAATGAATTATTGTACCTTGTGCGTAATTAGTTTGGGTGTGTAATCCCCTTTGCATTGTTGGATTGTTGAGCCTTGAATGTGGCATTTGGATGATAAATTCGGCCTTGAGAAAGGTGGCAAAGTATGTAGAAACAAAGGAAATCTTTGTGATTTTCCGTAGAATTTAGTGGCTTTGAGTTAGATTATTCTACATTGAAATTAGAGGTTAATGAACATATCATGGTTATTATAGGTTGAAATATTACTTGCGGTAGTTGGACTAGCAAGTGGATTGACCAAAGAGGTATGTGAAGTTTTCCTATCTCTTGAGCATGAATAGATTAAACTATGTAGTACGGTGAGCGTCTGAGATTTGGTATTCTTACTCGTTTTAAGTATATAATGACTTGTTTCATTTTAAGAATGTATAATTCCCTTAGTTAGGGGAAAAGTATGATTTTACTAAAGTGTAGAGTTAATATAACAACTTTATGGGAAGTTGGTTTATTAGCTTCATAAAAGGTTAATGAGAAGAGATTTACTCTAAATAAGATAAGTATATGGAGAGGCAACTTGATTTTAAGGTATCAATTGCCCAGGTTTTATATATAAAGAAGAGTCATTTTCAAAAGAGTTGAAGTATATAGTACTTGGGTTAAACTCCCGGTATTCTTTTATTAAAGATATGGTTAAGTGCCTTAAGTAAACTAAAATGAGAGGGTATATGAATAAGACTAATAAGAAGTTATAAGTTTTCTTAACTTATTTATGATTATGATATGATGTGATTTGAGTTAGGGTAAGAGTATATCGAGGGCAAACCCAAGATCGTTATACCACCTTCTCCAGGGTAGAGTATGCGGCGGCAAGCCCCAAGATCGTCATACCACCTTCTCGGTGTAGAGTATATCGAGGCGGATCCAAGATCGTTGTACCATCTGCACGATATAAGAGTATATCCGGCGGCAAGCCCAGATCGTTATACCATCCGCTCAGGTGTAAGAGTATATCGAGTCTGACCCAAGATCGTTATACCATCCGGCGGTAAGAGTATATCCGAGGAAAAGTCCCCAAGATCGTTATACCACGCTGTTAGTGGATTTGCTACCCATGACGCGAGGAATACCTCATGCGAGTCCTTATGGGCTTACGCGGGTGAAATAGTCCCGTGCGGCGTGATGCGGCCGATCACGAGGAGTACCCATGCGGGTCAGCGGGACCCGTGCGGGTGAAATAGTCCCGAGTAGGATGGTTTTATTGATACTACAGGCGAGGTACCTGTTTTGATCATGAGCCTCTACTTTATGCGATTATACATATATACTTGTCACTCTCATTGTTAGTAAGGCCTGATAAAAGGTATTTTATTGTCTTTCATGACTCAACTTGCTTTTAGACTTATGATATCATATTACGATATTTTCCCGTTTCGTACTTGGTACATATTGTGTCGACCCCTTCCCAAATTTGCGTTAACGCCGCGGTAAGGTAAGCGATTGAGGATCCTCGTTCTTAGGATCACTATTCGGTGTCGAAGCTCATTCCTCGGAAGCTTATTTATTAGTACGGATATTTCCACGATCTTATAGGTATTTTGTACATTCGTGGGTATGGCGGGTCCGCATCACGTTATTGTTATCTTTAAGTGCAGCCACCTATGTGTTTTGGGCTATAAGAACCGGTTGTATTATAAATACTTTGGTTAAGTATGTTTATGGAAAGCGACTTTATCGGTGGCCGATATGTATTACCCTTTTTATGATGTTATGTGTTGTGTTATGTTCCGCTGCTATTCTCTGACATATACCTGACAGGGTACCCCAGTAGGGTACTAGTCGCGGCCCCGGGGTCGGGTCGTGACACTTATGTTATGAATTGATGCATGTTTATGGTTGTTCTTCTTATTGTTGAGATTTACCCAATAGTTGTTTTGAATGCTTGGTAATTAATTGATCACTAATTATCATTATTTATAGGATTTCTAATCAAACTTCGAAAGGATGAGGTTGTGACTATGCTGTAAGTTGGGTAGACATAGGTCGGATTGGGGATGAAAATACCTCAATTACTTGTGTAGCGTTAATAGGGGTTTAAATACCTAAATTCACGCGAATTGCGTGACGATTAACAGGGTTTTTGTTCTTAATCCTCCTATAGAGTCATCCTTATCACCGAAAGGTAGAAAGGAGCGCTACTGGGGTTGAGTGTTTATATAGCCTTAACGGGAGTATAAAACGAATTAGTAAACCTGTTATCTCCAAAAGAAGAAGAACCATAATTCATTGCATTAATAAGTAATATAAGCGGATAGTTGAGGCGACTTGGAAGCCCTATTTCCATCATCACTGAAGTAAACACATAGTTAATTAGTCTTTATAATTGTTAGTTATAATCAACAACTCAAATATCGGTTACCAAATAAATAACAAAGGATAGATAATTGGTACTTGAGCACTAATCCTTGAGGACGATAACTCGGTCTTCAAGACTATATTACTTGAGTCGACAACGTGCACTTGTGTTAAAGTGTGTGCATTAAATCGCGCATCAAACTTCGGGAGGGTATTAATTCGACGAAAGAGAATTTCAACGCCACTATAGGCCACGAATAGTCCAACAACCATCTGTAGGACAAGACAATCTTTCACTAACGGGCGCACCAACGTTGCGGAGTTGGTCCGCCAATTCTTTCAACCTTTTGCAATATGCTGAAACGTTCGGAAAAAATTTCATATTGACGTGGGAATTCCTATTCAAGAGTAACAACTTTGGAATTTTGATTATCTTGGAATATGTCACGCAACCTATCCCAAGCAGCCATCGCCATAGCGGCCGGCTCAGTAATCATTTGCAACAGGTCGGTAGAGATAGTGGAGTAAATCCACTGAAGGACGGTGGCATCAAGACTCATCCACAACTTAGGATCATCCTCGCGTTTAGGCACCTCCGTGTCCTCAGGTGCCGCAGGAATTATGTGATGGATGACTTGTGCAAACGTGCGTGAATTTTGAACAATTCGACCCACGTCGCATATTAGACGTTCTATTTCAAGAATAAGAGGGATGTGATTCTTAATGTTAGAAACAACAACGACATGTGAAACGTATTCTCGGAGGTAGACATAACGAAAGAATAATAGGTGATTGAGGGATTGGGAAGAAATAATTTGGGGATCAAAAATTTGCACGGAAACCGATGTAAGAAGGCTTGGAACCGACGGCAATTTGGGGAGAAATTTCTCAACCTAGAGCTCTGATACCATGAAAGAAATAATCTCTTTATTATTTTAATTAACGAAAGAGTATATATACAATTTATAATTTTTCATAATAGAAAATTTATTCCTATTCTAATCTCAAAACCCTATTCTAGCAGTACAATTTTTTTACAATTTATGGTAATATTTACCCTAAAATATTACGACAAACTTAACCAAAAGTCTGCCCAAACTGTGGGCCGTATATTTACAACATCCGAGACAATATACCTACGATATACTTGTGCATATCTTATGTATATTTAACAATCATGAATAAAAAGAGGAGTAACTTTTGAATAAAAAGTCCTACTTAACAATGAAAGTTCTTATTGTAGTATGTAGACAGCATAGGAAGTACGCCTTCCTGAGGAGGTGAAAGAAAAAATAACAAGCTTAGCTACTTTGGAAGAGAAAAAGAAGGATCAAAAGAGAGTCTGGAAAACTTTTAGGTGGTCACTTTTTTTTTTCGTAATAGAAAGTTATTAGGAGGACAAATAGAATTTTAGTTGACCAATGATTATGCTTTACCTTTACTATCCAATGATTGCTTTATCAATTTTGTCTTCTGATAGAGATTATTTTTGGGGTAAATTTTGCTTTAACCCCTCAGTTAGAGAGAAGAATAACATGTTTTTCCTATTAAATTCAGGATAGGTCACTAACCCGAAAACTTTGTCAAACAGTTTATCAAATCTCAGGTATTTATACGACCCTTTGGTCGAAATTGGGGCTCTTTATGACAAAAGACTGTTCAAGCTAAGGTTTAGAATTCCTTTAAAAATGATATAAGACCAGTAAAATAGTAAAATCCGAGAGTAAATATGTCTGAGCTAGATATCCATATTTTATGATTATGCAAAGAAGAGTTGTTGCATGCAGATTCTAAAATTTCTATAAAAGATTAAGCCATCATGAATATATAGTTTTGTTATGCTCTATGTTCTTTACACGCCATCCAAAATGTATAAAAGATTCTTTTGGTGTACATTAGCATACCAAAATTTTGTGCTTGTACTAAACAAACAAAGTATATATAATTCAGAACAGTGAATTTACTATATACACATAGCTAGAGTACTATTTAGCCCAAAAAGAAGAAGCTAATTAACTGTAATATGTTTATGCCATCCTTGGTAGAAGAACAACAACTATGCTTAAATATTCACAAACTAGTTGGGAAATTACAAACAAACAAACAAAAAAAGATCTGATCAAGATGGAAACAGTAGGGTAGTGGGGTTCCTTAAAATCTGACCATCTTTGAACTCTATATTGTTAAGTTTATGTTGGCACCATTTCAGATGAGAGGTAGAAATGATAGACATATGTAGAACCCTTGACACCAGCTTCATGTCTATCAGTGTTAACACAAAGTCTATCTTGGTTAATTCTCCTTGTTGAGGCTTTATTGCTCTTCTCAGCCAGCATTTTCTCTTACCTTTGACGTCCTTCAGCCATAACTCTTTCTTCGGGATAAATAAACAAATAGTAATAATTTCGAGTTAGTTCTTGCTCAACATCTCAACTAATTCTTCAAGTAGATTATACATTTGAATAGTGTGTCTGATGTATGAAAGAATATTGTTTCCTGGAAAATGACTTGCTTTCTAGAAAATATTCTCCTGTGTTAGGTTAGATAGTGGACAGTATTTTATGAAAAAAAAAACATTTATTAAAAATTGATAGAAATAATATTAGATAGTGGAAAGTATTTACGAAAAAAACATTTATTAAAAATTGATAGCAATAATATTAGATAGTGGAAAGCCAGAAAATGACTTATCTTTTTAAAAGTATTTTTAAAAAAATATTTTTTATTTATATCAGGTCGTGGAAACAGTCTCCTATAAAAATGCAAGGGAGAATGTGTATAATAGATCATTGTGATTCGATCATTTTTCGAATCCCGCACATAACTGGAAATTTAGTGCACCTATCTGCTTTTTTCATTTATACCAAACACACCACTAATAAGAACTTTGTGAGATGCCTACCATTTGAAGTTTCTTATTTAAATCATGCAGGAGCAGTATGTCTCTGGGGTCTTCTACACGCGATTGGCTCCCCAAAAAATTCTTCCCTTTCTTGCTATAATCTGTTCTTACATAAAACCAGAAAGCATTTATGCATTTCTCTATGGCCTTTAGCACTTCTATTGCCTTGCTTGTTTCTCCATTCACTCTTTCATTTGATTCTACGTATCCTGTGACAGATTCAAAATTTTATGTTCATGCACTTTAAATTTTAAAAATAATAATTTAATAAGTGTTTGATAAATTATTTATACCTGTTAAGTGAATTTTTTAATACAAATACATAATTTGACTAAAGCTACAAGTATCGAATTCTTAACTAATATACTAGCTCCGCTGTGAAGACATTAGAAAAAAGAAATTATTAAAGGGTCCCTATGTTTTCAACACTAACAATATATTTTCTTTAATAACGTAGGACTTGAAGATGTTTAGTAATTTCTTGAGTAGGAAGGCAACGGACAAGATAAACTATATAATTAGGTATTAGGTGGGAGTGGAGTTTATATTATTATTTTATAAATCAAGATTTTAGTCAATCAGCTAAGGCTCACTGAATGACATGACTTCCCTTTTGGAAGCAGGAGATAAACCAATGGCGACTGAGATCTCCTTAATAATATGTAATTAGTGAAAGTGCATGTATTTACGAAAATAATATGTATGCTCGTATAAAAATATGTGTACTAGCTCGCTAGAAGACAATGGTTATACTCAACTTGATAATGAAGTTTCACATATAATTATCACTCATTATTTAGTGAAAAAGCTCTATCAAAGTGTTAATTAATATTTAATATTCCTAGAAGAAATGGAGATCCAGTCGTTACACGTAGGAAAAAGATAAGCCACGTACTAATGAATCCCAACTTGCCATGTAAGTCAAAGTTACATTATGTATGGAGAAGCGACTATTTAACTTATATATATTGATAGTATAAAAAATGCGGATCCTATTCAGCAGAGCATTTATCTTATTTTTGAGATTACTAATTTCATTTTTTATGGATGGGTGCTTGTAAATACTAATATTTAGGTGGGACTACGCCCTAAATAGAAATACTATCAGTCAGTCTATAGAAAATGAAGTGAAGCGGCAAAGATTACCAGAAACCTCTGGAACTTGGAGGAGATTCTTTTGGGAAGATCGTCTATGAACATAATTCAAATGTCTTTTGCCTCCACAGCTATCATCTTCTACAAATCTTTCTAGCAGTATTTGGAATTTCTGAAATCTGGCTGCTACATTACCATAAAAGACCCCATTTTTCCAAGTTGAACAACAAAGAGCCTCTACTTTTTTATACTGATGATGAAGTGCTTCCCATGACAAACATGATTCTGCCACATAAACTAACTCTAAATCACTCTCTAAGCTCCGCACAAGCCTTTTTCTTGCCACTCTGTTCAACAAAATATATTGGACAGACAAACCAATAGCTTTCATTTCACACTCAAATGAATTAGGATTTGACAAGTGGTTCCTCAGAACTGTACCTAATTAAATAACCAACAATCACAGTGTTAAGGATACTTGAGCATAATAACTGTATAGATAGACTTAATAGTTCAAGAAAGACATTAAAAAGGGATGAAGAAAAATGATGCGGGCGGCTCAACACTATTGGTGGCCTAAAGCCGAACATCGATGGAAGGTCTTAAAAAAAATTAAAGAAAAAGTTATATAATATAAATTTTTATTTAAATTTTATTTTTCTAGCTTTTTGAGATGTAAAGTTATGAATAATCGTCTTATAATCGATTTTTTTAATAATTTTTTTTTCATTGAATAATATACCTAATTCATTCAACCCCTCTTGAGACATGATTGATCTTGACTAAGATTTTATAAATTTTAGTTCTGAAAAACTTATTCTAGTAAATAACAAAAGAAGAATATATGCCTATGTAATAGTAATATCAAGAACAATAAACTTTAATTGAAAAAAAATATTAAAAATTTAAAAAAACATAACCTGATTCAAGTAACTTGATATGAAAATAAGAAGTTATAGCTCATAAACTTTCAATAAAGCTTGATATTCAAGAAAATATAAATCAATAACTTTTTTCGCCACACTTTTGATCTTGTTTGTTTCCAGAATAATATTGCTAAAAATAATTTTTTTGAAGCCTTGAATGAACAAAAAAAAATAAAAATAAGAGGAAGTTTAGGTTAAATGTAAATAAGAATTGAGTATTGCATAGCCCAAAAAAGAAAATAAAAAGTCTTATAAAAGGTAAAAATAAGAATTAATAATTATTTTTACACTCCCTTCCATAAATTCATTGTTTCTACACGTTACAAGTTTATTTTGAGGTCTCCTTTGTGTCAAATCAAATGATCCAAAGTAATACCATGAGTAGCCAAGTTAGTGTGATGAAGCGCGGGGCCATGGTCGCGAGTTCGATCCTCGCATAAACCTTTGGTTGGCACATCGCACATGCTTGCCAAGTGTGGTTTACATGGTGGCGTGGTTTGCGCCATTTCTGCGTCGGTCGGGGTTTCTGCTGTCTTGTATCGAAAGAGTAGCGGTGATTCGCCGTCTTCACAACAAAAAAAAAAAATGATCCAAAGTACAAAATATATCTTTTCTTTTTAGTAAAAGTTTGTAGTACTTTATTTTTGTATAGTTATTTTAGTTAAAGTAAAGCACCCAAAAGCCAGAGTGTGATCTACTGGTCACTAACATGGAAAAAATCATGATAGACCAGGATTCAATTTTCAAGAGGAACAAAAAAATGCTAGGTCATTTATTTCCAGTTAGTGTTACGTGTGATCATACGGTGCAAAATAGCAGATAATTGGTCAAAGAGTCGAGTGGCACACAAGTTAGACGGAAATAACATGGTTATAATATATAAAAGATGAAAAAAAGTTTGTATTGTGAAGTAATTGAGGAAAAGGAAAAGCTCACTTAAGGCACATAGCCGCTCGTGATTGAGAACATCAAACCAGTTCATGCTTTCAGCATACTTCTTGTACAACAAATCTACTTCTTCCTCTTCACAACTTGTGTGCTGATCCATGAGCATAGCATTTGTATAGCTGCTAAGTGATGGAGAATTTTGGTTCAACGTACCATAATCAAACGGGGACGACGAATTAGAGCTAATTGGAGATGGAAAATATTCGTCCAGCCCCGGACGATTACTACCTGGTGACAAACTGGAAACAGAATTCGATAGGGAAAACTCCAGTACTAGCTCTGTATCAGATAAAACTGGATTTGATGGGTATAAAGGGGCGGTATTATAATTATCCAATAGATTCTTTTCTTCATCAACAGCAGAAATGACTGAACAACCACCAACTACTTCACTAGGATGTTCTTTGAGTTCCTTGTACTCACCTTGATTCGGTTCGAGAAATGAACTAATCTTGTGATTACTAGCGAACATTTGAGAAACTCTAGTTTGAAAATCATATACATAGATCATGTCGTCGTACGATTTATTTGTCATGTTCAAATGGACCGTACCATACAATTTACTAGTACTTCTCATGTTCAATAAGCTCGTATAAAGGATTATTTGTTTTCGGTTTTCGGTATTTTGTACATCATAGTACTCCTCGACCTCTTCTATGATGATACGATTTTCTCTAGTTGGTACAATGAAGTGCTTCTTGAAAAAGAGGACGCAGAATTTGCGCAATCTTAGAACGTATGAAATTAAGAAACAAGAGAACCTATAAACAAATAGGATGAAGGTTAATAGAAATCTTTGTACCGACCTGATCCAAAGATAAAGTTGACAGAGAGCAAGAAAAACAGGATGGATATAGAAGCTCAAAAAGAACCACTTTAGATATCCATGTGGGATCACATATAGTTCAATCAAAAGCCAACAGGTCGATAACGGGGACATTTTTCAGAAATACTCAAGACTCCCAGAAACTCTAGGTTCTTGTTAATGAAGGAGCAAGCTTGGTTTGAGTTCTTTAAGTATATGTTTTCGGATTCTCTTTTCTTTTTAACTTGCAGAAATGTGTGAGCTTGCTTCCGTTGACTATATTATACGTACAGTAGTTGTTAGTGAGTCATTATATTGATAGTTTTTGTTAGAGGGTTTTTAACTTTCACATCAGGACGGACAAAACGTGACTCATAATACCGTTGTTGTGCACTCTTAAACTGTGTACTACAAGCATTGCGAATTAAGAAGCTTTAATATTATAACACTACCATAAAATACTGTCAGAATCATGCCACACTAACAAGCAATGGAAGATCCCAGATTTAAATTTGACTGATTCAACTTTTAAGATGTTTATCCTGAATACATTATCTTTTTGAAATTAGAGATTTATAATTAAGATGTGTTGAAATTTTTATGATTCTTTACATATAAACTGAATTTTGTTGAACTCGTAAAAAGAGACTGCATACATCTACGCCAAGAAGTGGGGTGACTCGTTGATCTTATTTAAAAGCTTCCCGTGCCTATTAGAAGAACGTTGTTCTTAAATGATTAAATGAATAACATATTTTTTGTTATTTGCTAGAATCTTGGTGATTGACAGGAAGGTTGAAAGAATCTTTGTGAAAACTGTTGGGAAACTTCTCTATGATAAGAATAAGATTAGGTATACTGAAAACTTTGATAAATGTCTACATATTAAGATAAACAAATGAGAATTGTCCTTTGGAGAGATAAACGGTTAAGGTTGGGACCGTGAGGCGCAAGCAAGGCGATCTACATACTTTTTTAGGGCAGTAAGCCTAAGCATTCGTCCCACTAGCTTATGCATGACTGGTAAATGGCCAAGATTTTCTTTTCATTTATGATTTTGACGACCCTATCTACATGACAGTGCATATGGGGCCTAGAGATGAAATTAATCTAGGATGCACCTATTGTTGAGTTTTGATAATGGTGAATGGAAAATAATAGAATGTAAATTAAAGTGAATGCAAAAGGGTTGAGGGGGTCCTTGACCCCTCGCGCCGTCGTCGTCGCTCGCTCGGCTCGGCTTCGGATTTATCAACGATTGATTGATAATCTTTTTGGACAAAATTTTTCTTTAATTATTTAATTAATTAATTATTTAATTAAAATATCCAATACGGATCGACCGACCCCGTCCGAATTTTTCCTTTTCCTTTTTGAATTTCCCTCCAAAATTTTGGTAACTATTCTGAATGGTTGCAAACATTCAGAAATGGTACCTCCAAAACATATAAATTCTTGTTTGTTTCAAGAATTTATTCAATATATTAAAACATAATACGAATTTCTCTACATTTCGAAAATTCATTCTGTGTGATATACTGTCGTTGAGTGGTTCGCTGCTACCGGAATTTGGAGTACTACTATTCTGGTAAGATAATCGTTCTATCCTGGGAGGCGATAATCCATTAACCTCGAGTACTATGAAGGGAATAATTTTCTTAAGGACACACTTTGAACTAAGTGGGCTCGATTACATTCTGAAATTATTTTCCAAAACAGATTATGTTGTCGTTTACTGTTTCATGATCAATTTACTGTTAAGTAATGTTTATACCGTGTAATCTGTTTTACTAAGTGTTTAACAGATTGTGTTGAAACGTTATTTAACCGAATACAAATTATTATGACAACAATCTTAAGGAAATTATGTTTATTTTATTTTAATATGTATTCTGGTTTGAAGATTAAAACCTGTGTGGTTTTCTACTCCGTATGAAATTTCATATTCTAACTTGAAAACATAAAAACTTCGTTGGAATATTAAAGTCCAGGAAAAAGTGTTTCCCAAAAGGAAAAAAAAGTGTTTTCCAAGGGGAAAAGGTATTTTTCTTGTATGTTGTTTGGAGACTAAAATCTTCGGATTTTCTACTCCGGTTGAGATTAAAGTTTTCATAACTTTCTACTCATTTGGGTACTTGATTTAAAGATATAAAAACTTCATCAAGTACACAACATACAATCTACTGCACTTCATTTCAAGGATAATTGATTCGGTTTGAAGAAATAAAATCTTCACCGTTGTGTATTATATTTGTTGCATGAAATACGTGAAGATTATTTTCAAGGTAGTAAGAATGAATTTGACTTACTCATGTGATACTTGTACAACGATTTGAAGAACATAAAATCTTCGTCGTTCTGTTTAAGGAGATTAAAAGTTGTGTAGTTTTCTACTCCATATGAATATTAGTATTCTGACTCGAAGATATAAAAACTTCGTTGGAATACTAAAGTTTCATAATTATACTGCGATTTGAAGAAATAAAATCTTCATCCTTTAAGTTTATAATTTAACTGCGATTTGAAGAAATAAAATCTTCATCGTTGAAGTCTGTGAATTAATTGCTATTTTGGTTTTATTAACTAAAATAGTTTGTCGATTTGTCTGTGACAAACAATGGCAATTGATACTGGAACTACCTCTGCAAATACTGCACCATCAGTTACTACTACAACCCGTACCGCAGTACCACCGGTTGAGAAATCTGTGAAGTTCACCGGTGCCAACTTTAAAGGATGGCAGCAAAGAATGTTCTTTTGGCTTACCACCCTTGGTTTCAAAAATTCACCAGTGAGGACCCTCTTGTGCCTGCCGCCGACATGCCTGACAACCAGTCGTTCATGGTTACTGAGGCTTGAAAACAGGCTGATTTTTTGTGCAAAGACTACATTTTAAGTGCCTTAGAAAATGACTTGTACAATGTCTACAGTGCAGTAGAGACTTCCAAAGAACTATGGAGTGCACTTGAAAAGAAGTACAAGACAGAAGATGCTTGCTTGAAGAAGTTTGTCGTTGCCAAATTTCTAGACTACAAAATGGTTGATGGAAAAACCGTTGGAACTCAAGTTCAAGAGCTTCAACTTATCTTCCATGACCTTATTGCTGAAGGTATGATAGTGAATGAAGTATTCCAAGTGGCTGCAATGATTGAGAAGTTGTCGTTGAAAGATTTCAAGAATTATCTTAAGCACAAAAGAAAGAAAATGAAGTTGGAGGATCTGTGATTCGTCTCAAGATCGAGAAAGATAACAAAACCGATGAGAAGAGGTATCGTAAGAGTTCACCAATTGAAGGGGCCAACATCGTTGAAGATGCTGCTCCAAAAAGGAATAAGAAAAAGAAGAGGCCTTCTGGAAAAGAGAAGGACTCTAACAAGAAAAAGTTCAAAGGCAGCTGCTATAATTGTGGGAAAGTTGGCCACAAAAGCCCAGATTGTCGTTTCCCGAAAAAGACCAAGGGAAAAGGACAAGCCAATATGGTGGAAATGAATGATGATATAAATGATCTGTGTGCAATAATGTCAGAGTGCAATTTAGTTGGAAACTCAAAGGAGTGGTGGCTTGATTCTGGTGCCACTCGACATGTTTGCGCTGCAAAAGAAGCATTTGCAATCTATGCTCCCGCTGGACCCGAAGAGGTACTATTTATGGGAAATACTGCAACAGCCAAGGTTGAAGGATATGAGAAGATACTTCTGAAGATGACTTCCGGCAAGGTCCTGACTCTCAACAATATTCTGCACGTTTCAACAATTTGAAAGAATTTAGTTTCAGCCGGACTACTCGTCAAAAACGGGTTTAAGTATGTGTTGGTTAGTGAGAAAATTGTAATAAGTAAGAATGATATGTTCATAGGAAAGGGCTACCTCACCGAGGGCCTTTTCAAACTCAATGTAATGGTTGTTGACAGTATTAATGAAAATTCAGCTTCGTCTTACTTATTGGAGTTAAATGATTTATGGCATGTTCGTTTAGGACATGTCAATTACAAAACCTTGCGAAAATTGATTAATTTAGAAGTATTGCCTAAATTCAAGTGTAACAAATCAAAATGTGAAATCTGTGTTGAATCTAAGTTTGTTAAACATCCATATAAGTCTATTGATAGGAATTCAAATCTTTTAGACTTAATTCATACAGATATATGTGATATGAAGTCAATACCATATCGTCGTGGGAAAAAGTATTTTATAACTTTTATTGACGATTGCACTCGATACTGTTATGTGTATTTGCTTAATTGTAAGGATGAAACAATTGATGTATTTAAGCAATACAAGAACGAAGTGGAAAATCAATTGAATAAAAAGATCAAAATGATTAGATGTGATAGGGGTGGAGAGTACGAATCTCCTTTTGCAGAGACATGTTTGGAATATGGAATTATTCATCAAACTACTACCCCTTACACACCACAATCAAATGAAATTGCGGAAAGGAAAAACCGAACACTAAAGGAAGTGATGCATGCGTTATTAATAAGTTTCGGTTTACCACAGAGCTTGTGGGGGAAGCTATCCTTACAGCTAACCGAATACTGAACAGGGTGCCCCACAACAAAACACAATCAATTCCATATGAACTTTGGAAAGGAAGAAAACTCAACTTGAATATTTCAAAGTGTGGGTGTTTAGCAAAGGTCCAAGTTCCTTTGCCTAAAAGGGTAAAAATTGGACCAAAAACTGTGGATTGTGTTTTTATTGGCTATGCTACAAACAGCAAAGCTTGTCGGTTTTTTATTCACAAATCGAACAATCCTGAAATTAATACGGTAATTGAATCAGATAATGCCGAATTCTTTGAAAACATCTATCCGTATAAAATTGAATGTGAGTCGTCAAGTGAAAGATCTAAAGGACTGCGGGAAGAATCAAAGGAAAGTACACCAAGCAAAGAGGATCCAAGGCGTAGCAAACGTCAAAAGACGTCTACTTCCTTTGGACCAGATTTTGTGACATTCTTACTTGAAAATGAGCCTCAAACATTTAAAACAGCAATGTCATCTTCTGATTCAGCATTTTGGAAAGAAGCTGTCAATAGTGAGATTGAATCAATCTTGAACAACCATACATGAAAATTGGTTGATCTTCCTCCTGGAAATAAACCTTTAGGATCAAAGTGGATTTTTAAAAGGAAAATGAAAGCTGATGGCACTATTGACAAATATAAGGCAAGACTTGTGGTCAAAGGTAATAGACAAAAAGAAGGTCTTGATTACTTTGACACATACTCGCCGATAACAAGAATAACATCTATTCAGGTGTTAGTGGCACTGGCGGCCGTATATGGTGTTAAAATACATCAAATGGATGTCAAGACGGCTTTATTAAATGGAGAATTGAAGGACGAAATTTACATGGAACAATCTGAGGATTTTGTGGTTCCTGGTAAAGAAAGGAAAGTTTGCAGACTTGTTAAGTCACTTTATGGACTTAAACAAGCACCCAAACAATGACATGCGAAATTTGATCAAACAATGTTGGCAAATGGATTTAAGATTAATGAGTGTGACAAATGTGTTTACATTAAAAATACTCCAAATCATGAAGTCATTGTTTGTTTATATGTTGATGACATGTTGATAATGAGTAGAGATATTGCCGATGTAAAAGCTACGAAGCGTATGCTCGCTAGCAAATTTGATATGAAGGACTTAGTAGTTGCTGATTTGATCTTAGGCATTAGGATCCATAAAACTCCACAAGGTCTAGCATTATCACAGTCACATTATATTGAAAAGGTACTTGACAAGTTCAAGTATTTAAATTTCAATGTTGCAAAGACGCCAATTGATGTAAGTTTTGCACTTCTAAAGAATGAAGGTGAAAGTGACTCACAATTGGACTATGCACGAGTTTTGGGAAGTTTGATGTATATTATGAATTGTACACGATCAGATATAGCATGTGCTATAAGCAAGTTGAGTCGATTCACGAGTAATCTCAATCAAACTCATTGGATGGCTATGAAACGAGTCTTGGGGTATTTAAAACACACCCAAAACTATGCTTTGCATTATAATAAATATCCCGCAGTACTTGAGGGATATAGTGTTGCAAACTGAATCACCGGATCATCTGAAGTTAAATCCACGAGTGGATATGTTTTCACCGTTGGTGGAGGAGCAATGTCTTGGAAATCATCAAAACAGACATGCATCGCCCGCTCTACAATGGAATCTGAATTTATAGTTTTAGACAAAGCCGGTGAAGAAGCTGAATGGCTCCGGAATTTCTTAGAAGATATTCCATTATGGCCCAAACCTTTGGCTCTTATATGTATACATTGTGACAGTCAAGCAGCAATAGGTAGGGCAGAGAGCGTAATGTATAATGGAAAATCTCGTCACATACGACGGAGACACAATGCCGTTAGACAACTCCTCTCTAGTGGCGTTATCACAATTGACTATGTAAAGTCAAGAGATAACGTAGCGGATCCGCTTACAAAAGACTTATCTAGAGAGGGAGTTAATAGATCATCAATGGGAATATGGTTAAGGCCGAGGACAAGTCATCATGGCGGTAACTCTACCTAGCAGACTGGAGATCCCAAGAGCTAGGTTCAAGGCGATCAAACAAAGTTGTGACTGACGGTTCAACATTGTCAAATAACTCAACCCATTATCGGATGTAGACAATGTTCAGAAATAAGGATAAAACTTTATGACTTGTTAATGAGTTAATAAAGCATTAAGGTTTTTTAATGATTATCTAAATATAGCGATGTATGACCAGATAATGTGGCTATAGGACCACATGTTTAGAAATCACCTATGTGAGTGTTAAGTGTAAGCCGCTTTAAAGGGAAATGATAGTGAAGGTCCATTTTCTATGCACTCATGAGACCAGGCGGTGTTCATGGCTGAAACGAACACAGCCGTTTGAACCATAAACGGTTGAGGGCTGATTGTGTGACTTATGTTGTCTAGGTATACAACAAAGTTCGACGGTTCAAAGATATCAAATCTACCAATTGATCGAGTATATCTGATATAAGTTTACTACGGAAAGTTTAAAGGGAAACCTACTTATCCAGATGCAGTCAATCCTCGCTTGTATATCACACTTGTCCGCACATTCTTTTATCTTATTGTCATTCCCCATTCATGTGGGGGATTGTTGGGTTTTGATATTGGTGAATGAGAAATGATGTGATGTAAATTAAAGGGAATGCAAAAGGTCATTTGTCCCACATCGGAAAAAGAGAAGAAAAGAGAGGTGTATATATTACATTACACCTTCTCTAGTTGCTAAAAGGGTTGAGGGGGCAAGGACCCCTAGCGCCGTCGTCGTCGCTCGCTCGGCTTCGCGGATTCGGATTCGGATCGATTGATTGATTGATTAACCTATAAATTCTTGTTTTTTTCCAAGAATTTATTCAATATATTAAAACATAATACGAATTTCTCTACATTTCGAAAATTCATTCTATGTGATATACTGTCGTTGAGTGGTTCGCTGCTACCGGAATTTGGAGTACTACTATTCTGGTAAGATAATCGTTCTATCCTGAGAGGCGATATTCCATTAACCTCAAGTACTGTGAAGGGAATAATTTCTTTAAGGACACACTTTGAACTAAGTGGGCTCGATTACATTCTGAAATTATTTTCCAAAACAGATTTTGTTTTCGTTTATTGTTTCATGATCAATTTACTGTTAAGTAATATTTATACCGTGTAATCTGTTTTACTAAGTGTTTAACAGATTGTGTTGAAACATTATTTAACCGAATACAGATTATTATGACAACAATCTATGGCATTATCGTGTCTGGTCTTACCTCAAAGATAGAAATATAATCATGGATTAAAGTCAATTGCGTCTACACCTCGACAGTTAGTTACTAGCTACCTAACTTCACAACACACTTGGAACATATTCAAACTTTACATTTAGAGATATACTTGTTAACTTACTGTTCCTATATGAAGTGTGTTGGTGTACGCAAACCACATTTAGTCTCCAACAACAGTTATTACTAAATTATAGAACTTAAATTAGTCAAATTTGTTTACATATGCCGTTTTATTTCTGTCAGTTGTATACGTGCCAGTAACTAAGATTAGGAACACCATTGCTACGTAGAGCTTAATCCCACCCACTAGGCACTAGCTCAAATCCTAAAGTTTTCAAGTAGCACAAGTATGGTAGTAAAATTGAAATCACGACACTCAGAAATACTCCGATTACTGTTATGAAACATAACGAAATTTGACTGTCCACGTAATAATATACTTTAGTTGAAAGAAACCATTAACTACGGGCACAAAATTTCATTAATCATATCAGAAGGTGTTCTGTAACTCGTTACATAAAATATATACCCCAGTGACTTCACAACAAAATCCAGAACTTAACAATGTTAGCTTAAGGTATTAATGAACAGATCCTTGTCAGCACAGAGAAGATGGAAATTAGGGATGACAATTTCTGGAACAACCTCAAGCAGCTTTCTGAGAAACTACAAAGCTTCCCGGGTTGATAGTAATGCTCTTGGTGCAGTTATCAGTTTTGTAGATTCCAACAAGCCGATCTGCTAGCTCAAACATATTGTTTCTAAGGCTGCATGTCGTCAAAACAAAAATTAGATAACAATAGCTGCTTAGAGCTTGTTTCTTTGAATCTGACATGCGCGAAGACAGTACCTTATGATTATGAACTGTGCATCCTTTGTTCTGTCCTTGACATAATGCCCCACAATCGAGACATTCTTAAAATCTGTGACATGCAAGGAAACCACAAAGAAAGCATGAAGATATTGGGAGCTTGATCTTTATTAGCCAAATGCAATAAGCAGGAAAAGAACATACCCAAAGCAGCATCAATCTCATCCATCACATAAAGTGGAGTAGGTTTATAGTGGTGGAGTGCAAAAACAAGAGCCAATGAGCTGAGGGTCTGAAATTAACATTATTATTAAAACCGGATCGCTTTTCTAGAATGTTGCAGTAACATACAAAAACCATAGCCACTCTTGACACTCACCTTTTCACCACCTGATAAGTTGGCAATATTCTTCCAGCTCTTCTTTGGAGGTCTAACACTGAAAACAACACCTTCGGAAAACGGATCAAGAGAATCCACTAATTCCAGTTCTGCGTCGCCTCCAAGGGTGATCATCTGGGGAGATTACCAAAAACGCAATACACCATTAAAGGTTCTTTTTAGTTAAACTAGCTGTATATTATGAACTAAAACAGTCCCCAAAAAGGATAACATCAACATACTTGTTTTACCATAACAGGAAAAGAAATTTGAAGGAAAATCATTTTTGGCACACAACATAAATCCCAATTTCTAAACAAATTGGTCCATACACTAGAAATATTAGCACATATCCAAATCAGACATGACAAGAAAATAAGAAGCAGATGCCCTGCAACTACAGGGTTAACGTGGAAAACAATCTAGGTGATGAACATTATCAGGGTACAACTACTATCTTTGCTAAAACAAACTTCACTCCGCTACACCTAAAACTATCAAATGGCAGAATCAACGTCCCAGATGAAATTCGACTCGAGTATTAGATGGGAAAAACTTTTATATGAGAAAACAAGTCAAAATAAGCTAGAATACCTGATACATTTCTTTAAGCTTCAAAGATATGGTATTGAAGCCCGCCATGAACTCATCCAACCTAAACAGATGCCGTAAGCTAATGAAGAAGAGGCATTGGCATATGGAAAGAGAGAAATAAATGTCGTAGGCTGAATGGAACTTACCTTCTTTTCCTCCACTCATCATATTGTTTTTTAATATCATCACGCTCTTGAGTGACAGAATTAAGCTCTTGAACTCTTTCATTGTACACAGATACTTTCTTCCGATACCTAGTGACAGTAGAGACTATTAGCACTTAATATCAAGAGACATAGTCATGCTACAAGCTTCTCTATGAATGATTATGAGTGCATACTCAGAGATCGAGTCAAGATTTGGGTTCATCTCTTTCAGTTGAGCATCTAGAAGTGAAACTGTCTCAAGAGCTGTCTTAAGATCACAAGTCTGACCAAGAGTTTCATCACTTAGTGTTGCCTGAAGCTTTTCCTGGTCCACCAAGTCTTTTTGAATTCTATACCCATGGAAAGAAATGCAAAAGACAATTATTACAAACAAAAAAGAAGGATAACTTGATGAGGCCGTGTGTGTATTAGAAAGATATTGGAAGCTGGAGTGCCCCAACAATGTGATACATGTTTTGCCTTCAGAAAAAAATCTCCAGGACTTACTGCTCAATATGCTTTGACAGAGCAATCTGCAAATCATTAAGTTTTTTCTTGTATCCTTTCCCTTTGAGTTCCAAGTCTTTATAGACCTTCTTCATATCTTGTAATTTGTATTCAGCATCTACCTGCAGCTCTACTTGCATTAGATTACATAACAATTTATAAATAAAAGCAAGAAAAATGTCAGAATGAGTGCCAATAGAACCTCTGATGACCGCATCTCATCCATAGTCTTCTTCAGATTTTCATATTCATTTTTAGCACCACCCAGAGAATCTTTGTGCTGATCAATGAGCTAGAAAATCGGGAAAACAAAAACATCAGGAAGAAAAGAAAAAAGAAATTGCAGACACAATTGAAGCAACTTGCACAATCGTATGATGCCCGTCATAAAATGAAATAACAGTACAACCTCCTGTATCTTTTTATAGTCCTCCTGAACAGTAAAAGCTTTTTGTTCGACCTCTTTGAAGATGGAAAGTAATTTCTCCTTCTCAGCAAGTAGATTTTCCTTCTCCTTCTTTGATTCTTCAATCCCTTTTGTCAGTTTTTTAATCATTTTCTGTCCTGTTTCTATCTGAACCTTGCGCCGGTTGATCTCTGTGCTCTTTTTGTCAATATCCTAAGTTGGAGAAAAAGAAGTTTGTGAACAGTAGATCACTTATCAATCTTAGCATGCCCAGAGGTTAGTTTTCCACTTACAGACTGTATTTTAGTAACCTTTGCCTTTTGATTTTTCAATCGCTCGCCACCTGCATTCTCTATTTTATTCTGAAGTTCTGAAGCCTGAAGAAATTAAAACCTGGATTTAAAAACAGCTTTTGCAGCTAGCTGTACTTGAAAGTTGAAACTAATTATAGAATTGTCTTGAGAGAATGATAGACTGATAGCTAGCCATATTATCACCTTCTCTTTCAGCTGTTTTGAACCTTGTGTAAGCCTGTCCATTTCTTTTTCTTCAGCAGAAATGATTTTTTTGAGCTCCTTCAATCTATTAACTTCATCCTTACTGGGTTCTGATGCAATCTTCAAGGAATCCAGTTGCTTTTTTAGATCATCGCATTGGGACTTCAGACTATCAATCTGTACGGGAATAAAATATGCATTTAGCTCTTATGGTGCAAGACAATGTTAAGAGAAATAATAAAGTAGTACTCCCTCCGTCCCTATTTATATGATGTAGTTTGACGGGTACAAAGTTTAAGAAATAATGAAACACTTTTGAATCTTGTGGTCTAAAACAAGCCAAAGATATTTGTCTGGCTACAAATCATCTCGTTAAGCGTAAAAAATAAAGTTTAAAGTTAATTATTGTCAAATAAGAAAATGTCAATCTTTTTGGGACAGACTAAAAAGGAAAGTATGTCATAAAACTTGGATAGAGGGAGTAATAGAAATTATTTGTGGTAACATCAATAAAACGTGCAGCTCAGACCTCTTTTTTGCATTTGGCTAGTTCCATCTCGCCATGAGAAAGAGCCTGCTCTGAGGCCTTGTAACACTTCACAGCGTCAGAAATTCTTTGGCGTACATTATCCAAGTTTTTGGCAATCCTTGAAAGTTCGTTTTCAGCTTCAGATATAGCCTCTGGGGAAACACTAGCAGCTCGGATAGATGTGCCCATTTTACCACCACGAGGCTTACCCCCTCCACCACTCATAGTTCCAGATTTCTCAAAAAGAGCACCTTCAAGTGTTACAACACGGCGAAACTCTCTGTCTCCACCATAGGCAATACGTGATGCCTGCAAAAAATTTAACGGTAGTGCAAATGGTTAGGTCCCAAAGTTCTTACTAAACCAAAAAAAGGATAGCCCGGTGCTAGTTAAAGCTACGGATAGGGTACGAGGTAGGGCCGGACCACAAGGGTCTATTATGGAAATACGTATAATGCATGTTTTTCGAGTCTTGATGTACAATAATGGCAATGGGTACTAAAAAAATACTTTTCCATGTTGTTGTTGTATGTCCTAAAATAGATAACTGGAGAACCTTAGCTAAAATCTCATTTAATAAATCCAAGGGTCAGGACGTTTCTCAATCTTTATTTTGGCAACACGGAGAACAATTATTCGCTTTTGCTAATCAGTCAAAACGTTGACTAGACATAATTCTACCAAGCAGGTAAAAAAACGATATGACATGCCAAATAATCACAAAGAAATTCTATTTCATGCGGAAAGAACTTAAAAGAATTATGTAAACATCACCTGATCAATATCTTCAGCAACAACTGTATTTCCTAATGCTGCATAAAATGCTAGTTTCATTCTCTCATCTCGAACCTTAACCAAATCAAAAAGGCGTGGAACTCCTTCTGGCGTTCTAACTTTCTCTTTGATTTTAGGCAAATAATGAACTTGCTTTTCCTGCGAAAATATGTAAAACCAAAATATTCATTTGAAAAAACACCAAATATTTTTTTGACAAGGCACCAAAGATTTTACTATTCGGGGTTTCCTTACCAATGGAGATCAAAGGCCCATAACGTAGATGTCTAACTGAGTATTTTGGAAGTGTAATTTTTAAAGGTAATAACATACTTTCTAGTTCAAATCAAATAGATGTTTCACCCCCAAAATCATTGTGAGATTTATCTACTGTTTACAAAAATTAAAGGAGACATACCAAAATCATGAAAGTTGCTACACCAAGGCTTCTGCTTCGAAGTAGCTCTACGCAAGCTTGTGCTGCTGCTGTAGTTTCTACTACAATATAGTCAAGCCCAGCACATGCAGTTGATATGGCAACATCATACTTCGCTGTGGGAAAGAAAATAATGTAGAAGAAAAAAAAGAGTTGAATAAATATAGATTACAATCAATCTCAAAAAGTTAATATAGCCTGAACATAAATTGTGAGAAAAAACTCTAAGCAAATGAACTAACTAACAAATCCAAGGCACCAGATATTTAACAAAACTAAGAAGGAAACTAGAAACCAGCCTTTTTCCAGATTTTCCAGTATTTTATGCTCACATTATGTTCACTCTAGCGTAGCTCTCAATTTCACTAACTCTGAAATGAAACAATACCTAAGATAGCGAAGAAACTAGTTTTAAATATAAACTGAAATGCTCACCATCAATCGCACCCAAGTCGCCCATTCGACCATGAATGCCATCTATCACATTTGCCTCCTTAGCATGCATTATTGCTTTTAGGACAGATCCCTGGCTCTTCTCAGATTCCATAACAGATGAAAGCTCAGTAAGCTTTTGTCTGGCAGCTTGTTCTAGACCTATCAATCTTTCTTGTTCTTCAAGGCATTCCTAAAATCAGTCAAGCGCATTACAAGCCCAGAACACATCCAAGGAGCTGGTTAAAAATGAGAAACGGTAGAGATACTATAAAAACATACCTTTTCAACAGTTCGAGCCTCATGTGCTTTAAGATGGTGCTTCTCAAGCTCATTGGCGATGTTTTTTGTGCTTGCCGATTTCATCTCTATTCGTTTCTGTATTTCCACAATCTGCTCTTGTGCTTCAATATAAGCAGCACGACCAGCCTCATGCTGAAAGCATTAATGACTAACCACATGAGTGAAAGATTAAAACCTAGCTTAATTACCAACTAAGCAATATAAAAGTGTAGTATTCTGAAAAAAATGTTTGGGGAACTTGACATGGGGTAATGCATTCGGCATTTTCAACTTCTGTGGTGGGATAAGACAGGTCATGACTAAAATGCTTCACACAATTTCAGTTAAAAAATGCAGATCTCATAGGTAAGTGAATCATTTTTTTAAGGGAAGAGCTGTCGAAGTATGAGTGGGGAGGAGACCATAAATGTTATATTCAGCAAGTACCTTCTCGTTCAAAAGTTTACTTTCAGTTGATGCAACTTCAAGCTTTCCCTTGTGCTGAATTAAGTTCTTTTCCCAAGGCTCTAATTCAGATCGAACATCAGCAAGCTCGCTGCGGAAGGCCTCGGTTTCAACTATTTGCCAACAATTGCACAAGAGAGACCAATTTATTTTGATAAGTTAGAGCTAGACCAACATATAAGGCTGTTCTGAGCAATAAGTATCAACAGCTTGATGCAAAAGTAATCTTATGTAATACCTTAAATTGCTAAGCATCTACCTCTTTACCCAAAAGCACCAATAGGAACAAGCATCAATTATCAAAGAAAAGAATTATATTCTAAAGAAGTCAATAGAAAAGGCGACTTTTTAAATTAGAAACATGTCAGAAGCTTAGAGTTCGGAAGGATTCTGAGTGTGCTGCCACTCCATATGTACTGATTGAGAGTTATGAGAAAGCTAGCACATATAAGGGCACAAATAAACCAAAAAACAGATAATTAATTTTCATGTTATTTTTACCTTACCTACCAAGGCGTACACTCTACCCTCTCTAGACCCCATATTGTGGGATTTCACTGGGTATGTTGTTGTTGTTTGCATAATATTGGAAGGAGATGAGTGTAAATGGCGTGATATGACATATATGGTGATTAAAGGTGATAAAGGGAGACGAGGTAAATCTAGAATCATTTAGAGGAAAGTTATTTCGAGAGATCTAAAATTTCTAGAACGAAATCAGCTTTAACAACAAACATAATACAACGGACACAAAATATCCTTATAACGATGAATAAGGATTAGTAGTTGTTGTTGCTGTTACATTTACTTCTGATCTTATAGGTTTGTCAAAAGTATCTCATTCTGGTCAGGAACTTATATGTCTATGCAGAGATAAGTGTGAGATCTAGAGACAATATAATGTAGAAACAGTCATAAGGATATAGCCGACCCCAACTAATAGGAATTGAGGTGTAGATGATAGATTAATTAATTGTAAATAGCTGCACAACGGCAATAGCAAGACAAATTTAGAATATCTGACATGCAAACCTCTAAGCAAGCACTTGGTTCAAGTACACTACCTTTAGAATTCTCCTTTATTTCCTCTAAGATTTTCTCCTCATCCCCCAAAAGTTGTTGCAGGCTAGGAATATCTTCCTCCAGTTTTGGAATAAGATTTGCAGACTCCTCACACTCATTAGTTGTGTCAGAAATTTTACGAGAATCCTATCATCAATGAAACAAAAACGTTTGGATTACATGTAACTAAGAGCCTCTACTTTGCAAATATTTATTTACTTGTAATCTAAGGTACAACTTTCAGCATATAATACCTTATCAATTTTATCAGTCAGTTTCTTTATCTTCTGCTTCAAGTGATTTAAATCTTCTCGATACTTTACATCTTGTCTCTCAAATTCCTTGAACTCATCCTTGCAGCGTCTCAGATTGTTATCAAGCTCCTACAAGTTTCGAGCAAAATAAATCATAACTCTTTGACCATTGTAATAGTAATCAAGCCAATTAATCAAGATTCTTTATTCATGATCAACTCAACAAGTAGGAACAGAATCCACCCCATTCTGGTTACATCAGATTTAAAACCATAATATTGTATACTTACGAATTCCAAGGAAACCACCCCAGCCTTAATTGCAGGATTTATACACAATTTTATTCCATACCTCTTGTCTTTTCAGATACTTTGAATGCTTTGACTCAATGTCCTTCAATGTTTTGGTATTTTCCTTAATTTTCTCCCTGAAAAGTTTTAAAAAAAAACTAAATCATTGAGTTCGATTCTCAATGAAAGCATCACTTTAATGAAGGGGGTTGTATTGAAATTGAGAAATGTAATTACAGGCACTGATAGAGGAGTTCATCCCCTTTTTTGCAACAAAACTAAGAAAAAGAAGGGGAAACAAAGAAGGGAGGGAGGTTCCAGATTTATTCTAAGTAAACAACTAAGAAAAGAAATGCAAAACTCTTGCATGGACTGAATAAAATATAGTAAGCCACCTTTCGCTTTTCAGGTTCTCTTCCTGTGTAGAAATGTTAGCCTGCATCTCTGTAATTCGAGTTGAAATATCTTCAATAGCCAATTTTGTTGCTTTCTCTTGCCATTTGAGAAGTGATAATTCTTTAAGCATGTAGGCTTCTGCATCATTCTTCACTCCCTGTTGTTGAAGAAATGCACAAAATGAACACATTTCTGGGAGCTCAAGCAAATCATCATTATGTAATGGTCTAATCTTACCTCCAAGTTATCTCTTTCTTTCTCAGCTAACTTAACCATTTGAACAACGCTGGACCTTCTTTCATTGAGGGCTTCTAACCTATGAGAGCATCAAGAAATAGTGAATGCAGATTCTAGAGGTATCATATGCATCACTTTACGCAGAGAATCTTCTCACTAAGTACACAAAACATGCTCATACGCAAGGGAGAAAAGAAAGAGCATATTGGTAAGGAAAAAAGTAGCATAACTATTATGATATACAAGATTCAGTCTGAAACTAAGAATTCTAATTCTTTTGTGCCAAAAGATTTTCATTTCAGAGTGAGAACTTACTGCTTAAATGATTCATCAATCTTCTCAACGTATTTGTTGGTTCCTATAATATCCTCTAAATACTCAAGAAACCCTTCATCATGTGGTCCTTGTCCCTTAGGCTTCATCAGTGATATTTGTTCAACTTCACCCTGCATAAGAACCACCAATTTCAACTCCATATGAGTATCCAATTTGTGAAATTAACTAAAGTGACAAGACAAAAAAATATAGACCTGAAGAATCAGAAACCGGTTGTTGTCTAAATCAATCCCTTTCCCTTTCAGCATCTTAGTGACCTCTGTGAAGTTACTTGTCCGGTCATTGATATAGTACTTAGAGGAATTATCTCGAAATGCCACACGTGTAATTACAAAATCACTTCCAGGAACAGCTTCATATGTCTCGTCATCCTATATAAACAAAAGAAACACTTAGAATATAACAGAAATTCTAAACACAATCATCTAGGAAACATGAAAATCCACAATTACCAAATCAATAATCTCCTGAAAGTGAACAGACACGCCTGCACTTTCCAAATTCTGGTGATTAGTTGAATTGTGGATGAGCTCTGACACTTTGTTTAGACGCATCTGCACAGTTCATCATTGAAGTTCAAATTTCAATAAGCATAGAGCATAACGGATGATATTTCAGTCATGCATTTCATGTTAGTGAATTTTATATCAAAGGTAACTAAACTTGTGATTATCTAAACTTTTTCACACAACTAATTTTGTAGCATAGTCATGTTGAAGTTATGGATTAGCTATGCTATTAGTTAAAGATGCTATTAGTTAAAGGGCTTATTAGTATGATAGTTATTAGTTGATGGACCTTAGTGTATTTTCCTTTTCCCTGCATTGTGTAAATAATGGCTCCCACATCATTTTGTGGTTAAGCCTTCATATAGAAAAGTTCAGAAGCTCAAAAGAGCCCCAAATCGTTTCCCTCAAATTTCATCTGTTCGATCCTTCCTCTTCTCATTTGCAACCTGCGACGATCAACATGGTATCAAAGCCAGTGTGGAGGAAGATCGTGATATTGACATCCTGAGTTGCGATCGAAAGTCGCGAACATCAGTAATCTGTGATTCAAATCGACATCGCGAAATCGTGAAATTAAAGGCATCATAAACGAAGATCGAATTCCTGAATTGAAGATTTCGATCTATTTGAGTACCTTCTAACACATGCAAAACAATTGTAACAGTCGATCAAATCGAGAATGTTATTGCTTAGTTTAAATTGATTTGTTGTTGTGATTACTGATGCTGGTTCATATCGATCTATTGATGGAGAACACCTCGCAAAGGCAGTGACTACAGATGAAACTTCAAATATAAGTTCGAGTATAATGGATCACAATCATCCATTATATTTGAGTTCATCAGATACTCCCGGAGCAGTACATGTTTCAATGCAGCTGACAGGGATGGAAAACTATACGATGTGGAGTCGTGCGATGCAGCTGAGTTTATTAACTAAAAATAAGCTCGGTTTCATTGACGGTACAGTAAGGAAAGACATGTATAATGGAAATATGTTGAAGCAGTGGGAACGTTGCAACGCAATGGTGATTTCGTGGATTATGAAAAATGTGAGCAGAGACTTGTTGAGTGGAATTCTGTATAGGACTAATGCCTTTGCAGTTTTGAGAGATTTAAAGGAGCGATTCGACAAGGTCAATATGTCTCGGGTGTACCAGTTGAAGAAGGAATTTGCTATATTGCAGCAAGGAGTGTCACCTGTGGCGAATTACTATTCCAGAATGAAAGATTTGTGGGACGAAATTGACTCGATTATACCTCCACCGGCATGTGAATGTGACAGTCCTCGAGCTTACATCGAGCATTTGTCCAATCAGAGGTTGTTAGAGTTCTTAATGGGGCTGAATGATGGCTACAATCAAGCATGAAGCCACATTCTACTATTATCACCCACACCTAGTGTTAATCAGGCATATACTATGATTGTGCAGGATGAAAGTCAAAAATCTATCACCGGGAGATTTGGAGGCAATGACTCGAATGAATCCATGGCAATGTATGAGAAGTCAACACAGTACAAGCAAAGAAAACCAAATCAGGCTGGTTTCTGTGACTCTCGCCAACCGAAGGACACAAGAGAGAATTGTCGTAGGTTATTGTTGTACTGCGATTACTGCAAGAAGCAAGGGCACATTGCAGAAAAGTGTTATCGACTGGTTGGTTATCCAGCAGATTACAAAGAAAGGAGGAAGGCAAATGTCGCAGTAGTGGGCACAAATGCTGGTGGAACTATGAGTGATGGCTCTTATTGGCATGATAATGCAGCTCCAGAGTTTGATAGAAGACAACTGTCCAAAGAGCAACATAATCATCTTCAGAGTCGATTGTCTTCATGTTCATTGGATAGGTATGAAAAGGTATTGCAGGTGCTTGAGCCACATGGGAAGAGGCAACAGACGATACGCCTTAAGGTTCATACGGGTAAATTTGCATTACCTAAGCATAGAGCCAATATCTCCGAGACCGGATAGTTGATTCAGGGCCACCGATCATATGGTCGTGATAAAGATATGATAGAAAAGAAAGATAAAGAAAATGCAGGCTGTGTACAGCTACCTACAGGTTCTGTTGCTGAGATAATACAAGCAGGAAGTTGTAGGCTAAAGAATGGTGATGTTATTGAGCATGTGTTGTGTGTTCCTACATTCAAATTTAACCTATTATCAGTGTCGAAGTTAACCAGGGAGTTGAATTGTTATGCAAAATTCTTCCCTGATTTCTTTGTACTGCAGGACCTATTTACTGGGAAGGTCAAGGAGACTGGTAGAGAAGTTGATGGCTTATACATCTTGGAGTCAGAAAGAAGTTATAGAGAACCAATAAAGGCACACACTGCTGCATCAACAGTGGTGACAAAGGATGAGCTAGAGGCAGAATTGTGGCATAGAATAATGGGGCATGTTCCATTGAGTATGCTCAGGAAGTTGGCTGTTTTTAAAAATAAGTCAGGTTTTCCAATAAAACATTGTGAGGTGTGTCCTATGGCTAGACAAACAAGGAAGGTGTTTCCTGATAGTACTAGTAAAACTAGTTTCGCTTTTCAGCTCTTACATTTGGATGTATGGGACCCTATAAAATACCATCATATAATAATATGAGGTATTTCCTTAATGTGGTGGATGACTATACTAGGTGGACTTGGGTTTTTTTGATGAATGTTAAGTCTGATGTAGTTACTGCCCTTAAGCATTTGTTTGTGATGATAAGAAACCAGTTTGGCTCAAGTGTAAAAGGAATTAGAACAGATAATGGGACACAGTTTTTAAATTCTACTTGCTCTGATTTGTTTAATCAATTAGGAATTGTACACCAGAAGTCCTGCCCCTATTCTCCTCGGCATAATGGAGTAGTGGAGAGAAAACATAGACACATGTTGGAGATAGCTAGGGCCATTAAGATGCAAGGCCATCTGCCAACACAGTTCTGGGGGGATTGCATTGAGGTTGTTGTACATGTGATAAACAGGGTTGCTTCTGCTGTGCTGGGAGGAATTTCACCATATGAGAAGTTTTTCAAGAAGACACCAACACTGTCTCACTTAAGAGTAATAGGGTCTCTGTTATGCTACAAATTTGACAACGAAAGACAAGTTTGAACTAAGAGCCATCAAGGCTGTTTTGCTTGGTTATGCAGTTAATAGAAAGGGGTACAAGTTATTGGACTTGACCAGTGAAGATGTGTTTATAAGCATGGATGTAACCTTTCATGAAAATATATTTCCTTTTCAACAGTTTAAAGAGAATAGAGATTCAGTGGTTTCTCATCATTGTAATTCTGATTTGTGTGTTAATGATAATCAGGTGATCCCATATATTGTGCCAGAAGAGAGGGTGTCCACTGACTTGACTCACATAATTGTTCCTGTCCATACAGAAGGAACAAGAGATAATGGAATTGCAGCTACTCCTGATACATCTGTTAGATACATTACTTAGTAATGTAGCTGAGGATGAAGATAATGCAGCAATGAGAAGAAGGTCCACCGGAGAGAAGAGGACTCTCATATGGTTAAAGGATTTTGTGCATCCAGTCAATCAAACTGGATGTACATATCCAATGTCAGATGTGATGGATTACTCCGGGTTGTCTGCTCAGTATCATTGTTTTTTGGCTAAGATCTCAGTCGACCATGAACAACACTCCTTTCATGAAGCAGCCAAGGACCAAAGGTGGGTTGAGGCTGTGCAATCAGAGATTAAAGCTCTTGACAACAGAACTTGGGAAGTAGTAGATCTGTCTGAGAACAAGAGACCTATTGGGTGTAAATGGGTGTTCAAAATTAAGTACAAAGCTACTGAAGAAGTGGAAAGGTTTAAAGCAAGACTTGTAGCTAAGAGTTATAGCCAGAAAGAAGGCATTGATTACCATGAGACCTTCTCCCCTGTGGTTAAGATGGTGATTGTTAGGAGTGTCATTTCTGTGGCAGTGGCTCGAGGATGGGCAATTCAGCAAATGGATGTGTACAATGCATTCTTGCAAGGGGATCTCAATGAAGAGGTGTACATGAATCTACCACAAGGTATTGAGCATAAACAAGGGAAGGTGTGTCGATTACTTAAGTCGTTGTATGGACTTAAGCAAGCTTCTCGACAATGGAATATCAAGTTGATTACTGCTTTGGTTTCCTCTGGTTTTGTTCAAAGTAAATTTGATTACTCTTTATTGATCAAAAGGGGTGGAGACAAGATAGCCATGGTTCTCGTATATGTGGATGATCTTTTATTGACTGAGAATGACCAGGGAACAATTGATGAGACAGACTATTCTGCAACAGCACTTCAAGATTAAGGATCTTGGGGAACTCAGATATTTTCTTGGTTTCGAGTTTGCCAGGAACAAGGAAGGACTCGTAATGCATCAACGGAAGTATTCTTTGGAGCTGATTGAAGATATGGGCCTTACAGGGTCTAAGCATGTTCTTTCACCCATGGAAGCCAACATGAAGTTCACCACTGCTGATTATGATATACATACTCAGAAGACGATGCCTGACAAGGCTGGTAAAACAGATGAGTTACTCAAGAATCCAGCAGCATATCAAAGATTGATTGGTAGGCTGCTCTACTTGACCAACACCAGGTCAGATATTGCATTCCCAGTACAGTGCCTTAGCCAATTTTTGCAAGCTCCAAAGCAATCACACATGCTTGCTGCAGAAAGAGTAGTGTGATACATAAAGCAGGCTCCAGGATTGGGAGTGTTCCTCGCAGCATAAGGAAGCACTGTCTTATCGGCGTATTGTGATGCAGACTGGGCCTCGTGTCCAAATACTAGGAGATAGGTTACTTGGTCTACTTTGGTGCTTCTCTCATTTCTTGGAAGTCCAAGAAACAGCAAACTATTTCACGCAGTTCTGCATAATCTGAGTATCGAAGTCTCGCGTCGGTGGTGGCTGAAATTGTTTGGATCACTGGGCTGTTTTCAGAGTTAATATACCTCTGCAGCTGCCTATCTCGGTCTCTTGCGACAGTAAATCAGCAATTCAGATTGCTAATAATCAAGTTTTCCACGAGAGGACGAAACACATTGAGATCGATTGCCATTTTATTCGAGAAAAGATTCAGTCAGGTTTGGTTTCTCCCATTCATATTGCCTCTGATGCACAGCCTGCAGACATGCTTACAAAAGCTCTCTCGCCAGGACATCACACTTTTCTTCTTTCCAAGCTCGGTGTGAAGAATTTGTTCTTAACCCCTAGCTGGAGGGGGGTGTTGAAGTTATAGATTAGCTATGCTATTAGTTAAAGATGCTATTAGTTAAGCTATGCTATTAGTTAAATATGCTATTAGTTAAAGGGCTTATTAGTATGATAGTTATTAGTTGAGGGACCTTAGTGTATTTTCCTTTTTCCTGCATTGTGTAAATAATGGCTCCCACATCATTTTGTGGTTAAGCTTTCATATAGAAAAGTTCAGAAGCTCAAAAGAGCCCCAAATCGTTTCCCTCAAATTTCATCTGTTCGATCCTTCCTCTTCTCATTTGCAATATGTTATAACAACGAACTGATATTTCAATTTCTCTCAAAATCAAGGTGCCAAAACTAAAGCATGAAAATTCAAAACAAAAAATCATAATCTTACCTGTTTGGCCCGCTTTCCGAACACGAAGAGCATTGCGTCGATAACATTACTCTTTCCGCTACCATTAGGACCAACAACTGCAGAAAAGCTCTGTGCAGTAGGAAATAATTTTTAAATACTCAATTAGCACCACTTAATTTCTGAAATACGCAATTACTGGGAAAACAAACCCTAACCTTATGGAATGGTCCAACGCGCTGTTCGCCTGCATAAGATTTGAAGTTTCTCATGACCATATCTCTAATGAATAACCTCGGAGGTCTAGATCCAGGACGAGATGAATCATTACTGACTTCCTGGGAGTTCGAAAATTCCATAGCTTCCCCCATTTTTACTTACGAGAAGGAAACTCCAAGAATGGTAGTGAAAAGAGGAATGTAGGACTGGTTTTTGAAGGTGGAGCGTGAGAGAAGATTACTTTGTTTTAAATTTTTAGCAAGAACAAGGAATATTTGGGCGGGAAACTACGGATATAATTGGGCTCTTATATTTCAAAAGCCCACCCCACTAAGTTTAATGTCGTAAGAGGAACAAGGAAGATGTTGGTTTAGAGCCTTAAATTAACTCATTGTAAATAGTTGATAAGTTTTAAGTGTTAGAAAATAATTTTATAAATAAGTAAGTATGTGTTTGTATAGAAGTGCAACTGTTAATAAGTAGGTAAATTTTGTAACCAAAAAAAAAAAGTAGGTAAATTTTGTAACAAAAAAAATAAGTAGGTAAGTTATTCATTTGTTAAAATGACTAAAATATCTTTAAATTTTTTGGTAAACAATTATAAATTTAAAGTATTCTTATAAAGAAAAAGAAGGAACGACAGAAGAGTGAAAACAAAGTTAGGAGTCTAGTTTTGGAAAATGATATTATGAGAATTTAAAAAAAATAAGGATAAAATAGTAAAATATTTTATCAAACGAAAGTGCTTATAAGTTGAAAAATCATAAGTTGGAACCAACTTATGGATTTCGGAATATTTTGGCTTGTAAGAACTTTGGCGCTATCAAACTCGTAAATAAGTTAAAAGATATTTCTAAATCAATTTACGGACAATAATTACCAAACGCGTAAAGTTAAAAAGCGCTTATAAACTTAGTCAAACACCCTTCTGGTTTCCTCAAGCTCAAACTATTCTTAGGTTTGCATGCCTCTTCTATTCTTAGAACATTAAATTATATGAAGACAAATTTGTCAGAGACGGCCTTTTATATATCACATTTTGCGAGAGACAACCTTTTAAAAAAAATTAGCAAGAAAGACAACCTTATAACGGAAAATAAAACTTTCTGTTAAAAAACTAACACCCCTTGTTTTAAATTACAGAAATACCCCTTCTATTTCTTTAATTTCAAATGTCCAGTGCATTCTTTTTATTCCTTTCACAAAAACTTCTGCACGCACTTCATCATCTTCTTCAATAATCCATTTCCCCCATTTTTGTTTTTTCTTCATACTCTTCAAGACCCATTTCCCCTATTTCGTTTTTCATTCATCCTCTTCAAAACACATTTTCCCCATTTCGTTTTTTCTTCATTTAACTTGTAATTCACTTCTGCGACTGATTCTTCATCTTCCCCGAAAACTGCTGCATTCAAGTAAGTTTTTACATTATTTTCATTTTGTCATTATTAAATTAGGTCATTGCTTTCTCTGAAAATAACTTGCAACTCGCTGCATAAAAATTAGGGCTTTTTATCTAATTTTAATAGTAAACCCATTAACATTAGATTGTATCATGGGGGTCAGTTTATGACAAAAAACAACAAAACAACATATGAAAAATGAGGTATTGCATTGCATCCTAATGTTGAGGAGGTATGTTATTTTGAGTTTGTTGATTTGATTAAAACTGAGTTAGGATATGATGAAGTAGGTGAAATCTGGTATAGGAGACGTCGATACAGTTTGCATAATGGTGGAAAAAAAATAATAGTGATGCCGAGATTGCTGATTTGCTTGCACCTGAGAAAGATGGGTGATTTCATCTATACTTGGTACATGCAGAGAAGCAGATTCCGACTAGTATCGTAGAATCAAGTGTTGGACTGATAGATTAAATGAGATAAATGAAGAGGATGATGAGCTTAAGTAAGGGAATAAAGTATCTGACAGTGAGGATAATGATGTGTTGCTTAGTGATGGAGACTTTGAAGATCATAGTGATGATGATATATTTCAAGAAAATTTGGATCATAACATCACTGAATTAGATGAGGATGAAGATAATGAGCAAAATTGTGCAACTCTAGATGATGTGGAGTTGAATGATAGTGATGGTGAGGTGGTTAGTATTGTAGGATCAGACGATGAAGGTCCACAATACCCTATTTTCAATCCTGAAGTAGATTTTAAGGTCAATATAATTCTAAGTAAAGGGTTGAAGTTCCCATCTAACAAGATTTTGAGGAAGGTTATTAGGCACCATGCTATTGAAAATGAGTATAACTATTACTATATGCATAATAACAACAGTAGGGTGTCTATATATTATGCTAATAGATGTGCTTGCTCTTGGAAAAAAATCTAGGATTCTTAAGTGCACTTACAACCAAAGTAGAAAGTGTAGATTTAAGCTACATTGTAAAAAATTAAAGACTGAAGATACTTGGCAAATCAAGAGCATTATACCAGATCATATATGTGATCACCAACATGTGAATCCTAAGGTTACATCTCAATATCTAGATGAGAGATACACGGAGGATTGGAAGGATGATCCAACTATGAAGATTAAGTCATTTATAAAAAGAGCAAGAAGAGAAGTTAAGGCTGAGATAAGGTATCACAAAGCTTATTATACAAGATCAAGGGCTTTATAAATAATCTTTGGGGTTGCTAGCTTAGAGTACCAGAGAGTTTGGGATTATGCAGAGGCTATTAGGAAATACAACCCTGGTAGCACTGTTGTGGTGAAGGTTGCAGGGATAGAAAACACATCTCATGTATTTCAGAAGTTGTATGTGTGTCTGCAAGCTTGCAAAGAGGGGTTCCTGAGTGGATATAGGCCAATTATTGGTGTTGATGGGGCACATTTGAAAGGCACATACCCTGGTATTCTTTTGACAGCTGTGGGAAAGGATGGTAATAACAACATTTTCACTGTGGCATGGGCTGTTGTGGAGATAGAATCATCTGAAACATTGAGTTGGTTCTTGGAGTTGCTGAAAAATGACATTAGTTCTGTTGCTGCATCTGTGACTTTGCTCCATGAGAAAGATGATTTGACCTATATGTCTGATAGACAGAAGGTATGAGATTATGTAGTTCTGCATCAGATCACTTTTATTCTTATTTAATTAGTTGTTGAAAGAACACTAGGTTTATAATTTCAAATAATAACTCGTATGGCTTATTTCTTGCAGGGATTACTTGATGCTTTTAATACAGTCATGCCAAATGCAGAGACAAGGTTCTGTTGTAGACACATATAGAATAATTTCAAGAATACATTTCCTGGTGTAATATACAAAGAGCATTTCTGGAAGGCTGCAAGATCTTCAACAAAAGTAATATGAAGTATCTGTTGAATGTGATTGTGTGGCTATATATTGTTAATTATATAGTAATGGCCAGTAATAACTAATGTTGTTTTATATGTTGTGACAACATAATTTCAAGGGTCACATGGAAGCTATAAAGGCTTTAAATGTCCATGCCTACAACTACTTGGAAGGCATACCCATATGCCACTAGTCAAGGCATGGTTTCAGTACTTCATCCAAATTCGGCATGCTTTTAAACAATTGTTGTGAATGTTTCAATAATGTGTTGAGAAAGGCAAGAACAAAACCAATTCTGCAACTCATGGAATGGATTAGGAGGTATGTAATGCAAAGGTCTTTGGCAAAAAGGGAGGGGTTAAAGAGATTTGATGGATTGATTATTCCATCAGTGGTGAAAATGGTTAATAGGGGTTTGGAGGAAGTGACTAACATGAGGGTTAATCAAGCTGACCTTCAACAGTTTGAGGTTGATCATGACAATTTAGCCCATTTTGTTACTGGTTTTTTGCCATTGTTTGACTGATTTTTAGCCCATTTTCTGGACTGATTTTTGGCCCTTTTGTTACTGTTTTTTTGGCCATTGAAGGACAACTTCTTGTTCTCCTTCTGGAACAACAACTTTCAGGCAGCAATAGCAAGAACAACAGCGGGGCAAAGTAAAATATGGGCATCATTTGCAACACATTAAAAGTTACATAACTGAGTACAACAATTACATTATATTAACTAAGTACATCAATTACATTACATTAACTGAGTACAACAATTACATTACATTACATTAACTAAGTACATCAATTACATTACATTAACTGGGTACACCAATTACATCTTTTACAACGCTACAACTACTAGTTCCTAAACATAACAGTAAAAGTTCTTATTCAACTACAAATACATAATCATTTCATAATCGTTGACGCAACAAATCCAACAAATAACGCCCATGAAATTATCATAAACACGCACATCTTCAAAACTTTGTTCATTTCAACTTCATTTATACCCTTCAACACACCGATTTATGCTTTTAACGTATCTCTTTCACTCTTCAAATTTGCTATTACATTCTTAAACACATCCAATGACGACACTAATTCACCGGCGAAACTTTCAATATATTCCTCATCCTCCCATTGTCAATATCCACAAGAACTTCTCTATAAGCAAAAATGAAGAAAGAATAAAAAACAAAAATAAACAAACAAAGACTATCGCCAAAGTATTACATTATTATTACTTACCTTAGGCTTGGGGCATTTGAAGAATTTCCTTCCCGGATTTGAAGTAGTCGTCGAAGTAAATTGATTCGCAGTCATACCACAATGACACCTCCTTTGTGAAGAACAACTCACTTGAGACATTTCTTAGTTGCTGAACATAAACTCAATTATATTAACTTATAATCTAAAACAAACATTGTCGATTATAATAGAATACTTTTCTAAAACAAACTCAGTAGCATACAAGCATAGAACAAATTGTCGATTATAACAAACACAATTTTTCAAATTAGATTAGAAGTATGTTTTAACTCAATCGTCGTCGACATCGTCGAAATATAAATTTGAACAAATAGAACAAACAACAACTAACAACAAAACAAACAAAGTCGTCACAATCATCGAAATTCTGGGTTTGTAATGGGGTGATTCTTTTTTTAAGAAATTGAAAAAAATCGATACTTAGAACCTTACACTCGGGTCAAAAATAAATTCTATGTCGACGATTGAATTCACTGTCGATTAGCATACAAGCATAGAAAAAATTATCGATTATAACAGAACACAAATTTTCAAATTAGATTAGAAGTATGCTTTAACTCAATCGTCGTCGACATCGTCGAAATATAAATTCGAACAAATAGAACAAACAACAACTAACAACAAAACAAACAAAGTCGTCACTTAGAACCTTCTAACTCAATCGTCGTCGACATCATCGAAATATATGGAGCAATTCTTTTTTTAAGAAATTGGAAAAAATCGATACTTAGAACCTTACACTCGGGTAAAAAAAAAACTATGTCGACGATTGAGTTCACTGTCGATTAGAAATTTCTATGTCAACGATTGACTTAGAACCATATAACTATCGATTAACACATAAAGTTAAGAAATTTCTAACCTTCTTGAACGCGATTAGAATATTGAATAAAAAGCCCTAATTTTTTTTTTCAATTCGAATTGCAAGTTATTTTCAGAGAAAGCAATGACCTAATTCAACAATGGCAAAACGAAAATAATGAGAAAACTTACTTGAATATATAGTTGAAGGAATCGATGAAGAAGCAGAAATCGTTGATGTCGCAGAAGACGATGATAAAAAACGAAATGGGTTTTTCTGGGTTGGATCTATGCGTTGGGCATTTGAAATTAAAGGAATAGAAGAGGTATTTCTGGAATTTAAAATAAGGAGTGTTAGTTTTTTAACAGAAAATTTTATTTTTCGTTATAAGGTTGTCTTTCGCAATTTTTTTAAGGTCTGACATTGCTAAAAAAAATTAAAAGATTGTCTCTCGCAAAATGTGATATATAAAAGGTTGTCTCTGACGAATTTGTCTTATATGAATAATAGTACACCTAACTTCCAGTTTATATGAAATTGAGACAATATCTTACAACATATCTCGTAATGTTATATCGTCCTTTTTGTTTTTTTGAGATATGTAATATTTGCACATATCTCAAATAAAAACTTTGTATTATTCCTTCAAAGGAACTATAGTGTTCGCATAGATAAGATTGAAGGGAGCTGGGAATTCCAAAGGAACTATAGTGTTTTCATCGGTGTGACTATAACTAATATTTAAGTAAATGACCACCGAAGTTAATGGGACTATAATGTTCGTCCTCTTATTTTCTTAATAGCCTGTTTCATGCACTTTTTCTTCTTTCTTATATCCGAGACTGCTTCTAAGCTAATTTAATTTATTTGTCGCAACGGGAGAAGATTTGACTATAAAGATAAATATATCAATTAGTGGAGAATGATTTTATCTGTGGTATCAATCGAAGAGAATGACTAAGGAAGTTAGAAGGAATAATAAATCAGCTAATTCTACGTTGTTAATCAGCTAAGTCAACAATGTTTCTGTCTTAAAGAAAGGTATTAAAACCCAAAATAACTAATTAAATAATTTATAGCCTGTTTAGCCAAGCTTTTGAGAGGGCAAAAGTATTTATTCTTTTTATTTCAGAAAGTTCTTGTTAAAAAAAAAGTGAGGTGTTTGACAAATATAAGAAAGTGCTTTGGAGAGTAGCATAAATTGTTTTTCATAAACTAAAAAAAATAGATTTCCCTAGAAGCATTTTAAGAAAATACACATAAAAATACTTTTTAAAAATTTGTCCAAACACTAATTGCCGCTTAAATTTTAATGGAGTATTAGTTAATATTATTTACAATCATATATATTTATTTTTATGAGTTACAAAAATATTTAACTTTAATTTAAATTTATCCGTTAAGAATTTTATTTTCAAGTAGTAACAAAAATCATTTGTCAATTTTAGATCCTTAGGGTGCGTTTGGTTCGGGGTAATAGAATCAGGGTAAAGGAATGAAATCCCCTGATTTCCTTTGAAGTTGTTTGTTTGGCCTATTTTTCCATTCTCTTTACCCTCTTTTCTTTTTCCATTCCCTTACATTGATTCCCCACCCCCACCCACCCTAGGTATTTCCATTCTCTTTCCCCAATTCATTACCCGGACCTCGTTTCCATTCCGTTTCTGAAACAGACTCAAACATGTACAAGAAACATTTATATTCATATTTTTAAAATAATATAGATAGATTAACCATGAGTCATGCACGGAAAGACACTTTATGCAACACTTTTGATGAAACAACATGCACGCCTTATTATCTTTCTGCACCTCATCGTCCATTGTGATCGCATCGGTAGTTTCATGTCAAAAAACAAATCAAGCCATAACTAATGATGCAGGTACAATAAAAAATGTTATAAATCACAGTTTATATGGCTGAAGTTCAAACTTCAAACACCACATGATTAATACTATTACGAATTGGATAAATTTATAAGCTTAAGAGTATAATTTAAACAGTAGCCTCAAAAATTGGGTATTTGTGCACTTCACCGGTTAATTATACAGCTCTTCAGCAAGCCTAGAATAATGTGTTCGAATTCTTTTTCAGCCCAATTTGATTGGTAAGGTGTTTGGCCCACTGATCAATTCTTATTTAGGTTGGTTCTTTAAAAAAACATTTAATTTCTACGGCAAAAAGAACTTTATTTTTTGTTCAATTCTATCCAATCCTTCGAAAAAGGTGAATCAACCTGTCAAAATATAGGGATGTCGAGCTAAAACCTGCAACTTTAAATTTTTGATTGATTTCATACTGGAAAATAGGACAATAGTCATTAAAAAATGTGATCCTTCTCGGTGCCTGGTTTAGACGCTAAAATAATAGTCATACACAAATGAAGGCGAGAAATAAAATGTAACAGAACAATAGTCATACACAAATTCAATCATTCTATGCTCATCTACAACAAAGGTCCAGACATGGCTTACATCTAATTATATATTGATGACATCATCATCACCACATCATTTGATGCCCTCCGCCGGTCTATTATGTCACTCATTACCTCTGAGTTTGTTACGAAGGATCTGGGGGCCTTGATTTATTTCTTAGGCATCTCTATCACTCGTCATTCTGGCGTTCTAGTTCTGTGTCAGAAGAAATACGGCGAAGAGATCCTTGACCGTGGAGGCATGACATCTTGCAAACAACCCACACGTCCATGGACACCAATTCCAAGCTCAGCGTTGATTCCGACCCTCCGTATTCAGACCCGACATACTATCGTAGTTTGGCTGGGACCTGTAGTATCTCACATTCACGAGACCAGATATATCGTGCAACAAATCTGTTTGCACATGCAAAGTCCGACGGAAGCACATATGAATGCCCTCAAACGTATTTTTACGGTACGTCCAGGGCACTCTTCACTTCGGCTTACACTTATACAGATTCTCGCTTATTGGTCTCACTGCATATTCTGATGCTGACTGGGGTGGATGTCCTAATACTCGTCGCTCCACGTCTGGTTAGTGCGTCTTTCTCAGAGATAAGCTATTATCTTGATCTTCTAAAAGGCAACCGACACTATCTAGATCTAGTGCCGAAACAGAATACAGAGGTGTAGCAAACGTCATTTCTGAGTCTTGTTGGATATGTAACCTTATAATGGAGCTTCGCTTCCCAATTAAAAAGGCAACATTGGTCTAATACGACAATGTTAATGTGATATACCTTTCCGGTAATCTCTTCCAACATCAGCGCACCAAACACATTGAAATATACATTCACCTTGTGCGCGAAAAAGTGGCTCATGATCAAGTTCGTGTCCTTCATGTTCCTTCGAGATATCAGATTTCCGACATATTTACCAAAGGACTTTCGCGCATACTGTTTGATGATTTCGAGTCAGTCTCAGTGTACGTGAACCTCCCGCTTCGACTGCGGGAGTGTAATAGAATATTTACCGAATATTCTCATAATAATTGTACATCTCCTATATCAGATAGAATTATATTTCTCTTGTAATTAAGTTAATTAATTATCTAATTTGTAGCAAGATAAATATTTGTGTAATACTAAATATATTATAAAACATTAATGAATAGAATCAAGTAACATATTGTTTTACTCACCATTAAGATTTAGGGGCATAGAATGATCAAGAACGAAAGCACTAAATGTCATCAAACAGCAAAACTCACCAAGTACTTTCTCCGATGAGTTTAATTAGCTAGCTCGTCATATAACATGAACAACAGACCTTAGTGTTGGGTAAAGACCACGTAAAAGAGAAAAAAGAGTACTACACTCTTTATACATATGTATGTAAGTTATATCAGGCAATTCAATGCACGAAGTATCCCGTATTCATGTGGGGACTCGAGAAGATGTCAATACCATTTTAGTAGGTAGTTTAACTTGAAAAAACATCATTCTAATGCTCGAACCCATTACCTATAAGTCACACGATGATAATTTTACATCGGTGTTAAATGGAACCGTATAAAGGGCTGAAATTTTGAAGCCATTAATATTGTTTAAATGAAAACAACCTCTTGCATAAATGTAGGGTAAGACTGCGTTTAATAGACCCTTATTGTCCGGCCCTTCCGCCTTCCCCGCACATAGCGAGAGCTTAGTACACCGAGTTGCTTTTTTTTTTTAAGAAATAAAATGGAGTACAGAGATTAAAGAAATTGGTGGAACTCCAAAAAATATGCGGCTGTGAGACTTCTACAAATTCATAGATTGACACATACCTGATTAAAAATTAACACTTACCTAAAGCTTTGTTCCCTTCCATAATACCTAACTCCATCTGAGATATATCACACATTGTGCTCATCCTTATCCAGCCACATGCAATATAATGTACATGGCAGACTTGTGCTGGTGTTAAAGAGCACCAAACGTGAGTATTTATTCAATCTCCTCATTCTGTAAACTTTCACTTGCTCTTGCTTGGCCACATTCTTTTATTACCTTTAGTTATGTTTTTTTTGAAAGCATGATATATAGATTCAGAGGGATGCGAAAAATTAGTGAAAAATTGAGGATAAAAGTCCAAGAGAAGATCAAATATATATAGAGACTTGAGCAAAACTTGACACTTAATTATGCCATTGGAATCCACAACGAGGGTCTCCCAGGTATAGTGTACGCACACCTTATCTCTACCTTGATAGGTAGAGCGACTGTTTTCGAGAGAAATTTGGCTCAAGACAAATCACAAACACAAATAAAGTAAGAGAAACGATCAGAATCGGACAGGAAATTTAAAGCAGTATAACGTCTATATAATCACTATATTTAGGGGATAAAACAATGACATCCGTTAAACTAAATTACTCTTTTTTTATAGCAAACAAATTTTATCATCACCTAAACAAAACCATACGCATAATAAGGCTAAACCATTAAATCATTTATCTATACACTTTTTTGAACATCGATCGGCCTAGTCTCTTCTTCACCAATCGGAGATCCTTCAAACAACACGCAGCATCATTAACTGATTTCAACAAGTTTGGAATAACTTTAATTTTGTTTGGCACAAATAGCTAATGCCATAAAATGCTTATGTCATACTTAATTTACATTGTAGTTTACTTTAGGTAAAGGATTTGAAACAACCTAATATAGCCTACAATACTATCACATAAAAATTTGGAAAATAGACCATCGTCAAATCTATCAAGACAGAAACACATCTTTTCTCCTCCCCCAATATGTAGTAATTTTTTACATATAAATAAAAGGTTTACTCTTGACCATCAAACATGCAAATCATTACAAACGATCTCACACCTTATTCACATATATAAACAAGCCAAATAGGGAAATTAAAAGAGAAGGAAAATTAGGAATCCCTCCCCATAGGTCGATAATAACCTTTTGAACACATACACACAAAAAAAAATCCAGTTTAAATTACTTACTAAAATTTACTTCAAAGTAGTAGTGGAAGAAGCAGAAGTACAATCAGAAGCAACATCAGTTTCCACTTCCCTTCTATGAAAATTGCGGTGGCAGCCACAGGCTGCACAATTAAGGGTGCCGGTAGCAGGCATGTACTCCCGGCACCCATCGATGATGTATCCGCCGACACTGGCAGCATGATTCCTCTGGCACTCTACATATCTCACTGTCCTCACGGTAAAGGCTGAATTTGTAGAGTTTCTTGAGGAGTCATTTGATCTCCTCAAAACTTTTTTCATATCTTCTTCAGCTAAACGAGAAAAAAACGGATGGCATATGGTGGTAGCTAGAGAATAATCAAGAGTTCGATTAGGATATAACAGCTAGCTAGCTTCTCTTGGTTATCTGAGAAAACCCTAACCCTAGAAGGCATATTTATACAACAACCGAATTAAACTTTACGAAAAAGTTATGTGAGACCAATTTTTCAGTTAATTTGTTGTGTATAATTAAAATTATATTTTCTTAACTATCCTAATTATATCCAATTAGAGTGCTTTTACTGTTCTATTATTATCTATTGGGGTCTTTTACATGGTACGAGTAAATGTTCCTATATTCAATGATCGTTGTTATGAGTTGATTGCGCAACTTCTAATCACGTTACCAAATTAGTTTGCTTTAAAATGATTTGGCGCTATGTGCTTTTCGGCAAAATCTTAACAATTCAGTACATTATTTCCTTTTGGCGAGTAACATTGATGTATTTTAATAGAATGAACAGCTACATATTTTTGCCAAATTAAAGTCATGTGGCCCTCACAGACAATGATAATTAAAGTTTGTTAATCCAGCGCGGCAAAGAAAGTTCTAGAGTCTAATCAAAATTTGTAATTTTGTTATTAATAGTCCATTTATCAAATTATATGATTAGTTATTTAGACACGTTAAGGACGCATTAAGCAGGACTACTTGCTACTTGCAAAATCCTTTTCTTTCTCTAAAGTTGGCACGAGAGTTTGGACAAACAGAAAATTAGGCCTCACATGTACAAAATTTGATTCATCGAGACAATGTGTTTGGCAATGGTGGATAACGACCTCAATGAGCCTTAAATGTTTTTATCCATTTTTGTTTCACTTAAAGATCGGTTATAATTTGTGGTGCTTCCAATTCTGAGCTCCTAATATTGTCCGCTAATTTAATTTGTGTTGAGAAGGTAAAAAAATAAGTTAAAGTAATTAAGAAGGTAGTTAGAAATGTTGGTTAGTTAGTTAGAAAGGAGTCTAGCTAGTTAGTTAGAAAAAAGGAAGTTATTGAAATGTAACTAATTGGCTATCTACTTTAATCTATATATAGATACTACATTCACAATGTAACTACTTCGAAAATTAATGAAACAACTAACCTCTATCATCTTCTTCTTTCTCTACATCTTCTTCATCTTCTAGTTCATGTATATTTAATGTATATCAAATCTAGGAATGAATGTTTCTTCATGGTATCAGAGCAGGTACTTCCTGGTGAGGATTGAATTCTTCCGCAACAATTTTTGAAGACAAATCATATCCTGATTCAGTTCTGGTTCAATTCTCTTTCTCTTTTGATTTTCTTCTATTATCTTGTTTTCTTCTCTCTGAATTGATACTGGTCAGTAGATATCAAGTGATGGTCTATATTTTCTGAATACAAGTATATTCTTGTAATTCTTCTTCTTTGTCTTCTTGATTCTGAGTCACAATTCAAGACTACAGAATTGTTCTATGTGAAACATATAACCAGAAAGTACTAAAGTCCATATACTCCAAAGATACAATCTGAGTTCTGATTCATTTCTTGCGCATAATTTTTCCAATCTGATTAATCTGGTATGTGTACACTCTGTGTTTTTACTTTCTTAAACATTGGTTTAAAGAAGAATGGATACTGATCAAGATACAGTAAAAACTAGTTTACCTAGAACTACTGCTGAAAGGGTAGATACTGGTACTGGTATTACAGTCACAAAAGTGATGGATCGCAATCACCCTATATTCCTTCAAGCCTCTTATGTAGGTAGTGTGTCCCTAATCTCATTTAAGTTATTGGGGTCTGAAAATTATGCACTGTGGAGTATATCAATGAGAATATCACTACTTGGAACAAACAAAATAGGCTTTATCAATGGAAAATACAAAAAAAAAACACTATGGATGGGAGCTATGGGATCAGTGGGATAGAGTAAATGTTATGGTACAAACATGACTCATGAATTCAGTCTCTAATGGCTTACTAAGTGGTGTACTATATGCTGAAACTGCTTATGAAGTATTCTAGGCTTGCATACATTGCTTAAGTTACATTAAACAATTTAATAATTTTCACTTGCATAACTCTTCACGTAGTTGAGGTATTATTTACTACCAAATTTCTAACACAAGAAAATTTTCTTATTAGCATCCATAGAGGAAAATTATTTTAGACACTTTACATGCTAGGCCTATTTTAAAACATGCATTTTTCTTTAACATAATAATTAACATAGGTTTGAACGGACAACCGCAAGTTAGCGGATCTTAGAGGATGCCTAACCCCTTCGCTCTAGAGTAATAAAGAACTCTTGCCCAGAATCTCACATAGTTTAGCAGACCATTTAAATGGAGTTAGTGTTGACTTGACCTAGTTGACATTTAGGTGTCCTAATTCACCCAAAATAATTAGGTGGCAACTCCTCGAACCTTTTTAGCATTTTATTTTATTTTCTAACAACAGCATGCGGGATTCGCTGAATTTATGTTGCGGTCAAAAAAGGGCGCGGCACATACAACAAACCAACTAGTAGATTTACTTACAAAAGGACTTAACAGAATTCAACATCAACATCTTTGTTCCAAGCTTGGACTACTGAACATTTTCCAGCAGTCAGTTTGAGGGGGTCTGTTGAGAAGGTAAAATAAGAAGTTAAAGTAGTTAAGAAGGTAGTTAGAAAGGTTGATTAGTTAGTTAGTTAGAAAGGAGCCAAGTTAGTTAGAAAAAAAGGAAGTTATTGATGTTGAGATATACCACATATATACATTGTATATATATGTGGTTAGTTAGTGGTTATATGTGGTTAGTTAGTGGTTATTTCTACAATGGTCATATTTACAAGATTAGTTATTATAAATAGTTAGCAATAGTTGTAATATTGATCTTGAGCATACATAATAGAAATACACAGAAGAGCATTCTATTTTGCTCCCAAAATATCTATTCTCTCCTCTCATTCTCTTCTCGATCACACGTCTTCTTCTTCCTCTGCACTTTATCTGTTCTTCATCCATATACACTCTCTCAATTAGTGTGAATTGAGCAAAGTGAACATGGTATCAAAGCAGGATTAACAGATCCGAGGTGCGACAATTGTTGCGATTGAAATTTTTGAAGAAACTGAAAATTGTTCTCGATCGAAATTGAATTTTGATCGATGTTCTGAAAAATAAAAAATTGTGAAGGAACTAATTATCGAGGAGCAGAGAATCGAAGAAACTGAAAATATAGAAGCGAAGGAACTGAAGAAAATCGAAATCGCGGTGTGAAGGAACTGAAAATCGAAATCGCGATTTTTGTTTAAAATTCAGAATTGAAGAACTATTAATACAGAGTGATTCTCTGGATCGAATCGGTTTCTAGAACATACTGAGGAGGAATTAACGATCGCGAAGGGACTGAAGATCAGAATCGCGACGCAATCGAAATCGAATCTCAGGTTTGAATCACTGGTTTAGAAATCAAATTCGATGATTGAAGGAATCGATTTCTAAGTTGTGAATTGATTCTCTCTATTTTCAATTGGTTCTAGTTGTGAATCAATCCAATTTATTCAAATTTACTAAAAATGACTACGATTGGAGAAAATCTTAGAAACGAGACATCATTTTCTGCGGATACACTCCGTCTTTGGCTATCGTTGCGATGTCGCAGATCGTCGAGGATAGTATAGTTCCTGGAAATTCAACTTCATTTTTTCTGTGTTGGTGAATTGTTTTGTATTGTTAAAGTTGTATTTGTGTTGAAGAATTGGATGTATTGATGTGGTAATGGATTCACTGTGGCTACCAGTGTTGTTGTAGTTGAAAATACAGAAACATAGTAGGTTTCTATGCTGGTTCTGAGGTTGTCTCAGCTGGTTCTGGCTTTGCTGTTGATGTTGAGGCTGGTGTGAAGGTTAATGTTGTTAGACATGTTCTCACAACATCTGAAATTGTTGATGTAATTGCAGAAATAGAAACTGCAACACCGGATGGGCTGGCTGCTGCACAGGATGTTTATAATGTTGTTGATATTGTTGCTCTTGCAGTAGCTAAAATTTTTGCTGCTGTGGGGGATGAAAATGTTACAGAAAATGAGACTGATACAACTAATATTGATGTGGATGTTGTACTGGTTATGTTTATCAGGATGTTAAGAGTAGGAAATTTCTATCGATAAGGGGATCGAGGAGTTTTCAGCGACAAATAGACTGAGAACTGAGGGATACTTCGTCGAAGATAATATGGATTGGGTTGAAGCTCAATTCAAGGATTCAAAGAGTTATTCACAGGTCGATCAAGTGTTAGATTGCCTATTTTTATATGTGTAGCTCAGGATAGGAGAATCGAAGGATTTCTAGCCGGAATTAGACTAGAAATTGATGGAGACTCCGCTGCATATCCGAGCTTCTTATTGAAATAGCTTGCGTGATGAGAATCGAAAGATTCTCTAGTCTGTGTGAGACTAGAGAACTAAGGGTTCTTCATTATTATTGTTGGTAAGATGAATCCAGTGGTTATTCCGTCTAATTAAGGATAGAAACTGAGAGATTCAACTTGTAAAGGTTGCACCTGATGTTGTCATTATTGCGACTGGTGCTGGTTCAAAATTGTTAGTTCTGCTAGTATTGGTGCTGGTTCAGAAGTTGCTAGTTCTGCTGGTACTGGTTCAAAAGTTGTTGTTGTGGGATTAGAAGCTCCTGTTTGAAAGTGATTAAGGCTGCAGTTGTTGGAAAATATTAATGATGTATCTGGAAGGGATTGTTAGGACTGTGCAGCAGGTGTTACTGCTGTTGATATTGTTGTTGATATTAGTGTAGTTGTTACTGCATCCTGAGATGCACCAGGTATTGCTGCTTAAGATCGGTGAGTTCTTATGAGGACTGATTCAAGCATTTGTTGTGGCTACTGATATTTCTTGCTCAGATGAGCATGTTGTGGCTACTGCAACTGATAATGAAGCAACTGGCTGCTACTACTGGTGTCTCTGCAGTTATTGTTGTTAAATGTCTGTTGTTTAGTTAAGGAGAAGTAATCAAAGATGCTCTTGTTGTACAAGCACATTCAATGTGAAATGCACCAAACAATTCTGAAAATGCGGGAGCAGTAGTGTTGCTGCTGTGTTTGATGTTGCTGATGGTGATGTTGCAGCTATTGCTGAGGTTGCTAAACCAGTAGGTTTCTATGCAATGCCTCTGGTTTCGAGTTTACTAAAGAGGATGTTGAAGCTTTACTCACAGAGAAATTGAAAACTAAGAATAAGTTCAACTCTAAAGAAAGGTGTGATCTCATGTCAGAATATATAAGAAGACTTAAGCTTTGCATTAAGTGGTTCCAGCATATTGAAGAAAACAATGTCACATAACAGGCTGATTACTTTCCAGGATCATGCATCTATGCAGCTAAATGTTGGGCATTTGGATGAGTTTGGCCGATACACTGGTCAGTTCACCACTTATGCTCTCTGTGGATTTATTTGTGCCCAGGAAGACGCCGACAATGCTCTTGATAGGCTCTGACAGAAGAGCTGAAGTTGGACAGCAATGAGAGTTTCTATTTGTTTTGTATTACCAGCAGTTCTTTACTGCTGTTGATTTTTGTTGTTAATGATGCATTCCCAAGCTAGGACTGAAACCTATGTTTTCAGTGCCTAGCTTGAGGGGGTGTTCAGATATACCACATGTATACATTGTATATATGTGTGGTTAGTTAGTGGTTATTTTTGCAATGGTCATATTTGCAAGATTAGTTATTATAAATAGTTAACAATAGTTGTAATATTGATCTTGAGCATACATAATAGAAATACACATAAGAACATTTTGTTTTGCTACCAAAATATCTCTTCTCTACTTGAACAATCCTCATCCTATAAGCTAGCTTTTGGGGTTGAGTTAGACTCAAGATCCATTCTTTAAATGGTACAAGTCTCTTCTCGATCACACGTCTTCTTCTTCCTCTGCACTTTCTCTGTTCTTCATCCGTATACACTTGCTCAATTAGTGTGAATTGAGCAAAGTTAACAATTGAAATGTAACTAATTGACTATTTACTTAAATCTATATATAGATACTACATTCACAATGTAATTACTTCGAAAATTAATGAAACAACTAACCTCTATCATCTTCTTCTTCTTTCTCTACATCTTCTTCATCTTCTAGTTCATGTATATTATGTATATTTGATGTATATCAAATATGGGAATGGATGTTTCTTCAATTTGGTCATGCACTTTACCTTCATTTTTGTTTTGTTACAAATTTGATGTTAAATTAATCGACACGTGAAGTTCAAAATTGATAAGTGGAACTGGAAATGTCACAACAACTTTAAACTTTAGCATGTCAAAAACCGCAGTTGGAAATACTTTTGCAACTTGAGAATAAAATGGACAAGTTATTGGAATTAGACTAATAGACTCCATTGCCAATCAAATGACGCACTGAAATGTTGCCTTAAAATCTTAGTATATAAGTCTACGAACAAGACATCTTGCTTGTAAAGATATGATCATATACTAATTTCTGCTGGAAAATAAAATAAAATAAAATACGATAGCTTCCGATATGCTCTTATATATTCACAAAAATGGTTGCGCACATTATATCGTCTTATGTATGCCATATAACTCGATACAAAAAGAGGAGGGGTGAGTGGGTGAAGGTAGTTAGTTTAATTATGATATTCATTATTTAAAGTTATCTTAATTGAAATAAAGTGCATAAAGAAGGTAGTTAGTAATGTTAATGATAACGGGATTTAGAGGTTGATAGGTCCTTAATTAAAGAGAAGTATGATGGTACTTTAGTGAAGGATAAATTGAATTATGATCCCATCTTGTGATACCCACATAAAAAATAAAGGGCTTCTGAATTTCATTAGCTTTTGGGACCAGTAAACAAAGAATCTTAGGCTCCTAATATAGCTTTTTCCTCTATTAGTTTGTGTAATAAAATTGACGTAACTAATAAGTAATAATCAATAAGACAACTAAGCACGATTTTATTTATTGACCCAGAAAATGAAATTGTTTGCTTAAATCAGGAAACTTGGCGTTGATTGATGCAACTTGACATAAGTTAGATGCCGTCTCATACTTTTGTAATTGCAAAAAAGGACCATTTAATTTAACTAATAGAGAGATCTAGTTCATCCTTTTCTTTCTTTAATTTGTTCTTTTCCACACGATAAGTACACCTTATAAAATTTTAAACATATACTACTACATAGTTACTCCTCCCGGTGTGACCAATGCTTTGAAACTCGGATCGGACATCGAACCGGACGACCAACTGGATCACTAGTTCAACCGGTTGGATCGGTTAAAAAAACCTGTATACACACACACACACACACACACACACACACACACACATATATATATATATATATATATATATATAAAATAACGAAGATTCATGTCCATCAACTAATTTCAAAACACATATCCATAAACTAAATTACCGATGTCTATTAAGCTAAATAAGTTTAATTTGAAAGATATGAAGGCCACACGCATCACTTGTAAATGACAACTCCGATTGTAAACTAAAAACAATATTTGTTTTTTTGCTTAAATTGCTTAAAATGGGTTTTCCGAATAGGCATAGTACTTCTACAGTATAGTAAATATGTTGTGTACAAATATATATAGGGGAATTGCTTGCACTTAGAAATACAACTTAAAAGGATCAACATTAGAGGTAGTTTCTTGATTATATCTACAACGAGGAATATCTGATCATGAACTACATGTATCAGCACATCAACAACAAGATTGCCATGAAAGTAAACTAACTACTAGCTAAAATTGATACTACATTAAATCAAGTTCTTAATTTGCTACAAAACTTAAAGCATATTAATTAAGGAAACCAAAAATAAAAATGGGGGAACATTCCATCCTGTTAAGCGATCCACTGATTGTATGGATGATGGGGCCATGGCACCCTTTGTATATTTGTAATTATTCTTTTACCATAATCGGTATTGTAATGTTACCATAATTGTAGATTAGTCTCCTTATAGAATAGAGATTTAGATGTAGAAAGGGAAAAAAAATCCATTGTAACTTGTATATATATGTCTTTCATTAATAAGAATAATAAAGAGATTATTTCTTACATTCTTTCATGGTATCAAGAGTCTAGGTTCTCTTTACCTCGCTTCCGCTCCTCAAACTTCTTCTCTAGTTTTCGGATTTTTGGCACTAAAGTTCTCGATTTTTTGTGCTTCCCTTTTAACAAAAACCGAGTATCTTCCCCTCCAAATTCCTCTCTCTCAAATTCCCTTCTTCGAATCTTGTTGTTCTATTCCCTATGGCTGATAAGAACAATTTTCATCCAGCCCTCTCAGTTTGTAACATCAAGAGCGTCATCCCTATTGTTCTTGATCTTGAAAACGTCCAATATGGAATGTGGGCGGAGTTATTCAAGATTCATGTTAAAGCACAAAAAGTTCTTCACCATATCATTCTTCCAACTCCTTCAAAGGAGAGTGATAAGGCGTCTACATCTACTATCTACTGTGCTCACTAAAGAAGCAGACCCAGAATTATGGGACATGCTTGATTCCAAGGTTCTTCAGTGGCCTTGGACCTTTTGCATACGATTATGGAACCCAACTCAACAGCTATGTCGGTGTGGGATCGATTGCGTGATATATTACAAGATAACAATCATTCTCGGAGTGTTATCCTTGAGCAGGAATTTTCACAGGCGGCTATGGTGAATTTTCAAAACGTTTCTTCTTATTGCAAACGTCTCAAGGACTTGGAAGACCAACTCAACAACGTGGGTTCTCCTATTTCTAATAGTCGTCTAGTTCTTCAGATGGTTGCAGGCCTGTCAGAGGCCTATAGCGGTATTGCTTCAGTTATTCGTCAGAGTATCCCCATGCTAGGATTTTATCAAGTCCGTTCTATGCTCACTTTGGAAGAAACCTGTTTGGCTAAGAAAGTAGCAATTGGAGCCAGTCATGTCGGCATGATGATTGCATCCAATTTTTCTCCTTACAATCCAGCTAATGTGACCTAAAATCACAACAACAGGGATGGTAAGAAATGCCAGAATCGGAAGAATAATGGCAAGAATCGTGGCGGCAACAACGGAGGCAACCATCAGCAGCAGCAACAACAACAATCCTAGAACCCACAGGGGCACCCCGTCGATGGCGATGGGTCCCAACACCTATGCGCGCGACTTCGGCCTTCTGGCGCGCGGCTACCTACACCTGGCTGCGGCGCCTCGGTACCGGCAGTATATGGCGCGGCCAACTTCTCCCGATCCGGACTCAGGTTGAGACGGCGTATGGACAGTCCCAGCAGTCTAGTATACTTGGGCCTCGCCCCCATCAGACCCACCACACAGTGGGACATACTCAGACCGATATTGAAGCAGCGATGCACACACTTGGCTTAACTCAACCGAACCCTAATTGGTACATGGACAACGGCGCCACTATCCACATGACATCCGATCAAGGTACTCTCTCGTCTAATTACAATTTGAGCACTAATCGTGGTGTAACGGTTGGTAATGGCAATTATATTCCAATTAAGGGCTATGGTAATAAAACCTTGTCTCCTCCTCATCCACCACTTGTCCTGAAAAATATCCTTCATGTCCCAAAATTATTAAAAATTTGGTAACTGACAGAAAATTCACAACTGATAACTAGGTTTCTATTAATTTTGATCCATTTGGATTTTCTACGAAGAATATCAAGATGGGGAGTCATATCATGAGGTGTAACAGTGGGGGGACCTCTATCCAATCAGACCAAGTCCCAGCGTCTTGCGTCAAACTATGACATCCACCTTTGCAGCTCTTGCTCCTTCCTTGTGGCATGCTCGTCTAGGTCATTCATGGTCGTCTATTTTATCTTCGTTAGATATACATAAGTTTATTTCTTGTAAGGGTACGCGTAGTACTCCAATTTGTCAATCCTATGCTTTGGAAAAGATTATTAAATTACCATTTGCAGCTTCAAATTTGAAGACTTCTATGCTATTTGAAATTATTCATAGTGATTTATGGACATCTCCGGTTCTCAGTTCTATGTGTCATCGTTATTATGTTCTATTCTTAGATGACTATACTAAATATTTATGGACGTTTCCAATTGCGAAAAAATCTCAAGTTTTTTCCATCTTCATAAAATTTAAAGTCTTCATAAGAACGCAATTCGAACGGAAAGTCAAAAACATTTAATGTGATAATGACAAAGAGTATGATAATGGGGAATTTAGGGAGTTTTGTGCTCAAATGGGATAAATTTTCATTTTTCTTATCCCCATACGTCTTCACAAAATGGGAAAGCTGAGCAAAAAATTTGTACCATTAATAATATTGTCTGCACTTTATTGGTTCATTCGTCCGTTCCTCCATTATTTTGGCATCATGCATTACAAATGACTACCGATCTCCTAAATATTCTTCCCTCTAAAGGTTTGACATATTCATCCCCTCTAAAAGTGTTATACAATAAGACTCTGGCATACACTCATCTTAGGGTCTTCGGATGCTTATGTTATCCACTGTTTCCATCCACTACAATCAACAAACTTCAGACACGTTCTAATCCTTGTGTATTTTTGGTTTTCCGTCAAATCGGCGTGGTTATAAATATTTTAATTTATCCTCTAAACGAATCATCATTAGTCGTCATGTTCTCTTTGATGAATCCCAATTTCCCTTTTCTAAAGTAGAAAAACCCGTGCATAGTTCTTATGATTTTTTGGATGATGCTATCTCCCCCTATATTCTCCGTCATTTTTCAAGTTTGCCAGAAAATACGTTGAACCCAGAAAATATGTTAAACCCGTCATCAGCGCCGTGACCCTGCATTGAAGCGCTGCGGCCCTGCACAGAGGCGCCGCGACGTCTAATATCCAGCGAGTCCTGCAGCTCTTCTGGCGCTACGGCCCCTGCCCCTAGCGTCGTGACGCCTTCAACGGTGATTTTCAAAAATCCCAAAAATTCACCAAATCCAGCCCATAGTCATTGTCCATTCACTCGTAGTCAACAATGTATTTTTAAACCAAAGACATATTTTAATTTGAATTCTAATATTCTTAAATCTCCCTTACCCCGTAATCCTATGTCTGTCTTAAATGACTCTAATTGGAAAATTGTCATGACCAAAGAATATAATGCTCTTATTGATAATAAGACGTGGGAGTTGGTACCCCGTCCATCTGGTGTTAATATTATTCGGTCTATGTAGATTTTTGTTCATAATGAAAATTCGGATGGTTCATTTGCAAGGCATAATGCTAGACTTGTAGGTGATGGTAAGACTCTGCAGGTTGGTGTGGATTGCGGTGAGACATTTAGCCCGGTAGTCAAGCCGGCTACCATTCACACTGTGCTCAACTTGGCTCTTTCGAAATCATGGCCCATTCATCAGCTAGATGTGAAGAATGTTTTCCTACATGGTGATCTTCAGGAGATAGTGTATATGCATCAGCCATTGGGATTCCGGGATACTAGATATCCTAATCATGTCTGTCTATTGAAGAAGTCCTTGTATGAGCTTCAACAGTCTCCACGGGCTTGGTATAAGAGGTTTGCTAATTTTATTTCGACTATGGGTTTTTCGCATATCAGATCTGATAATTCATTATTCATATATCGTCGAGGGTCTTTCATGGCATATATATTATTGTATGTTGATGATATTATCTTGACTGCCTATTCTGATGCTTTGCGAAAGTCGATTATGACAATGCTCAGTTCTGAGTTTGCCATGAAGGACTTGGGCACATTGAGTTATTTTTTAGGGATTGCAGTCAATTGTCATGCGGGCGGATTGTTCTTTTCACAGAGGAAGTAAGCAGTAGAGACCATTGAGAGGGCTGAGATGTCATCCAGTAAGTCTACTTCCACTCTAGTTGATAATAAATTCAAGTTAGGTGCTGCAGTTGGCTCTCCAAATGAGGATCCGACCCACTATCGCAGTCTTACATGCGCCCTTCAGTATCTAACGTTCATGTGTCCTGATATTACATATGTCATACAACAGGTGTGTTTGTTTATGCATGATCCCAGAGTTGAACTTATGAATGCGCTAAAACGCATTCTGAGGTACATTCAGGAAACACTTGAATATGGTTTGCATTTGTATCCCTCGTCGACGTCTACACTTGTCTCTTACGCAGATGTTGATTGGGGTGGTTGTCCTGACACCAGACTGTCTACGTATGGCTATTGAATGTTTTTAGGTAATAACTTGGTCTCATGGTCTGCCAAACGTCAATCAACGCTTTCACGTTCAAGTGCAGAGGCCGAGTATAGAGGGGTAGCCAATGTGGTTTCTGAGTCATGTTGGTTACGAAATCTACTGTTAGAGCTTCATTGTCCTATTGAGAAAGCTACCTTGGTGTATTGTGATAATATATGTGTCATCTACCTTTCTGATAATCTAGTTCAGCACCAGCGTACTAAACACATAGAGATGAATATTCACTTTGTTCGAGAGAGGTAGCAAAAGGACAAGTACGCGTCTGCCATGTTCCTTTAAGATACCAAATTGCAGACATCTTTACAAAGGGTCTTCCCTCGGTCCTTTTTGAAGATTTTAGAGACAGTCTCAGCATACGAATACCTCCCACTGTCATTGCGGGGGTGTGTTAAGCAGTCCACACAGACTGAATGGACAGTGGGGCCCACGACAACCCCTTTGTATATTTGTAATTATTCTTTTATCATAATTGGTATTGTAGTTTTACCATAATTGTAGAGTTAGTCTCCTTATATAATAGAGATTTAGATATAGAAAGGGAAAATAATTTTTCCATTGTAACGTGTATATATATGTCTTTCATTAATAAGAATAATAGAGGGATTATTTCCTACATTCTTTCACATCCATTAACCTAACCCTGCTATTTGTTTTTCAGACATTGTTACAGTACTCCGGATGAAGTGAGTAAATTATAGCCAGAGTGCTCCGGCTTCCTTGAGAAGTGGGACCAAAGTACCATTAATATGAGAAGCCATAACTCTGTCCATTGCTCCAATTAATTTGCCTCCGATGAAGACAACGGGCACTCCAGGTGAGTTACCTAAAACGAAAAATATAATTATTAATAATTAAATTCTACCTGATCTTAATTTAAAAAAAAATTATATGAATAAACAAAAACCGGATTTGTACGAGTTACCGAGTCACCGATTCGTACCGGTTTTGACCGGGTTGCACCGAGTTTGATACCACCGTGTTAGGCGTATTTTGTATACGCCTTTTGAGTCATTTTTAGTTGGTATTTTACTCATTTTTGTTGTGTTTAATATGGTAGTATGTTTGTTTTCTTTCTTTTTGAGTCACAGCGGTGCAAAAAGGCAAAATGACAAAAAGAAACGAGAAATGGGCAGAAAAGGTGCTCCCGAGGCGAAAAGGACGAAAGTTGGCAACTCATAGCGAAAGAAGGCAGCACCGCGGTGCCACTATACAGAACCGCGGTGCCACTATACAGAACCGCGGTGCCATATTTATCGAGGAGCCACAAGACTTTCAGCACCGCGGTGTCATTTGTCTTTGAGAAGGCTGCGGGAATTCGGCCGCGGTGCGATATCTGAGAACCGCGATCTTGGATGAAATTGTAGTTCCGAAGACAAATTGGCTAAGGGCGGATTGGCCCATAGGGCACGAAAATTAGAGGATATTTAAGCCCTTGGGATTAATGATATGGAAAAGAGGTTGATCATTCTACAACACAACACAACACATGTGGATTTGGAGCTACAATTGGAGACTTTGTTCTACGTAATTTTCTTTCTTTCGTTTTTAATTCAGTTTATGTATGGATATTGTGTTAGTTCTTAGCGTGGCTATGACTAGGAGCTAAACACTCTATTAGGGTTTTCCTTATGAATCGCTTGAAACTGTTATTCATGAATTAATGCAGTAGTTTGATTTCTTCTTCGCTTGATTAAGATTTGGTCAATATTTGGTATGAATGTTTGACAATTAATTGATCACTAGTTATCATAACCTATATGATTTCGAATTAAAAACCGAAAGGAGAGATTTGGATATGTTATAATTGACTAGACATAGGTTAAAATCGCGGTCGAAAGTACCCCGATACTTGTGTAGCATTATAGGTTACTGTTCTTAATCCTCCTATGTGGTAAATCCTATCATAAAAATATATAAGAGTTTTGCACTGTGGTTGAGTGATTATATGTCCTAACCGGAATATAAGACAGTCTAGTTAATTGTTATCTTAACGAAGAAGAAGAATCATTTTAGTTGCATTAAGGATTGAAGAAAATGGATAGTCGAGGATTTTGTAAGCCCTAATTCATTCATAACTGATTACAACTTTATTAGTTTAAATCTTACAATTATTCTAATAGTTAAATAAATAGAATATCGATTGTCAAATAGATAACATAAAATAGATGCACGGTACTTAGAAACCAGTCTCTGTGGACGATATTCGGTCTTACAGACTATATTACTTGTGAACGATGCGTACGTTTGCGTGAGCAGTCGAAATATCGCTAACAAGTGTTTGGCGCCGTTGTCGGGGACTGACGTACATCTAATATCGAATCATCAGTTTTTATTTCTACTTTGGCTTTATTTTAATTTTAATTTTTACTGTTAGAACCGTGTGCCTTGATTTGTTTGTTGATTTTGATATGTTTCAGGAATCTAGTGTATACGAAGAAGGAGAGGAGCAGATACACTTGTTCCCTTCAACTCTGAAATAAAAAAAATAGTGCAAACAAAGCAGGCGCAACAAAAAGATATATGAGTCAATGACCATGAACAATGAACCAAATCAGAATGGGGCGGATAATGAGGTTGTTGATAATGCAGGGGAGCCAATACAAGTCCCAGCAGAGAGAAGTTTGAGGGACTATGTTCTTCCCACGGTCACAGGTGCACATACTTGCATCAGGCTCTCATCTATAGGGGCCAACAACTTTGAGATCAAGCTAGCCATCCTGAGCATGATCCAGAACACAGTACAATTTTGGGGACTGCCATATGAAGATCCCTACATGCACAATGCAAACTTTCTGGAGTTGTGTGCCACTTTCAAATACAATGGCGTTACTGACAATGCCATTAGACTGATGCTCTTTCCGTTCTCACTGAGGAATAGAGCCAAAAGCTGGTTGAACTCACTGCCTGCCAACTCCGTCACTACCTGGCGGGACCTGGCCCAAAAGTTTCTAGCAAAGTTCTTCCCTCCTTCCAAAGCAGCAAAATTAAGGGGAGAGCTGAACAACTTTTATCAGGTGGATGGTGAATCACTCTATGATTCATAGGAACGATTCAAGGATCTGCAAAGGAAATGCCCACATCATAGCATTGAGAAGTGGATGTTAGTCCACATTTTTTATAATGGGCTGAGTGGTACTACTCGTACCATCATTGATCTTTGCAACAGGTGCTTTCGCGAAAAGAGTGTCGATGAGGCACGTGAGTTCTTGGAAGATATGGCTGCCAACAATCATCAAGGGGCAGATGACAGGTCAATGACCAGCAGAAAGGCTATGGGCATACATGAACTAGATGTCATCACCGCCACTGAGCGTCATGTGGCCGCACGGCGAAGCAAGCTGCGTGAGCGTCATGTTCGTGAATGCGATCCGGTACTGTGAATTGTGAGATTTGTGGCGGACCGCATTCCTTAGACAGATGAACAACGGTGGACCCTAATAATGTGTCAATGGAGCAGGTACAAACGGCTGGGAACTTTCAGAGGCCTTATAATTCCAACACATACAACCCAGGGTGGAGAAATCACCCTAACTTTTCGTGGAGAAAGGATCAGCCTCAGCAGCAACCATATCAAAGTGGTTACCAGAACCAGAAGGTGCAAAATCAGGCCACTTCATCTCAACAGTTTAGACCACCTATACAACAGGAGAAGCCTGATGAACTGAGAGTTGCATTGCTTACACTCACCAATTCGCAGAATCAGTTCATGTCTGAAACAAGGTCCTCTCTCAGGAGCTTGAAAACACAAGTTGGGCAACTTGCAAAGATGGTAACCAAGAGGCCGCAGGGCACTTTACCAAGCAATACAGAGGTAAATCCTAGAGAGCAGTGTCAAGCAGTGTTGTTGAGGAGTGGAAAACAGTTGGAGCAGGTTGCTCCCCAGCCCGCAGTGGTAAGTGAGAATGAGTGTGAGAAAGCAGCTGAGGTAGAGAATGATGGGGTCACTGAGGACCGCCCTACAGTTGAGACAGCTCCACGAACACCTTTGATGGAGTAAGTTGATAGAATCTCTTACCCTCAGAGGTTACAAAAGAAGGCAATTGACAAGCAGTTCTCCAAGTTTTTGGAGGTGTTTAAGAAGCTTCACATAAATATCCCCTTCATTGAAGAACTAGAACATATACCAGCATACTTTAAATTCATGAAGGAGATACTTGGAAAAAAGAGAAGGCTAGCGGATTATGAGACAATATCTTTGACAGAGGAGTGTAGTGTCATCCTGCTAAAGAAACTGCCTCATAAGTTGAAGGATACATGGAGCTTCACCTTGCCCTGCACTATTGAAAAGGTGATATGCAACAAGGCGTTGTGTGATCTAGGGGCCAGTATCAATCTCATGTCTCTGTCTGTCTTCAAGAGATTAGGTTTGGGTGAAGCCAAACCAACCACAGTGAATTTGCAGTTGGCCGCCCGAACCATAGTGCACCCAGAGGCATAATAGAAGATATGCTGGTCAAGGTGGGAATGTTCTTTGTCCCAACAAACTTCCTCATTCTTGATATGGAGAAAGATGATGAAATATCCATCATTTTGGAGAGACCATTCCTTGCAACTGGGAGAGCCCCGATTGATGTAGAAAAGGTAGAACTGAGACTAAGGGTTCAGGAGGAAGAGATGGTGTTCAAAGTGTTCAATTCCACCATTGAATCCCAAGCCATCAACAAGTGTTTTGCAATCAGCACAATCCAAAGCTATGGAGATCATTCATACAGCGGTGAACCCACAGGTCAGTAAGAATGCTGAAATAAAAATGAATGTCATGGAAGCCGTCGAACAGGTAAGTCTTACTGAACCCCCTCATGTGAAAAAGAAAAACAGAGTGAGAAAGATGAGGATCATTTTGAAATGGATAGGTAGCGGGGTTAAAATACCCCAATGGTTTAATGAGTAACATGCGTCCGACTATAAGACGTTAAAGACAACGCTACTTGGGAGACAACCTATTTTTTAAAAATTATGCAATTTAGTTTAATTAGAACAGTCTCACTTTTGGTATTTTGTTGTGTAGTGATGCAGGTGAAAGAATGAGATATGAAGCAGGAAAACAACGATGGAAAACACTGAATCGGGAATTTCAGCACCGCGGTGCCGAAAGATCAGAACGACCTCAGTAGTTTAGGCACCACGGTGCCTGTCTGCAGAACCGCGATGCCTGAACACGTTTCCAGAAAATAAAAAACACTAAAATGGACAATGCAGTATCCGCCGCCACCACCACCATTTTGAGCCGATGTATGTCTGTAAGTCGTTCCATTTGAATTTTTGAGTCTTTTACACATTTGGGACAATGTGTAGTTTAAGTTTGGTGGGAGTTTTCATTTTATTTTATTTTTGTGAGTCTTTTATTGTTTTTGTGTTTTATGTGAGTCAATTTTTTTTTATGATCATGCATGATGTGATTATTTGGAACGCCTAGTGAACTAAGTGGGATAATGTAATATAATGAGAAGCTAAAATCAGTGTGCTTGAGTTAGATATGTCAAAAATTCATGAAAATTTGATTATTTGGAATATTTGATGTTTAGCCTATGTGTTGTCAAGTGAAAAATGTCTGTGAAGTCTGCTTGCTTGTTATTTGAGGCGAAATATTTAAGATGTACATGTTAGGGAGATGATTCAGACATTTCTTTGATAGCCCTTCTTACCCTTCATTACCTATCCTGATAATAAATTGTATCCCTAGTCAGCCCCGTTGAGCCTAAAATAGGTTGTTTTCTTTGACACCCCATGATTCTATCGTGTGTCATAAGCAATAATTGAATAAAGGGATGAAAACGAGTGAAAAGGGAATACAAAAAGAGAGTAAAAAAGTGATGCACCTCAATAAAAAAATGTAAAAGCTTAAGTTTGGGGGTGCCTATTGATCGGTGTATTTTATATACACTTTTTGAGTCATTTTTAGTTAGTATTTTACTCATTTTATTTATGTTTAGTACAGTATTAGGGTCGTTTTCCTTTCTTTTGTGTCACAGCGGTCAAAAATGGAGAAATGACGAAAAGGAGATGAAATGAGCATAAAAGAGATGAAATTGCACACAAAAGGGCCAAGAAATGAAGTCTAAGTTAGGAAATTATAGAAAAATCGAGAAGTCCGGACGAGAAAAACAGCAAGCGAAATTCGCGAAAAATGTCACCGCGCCTTGGCCGAAACAGCTGTGGCGCCCAAAGTCTTGAAAGTCGAAGAGTTGCTGAATTTCAGCGCATGGCTGATCTGCGAACGCGCCAGCGAGAATTGTGAAGTGCTGGGCCGAATTTGACATGTTTCAGAATCCTAAAGGGATAACTTTTCCTTCAAAAAGGGATAATTTTTCATACCTAAAGAAAAACTTTTTCCTACCTAAAAACCCTTACCTAAAAGGATTCTAATAACTTTTCCTTTCCTACATAAATCCTTAACCCTTCACCTAAAGGATTCTTTGGCTATAAATACTCTACATCATTAGAAGAATTATTCATTCTCCATTCTACCATTCACCATTCTACATCCATCCTTCCACCAATCCATCTTGTAAATATTCCACAACACAACCCTTGGATGCTTGGCTTGGAGACTCGTTCTTAGTAATTTTCTTTTCTTTTCTTTTACTTTATTTCAGTTTTTATGAAGAACATGAGATTAGTTCTTGTCATATTTATGGCTAGGAACTAATTCTCTTATAGGGCTTTCTATGTTGAATTGCTTGAAACTTATGCTATAATTTAATGCGACGCTTATGGTTGTTTTTAGTATTGAGAGATCTATCCAATAATTGAAATTTGAATTCTTGGTAATTAATTGACAACTAATTATCACTATATGATTTCTAATCAGTTACGAAAAGGGGATTGTGAATATCTTTGTAAGGTGGGGAGACAGGCTTGAAGTGGGGATGAAAAGACCTCAATTAGTTTGGGAGCGTGGATGAGAGCCTTAACAACCTAATTTTGCGCATTGTGCGTGACGGCCAACTAGGTTTTGTTCTTAATCCTCCTATAGAGTTACCCTTATCGTGAAAGTTAGGTAAGGAACAATCTTTGGGGTTGAGTGTTTATATAACCTAACGGGAGTATAAAGCGATTTATAAACTGCTTTCTCCAAAAGAAGAACACCATAAGTAATGCATTAGTAAGTAGCATAAGCGGATAGTGAGGATACATGAAGCCCTATTTTCATCACATCCAAGTAATTCTTTATATTTACTTGTCTTTAATAATTCTTAGTTATAAACAAAACAATCAATCATTAATTCACCAAATAGATACTAGAAAATAGATAGGTACTTGAACCCTAATCCAGAGGGCGATATTCGGTCTTATCTAAGACTATACTACTTGATACGATAACGTGCACTTGCGTTTAAAAGTGTGTGCATATTACGCATCAAGTTTTTGGCGCCGTTAGGGGATTAGGCAATAGTTCAATATCAAATTATCTATTTTTAATTTCTAATTTGGTTTTAATTTTATTTTTACGTTTTTCGTTATTAAAAAAAAAAAAAAAAAAAAAAAAATCTAGGTGCCGTGTTGCGTTGTGGGTTTTGATTTATGTAAGGTATCCTTAATACATGGATTTATAGTGTAAATTTGATCGCGCTCCAACCCGAGAGGAAGAGAGGGAGGAATTACGAGAAACTCTCGGTCTCACGAGGTCCCAGCTCGGTTCATGGGCGAAATAAGGTCGGGCATAAAGAAGTTGGAAACGCAAAATAGCGAACTTCGCAATCATATTCAACAACGAACAACAAATTGAGGAGCGAACCAAATCCAACTATTGAGAATGCAAGCGGTTGGTGTAGAGAAGGAGAAGAGTGCGAGAGATCGATTATTCACCTTCTTGGATTCCTTGGAAAATCTTTTTCTTGTACCTATTGCGGAAGAAACACCACCATTTGTCAAAATTGACTCCCAAGGAAGTCAATACCATCAAGGCACCCCAGAGTTGAAAGATGTAGGGAATCTCAGATCCTACATTAGAGAGAACACAAAAGACAAGCGTATGCCTTGTATACTTGAGGATAATCGTATATTTGAGGCCACTTGTTTGAAGCAATTGTTGTAGTTGAAGTGAGACTGCAACAATAACTCTGCGGATTGCAAGCGATTCGCGAGAAGGATCCAATGGGCACTCGGAAAGGTTAATTGCGTCAAATTTAAAGGCGTTAAAAACATTGCTTGTTGGGAGGCAACCCAATGTTTTTAATTATGTTATTTTAATTTGTCTTTATTTTATTTTATTTTGTCTTGAAACGACCTCACGGTCTTGGGTTCTTGTTTTGTGTTGTTGGATGTGGTGGTGAAAAGTGAAACCGAGGAAAAAGGAGCAACAAACGCGAAAAAAGGAAAGCGATCGTCGGCCGCTGAGTCGAGCGGCGCGGAACTCAGGGTCAAGATACTAGCAGCGCGCTGAATCTCGAGGCATGGAACTTGAGAGCCATATTTAGTGCAAATTCGAATTTTTCATCTAGACCTCGTTATGACCTTGTGTTGTGTCGATAAGTTGTCATTTTCTTTTATTTTCTTTGAGTCTTGCACACATTGGGGACAATGTGTGATTTAAGTTTGGGGGTGTTTTATTTGTGTCTTGTTATGTTTCAATTAAGTCTTTTTTTTATTGTTTTGTGTTTATTTTTGAGTCACAAAATTTTTTTTTTTTTTTTTTTTTTCTCTTTCTTTTTTCATAATTACCTATCAAAGATCATGTATGCCGTAGTTGCTAGAAACACCTAATGAAGGAAGGTGGAATAATGTAATGGAATTAGAAGCAACTATCTAAACACCTAGGTTAGATATGCCAAAAACTCACAAAAATCATCATTGGAGTTTCTGCTTAAAATTGTGCATGCTAAATTATGAAAACCTATGTGTTATGATTGCTTGCTATTTGAGGCGAAATAGTTAGGATATGCATGATAGGAGATGACTCGGGCATTTCTTTGATAGTCAATTTTACCACTCTTTTCTACCCGAACTTTAAAAGTATCCTAGTCACCCATTGAGCCTAAAAATTGAAACTTCTTTGACACCCTATATTCCCACAGTTGTGCCATAAGTAAAAATGTGAAGTAGTGGAATCAATTGTGTTAAAAAAAGAGACAAAAAGAGTGAATGAGTTTGTTGCACTGATAAAAAGTAATAAGAAAGAGGCAAAAGCCTAAGTTTGGGGTCTTGTTATTATAATACTCTTCATTCTCCCAAAACAAAAGAGGGAAAAAGATAGAATTGAAGTGAAGAAAAGAACAAAAAGAAAAGGGAAATACTGAAAAGCTAAAAAGCTTATGGTACACAAAAATGAGCCTAAATGCCTATTTTTACCAACTCCTACCTAAGCCTACATTACAACCCTTAAAGTCCTGAAGATCTCTTTTATGCATATTCAGGATTAGTGGAGAATAACAAGTAAGCATGCCATAGGATTTTTGAATTTATATGCATGATTTAGTATATTGACTTCCATTAAAGCATGATAAATATGAGTTTGCGAAATATCTAGCTCAATGTGTTTAGTGTGCTGAAAAATTTCATGTTACATGTTCTGCGTATTATTCGCTAACCTTCATGTTTTCTAGATAACACTAAATGCAGCAAAGTGATCAATGTCGGTGAGTCTTTTATTTTTCGTTTTTGAGTCTTTTATTTCTTTCTTTCTATCTTTGCTCGAGGCGAGCAAAGGTTAAGTTGGGGTATTTGATCTGTATTTTATATACACTTTTTGAGTCATTTTTAGTTAGTATTTTACTCATTTTATTTATGTTTAGTACTGATTAGGGTCGTTTTCCTTTCTTTTGTGTCACAGCGGTCAAAAATGGAGAAATGACGAAAAGGAGATGAAATGAGCATAAAAGAGATGAAATTGCACACAAAAGGGCCAAGAAATGAAGTCTAAGAAGTTCCGGGAATTATAGAGAAAATCAGACGAAGTCGGACGAAAAGACGACAAGCGAATTCGCGAGAAAAATGTCACCGCGCATACGGGAATAGCCATGGCGCCCAAAGTCTTGAAAGTCCCGAAGAGTTCTTTGAATTTGGTAGCGCCTGATCTGCGAAGCGCCGGCTGGAATTGTGAAGTCTTTGGGCGAATTTGACATGTTTCAGAATCCTAAAGGGATAACTTTTCCTTCAAAAAGGGATAATTTTTCATACCTAAAGAAAAACCTTTTCCTACCTAAAAACCCTTACCTAAAAGGATTCTAATAACTTTTCCTTTCCTACATAAATCCTTAACCCTTCACCTAAAGGATTCTTTGGCTATAAATACTCTACATCATTAGAAGAATTATTCATTCTCCATTCTACCATTCACCATTCTACATCCATCCTTCCACCAATCCATCTTGTAAATATTCCACAACACAACCCTTGGATGCTTGGCTTGGAGACTCGTTCTTAGTAATTTTCTTTTCTTTTCTTTTACTTTATTTGATTTTATGAAGAATGGGATTAGTTCTTGTCATATTTATGGCTAGGAACTAATTCTCTTATAGGCTTTCTATGTTGAATTGCTTGAAACTTATGCTATAATTTAATGACGCTTATGGTTGTTTTTAGTATTGAGAGATCTATCCAATAATCGAGTGAATTCTTGGTAATTAATTGACAACTAATTATCACTATATGATTTCTAATCAGTTACGAAAAGGGGATTGTGAATATCTTTGTAAGTTGGGTAGACAGGCTTGAATTGAGGATGAAAATACCTCAATTAGTTTTGTAAGCGTTGATGAGAGGCTTAACAACCCTAATTTTGCGCATTGTGCGTGGCTGGTCAACTAGGTTTTGTTCTTAATCCTCCTATAGAGTTACCCTTATCGTGAAAGTTAGGTAAGGAACAATCTGGGGTTGAGTGTTTATATAACCCTAACGGGAGTATAAAGCGATTTAAGAAACTGCTTTCTCCAAAAGAAGAACACCATAAGTAATGCATTAGTAAGTAGCATAAGCGGATAGTGAGGATACATAGAAGCCCTATTTTCATCACATCTGAAGTAATTCTTTATATTTACTTGTCTTTAATAATTCTTAGTTATAAACAAAACAATCAATCATTAATTCACCAAATAGATACTAGAAAATAGATAGCTGGTACTTGAACCCTAATCCTAGAGGACGATATTCGGTCTTATCTAAGACTATACTACTTGATACGATAACGTGCACTTGCGTTTAAAAGTGTGTGCATATTACGCGCATCACCTATATGAATTGATTCATGCTCTCAAAAAGAGAAAGGGTGAATGATAGGTATGAACTGAAAAGAATACCAAAAAGAAGGACAAAACGGTTGAATGATAAAAACGCTTATGGTACGTAAATTGAGCCTAAATGCCTACTTTTGCCTACCCCTATCTAAGCCTACATTACAACCCTGAAAAGTCCTGAGGATCTCTAGTATGTATGTCTATGATTAGTGGAGAATAGCAAGTACACATGCCCGTAGAACTACATGAAATTGACATGCATAGGTTAAGTATTCATGCTTCAATTACTTGTGATTGAAATAAATTTGCGAAATATCTGACTTGAAATTCTAGATTACTGAATTCATGCTATATCTGTTCCTACATATTATCCCAACTGACGTTCATGTCTTTCTAAGTGTTTGTGCAACTGCTTGATTTGAGTCTTTGAGTCTTGTATTTTTGTGTCTTTATTTTTATTTTGATCTTTGCTCGAGGGCGAGCAACGGTAAAGTTTGGGGGTGTTTGTTAGGCGTATTTTGTATACGTCTTTTGAGTCATTTTTAGTTGGTATTTTACTCGTTTTTATTGTGTTTAGTATAGTAGTAGGTTTGTTTTTCTTTCTTTTGAGTCACAGCGGTGCAAAAAGGTAAAATGACAAAAAAGAACGAGAAATGGGCAGAAAAGGTGCTCCCGAGGCGAAAAAGACAAAAGTTGGCAACTCAGAGCGAAAGAAGGCAGCACCACGGTGCCACTATGCAGAACCGCGGTGCCATATTTATCGAGGAGCCACAGGACTTTCAGCACCGCGGTGCCATCAGCGAGACCAGCGGTGCCATTTGTCTTGAAGCTACATGAATTTCGGCACCGCGATCTGCGGTATCTGGCAAGTAGTGCCGACGCGGAAATTTCGATTCGAAGGCAAATTAGCTAAGGGAGGATTGGCCCATAGGGCACGAAAATTAGAGGATATTTAAGCCCTAGGGATTAATGTTATGGAAAAGAGGTTGGTCATTCTACAACATAACACAACACAGACGGATTTGGAGCTACAATTGGAGACATTGTTCTACGTAATTTTTTTCTTTCGTTTTTAATTCAGTTTATGTATGGATATTGCGTTAGTTCTTAGCGTGATTATGACTAGGAGCTAAACACTCTATTAGGGCTTTCCTTATGAATCGCTTGAAACTGTTATTCATGAATTAATGCAGTAGTTTGATTTATTCTTCGCTTGATTAAGATTTAGTCAATATTTGGTATGAATATTTGACAATTAATTGATCACTAGTTATCATAACCTATGTGATTTCGAATAAAAAACCAAAAGGAGAGATTTTGATATGCTGTAATTGACTAGACATAGGTTAAAATCGCGGACAAAAGTACCCCGATACTTGTGTAGCATTATAGGTTACTGTTCTTAATCCTCCTATGTGGTAAATCCTATCATAGAAATATAGAAGGGTTCTGCACTGGGGTTGAGTGATTATATGTCCTAACCGGAATATAAGACAGTCTAGTTAACCGCTATCTTAATGAAGAAGAAGAATCATTTTAGTTGCATTAATGATTGAAGAAATGGATAGTCGAGGATTTTGGAAGCCCTAATTCATTCATAACTGATTACAACTTTATTAGTTTAAATCTTATAATTATTCTAGTAGTTAAATAAATACCACAATCAAATATCGATTGTCAAATAGATAACATAAAATAGATGAACGGTACTTAGAAAGCAGTCTCTGTGGACGATATTCGGTCTTACAGACTATATTACTTGTGAACGATGCGTACGCTTGCATGAGCAGTCGAAATATCGCTAACACACCCGCTCCTACAATAAACTCGGACCGGCCTCGAGACAGGTTCCCGATTAACCCGGTTCGACTGGCCGGTCCGGGCCGAGTTTCAAAACACTGGGTGTGACCACTCAAAAAGTTAATAAATGCATGGACAATTTTAAAAATTCTTTTAAAATTTATCGTGATTAGAAAATAGAAAACATAGTTTTCAACCATGTGACATTACAATAACATTTCAGTTAAACAGCGTAGAAATAAGATTTTTCTATTATGGAAATATGTAAAGTACATTTATTGTACTCTTTCAATTAATGAAAATAATCAAATGATTGTTTATTTCATGATATCACAAGTCTAGGTAATTTTTTCTAAGCTTCCGACAGTCTCTACCTTCGATTCTGAGCTTCTGCCCTCGGTTTCCGTGAGATTTTCACCACCCTAAATTTCTATCTTCCAAATCTCTCATTCACATATTGTTCTATCATTATGTCTACCTCAAAGAACATGTTTCATCATGCCCTTATAGTTTCTAACATCAATAATCACATCCCTTTTGTAATAAAAAACGTCCAATATGCGACGTGGGCCAAACTTATCAAAATTCACGCGCGCACGCATCAAGTCATCTATCACATAATTTTCGCGGCTCCTGAGGATACAGAGGTGCCAAAACGCGAGGGTAATCCTAAGTAATAGACGACTCTTGATGCCACTGTCCTTTAGTGAATTTACTCCACTATCTATATTGACATGTTGTAGACGATTATTGAGCCAAACGCTACTGCTATGGCTGTTTGGGATAGAATGTGTGACATATTCCAAGATAATCAAAATTTTAAGAGTTGTTACCCTGGAACCTGAATTTTTCCACGTTAACATAGAAAAGTTTCTGAACGTTTCAGCTTATTGCAAAAGGTTGAAGGAATTGGCGGACCAACTCCGCTACGTTGGTGCGCCCGTCACTGATGATCGTCTTGTCCTTCAGATGGTCGCAGACCTGTCTGATGCCTATAGTGGCGTCGGCACGCTTCTTCGTCAAAGCAATCCACTTCCGAAATTTTATCAGGCTCATTCTATGCTTACACTCGAGGAAGCCGGGTTGGCTAAGAAATTGGCCAATGGGGCACCGCCTGTTGGTATGATGATCGAGACTAAGTTTTCTCCCTCTGGTTCTAATGGGCCTCGTGGCAGTGGAAATAATGGGGGTGACAATGGGCCTCGGGGCAGTGGGTCGCAAGCCAACTGGCCACAGCCCTGGAGCCCATAGGCGTGGAACTGGGCCAGTGGGCCTGGGCCCAACATCCCCTATTACCCGCCACCAACCCCTTATCCGACTCGGCCCCACTAAGCCCACCATGCTGTGAGACCCACTTCTACCGACATTGAAGTCGCAATGCACAGACTTGGAATAAATCCCTCCGACCCAAATTGGTACATGCACACCAGTGTGACTACTCACATGACGTCTGATCAAGGTAATCTTTCGTCTTATTCTAATTTGAGCAACCCTCGTGTCATAATTGTTGGTAATGGTAATTCAATTCTGATTCGTGGTTATGGTAATAAAACTTTGTCTCCGCCCCATCCACCTCTTATCTTGAAAAATACCCTTCATGCCCCTAAATTGGTTAAAATTCAGTGTATGTCCGTAAATTCACAACTGATAATTATATTTCTGTTGAATTTGATCCATTTGGATTTTCTGTGAAGGATTTCAAGACGGGGAGTCAACTCATGAGGTGTGATAGTAAGGAAGATCTTTATCCAATCACGCCAAGTTTCGGTCTTTCGAGTCAAGCCTTGCCATCTACGTTTGACACCTTGCTTCTTTCTTGTGGCATACTCGTCTAGGTCATCCGGGGTTATCTATTTTGTCTTCCTTAAATAAAACTAAATTTATTTCTCGTAAGGATACGCATAGTACTCCGAATTGTCAATCTTGTTATTAGGAAAAAATGTTAGATTGTCGTTCGTGGACTCTCATTCTTATACATTAATGTCATTTGATATTATTCATAGCGATCTATGGTCAGTTCTTTGAGTTATCGTTATTATATTATAATTTTGGATGATTATTCTAATTTTTATGGACTTTTTCAACAGCGAAAAAATCTCAAATTTTTTCCACCTTCTTAAAATTTAGAGCATCCGTTAGAACCTCAATTCGAACGGAAAATTAAAAATATTCACTGTGATAATGACAAAGAATATGATAATGAGGTGTTTCGGAAATTTTGTGCTAATAATGAGACCAATTTTCATTTTTCGTGTCCTCATACGTTTTCACAAAATGAAAAAGCCGAACAAATTTTTTGTATCATTAAGAACACTATCCGAACTTTATTGATGCATGCTTCCGTACCCCCCTACTTTTTGGCATCATGCTCTACAAATGACTACATATTTTCTTAAAATTTTTCCTATCAAAAGTTTGACATATTCATACTCTCTTTAAAATTTATATAATAAGACTCATTCGTTTTCACATCTTATAGTCTTTGGGTGCTTATGTTATCCGTTGTTTTCATCCACCACAATTAACAAACTTCAGACCCGTTCTACAAATATTTTGATTTATCATCTAATAAAATCATCATTAGTCGCATGTTATTTTTTATGAGTCCTAATTTATGTTTGCTAAAAGGTGTAGTCCCGTGCCTAGTCCAATTTATATTATCCACCATTTATCGGATATGTCCCGAGCCCCGAATCCGCCAGCGGACCCACTTTCCGCTGGCCCCACTGTTCCGCCATTACCTATTGGATCCAGTCTAGTAGTTGGGCCGGTACACACCCCACGGGTTATGAAATTGGGCCAATTGCCTAGCCCTATCCAGTGTCCATCTATGTTTCGGTACATGCTCACCGTGTTGGGCCAACAGGCCCACTGCCTGCTGGCCAGTTCGTCCCCGGTCCCGATAATTCCCAAAATTCACCCAATTATCCTATGAGTCATAGACCAGTCACTCGTAGTCAATGGGGTATTTTTAAACTAAAAAGATATTTTAATTTAAATTCTAATGTGCTTAAATCTCATCTACCTTGTAACCCTGTGTCTGCGTTGAATGACTCAAATTGGAAAATTGATATGACTGACGAATATAATGCTCTTATTGATAATAAGACGTGAGAGTTAGTGCCCCATCTATTTGGTGTTAATATTATTCGGTCTATGTGGATTTTTGCTCATAAGGACAATTATGACAGTTCTTTTGCAAGGCATAAGACTCGTCTTGTAGGTGATGGTAAGACACAATATGTAGGGGTGAATTGTGGTGAGACATTTATCTCGGTGCTCAAGAACTACCATTCACACTGTGCTCAGCTTGACTCTTTAAAAAACATGACCCATTCATCAGTTGGATGTGAAGAATGCTTTCTTACATAATGATCTCAAGGAGACAATCTATATGCATCAACCCTTGGGGTTTAGGGATCCCTAATATCCTCATCATGTCTGTTTATTGAAAAAGTCTTTGTATGAGCTTAAACAGTTTCCACGGGCTTGGTATAAGAGGTTTGCAGACTATGTATCGACTATTGGGTTCTTTTACAGCATGTCTGATAATTCTTTATTCATCTATCGTCGTGGTTCTTCCTTGACTTATATACTGTTATATGTGGATGATACTATATTGACTTCCTCATCTGATGCATTACGCCGGTCTATTATGACAATGCTCAGTTCTGATTTTGCTATGAAAAACTTAGGGCCCTTGAGTTATTTTTTGGGGATTGCTGTCACTCGTCATGCATGTGGGTTGTTCTTAACACATCGAAAGTATGCGACTGAGATCATTGAGAGGGTTGGGATGTCATCATGTAAGTCTACTTTCACTCCAGTTGATACTAAACCCAAATTGGGTGCTGCGGCTGGCTCCCCTTACGAGGATCCGACCCGCTATCGCAATCTTGCAGGGACTCTTCAGTATCTCACGTTCACGAGACCAGACATTACATATGCCGTACAACATATGTGTTTGTTTATACATGATCCCAGGATTGAACACATGAATGCGCTCAAACGCATCATTCAGTATATTCAGGGGACACTTGACTATGACTTGCATTTATATCCTTCATCGACATCTACACTTGTCTCGTATACATATGCTGATTGGGTGTATGTCCAGACACCAGACGGTCTACGTCTGGATATTGTATGTTTCTTGGTAATAACTTGGTCTCTTGGTCTGTCAAGCGTCAGTCAACGCTATCACACTCAAGTGCAGAGACTGAGTATCGAGGAGTAGTCAATGTGGTCTCTGAATCCTGCTGGTTACGTAATCTTCTTTTGGAGCTTCATTGTCCTATTCAGAAAGCTGCATTGGTATATTGTGATAATGTTAAAGACATCTACCTATCGGGGAATCCAGTTCAACATCAGCGCACTAAACATATAGAGATGGATATCCACTTTGTTCGCGAAAAGGTAGCTCGTGGACAAGTACGCGGTTGTCATGTCCCTCCAGGTATCAAATTGCAGACATCTTCACCAAAGGTCTTCCCTCGGTCCTATTTGAAGATTTTAGGGACAATCTCAGCGTACGAAGATCGTCCGCTATGACTGCGGATGTGTGTTAAACAGTGTATATCCGTGATATACACTTACTATGCAAAGTGTATATCACGGGCCTTATGGTCTTCAAATCAATTTTGGACCGTGATATACACTTACCATATATAAGTGTATATCACAGTTTTATGGTAGTATTTGAGTGTAATATTATTGTAATTAATTAGTCTGGTACATTTACCATAATTGTATAGTTAGTCTCTAGATAGAATAAGATTTTCCGAGTAGAATATGAATAAGATTTACTTGTTATGAAAATATGTAAATTGTATATATTGTCTTTCAATTAATGAAAATAATTCAAAGATTATTTCGTTCAATTTCATAATTAAAGTTTTCAATATATAAAATGCATGGATCCACATAAACTTTATCATCATCTCTATAGAGATAGAACTATGATCCGGAGGACTTCTAGTCTATATAAATTTAATATTAAAATAGCCATGAAAGAATAATTAAGAGACAAGGTCAACGCACCCTAACACAAAGGTCAACTTAATCGAGTGTTCTCTTTCTCTTTTGTATCACTCTCTCGTTCTTTAATTAAGATTTGAGTTGTTTCTTGTGTAATTCTTAGTATTTAGGAAGCAGCAGTTGAACAAATAAGATCTCCCCTGGCCCCAATATGATTGTAGTGTTTCTTCTGTTGCTTTTTTCAAGTCAAATCATCACACAGTTAAAGTAGTCAAAAGTTGATAAAATAGGAAGCACCAAGTTAAAGTTTAGCAACTTCACTATAGACCAGTTTAATCATAAAACATGGAAATATTTATAAATTATAAAATGCAAATATTTTTTTTCCTATGCAATAATGCAAACATGAAAAGTATATATATCAATTAACAGTACCTTTTTTTTCTTTTTTTTCATGACGGGGAACCCGCAACCGCTACTTTTATTACAAATGCGCACTGGGTAAACCCTCGGACTGACGCAATAGCCTGCAAACAACGTCAGCCAAACTGTGGTAAGGTAAACTTTTTAAAGTGACTGGTTCCATCGCATTACGGCCCCATACTTCAGAAAATCCCACCTCCGTCCTGGCCCTACGGATTAGTATACACCGCTTGACTTACATGCGAACAGTGGAAGGATTTTTTTGGAAAAACACAATTTCACTCTCGCTAGTCAGGAGAATCGAACACGAGACCCCAGACAGCAATACCCTAGTGAAATGACCATTGGGCCAAACACTTTGGATCACATTACCTTTAAACTATGAAGAAGTCGAAGGGTGGAGATTGTAAAGAAAAAGAGGGTCCCACTTGTTGTAGATAGTGGAAATTGTTAATAGTCTCATATCGGATATGAAATGAGAACATGAACTCCTTATATGAACTTGGACAATCCTCACCATACAAGCTAATTTTTAGGGTTGAGTTAGACCCAATATCCATTCTTTACAAAAATAATTAAGTAAAAAGAAGAAATTGGATCCACATTTTCAAAATTAAAGATTCAAACACGCCAATTTTTTTTTATGTCACATCAACTTTTAGGGTTATATTAGTCCCATGAAAAATAAAGATAAGGAGGTAATAAATCGCTCGATTAGATAGGACGTGAACTTGATATTTCAGGTATAGTTCAAGTTATAATTTATGTCTTTTTGCCAAAAAATTTCTTTGAAAAACAAAATTTTGTAAGGCTTCATGGCCAATTTAATGTGTTTCTCAATAATTTCTCCTTTTGAGCTAGTATTAAAAGAGTCTAAAATCGTTGCAGAGCCCAAGTCTACAAACCCAACTGGGCTGAATAACCATCCGCAGTATTATTGGGCGCTTTGTATCAAATGGGCTAAATTAATTTCAATCTCCGCTTTCTACCAGGCCAGTGCACAAATAGCTACTTGGAGCATCATCCTTTAAAGAATAGTAAAAAATTAAAAGTATTTAGGGTGCGTTTGGTTCGCGTAGGGTAAACGGAATGGAATCCAGTAAGGAAAGGAAATGAATTATTCTGATTGTCCCTACATGTTTGGTTCTGGGTGATCCGGGATCCGGAGTCCGGGGTCCGGGGTTTGGGTTGGGGAAATGGAATCGAAATACCTAGGGGGTGGAGGGAATCAATCTAAGTGAAAGGGAATGGAGAAGAGGGTAAAGGGAATGAAAAAATAGGTCAAACAAAGAAAATTTTATTTCTCCATTCCCTTTTACTTTTCTGTTTACCCCGAATCAAACGCACCTTTAATATTTAGTGGTCTCTGAATCAACTACATATCTGCTGGATTGAAGTTGAAAATTCTGATTTTGAAATTTGAAACTTCAAACATATGAATTTAAGTTGGAAACTGTCTAACCTAATTTCATATCCAAATGTCTCAAGCTGAAAATATCGAACTTACGAACTTGGGTATGAAGTTAGGCTTAGTTGTCACCAATTGCATGTATGTCAGAAGTTTAAAAACTATCCGTTTCAAAAGATTTGAAGTTGGGGACTATAAATCTAACATCAGACCCCAACTATCTCAAGTTGGCAAACTTTGAAAAAAGATTATTCAGAAAAAGAAAAGAAAAGAAGAGGGGATAGTTACGAAGGAATATTTACAATCTTAAAAAAGGAATTAACTATGATGAGTATATGTCTCTCATATTAAGCAAATATTTATGAACATAAGCAGTATAAAATAACTCTTGGACCCAAACAAGTAGAGGACAATTTTGGACATTTCGCAAATCATAAGGACAATTTTGGATGATTTTTTTTTATTCGGTTACTGTGTCCGCAAAAAAGGCAAAATGTTTGTTAATTTTGTAACGCCGAAGATAGTTATATGTGTAGCATGAAGTGGTCTATAGGACTAACAAAGGTCTTTGTCCAATGGAGCACATGTCTCTGTTTCCTATATATGATCTGCACTTGACTCTTGTCCATTTCTTGGCTGAGTAAGTTTATGGTCCTACCCCATGTGACTACATAATCTTAAATTGTATTTATCATTTATTATTGGGACTCTCTTGATTTTAAAAATAAATAAATAGAGGAGCAACTACTGTTAAAAAATTACATCTCAGTTCTCAATGGAGACATGGAGTCCATATTTGCTTGTGAGTTGACTTAATTTTTGAAGCTCTTTGAACATCAAAATCTGAGTTATTTGTATTTGTGTCATTGCATCACCAACTGATCATGCCTATTAACATCCTCCAGTACATGTTACCCACAGTTCCATTTTATATAATAATGTTTGACTATTATGTTTTTGGTCTAAAATAGGTTATAAACTTTTATATGATTATAAACTCATGTTATTAAGTGTAAGTTTGAAACTTTCAAAATCTGAATATAAAAATATATATATATTTTTTTAGATAAATTAGAAAAAAAAGAGTCACCTAAAATGAAATGATTAGAATAGCAGGGAAATGCCAACTTTAAATGTTTGAATATAAACCTACGTTTAGATGGATATTGAACATGAAACCTCTTGGCTTCTGGCTCACAGAACATACACCTTGATTTTGGAAATCACCGGAGCAATCTTTATATTAATGACGACCATAATCATAATTAGAAATTTGACTTGGGCGTAAATCAAATACTAGTTGAAAATTGGAGAGGGCACTTGACATGTGAGCATTTAAGGCAAAGACATGCAAATTTCCAAAGCAATTGCTGCCCACATACATCGCTAATGTCTGATAGCAACGCTTGATGAAAGAACAAGTGTATCATGTGAAGTTAGTAATCAATTTGAAACTTTACTTTAATTGTGAATATAGGGGACTCCAGCATGTCACAGGGTGTATACCAAATGGAGTGTCAAATTTCCACCTTATACAATCTTCATAAACTACAAGCAGCGGCGGATGCACCTTATTGCACCACCAGAATTTTTATTTATTTTTGCTTTCTAGACATAAAAAAAAATTGTGTAGCAAAAAATTAATACTTCGTATGTTTGCATCATCAAATTTTATTGTCTGAATACTACAAGTAGTACTTCTTTCAATTGTTTAATATAATTGCCAATAAATTAAGTTGTCATTTGTAGCGTCGAATTCTACTACTTCAATGTCATTTGATATTATTTATAGTGATTTGTGGACATCTCAGGTTCTCAGTTCTATGGGTCATCGTTATTATGTTTTATTCTTAGATGACTATTCTAAATATTTATGGACGTTTCCAATTGTGGAAAAATCTCAAGTTTTTTTCATTTTCATAAAATTTAGAACTTTCATAAGAACACAATTTGAACGGGAAATGATAAACTATCCACCTCGCAGTGTCCCGCCTCCCCCCGAATGATCGGTGCGGCGGTTAGGCATCCTTAGACGAAAGAGTGGTCTTTCAGGATAAAACATTTAATGTGATAATATCAAAGAGTATGACAATGAGGAATTTAGGGAGTTTTGTGCTTAAAATGGGATAAACTTTCGTTTTTCTTGTCCTCATACATCTTCACAAAATGGTAAAGCTGAGCGAAAAATTCGTACCATTAATAATATTATCCGCACTTTATTGGTTCATTCTTCCGTTCGTCCATTATTTTTCCATCATACGCTACAAATGGCTACCGATCTACTCAATATTCTTCCTTCTAAAGGTTTGACATATTCATCATCTCTCAAAGTCTTATATAATAAGTCTCCGTCATATTCTCATATTAGGGTCTTCGAATGCTTATGTTATCCACTGTCTCCATCCACTTCAATCAACAAACTTCAGGGACGTTCTATTCCTTGTGTGTTTTTGGGTTTTTCGTCAAATTACCGTGGTTATAAATACTTTGATTTGTCTTCTAAACGAATCATCATTAGTCGTCATGTTCTCTTTGATGAATGTCAATTTCCCTTTTCTAAAGTAGAAAAATCCGTGCCTAGTTCTTATGATTTTTTGGATGAGGATATCTCCCCCTATGTTTTACGTCATTTTTCAGATTCGCTCGAGAAAACGCCGTCAGCGCCGCGGCGCCAAAACTCATGCGAGACAGCGTTGTGGCCCGACACAGAGGCGCCACGGCGCCAAAACTTCAGCGAGCTCTGCAGCTCTTCTAGCGCCGCGGTCCTCGCCCCTAGCGTCGCGGCGCCTTCGACGGTAATTCCAGAAATTCTCGAATATTCCCAAAATTCACCCAGTCCAGCCCAGAGTCTTGGTCCAGTCACTCGCAGTCAACGGGGTATTTTTAAACTAAAAATACATTTTAATTTGAATTCTAATGTTCTGAAATCCCCCTTACCCCGTAATCTTGTGTCTTCCTTAAATGACCCTAATTGGAAAATTGCAATGACCGAGGAATATAATACTCTTATTGATAATAAGACGTGAGAGTTGGTACCCCGTCCATCTGGTGTTAATATTATTCGGTCTATGTGGATTTTTGTTCATAAGAAATATTCTGATGGTTCATTTGCAAGGCATAAGGCTAGACTTGTAGGTGATGATAAGACTCCGCAGGTTGGTGTAGTTTATGGTGAGACATTTAGCCCGGCGGTCAAGCCGGCTACCATTCGCACTGTGCTGAGCTTGACTCTTTCAAAATCATGGTCCATTCATCAGAATGCTTTTCTACATGGTGATCTTCAGGAGACAGTGTATATGCATCAGCCGTTGGGGTTCAGGAATACTAGATATCCTAATCATGTATGTCTATTGAATAAGTCTTTGTATGGACTTAAGCAGTCTCCACGGGCTTGGTATAATAGGTTTGCGGATTTTGTTTCGACTATGGGTTTTTCTCACAACAGGTCTGATAATTCATTGTTCATATATCGTCGGGGTTCTTCCATGGCTTATATATTGTTATATGTTGATGATATTATCTTGACTGCCTCTTCTGATGCTTTGAGAAAGTCTATTATGACAATGCTCAGTTCTGAGTTTGCCATGAAAGACTTGGGACCCATGAGCTATTTTTTGGGGTGGTTGTTCTAACACCAAACGGTCTACGTCTGGCTATTGTATGTTTTTGGGTAATAACTTGGTCTCATGGCCTGCCAAGCGTCAATCTACGCTTTCACGTTCAAGTGCAGAGGCCGAGTATCGAGGGGTAGCCAATGTGGTTTCCGAGTCATGTTGGTTACAAAATCTACTTTTAGAGCTTCATTGTCCTATTGAGAAAGCTACCTTGGTGTATTGTGATAATCTAGTTCAGCACCAGCGCACTAAACACATAGAGATGAATATTCACTTTGTTCGAGAGAAGGTAGTTAAAGGACAAGTACGCGTCTGCCATGTCCCGTCCAGATATCAGATTGCAGACATCTTTACAATGAGTCTTCCCTCGGTCCTTTTTGAAGATTTTAGAGACAGTCTCAGCGTACGAAGACCGCCCGCTATGACTGCGGGTGTGTGTTAAAGTGTATATGGGACCCTTTGAGTTTCCTTTGTATATTTGGTGAATATTAAACTTAGGTTTATACCTTAATTAGTAGTGTAATATTATCATAATTATAAAGTTAATATTCTTATAGAATAGAGATTCCTAGGTAGAATAGAAAGATGATCTTCCTTGTAACTTGATATATATGTCTTTTATTAATAAGAATAATGAAGGGATTATTTATACCTACTTCAACCAGTTATTATATGATTGGTATATATGACTTGAATTCAATAGACGTTAAAGAAAGTAGTTTTCTTAATCAATTTAAGAATAAGCTAAAATATACACTAATATATGTTAAATGCGTTGTAGTGGACAAAAAATAAGAATATGAGGATGTCACATCCATCCAAAGTTAAAATGCCAGTACTTGCGACTTGGGAGTAAGACAAAAACATAATGAACTCTTGCTTTCGAGTTCAAACTCAACACTACTCGCCCCAGCCATTCTAAACTAATAAATCGTCATTTTCATCAAATAACCAACTCTCCAGCATTACTGAAAAGGGAACTTCTTCATCATCCACTTCTCTCTTGCTTTCACCATCAAATTTACCAGCCTCAGGGGTCGCAGCCTGAGAAAATTGATCTGAACTTGACGGTTCAAATGACTCAAATGAAAACGAATATTCGGTCATGGCATTATTGTTATTACAAGAGAGTTGAGTACTTGATGAAGCTTTTGATTGCTCAGAATTATTTGTGGAATCACTTCTGGTCCATTGTTTGAGTAATTTCGCTATGTTTTCAGCACTTGATGCGTAAGTAGAAGTAGAAATTTTCCCTTCTTGTTTTATGTACGGCTTCACATCAGTAATTGTATAGCCGGGAATTGAGTTTGATTTATCCAGGGACAGGGCATTTTGTAAAGCTTGTTTGGCTGTGTTTATATCAGCTTGAAGTGTCCTTTCCCATTGGCCCCTAGAGGTTGAATTTAAAGATGATAAACAATGTCCATCATTAGATAATATATCACTATCTTCAAGCTTCTTCAGCTTTTTCTTTAAATGAGTATTCCAATAGTTTTTGACATCATTATCTGTTCTCTCCGGTAGATATGAAGCTATGGCAGCCCACCTGTTACATGGAAGCAGAAAATCAGTAACACGGAAAAAGTGACTACCACTAGTACTACTATATACATATTTATGAAACAATTACTCTTAAATACTACCATAATGAAAATAATACATCAAACGACTCTCCAGATCCATACTTATTCAAGCTCCCTAATATTAAATCCCATAAAAAGTACTACTTCCTCTGCTACATTTAGATGACACGTTATTCCACCTTTCTATATTTGAAATTTGTTCATCTTAACTTTAGTGACACACTCATCTTACAGCCATAAAATTATCATGACATGTTTTAAACTGCCATGTATAAAGTTGCTTTAGTATATGCCAAAAATCGATACCGTCATTGAAACAAGGAGCAGGGCCGTTTTGGACCCATGCGAGGTGTGCTACCGCACAGGGCCTCCGTAAAACGAAAATTTTTAGGACCCATTTTTTTATTTTTTATTAAGTAGTATTAGCCAGAATTTATTGTAAATCCATAATTCGCAGGTCTTAGCCCAATTAAGGGTCCATTTTTACGAATTAGAACAAGACCCCCAAAATGTTTGAGACGGCTATGACAAGGAGCATCAATATAGGTAATGAAGGGAATTAAGGAGAGCATACTTGTTGCCTAAAAGAGCCTGAAGCTGGATAATCATCTTTTCCTCTTGATCAGTGAAGCTACCGCTCTTGATTCCTGGTCTGAGATAGTTAGTCCACCTTAGTCTGCAGCTCTTGCTACATCTGCGCAACCCTGCACATAAAAACAAAACATTTTTTACTTAACTAGCTTGTTACCTGACCCTAGTAGTCCGGTCCTTTTCCGACCCCCGCATAGCGTGAGCTTAGTGCATCGGCGCTGCCTTTTTTTAGCTCGTTACACTTTGAAATAGATAGTACAATATATAAGCTCTTATAAAGAAGCAAAAGAAAAGAACCTGTATGAATGGGAACTGCCCTCCAATTGCCTGGACCATGATCTTGAACAAAAGAGACCAACATAATATCTTCTTCAGGAGTCCATGGTCCTTTCTTCACCCCTATTTTATCACAACAAGGTGGTCTACCCATCTCCCTCACTCCTCTTTCTTGGTGCAACTCTCTTTGTAATAGTGTTTTATATACACTCAAATGAGTAGTGTTCTAGTCTCTCTTTCTCTTCTTGGAAAAAGAAGAGACAAAGGTCTAAGAAGCTAAGGGTGTTTGATCTGCATATATAGAAAGAAATGAATAAGACCGGCCAATTCAGGAGAGAGAATACGCTGACCCAAGTTAAATACCCCTCTGGTTTTCAAGATTCAAACTTTTTCGTTTTAACCATTATGTAATATTTTAAAATAAAAATTTACATATTTAAAAACTATTTAAAAAATATTATAAGTAACAATAATTGATAAATTAAAAAAATATGAAAAGACCATGGTCACTTTGACTTTAAAATTTGAAAAATATCACATAAAATGGGACGGAAGAAATAGTGCATAGAGGAGCTGAGGGGTAGTGAAAGAGTCAAAAGGAGACAGCAAGAGCATTTACTCCTCCCATGGGCCATGGGAGAGGCTGAACTAAAGTCAGCTGCCCTGGTTCTCTCTATGCCTTCTCGAAACCGCGTGGGCATTCAATGTGCTCTATATCATTACTTCTCGCCATTAACAATCCTAATTAAGGCCCTGTATGCTTTTTACTAACGCTACTGCCTCATCAAACAAAGCTAACTGCTGTAACACTTGTCAAAAGCTTCAACTCATTGTAATTTGAATAAGTCTAACCTATTCTGTTCCACGATATATTGTTTCCCGCTTTTGTTCATTGTGTTCTGTTCTGCCATGACTAAGGAGAAAATTCACTTTTGGTAGATTCAGGGTAATGAAATGAGACTATGTATTAGTACTACTTTGTGTTGGGTAACGCCAACATTCTGCCGGTAAGAAGGTCCAGGTGATGGGCCGGGATAGTCAGGACCGGAGTCGTGGTTGAACATGGCGGCTACTTGATAGACTTTGTTAAGAAATAAAGTTGCGGCATATGGCGAAGACATCATGCAACATGCATATATCGGGTTTATTCGAACTCAATATATTTACAACAATAATATATCCAGTAAAATCCTAAAACGTGGGTCTGGAACGGACATACCTTACCTTATCTTAGTAGGTAGAGCGGCTGTTTTCGAGAGACTCTCGACTCTAAGACAAGAATATAAATTTATATAAAAAAATCATAAGTCTGAAGACATAGTTTTACAAATACAATGGATTTGATATTAAAGAATTTTAAAAATTAAACCCATAGAATTAAATTCAAAACCCGCATCTGTTTATGGCCTTGTTATAAGATATAGCTTTTGCATAATAATAATAAGCGCTTGATCCTAACAATTTGTGAATAATGATTATGTTTCTTTATTTTTGGCTGTTTTGATTCTAAAGATCTACTAATACTATCACATATCCATAGGATATAAAATTTTCAATCTTTTAAATTAAAATTTATATATTAAAAAACATGTAAAATGTACTGCTACTATAACTCTATAAGTCAGAAAAAAACTTACATACATCGGGTGTATACACCCAATGTAGTTAAATTAATCGTAGAAGGAAAACTAAAGTTTATTAGAAGTCTTATTTTAAATTTAAAAAATTAAAAAAAAAGATAGTAAATACTAAATAACCTAAAAGGAAATAAAGTTATACTAGCTATCAAACGTAGGAGGATTTATGATTGCTATCAGCCTCTTCTTTCTTTAGTTTCTGAAGACGGCTTGAGCGTCTTTTTTTTTTTTATGGTGGAATCCGCGGTCACTATTTTTTTTTATAAGTGCGCACGGGATAAATCGTCGGACTGACGCAATAACTTGCAAACCACGTCAGCAAGATAAACTACACTTAGCAAGCATGCTCAATCAAGAAGATGTTGACAGGGGAAATCGAACTCGTGATCTTTCAATTTCGCGCTCTCCTACTCCACCAACTTGACTACCCTTGCGGGTTTGAACGTCTTCTTCTTTCTGTTGAGAGAAGTGCAAAGAGGATAGGCAGATTGAAAAACAAAAATTGGAGCAATATTATAATTTCACCCTTTCTTGAATAATTAGGTGTTAGGTTTCTAATTAGATGTGTTAGCTTATGCTTTTGTATAAAATGTCCTGCAGTTACGAAAAGATTGTTTATTTATTTATATTTTATTTTATATATTTTAGGATATGTGCAAAATATATGGTTGTTAACTATAATTAAGTATTAACAATTGTAGCTAATTCAAAATACACGTGTCAATTATTTATCGATTGAGTGTAAACACCCGGTGCGGGTAAGTTTTTACCCTATAAGTCATGAGTAATAACAAATAAATAATACTCCATCCGTTTCAATTTACGTGACAATATTTGACTTTGACACAAAATTTTAAAATAAAATGAAGATTTTTGAAATGTGTGATCCAAAACAAATCTTACATAAATGTTGGTTGTAAATCATTCGATAAAGTGAAATTATTTTTAAATATAAAAAGATAACATTACTTTTGGAACCGACTAAAAAGAAAATGTTGTTATATAAATTGGGATAAAGAGAGTAGTAGTAAGGGCCCGTTTGATACATCTTATTAAAAAGAGCATATATGAGTAGAGATTTTATCAAAAAATTGTTAGGTGTTTGGTTGCTAATAAAAAAAATATTTTTATGTAAAAAAACAAAAAAAAATTGTTAGGCCAAAAGAAATTCTACTCTGATAAGCCCAAATTTTAGACTTATGAAATAAGTGTTTATGACACTCATAAACTCTACTCTCTTTTTAACCAAACACGTCTAAAAAATTTCATTTTAAAACATAAACACTTATTAGCTTCCTATAAGCTCAAGCAAATGGACACTAACACTTTCAAAATATTTAAATGAATCACGAACAGTACCACATAGAACAGAGGGTGTACTGTACAATGGCATAAGTCGTTTCATATCTAATGCATGTATATTGCATAATGGAAGGCAAAGGACGATGACATTCATATGCGTATTAATCAGCCGGACCGGCCCTCTAATCAAACATCAAAGCAGACGGTGAGTACCTTTTAAAATTTATTAATGGAAGGCCAAGGGTACCTACTATTATTAGCATTCATTCACAAAGGCAAGAAGTATAAACTGGACTTTCGGGTTTGGGCCGGGAGTCGTTAAATCCACTTTACCACCGCTGTTTCGAAGTTGAACACATTAGAATTTGCAGGATTAAATCAAATTCAAATTTCATAAAATGAGCAGTGCAGAAGGTGGGGGAGAAAAACAACTAAAGCTTCGTCAAACAACTAACACTCCAATTTAAGCAAGGAAAAGGTTTAAATATGCTTTTAAAACAGATATGCCTTTCAATAGTTTAGTTCATATATGTTGCTACAGTCTAATAATTGATCCATATATGTCATTAATGAAGATGACATATAAAAATAGAACAAACAATTAATAGAGAGAAATTATGACATGAGACATAAATAAAAATAAAGTAAATAAAAAATCTTTATAATTAATATTTATTAATGGGCGCATAAAAGAAAAGGCGACAAATAATTTGAAAGGGATCAAATATATGAAAAGAAATCGAGGTATATGTCTTAAATGCTTGTTTAGTCATCTGACAAACATGCAACCAGTGTTTGCGATCTTTCTGGACTTTGGAGTAAAAAATGGTAAGCGTAAGCTGAGACAAATTAAAAGTTTTAAATTAATTGGTGTAGATCATCAATCTATTTGCTACTCATATGATAGGGGTATGAAATTAGTAGTATAACATTATGTATTTTTCAGTTAGATTGAAAAAATATATATGTGTCAGTCTAATTGTGGGAATTGTGGAGTCAGCAGCAAGCTCAAAATGTAATAAGGTGTAACCAATTAGAGATACAACTATCAATCTCATATATAACTGATGGATGTTCCTTTCTTGGGAATTTTTGCATTGGCAGTACATGAAAGCTTTAAATTTGTGGGATTCTGATGCACGTGGGATCCGGAAATATAATGAAGTTGTTGGAGAGTTTCAACAGTAGTTCAAGTGCTCATGCAAAGATTTATAGAAAATGAAGCTTTTCAAGGTCCTAAGAGTTAAATAAATCATGGTGACTCAGCGGTAGAGGCGGACGCACAACATCCATTATGGGTGCAAGTGCATCCACTTTCGTCAGAAAATTACACTGTTTAGCTAGGTTAAAATTTTAGATTTATGTATATATAATGTATGGTGACCCATCTATCCCTTATTTATTAAATGTGTGCACCCAGTTGGAAATATTCCTGCTCAGCGGCCCACTAGGTGAGAAAGCGATCTTGATCTTGCAAAGTCATCCCACACAAAGGAGGAGGAATGAAACTCCACATGTTGTGGTATCGGAGCTCGAGCACTTACTTGGGCAATCTCTATACCTGAACCAACTGAGCCTGAGCTAATGTTGCTGATTGTTGTTAGAGGTAAAATTTTAGTGTATTAAACTTAAAAGTGATGCAGATGACAGAGTGAAGGACACAAACAAGGCAAGAACAAGAGAGGTGAATATTCAATTACAAATGACATGCTAGTGGAGATATTGGAAGAATCAATAAGGATATTTTGGCGCTTTGTCAGAGCTGATAAAGATTGCTATAGTGTGATGGCAAAAGGTCAAAAAGGAATTCATCCAGACGTCCATGAACAGGAGGACTTAGAGCTTCTAGTGGAGATCAGAAAAAATCTTGAAAAGGTTAGTTTCTAAGTTTACTACAAACATCTTCATGTGACCATAGTTTAAGCTGTTAGAGAGTGCACATTTTTATTTATGTGATTAAATCCTGTCTAAAATATTTGTTTTTGATGTCTGGAATGTCGATGACATGTATTGTCTGTTTAACCTCCTTTTTCGCGGAATGCAGAAGGAGAAGAAGCTGCAGCATGTTTTGAGAAGTGGAAATTGCATCTTGAGGAAGTTTAGGAAGAACAGAGAAAAGGATTCAGATCATGTACTTTATGTTTTCTCTCAAGTAGACATGAAAGTAGTCTCTAGGGTCCTCAACATGTCAAGGCTAACAAATGATCAACTAGTGTGGTGTCACAATAAATTAAGCAGGATTGGTTTTGCACATAGGAAAATACATGTAGAACCCTCTTTTTTGCTCTTCCCTTGTTAATAAATACTAGTCAATTTTTAGTAGTATCAATTAACCAGAAAATTTCCTTTCATATTGTTGCCATTTTATATACTCTAGATTCATCAATTGTCGACTAGTTTGGACCAAAAAAATAATAATTGTCGACTAGTAAATATGGAGTGGAAAAATAAAAATAGGTACTATATCTTTTACAATATGAAGTTTTCCCTACTCCAAAGATTGACTTGGGAACTGAAGGTAACTTCTGATGAACATGAAGTGCCATGTTGGGAAAGTCTCGTGTTTCTAGCACAAAGAAACGTGTATTGGACTAACTGCATGAAAAGAAAAGAAAGAAGGAACTAATCTACTCAATACATTCCTTATAGTAGTAGTTATATGGTGTTCTAGCGTAATTAAAGTAAAAAAATCACCCGATTATAAGCTATGGTAATTTATATTCAGAAACTCCGGGTGAACTGCAATGGAGCATCCACTGACCACTGTTAACATAAAACTATCTGTTGATTGAGTAAAATAGTGAACAGATGAAATTTAAAGAGTGAATCGACGGTTACAATTTTCTATTGGGCTATCTAACAAGAAACTCTACTCAAATTCAACGTCGTTGGTACTTGTGGTTTAATTCATCAACTGTTGGTATTTTTATCACGCTACGGTTGAAATAAAGTGGAAAACGATTAGAGGAATAATACCTTAAGAAAATAGTAACAATTGAATTGTCATAACATCATAAGATTTCAGTAGGTCAGTAATACTTGGCACCTTAATACAGTAAATATGCTGCTTAGATCATTAGATAACACCCCAAAACGAAATTATTGAACATTCCATCACAATAACTTTTTTTCTACATATCAATGTTTCACATGATAAGACTTGATTCTAGAAGGTCACTGGAACATACACCCCCCAAAAAGACTAGCTCATAAAATTTGAGTTAATTAAACAAATTAAATCCCTGTTCTGTGGAAAAGGCCACATGAATACATGAACTGTACATCGGAAAATCTTACAGCTAACCAGAAAACAAACATGAACTGTTTAAACTTTAAAGATAGATTGGTTCAAATAATGCCATCATATCTCTGTTTCACCAATGCCACCATCTCCGGGCCTTTGACTCTGTTCCTCTTCTTTCCCTTTTTGGCGGGGGGGGGCTGTTTGCATTTATTTGATTTATTCTCCTTGGCAGAGGAGGCAGGCTACTGAGCAAGGTCTGGAGGAGGCAAGATGTCCAGACACAGGGTCTGGTAAAGGCACATGAGAAAGCATGTTATCTTACAAGAATAACGTGAACTTGAACTTAACTTGCACTCATTACTGATTATTTCTCTGAACCCAAAAAGGAAAGAAAACAAATCCCAGGGATTACAGAACCAGGGAAAGCAAGAGAAGTATAACCTTTCGTCATTTGGTGGTGCTCTCCATCTTTGCTCGCACCTGATCATAAGCATTAAGCAGGTCTACCCGTTTATTTGCTACTTCTACTAGAGTTTCCAGAGCTGCAAAAGATAAAGTCACTCATGTTATCAAGATGAGGCACAGAAAGATTGCATATATAGATAAGACACAAAGTTGATGCCTAGACACGCCAGTCCTAGAGTAGTACGGTATATTTGGATGAACGGAGAGACATAATCACACTTTTTCTCTCATGAACATGTTATTTCTATTAATATATATTGGGTACTTTTAATTCTCAAAAGTTTAACTTCACCCGGGATTCTTTCTTACTCCAAGCCACTTTTATCTCCAGTATACCAATGTGAAAAGATACTTCTGGCAGTTACTTGAGGGATGCCAGTAATTTACCTGTCTCAAATGATGATTGGGCAGCTCGAAGCTTTGGAGAGACCAGCATCCCGAACATGGATAGTGACTTGAGTCTCTCTTTTCGAGCCTAGTAAAGAAATAACAGTACCATTAAATTCAGTGTACGCAATAATGCTCAATTTAATTCTAGTCTAACCCTGCCAAATTAAACAAAAGACAGGTAATCAAGAAAAGAAAATAGTAAGATTGATGTTCATTAAACAAAAAGAGAATAGTAAGATTGATACGAGTCATGAACTTAAGAGATTCTGTAAATGTGAGATATAAAAGGTATTGCCAAAGAAGAATGAAATCCAATTAGTTATATTTGATTATATATCCAAGCTGAACTCTGAAAATCCAAACTTTTTTGCAGATTTATTAACACTTGAAAGGTAAAATTCAAAAACATTGCAGATTTGCGCTCCGCCTATCCAATTTTGGCAACTAGCTCGGAGATAAAAACAAGGGGGATTTGATGGACTATTTCATTAAAGTTAGTGAAGGATGCTTTGAAATGATGATAGATAACCTAACAAGTAAAAGAGAAATAGAATGTTGAGAAGATGTCACATCAACGACCAAATAATAAGGACAATTTCTACTGACTTGGACTCTTAATTACCCGGATATGCAATCATTTGTTTTGGGAATGGTGTCAACTAAGCTGAGATGAGATTGACGAGGATGTTGCACACCGTATTGGAGCGGGGTGGATAAAATGAAGGCTCGCCTCCGTGTGCTTTGTGATAAGAATGTGTCACCTAGGCTGAAAGGTAAGTTCTACAGAGTGGTGGTTCGACTAACATTGTTGTATCAGAATGTTTGCCAGTCAAGAACGCTCACGTTCAGAAGATGTAGGTGGCGGAGATGAAGATGCTCAGTTGGATGTGTGGCCATACTATGACATATATGATTAGAAATGAAGTTATACGGAACAGGGTTGGAATGGTCTTCGTGGCGGATAAGATGAGAGAGGCGCGACTGAGATGGTTCGGGCATATGATGAAGAGGTGTGAGGATGCGCAAGTTAGGAGGTGTCAGTTAGGAGGTGTGAGAGATTGACAGTCGCAAGAGTTAGGAAAGGTAGGGGTAGACCGAAGAAGAACTGGGGAGGTGATTAGACATGACATGTCACTACTCCAGCTAACTGAGGACATGACCGTAGATAAAAAGATTTGGAGGTCGTGGATTAGGATAGAAGGTTAGTAGGTAGTTGAGTTTTATCACGATGTGTGTGAGAGACCGTCCCTTCTTCTCCTTTCCTTAAGTAGTAGTATTTAAGTATCACGCAGAGCATTATCCCTATGTGTGTATTGCCCATTTATTCTATATCTTGTTGTCATATTTTTGTTAATTAATTTTTCTTGCAATCTTGCATTGACTACATTCTTTTTTAGCTGAGGGTCTATCGGAAACGGCCTATTTGCCCCACAAAGGTAGAGGTAAGGTTTGCGTACATCCTAGCCTCCCCAGATGTGGGATTACACTAGGTATGTTGTTGGTGTCGACTAAGCCAAGACAAAAATTTTACATAACTAAATTAGACTAGAGGTTCTTGTAATTAGTACTAAAAGGTAATATGGAGCAATTGTAGAAACATAGCTAATCTGACATTTGCACCAAGGGTGTGGCCTAGGTGGCCAATGGAGTGGGTTGAGAACCATGAGAAAAAGTGATTTCTTCACATCGCTAAACCTGGTGGACTGAGTTATCAGAAACCTGTGCTGGTGGGAGGTAGAAAGTACCTCTTGGAATTAGTCGAGGTGCGCAAGCTAGCCCTAACACCATGGTTATAAGAAAAACTGATATTTTCCATGTGTAAAAGCAAATGTTAACTAGCTATAGCTTTCATAGTGCTTGATAGTACACAGAAAACCTTTAGAAACCGGCTCAATCTGATTGGTAAAACAAAATATTACTAGTTAATTATTTAGACAATTACAGAAATTTAAGAATCAGAAACGTGGGCTTGTCTCTGGAGATGTGCAGACATTGTTTACATGAAAAGAGTTAAAACTACCACATAATCAATCTGAGCAATGCTTACAATCTTTGTAGCACATTGCTTAAAAACACTCAAGGCTAAATGTGCATTAAGCACATCAAGATGTAAGTTGCATTTTTGCAATCTTTGTAGCGATAACCTTGCATTTCAGTTTTGCTACCAAATTTTCTTTATGATGTGATTTAGAAGTGAACATTGATCAAGGTTAACCAGAAGGTTTTTAAACTTTAACCTTGTTTTCAACTTACATATCTCCTCAATTATATGATCCCCTCTCTTCCAAGTTTTACTGCAATTATCCTCTGAGAAATGATTAACTGAAGTGAAGAAATAATCTCTCTTTGTTTCTTCTTCTTCCTTTACATCATCTTGATGTGCTTAATGCACCTTTAGCCTTGAGTGTTTTTAAGCAATGTGCTACAAAGATTGCAAGCATGTAGTTTTAACTCTTTTCATGTAAACAATGTCTGCACATCTCCAGAACAAGTCCTCGTCCCTCCCACGTTTCTGATTCTTAAATTTCTGTAATCGTCTAAATAATTAACTAGTAATATTTTGTTTTACCAATCAGATTGAGCCGGTTTCTAAAGGTTTTCTGTGTACTATCAAGCACTATGAAAGCTATAGCTAGTTAACTTTTGCTGAAATTTAAGAATCAGAAACGTGGGAGGGGCGAGGACTTGTCTCTGGAGATGTGCAGACATTGTTTACATGAAAAGAGTTAAAACTACCACATAATCAATCTGAGCAATGCTTACAATGCTTGCAATCTTTGTAGCACATTGCTTAAAAACACTAAAGGCTAATGCACATAGAGATGATGTAAAGGAAGAAGAAGAAACAAAGAGAGAGATTATTTCTTCACTTCAGTTAATCAATTCTCAGAGGATAATTGCAGTAAAACTTGGAAGAGAGGGGATCGTATAATTGAGGAGATATGTAAGTTGAAAACAAGGTTAAAGTTTAAAAACCTTCTGGTTAACCTTGATCAATGTTCACTTCTAAATCACATCATAAAGAAATTTGGTAGCAAAACTGAAATGCAAGGTTATCACTACCTGCATAGTCTATGTACTCAAAGGCTTCCCTGGAAGACCACTCTCTCTATTGAATATCTTAGAATACTGGTTCTCACATTTTATTGGGGGAAGGGGGAGGTAGTGCATGGCTGGGGAGATTAATTGGTATAGGTGCAAGAGGCAAGCACCATCTTATAAAATCATACCACCTGGAAAACACTGCTTGGTTAGAAGTTGTCGTGAGAATATTAATTGGTGAGTCACTTACTTGATCCTCAATCGTGCATGGTGATTCAGTAGCTTCTGACGCTTCTTCCTGAACTTCTTTGCAAAATAAAAAGAAAGTTATGAATTTCTTTTATCAAAGAAGCTCCATTTAAGTAAAGGAGTAGAAGATGCATCCTTTATTTACTTATTTATTTGTTTTTATACATAATTTATGCTCCTTATCTTTTGCTTTGTGTAGAAGAAGTATTCCTTAAACTGGACTTCCATTGCACTAACAAACATCAGGTGCTGAAGGAAAAGGGTTGGGGATATTGTCATTCAGTCTGCACTACAAAAATCAAGTGAAATATTTTCATGCTTCTACCTCAGTAAGAGTAGCTGAAAATTCAGGTCTATTAACATGTTTGAAATAAGCAGGTGCTTTACTTTATATTAACAGCCTAGTATCTTATTCTTCTTAAAACTGCATTTTAAGAAACAGTATGAACGCTAAAAGAGCTAGGAACGTGCATCTGTACCAGAATTTGAAGAACCATCCTGATTCAGAACCATTGGGCTACTGGATTTCCTCGGTGACAGTTTATCCTCAAATTTTGCTTCTTCAGAACAGCTCTTTGGACTCTCAGACGATGCCGCCCACTTGCACAAACTGAAATGTGATTTCTCCGATTCAGACCCAGCTGCATAACAAAATCAGTATTAGGAATTCTTGAAAAAAAACATATTTTCTACATCACATCCAATCTTATAAAGAAAAATCAGGATAAAGAATAGAAGCAAATACAGGTCCATGAGCCCACTTTATCCGTATAATCAGTTACATGGAGGAACGGAGAAGAGCTGGGTCCTAAACAGGTAAATAAGGAAAAAGTGTAAATCAGGCATGATGTCATTATCTTATGAATGATTCACCTTGATAAAAAAAAATAAAAAATCTTATGAATGATTCCCTACATAGAAAATTTCATCATTACAATTAGGGTAAGGGATGGTTATGTAAACTTAAGAATTAGAACTCTTCCACGAGTCCTAAAGATTAAGCATTTTCTAACGGAAAAGAAATTCCATGGCAGAACGAACATATCACAGGCATTATTGTCTGCCGTCAAGCAACAACAACAACATACCCAGTGCAATCTCACAAAGTAGGGTTTGAGGAGGGTAGGATGTACCAGACCTTACCCCTACCTTTGTGGGGGTAGAGAGTATGTTTCCAATAGACCCTCGGATCAAAAGAAATGTAATAAGTGCTGTAAAACGTATGGATTTACCATCCTGGTGGTTTAATTGCAATGTAGTGGCAGCAGAATGAGATTTGAGATCAAACAATGCACTACCGATACGTGAAGCACCCATGGAATGCCTAGCACTCGCCAGCTCCAGCCATCCCTGCCATGTCAGCAAATGCAAGGTCAATACTATATAGCAACTTGTCGGATCAATAGCTGTTACTTGCACAAATTTGAATATTTGATCCACTTGCAATCAGCTCAATCAAACTTAACTATTCATCCATTATACACACACACATAACGCATGAAGTTAAATTAGGAATAGCGAGGGCTAGAGACGAATGTATACCTATCTAATATTTTCACTTGGAAAAAAATCAGAAAAGAAATTGTAACCTGGCGAAGTGATGAAGACAGAGAATTCATAAGAAGTAGATAGCTGTCCGTCGAATCCAATAACTCTAAAACATTCTTATCTTTTTCGTGCATTTCTGCATCTTCCTCCTTCACCATATTGAAATCACAATCTGCTACCAATTTTAATTCTACTTCACTCTTAAGAACATGCCCCGACCCGATTCTATTACATCAACCCCGCCGTCACTTCTATAATTAATTGACCAATTTACCCTCTCTTGTCAACGAAGGGTTTGTTTGGCCAAACTTCTGGAAAAGTGTTTCGATTTTTTAGAAATAGTTCTGAAACTATTTCTAGAGAATCTGCTAGGGTGTTAATTATAGAAGTACTTCTGAGAAACAGAAACAGTTTCATGTTTGACCCACATTTATGCAAATTTAATATAATTTTTTTTAATAGATTTAAAACGATTTAAAATATTCTTTTCTATCATATGTTTCTAAAAATTAGTATATCTTTACAATTTAATAATTTTTTAAAAATTATTTAATTGCAATATTTAATCAAAAAATAATATTATATTGTACATAAGAAATGTAACGACAAATGATAGTTAATGACTCAAATATGTCCAAACCTATCCCGCCCTACCCACACACCTACCCCACCCCATCCTTAAATTTCTATGTTATATTTTTTTACTTTTATAAAAAATATGAATTTTTCCCCCTATCCCCGTCCACCTACTCCATTCTCAAATTTCTATTTTATATTTTTTTTACTTTTATAAATAATTTATAAAAAATATGAAATTTTTTCTTACCCCGCCCTACCCCCACCCCACCCCATTGCCCTACTCCATCCCCAAAATTCTATTTCATATTTTTTGTTACTTTTATAAAAAAAATATTAAAAAATATGATTTTTTTTCTTACCCCCCGCCCTACCCCATTCCCAAATTTCTATTTTATATATGGATATTATATGAGATTAAAAGGAATTTTGTGGAAAAAAAATGGTAAATGGGTCCAAAAAAATCATTTAATGGGCAAAAAGGACTTCTCGAGAAGCACTAAATTAGTGTTTCTGCTTCTCTTCCTATCTAGAAACACTTTAATTATTCTCCTAATATTTAATACTTCAAAACTAACTGAATTAAGAGTCTCTTTATTTCTTTTAGGAGTCATACTAAGACCATCTCCAACAGGGGACATTGTTTCCGATAATTACACATAACAGGATATAATTTGAATGACATGTTGACGTGAAAATAATTGAGAATTCTTGAATATATCGGAGATAGTGGAGACAATGTCTCCTGCCGGAGAAGGAGATAATGTCTCCTGCAACGCCATGTGACAGTCTGTGATTGACTGCCAGAAATTCATTTTCCACCGCTATTTTAATTGTTATTTTTGACCAATAATTTGACCGAATTAAAAAAAAAAAAAAAAAAAAATCAAGATCTATAAAAAGAGACTAAGTTTACTTCATTTGCACACCGAAATATTTTGGTTATTTTCTCCAAACTTCTATCTTCTTCTAAATTATTTCCTATTTTTTTAAAATATGGATCCTAATCAAAATTTTAATCTTCCTCCAAATTTTATATTTCCTAACCAACTACAAAATCCCAATATTCAACGTCCACAAAATTCTCAAAATATGTCATCCAAATTTCAAATGCCATATATGATGCCAACTAATTTTGGTATGCAATATCCGTATAACCGAAAAGTTTGAAATTTGACAAAAGTTTGGAACAATCGAAAATTAATTTTCAATTTGTGATTTTAATATTATCAATGTTTTAGTGTGTTTTTGATAAATTGTACGATTAATTTATCTTCATTAATAAAATCATGTATTGTTGTGTTTTCATATTATAATAAATTTGATAAGTGTTAAAATTAAATGAATATAAGTAATTTATAATTTTATTATTATATGTGTAATAATATGAATTACAAGAATAATATCATATACAAAATAAAAAAAGAGATAGAATGAATATATATGGTGAGAGATATGTATTGATGTGGAGGAAAGAGAAAATGAATTATTTTATGAAATATCTCCTGTTGTGGAGTGTATGTGATAAATTGAGTTATATGATGATGTGACAGATGAATAATCTGACGTGACAAGAGATAAATGTAATTTCAACTATCGCCGGAGATGGTCTAAGGGGTAAACATTCTTGGCACTTAACAGGTAGCACACACTTTCACACAATTCAATGAAATTTTGAAATCCACATAGATCAGCCAAACCATTAGACCATCTCCAGCAGACATGAGATAATTCTCTGCCACATCATCAATTATTTCCATTTATTACATACACTCCACAGCAGGAGATATTTCAAAAAATAATTCATTTTCTCTTTCATCCACATCAATACATATATTCCACCATATATATTCATTCTATTTTGACACTTATCAAATATTATTATAATATTAAAACACAACAATTCATGATTTTATTAATGAAGATAAATTAATCGTACAATTTATCAAAAACACACTAAAACATTGATATTATTAAAAATCACAAATTGAAAATTAACTTTCGATTTCTCCATCTCTATGAAATATGCACGTTCTTGCAACATTAAATCTTGATGGTAACAATATTTCTGGTACTATACCACATAGTTTGATGAATTATCGCATCAACATTTTGAATTTGAGCAAGAACGCTATTGAAGGGTACATTATATATGACATTTGAAAATTGAATTACATATTTTGAGAATTTTGTGAACGTGAATATTGAGATTTTGTAGTTGGTTAGGAAATATAAAATTTGGAGGAAGATTAAAATTTTGATTAGGATCCATATTTAAAAATAGCAAATACTTTGGAAGAAGATAGAAATTTGGAGAAAATAGCCAAAATATTTTGGTGTCCAAATGAAGTAAACCTAGTCTCTTTTTATAGATCTTGAAAAATTAAAAAAATTGGTGTTTTTTTTATTTTTAAATTCGGTTAAATTATTCGTCAAAAATAGCAATTAAAATACTGGTGGAAAATGAATTTCTGGCAGTCAATCGCAAGCTGACACATGGCACTGGAGGAGACATTGTCTTCTGCACCTTCTACAGCATGAGACATTGTCTCCACGTATGTATTCAATAATTCCCAATCAATTCCACGTCAACATGTCATTCGAATTGTCTCAAACTAGCTCTGAACTTTCTGCCCTGTGTATATATATGTGAAACCTTGCACTTTCTTCCCTCACTTAATGGCCCGAGCGAACTCCTTTTAGGTCGTTCAATCTCTCATAACTAGTTCTTCGGTCCTAGGCTATCCGTCCTTATAGGAACCTGGGACCTAAAACCTACTGCCGAGATAAGACCTTCTTTATATACGAGCGGTCTATGCGAGCTCCCCTTTAACACCATTTGAAGTTCTCTTCAAGGCTGACTTCGAAGACGCCCTTATGGAGCACCATTTCATTCATATCTCGACAAGCCCTAGTTGACTATTCTTCTACTTAAATACACGAATTCAGATATTCCAAAATCTTACCCCTTACTGTATGTAATTATCGGGAACAATGTCCCATGCTGGAGATGCTATTAGTAACCGGATATATTTTAGACATATAGAGTCGTTTAAGGTACGAACCATCCTCAGAGTCCTAAAAAATAGACTTTATATGCTTACTATTAAAATTCGGATGAAATACATCATAAAATAGTATGAGACAAATTCGTAAACAGGTTCTCAAGTCATTTTTGCATGGTCTCGGACTCTTATCAATTATACAACCTCAAATACATAAAGCATGTCCACATATTCATATCTCAACTAGCCTAGATCATGGTGTTATTAAAAAATAGAAATACGCATATTATCATACTAATTCTTAGCTGGTCTAATGTCATGATCCCCTAAACAAGTACTAAACCACATTTTTACAATTTACCTAATTCTAAACATGAACCTAGCACAGTACATGTGTTGGTAATCAACCATACACAAATCTGATTATCAATTCAAGTGGCAAACATCATAAAATAAGCACACTTAACACACCCCATAACTCAGTTTAGCAATCTAACTAATAGAAGTTAATCTAAACTAAGCTAAGGCATGTTAAATCATAACACCAACAAACACAATTAATTAAGAGAAAGTATACAAAAACACAAAAAGGAAACTAAAACCAGGAGGAATTTGAGTTTACCTTCGATGTACAACCGTGAAAGAGATCTGAAGTGGAAAACCTTCCTCCATATCCTCAATGCCTAGACCACACAAATAAATAAAATTTTAGACTACTAAAAACCTTAGAAAGAAACTAGGATTTTAGATTTTGCTCAAAACATATACTTATGTTCGACTCTTGAGAAATTTTCAAGTCTTTCGGGCTTTCTTTGGACTGGGGAGGGAGTGTTCCGTTTATAGGCTCCAAAACCCCCAAGAATCCATCAAGAGCCGAGGGAGAAGTGTTTTTCCAAATTTTGATTTAAATTTGCAAAGGAAAAAAATCAGCCAATGAGAGGCAAAATGTTACCGAGATAATTTTGTAAAATTATTTTCACTCTATAAAATGCATATCTTACTCCGTTTATGATTCAGGAACTCTGAATAATTAAATAAACGAATTGGAGGGTAAAAATTAAGTGTCAACAGACATCTCCTTATAACTCCAAGCAAACACATCCCTATATTTCTTGAGGATCTCCATATAAGTGTTTTCTTCATCAGATGTTAGAAAAACACTTAGGTAGGTGGGCCTTAGATCTTCCTCGATATCAAGATTAACTTATTTCAATGAGTCTACAATGGTCTCCACCCCTTCTTCAAGTTATGGCGGAGCTTCTCCAACATCTTCATCTTTTTTAAGATCTCCATCATCGAAATATATGTGGTAACACCAAGAAATATTCCCTGACTTCTCGTCAACCTTCATTTGAGATGAGGTATCTTGAACACTTTTCATAGTAACATGATATGAAGATCCTACACTTTCCTCGTCCTTATCACGCTCATTGGTATAAACCAATGTGCAACTTTGCTTTTAGTATCTCCCTACATGAAACATAAATTTTGTTTGTCGTCTTATTCTAGAAGGAATCAAACTTTGAAAATCCTTATAGGTTTTAGGTGAAGTAGACATGTTCATGTTTGATAATTTATAGGGAACTTGTTCATCCTCTTCATCTTTAATGACTTTAACCTCTTAAATACATAAGCTTTTGCGGTTGGCTTGCCAAGTTGATCAAATATTGAAGACATTTTCTTGGAAGCAACAAGCTCATCTTGTTACTTGCCCTTCTTATATAAATCCGGACTGGTGGAGGTTGTTTGTATTCCAAGTCCTCACGTGATTGCATCATGGCGGCTTCTATTGGTTGTTTTCTTAACTTTGATGGCTCGTTAGGGTTGTACCGAGCCTTGACAAATTATTTGTAAGCATTTGGATCAAAGCCTTAATTAGTACGTTTCATAGGGAGTGCCACATTTTACAGTGGATTTTGAGTCACGAACTTTCTAAATAGTTTTTGAGGACAAATTTATCGTGGCAATTCGCTTGATAGGAAGAGTTAGCCCCCTAGCATATTTTCTTGAGTATCAGATAGTTGACCTTTCTTTCTCTTCACCTTTGGAACGTAGCGGAGCACTAGAGTTATCTTCTTATTCGAGGACACAATATTCATTCTATTCGGATTGGAGTGCGGCTCCTCAATGCCAACTTTGACTTTTCCACCAACTACCTCAACTCTTTTAGTTGTGATTTTTTCACTCTTGGTTGTTGTGACATTATCGACTTTTACTTTATTCACAGTATAGTTCTTCAAATATAATTTTGCATCAGCAAAGTGCGACTCATCTTCTGTAAATGGTTTATCATCAGCAATTATCTTCTTTTCGACAATGCCTTCAAAATATTTCATTGATAGTAAGAGGATGGGACAATTTTGTTCTCGTGTATCCATGGCCTGCCGAGCAATATATTGTATGAAATCTTTGCATTAATCACATGCATCCATTCACTTGATTACAAATCTTTGATGGTGATCTCCAATTTGATAACACCAATGGCTCTTTCCCTCTTGATTGAATCATTGAATCATCGAGCGACTTTCAGAAAATTCTTCAGTTGTGATGTCATGTTCTTTCATTATGCGAATAGGAAGAATGTTAACTCCAGCTCTGTCATCTATCAAAATTCTATTTATCATTTTCTCGAGTGCATCATCCACCGTATATAAAGGACAATTGTGCATTATTTCACCAAGTAGAAGATCGACATCAGTGAATGTGATTTTCATATCACATGTATGCACTTTTATGAATGAGGATTTAGCAAGATTTTCAAATAATGATGGAGACATCATTGATAAATTGTATTCTTCATTTGTTTTCATCGGTATTGAAACATGATGTTTCAATATTGTCCCGAGCAGTCGTAGTGATGAACCAACTTGGTAGTGGTCTACATGTACTTTTATCTTCTTCGAATGTTTAACTAGTTTTTACTTTCTTGGTCTTCTCACCGTCCTCTAGGATTGTTTAGGAGATTCTTTTCATGGACTTATTTTGTAGCGCATCCGTCGAGTCACGAAAATCCAACCTTCATCATCACCTTAATCAACTGGGGTTTTATATTTCTTTAACGATCTTTCCTTTTTATGTTCTTCAAAACTGCATATCTGTGTACGGATCGAGAGAACTAAAGGTGATAGAGACTTGATTGGAACTTTCCTTCTCATCGTCGAGTAGAATCTTCTTTTATTAGCAAACTACATAACTTTATCCTTGAAGACAAAGCACTTCTCAAGAGGGTGACCCACAAGTTGATGATACTTGCAATAGTTTGGTTTGTTTGTTCTTCCACCTTCATCGGGTCATTTTATCTCTGATAACTCAATGAGTTTCAGCTCGAGTAGTTCATAAAAAAATTTAGGAATATCATAATCCAGAAAGGATATCTCTTTCTTGTATCTCCTTCAAGATTGCTTTTCGGCTTTATGTTGCCTTGGTAAAAAGTTGCTTTTATGGTTTTCTTGTTGCTCACCTTCGTAGTAACCTTTACATGCGAGGCATTGACGTTCATTGATTCTTTGTTGTCACTCTTGGGTATGAACTTGCTCCACCTCTTGGTTTCTTTCTTGTCCTTTCCTTTACGCGGGTCATAGACATGCATCACTTCTCTTCTGGTGGATGACATACTCAACTCTATGTCATGAGCGCGAGTAGCTAGTTCTTCAAAGTACCTTGGCTTAATACCTTGCAAAATGGAAAGAAGTCTCAAATCCCAATGCATCCCTTGGATGCACATCTCTATGTCAGAAGCTTCATTGAGCCTATCTTTGTAGTTTAGGCTTGAATTTCTCTACCAATTGATGAAGTTGACAACTGGTTCATCCTTTATTTGGTGGGTGTTGGTAATTTCCACCATGCTCACAATCTGCCTTGTACTATAAAGGCGGTTAAGGAATTCCTGCTCTAGTTACTCACAACTATTGATAGAATTAGGCGCAAGGTCTATACCAATTGAAAGCATTCTCTTTGAGGGAGCAGACGAACTGTTTGACAAGATAGTCTCCATAAGTTCCAGCGTTATTAAATGTTTCAACAAAATATGCAACATATTGATTTGGATTTTCCTTGCCATCAAACTATTGAAATTGGGAGGTTGATAATCGGCGGGCATCTTGAAGTTGTCGATCCTTATCATGTATAACTTTACACACGTAAGAGAGGACTTAGCGGCAATTTCATACTTGTTCTTGATTGTCCTTTCGATGAACTCCTCCAGTTGGTTAATTGGAATCATCCCTTCAGAAGAGACTGCAATTTCCTTGATGGGAAGTGCTTATTTTGTAAGAACTTCAATCTCTTGAGCTTTTGGATCTTTCCCTGGTGCTTGGATGGATTCTCATATGTCAAGCCATTTATCTTGTCCATCATGTTGTCAATTAGAGCGTCTTGATTTTTCACATACTTGGCCAATCAATCGGTTATCTTTGTCAAGCTTGCTAGTGTCTCATCCACAAATGAATCGTTAGTCACCATCGCTTGGATTGTCAGGGATGTTGGAAAATAGCATGGATTGTCAAATAGGTTGGTATTTGACTAGCTTACTTCATGTGGTGTGAGTGGAGAGGATCCGTCACTTGAAGTATCATCATCTTTCTTCACGGAAGCGTTCTTAGTTCCAGCGAAGCTAGAGTCTTCTTAATCTTTTCAGCAATATTGCTTCCTCTTTCGAATGTATTGGTTGAGGGTCTCGTTCCTTTTGAGGATGATGATTCAAAAACAGGAGTTGATGTGGACGATCCTTTGAGTGTTTGTTGTCCCAACATGCTTTATTTGCTCCTCATAATTGGTCTATAACTTCTAAAGGTAATGATATTTAGCACAAATATATAATATTGAGCATCACTTTACCTTGTATCTTAGTGCTTTAATCGCTTAATTTATGTTAAAATTATTGTATTTGAGCTTATATTGGTTTATCTTGTGTATCTAGGTACAAAGTGAACAAATAAACTGAAACTGATATTTTTATGGATTCCTAAGGCAATTGTACATGAGCAAGACGAGGGAGAGATTACAAAAAAATTAGTAGAAAAATTAGATCAATGAAGGGCCATGTGCTATGCATTTGCGTTGCATGCATAGGGAATGTATAACTCTTCTCTGAAGTTGGGAAATAGGTGTACAGATGATCGGTGTATTTTATATACACCTTTTGATTCATTTTTAGTTAGTATTTTACTCATTTCATTTATGTTTAGTACAGTATTAGGGTCGTTTTCCTTTCTTTTGTGTCACAACGGTCAAAAATGGAGAAATGACGAAAAGGAGATGAAATGAGCATAAATGAGATGGAATTGCATACTAAAAGGGCCAAGAAATGAAGTCTAAGAAGTTCCGGAAATTATAGAGGAGATCAGACGAAGTTCGGACGAAAAAGGACGATTTAAACGGAATCCGCTAAAAACGCCACCGGAGCCATGCGGCAAGAAGTGGCCATATACTCGACGGTATTTTATATACACCTTTTGAGTCAGTCTAGTTAGTCTTTTGTCCCGTTTTGTACATACAAAGTGTCGTATTAGGATAGTTTTTCTTTCTTTTGAGTCAAAATGGTTAAAGTGGTCTGTTGACACCCAATTTTGACCCTCCCGTCCAGCCATTAACTATAAAATTACACTAATTTTGTAAAATAATTTTTTATGATTTTTTATAATAAAATGCAGCGAATAAAACATTAAATACAGGCATAAATAATTAATTTAATAATGACATCGCGTCTTACGTAGTTTTAAGCACTTAGAGTCCTCGCGCATTAATTAACTTTAAGCTTTGTCGTAATTCTTAAATAATTAATAAATGCATAAAATAAATAATTTAGCGATAACGTCGTGTCAGGTAGCATAGCCGCATTTATTAGTAATCATTGGTAACTTTAAAATCAATTTTAATCTAATACATGCATTTAATAGCGTCGCATTTATAAAAGCTTTAAACAATTCTTAAAAATCATATTTGCATTTAGCATTTAAATAATTCAATCTAAGCTCATTTTAATTTTAATTTAACTTCGCAATAATGCATAACAATAAGATTTTAAATAATAGCGTCGCATTCTAAAGTATTGAGCATTAATTAAATAGCACGCCCGCATTTATTTATTATAACAATTAGATTAATGAAGCACCTAATTAGTTTAATCATATGTGTTAATTTAGGTTATCACTAATTAATTAATACACTTGCCTAGAATTAATTAGCTAATTAATTAACTAGCCTAAAAACTAATTAAACTAATTAAAACTCTTAATACTAATACCCCTAATTGATTCTACCCATTACCCAAATTTCTTTATACTAATACTACCCAAATTTCACTTCACAAACCCACCCGCAAGCCCAACTCCCAACCCTTTAATCGTCAAACCCGGAACAAAACTTGTTCCTTCAAATTTCTTATTTCATCCGCCCAAAGCCCCTTAACCTCCTCTCCTCACAAAACCTAAAACGGTCGCCTTTCCCTTAGAAAACCCTAGAAAGCGGATGAACCCTAGCAGCCTCCTACGCCTCCACCCTCTGTTACGCGCGAATCTCGCACCCAAATCTTCCAATTTACCATAACTAGGGTATTCCCATACCACATTCACAAAAAAAATCACATCCAAATACATCAGCAAATCACCATATAAGTACCAAGTTAGTAAAAATCAAGAACAAAATCCTTACCATAATCTATTCAAATCACACCCGAAATAGCACGAATCACAAAGACAAATCTCACTTTGATTACTTACCAACTTGGAACCCAAATTCTAACTATAAATATAGAACCGATAGCATCGATTCGGTGGAGTGAGCATCGACTGTGGGCTCGGTGGGAATCGCTTTCTTTGTGAGCACAGAGACAGAGTACAGAGGAGAGTCAGAAACCCTTAGCATCACAAGAATAGAGGTTCAAATCCTTTTTTAGTCCAAAGAAAGAAACCAACAACTAAATCTCGCCTCTTCAATCGCATCGCAATACCCGCCGAAAGGCTCCGACGACTTGATACGCCGCCCGTCTGTCCTAGAAGGTAAACACATTATCCTTTCGCTTTGTTATTATTGTGTGTTTGATATGGGTTCTATATTTGTATATCCGATTTGGCTAGTTAGTTGACATTGTTTCTCGCTTATTTTGTTTCATTGCCTATTAAATATATTATGGTATCTGGTGATTAAGTTCTCTACGAGTTAGTTTAGTATGTCAAACCGTTATAAGTATTGTTTGGTCGATCGTTTAGTTAAGAGATGTTTTAAACTCATCATTTCGGATAATAAAGTTCATAATCTGTCCAACCATATATGAATGATAGCTATTCGCTTTATACCGATGATCACCGGTTTGGCTAAGTTTGAGTCGATAGTGCTAGGATTTAGACTTAGATGTAATCACAAGCAATGGTCTTTTGAGTATATTTTCTAGCAGAGCTTAGTTGGAAACCTATTGAGTTATGTCTCATTTAATTTCAAGTCTCGATATGTTGAGGAGTCCATTTAGGTTCGACTTTGTTTTACTTGGATCACGCCAAGAAACTGCCTCGCACTGCTTGTTGCAGTTTTTACGCATAGTTGATTAAATATTGTTTGCCTTGAATCACGTGGATATCCATCCATCTTCCATTATATTAATTAATGTTTAACCCGCCACTGGCTCGTTTCTGGATTTACTAAACTTACAATGATGTTTCAAAGATACATAAAATGTAGGAGTTTAGATATATACAAGTGCATATCAAGGTTGTATATCTTTGCATACATCTAAGTATACCACATATACTTTAAATATTGTGTGTATGTCATCTCAGGATGTTTGTTTACTTACTTTCTGATCTGCATGTCTGTTAACATGACTGCATATTTAGCTCTACTTTGTTGAATCTTAAAATAGTCCATGACAAAGATATAATGTCCTATTGTAATCGTTAAATTGGTCTACATAATACCCATGTTAGTAAGGAGCCCAAATTGATGTATCGTGTTAATAAAACAGTTTAAACATGATCATATATGTCTAAATTGGCATTCAAAGCTTTATAAATTGATCTATTTCCCAATTGATTGCTTCCCTGTGCCTGTGCCGAATAAACCTATATTACAGTGGCCCTTCTCTGTTTTAAATGTAAGTTGGCATTGTCTAAACATGTCTTCCTGTCCTTGTTTGTTAAGTCCATTGATTTCAAAGTGCGTTGCTTTCGTGATTGCACAGCGATTATTGAATTGCCTGACCTATAATTTAGGTTGTATGTTTTGGGCCCTTTTTCGCATTTCGCTTAATCGCCAGATCCAGTGGCCCAAATGATCGTGCCGCCGCTTCTTTATTTTCGGGTCATTGTGACATATTTATATAGTGAACATATGTGCTCGTCCTAATTATTTGTATCAATTACAACTTGGGTGTATACTAATCTTTTTCTTCTCTCGTTTTACATGAAAACGCATTGGAGCAATCTCATTACGAGACTCATCACAAGATGCAACAAACAAGGACCTACATCTATGTGCATCTTTACCTCCGCACCACCAACTCCAAAACCATAGGCGAGATGGCCTCGCCGTTTCCTCGAGTCACTTATTAATTCATATCCTCCCCCCTATTATTTGTTGTAATTATTTGTCTAACATTACACTATTAGTAACACATTTAGAATAATTAAACTTTGGGCCTGACGCTAGAAATTCACTTTTTCTTAAATTAGTTATTCTTATGACTAGTTATACATTGCCTAAGCCATACTAAATGACATTAAGTATCCACGTAGTTAAAGTGTCACTCTATTAAATCCTTAGCATAATAAATGAATTTCTTCATAAACCCTTACTAACATTCATAATTAAAAATTATTTTGTTAGCCTTTGCATAATAGATATTTCACATCTTATTTTTATAAGTATACATTTTGTCATAATAAGATTTTGCATTATTACAACACATGTATCTTATCTGGCGTCATAAATGCATAAATCATCTTTACGCATAATAATATTTTAGCTAGAACTAGCTTTATATATTTTAAAACAAAATCTCACATTTTTATGCTAGCAAAAAATACTTCCCATATTTTTACTTAAATACTTTTCAAGACATGCATTACACTCTTAGCATAATAATTACCTAGGTTTGGCAGACAACCGCAGTTAGCGGATCTTAGAGGGTGCCTAACCCCTTCCCTCTAGATTAATAAAGAACCCTTACCCAGAATCTCACTAAGTTTAGCAGACCATAAAATGGAGTTAATGTTTTACTTTAAAAACTAGTTAAACATTTAGGTGTCCTAATTCACCCAAACTAATTAGGTGGCGACTCCGCGAACCCTTAGCATTCTAGCAACCCTTTAACATTTTTTTTTAGCACCCTTTTAAACTTTAGCCCTTTTTTGCACCTTTAGCACCTTTTAAGCTTTCAAACATCTTTTGCAATTTTAGCATTTTAGCCTCTTTTGCACTTTTAGCACCTTTTGCAATTTTAGCAATCTATTTTAGCAATTTTAGAACTTTTAAAACTCTTTTAAACCTTTTAGCATTTAGTTATTTTATTTTCTAAATTTGAGCAGGAGTTAGAAAATAAAAGCTGCGGCCGAAAAAGGGCGCGACAGAAATGGCGACTCTGCTGCGGAATTTAGGTTCTTAACCACAACAGATCTAGGATAATTATTTGGCAATTACTTTGGCATTTAATTTTTTGTGTGTTGTATTTTGTTTTATTTATTTTTGATTGCTACCTGCTTTACTGCTTTCCTTAAACTGGCATTCCGCTCATATTTCTTCCACTCTGGAAAATTCACACAATCACACACTACATGCGAGGTGCGCTGGTGCATCAAAGAAAATTCTTTCTTCAAAATCCAAATTTAGAGAGTTGGTAATATACGTGGAGTGCCCGGCCTAACCTGGTCCGCGTAGCCTTCTCACTGAGTTGTCCGCCGAACTCAAGGCCTAGAAAAGCCAAATCTTAGCAACTTAGATAGAGCTATACCACCCTTCATACTAAGTCATGCATGCATTTACCTTAGGTGGTGGTCGCGCATCGACACCACAATTAGGAGGTTCGCCAATTGTCGGGCGGTTTCTCACGACCCAACGACCAACAACATATTATGTGCTACGTGATATTAATGGACGAATCCGAGCCCAACGTGACATGCTAACATTGGGAAATTTTTGCATTTTACTTCTATTTATGTATAGGATGAGCAGTATTCCAATAATCCCGGAGGTCAGAATGGTAAGCGGTGTTCGACAAAGCTAAAGGTTTGCGGAGAATTTCGACTAGCAGAAAGAAATGATTATCGAAGCAAATTAGGTTGTCTCACGCTTTGTTTGACATCGCCCGATCAACATATAGTTAGGGCCTTAATTCAGTTCTGGGATCCGGATAAGGCAGTGTTCAGGTTTCGAGACTTCGAACTCACCCCCACGTTGGAGGAGATCAACTACTTCACGAGCCTAGCTTACCAAGACAGAGGGCAAATCATCCCTTATAATCAATCTGGAAAGAGATTCTTGCAGACATACGGGCCTAAAACACAAAGGAACTCCGCTTCGAGAACAATCGGGTTTCCTAGATTATCTGTACGAGAGATATGGTCGCCAAGATAGCTATCAGTCATTCCGAAAGGAGTTTTCTTGCAGTCTGGGACAATGGAAAACTAGACGACATACCGCATTCACCGTTGCTCTATTAGGCACTCTAGTGTTTCCCCTTGAACATGGACGGATCAAGATTTGCATATGTTCTCGTGACCGGATGGTTTTGAAGGCATTAATGGCACGCAACTTACTTTGTTCCCATGATTCTAGCCGAGATATTTCGAGCTCTAGGAAAATGCAAGGGCGGAAACCAATTTCTTCGAGGATGCAATCTCATCTTACGATGCTGGCCATGGAACACTTTTATCGATCGAATATGATGACATTTGTTTTAGCAATGATTATAGGATTGTAAGTTTTACGACAGGATGAAGCGGTTTGTTTCACCCGCTTGCATTGTGGATTGGTATGAATTTCTCGCATCCCGCACTAGCAACCAAGTGCAATTGAGGTACCCATCGCTATCCCGTATCAACAAAGCCTATGTAAGGAGCAAGGACCGTTATTACATCGAGCTCATCTGATTAAGGGACTTCACCATATGCTCCGTTGCGTGTACTCCGCCGATTTGGTCAAGAATGTAATCCCGCTCCAATCGCATACGGCGATTCAGAGGTCGCGTTGGGCAAATTGCACTTTCCTGCAAAGAAGCAAATCCTTGAAGAATGGAACAACGTTGAGAAAATAGATGTCAAATACGAACAAGCTATGAGGTACGCTCAATACCGCATGGTTCAAGGAAGATCAGAAGCAGCCTGCCCCAAAGGCAAGCAAGGTTTCGAGGATATCGACATGACCAATCGGGTAAAAGTGTGCAGATTAGGAACAACACCGTTCCCGAGAGGTGGGACCAACTTCAAAACATCATGCAATATTTGAAAGACGCAGGAGCAGTGGCCTAGCAACACCACCGCCACATTCGCCAACAAAGACAATATAACATTAGGAATGATCTTTAGTTTTAACATTTCATTGTTGCAATTTAATTATTTTTAGTCCCAATAAAAGCATTTCACGGCTCTGACCAATCCATCATTATCGCATATATGACGCTTAGGCCTACCGCAAAAGAGGCCCTCCTCGCATATTAGGAAACGCTGGGACGTGTCAGGTAATATATCCGCTACATAATTGCAAATTATGTTCTTATGCTAACGCCGCTTGTTGCATTTTTAGAAAGATTTATCATCTTCCCAAAGGTCGGATCGTATTTGACTCAACAATGCCTGAGCATCCACACTTCACCGCATCCAAGGCAAGAAATGACGATATGATCGCCTGTGGCTGCCCGAGCCGAACGGTTTGGGAATTGTTCCCACAATAAACAAACTTCGTAGGAGGAATATCACCATCGGGAAGAATGTATTGCTCACCGCCGCAACAGATTGTCGATACGCAGTCGAGACGGAGAGGCTACTAATCGACCAACCTATCCATCACTTTGAATACCCTATGCCGAGCAAAGGGCCACTATCTCGCAGACCACCCCGCATCGACCTCCACCACCACATATCCCCAAAACTCCCACAAAGGCCGCCGCCATCGACCCAATCGCCGCCCGCCAATCATCAACCTCACCTTCAAATGATCCTCCCATCGCCCATGCACCGGGCCTCCGCCTACTCACTTCACCATAATCACCCTAATCGCCAAGCCAACCAATGCCCACGCACCATACCCACTACCACCCAAAGAAACCACCCGCATACCTAACTTACACAACAGTAAACCCAACCTTTACCGCCCCCGCTTCACCAAGAAGTGGATCATTACAAAGAAATGGAAAGGGAAGTCCGAGCCAAATGGACGGCGACGAGCCCGAGAGATTCACACCGAAGAAGCAGCTCGTGGTACGCGATCGGATAAAGGTCACGGGCGACTAGATTATGAAGATCTTTGCACGCATCCGACGTGGAACCGCCAGCGGATATAAGGTGCCAAGTTCGATTTATTTGACGGGAAGGGAAATCCTCGCACACTTGAGATCATATTGCGACAAGTTAATCGGGTAGGGAAGAACCCAATGGCCATCATGAAGTTGTTCATTCGCTTAACCGCGAGGCAATAGATTGGTACACTCAGCCAGATCCGCAGAATGGCATAGCTGGAATGCATCGCCCAAGACTTTGAAGGGTTCGATTCAACACGTAAAACCGCGCGATGTGTTCTATCTAATGAAGTTGGAAAAGAAATCTACGGAGACTTTCGTGGAGTACGCCATGAGGCGCTCAGAGGCAAAGAGCGTACAACCACCCACGCGGAGAGTGAGACGACCACACTATTTGTACAATCTTTGAAGGACGCAACCTATTACGAGCGGATGATAAGCGCCATCGGGCGAAATTTTGCAGAGGTCGTCGAATGGGTGACTTCGCAGGTTAAGGTATTAAACCGCAGATTACGACCAAGCGGATTGCAGTAACCAATAAGGCGATTCACCAGGACGATCGGTACTTCGAAGAAGGAGACAGCTTCTTCCATGTTTGTACAAGAACGCAAACCCAAGCATTCATAACATACCGTAACCCACCCTATCAAACCCCATACTACCACACCAAAGAAACCAAAACTTTACACCTCACTATACACCGCCCACACCCCGCCTACCACACACGTTCATATATAACGCTTCCTAAGCACCCATTTATCCAAATTTCACAACCCGCCCATCAAGCCCGCCAACAACATAGAGCACCCAACGCGCTGCACTAAATGCGAATTTTGAAGGAAAACCATCCGTAACCCGCACCCCACCGGGCCGAACCCATACCCCAGATATACGAAAAGATCGCGAGCCGCAGTTTGATCCAACCAATTCCTGTGGAGGATTCTCACTTATCCCAAGATGGTATGATGAGAATAAGCGCCATGATCACTGAGCAATGTGCATGACACCGGAAGTTGCTACACCTCGTGGACAAAATCAAGAGTTGATCAAAGCATGAGTAATACAACCAAGGATCTCGCCCCAAACGGTACGATAATCCTTGCCAAACCACGGCAACGCCAATGTGCACTTGATAGCCTCGATGAGGAATACAACTCGAGGGAACCATCCGATCGTTCGGCGAGGAAGAGTCGAACCTTCGCTACGCCCGCCACCAATCCTCGAAAGAAAGCGATTTGAGCCGGCGGCACCGCCGAGACATAAAGGTTCAATCACGCTTATTCAGCGCCGAAGAGGGCCACCGATCAAGACGGATCGCGAGAAAAGTGGAAGCTGGTCATGAAGTCACCGCGGGTATAACTGTGTCGTGAGGTATTACACACCTATAGAGGCAGCCAAGGAGGCACCGCAAAGAAGCCCGTGATGAGGTCAAGTCGAGGAATTTTGGAGGAAGATGCCCACTAAAGAGTATTCCGTCAGAGAGCGCTTAAAGAAAACCTCGCGATATTTCTACTTTCATTGTTAATGCATTCGCCTCACACAGATCGCATTGATGGAGGTGTCAAGGACGATACGCTCCGAGGGTACAACAGACGGAACTTGGCGCCTTTGGCCTGACAGTACTAGAGGCCCGCAGAATCACCTTTCACGATGACGAGTTACCCCGAGGGCCGACACAACCTTGCATCAATATCACCATCCAAGTCGCAGACAAGATTGTTTCAACAAAGGTCGATTGATGGAGGCTCACCACAACATTTGTCCCACGACGACATCGTTGAAATCGGGGCGCATCGTAAGAAAATTCGTGAAAGTCATATCGAGTCAAAGGTTTCGACGAGTCCATGAGGGTCGGCGTAATGACCTCACACCGCGGATCGGACTGCAGTAATTCGCTGTGGAATTTCAAATATCGATATTGCTACATGTTACAACTCGCTGATAGGAAGGCCATGGATCCACGAGGTGGTGCAGCCCCGCCCACCTTGCATCGCTTCAAAGTTTATATGGAATCACAGTGAAGTGGTAGTATTTGGAGATAAAAGGAGCATCAACACCGACATGCAATCCTCGCATAAGAAGACGGAAACAATGGATGGTTCGGTTTTTCATATTAATGAGATCAAGAGAGCAAGTAGGGTCCGACCATCGCAGCGCCACGCTCTCTCAAAATGGTGGCCAAGGAAATGTTAAGAAATGGATACGAGCCCGCAGAGGTCTCTGAGTCGATGAAGCGGGATCACAGAGCCTATCCAGCTTATTCGGGAAGAGAGACACTTTTGGTTTGGGGGTACCACCACTTCAAGGATTTGGTGACCACGAACCTCCTAAGGCGGATACATTCCTCGCTCGCGCCCATTCCGCCTCGAGTCGCCATTCGTCAAAGCCTACACCATCCGTGACGCCGAGAGAAGATGACCTGCATGATCTTGCAGCAGGTTCCGTAACTGCTCATAGGTGATGATGAGGCAGATTGTTGACGATCGCAGGAGATCACAAGGATGAGCTCACCATTCGGGACGCAGAGTACGGATACACCAATAATCGACTTGCACTCGCCCCGACCGTCCCGGTGCTTGGTAGAATTTATGATTAGTTCTAGCAGGTGACCTTTTTATCTAGAAAGAAAATAGATATGCATTTATGATTCTTAATATGTTTTTAATCTCGCAATTTACTTTCATCATAAATTCCAGGACATTTTTGCAGCTTTTTAAAAGATTTTGTTTGTGTTAAAATTAAATTCTTAAGCATTTTTCTTTCAAATGATCATATTAATAAACCTGTTGATAACGCGAATATGACATGTAATGAGACCAACGAACAAAGTTCAAATGACGAGCATAACCCCGAGGAACAAGAGGAATGTCCGCAATCAGAACTTAGCCAAGAGTCGAAAACTTTGAGAATAGGCCTAAACCAAATTTGGAAGAAACAGAGTTAATAAACTTAGCGATGAGGAACCGTGAAAGAGACTAGAGTCGCCACCACCTAAACGCCGCACGTAAGAAAGAATTAATTGAGCTCTCAAACAAGATAATCGATGTGTTTGCTTGGTCATACGAGGACACGCCAGGTCGAGTACGTACATCGCCGCACACAGCTACCTATTGAACCATCTTGTTTCCCCGTGAAACAAAGGTCGAGAAAGATCAAACCGTATACGAAGTTTGAAGGTCAAAGAAGATGGTGTCTAAACAGTTGAGGCAAAGGTAATTCGAGTTGCAAAGTATCCTACTTGGTTAGCAAATATCGCGCAGAAAGAAAGATGGAAAGGTCCGAGTCGCGCGATTACAGAGACCTCAACAGAGCCAGCCCAAGGATGACTTTCCTCTTCCAAACATCCATATACTCATCGATAATCAGGCGAAGCATGAACTACGCTGCTCGTCGATTGCTTACCGCTATCATCGATCCTACGCGTAAGAGACGCAGAAAGACAAGATTCACTACCCCCGCGTGGTGTACTATTATCGAGTTACGCCGCTCGGTCTCAAGAACGCAGCGCCACCTACATGAGAGCCATGACCACCATCTTCCATGACATGATTCATAAAGAAATCGAGGTCTATGCGGACGACGCCATCATCAAATCGCGAAAGCGGAGGACCATTCGCAAACTTCAAGAAATTTTTCCAACGACTAAGACAAGATAACTTGAAGTCAATCCGCAGAAGATTTGCGCCCGCAGGAAGTCGCTTGGTTTTATAGTGAGCAGGAGAGGGATTGAGCTAGACCCCTCGAAAATAAAAGCCATCCAAGAATTACCTCCCCCGAAAAGCAAAAAGGACGTGATGAGTTTCCTTGGTCGCCTCAACTACATCAGCAGGTTCATAGCCCGCCACCGTGATACGCGAGCCGATATTCAAATTATTGAAAAAGGACGCAATACCGTCGACAACAGACGCCAATGTGCTTTTGACGTAATCAAAGAATACTGTTTAATCCGCCGCCTAGGCTCCAACCGGAGACCTTTGCTACTCTATTTGTCCGTGTTAGAAAATGCTTCGGACGCGCTGGGCAACACGATGAAACAGGAAAAAGGAATGTGCCATATACTATTTGAGTAAGAAGTTCACGCATACGGCTCGTTATACTACCGAACGCATTTGTCGCAGATTAACTCGGGTCGCCTAAGTTCGCATAATTATCTACTCCAAGATACACTACTTATCTTATTTCGAGGACGGATCCGCTTAAGTATATCCTTCGAAGCCTATGCCCACCGAAACTAGCGAAATGGCAAATTATGTCGAGCGAAGTTTGACATCGCTTCACGCCACGCAGAGCCGTAAAAGGACGTGCATTAGCCGATCATCTTGCCGGTAACCCAATCGATGAGTACGAGCCCCTTCGAACCTATTTTCCGATGAAGAGGTATTGTTTGTTTGAGAAGATATCTCGCAGGTTTACCCGGCCGAGGATGTTTTTCATGGAGCGCAAATTTCAAAGAGTCGGCATTGAGCAAAGGTTGGTTTCGTAAACAGTCAAGATTATCCGATTTCCGCTAAGCTCGATTTCCATGCACCAACAATATGGCGGAATACGGTTGCATATCGGGCTCGAACGGCCGTGATACGGACATACAAGAGTCGCTGGTCATAGTGATTCTGCATTTCATCGATCCATCGTACATGGCGAACGGGCAACCAAGAATATGAAGATACTTCCTACCGCTTTGCGTGAAGGAATTACGTAAGAGGTTCACCACATAGAATTTAGGCATGTTCCGAGGATCCGTAACGAATTACCGACGATTGGCAACCTTATCCTCCATGATTCAAAGATCCTGACAAGAATTACATCGATCCAATCACGTGAGCGCTAGAGCAAACGCTTATCGCTTCCCATATGTACGAGGAAACAGACGGCAATCCATGGTACCATGACATCAAAAGGTACCTCAAAGCGAGAATATCCGTAAGGCATAACCAACATCCGTAAGAAGACACTTCAAGACTAGCAAATCATTTCTTTGAACGGGAAATTGGTACCGGGCGACTCAGATCCGGGCTTATTGAGACGTGTCGATGCTCAAGAGGCGTGCAAGCTAGTAGAAGAGATACACGGAGGACGCGGACCTCATACGAACGGCTTCACTTTGGCGAAAAGATTCGCGAAAGGTGTTATTTTTGACGACGATGGAAACAGATTGTATCCGCTGTGCGTAAATGCTCGCAATGCCGATTCACGGAGATTTGATTCGAGTGCTCGCGAGCTTAACGTGACAAGTTCTCTCGCCATTCGCAGCCGGGCATGGACGCCATCGGCCCCATCGAACCCGCTGCTTCAAACGGGCACATATTCATCCTCGTAGAATTGACTATTTCACTAAACGGGTAAGCGCCATCACACAAATCCGATTTAAAAGGTGGTGGTCGACTTCGTCGCAACAACATCATTTGCCGATTCGGGTTCCCGAATCAATCAGAATCGATAACGGAACCAATCTCAACAGCATTTGACGCGTGAGATATGTGGAAATTTCAAGATCACTCACCGTAATTCCACTCCGCATCGACTCGGACGAACGGAGCGCAGGTTGTACCAACAAGAACATCAAGAGGATATTGCGCAAAGATGATCAAGAACTACAAACATTGCACGAGAATTTGCCTTTGCGCTGGGTTATCGCACCACGATCCGAACTTCTACCGGCAACGCCAGATCTTTCGTGTATGGAATGTGGCCGTATACCAGCAGAGGTGGAAATACCATCGCTGAGAATCATCCAAGCCGAGCCGAGCGGCCGGTGGATACAAGATCGCATGAGCAATACGCTTGATGCTGACGACGAAAAGGTCGAATGCATCACTACGGGCAGCTATATCAAAGCAGAACGGCTAGAGCTTTTAACAAGAAAGTAAGGCCAAGGTTATTCAAACCGACAATTGGTTTTGAAACGCATATTTCCGAATCAAATCAAGCTAAAGGAAAGTTCGCACTAATCGCGCGGCCCCACGGTCCATCGAGTATTGCCGAGGGCCCTAATCTTGGCCGAGATGGACGGCAGGTACGCCCAAGGCTATCAACGCAGACGCAGTGAAGAGATATTACGCCTGGAGTATTTGTCTTCCGTAATCCCCTTTATATTGTAAAAGCCGCATTCCCTGGATACGACAGAGCCCATATAGTGGTCTCGCCACGCAAATCAAAAGCCCTTTACTTGTAATCAACTACGCTACGACCGATTCCTCATGGATACGTAGGCGCCATATCGGCTTGGCCCCACTTTTTAGAATTTTACCCAATTTCGCTTGTAATGAACTACGCCATGACCGATTCTCTCACGGGGATACGTAGCGCCTAAATCGCTTCGTCACACCGTTAGAATCTCCCATTTGCTTACAGCAACAGCGGGTTTGGGTTATTCCAAAAGCGATACGAGCAATTCATCACGGTTAAGTTCCGCGCGACACATAATCGAGATGCCATGCACTGCAGTTAAGGCAATAACAAGGATTCCAAAAGATGTTCGCTTGGTCGAAATACATGTCATATTCGCAAATTAGACGAGGCTTTTACATTTTTACGCATGTCATATAAATGTTTATTTCTAAAAATGTTTTCAGATACTTCATGGAAACATTTCATTTTTGGAAAATGCTTTGGCACTACTAAACATCTCAAAGAGGTCGACAGGGTTGCAAACCCAAACAGCCAGTGCACGCGACATCAAGGGACAAGCGCAAAGTCGATACGATCGACTTCCCAAAACTCACAAATTTTCTTTGAGCGCAGTTTTTTTTCATGTTAATGTAAGAAAAGCGCAATAGCCAAAGCAAAAATACTAAAAAAGTTTCTTCATATCGCTAAGCGGCAAAAAGCAGCAGCAGCGGGGCAACAACAATCCACAATCCAAAGTTCAAAACGCACGACAAAGTCTAGCACACCACGCTGGCATAAAGTCAAATTTATGACCAAGGCATCGCACCCAACGAAGACATCGTGGCAATTCGTCACCGCGACATCTAGCATATCCGCAAGGACAATATCTCAAGATTCATCCGGAGTATCGTGACGACATCTCTACCCATAAAAGTGCACCTATCCTATATGCTTATCATTTTGTTTAAATGTACGCACTAACGCTTTCAAGCTCACTTGCGAGCATTTATTCTACGCGAGCAAAGCCGCTTACGCCCGCATAACGACGTTATCGCGATTGCGGTCCAGTAACGACACCATCAAGATTGTTTCACGCAACGACGCCAAAGAAGAACACGCCCAGTAACGACGCTATCAAGATTAAGGCTTCACGCAACGACGCCTCAAAGAATACGCCCAGTAACGACGATTCAAAGATCGTGTCCAGTAACGACACCATCAAGATTGCGCTTCACGCAACGACGCCAAAGAAGAACACGCCCAGTAACGACGCCATCAAGATTGCTTTACGCAACGACGCCTCAAAGAACACGCCCAGTAACGACGCCATCAAGATCAAGGCTTCACGCAACGACGCCTCAAAGAATACGCCCAGTAACGACGATTCAAAGATCGTGGTCCGTGCAACGACACCATCAAGATTGCGCTTCACGCAACGACGCCTCAAAGAATACGCCCAGTAACGACGATTCAAAGATCGTGGTCCAGTAACGACACCATCAAGACGCGTTTACGCAACGACGCCAAAGAAGAACACGCCCAGTAAATAACGCGACGCGATTGTGTCCAGGCAACGACACCCTCAGCATTGCGTCTACGCAACGACGCCAGTGGCAACATGTCCAGGCAACGACACCATCAGCATTGCGTCTACGCAACGACGCCAGCAGCAACATCGCCCAGTAACGACGCTATCAAGATTAAGCCTACGCAACGACGCCAAGAATGACACGCCCAGTAACGACGCTTATCAAGACAACGAGTCCGAAAAACGGCGCTATCATCAGCATATCACATCTGCACAGGGACGATTTTCTCTTTTCTCAAAAATTGCATTTTTCTCATTCACGCTTTGTTATTCTGTCTTAGCGCATGCACTACCTCTTTCGAGCTTTAGTCCGCAGGGCGCTGCAGCAAGGACGACATATCCGCATTCACTATCGCAACACGCCTGCAAGGACGAAAGCCACAAAGATTTGCAAAGATCGCATCAACACAACAGGCATCGCATTTTGCAGGATAACCTTTTCTACTCACAGTTGCATTACTTTTAAAATTATACACCATCATTTTTTGCCTTAACAGTTATGCACTAACCGTTTGTTTAAGTCTTAGTACGCAGGAGCAGGAGCACAACGTGGATTTTCTTACAAATAACCGGCAATCCGCCGGGCCAACCTTCCCAACGATCGCGTAGCGCCAAGCGCTTGGCCCACTCGCCCACATCACCATGTAACCCAAAGACCACAAGCCATAGCAAGACACCCTGTGTTCAAGCCGCTTATATTCTTTTACTTTAGACATAGCCCAAAGGTCACCATAACTCGACATCGACAAATTTTGAGTCCGCTTTAGCCCGCCGTGTTTTGACCACGGTAGCCCAAAGGTCGCCATAACTCGACACCGACGCTGAGTCCGCTAGCCCGCCTTGGTGTTTTGACTACGTAGCCCAAAGGTCGCCATAACTCGACACTCAGATGCTTTTGATTTCACACTTCGTCTACCGCCAACATTTTTGCAAATCAAGATCGAGACAAAATTACATGAGTCAACGCCTTTGTCCAAGATTCTTCCATCATCTCCATACAAAGAGGACATCCGCTGACACCCAATTTTGACCCTCCCGCCCACCATTAACTATAAAATTACACTAATTTTGTAAAATAATTTTTATGATTTTTATAATAAAATGCAAATAATAAAACATTAAATACGTATATAAATAATTAATTTAATAATGACATCGCTGCCTTACGTAGTTTTAAGCACTTAGAGTCCTCGCCCGCATTAATTAACTTTAAGCTTTGTCGTAATTTTAAATAATTAATAAATGCATAAAATAAATAATTTAGCGATAACGCCGTCGTAGCATAGCCGCATTTATTAGTAATCATTGTAACTTTAAAATCAATTTTAATCTAATACATGCATTTAATAGCGCGATTTATAAAAGCTTTAAACAATTCTTAAAAATCATATTTGCATTTAGCATTTAAATAATTCAATCTAAGCTCATTTTAATTTTAATTTAACTTCGCAATAATGCATAACAATAAGATTTTAAAAAATAGCGCCGCATTCTAAAATATTAAGCATTAATTAAATAGCACGCGCATTTATTTATTATAACAATTAGATTAACGAAGCACCTAATTAGTTTAATCATACGTGTTAATTTAGGTTATCACTAATTAATTAATACACTTGCCTAGAATTAATTAGCTAATTAATTAACTAGCCTAAAAACTAATTAAACTAATTAAAACTCTTAATACTAATACCCCTAATCGATTCTACCCATTACCCAAATTTCTTTATACTAATACTACCCACCCACTTCACAAATTTCCCACCCGCAAGCCCAACTCCCTACCCTTTAATCGTCCAAATGTTCGTAACAAAACTTGTTCCCTTCACTCTTATTTCATCCGCCCAAAGCCCCTTAACCTCCTCTCCTCACAAAACCTAAAACTGGTCGCCTTTCCCTTAGAAAACCCTAGAAAATGATGAACCCTAGCAGCCTCCTACGCCCACCTGCATACGCGAATCTCGCACCCAAATCTTCCAATTTACTATAACTAGTGGTATTCCCATACCACATTCACAAAAAAATCACATCCAAATACATCAAGAAATCACCATATAAGTACCAAGTTAGTCGAAAAATCAAGAATAAAATCCTTACCATAATCTATTCAAATCACACCTAAATAGCACGAATCACAAAGACAAATCTCACTTTGATTACTTACCAACTTGGAACCCAAATTCTAACTATAAATATAGAACCGATAGCATCGATTCAGTGAGTGAGCATCGACTCAGGGCTCACAGTGGAATCGCTTTTTGTGAGCACAGAGGAGAGTCGTGAAACCCTTAGCATCACAAGAATGTGAGGTTCAAATCCTTTTTTAGTCCAAAGAAAGAAACCAACAACTAAATCTCGCCTTCAATCGCATCGCAATACTCGCCGAAATGCTCCGACGACTTGATACGCCGCCTCGTCGTCCTAGAGGTAAACACATTATCCTTTCGCTTTGTTATTATCGCGGTTTGATATGGGTTCTATATTTGTATATCCGATTTGGCTAGTTAGTTGACATTGTTTCGCTTATTTTGTTTCGCCGCCTATTAAATATATTATGGTATCGTGATTAAGTTCTCTACGAAGTTAGTTTAGTATGTCAAACCGTTATAAGTATTGCTTGGTCGATCGTTTAGTTAAGAGATGTTTTAAACTCATCATTTCGGATAATAAAGTTCATAATCTGGCCCAACCATATATGAATGATAGCTATTCGCTTTATACCAAAGATGATCACCGGTTTGGCTACCGTTCGAGTCGATAGTGCTAGGATTTAGACTTAGATGTAATCACAAGCAATGGTCTTTGTGAGTATATTTTCTAGCAGGCTTAGTTGGAAACCTATCGAGTTACGCCTCATTTAATTTCAAGTCTCGATATGCTGAGTGAGTCCATTTAGGTTCGACTTTGTTTTACTTGGATCACGCCAAGAAATCTGCCTCGCCACCGCTTGTTGCAGTTTTTACGCATAGTTGATTAAATATTGTTTGCCTTGAATCACGCGGGATATCCATCCATCTTCCATTATATTAATTAATGTTTAACCCGCCAGGGCCTCGTTTCCTGATTTACTAAACTTACAATGATGTTTCAAAGATACATAAAATGTAGGAGTTTAGATATATACAAGGTGCATATCAAGGTTGTATATCTTTGCATACATCTAAGTATACCACATATACTTTAAATATCGTGTGTATGTCATCTCGTGATGTTTGTTTATTTACTTTCTCGACCGCATGCCTCATAACACGATCGCATATTTAGCTCTACTTTGTTGAATCTTAAAATAGTCCATGACATCATATAATGTCTCCTATTGTAATCGTTAAATTGGTCTACATAATACCCATGTTAGTAAGAGCCCGAAATTGATGTATCGTGTTAATAAAACATTTTAAACATGATCATATATGTCTAAATCGCATTCAAAGCTTTATAAATCGATCTATTTCCCAATCGATCGCTTCGCGTTCGCGCTTTCGAATAAACCTATATTACAAAGGGCCCTTCTCTGCTTTAAATGTAAGTTGGCATCGTCTAAACATGTCTTCCGCCTTGTTTGTTAAGTCCATTGATTTCAAAGTGCGGATCGCTTTTCGACAGCGCAGCTATCAATTGCTCGACCTATAATTTAGGTTGTATGTTTTGGGCCCTTTTTCGCATTTCGCTTAATCGCCAGATCCGTGGCCCAAATGATCGTGCCGCCGCTTTATTTTCTTGGGTCATTGGACATATTTATATAGTGAACATATACGTGCTCGCCCTAATTATTTGTATCAATTACAACTGGGTGTATACTAATCTTTTCTTCTCTCGCTTTACATGAAAACGCATCGAGCAATCTCATTACGAGACTCATCACAAGATGCAACAAACAAGGACCTACATCTATGTGCATCTTTACCTCCGCACCACCAACTCCAAAACCATAGGCGAGATGGCCTCGCCGTTTCCTCGAGTCACTTATTAATTCATATCCTCCCCCCTATTATTTGTTTTAATTATTTGTCTAACATTACACTATTAGTAACACATTTAGAATAATTAAACTTGGGCCCGACGCTAGAAATTCACTTTTTCTTAAATTAGTTATTCTTATGACTAGTTATACATTGCCTAAGCCATACTAAATGACATTAAGTATCCACGTAGTTAAAGTGTCACTCTATTAAATCCTTAGCATAATAAATGAATTTCTTCATAAACCCTTACTAACATTCATAATTAAAAATTATTTTGTTAGCCTTTGCATAATAGATATTTCACATCTTATTTTTATAAGTATACATTTTGTCATAATAAGATTTTGCATTATTACAACACATGTATCTTATCTCAAGGCCATAAATGCATAAATCATCTTTACGCATAATAATATTTTAGCTAGAACTAGCTTTATTTATTTTAAAACAAAATCTCACATTTTTATGCTAGCAAAAAATACTTCCCATATTTTTACTTAAATACTTTTCAAGACATGCATTACACTCTTAGCATAATAATTACCCTAGGTTTGGCAGGACAACCGCAAGTTAGCGGATCTTAGAGGGTGCCTAACCCCTTCCCTCTAGATTAATAAAGAACCCTTACCCAGAATCTCACTAAGTTTAGCAGACCATAAAATGGAGTTAATGTTTTACTTTAAAAACTAGTTAAACATTTAGGTGTCCTAATTCACCCAAACTAATTAGGTGGCGACTCCGCGAACCCTTAGCATTCTAGCAACTCTTTAACATTTTTTTTTTTTTAGCACCCTTTTAAACTTTAGCCCTTTTTTGCACCTTTAGCACCTTTTAAGCTTTCAAACATCTTTTGCAATTTTAGCATTTTAGCCTCTTTTGCACTTTTAGCACCTTTTGCAATTTTAGCAATCTATTTTAGCAATTTTAGAACTTTTAAAACTCTTTTAAACCTTTTAGCATTTAGTTATTTTATTTTCTAAATTTGAGCAGGAGTTAGAAAATAAAAGCTGCGGCCGAAAAAGGGCGCGACATGGTCAAATGGCGGAAAAAGAGCGAAAAGAGGGAAAAAGAGGAGGTACTAGAGCTGAAAACGGAGAAAGTGGCAAACGAGGCTGAAATCCAGACTGCGCGCGCCCCGCAGCTGAAGCGGCTGCGCGCTATTATTCAGAAGCAGAAGATCCAGCACATGCGCGCTCAGAGACTGAAATGGCCGCGCTAAACATCCGAGAAGCCACAGAGTTGCAGGCCGCGCGCTCGCATGCCAGATATCGGCCGCGCGCCAAAACACCCGGTACAGAACTTTAGCCGCGCGCCGACACAGGCCGCGGCGCCGACGCTGAAAAATTAGGTCTTTGACTGATTTTTGGGCCAGCCCGAAGGAAAAGAAGGAGGCGCTTTAAAACTATATGGAGAACCCTAGGCGCTGAGGGTTCCTTTCGCACAACTCAAGATTCTTGACTTGGAGTTTGGATACCATTAGCTTAGTAATTTCTTTTTCCTTTCCTTTATTTATTTCAGGCCAGCATGATGAACTTTGAATTAGTTCTTGTCATATTCACGGCTAGGAACTAATTCTCTTATAGGCTTTCTATGTTGAATTCTTGAACCTTATGTTATAAAGTAATGCATGCTTATGGTTATTATTCTTATCGAGAGATCTATCCAATAATTGAGTTGAATTCTTGGTAGCTAATCGACAACTAGTTATCACTATATGATTTCTAATCGATTCAAAAAGAGGATTGTGAATATGCCGTAAGTTGGGTGACGGCCTTGAATCGGGGATGAAAATACCTCAATTAGATTTGTAGCGTTGATGAGAGGCTTAACAACCCTAATTTTGCGCATCGTGCGTGACGGCCAACTAGGTTTTGTGCTTAATCCTCCCATAGAGTTACCCTTATCGAAAAGTTAGGTAAGGAACAATACTGGGGTTGAGTGTTTATATAACCCTAACGGGAGTATAAAACGATTTCGTAAACCTGCTTTCTCCAAAAGAAGAACACCATAAGTAATGCATTAACAAGTAACATAAGCGGATAGTAAGGATACATAGAAGCCCTATTCTCATCACAACTGAAGTAAATCTTTAGAATTGAATAGCTTTTATAATTAGTAGTTATAAACAACCAAATCAATTATCAATTCGCCAAATAGATACTAGAAAATAGATAATTGATACTTGAACCCTAATCCTAGAGGACGATATTCGGTCTTATCTAAGACTATACTACTTGATACGATAACGTGCACTTGCGTTTAAGTGTGTGCATATTACGCGCATCAAGTTTTTGGCGCCGTCGCCGGGGATTAGGCAATAGTTCAATATCAAATCATCTATTTTTAATTTCTAATTTGGATTTAATTTTTTTTTTTTTTTTTTTTTTTTTTAGTTTCTACGAAAATCAGGGTGCCGTGATTCTTTGTTTGTTTTTGATCTTTCTCAGGATATCAGTTTATGCGAAGGAGAAGAGGAGCTGACACTCTTGTTCCCTTCAATCCGGAAATTGAGAAAGCCTGCAAATGTAATGTAAAGAATCGAATTGCAACGCTGATAGAAATGGACTGCTCCCAACAATAACAGAGGATGAGAGAAGGGTTAGTGAAAATCAACTTAACCTGTGAGATCCTCGGCAAGTGCCAATAGATATGGAGGATAGGGTTCGAATCCACCGTAAAGAAGTTCGGGAGATTATGTGCTACCAAGAGTGAATGGAGCACGATTTGCATTAGGCTCCCTACACAGAGCCAACAATTTCGAGATAAAACCAAATGATTCTCGAGCACGCGGAAAGACACAAAGCTTCTGGAGGATCGCCATCTGGAGATCCACATACGCACATAGCAAATTTCTTGAGCTATGTGCCACTTTCGATATAACGGCTGCATCGATGATGCCGTCAGATTGAGGCTCTTTCCCTTCTCACCGTGGATAGAGCAAAAGTATGGTTGAATTCGCCACCGATTCGATATTTACATGGCACGAGCCGCACGTAAATTCCTAGCCAAGTTCTTTCCACCTCGTAAAGCAAAGAAATTAAGAGGAGTTGAACAACTTCTATCAAGTCATGGAGAGTCCTTATATGAAGCACGGAGAGATTCAAGGATCTACAGAGAAGTTGTCCACACCATCGCATTGAGTCAGGAACTTGGTTCATATTTTCTACAACGGCCGAGCAAGACAACCGTAACCATCATAGACGCAAACAGTGGAGCATTCATGAGGAAAACAGCCACGACGCCTACGAGTTATTAAGATATGGCCACTAACAACCATGTCATCAAGAGAGGCAACCGGTGGGAGAAGAATCGTGGGGTCCATGGTAGATGCTATTGCCGCTTGAACGCATGTGGCTCTTCTAGCGAAACAATTGCAAAGAACATACCGTGGTCTGAATGCCGGCAACCGCTAAAATCGTGAGATATGCGCGCCACATACATTTGATAGTGTCCTTCAATGGATCCCAACAACATCCCAATGGAGCAGCAGAGTGTCAGCAAGAGGTAACTACCAGAGGCAACAGAACAACCCCTACTCAAACACTTATAATCCAGGTGGAGGAATCACCCAAACTTCTCGGAAAGGAGATCGTACAAGAAAATCGCACTGTACAAGAAAATCGCACTGTGGCCAATGTAACCAATATCGTGGCGCAGACCGTGATAGGCCGCACTGTAACCAGCAGCACTAATCAACATCCTTCACTCAAGCCCCACCAATACCAATCAACGCACCAGTCAAGAAAACCGGATGAGCTTAAAGCAATGCATGACAAAGACTCGCCAACGCCCAGACGCAGCTTTATAATGTAATCTAGATCTCGCTCGTAAACCCGAAACACAGTAGGACAACTAGCAAAGCAGTAAACATCGTGCCACGGGACATTGCCAAGCAATACCGAGGTAAACCGGCGGAGCAATGTAAGGCGCAACAAATGAGAAGTTGGAAAACAATCGAGCAACACCGCCTCACCAATAGTTGAGAGGAAGCAGAGTTAGAAAAAGATAAGTGGTCGAACCTAGCCTGATAGAGAAAACTCCGAGAATGAGTATACGTAAAAGATTCCTTTCCCCAGAGATTACAAAGGAAGGCCGATAAACAATTTTCCAAATTCTGGAGGTATTCGTGAAGTTGCACATCAACATACCGCTTATAGAGGCTTTGGAGCAGATGCCATCTTATTTCAAGTTCATGAAAGAAATCTTGGGAAAAAGAGGAATCGCCGAATATGAGATAGTAGCACTAATGTAAGAGTGTAGTGCTATCTTACAAAAGAAATTGCCACCAAAGCTAAAGGACTGAAGCTTTACACTACCATGCACAGCGGGTGGTGACTTGCAACAGAGCCTCGTGTGATTTGTGGCGAGTATAAATTTGACGCTCCTATCGCTTTCAAAAGATCAGAGTTAGGAGAGCCAAACCCACCACCGTGAGTCCGCAACCAGCCGACAGATGCGGTGGTTCATCCACGAGGAAGATCGAGGATGTGATCGCGGCGTAGGAAAATTTTTCTTTCCCGCAGATTTCCTCATTCGATATGGAAGAAGATGCAGAAATCCCGATCATATCGGGAGGCCATTCCTAGCAACTGCAGAGCCTTGATTGACGCTGAAAGAGGAGAGCTAACGCTAAGAGTGGAGAACGAAGAGATGGTGTTTAAAGTCTTTAAACACGCCATCGAGCCAAGAATCGTAAGTGGGTGTTTTGCAATCAACACCACCAAACCCCACGCGAGCCATCAGAATGTAACCAAAGAGTGACGAGCCCAAGAAAGCAAGCATGGTTTGTCGAGACGACACTAAACGAGGTAATTGTCCTAACTCCCTACTACCGATAATGCTAAAAAGAAAAGGAGAAAAGGAAACGCCAAATGTGGCGAATGGATCGGTTGGGACTTAATCCACCCTGTGGCTAGTAAGTCTAAGGAACTTGCGTCCGCTAAAAGACGTAAAAGACGGGCTTGTTGGGAGGCAACCCAACGCTTTCAATTATGTTATTTTAATTTCCATCTTTAATTTATTTTATTTTGTCTAGAACAATCTCACTGGCCATGGTCTCGTGGTTCGAGCCGTGGATCGATGTGCAGTGGGAATAAATCGAAAGAAAAGTGCGATTTTCGTAGCGGTAGCCATGGCGCCTGAGCAGGCCGCGGTACAAAATATCCAAGAGGCTTTGGTTTGCCATGGCCGCCAGAGCGTGGCCGCGCCGTGAGCAGGGTCTGCGCAGAAAGTCCCGGGCGAGCGCAGATGTCAGCCGCACGCTAAAAGCAGTGCTGGCCACTGTCGGAATCCAAATTTAAAACGCCTAAAAATCAGATTTTCCCAATTCCAACTTCCAAAACCTAACCTTCCTCTCCAAAACCCACGAAATTCCGTAAATTTGCCCACAAAACCTCCACAAATCCAACCCAACCACAACCTAAACTCTTAAATTCCCAAAACCTCAACTATCTCAAACAACAAAGCTCCATTCCATAGCCTCAACCCACCAATCAAACAAGAACAAACTCGAGTCTTCTCATCAAAAGGTAATCCCTATCTTTGTTCTTGAATCCTTTCACCAAGTCATAGGAGGTAGTAGTTGGGAAGAGTATTGTAGGAGTAGTTTGAGTCTTGAAAAGTTGGTTGTGAAGTCGAGAAAAGAGTAGAAAAGAGGTTGTGGGCATCATTGCTAAAGGCTTGGCCGCTAGTTGTTGAGTGTATAGAGACATTGTGCCACAAAAATTAGAGTCGCAGATTTTGTTTATAAATGGCCACCAGAAAGAGAAGAGGATCCACATCCACCCCAACCCCACAATACGATGAAAATAGATTTGTGAGTTACTGTGCCTTCCAAAGATACAAAAGGCTCGATACTGTGCCCGTAATTCGAAAGGGAATGGATTACCAAAGGGGATCATATGGGAGGAAGACATTTATGAGCCCATCCGGCTATGATAGAGCTAAGGGTGGAAGAGATTTGTCAATCCGAGAAGATAAAACCAATGAATACAACAATGGTGCGGGAATTTTATGCAAACTTTCCGGAGAGGCAGAAAGGTGCTTGTGGTGGGAAATTATACGCTGGATCGCAGAAGCAATAAATACAACGCTAAAAACAATTGATGTTGAAGAAAGTAGTGATTGGAACCATTTTAGAATACGGTCTAGAGCAAAGAACAACATCGATCGAATAACATCGCATAAATGAGCTACCCCGGGTCGCTTTTGAGATTGGAAGAAATGGATCTAGAGCACCGAGCGGTGCCAATTCAACAAGGCGCCAAGGCTTGGTCAGTATTTTGTCGCGTGACGATTCCATCCACGCACTTCACCGAGTGCCGTACATGCGATTGCCGATTTATGGAATTATGAGGGGCCGCAAATTGATGTTGGGAAAGAAATAGTGCAGAGCATTGAAGAAATCAGGATGGTGACAACAGTGGTTGGGACATGGCTCACTTATCACAAATTTGTGGCAAAGATAAACGCGTCCCAATCCTACCCACCGACACTCGAGAGAAACCACCGCCGTTGTCCTATGGGATAGCACTCTTTCCGCACCCACTTCAAAGCCAGACGAAGAGCACCACCACCAGCAGCAGCAGCAGCAGAGGCAACCATGGAGGAAGATGAGCCTGACCTAGGGGCTCAATATGAGGCAGGACCCAGCCACCGGCCAACCACAAGAGCAGAACCTTCAGAGCCCACACAGGGCAATTGTACCAACACCGAAGGAGATGATGCAGACCTTGCAAACAAAGAGTACAAGGACGCAAGAAACAAGGCAACAAATCGACGAGCCGAGTGACTTGTTCAACCAACGGTCGACGATTATCCACCGCCACCACCACCATTTTAGCCAAAGTTTGTAGTGTCGTTTTCTTTATCGTCTTTGAGTCTACACATCGGGACAATGTGTGATTTAAGTTTGGGGGTGTGTTTTTGTGTTTTAGTTTTTATTTGTGTGTCATGTTATGTTTTATTTAAATTTTTCTATTTGTTTTATGTTTATTTTGAGTCACCAAATTTTTTCTTTCTTGAGTCATAATTGCTCACAAAGATCATGTATCTCAGTAGTTGCTAGAAACACCTAATGAAGTAAGGTGGAATAATGTAAAGGAATTGAAGCAACTATCTAAACACTTAGGTTAGATATGCCAAAAGCTCACATAACTGCCTATTCGAGTTTCGCTTAAGTTATGCATGCTAAATGATAAATGCTTATGTGTTATGAGTTGCTATTTGAGGCTAAATAGTTAGGATATGCATGTTAGGAGATGACTCAGCATTTCTTTGATAGCCAATTCTTACCATTCTTTTCTATCCCGCACTTTAAAAATATCCCTAGTCATCGAGCCTAAATTTGAAACTTCTTCTTTGACACCCCATATTCCCACAAAATTGTGCCATAAGTGAAAATATGAAATAGTGAGTACATTGTGTTAAAAAGAAGAAACAAAAGAGTGAACAAGTTTGATGCACCCTAATGGAAAAGTAATAAGAAAGAGGCAAAAGCCTAAGTCGGGGTGCCTATTTGTATAATACACTTCACTCTCCCAAAACAAAAGAGGGAATGATAGAATTGAAGTGAAGGAAAGAATCAAAAGAAAAAGGGAAAATTGAAAAGCCAAAGAGCTTATGGTACAGAAAAATGAGTCTAAATGCATATCTTTACCAACTCCTACCTAAGCCTACATTACAACCTCAAAGTCCTCAAGATCTCTTTATGCATATCCGCAATTAGTGGAGAATAGCAAGTAAGCATGCCATAGGAATTCTTGAATTTATATGCATGATTTAGTATATTGACTTCCATTAAGCATGATGAATATGAGTTTATAAATATTTAGCTTCACGTGTTTAGTGTCTTTAAAATTTCACGCTATATGTTCCTCAGATATTATTCTCGCTAACCTTCATGTTTTTTCTAGTTAACATTTATGCAAAGAAAAGTGATTAATGACAGAGTCTTTTATTTTTCATTCTTTGAGTCTTTTATTTTCTTTCTTCTATCTTTGCTCGAGGCGAGCAAAGGTTAAGTTTGGGGTATTTGATCTGTGTATTTTATATACACCTTTCGAGTCGATCTAGTTAGTCTTTTGTCCCGCTTTTGTACATACAAAGTGTCGTATTAGGATAGTTTTTCTTTCTTTTGAGTCAAAATGGTTAAAGTGGCCAAATGGCGAAAAAGAGCGAAAAGAGGGAAAAGAGAGTACTAGAAATAAAACGAGAAAGTGGCAAACGAGGTGAAATCAGACTGCGGCGCGCCTCGCAGCTGGGCGCGCGCTATTATTCGTAGAGAAGTCGCAGAAGATCCAGCGCGGCGCCTCAGAGACCAGAAATGGCCGCGCGCTAAACATCCGAGAAGCCACAGAGCTGCAGCGCGCGCGCTCGCATGCCAGATATCGGGCCGCGCGCCAAAACACCAAGTATTGCAGAACTTTAGCCGCGCGCCGACACAGGCCGCTGGCGCCGACGCTGAAAAATTAGGTCTTTGACTGGATTTTTGGGCCAGCCCGAAGGAAAAGAATGAGGCGTTTTAAAACTATATAAGGAGAACCCTAGGCGCTTTTGAGGGTTCCTTTCTTGCACAACTCAAGATTCTTGACTTGGAGTTTGGATACCATTAGCTTAGTAATTTCTTTTCCTTTCCTTTATTTATTTGGCCAGCATGATGAACTTTGAATTAGTTCTTGTCATATTCACGGCTAGAACTAATTCTCTTATGGCTTTCTATGTTGAATTCTTGAACCTTATGTTATAAAGTAATGCATGCTTATGGTTATTATTCTTATTGAGAGATCTATCCAATAATCGAGTTGAATTCTTGTAGCTAATCGACAACTAGTTATCACTATATGATTTCTAATCGATTCGGAAAGGGATTGTGAATACGCCGTGTAAGTTGGGTAGACGGTCTTGAATCGGGGATGAAAATACCTCAATTAGATTTGTAGCGTTGATGCAGAGGCTTAACAACCCTAATTTTGGCGCATTGTGCGTGACTTGGCCAACTAGGTTTTTGTGCTTAATCCTCCTATGAGTTACCCTTATCAAAAGTTGTAAGGAACAATACTGGGTCGAGTGTTTATATAACCCTAACGGAGTATAAAACGATTTCAGAAACTCCGCTTTCTCCAAAAGAAGAACACCATAAGTAATGCATTAACAAGTAACATGTCGATAGTAAGGATACATAGAAGCCCTATTCTCATCACAACTGAAGTAAATCTTTATAATTGAATAGCTTTTATAATTAGTAGTTATAAACAACCAAATCAATTATCAATTCGCCAAATAGATACTAGAAAATAGATAATTGGTACTTGAACCCTAATCCTAGAGGACGATATTCGGTCTTATCTAAGACTATACTACTTGATACGATAACGTGCACTTGCGTTTAAGTGTGTGCATATTACGCGCATCACGCCCAAAGTGCTGAAAGTCCCGAGAGTTGCTGATTTTCAGGCGCCGCGGCGCCGACGCGGGATTTATGAAGTCTGGGCCGAATTTGACATGTTTTCAGAATCCTAAAGGGATTACTTTTTCCTACCTAAAGGGATAACTTTTCCTACCTAAAGGGATAGCTTTTTCTACCTTAAAACCCTTACCTAAAAGGATTCTAATAACTTTTCCTACTTACAAATCCTTAACCCTTCACCTAAGGGATTCTTGGTCTATAAATAGTCTCTACATCATTAGAAGAATTCATTCTCCATTCTACCATTCACCATTCTACATCCATCCATCCACCAATCCATCTTGTAAATATTCCACAACACAATCCTTGGATGCTAGAAGGCTCGAGACTCGCTTCGAGTATTTTTCTTTACTTTATTTCGCTTTATGTTGATATCAATTAGTTCTCACAAGTCTACGGAACTAATTCTATTATAGGGCTTTCCATGTCAAATCACTTGAACCTTATGTTATGAATTGATACATATTTATGGTTGTCTTCTTATTGTTGAGATTTACCCAATAATTGCTTTGAATGCTTGTAATTAATCGATCACTAATTATCATTATTTATATGATTTATAATCAAACTCGAAAGGATGAGGTTGTGACTATCCGTAAGTTGCAGACATAGGTCGGATTGGGGATGAAAATACCTCAATTACTTGTGTAGCGTTAATGAGAGGTTTAAACACCTAATTTCACGCACGGCGTGACGATTAACTAGGTTTTTGGTCTTAATCCTCCTATATAGTCATCCTTATCACCGAAAGGTAGAAAGGAGCGCCATCGGGTCGAGTGTTTATATAGCCTTAACGGAGTATAAAACGAATTAGTAAACCCGATAGCTCCAAAGAAGAAGAACCATAATTTATTGCATTAATAAGTAACATGCGGATAGTTACGAGACTTGGAAGCCCTATTTCCATCATCACTGAAGTAAACACATAGTTAATTAGTCTTTATAATTGTTAGTTCTACTCAACAAATTCAATTTACGTTAACCAAATAGATACCATAGGATAGATACTCGGTACTTGAAAACCAACTCGAGGACGATATTCGGCCTTACCTAGACTATATTACTCGAGTCGACAACGCACTTGCGTTAAAGTGTGCATCTTTCGCAAGATCAAGTTTTGGCGCCGTTGCCGCGGATTGACTTACTTTCAATATCGATTTATCTATTATTATTTCTAATTTGGTTGCTCCCAGAACAAGTTTCTAACTTGTTCTGCGAGCATATTTTTATCACCTTTTGTTGTTTTTCTTATTTTGCAGGTTAAATTCGAAAAATAATAATAATAATAAAATCAGACACATGGACTACTACTATCAGAGACAGTGAAGTCATCAACATCAGCTTAACCCATAGATTTCAGAGAAAGATCGAAATGAGTTGCAGGCAGACATACTTATGTTCGCCAAGTGCGCACTCGGTTATGGCCGGACATGCGAGTCCTCGTAAAGTCGAGATACAAATAGGGCAATCATGGACGACGAGCAATACAACTCAAGCAAATCTGCCATCGACATCATTATGAGGTGGTAAGCAAATAGAAGAGCCCGAACCACACCCACCGCTGAGGAATCTGGCGAGATAATTGGTGTAGAAGGAAAAGTGGTACCGAGATCCAATCATTCATTTTTTCGATTCCTTGGAAAATCTTTTTCTTGTACCTATTGCGTAAAAACACCACCACCACAATGTTGACCCCAAACAGAAAGTCCATACCATCAAGGGCACCCCTAGAGTTGAGAGATGTTGGGAATCTCACCGATCCCTACATTAGAGAGCCTAAAAGACAAGCACGCTCAGGTACTTGGGATAATCGTATATTTGATGCCCGTGTTTGAAGCAATTGTTGTAGTTGAAGTGAGACTCGCACAATAACTCTGCGGATTGCAAGCGCGTGAAGGATCCAATGGGCACTCGTAGCGTTAATCGCGTCCGCTTAAAAGACGTTAAAGACAAATGGCTTGAGGCAACCCAATGTTTTTAATTATGTTATTTTAATTTTTGTCTTTAGTTTATCTTATTTTTGTATTGAACAGTCCAACGGTCTTGGGTTCTTGTTTTGTGTTGTTGGATGACAGGTGGACTGAAAGCTAAAACCGAGGAAAAAGGAGCAAAAACGCTAAAAAGGAAAAATACGCCTGGGCATACGCTGTAACTTCGTAGAGCCACAAGATTAGCAGGCCGCGCGCTGTAACTCAGAGAGCCACAAGATTAGCAGTAGGGCGCTGATCTCTGGGGCGCACAAACTTCGAAACCTGCATTCCGTGCAAATTCCACTTTTTCCTCCTGCACTCCGCATGACCGTGCCACAGTGTCGTAAGTTGTCCATATTTTTAGTCATGCACACATCGGGGACAATGTGTGATTTAAGTTCGGGGATGTTTTATTGTTTTTGAGTCTTTTAAATTATTTTGTGTATTTTGAGTCATTTTGAGTCATAATTTTTTTACGATCACGCACGTCAGAGTTACTTGAAACGCCTAATGAAGTAAAGTGGAATAATGTAATGGAATTAGAAGCAACCATCTGAACACTTAGGATAGATATGCCAAAAATTCATGAAATCAAACTATTTGAGGTATCTTGCTTGATTTATGCATTGTTAGTGATTAAACCTATGTGTCTGTTTGCTTGCTATTTGAGGCGAAATAGTTAGGATATGCATGTTAGGGAGATGACTCAGACATTTCTTTGTTAGTCCTTTTTTACCATTCTTTGCCTATCCCTGACAGTCAAATTATATCCATAGTCAGCCCCTTTGAGCCTAAAAATAAAACCTTTATTTGACACCTTATAATTCCATACTTATGTCATAAGTGAAAAATTGATATGTTTGGAATATAAAGTGTTGAAAAAGAAACAAAAAGAGAGTAAACAATTTTTTATGCACCCTAATAAAAAAGTAATAATAAATAGGCAAAAGCCTAAGTTTGGGGGTGCCTGCTATTCATCATACACCTCATTCTCTCAAAATAAAAGAGGGGAAAGATAGGTATGAAGTAAAAAAGAGAATCAAAAGAAAAGGGAAGAGTTGAAAGAAAAAGAGCTTATGGTACGTAAATTGAGCCTAAATGCCTATTTTTACCTACCCCTGCCTAAGCCTACATTACAACCCTGAAAAGCCCTGAAGATCTCTAATATGTGTATCCATGATTAGTGGAGAATAGCAAGTAAACATGCCATAGGATTTTGAAATTAACATGCATAGTTAGGTATTCTTACTTCCATTGAGTATGATTAAATTGAATTTGCGAAATATCTGACTTGAGTGTTTAGAATGCTAAAAATCCATGCTATATGTTCCTACATATTATCCTACTAACCTTCATGCTTTTCTAAGTGACAATTATACATCAATTTGATCAATGTCTTTGAGTCATTTTATTTTCTTTTCTTTCACGTCTTTGTTTATATTTTTGATCTTTGCTCGAGGGCGAGCAAATGTTAAGTTTGGGGGTATTTGATCGGTGTATTTTATATACACCTTTGAGTCATTTTTAGTTAGTATTTTACTCATTTCATTTATGTTTAGTACAATATTAGGGTCGTTTTCCTTTCTTTTGTGTCACAGCGGTAAAAAATGGAGAAATGACGAAAAAGAGATGAAATGAGCATAAATGAGATGGAATTGCACACTAAAAGGGCCAAGAAATGAAGTCTAAGAAGTTCCGGAAATTATAGAGAGATCGATTTAAGTCCGAACGAAAAGGACGACGAAACGGAATCCGCTAAAACGCCACGAGCCGCGACGTCAGTTAGTGGCGCGCCCAAAGTGCCGAAAGTCCCGAGAGTTTCGATTTTCAGCCATGCGCCATCAGCACCGCGGCGCCGACGCAGGATTTATGAAGTCTGGGCCGAATTTGACATGTTTTCAGAATCCTAAAGGGATTACTTTTTCCTACCTAAAGGGATAACTTTTACTACCTAAAGGGATAACTTTTCCTACCTTAAAACCCTTACCTAAAAGGATTCTAATAACTTTTTCTACTTACAAATCCTTAACCCTTCACCTAAAGGATTCTTGGTCTATAAATAGTCTCTACATCATTAGAAGAATTCATTCTCCATTCTACCATTCACCATTCTACATCCATCCATCCACTAATCCATCTTGTAAATATTCCACAACACAATCCTTGGATGCTAGAAGGCTTGGAGACTCGTTCTTGAGTATTTTTCTTTTACTTTATTTCAGTTTTATGTTGGATATTGAATTAGTTCTTGTCAAGTCTATGGCTAGGAACTAATTCTATTATAGGGCTTTCCATGTCAAATCACTTGAACCTTATGTTATGAATTGATACATATTTATGGTTGTCTTCTTATTGTTGAGATTTACCCAATAATTGCTTTGAATGCTTGGTAATTAATTGATCACTAATTATCATTATTTATATGATTTCTAATCAAACTTCGAAAGGAGGAGGTTGTGACTATGCTGTAAGTTGGGTAGACATAGGTCGGATTGGGGATGAAAATACCTCAATTACTTGTGTAGCGTTAATGAGAGGTTTAAACACCTAATTTCACGCATGGCGCGTGACGATTAACTAAGTTTTTGGTCTTAATCCTCCTATAGAGTCATCTTTATCACCGAAAGGTAGAAAGGAGCGCTACTGGGGTTGAGTGTTTATATAGCCTTAACGGGAGTATAAAACGAATTAGTAAACCTGATAGCTCCAAAAGAAGAAGAACCATAATTTATTGCATTAATAAGTAACATAAGCGGATAGTTAAGGAGACTTGGAAGCCCTATTTCCATCATCACTGAAGTAAACACATAGTTAATTAGTCTTTATAATTGTTAGTTATAATCAACAAATTCAATTTACGTTAACCAAATAGATACCATAGGATAGATAACCGGTACTTGAAAACCAATCCTTGAGGACGATATTCGGTCTTACCTAGACTATATTACTTGAGTCGACAACGTGCACTTGCGTTAAAGTGTGTGCATCTTTTCGCGCATCAACAGAGCGACATGCTATGATTGCGTGTCGCATGTCCATAACACGAAGATTGTCTCTCTGAAGTTGCTCTGATGACTGATAAAAGCCAACGTGACATGCTCGTGTGTCACACGTCCAAGGCACGAAGGCCAGCGATTTTATTGTTTTGATTGAGATTTGGTTTTTAAATAGTTCAGACCTTTTGGTACCCTATACATATATATTTTACATGGGTTGTACACAACTTTTGACCTAGAGAGATTGGAGTCGCCGTGGAGGCCAGAGTTGACTAGGTTTTATCTCTTCATCTCCATATATTAATTTTTATATTTTTTTTGGATGATTTGTAATTTTTTATTCATGTCTATGTGGAGCTAAACTTCTCGTTCTTGGGTTATGGTTCTTTCATAAACGTTGTTATTCGAATATTGATTTCAATTAATTAGTTTATTATATTAGTTTATTTATATAATCCTGAGTTTAATTATTTAGTTGTTTGATCACCAATCGAATACTATCTTTGATTATTAGATTGATCTCGAGATATGAATACTAGGGTAACAATAAAGTTAAATAGAGCAGGATCTCATCCCTGGGCACCGGGGACCAGATTTGAGTCTAGGATAGAGATATATCTAGTTCGCCCTTCTTGGTTGATATACATGAAATATAAATGCATTTGTGTTAAGGTTTATGACCATAGAAATATAGGTGTGAAGTAATATAAATAGAAGACTAGAGGACTCGAGAGATTCGTTTTCATAATATCAATAAGTAAACTAGATAAATTAATAAGTTGAATCAATTGAAGAATACAACGTGATTGTTAGATAGCCCATAACCCTAGATCAATTTCATACTATTTCATACCATTGATAATATAACACCCGCTCTTTCTTTGTCAAAGTTCATTATTTGTTGTTTTATTGTAATTAGTTTAGAATTATAACCTAAGTATCTCATCTCTTGTTTAGATAATTAGGATCATTTGATTTAGTAAATAGTTAATCACAAGTCATTATGGGTTCGACATCCGATTTCTAAAATCACTATATTACTTGTACGACTGCGTATACTTGCGCGTGCGTTTGAGAGCAACATGTAACACCGAATATGCTTTTCACATCAGCAGAGAACTTGGAGTCAGCAGCCTTAGAAGAAGTTGACTTGGAGTTGATTTTCTTTGTGAGCATTTTGATGTTCTTGAACTTTGATGATCGAAAAGTTGAGATGAGAGGTAGAGATTGTCCCACTGGGCGTGCCATAATTTGTAGACAATAAAATTCACGTCGAGCAAATAATAATCAAGACAGAAAAAATATCACAACAATCATTGTATTTGATTTCAACTATGAGTATTACAATCTCTATGAATCTTCTGATTCATCTTTTCGATAATAAATTTAAGGGCTTTTGAGATTGATCTTGAATTTAATGGATTTGATCTTGACTTGTACTTTAATTCAAGGAATTTTGAGTTTGATCTTGGATATGATGGTCTTGATCTTGAATTAGTACTTGGATTCAAGGGCTTGAAGCTTGATCTTGAATCTTCGTCTTGAGCTCTAGAACTTATAGAGAAATATTTGAGTGCTTGAATGTTTGTAGCATGTAGAGAAATCTGTGGCGTTTGATTCACGAGCTCTATCGGGCTTCTTGTTAGAATTCTTCCTCTTTTTTTTTTTCTGAATTATGAGACCCATATTTATAGTTGTAGGATGGAGGAGTTGTGAGAAGGACAAACTCCTTTTGACCAATAAAATTAAAGCTAACATGACGATATTTAATTAGTCAGAACATGTCACTTGCACAAGTGTCACATTTTAATTGTTCTTTTGATTTGACTAGGCATGCCGTGTCATTTTGACACGTGGCATGATCCTACTGATTCCTTTGCTTGACTTGGCGTGCTATATCATTTGACATTTGACACCAATTTGGACATATAGGATAAGATAACATCTTGAGCTTGACAAAGTGGGCTCATCATATGTAGCCCAAATCAATGGACTAGCCCAACAAAATTGGACATTAATTAAATTCATATATATTTGATTTAAATAATTAATCCAACTATACTGATCCATAGTATTTATTTGGACTAATATATCTTGAATTTCATACCATTCAAATCATTTAAAATTAAATAAAATTTAAGTATTTACACTATGCTGAAACGAATTGATATTATTCAATAACCCTCATTTATGATTATTATTCAAAATTACAAAACTTGCTCAAAATCAACATTATACAAGTCTAAAGTAAAATATACAAATACACACACTTTCTAACAAATGAAAATCACAAACATGATTTTTTTTTATTAATATGAAAATAATACTATGATCCTAATAAATTTACCCATATGATATAAGAGGTGGTTTAGTAATAATTTCAAAACTGGATGGCCACTTTCGTAAAACAAAATTGGGAGGCCAGCGGATTCTTATCTCCATTGTAGTAGAGAAGCGGAAAAACTTTACCTAACTCCCAAAAGATGGTTCAGAGACTTACATATCGAAAGCGGCACAGTTATGCCACCAAATCCAATCAACATAGGGTTGTCAAAACTCCTGGTAAATTGCTTGATTGCCTAACTTATTCTTTTCGTTTTTTTTCATTGATTTGGATTTGCCTCAACATTGTGCTTGTTGTTTGAACCAAGTCAGATTCGGAATTTAGATTAGTGTGTAGTTAAAATTAGTTTTGATTAGTAGTGTATATGTACATCCGCCACTAGAACTTGTTTGATGTACATTGTAGTTATGTGATCAATGATGTACCATTTTGTTTTCTTGAAAACTAGGTGGAAAGCTAATTTACCAAACCACCAAGAAGAGAGCCAGCGGCCCTAAATGTCCAGTTACTGGCAAGAGAATCCAAGGGGTATTTTTTGTTCTTCCCTTTATGGTCTTTTTATGATTCAGTTTTTTCCAGTATGCGGTCCTCTGTGTAATTGGTTTCTCTCCTGCATTCTGTGTTACCAGTTTCTTATTTGTGACTGTACACTTCTCTCAATTTAAAATGAAGGATTCCGTGCCATACTAATGCCTTAAGACCTCGTTTGGTATGAGTGATAAGTGATATTTAATCCCGGAATTAAATTTGCGATGAGTTTATCCCATGCTTGGTTGGGATATAATCGCAGTATAACTAATCCCGTGATTAGTTATTTAGTTATCCCGGGATTATAGTGTTATTTTTATCCCCGTGGGAGGGTGAAATAACTAATCTCGGATAACTTATCCCGGGATAATTAACCCTAAGAGTATTATCCCTTTTAATGATGTGATACTAAAACAAGTGAATGTACTCTTTATCAAAGAAAATTAAAACTAATTGGAATTGTTCTGAAGTAGTTGAGTGGGATAGCTAACAAACCTAAAGGCTATGTAAAACTTTTTTTTTTTATATTTTCCCCTTTAGAACTCGGCTAATGGATAGAGTAAAGCTTGCATAAAGGAAGTAGAAATGTATAATTGTTTTAGCTCACTTCTCCATAGACAAGATAAGAATCACATTATTCCTGTTAAGGACATAGTTACCAACTACCAAGATTGGAAGACCTTGGAATTTAGCGTGTATAGACAACATTTCTCGCCTGAGTCTTTTTACATCTTCAAACATGTCTGTAAAATTTGTCGCATTTAGCAAACAAAAGAATGGTGCTTGTATTCGAGGGGTACAGTTAGTGAAGACACTTATGGAGCTAATAGTTTGCAAAACTGATCATTTTAGAACTTTTTCCAGATTAATAGTGAATGTATGGACGCCATTTTTCCATTGTTTGGAGAATTGAAGTCGTTTTCTTTGTGACTACAATATCCTAAGCCTCTATTTATCAGATAGTTTAAAGTCTTCTACTTGTACCATTTACACGGGCAGCAAAAAGAGACAGTGTGAAACCTTACTTGAGGAAACTTAATTTGAGTTATCATGTAATAAGCTAAGACAAAAATTACTGTGCCATCTTATTGAAAAATGAAGCTATGGTTGATGGAGGCTGGATGTAGGTGAGAAGAGAGGACATCAGTAAAGGGTTCCAAAATACCCATTAGATATCCTCCCTCCCCCATGATTACTGATGTTTGTGGGTTTAGCAGTCTTAATTGTATTACAGCGGGAACCCTTAGAAATTGCGAAACAGAAATTAATTTTATTCCTTCTTCTCTTTCTGTTCTCGAGTCCAAAAAAGAAGCAACAACTACTTATTGATGAGTTTCTCTATCTTGTTTAGATTCCGCACTTGAGACCTGCTGAATACAAGAGATCCAGATTGCCAAGAAACTGCAGGACTGTGAATCGTGCTTATGGAGGTGTGTTGTCTGGAAGTGCCGTAAGGGAGAGATATTTTTTTTGTGTCAGCGAATTTGCATATTTGCCTTTGGATGTATTTAACTTGGAGTTTGTCCACACAAGTACATTAATTTGTCCATGATTTACCTATGTAGAATCATCCGGGCCTTCTTGGTTGAAGAACAAAAAATTGTGAAAAAGGTCTTGAAGATTCAAAAGGCAAAGGAAAGGCTAGCCACAAAGAGATGAGGGTAGAGACGCCGAAGTCTCTGTCAATTCTATTATGTTTTCAGATAACTTAGCTTTGATGACGATGAAGTTTGTGTGAAGGAACTTGTTGACATGCAGGTACTAGATTTCAAGTAGAACTTAAGCTCTAGTATGGTTTTGTAAACTCCTTGAAACTATTGCCACCTGACTGGAGGAGGTTGTTTCCTCTTTCCAGTTCAATGATACTTTTTTTTTTTTATGACGGGAACCCGCAGTCGCTACTTTTTTACAAGTGCGCACTGGGTAAACCCTCGGACTGACGCAATAGCCTTGTAAACCACACTTGGCAAACCATGTGTGACAGACTCAACCAAGAAGGTGTTGGCAGGGGGAATCGAACTCGTGACCTTTCGGTCCCGCGCTCTCCTACTCCACCAACTTGGTTACCCTTGCGGGTTTCAATAATACTTTAATGCATGATAACTCGGGTTTACTTTGCGGTTGTGATTTATATTCCATCCAGAGGTTTCTTCTTTCCCTGTTCGCACTTCATTTTCGGATGAGATACAGGAGTGGTAGTCATTAGGAAATTACTATCACTTAGAAATGCTAGCTTGGTTGTGTGATTGTGTCCTTGCAAGCCTTCATATTTGATAATGCCGAAGATCAAATGTTGATTTTTTTTAACGTTTCCCTTAAATCACTTGATAGTAAATTACGTACGGAGAAGGTATCTATTCGGGCTAACAAAAGAGATAGGTAATATTTGAAGCAAATGCTGGAGCTAACATAAAAGAGGAAGGTATTAATCCGGGCTAGCAGAAAATATTGGTAATATTTGAAGCAAATGTTGGAGCTAACATAAAAGAAAATTAACTGTTTGGATCCAAACCCAAAGAACGGCTCAAAATATGTTTGTGATGAGCTATATTGTGATGTTTAAAGTTCCAGTCATTTATTTCAAGGAGCCCGTCCAGAGTGCAAGTGCCATACGAGATTCAAACTCACGATTTCTTACACTTAAACCTTGGTGAAAAATTAGCTCGCTCGGATTATGATTTAGGAGATTGAAGTTTTTTTTTTCTTTCGATTAAAAGGTAAAAAGTTTCTTACACTTAAATGTAACAAGACCCTTGTCAAATTAAGGAGAGTAATCTGGTAGTGAAGAATATTGTATGATAAGTAACCAAATACTGTGTGATAAGTAGACTAGGCCCAAATCTAAAACATCATAGGTTCATTGTCAATGCAATTTCATGGAAGGTCCAAAAATGTAATGTCAAGAAAGGGATTTGAACCCATACCCTTATCAGAAGCTGGCACCTTAGACAAACTCGGTCATCTTGACTTCTTGTTAATTTGTTTTTGACATCCCAATAAATTTATTTCATAGTTTACTTTCAATCTTTTCTTTATGTAACTCTACTTGTTTGATTAAGTTCAAACGAATGTCAGGGTGGCCGAGTGGTTTAAGGCGCCAGACTCAAGTTCTGGTCCTTGTAAGAGGGCGTGGGTTCAAATCCCACTTCTGACAATCTTTTTAATTTTATTATTCAAATTTATCAATTTATTTTCCTTTTCACAAAATAAAAGTTCTGCATATTTCCTCGTTATATTTACTGGCAATTTAATACAACTTACATGGGATAATTTCTTTGGCCCAAATTTTATCAATGAAATGGAAGAAGGCAGGGCAATCTCAGTGAAGAAAACATACGCCGGGGCAAATCGCTCAGGTGAAAATGTAGTTTTGGTGTTATTAATTCAACTAATTTCTTATCTATAAATGCTCTTAAACATGGTAATACCTCTCCCTGGTAATTAAGAAAGCACTAGAAAGCTTATTTTCATATTGGTAATTTATATGAGGATTAAGTTTGATCCAATCTTATTCTAGTCTGAATTTGATCTAACTTGCTATTTGTCCAATTTGTATGCGACCTTTCTCGGGTAAAAACATCTTAAATGAGCAAGTAATACTTGTAAACTTTTTTTTCCATTGAAAACAAACTAGAACAAGTTGAGTTTGATGACTTTGATCCATAAAAATGAATATAGAATTAGGATCCTTTTAATCAAGTTTGATCCATATAAACAGAATTTCAGTGTCTGCCATCTTAGGGTTACAAGACAGGTCAAGTTTGCTCCAAGTAATTTCAGGTTTTAGAGAGTTTACAAACCGTCACTATCTCAATTAGTGTAGTGTATATAGCGTTAACCTGTTATGCTTTTTTTCTTATAACCGTGGTGTCTAGTTTGTGCGCACGTCCACTAATTCCACGGGATACGTGATACCGCCCACCATCAACAGGTGTCAAGGGTATGTTAGGCTTTAAACATTGTCTAATATTGATACTAGAATTTCGAAAAAAAAAGAACAGAAAAATCCAACTTGAGAAAAGGAAAACATGCAATAAAACACACTCCCTCTCAATTTGTATGATGTAGTTTGATTGGGCACAGAGTAAAAAATAAAAGAAAGACTTTTAAATCTTGTGGTCTAAAACAAGCCAAAAATATTTATGTGGTTATAGATCATCTCGTTAAGCGTAAAAGATAAAATTTAAAGTTAAATTACTCTTAAATAAGAAAATGTATCATCCTTTTTGGAACTGACTAAAAAGAGAAGTGTGTCATATAAATTGGGACATAGTGAGTACTTAATAAAGACTATGGAGGAAACATGAAAATTTAATCCAAACATATTACGTTTAAATTCGAAGAAAGCCAAAAGAGTGAAAATAAAACATAAGCTGTACAATAGCTTTTAACTGTTTTTTAGCGCTATGGCTTGATTCGTCTTTTCATTCTCTTTAGGCATCCTGTATCTGAAATCACTGACCCGACTAATTCGGATACCGGATGCCAAAACGTGTGGGTGGGGGGTGGGGTGGAACAAGCTGTACACAAAGCCAGGATGTTATCTGTTTGGGTGTAGAACTAGGTGTAGGATTTGTTTGTTGAGTAAGTAGTGGAAATGTCACTAGGACAGGAAGGAGAATCCCATGACAAACTAGGCTTCCATTCATCAGCCAAACTAGTTGTCAAACTGAAAGGAAATCCAACTGATCTGATGTTTTCCCATTGAGTAATATTATCGTTTGTTGAAGTAGTTTGATTACTCCTTAATCCTGCTTCATCATCTTCAATGCTTATACTTGTTTGCATCTCTTGTGATGAACTAACTGAAAAGCCGTTCAGTTGTTGATTGGGACCTTCAAAGTCAGAGGATGTGTTGAAAAACATGGAATTCGCTTCCATGAAGTTAAAGGAAATGTCTGTGCTAGGACTTGAAAGAAAAAATGGTCTAGAAACCATAGTATTTAGGGCCTTATATGAAGGAACATTTGAGGCTCCTTGTAGTAAGTCATTATTACCGGATAGATTGAGAATTGATCCAGTTTCAATTAAAGAAGAGACGTTCTCCGAGCTGAAATGAACAGCTGCACTTTGATTGAACACTTCTTGTGATGCTACTTCAGATAACGGATTTACCCATGGGTAAGATAGAGCTCTATTTGCCATTGAGTTGGTTTTCTTGAATATTCTGCAGATGGCCCATGAATCCTGCAGGGACCAAAAACAAAATAGGGATAATTACATTTTTGGACCGCTCGAAAGAATAATAGCCAACAAATGTATAGGTTTTATATACTTTATTAAGTATAAATATACATATTGTACACAAAATAGACATATGATATACATAAATATATAAATTATATACATAATCAGTGTGTAGGTTTTGTATATTTTGGCTAGTGCCCGCAATTAATTTCTTCCGACGGGCCAAAAATGAAAAAACGCCTAAGAAATTATATTGGTTAAACTAAGATATCAATGTCTTCAATGGATAAGAAGGGGGTTAATTAAGCTGCATAGTGGACCTACGTTTGGTGGAAAATTCTTCTCCAAGAATTTCTTAGGTGGTGCTGACTCGCTGTTAGTTGTAGGAAGGCGAAACTCGTGCATCATCCAGTCAGTTTTTATGCCTCTAGCAGCTCTGCCTCTGTAGAAGACTAGGGACTTCTTAAGACCAATGCATTTGGTGCTATCAGAGGAATAAATTGGTCTGTCAGTTCCAGTGGCCTTCCAAAAACCAGCTCCTGTTACACGGTTTGGACGGGCGCTGTTCCTGTACTTACGGTCCCTTGGGCAGTAAAAGTACCACTCTTTTTCCCCTGTAGATGCTAGCTCTGTGCACAGAATTGGTATGACAAGGAAATATTAGACTATGGTTCATAATTGGTAAGAATGACATGCAAACTAAAATAGTGCCAAATCTTCTCTAGGTGTAAGATTGATCTTGACTTTCTGAAAGGTAACAAACATTTCGTTTAAAAAATTTCTTACTTTGTTTCAGAACAAGACAACCTAATGCTCCAAAGTTTCTTGAAGAATCTTTACACTAACCAAAACACAAAACCACAGTATATGTAACCATCCATAAAAGTTCGATCAGTAACATGAAAAGCAAAATAATTTACTTGCTACTGCAAGTCGGTGTATATAAGTTAAATCTTCTTATTATTACTAACAAAAGATGGGATACATCCTTAGAAATTAGAAATGGAAAATGAACCTAAAAAGTCTAGAACATGAGAAGCAGAGGAATTATCATTATTACTTGGAAGGTCCCATGGATCATATTTATAAATATCCACTTGCTTGATGAGCTCAATAGGAAGAGATCTCTGCTGAATCTTTCTCTTTAGATAGAACCCAACCAGCTCCTCATCTGTCGGATGAAATCGAAAACCGGGTAGCATCACTTCATCAAGCTTTTCCACATCACTTTTGTCATCCATAGTTTCTCTAGTAAAGGTCTCAGGGTAAATCAAGAATTCTCTACTAAAACTCTCAGGGCAAAGTTTTGATTGTAATAGTAGCTTAGAGCAAATTGGCATAGTTTGAGGACATATTGTCCCTTATAAACTGCAACCTAAGGACCAAAGTGAAGGCTATGGAGTTGTTTAAATGCAAATTTATGATCTCGAAGAGACTAAAAAGTTAGTGTGTATGGAGATATGTTTTTACACCTCCCATGATGTGCTATTGTTTGCTATCCTTTATATTCTTCTGAATTCTGGCAATCAAAATAAAATGACAAGTCAATCTTCTAATGAAATTAGTGTATACTAGTGATATTTTAATATGTGGAGTTTGAATAGTTTTTTGTTTAAGATGTAATCTAACCGTTTGCCAATGTTTTGTATACATCCTCTGATTAAAATATGACTTTTAGGTCATTGGATCTAAAAATGGCAGTTTCTATTCTCTGATATAAGCTTCGATTCCACGTGACCTGCCCCATTTCATATTTTGGATGCGTATATATTCATTAAGAATTTTTTTGAAAATAACCACTTGACCCTTTCAAATGATTGGAGGGAAAAGTTGAATATTTTTTTACTATTTACACTAAATTAATTAACACAAGATATATGTCATGTGTAAATCTTTTTATTGTGCATTTCAAGTTGGAACTGATAAAAGCCTAAAGTTGGATAAGGCAATACTCGTCGTAAAATGTTGTCTTAAGTGTTTGTCTTTTCAAAAGTTCCATTTATGTGGTCTAATTCTCATTACTTCACTTCACCCTATTCCCACTTGGTTACTAAACCATAGAATTCATGTGCAATGTGTATATTATCGAGAAACCTGAAAAAGTTGAAGTCTATATGGATAACCAGAAGTAATTCTCCAATAAGAAAATTAATCTCACATGATACTTGATTTACATAAAGTATCTTAATTACTTTGAGGTTGTAAAAGAGGTTAAGAAAAATATATTTAAATAAATGGAAAATTAATTATAAAGTTGAATAAGAAGATTGATGGATGTGGAAATTTACGTCAGTGCATTGATTTAGGTTGGAATATGTAGAAGGTTGAGTATAATGCAAGAATAGCTAGGTTAACTGTCACGCCCCCGACTTTTTTCAAGTTTTCCCTTAGGGCGTGATGATACCTGGACAATTATCCCTTTTCAGGCGAATCATTCAACTTCTTTTCTCCCTAAATTATACATGTACTCAAGTGCAGAAATAATATATATATATAATAATAAACAATTCAATGTTTACAAAGAAAAGAACAATCTTATGTGGGGCATTCCCCCGAGACAATGGAACCTAGTTCTTGAAATAATTTAGAATAATTTTCACCAAATCCGAAATAATGGATTGGTGGGTCAAAGAGATTGCGGGACGATCGCTAGCCTTGTTGCGGAGCTTTTCCTCTATAGCGCTTTCTTGAAATATGTTAAATAAAAGAGTCAGCCCTACAATCCGGGGCTGAGTGAGGACCTCGCCTTACAATCTAAAGTAATCTCTCAATATTTCAAATACAATCATATTATAACAGAATAAACATGTTATGAAACAAACTTCCACACTTTCAATGTACCACATTTCAATATTCACATAATATTATTCTCTTTCAACTCATTTCAGGAAATACCCAGTTTAACCAACATACATATTTATTTTCCATATAGTATATTATATATTTATTTAAAATGTGCAATCTGATTTAATGCACTCAACACACAGATTCAAAACAAGTGACCTTGAATAGCCCCGAAGGCAATGTATTTAAAGTAGCCCCGAATGTAAGTGCATTTAAAATAGCCCGAAGGCAAATGTCATTGAATAGCCCGAAGGCAAATGTATTTAAAATAGTCAGAAGATAAATGTATTTAAAATAGCCCGAAGGTTCCTTGAATAGCCTGAAGACAAATGTATTTAAAATAGCCCGAAGACTCCTTGAAAATGCCGAAGGTAAATGTATTTAAATAGCCTGAAGGCAAATGTATTTAAATAGTCCGAAGGCTCCTTGAATAGCCCGAAGGCAAATGTCCTTGAATAGCCCCAAGACAAATGTCCTTGAATAGCCCCAAAGGCAAAGTATTTATATTAACAAGATTTTTACCATTTCAATTGTACGACTAAACTCATACACATATAAAATATTGGCATAACTTCAGAAAATTCAAATAATATTTCTTTCTTTCAACTTTCTCGTATCCCCCGCTTGTAAAGGTTATAACATTAAATCTGTAATTTCAAATAAGGTGTTATTGTACCACATTGAAGGCAACACTAGGATTTCTTATTATGCCGAATCCCATATGAAAGTACTTGGTGTAGCTGGTGAAAATTTACGAAAGCAATAACCCTATGAAATCTGTGTCGCCAGAATTTTTGTAAAATAAGGCAAAAACTTTAAACAGTCATAACTTTCAAACCGTAAGTCGGATTTATCTCTGTAAGATCTCAAACTGACGGGAACAGAGTAATCTACAACTTTTATTCAGCACATACTTTTATATTTTTTACGGATTTGTACAGTTTTCACATTTTAGATACTGCTCGTCTGGATTTCGGTTGGTTCGAGGCAGAAACTTTAAACAATCATAACTTTCAAATCGTAAGTCGGATTTATCCCCGTAAGATCTCAGACTGACGGGAACAGAGTAATCTACAACTTTTATTCAGCACATACTTTTATATTCTTTACAGATTTGTACAATTTTCACATTTTACATACTGGTCGTCTGGATTTCGATTGGTTCGAGACAAAAACTTTAAACGGTCATAACTTTCAAATCGTAAGTCGTATTTAGCCCCGTTTGGGCTCAATATGACCGTGAGTGAGAGACCTATAACAATATAAATTTTCAACCAATTCTAACAAGTATAACTAAGCAAAACAGTCCGCAAACACAAAGGCTCAAACTTGCTACAAGACAATACTTATTTCAATTACTTTATCACAACTTATGTTTCCTAAAAACATATATTATTTTAACATGAATACTATGTTTTAACATTCATTGTAATTCAAAATAAAAGATTTTACCAAGAATATGTGAGTGAGAAAAAACTCACCTTTGTTGCTTCGTAATCGCGAATGAAAATCTCAACTTCGACTTATCCATGCTTTCTTTAACTTTTATTCTCTGAAATTTCTGAATTTTCCCTCTTTGTTTTGTTCCTGATTTTTCTTTGTATTTTTTTGAAAATTATTTTGCTCTCTTCATTGTGTGAGTTAACTATATAGATGTGCATGTTGCACATATTTTGGGATGTGATGGAGTGGAAGGAGTGGAAGAAGGGGTTGAGGGAGGAGTTAGTTTAAGGAGAAAACTGCAGTTTTTTTCTTATATTATTCTGTTTTTTAAAATTGTTATTTTTTTTTTAATTTTTCCAAAATTTTACATTCTCCTTCCTTAAACAACATTCGTACTCGAATGTGAATAAGGCCGTAACATATGCACATAGACATGCAAACTCACACACATGAAGCACAATATAACACATTTTTAAATTTTCAAGACTTTACATTCTCCCCTTCTTAAACAACATTCGTCCTCGAATGTGAATAAGGTCGTAACACATGCACATAGACATGCACACTTCACACACATGAAGTACAACATAACACATTTTAAAATTTCTTTACTCAAACAGGAATGAATATTTGACTTTTTATCGCATCTTCGGCTTTTCAGGTTGCTTCTTTTGTGGAGTGATTTCTCCATAGGACTTTCACGTAAACAATATCCTTATTCCTAAGACACTTAATTTGTCTATCCAGTATTTCTACCTGAAGCTCTTCATTCAGGTCTATCTCTTGGGTTTGGATTACGTGGCTTGGATCGTGCAAGTATTTTCGTAGCATTGACACATGAAACACCAGATGCACCGCTTCCAATTCTTGTGGAAGGGCTAGTTCATAAGCAACATTCCCCACTCTTCGTAAGATTTCATATGGTCCAATAAACCTTGGGCTCAACTTTCCTTTCTTGCCAAATCGCATCACTCCCTTCATTGGAGATACTTTTAAAAACACTTTCTCTCCTTCTTGGAATTCGAGATCTCTTCTGCGATGATCCGCATAAGACTTATGGCGGCTATGAGTTGTCTTGATCCGTTCGAATTATCTGCACTTTATCATTTGTTTCTTGAATTACTTCGGGTCCGAATAGTGTTGTTTCGCCCATTTCGAACCACCCAAGGGAAGATCTACATTTTCGCCCATACAATGCTTCGAACGGAGTCATCTGTATACTAGCATGAAAACTGTTGTTGTAGGCGAACTCAATTAGACATAGATGGTCCAACCAGTTGCCCTGGAAGTCCAACACACACGACCGCAACATATCCTCCAATGTTTGAATTGTTCGTTCAGCTTGTCTGTCGATTTGCGGATGAAAAACCGTACTCAACTTGACCTTTGTCCCGAGGCCCTACTGGAAACTTTGACAAAAGTGTGAGGTGAACTCAGAACCCCTATCATAATTAATTTGTAATGAAATTCCGTTTAACTTCACTATTTCTTTCAAATAAATTTGTGCATATTGCGGTGCCCGATATGTAGTCTTGACCGGTAAGAAATGGGCTGACTTTGTAAGACGATCTACAATCACATATATAAAATCATAACCTTATCTTCTTTTTGGGAGACCAGTCACAAAATCCATATGAATCGCCTCCCATTTCCACATGGGGACGCCAATGTCCTGAAGTAGTCCGCCGTGTTTTTGATGTTCGGCTTTCACCTGTTGACACGCAAGACATCTTCCGACAAACTCTGCAACATCTCTCTTAATTCCTTCCCACCAGTAATTTACCTTGAGATCATGATACATTTTCGTCGATCCTGGATGAACGGAATACCTGGTGTTGTAACCTTCATCTAAGATCTTTCTTCTTAGATCCCTTACCTTAGGAACACATAACCTACCCTTATACCGAAGGGTACCGTCATTTTCTCCTAATGTAAACTGTGAAGGTTTTCCTTGTTGAATCCTCTCCCGAAACCTAACAAATTCCATATCCTCAAACTGACTTTCTTTTATTTCTGAAGCTAAGGCAGACTGTGAGGTATCATGTACCACCACCGTACCTTCATCGACCTCAGTTAAACTAACCAGAAGTTTCCTAATTTTTTTTTGTACCTCACGAACAATACCTCTCTTTTGTACTGCCAAGTGAGCCAAGATTCCCATGGATCTCCTACCAAGTCTGTCAGCCACCACGTTAGCTTTTCTAGGATGGTAAAGAATGCTAAGGTCATAATCCTTAAGTAATTCTAACCATCTTCTTTGTTGGAGATTCAAATCCTTTTGTGTGGTTATGTACTGTAAACTCTTATGATCTGTAAATATATCTACATGCACCCCATACAAATAGTGTCTCTATATTCGTAAGGCAAACACTACCGCGACCAATTTCAAGTCATGAGTTGGATAATTCTTCTCATGTACCTTCAATTGTCGAGATGCATACGCAATAACTTTTTCAAACTGCATCAAGACACATCCTAACCCAACCCTAGAGGCATCACAATAGACTGTGAACTCTTCTTGTCTCGATGGTAATGTTAGGACTAGGGGTGCACAAAAGGTTAAAATCGGACCGGACCGGACCGAAGACCGAAAATCCAGATCACTAGTATCGAAGACCGGACCGATTTGTACTGTTTTCACATTTTACATACTGCTCGTCTGGATTTCGGTTGGTTCGAGGCAGAAACTTTAAACAGTCATAATTTTCAAACCGTAAGTCTGATTTATCCCTAAAAGATCTCAAACTGACGGGAACATAGTAATCTACAACTTTTATTCAGAACATACTTTTATATTCTTTACGAATTTGTACAGTGTTCACATTTTATATACTGCTCGTCTGGATTTCGATTGGTTCGAGACAGAAACTTTAAACGATCATAACTTTCAAACCGTAAGTCGGATTTAGCCCCGTTTGGGCTCAATCTGACCGTGAGTGAGAGACCTACAACACTGTAAATGTTCAACCTATTCTAACAAGTATAACTCAGCAAAACAGTCCGCAAACACAAGGCTCAAACTTGCTACAAGGCAATACTTATTTCAATTACTTTATCACAACTTATGTTTCCCAAAAACATATATTATTTTAACATGGATACTATGTTTTAACATGCATTGTAATTCAAAATAAATGATTTTACCAAGAATATGTGAGTGAGAAAAAACTCACATTTGTTGCTTCGTAATCGCAAATGAAAATCTCAACTTCGACTTATCCTTGCTCTCTTTAACTTTTATTCTCTGAAATTTCTGGATTTTCCCTCTGTATTTTGTTCCTGATTTTTCTTTGTATTTTTTTGAAAATTATTTTGCTCTCTTCATTGTGTGAGTTAACTATATAGATGTGCATGTTGCACATATTTTAGGATGTGATGGAGTGGAAGAAGTTGAAGAAGGGGTTGAGGGAGGGGTTATTTTTAGGGGGAAACTGCAGTTTTTTTTTCTTCTTTTTTTCTGATATTATTCTATTTTTTTTTTAATTGTTATTATTATTATTATTATTTTTTTAAATTTTTCCAAAACTACATTAACCACATGTGGATTTACCAGCGTCTAAGTGGTGCGCATGTGCAACTATGAAGGCCATATTGCAGTTCACCAAACAGCAAGCAACGAGCAGCTCACCTACTAGCTAAAGTTGACTAGCTGTTTGACTGCTTCTGTAATCTTTTGATCACTATTTCTATTATTGGGGAAAAAATAGCTAGGAGACATCGAACAAAGAAGATTTTTTTTTTTAAAACACACATGCAAGCAGACAAGAAAATGGAAGATGCTGTCAAAAGAAGCAAGTTATAGTATTTTTGAAGATTTGGAGTAGTGTTTTACTATCTTACTGTATATTCACACCCTTAAAAAAACATTTAATAACCTTAATCATAAGAGTTAGGGACAAGGGACAGAGATAGATGGATGAATCCTTAGTTCAAAAATTAGATCGTGTAAATAACGCAAACACGAATTCTTTTGGTTAAATCTCTTTGACATCTAAGAATATTATGGTAATTTGCAAAGGGGTTCAAAAGTTGCTTTAGATTACCAGCTTTGTTAAAAAATCTCTATTTTTCCACTGAATTTCTCAGTGAAAAATGTCCGGTAACTATTTTCCACTGATTCAGTGAAAAAAATCTAAATAGTACTTAGTGTTTTCACACGGAAAAATTAAAAAGTTTTTTAGTATTTTAATGAGAACTTGATTCCCACATGCGTTTTCCAACTGAATCGGTTCAGTGTGAATAAGGTGGAAAAATCATGTTTTATAATATAAATTTTTCATGAAATGTCGATGGAAAAACCTCTGTTTCTAACAGTGATGTTCAAATTTCTAGTGTGACATTCTAGTTTTTCTTTTTATCCAGAATTGCCTTGTATAAATTCACAGCATTGCTGTTAATACATTCATTTGTCTAAACTAGCCTTTATGATCTCTTAAATATCTATGGTATCACTTAATTAACACTTTACTAATTGTAGAAGGGCGACTTTGGGAAAAAAGTAATAAATTTGTGTTTATGAAACATAACCAATTATTTTGGAACAAATTCAATTTATCAAAACGGCTAATATTTGGAATTGAAGGGCTAATATTTTTGTGCTACATTAAGGAATATAAAGGAAAAACACTTTTACATGACATTTATAAACATGTTGAAATATAAGCTGAAAATTGTTCCTTTTCCCATAAATTGTAGTGGTAGTAGCATATAATTAAGATGTTGGAAATTTCTTTAATTGCACCCCTATGCAATGATAAAAATGTCACATAGATCGTTCAAAGAAATACATCACATCTTCAAAAAACAAATGCACACTTTGATAAATTAGACTTATTTTACATTATACTTCGATTGAAAATGACTTTCTCATAGTTGCAATTATTTATCGATTAGCCATAAGCCTTATAACATGACATTTGTGTTAGAATTCATATAATTTATGAATTCTTACAAGACAATAACAAGAGTAAAAAATAATAATATTGATATTGAATTGGTAAATTAAAGAAAAACAACTACATTCCTTTATATAAGATATAATGTTTATTTTTCGATACGAGACATTAGCAATGCTAACAATTTGTACTGGGGCATATTGCTGATTTATCAAGTGGGAAAGAACATTAATGCGTAGTTAATAATAGACAATGCTCGGTGGAACCTGACATTAGATTGCTAACCCCATGTCTGCTGGTTGAAGAGCATAAAATTAACAAATAAGCAATCCATAGTAAATGGGGAAGTTGTTCAATACAACTCTTTTAACGTTTATGGCTCTCGTTAATTTCAATTTCCAGTTAAAGGAGCAGGTCAAAGTTCTTGTGACCAGACCTACCCATCCTCTTTCTCCGTGTCATTAAATTATTACTCCCCTTTCGTAATAAGGTGGTGTTTTAGGTTTTTATTTTGTTTCAAAATAAGTGTTGCTTTAGAATTTTAAAAAATAATGATCTTATTCTTTCAAAATTACTCTTATTTACATAATCAAGAATTATTAAGTACCTTTTATTTTTTATAAACACTCATAATTTTCTAGAAATAAGCAATTTCTTAAGAGGTGTGCATAAACTAAAAACAACACTTATTATGAACATATGCGTTAGCAAATTGAATTCAAGGCTGTTCGAACATCCTCTGCGTACAACTAATACTACTTTCCGTACAATTATTAAATGCCGTGTTCGTCCATCCTTCCTCGCTTATATATATAGAATTTTAGTGCTTTAACCTTTAGGTTTACATACATATTTTATATGTTCAGGGGTAAAAATATAAATATGATAAATATTTAACGATCGTTCCCGCATCGATAAGTTTAACCGTAAAAAAAATTATTCATTCTGCAATTGCTAATCTAATAATTCAATACTAATAAGTCAATAAATCAATTTTGAAATTGAGTTAAATTAGATTTTAAATGGCCCTACTTCCCCCTAATATAATTTGAAGTTTGAACCGTGACGTGTTAGAAGCTGGACTGTAGTTTTAGAAAGTGATAAGGTTGTTTGAAGTTACTCTAGATTGAAATGGCCCACCAAGACTAGTTGATTGGTTTTGCTATTATACATCGTTGGCAAATCAATTAACATCAGCGAAAGAAAAAATATTACATATATATTGATGGAAACTTGGAGGAAGAAATTATTTTGTTTCTAAATTTAGAGACAGTTTTCACGAATAAACTAATGCTCTCGTTGTGATACAATACTTAAATATAGCAAGGTTGAGATTCAATCAAACTTGGTTTAATTTTTTTAGATAGAATAGTCGTATTTAATTTACATTTTGTACACTAGTTTTCTTCACGAATATTATTTTTTCCCTTTCAATAGTTAACGTGGAGTATATGAATACACTAGCTATATGTGCTTCCAGGGTCGTTTCAAATATTTTGGGGGCCGTGTTCTAATAAGTAGACCCTTAATTAGGCTAAGATCTGCGAATTATGAGTCTTTACAATAAATTCTGACTAATGTGAGAAATATGTGTAGAGAGAAGGAAATGGGAATGCAACAACAACAAGTGAGTAAGAACTCCGAAAATGATCAAATATGAGGGTTTGCTGAGTCGACCACATTCTTGATCTATCCTTAAGATAATATTGCCCTGTATATCCTTTCAACGGTTGTAATGACAACTTATCTCCCAAGATAAAACAACAATCAAACAAATGAGCAAAGGGAACTCAAGTGTTTGCTTTGGAAGAAAGATTTTTGAGTGTTTGTGATTGCAAGAGAGGAAGACAATTTCAGAATTGTTTAGTGAATGTCAAGTATTTTTTCCAAATGAGCCTTGTGTCTCATTTTATAGTGTGTAGATGAAGACATTTCAAATGGCTAAGTAATGACCATGAATGACATGTTAATGCCTTGAATTTGGAGTTACAATTCAGCCAAGTAATAGCTGAATTTATGAGCAAAATAATTGAGAGTAAATACTCCAAAGTTAGCCCAAGAATCAGTTTTTAATTCACTTCCAACGGATTGAAACAGTCGAGGAGCCGCGGCCGCCGGGAGAGCGCGGCCGCCGATTCGATAACTTCTCGAACGTCAATTAGAGCTGCGGCCCTTCAATTCCAGTGAGTTACTGGAATTGAAACGTCAATTAGAGTCGCGACCCTTCTCGGTTTCGTGGTGATTTCTGATTCATTTCATCTTTACACATTATACACTTCTTCCTTCATTTACCAACGTGAAATCATTCTTCATTTGGCCAATAACCGTCTATTACCTTACGTCTCAAACAATTCGTATACGTACCAATATCTCTTCCATTAAGGAAATTTTAATCCTTGGCACTACGTGTGCACATGTGTGGAAACAAGGTTTCCTACGTGCGGGGCCCCAATTGTTCGATTCATAATTAATAGGATTTACTTTATTTCACGTTTAATAAATATTTTCAACAATCCCATCTTGGAAGAGATTTTGGTGCACGCACATGGTGTCTTTCTAGCAATCATTTGGCGGAACGATGTTGCATCCGGAGAGGTAGCCGGAGCTTTGAACCTTCCAAAGTAGAATACCATCGGACATATTTACTGCGCGGTGAACGTGATGTCTTTAACCGTCAGTGTTTAGTATATGCCAAGACAATGGTACCAACACAACACCTTTCCTACTCAATCTTTCTAGTGTTTTGTCCATCGTGGGCCGTGGACATCCTTGGATTCTTAAGTGCGTTCATTTGAGGCGGCCTGTCCTCGCACTTAAATAGGCGGTTTCCTACAAGGTATCCTGTAATACCCCGCTACACAAGCGTTAGGAACCATTAAAAATTTCACAAACCTAACCTAAACTTTTGAGGATCATTAAAGGTTTGGAAACTTATCATTTACCCCTCTTACAAGTAGCACTTTTTGTTTATCACAGGAACAACCTTGGATTATGTTTCTTTAAGAAAGACACATTATCCGAAGTGCACTTGCTTCCACCGATATATTACTTGTAACGATATGTGCACTTGCGTTTAGCGTGTGTATAAATCGCACATCATCACCCGTGTCTAGCCACCATTGCACCAGATTCTCAATGAGGTTAGCTTCAAGAACTACCGCTGAGAACTCCTCAATCATATCGTTGACGAGTGTGTCTTCAACGATGTTAGCCTTGGCCTTGCCTTTAGCTTTATTCTCACGTTTGAGTTTGCGGCAGTCTTTGTCCATGTGACCAACTATACCATAGTGGTTACAATTTCCCTTGAACTTTTCAGTTGTTTGGGGCTTGCCTTCCTTTTGGAACTTCCGCTTCTTGCTTGAGTTCCCTTTGACTTCCGTCAGGTTTGCCTTAGCCTCAGCGGGTTGTTTTTCCTTTGGCATGACCTTCTTATTGTCTTCCTGAATCTGGAGTTTGAAAATAAGTTCAGCTAGGGTCATCTCCTTCGTTTTGAGTTTTAGATAGTTCATAAACTCAGTCCACGAGGGAGGTAACTTCTCGATTAATGTCTCAACCAAGAATTGTTCATTGGGCTTTAATCCTTCCAAATTCAGGTGATGTAGAATCATTTGAAATTCCTGGACTTGGGATGTAACACTTTTGTTATTCACCATTTGAAATTTCAGGAACTTTCCAATGATACTTCTTACTACCCGCATCTTGGTTGTTGTATTTCTTCTGGAGTTTGTCCCATAATTGCTTGGCAGTTTCAACGGTGCAATATACCATGTATAGTGGATCGGACAAACTGTTTAGAATATAGTTCCTACACATGAAATCACTATGTTTCCATGCTTCGCGAACCATTCTCATGTCGTCAGCGACATGGTTACCTTGGCCCCCTCCCGCCAAATCATTTGGTTGAGGGTCCACATCTTCCCCAAATAGTGAAGGATCTTCGGTAGGAAACGTGACATTCCCATAATCGTCAGGAAAAACATCATCTTTTGCTGCCATCGCTTAAAGTGAGCACCCATGAACTTTTCAGGACGCTCATGGTGAAAACCAGCAGGTGTAGGGGCAGTGACATCCCCTTGAGCAGTTGCAAAGGCGTTAGGAATGCTTCCAACAGGAGCATAAATATTGTTGACGCCTTGGGCAGGAGCATGAGCACTATAAGTCCACGGAGCAATGTTGACACCCAATTTTGACCCTCCCGTCCAGCCATTAACTATAAAATTACACTAATTTTGTAAAATAATTTTTAGGATTTTTATAATAAAATGCAGCGAATAAAACATTAAATACAGGCATAAATAATTAATAATGACATCACGTCTTACGTAGAGTTTTAAGCACTTAGAGTCTCGCGCCCGCATTAATTAACTTTAAGCTTCGTCGTAATTCTTAAATAATTAATAAATGCATAAAATAAATAATTTAGCGATAACGTCGTGTCAGGTAGCATAGCCGCATTTATTAGTAATCATTTGTAATTTAAAATCAATTTTAATCTGATATATGCATTTAATAGCACCGCATTTATAAAGCTTTAAACGATTCTTAAATATCATACTTGCATTTAGCATTTAAATATTTTAATCTAAACTCAACTTTAATTTAATTTAACGTCGCAATAATGCAATAATAAGATTTTAATAGCGCCGCATTCTAGAGCATTAAGCATTAATTAAATAGCACGCCCGCATTTATTTATTATAACAATTAGACTAATTTAGCACCTGAATAATTAGACTAATTTAGCACCTAAATAATTAGACTAATGTAGTACCTAGATAATTATAATAAAGCACCTAATTAATTTAATCACATTTGTTAATTAATTAATAATACACTTACCTAGAATTAACCACTAATTAATTAATTAACTCCTAAAATTAAATACCCTAATTAATCACCCACTGATACCCAAAGCCCAATACCCTAAACCCTAATCTCACTTTATTTCTACCTACACTACCTTACCATCGTAACCCCAGCGGCTCCTGGACTCCAGCGTCTACCCCTATTTCAACTATCACCGCGCCCCACAGGGCTCCTCGGTCTCTCTCAACCATCAGAACCCTAGCCGCCCTCACTCTCACCTCTTCCATTTCTAGCAAAGTCCAAAACTCAATTTCGCCATGCCAGAGGTCTTTGACACCAAAAAACGAATGGCGTGCCTCGATCCTTTTCCCCAAAAAATTAGAACCCGTTTCGTCCCTTTCTCGTTCGATGCAAAGAACAACTTTGTCAAATAAAGGACAAAGCTTGTCTATCCATTTTGTGCAAGGAAATCACGTGAAGCATATCACCTAAGCATTCATATTTACGAGCAATTGTTTGACTCCTTTTTAAATTTCGAATTTAAGAATCCCGCTCAAAAGTCGGAGTCTTAGAAAAAAAAACTAATTCATTGCTATATATATTAGCATTCAAGTCCATTGGAAGGAAGAAGCAGCCGCCGCTTTACCTTTTTTTTCAAACCCTAAATACTTTTCCTTTTCAAAATCTCAAAATATCTTTCATTCTTCATATTCCATCTTCTGAAACGCAAGTTAAAACTACTGATTCGGTAAGTCGTCTTGAACTCGAAGGGCCTTTGCCTCAGTTCGCCGCACCACAAAAAGGTAATCCTTAATCCTTACTCTCTTTAGTTTAGTTAATATATGGCATCATAATATACTGTGTGTTATTGTGAGGTGTGATGGTTTTATGCGATTATTTAAATTTTTTGATTTACAGTATGTAGTTTAGTTTACACAACGCATGTATTAATCTTCAAAATATCATGTTTAGTTAATATATTATTCGTGTTTAAGAGTAATATTAATGCGATAGTTTAGAAGTTGTTCTTAAGTTGATATATGTTATTTTTGAGAGGTTGTGGTAGTATGTGAATCGAGCAGTATAGAATGTTGATTGTTAAGCTTATATTAATAACATGTAGGTTGTGTTATTTTTAGATCACCGGTTTAATTTGAATTAATGTCTCATTATGCTTATGATTTCACTTGAGGTTAACTGCCTAGTGACTAACTCAGAGCTATAGGACTGATTTTGGCCATTTTGCCACTGGTTCTTTATTCTTAGCTTGTAATACACCGCTTAAGTTATATTAAAACCACCATCGCTGCCTGGGTTTGGTTCCATTTTTAGATTTATTGGCATATTTGTTATTTGGACTGATTTCCTTTATTTTTAAATCTCGCCGGAGTTTGAGTAACTCCGACGGTCGTTGGTTACTGTTCCTATTGTTTGATTTGGAATGATTTCTTGTGTTCCGCCGGAGTTTTAAACCCCGGCGGGTCTCTGGTTTTCCGACGAATTGCTCCAGCTGCTGTAGCCATTCCTGGACTGATTTGGATATCACGGGCCTTATTCTGTTGAATCCGCGTTTGGGTATTTTTGATGTTTCTTTGGTTTCTTTGGAATGATTTTCTTTGTGATAGTGGGTATCGACCATTGTGCTCTTTGTTTTGTTAAACTGATCGAACCATACTGCACTTGGTATTAAACTGACTTAGAACAAAACTACACTGTTGGTGTTTACTGATCTTGAATAAGATACTATACTGATTTGGAACAAAAACTACATGTTGTATTTTTACTGATTTTGAACAAGATACTACATTTTGATATTTTACTCTTTCTGAACAAAGATACTACATTTTGGTTACTGATTTGAACAAGATACTATACTGATTTAGAACAAAACTACACTTGTTATTTACTGATTTTGAACAAGATACTACACTTGGTATTTTATTGATTTTGAACTTGATACTACACTGGCCAAAGAAGGATTTATCCGTCGATCTGGAGGCCCTCCCGTGGTAAGCGAGACGGAATAGGTGGGCAAGGAGGAAAGTGAAAAAAGATTGGACGAGAATGCATAGTATCGTTCACCAGGAGGCGAGTCGACCGCCACCGTGACGACATTGGCTTCTCATGTCTTAGTATTCTTGGCATAACACTAGCTGAGCCCATACTATATAAAAAATATATATTTTTTTATAATATCATCTACATATATATCTATACATATACATGCATTGTGTTTGTTTGGTAATTTATTAATTATTTACTAACTCCTCTACTAAGTGTCTCTGCAGATACCCGGAGGCGCACCTCAAAGTTAAAGCATTCGCATAAAAGCGAAATGTTGTTAATTTCTTCTCATTACATCTTCTATGATTATTTGCTGTTATTACCATCTTGTTAAATATGTATCTATTTTAAATATTTGCATGCCTAGTTTAAATATCTCTTGGTTAGTTTAATAATTAAAACACTTTTAGAATTATAGATTACATGTTAGCACAATAATATTAAACCTAAGTTTGAACGGACAATGCATGAGTTAGCGGATCCTTTAGGATGCCTAACCCCTTCCCTTTAGGATAATAAAGAACCCTTACCTAGAATCTCTCATAGTTTCACAGACCTTTAAATGGAGATCATTAATTGCAGTATTTATTGCAATAAATCAAGTGTCCTAATTCACTATAATAATTAGGTGGCGACTCCTTAAAATGCATTTAGGAATCAACCATATGTAGTACTCCCGTTTTCAACTCCGGTTCGAAAATGGGGCGTTACAGATGGCGACTCCACTGGGGATCAGATTCTTAACCATAACAGACCTAGGGTTATTATTTGGCATTATTTTGCATTTAATTGGCTGTGCTATATTTTGCTTTATTTATTTTAATTGCTACCTGCTTTACTGCTTTCCTTAAACTGGCATTCCGCTCATATTTCTTCCATTCTGGAAAATTCACACAATCACACACTCACGCGCTGGTGTGCTCCGCGCACCCGCAAATTTCTTTCAAAAAAAAAAAATCCAAATTTTAGGAGAGTTGGCGCCTGCGCGGAGTTAGATCGGTTCGTCTGATCAGCCGCGTAGCCTTCTCACTCGAGTTGTCCGCTCGAGAACCTTGCGTCTAGAAAAGCCAAATCTTAGAAACTTAAGATAGAGCTATACCACCCTTTATTTTTAGGGCATGCATACATTTACCTTAGGTGGGTCGGTCCTTGACATCGACACCACAATTAGGGAGACACCAAACTTGTCGACGGGTTTCTCAACCCAACGACCAACCAGCATATTATGTGTAACGTGGCAATGACAGACAAATCCAAACCCAATCATAACATGCTGAAATTGGGAAAAGTGCACCGTCATTTGGTCGCCATTTCCAACAAAGGCATTATAGTTGGACGACTTGGACAAATCTATCATGGCCTCGCATATGTGACGTTTAGGCCTACCTTTGGCATAAAGAGGTCCCCCTTGCATGTTAGGAAACGTTTGAATGTGCTATGTGCAATATATCTGCTACATACCTGCAAATTATGTGCTTTATGCTAACACCGTTTGTTGCATTTTTAGAAAGATTTATCATCTCCCCCCAAAGGTCGAGTTGTATTTGACTTAGCAATGGCAGAGCATCAATATTTCACAAGATCAAAGGCACGGTCCAGCGACATGACCGATTCAAGTGCATCTGAGCGGAACGAGTCGGAACCTGTCTTGGTTCCTATAGGCAAAGCAGGGGTCTCAGAAAAGAAGAGCAGCATGACACCTTTTCAAAACTGGGACTATGTAGAAAACCAGACAGGGATTGCAAGTCCAAACAGGCCAGGCGCGCAGATGTCAAGGGACAAGGCGGCAAAGTCAAATACAAATCGACCCCCCCCCAAAACTCACAAATTTTCTTTGAGCGCAGGTCTTTTCATATTAACAAAAGCAGAAAGTGCAATAGCCGAAATGGAAAATACGGCGAAAGGTTTCTTCGTATTAGCGTAAGAAAAGCAACAAAGCGGAGGATGACAACAATCCAAAGTCCGTCGAAGCGGCAGTGAAAGAGCGCATCAACAATCGGCAATCAAAGTTCAGAGTTCCGCAACAAAACCTAGCGCATCAACTAAGGCACAAAGTCAAATTGGCAACCAATGCATCACACCCAACAGAGGCATCATGACAATTCGTCAGTGGCAGCATTTAGCATGTCCATGCAAGGACGACATCTCAGTATTCATCTGGCGTAGCAGGGACAACATCTCTACCCATAAAATTGCACTTCTCGTATGTGTTTACCATTTCATTTAAACAGGTATACACTAATGTTTTCTCAAGCTTGCAGGAGCATCTATCCTATAGGAGCAGCAGCAGCACGTCCGAACGACGGCGTTATCGGCGTATGTCGGCGGCGACATATATCCGACTCGGTTCGTCGATCAGCGGGACATCTTTAAGGACTTCGCCACGAAAGGACACCGACAAATATGATTCCATACGCTCGAGGGATAGAGGCACCGACAATCAACATTCAGAATTCAAAAGTCCGCAACAAATTATAGCGCATCAGCTCGGGCCTAGAGTCAAATTGCAACTCATGCGATTGCAAACGCACAACAAAGACATCATGACAATCCACATGGTTCACGAATGCATCACAACAAAGGCATCATGACAATTCGTCAGTGTCAGCATTTAGCATGTCCGCCCAAGGACAACATCTCAGCATTCACAACACCCCACATATCATACAGGGAAGACATCCTTATTCACATAATTGCATTTCTCATATATATTTATCATTTTGTTTAAACAGGTATACACTAACGTTTTCTCAAGCTTAGTTCGCGAGCATTTATTCTCGGGAAGCGGCAACAATACGTCCGTAACGACGGCGTTATCGGCGTGTGTCGAGCAACGACACCATCGCGCGTCACGCAACGACGCCCGGCGAATACGTCCGAGCAACGGCGTTATCGGCGTGTGTCCAAGCGGCGACACCATCGGCGTCGGCGTCACGCAACGACGCCAAGGCGAATACGCCCGGCGGCGTTATCGGCGTGTGTCCAAGCAGCGACACCATCGGCGTGCGTCTACGCAACGACGCCCGGCAGAACACGTCCGAACGCGGCGTCGTGGCGTATGTCGTGCGGCGACATCGGCGTGCGTCACGCAACGACGCCAACAACAACACGTCCAGCAATGGCGTTATCGGCGTATGTCGGCAACGACATCGCGACGTGCGTCTACGCACGACGCCAAAGAAGAACATCGCCCGCAACGGCGTTATCGGCGATTATGTCAAGGCGGCGACATCATCAGCATTGCGTCTACGCAACGACGCCAACAACAACACGTCCAGCGACGCCCGGCATTATGTCGAGCGGCGACATCATCGGCGTGCGTCACGCAACGACGCCAGAAGAACACGTCCGAACGCGGCGTTATCGGACAAAGAAGTCCGAAAGCGACGCCATCATCAAGATATCACATCCGCGGGGGCGATTTTCTGTTCTCAAAATTGCATTTCCTCTCATCCATGCTTTATTCTCGTCTTAGCGATATGCACTAACTCTTTCTTGAGCTTTAGTCTACAGTACATTTGCGGCAAGTGACGACATATCCGCTCACAATCGCAACACGCCTGCGTGCAAGGTCGAAAAATCACGGATTTGCAGATCGCATCAACACCGCAGCATCACATTTTGCAGATAACCTTTTCTACCACAAATACATTGTTTTTAAAATGATGCGTCATCATTTTGCCTTAGCGCATGCACTAACTCTTTCTTGAGCTTTAGTCTACGAGGGCAATGCAGCAGGACAACGATCCGCATTCGCAATCGCAACACGTCCGTGCGGCGAAATCACAACATTTGCAGATCGCATCAACACAAAGCAGCATCATATTTTTGGCAGATAACCTTTTCTATTCACGCTACATTGTTTTTAAAATTATTTTGCCTTAGCGATTTATGCACTAACCGCTTGTTCAAGTCTTAGCATGCAGCGGCGAGAGCACAACGTGAATTTTCTCTTCTGACAACCGGCAATTTGTTGGGGCCAACCTTCCCAACGATTAGCGTGAGCGGCCTCAGCGTCGGTCACTCGCTCGCATCACCGTAGAACCCAAAGACCACAAGCCATAGCAAGACACCCTGTGTTCAAGCGATTATTTTCTTTTACTTTTTGCACCATAACCCGGTGTCATCATAACTCGACAGGGGCGGCTAAGTCGCGTTAGCGCGAGTGTTTTGACCATGGTAACCCGTGTCGTCATAACTCGACACCGGGACTTTTAAGTCCGCGTTAGCCCGCGGTGTTTAGACCATGGTATCCCGGTGTCGTCATAACTCGACCGGGACGATTTGATTTTTGCGTCGGCCTTGTCTATCCGCCAACATTTTTGCAATCGAAGATCGAGACAAAATTGGCATGAGTCAACGTCTTTGTCAGAAGATTCTTCCATCATCTCCATACAAAGAGGACATCCGCTGACACGATTTTGACCCTCCCGTCCGACCATTAACTATAAAATTACACTAATTTTGTAAAATAATTTTAGGATTTTTATAATAAAATCGTGAATAAAACATTAAATCTGAGCATAAATAATTAATAATGACATCACGCCTTACGTAGAGTTTTAAGCACTTAGAGTCTCGCGCGTTAATTAACTTTAAGCCGTCGTAATTCTTAAATAATTAATAAATGCATAAAATAAATAATTTAGCGATAACGTCGTTGTCGGGTAGCATAGCCGCATTTATTAGTAATCATTTGTAATTTAAAATCAATTTTAATCGATATATGCATTTAATAGCACGCATTTATAAAGCTTTAAACGATTCTTAAATATCATACTTGCATTTAGCATTTAAATATTTTAATCTAAACTCAACTTTAATTTAATTTAACGTCGCAATAATGCAATAATAAGATTTTAATAGCGCCGCATTCTAGAGCATTAAGCATTAATTAAATAGCACGCCCGCATTTATTTATTATAACAATTAGACTAATTTAGCACCTGAATAATTAGACTAATTTAGCACCTAAATAATTAGACTAATGTAGTACCTAGATAATTATAATAAAGCACCTAATTAATTTAATCACATTTGTTAATTAATTAATAATACACTTACCTAGAATTAACCACTAATTAATTAATTAACTCCTAAAATTAAATACCCTAATTAATCACCCAGCCCAATACCCAAAGCCCAATACCCCTAAACCCTAATCTCACCCTATTTCTACCCTACACTACCTTACACCATCGTAACCCTGGCACTCCACGGACTGGCGTATACTCCCTATTTCAACTATCAGCCGCCGCCTACCCTGGGGCTCCCTGGTCTCTCTCAACCATCAGAACCCTAGCCGCCCTCACTCTCACCTCTTCCATTTCTAGCAAAGTCCAAAACTCAATTTCGCCATGCCAGAGGTCTTTGACACCAAAAAACGAATGGCGTGCCTCGATCCTTTTCCCCAAAAAATTAGAACCCGTTTCGTCCCTTTCTCGTTCGATGCAAAGAACAACTTTGTCAAATAAAGGACAAAGCTTGTCTATCCATTTTGTGCAAGGAAATCACGTGAAGCATATCACCTAAGCATTCATATTTCTGAACGAATTGTTTGACTCCTTTTTAAATTTCGAATTTAAGAATCCCGCTCAAAAGTCGGAGTCTTAGAAAAAAAAACTAATTCATTGCTATATATATTAGCATTCAAGTCCATTGGAAGGAAGAAGCAGCCGCCGCTTTACCTTTTTTTTCAAACCCTAAATACTTTTCCTTTTCAAAATCTCAAAATATCTTTCATTCTTCATATTCCATCTTCTGAAACGCAAGTTAAAACTACTGATTCGGTAAGTCGTCTTGAACTCGAAGGGCCTTTGCCTCAGTTCGCCGCACCACAAAAAGGTAATCCTTAATCCTTACTCTCTTTAGTTTAGTTAATATATGGCATCATAATATACTGTGTGTTATTGTGAGGTGTGATGGTTTTATGCGATTATTTAAATTTTTTGATTTACGAGTATGTAGTTTCGTTTACACAACGCATGTATTAATCTTCAAAATATCATGTTTAGTTAATATATTATTCGTGTTTAAGAGTAATATTAATGCAGTAGTTTAGAAGTTGTTCTTAAGTTGATATATGTTATTTTTGAGAGGTTGTGGTAGTATGTGAATCCAGAACAGAGTATAGAATGTTGATTGTTAAGCTTATATTAATAACATGTAGGTTGTGTTATTTTTAGATCACTGGTTTAGCTGAATTAATGTCTCATTATGCTTATGATTTCACTTGAGGTTAATCTGTGCCTAGTGACTAACTCAGAGCTATAGGACTGATTTTGGCCATTTTGCCACTGGTTCTTTATTCTTAGCTTGTAATACACCGCTTAAGTTATATTAAAACCACCATCGCTGCCTGGGTTTGGTTCCATTTTTAGATTTATTGGCATATTTGTTATTTGGACTGATTTCCTTTATTTTTAAATCTCGCCGGAGTTTGAGTAACTCCGACGGTCGTTGGTTACTGTTCCTATTGTTTGATTTGGAATGATTTCTTGTGTTCCGCCGGAGTTTTAAACCCCGGCGGGTCTCTGGTTTTCCGACGAATTGCTCCAGCTGCTGTAGCCATTCCTGGACTGATTTGGATATCACGGGCCTTATTCTGTTGAATCCGCGTTTGGACTGTTTTTGATGTTTTGCTGGTTTCTTTGGGACAGATTTTGCTGTGATAGTGGACTGTCCTGACCATTGTGCTCTTTGTTTTGTTAAACTGATCGAACCATACTGCACTTGGTATTAAACTGACTTAGAACAAAACTACACTGTTGGTGTTTACTGATCTTGAATAAGATACTATACTGATTTGGAACAAAAACTACATGTTGTATTTTTACTGATTTTGAACAAGATACTACATTTTGATATTTTACTCTTTCTGAACAAAGATACTACATTTTGGTTACTGATTTGAACAAGATACTATACTGATTTAGAACAAAACTACACTTGTTATTTACTGATTTTGAACAAGATACTACACTTGGTATTTTATTGATTTTGAACTTGATACTACACTGGCCAAAGAAGGATTTATCCGTCGATCTGGAGGCCCTCCGTGGTAGCGAGACGGAATAGGTGGGCAGGAGGAAAGTGAAAAAGATTGACGAGAATGCATAGTATCGTTCACTGGGAGGCGAGTCGTATGCCGTGGTGACATTGGCTTCTCATGTCTTAGTATTCTTGGCATAACACTAGCTGAGCCCATACTATATAAAAAATATATATTTTTTTATAATATCATCTACATATATATCTATACATATACATGCATTGTGTTTGTTTGGTAATTTATTAATTATTTACTAACTCCTACTAAGTGTCTCTGCAGATACCCTGAGGCGCCTCAAGTTAAAGCATTCGCATAAAAGCGAAATGTTGTTAATTTCTTCTCATTACATCTTCTTTGATTATTTGCTGTTATTACCATCTTGTTAAATATGTATCTATTTTAAATATTTGCATGCCTAGTTTAAATATCTCTTGGTTAGTTTAATAATTAAAACACTTTTAGAATTATAGATTACATGTTAGCACAATAATATTAAACCTAAGTTTGAACGGACAACATGAGTTAGCGGATCCTTTAGGATGCCTAACCCCTTCCCTTTAGGATAATAAAGAACCCTTACCTAGAATCTCTCATAGTTTCACAGACCTTTAAATGGAGATCATTAATTGCAGTATTTATTGCAATAAATCAAGTGTCCTAATTCACTATAATAATTAGGTGGCGACTCCTTAAAATGCATTTAGGAATCAACCATATGTAGTACTCCCGTTTTCAACTCCGGTTCGAAAATGGGGCGTTACAAGCAACAGTAGAAGCATTGGTTGTGCCAAAACCAGTGTTGACACTAGTTGTGCCAAAAGCAGTGGTGGCACTCGTAGTGCCAAAAGCAATGTAGCACTAAGTGCCAAAATCGATAGTTGGAAGGCATTAGCAATGTCATGATCGATGGTGACTGGGGTGCACAATTTTGTCGGACGAAAAATCGGACCGGACAAACCTCTTTGGGCCGGACCAACCGACCGAGATTATCGGTCGGTCTTGATCTTTAAAAATCTTGTTTGATTTTGGTCCGGTCGGTCAGGTCAGTCGATCGGTCTTGGACCGAATTTTTTAATTTTTTTTTTATAATATATATAATTTATATAATTCCTAATATATATAATATATTTAATATATATAATTCCTAATATATATAATATATATAATTCCTAATTTTCTAAATTCCTTCCTAATATATATAATTCCTAATTTTCTAAATTCCTAATATATATAATTCCTAATATATATATATAATATAATTCCTAATATATATAATTCCTAATTTTCTAAATTCCTAATATATAATATATATATAATTCCGGGTCGGGTTCCGGGACCCATTTTTTTTTTAAATTGAATTTCCAATACTGAAATTGACATTCTCGGACGCGGTGCCACGCAATTTTTACGTTGAAATATATTATACATCGCGAGATATTTAGATTTGAAAATGGGAAAAACGTAACGATTTGGGGAAAAGGAGAAATTGAGGGGCAAGATGGACGTTTTTGGTTAAATCGGAGGAATCAAACCATTTACTCAGTTTGGCCACCCCCGTATCGAAAAAATACGCGAAATCAAAAAAAAAATTATGTAAAACGGACGTCCGAGCGCAAAGTTATGACCGTATAAAGTTTAATCAATTTACAACCTATATTTCATATGTCAATACGTCCGAAATTTGTGAGAAGTCTTTGGGGGGCTGGTGGGAGAGTGGGGGCTATTTGAGGCTGAGAAATTGGAAATTTGGGGGCCAGAAATTTGGTGTGGTTTGGGCTGGAAATGGTGAGAAATTTGGCTGGGCCTGGGGGCTACTGGGAGTGGGGATTCGGTCCATTAGCCCGGACCGGACCGAAAATGACCCGGACCGGACGGAGACATTCGGGCCGCTCTTCGGTCCGGAGAACTGGCGTTCGGTCCTCGGTCGGTTCGGTCTGTCGTCCGGTTTGACCACTGTGCACCCTGGACGGTGACACTAGAAGTGCCAAAAACAATGGAGTTGAAGGCAACACTAGTGCCTTGAGCAGTTGGATTGAAGGCAATAGGATTGCCTTGAGCATCGGGGTTGTTCATGGCGTTGAATTGATCTTCAGCAGACATGTTGTTGTTGAAAGCAACGAATATTATCTTAAGCTTGTGGGAAATATGTGTAGAGACAAGGAAATTGGAATGTAACAACAACAACAAGTGAGTAAGAAATCTGGAAATCATCAAATATGAGGGTTTGCTGAGTCGATCAAATTCTTGATCTAACCTTAAGATAATATTGCCCCGTATATCCTTTCAACTGTTATAATGACAACTTATCTCCCAAGATAAAACAACAAACAAACAATGAGCAAAGGAAACTCAAGTGTTTGCTTTGGAAGAAAGATCTTTGAGTGTTTGTGATTGCAAGAGAGGAAGACAATTTCAGAATTGTTTAGTGAATGCCAAGTGTTTTTCCAAATGAGCCTTGTGTCTCATTTTATAGTGTGTAGATGATGACCTTCCAAATGGCTAAGTAATGGCCATGAATGCCATGTTAATGCCTTGAATTTGGAGTTACAATTCAGCCAAGTAATGGCTGAATTCATGAGCAAAATAATGGAGAGTAAATACTCCAAAGTCAGCCCAAGAATAAGTTTTTAATTCACCTCCAACAGATTGAAGCGATCGAAGAGCGGCCGCCGAGGAAGCGTGACCGCCGGTTCGGTAACTTACGGAACTATCGCATCGGCTCGAACGTCAATTAGAGTCGCGGCCCTTCAATTCCAGTGAGTTACTGGAATTGAAACGTCAATTAGAGTCGCGACCCTTCTCGGTTTCGTGGTGATTTCTGATTCATTTCATCTTTACACATTATACATGTCGCGCCCTTTTTCGGCCGCGGCATTCTAAAATATGGCGAACCCTGCTCAAAGTGCAAATGTTAGAAAATAAATAAAATGCTATTAATGTTCAAAAATGCTTAAAGAAAGTTTAAGAGGCTTTAAAGGTTTTAAAATTGCTAAAATAGATTGCTAAAATTGCAAAAGGTGCTAAAAGTGCAAAAGAGGCTAAAATGCTAAAATTGCAAAAGATGTTTGAAAGCTTAAAAGGTGCTAAAGGTGCAAAAAGGGCTAAAGTTTAAAAGGGTGCTAAAAGAAAAAGAAAAATGTTAAAGGGTTGCTAGAATGCTAAGGGTTCGCAGAGTCGCCACCTAATTAATTGGGGTGAATTAGGACACCTAAATGTTTAACTAGTTTAAAGTAAAACATTAACTCCATTTTAATGGTCTGCTAAACTTAATGAGATTAGGTAAGGGTTCTTTATTATCCTAAAGGGAAGGGTTAGGCACCACAAAGGATCCGCTAACTTGCGGTTGTCCGCTTCAAACCTAGGGTTAATTATTTATTGCTAAGAATGCATGTTTGAAAGATATTTAATAGAAAGTATTTTTTGGCAAAAAGATTGATAAGATTAGTGACGTAAAACACATATAGAGTTTAAAGCATGCCCTATATTATTTATGAAAAATATGTCATGCAAAGTGGACTTATTGATTAAATGTATACATTTGCCTATCTTGATTAGTATACTACATGCTTAAAAGGGCTTCCTTAGTATATATGTATAAATAAAATTTAATATGGATTTTATAGCAAATGGTTTAGGGATATTAAAAAATAATATCCTAGCTACATGATTAATTATGCAAGTTAAGATTATTGAGTGGTTTATTATAAATGCTAAACAATGTATGGCGTGCCTAAAGTAATTAACTTAAGGGAAGCAAAATTAAATTAATTTCTATTTATTGATTCAAGGTTTGACTATTCTAAGTATTCTATTAATTACAAAATTAAATAATTAGGCAACAAATTTCAAGCAAATAATATAGAGGGTGGATATGGTCGCGACTTTCCAAGATCTTGTGGCATCGTCTTATCCTATTTTGTCTTAGGAATTTCTGAAGCGGGAATGCAAATGCGGGTGCGGGTTGCCATTTGAAATGACTTGCGATGAGTCTTGCCGTGAGACTCTTTATTTTGCTCCGGTGCGTGCCATGTAAAAATAAAGAAAAGATAAGGATTAGTATATGCCCAAATAATAATTGATACAAACAATTAGAACGAGCACATATGTTTACTGTATAAATATGTCACAATGACTCAAGATAAAAAAGAAAAGCGGTCCATTTGGATCGACGGACAACTAAAAAGGTCCAAACGTACAACCTAAATTATAGATCAGGCAAATTCGATAACTGCTGGCACAATATAAAACAGTCCGCAATTTGAAATCAATGGACTTAACAAACAACGACAGGAGGAGGTAGGAGAAAGCAGGCAAGTCCAAATTCGAAAGCGCATGTCCGGACGCAGATTTACGAAAAAAAAAAACATACCAGTTCACACTCCACATTAATCACAGACATACCACTAAACATCATAGTATATCTAAAGCACCCCAAGATATACTCTCAGGGTACGTCTAAAAAATCTAGTTATCTTCACTTGGTATGCTTCACACAAAGTAATGTGGGAGGAAAAGGCTGATATAAGCCTATACAGGCCATAAAGGAAACTAAGTTGGTGTCAAAACAGGGGACCAAGCTACCTGCATGAATACATGAGATACAGGAAAGGATAAAAAAGAAAACCACTCTAAAGAGAAATATGGATGGTCCAGGCTAGCCATACATGTCAGCGTGTTCAATCTTAAGTAAAAGAAACAACATGCTAACATATAGGTGAATTAAACATGTACGGCCCCAATTTAGACTATGTGAGGCATAGTGATACCACAAAATGATCTTTATAGAATTGACATGCTTATCCCACAACACTTAGGACGACCGCTATCATCCAAAGCAGTTAAATCGATATGAAGACTCAACCAAACCGTCACTTGAATACTAATAGACACACATAAGAGCTTGAGAGGACAGACATGCTATCAGGGGAGTGGCACCTCTTATGTTCAGTTATCACACCATAGACCCATAATCAAATTAATGAACCTCTTTGCATAAGAATTAATTCATTTGGAAGGGACATTGTGCAAACTTATAGATTACCTAAACCAAACTAAGTATCCTTCCTACTTAGTTAAATTAATATAACGCAACATGAGCCAGATATCTTATATATATTAGCATGGCGGCATTCTTATTATGGGCCGACGAAACAAGTGCACAATTGATGCAAGTCAGCCAAAGTAAATCAAATACGGCATGGTTAAACTTATGAGGGACTCTATCTCAAATACATAAATGTGCAGATAACACATACATAGCCAGTAACATTTAAGACATATTGGACCGAACTTAGAAACACTCAACAAAAGCACATATGCTTCCATATCATTCCTAGGTGTAAACAGAGCATGGACAGACTATTAAGACATAATATTGGACTCAAACAACCATTCTGAAATTGTTATTTTCTTCTATTTCTGAATTTGCAAATAACAAGTTTTATCACCACGCCAACAGGGAAACTCAGATGCGCGACTTGCTATAGCATATAAACAGGACACAACATTATATAAGTCATAGAGGGATTTAAATTTGTATCTACTTAACACTGAATATGAGATACATAAAAAATAAATATCATGCCTGAATCCCGGCAGATTTGAGTATTGACAGTCAAAATATACAGGCTAACAGACAGTTAAACAATAACCGACATCACATTTATGCGTCACTGAACCCGACAATCTGAACGAGTTAATCGACACAGGTTTAACACTCAAATACATTGCGACACCGCTACAGATTTCGAACGACCGCCAGATTAAGCTTAAACGTCATTTTCCAAGAAAGAAAAACACATACACATATATAGGATATGCAACATGAGACAGAATGCTAAAAGAATGATTTTACCTTCTCCGGGCAGCGAACCGAGGCCACGTATCAAGTCGTCGACTCGCTCGGATTTTGGTTTTTGTAATGCGAATAAAAAGGGACGAAGCTTTTGCTTCGAGGATGGTTGCTGCTTCTGGACGGATATTGTGAGGAAGAAACAGGGCTTGAAAATTTTGTTCTTGCTGCTTGACTGCTGTTTTCCTAGATTGATTTTTTTATTTTTGCGGATGAGGAGTGACGGATTTAGGAGCTTTCTCCCTTCTTTCCCCGGATGCCCCCCTGAATCGATGCTCTTGCATGTGCTATATATAGCCTCCTTTTGGGTTCTAAACTTGGTAAGTAATTAAGGCTGCCTTGTATATCGATTTGTATCGATTCCGCAGATTTTATCTTGGACGAATTCGTGGACGATTTAACGATTTGTTAAGGAAAGTAGGTAATGGGTTCATGGTAAGAAATCTTGGCTGGGTGCGTGGGTAAAGGGGAAGATCGCCGGATTTTCAGCCGAAAATCTCGGCGAGGAAGGTGGCGTGAGGGCGGCGATTGAGAGGGTACTAGGGTTTTCTGAGATTGGGGAAGAGGGACTTAGGTTCGTTTGGTTTTTCTTTTGCTTTATGGGTTGTGGGCGATGGGTTGTGGGCTGAGGTAAGTGGGCTGCGGGTCTTGGGCTGCGGGTAGCGGGTTTGGGCCAGGTGTTTTAAAAGGGTGGGCTGGTGGTATTATATTGGGTATTAGTTAGGTATTTAATTAAGGTGTTTAATTAGTTAATTAATTAGTGCTAGTTTTAGGTGCTATTTAATTAATTATCCAGGTGCTACATTAGTCTAATTAATTAGATGCTAAATTAGTCTAATTATTTAGGTGCTAAATGCGGGCGCGTTATTTAACTAATGCTTAATACTTTAGAATGCGACGCTATTATTTAAAATTTTATTGTTATGCATTATTGCGAAGTTAAAATAAAATTGAATTGAGTTTAGATTAAATTATTTAAATGCTAAATGCAAGTATGATATTTAAGAATTGTTTAAAGCTTTTATAAATGCGTATTTATTAAATGCATGTATTTAGATTAAAAATTGATTTTAAATGATTACTAATTAATGCGGCTATGCTACCTGACACGACGTTATCGCTAAATTATTTATTTTATGCATTTATTAATAATTAAGAATCACGACAAAGCTTAAAGTTAATTAATGCGGGTGCGGGACTCTAAGTGCTTAAAACTCTATGCGATGCCATTATTAAATTGTTCAATTATGCATGTATTTATGTTTTATCGCTGCATTTTATTATAAGAAATCATAAAAAAATATTTTACAAAATTAGTGTAATTTTATGGTTAATGGCTGGACGGGAGGGTCAAAATTGGGTGTCAACAGATGTCCCTCTTTGTATGGAGATGATGGAAGAATCTTCGGACAAAGACGTTGACTCATAGTAATTTTGTCTCGATCTTCGCACTGCGAAATCTTTGGGCGGTAGATAAGGCCGACGAAAAATCAAAAAGCGTCGATGTCGAGTTATGGCGACATCGGGATACCATGGTCTAAACACGAGGCGGGCTAACGCGGGCTTAAAGATGTCCCGATGTCGAGTTATGATGACATCGGGCTATGGCAAAAAGTAAAAGAATATAACCGGCTTGAACTCGGGTGTCTTGCTATGGCTTGTGGTCTTTGGGTTCTATGGTGATGTGAGCGAGTGGACCGACGCAGGCCGCCGCCAATCGTTGGGAAGGTTGGCCCCCCAACAGATTGCCCCGGTTCGCTGTAAGAGAAAATCCACGTTGTGCTCCTGCTGCTGCATGCTAAGACTTGAACAAACGGTTAGTGCATAACTGCTAAGGTAAAATAATTTTAAAAACAATGCAACTGTGAATAGAAAAGGTTATCCTGCAAGACGCGATGCCTGTTGTGTTGATGCGATGTTGCGAATGCTGTGATTTTCGTCCTTGAACAGACGTGTTGCGATTGTGAACACGGATACGTTGTCCTTGCTGCAATTGCTCCCTGTAAACTAAAGCTCAAGAAAGAGTTAGTGCATAACTGCTAAGACAGAATAATATATGAGGGGAAGAAATGCAATTTTGAGGACAGAGAAATCGTCCCTGCGTAGATGTGATATGCTGACTTGTCGTCGTTTTCGGACTTGTCGTCGTTTTCGGACTTGTCGTCGTTTTCGGACTTGGCGTCGTTTTCGGACTTGGCGTCGTTTTCGGACTTGGCGTCGTTTTCGGACTTGGCGTCGTTTTCGGACTTGGCGTCGTTTTCGGACGCGGCGTCGTTTTCGGACGCGGCGTCGTTTTCGGACGCGGCGTCGTTTTCGGACGCGGCGTCGTTTTCGGACGCGGCGTCGTTTTCGGACGCGGCGTCGGTTTGAATGGCGTCGTTTTGACGGCGTCGTTCTGACGCGGCGTCGTTTTGACGCGGCGTCGTTTTGAATGGCGTCGTTTTGACTTGGCGTCGTTTTCGGACGCGGCGTCGTTTTCGGACGCGGCGTCGTTTTCGGACGCGGCGTCGTTTTCGGACGCGGAGTCGTTTTCGGACTCGGAGTCGTTTTCGGACTCGACGTCGTTTTTGGACGTGGTGTCGTTTTCGGACTCGGAGTCGTTTTCGGACTCGACGTCGTTTTTGGACGTGGTGTCGTTTTCGGACTTGTTGTTGATGCTCCTGTATAATAAATGCTCCTGCAAGCTAAGCTTGAGAGAAATTAGTGTATAACTGGTATAAACAAAATGATAAATATATGAGAAATGCAATTATGTGAATAAGGATGTCTTCCCTGTATGATATGTGGGGTGTTGTGAATGCTGAGGTGTTGTCCTTGGGCGGACATGCTAGATGCTGCCACTGACGAATTGCCATGATGCCTTTGTTGTGATGCATTTGTGAACCATATGGATTGATATGATGTCTTTGTGGTGCGTTTGTGCACTGCATGAGTTGCAATTTGACTCTAGGCCCGAGCTGATGCGCTATAATTTGTTGCGGACTTTTGAATTCTGACTGTTGATTGTCGGTGCCTCTATCTCTCGAGCGTATGGAATCATATTTGTCGGTGTCCTTTCGTGGCGAAGTCCTTAAAGATTGTCCCGATTTGGTATGGCCCAGTCGGATATATATCGTCGCCTGGTCATAATGCTGATAACGTCGTTGCCTGAACGTGTTGCTGTTGCTCCTATAGGATAGATGCTCCGAGATGTCGTCCTTGCATGGACGTGCTAAATCTGCTGAATGATGAATTGCCATGATGCCTCTGTTGGGTGTGATCGTTGGTTGCCATTTGACTTTGTGCCTGGCGATCTGCTAGGTTTTGTCGGAACTCGAACCTTGATTGCCGATTGTTGATGCTCCTTTTCTGCTGCTTTGCTTTTGCTGCGGACTTTGGATTGTTGTCATCCTCTCGCCTTTGTTGCTTTTGCTTCGCTATCTGAAGAAACCTTTCGCCGTATTTTCTATTTCGGCTATTGCACTTTCTGCTCCTGTTAATATGAAGAACCTGCGCTCAAAGAAAAATTTGTGAGTTTGAGGGGGGGGCGGTTGATTCGCGTTGACTTTGTAGTTTTGACTCTTGATATCGGACGTCTGCCTTGTTTGGGACTCATAACCCCTGCCTGGTTTCCTACCTTGTCCCAGTTTTGAAAAGGGTGTTTGGCCTGAGGGGGTCTCAATGGAGTTGCTTGTAGGCTATGTGTATTCTTGTCATTTTCAAAGCAAAGGGAAAGTTTCCTAATGGTGTGACCGAAGCCGATTTAGGCCGCCTACGTATCCCCATGAGGGAATCAGGTCGAACGTAGTTCATTACAAGCGAATATTGGGAAAATTAAAATTTCTAGATGTGGGACCGAAGCCGAGACGGCCGCCTACGTATCCACTACGGGAATCAGGTCGAACGTAGTTCATTATTACATATAAAGGGCAAAATGCATTAAACTAACTATTTCAGGACTCAGCGGGCCGAGGCAGGGGCGCGAGTCCATTTCTTCTTGCTCTGTGTCTTCGATGGTTGAGTCTTCAGCAGGATCATCTCTTGCAGCGCACAACTAGACGAATGACTTATTCAATAGTTAAACAATCTCCGGCAAGGAGCACCTCCTTTCCTCTGGCGGTTGGTTGATGATTCAACTTTCTTCCCTTTGCGGGCTGGCGTAATAGTCCCTTCCAGACTGTCTTCTTCATTTTCAGCTATCATGCTATCATGGGCATCTTCATAACCCGGCAGAAAGTTATTGTTTGCATTGAGAGGACCATCTTTCAGCCGAATGACTCCCTCCTCGATTAACTCCTCTATTACGTCGCCGAGGTATAACAATGTCCGATGTGGTGTCCTTCACTTGCCGGAGTGGTATGCACAATGTTTAGTTTTATCGTGCCCTCGGGAGGTAGGCCTGGGGGTATTTCTGGGAATTGGATGGAGTATTCCTGCGGCTTTCAGCTTCTCATACACTTGGGCTATGGGTTCGGCTAAAGGGGTATAGGTTTTTGTTGGTTTTCTATCGGCATCTATGCGGGGTTTAGGTCCGTTCGGGGTGCGAGTTCGTGATTGTGGTGAGTATTTTGGATATGCTGGTTGGGTATGGTAAACAGGATATGGGGTGGCGCAGTGCTGATAATATGACTGTGGGTTCTGAGTGTTTTGGTAAGAAGGTGGTGGGCTTTGATATACTGGATGTTGTTCTGGCCTATGCTCCTGAATGACCATGATGGAGGGTGATGCATCTCTTCTCCTCTGGGAGGTACCTCCGATGGAATTTGACTGCACTGCTCTGCTAGTTGCCTGTAGGGCTGTCAAGTTTGTAATCCTGCCTGTCTTAATGCCTTCTTCCACGAAGTCGCCCATTCTTACGACTTCTGCAAAACTTCGCCCAATTACACTGATCATTCTTTCATAATATGTCGCGTCTTTCAACGACTGCACAAACAAAGTGGTCATTTCGCTCTCTGCCATTGGAGGCTGGACCTTCGCTGCTTCTGACCGCCACCTCAGGGCGTATTCCCTGAAAGTTTCTGTGGATTTCTTTTCAAGCTTCATAAGATAAAATCTGTCCAGGACAGTGTCAGTGTTGAATCTAAATCTATCCATGAAATCTTGTGCCATGGCATTCCAACTGTCCCATTTTCGAGGGTCTTGGCATGTACGATCCAGCGCCTCGCCGGTTAGACTCCTGATGAATAGCTTCATGATGATTGCTTGATTTTTACCAACTCCAATCAATTTATCGCAATATGACCTTAGATGAGCTCGAGGGTTCCCCTTTCCATCAAACATGTCAAATTTGGGCACCTTGTACCCCATAGGTAATTCAACGTCGGGGTGCATGCATAAGTCTTCATATTCTAAACCTTCCTCCCCCTTGTTCATCTGAATGCTTTTGAATGCCTTTTTCAAGCTACGAATTTCTTTTGCCACATTTTCATCAGCTCTAGCTCGGGTCTGCCGCTCCATTTCCTTGTATTGATCTGTCTCTTGAGATGATGCACCTGATAAATGGTTGGCTTTGGTCGGATGTGTTAATCCCTCATATTGTTTGTGTGCCATCTGCTCGTATTGGGTGGCTTGGCAATTTGGGTTGAGTCGGGAGATATAAGTAGGTGGAGGTTGAGATGTGTATGTAGTGAACGGATCATTTTGGAGGTCGGCTTGCAAATTGACCGGGCGAGTGACATTTGGTGTGGTGGTATGTTGCGGCCTCTGCGGGAGCTTTGGGAAGTGGAGGCTCAGGGCTTGTGATACGATTGCATTTGTCCCTTGCTCGGGAGTGGTGCATTCAAGCTAATAGATGGGTTTGTGATGTTTGAGCCTTTATTTCTTGCCAGATGATTTCCATTCTTTTGCAATAGTGTGGCGAGTGTTGATCATTGGTGTTTCGCTTCGACGCCTCTGCATCCTCTACATGAACAGGGGATGAGTCCTAAGTTGTTTCGTCCTGCTTACGGATTAGTCATTGGATGATTGTGCTTCTACTAGTCAACGCGAATCAACCTTTTGGGGAATAAGCTAGGCAAAAATAAACCTTTAACAAATGAAGCAAACCAAGTTAGTATAATATGCAAAAGCTGCGGGCAATATATACAAATAAGCAAATTGCAAATCAAGTGCGTGTTCTAACATGTTTGGGACCTCTTTATGCCAGAGGTAGGCCTAAACGCCAGATATGCGAGATTATGATAAGTTTGTCCAAGCCGCCCAACTGTAATGCTTTTGTTGGAAATGGCGACCAAATGACGGTGCACTTTTCCCAATTTCAGCATGTCATGATTGGGTTTGGATTTGTCTGTCATTGCCACGCTACACATAATATGCTGGTTGGTCGTTGGGTTGCGAAACCCGTCGACAAGTTTGGTGTTTTCCTAATTGTGGTGTCGATGCCAAGGACCGACCCACCTAAGGTAAATGCATGCATGCCCTAAAATAAGGGTGGTATAGCTCTATCTTAAGTTTTCTAAGATTTGGCTTTACTAGACGCTTGAGTTCGGCGATGACAACTCGAGTGAGAAGGTTACGCGGCTGATCAGACGAACCGATCTAACTCCGCGCAGGCGCCAACTCTCCTAAAATTTGGATATTTTTTTTTAAAGAAATTTGCGGGTGCGCGGAGCACACCAGCGCGTGAGTGTGTGATTGTGTGAATTTTCCAGAGTGGAAGAAATATGAGCGGAATGTCAGTTTAAGAAAAGCAGTAAAGCAAATAGCAATTAAGATGTATAAAACAAAATACAGCACGCGAAAATTAAATGCAAAAATAATGCCAAATAATAACCCTAGGTCTGTTGTGGTTAAGAACCTAAAATCCCCAGTGGAGTCGCCATTTCTGTCGCGCCCTTTTTCGGCCGCGGCGTTTTTTTTTATAGCGAGCCCTGCTCAAAGTGCAAATGTTAGAAAATAAATAAAATGCTATTAATGTTCAAAAATGCTTAAAGAAAGTTTAAGAGGCTTTAAAGGTTTTAAAATTGCTAAAATAGATTGCTAAAATTGCAAAAGGTGCTAAAAGTGCAAAAGAGGCTAAAATGCTAAAATTGCAAAAGATGTTTGAAAGCTTAAAAGGTGCTAAAGGTGCAAAAAGGGCTAAAGTTTAAAAGGGTGCTAAAAGAAAAAGAAAAATGTTAAAGGGTTGCTAGAATGCTAAGGGTTCGCAGAGTCGCCACCTAATTAATTGGGGTGAATTAGGACACCTAAATGTTTAACTAGTTTAAAGTAAAACATTAACTCCATTTTAATGGTCTGCTAAACTTAATGAGATTCTGGGTAAGGGTTCTTTATTATCCTAAAGGGAAGGGGTTAGGCACCCTAAAGGATCCGCTAACTTGCGGTTGTCCGTTCAAACCTAGGGTTAATTATTTATTGCTAAGAATGCATGTTTGAAAGATATTTAATAGAAAGTATTTTTTGGCAAAAAGATTGATAAGATTAGTGACGTAAAACACATATAGAGTTTAAAGCATGCCCTATATTATTTATGAAAAATATGTCATGCAAAGTGGACTTATTGATTAAATGTATACATTTGCCTATCTTGATTAGTATACTACATGCTTAAAAGGGCTTCCTTAGTATATATGTATAAATAAAATTTAATATGGATTTTATAGCAAATGGTTTAGGGATATTAAAAAATAATATCCTAGCTACATGATTAATTATGCAAGTTAAGATTATTGAGTGGTTTATTATAAATGCTAAACAATGTATGGCGTGCCTAAAGTAATTAACTTAAGGGAAGCAAAATTAAATTAATTTCTATTTATTGATTCAAGGTTTGACTATTCTAAGTATTCTATTAATTACAAAATTAAATAATTAGGCAACAAATTTCAAGCAAATAATATAGAGGGTGGATATGGTCGCAGCTTCCAAGATGCGCGGCGGCATCGTCTTATCCTATTTTGTCTTAGGAATTTCTGAAGCGGGAATGCAAATGCGGGTGCGGGTTGCCATTTGAAATGACTTGCGATGAGTCTTGCCGTGAGACTCTTTATTTTGCTCCGGTGCGTGCCATGTAAAAATAAAGAAAAGATAAGGATTAGTATATGCCCAAATAATAATTGATACAAACAATTAGAACGAGCACATATGTTTACTGTATAAATATGTCACAATGACTCAAGATAAAAAAGAAAACTGGTCCAGCGACTGGATGCAGACAACTAAAAAGGTCCAAACGTACAACCTAAATTATAGATCAGGCAAATTCGATAACTGCTGGCACAATATAAAACGATCATGATTTGAAATCAATGGACTTAACAAACAACGACAGGAGGAGGTAGGAGAAAGCAGGCAAGTCCAAATTCGAAAGCGCATGTCCGGACGCAGATTTACGAAAAAAAACATACCAGTTCACACTCCACATTAATCACAGACATACCACTAAACATCATAGTATATCTAAAGCACCCCAAGATATACTCTCAGGGTACGTCTAAAAAATCTAGTTATCTTCACTTGGTATGCTTCACACAAAGTAATGTGGGAGGAAAAGGCTGATATAAGCCTATACAGGCCATAAAGGAAACTAAGTTGGTGTCAAACAGGACCAAGCTACTGCGTGAATACATGAGATACGAAAAGGATAAAAAGAAAACCACTCTAAAGAGAAATATGGATGGTCCAGTTAGCCATACATGTCGGCGTGTTCAATCTTAAGTAAAAGAAACAACATGCTAACATATAGGTGAATTAAACATGACACCCAATTTAGACTATGTGAGGCATAGTGATACCACAAAATGATCTTTATAGAATTGACATGCTTATCCCACAACACTGGACGACCGCTATCATCCAAAAGCAGTTAAATCGGATATGAAGACTCAACCAAACCGTCACTTGAATACTAATAGACACATAAGAGCTTGAGAGACAGACGTGCTATCGTGAGGCACCTCTTATGTTCAGTTATCACACCATAGACCCATAATCAAATTAATGAACCTCTTTGCATAAGAATTAATTCATTTGGAAGGGACATTGTGCAAACTTATAGATTACCTAAACCAAACTAAGTATCCTTCCTACTTAGTTAAATTAATATAACGCAACATGAGCCAGATATCTTATATATATTAGCATGGCGGCATTCTTATTATGGTACGTAAACAAGTGCACAATTGATGCAAGTCAGCCAAAGTAAATCAAATACGGCATGGTTAAACTTATGAGGGACTCTATCTCAAATACATAAATGTGCAGATAACGCATACATAGCCAGTAACATTTAAGACATATTGGACCGAACTTAGAAACACTCAACAAAAGCACATATGCTTCCATATCATTCCTAGGTGTAAACAGAGCATGGACAGACTATTAAGACATAATATTGGACTCAAACAACCATTCTGAAATTGTTATTTTCTTCTATTTCTGAATTTGCAAATAACAAGTTTTATCACCACGCCAACAGGGAAACTCAGATGCGCGACTTGCTATAGCATATAAACAGGACACAACATTATATAAGTCATAGAGGGATTTAAATTTGTATCTACTTAACACTGAATATGAGATACATAAAAAATAAATATCATGCCTGAATCCCGGCAGATTTGAGTATTGACAGTCAAAATATACAGGCTAACAGACAGTTAAACAATAACCGACATCACATTTATGCGTCACTGAACCCGAAAATCTGAACGAGTTAATCGACACAGGTTTAACACTCAAATACATTGCGACACCGCTACAGATTTCGAACGACCGCCAGATTAAGCTTAAACGTCATTTTCCAAGAAAGAAAAACACATACGTATATAGGATATGCAACATGAGACAGAATGCTAAAAGAATGATTTTACCTTCTCCGGGCAGCGAACCGAGGCCACGTATCAAGTCGTCGACTCGCTCGGATTTTGGTTTTTGTAATGCGAATAAAAAGGGACGAAGCTTTTGCTTCGAGGATGGTTGCTGCTTCTGGACGGATATTGTGAGGAAGAAACAGGGCTTGAAAATTTTGTTCTTCTTTGCTTATCGTTTTCCTAGATTGATTTTTGTTTATTTTTGCGGATGAGGAGTGGATTTAGGAGCTTTCTCCCTTCTTTCCCCGGATGCCCCCCTGAATCGATGCTCTTGCATGTGCTATATATAGCCTCCTTTTGGGTTCTAAACTTGGTAAGTAATTAAGGCTGCCTTGTATATCGATTTGTATCGATTCTTACCGTTTTTATCTTGGACGAATTCGTGGACGATTTAACGATTTGTTAAGGAAAGTAGGTAATGGGTTCATGGTAAGAAATCTTGGCTGGGTGCGTGGGTAAAGGGGAAGATCGCCGGATTTTCACCAAAATCTCACGGCGAGATGGCGTGAGGGCGGCGATTGAGAGGGTACTAGGGTTTTCTGAGATTGGGGAAGAGGGACTTAGGTTCGTTTGGTTTTTCTTTTGCTTTATGGGTTGTGGGCGATGGGTTGTGGGCTGAGGTAAGTGGGCTGCGGGTCTTGGGCTGCGGGTAGCGGGTTTGGGCCAGGTGTTTTAAAAGGGTGGGCTGGTGGTATTATATTGGGTATTAGTTAGGTATTTAATTAAGGTGTTTAATTAGTTAATTAATTAGTGCTAGTTTTAGGTGCTATTTAATTAATTATCCAGGTGCTACATTAGTCTAATTAATTAGGTGCTAAATTAGTCTAATTATTTAGGTGCTAAATGCGGGCGCGTTATTTAACTAATGCTTAATACTTTAGAATGCGACGCTATTATTTAAAATTTTATTGTTATGCATTATTGCGAAGTTAAAATAAAATTGAATTGAGTTTAGATTAAATTATTTAAATGCTAAATGCAAGTATGATATTTAAGAATTGTTTAAAGCTTTTATAAATGCGACGCTATTAAATGCATGTATTTAGATTAAAAATTGATTTTAAATGATTACTAATTAATGCGGCTATGCTACCTGACACGACGTTATCGCTAAATTATTTATTTTATGCATTTATTAATAATTAAGAATCACGACAAAGCTTAAAGTTAATTAATGCGGGTGCGGGACTCTAAGTGCTTAAAACTCTATGCGATGCCATTATTAAATTGTTCAATTATGCATGTATTTATGTTTTATCGCTGCATTTTATTATAAGAAATCATAAAAAATTATTTTACAAAATTAGTGTAATTTTATGGTTAATGGCTGGACGGGAGGGTCAAAATTGGGTGTCAACAATACACTTCTTCCTTCATTTACCAACGTGAAATCATTCATCATTTGACCAATAACCGTCTATTACCTTACGTCTCAAACAATTCGTATACGTACCAATATCTCTTCCATTAAGGAAATTTTGATCCTTGGCACTACGTGTGCCCGTGTGTGGAAATAAGGTTTCCTACGTGCGGAGTCCCAATTGTTCGATTCATAATTAATAGGATTTACTTTATTTCACGTTTAATAAATATTTTCAACAGCTAATACTACTGAATAAAAAATGAAAAAATGGGCCCTAATTTTTTTTGTTTTACGGGGGTTCCTGTGCGGTAGCACACATCGCAATGGTCCAATGACGGCCCTGTGTGCTTCTAATTTCTAATTCCATTACTTCAGTAGAAAAGAAGAAGATAAGTTATTATGGTTATGAATACATTAGGTTATAGTGATGCATGCATTATGTTATGAAGGCTGTTCATTTACTTTTTCAAGTTTTTCAAATATGTTATGAATTTATTTAATTATGTGGATGTTCGCGTACATGTACCTTATTAATGTATCAATTAAGACTTGTATCTTACATATGATTTGTATCTTATAAAAGAGTATTTTTTATATTTGTCGAAGACACACTTATATACACTTGAAATAAGAAAAAACATCTTCATTCTCTCTATATCTTTTGTTTTATCAATATCTTGTTTTATATTGTCTTATTTGCTCTCAATTTATAACAATTATATTTTATTGATCATCAGGTAGTCATTGTTTTAAATATAATTAAATATTAAAAATGTGCTATTTCTAACAGGTTAAATTTTTAGATGAGATTGTCACACACTTCAACATGTTATCAGAGCAGACCGAAGATCATGAGATCGAATTTCACCGCCATCCATTATCAATAAGATTTTTTCATTTGATTGGACCATAAAAAAACAAGTCATTAAATTTTTAATATTATAAATCAATCATACTCTACTATCACTAATAGGATGAATTTTGTTGTAGAAAAACAGAACCAGCAAATGTTGATTCCGACACCATGTCTGAATCTCTGGAGCAAAAAGAATTGTAACATTTCATTCCTTTTGTAGTATTCGTTGTGTTAAGGTTACATCATCAAACATCATTATTCAAGTAATAAGACATCTTAAATTTAATTAACTGAAATATAGCAAGTTTCGACTTAGTTAATGGCTGCTATTTTGTCACATAATAATACAAAATTACAGTTACTAGCGGACCCATGTTTATTAAATTTATGGTTTAATCCGTGAAAAGGACAGAATATAACACACCAAATAATTGTAGGAAAAAAAAACATATGTTGATGTTAACACGAACAACATCACCAATAATATAACCTCTATTCACATTTACCCACCCAGAAATTAGCCGCATTATTAACATGGGGCGTCGCATTTTGGAGTTTGCATTAATATTTAAGTACAGTCTAATCTCTCTATAGTGTCACCGTTTGTCCGAAAATTTCATAGCATAATGAGGTGTTGTTATATATGTATATTGACATTTCATGTTTGGATCTCATTTAGCCGTTATAAGCGAAATACATAAAAAAATATTTTTCGGTACTTTTTATGCTATAAATGAAAAAATATACTTGTTAATTTTAAAATTTCAATTGATTTTCATATTCCATTAATTAAAAAGACTAATAAATTATAAATAAATCCATGACTAGTTGTACCATACCGATAAATAATTAAATCTAAGGAACATATGCATTTAAAATTAATTGAGAATTTTAATACAATTTCAAATTTGACATAAGAATTCTGCAATTGTAGGTTGTTTCGTAAATTTCAGTCTTTTAGCGATAATATAACACTTGAATTGACAAAGAATTCCAAACTTTCAGCAAAAGAGAATTCAATAGCTTCCCTGAAGGCTGTCTAAGAGCTTAACAATTGACTATTTTATCTCACCTCAAGTAGCAATAGGTTGATGCTCTTCATCAACACTTTCGTTGTCACCTTCTGTATTTGTTGTCTCTTGTTCTTCCACTCTAATCACTTGTGCAATAATCTCTTCATCAGTGTAAGTTTCAAGAATTGGAAGAGTTTCGTCAAACTCCATATAAGTGGTAGCATCCATTGTTTGATTGGTGTTATGAGATGAGATTTCGGCTATAATTGATGACCAATATCGTCAACAAGTTCTAAATTTTCACTATTAATATTGGGGTTTTCATCTATAGGTAGAATTTCGATATTTAGAATGATATTTCTACAATTGTAGGTTGTTTCGTAAATTTCAGTCTCTTAGTAATAATATAATACTTGAATTGATAAAGATTCTTCTCCAAACTTTGAGCAAAAAGGAATTCAATCTTTCTTTTGTTGATTGTCATAAAATATTTGATATTTTATACATAATATACTTCTTAAATATTATTACTCAATATTTCAGTAGGACTATTATAAAGAGGTAATTTTATAAAAAGTGTACCGATATAATGAATGACATTGCTGTTATAGGTAGAATGCTATTATAGAGAAGTAAAATATAAAATGAAAAATCAATTTTGAAAAAAATCAGGCCAATTATAGTAAAATGATGTTATAGCAAATGACAAGTAAATAAAGGTTTGATTGTAGTAGTCGTTATCTATATAATGGCTGTGTAATTAAACAAACAATGGAGTTTAACCTAATGATAGCAAACAATGGAGTTTAACCTAATGATAGCAAGTTAGTTGTCATTTTTAGTAGGTTATCAATTTATGCTTGTCATAAAGATTTACTTGTAAATACTATAACTAATCAATTGTGTAAATATTTTTTATATGGCAAGTGTATAAACCTAACTCTTTAAGGTTAGTGGGATTATGGTTGAACGATTTTAAGCACTAACGAATTTTTAGATGAAAATGGTGGTCATCACATACATGGCTTATTAATAATCTTTTAAAAAAATATTTTTTGTCTTTTTTCAAATGCCTAACAATCCAAGCAGCTAATCACTTTAAAAATATGCTATTAGTTCCTAATTGATGGGTTGTTTTCTTGTTTGTTGCAACGATTGGTAGCATTGAGCTTGAGCCAATGCAGGAACTCCAGCTTGTGTTACACGAAGAATTTTTTATATACACTATAGTATGAGCGTTCAGCAGGATATAGATGCAAAGCTCCCCAACGGTACTGCTCGGGCATATGCAAAATCAAATATTTAAACTTTATAGGTTCGACTTCAAAATTCTACACAACATATTTAATTTACTGAGTTCAAAATTCATTGATTATTTGTACTTATTGAGTGAAATTTTATCGCATATACAAGGTCGTATATATTATTGGGTTCGAATGAACTCATAATATATACATTACATCCGCCCTTGTGTGTGCGCGACAGTAACTTCAACTTGATATAATTGAACGACCTTATAAGAAAAATATATTAATTTAATGAAAGTTCGTCTATGTGAATTTCACAAAGTATAACATTATCGACATGAATAAAGGAAGATCTAGGATTTTGGTATATATGGTGACGGACAAGGTAAAAATAAATTAATATCTGAAAAGAGTGGAATAGCTATAGAGACCAAGACCATTCCATGTATCAAACACAATTAACTTGGAATGGAGAGATAGTTGATATATTTATACGAAGTTCGATCGCATCTCTTGTTCTGAAGGAGTAATGGATGCCGCAGTATATTGCTCATATATACCAATTTAAAATCTTAGATCTATCTTTACCTCCATCTAAAAACACCAGTATTAGTTTAACGACAGGGAAAGAAAAAGAGAAAGATATATAATGATAAGAATTACTCCTATAGGAGTACTAGTTATAAACACAATCCCACGATGGAATGAACAAGAGTCTTAGAGATGCTTAACGAAGAGCATAGACATATTTACTTTTATAATATTGTTAATACATAAACAAGTAGGAGAGAAACTTTGGGAGTACAACAACTGTTTATTTTGCACTCATTATTACACTTCAAGTAAATATTGCATTGACAAAAGCTTCCTCTCATACCATTTCTTGTACAACATTATCCATGCATGATCCTCAAGGAACGCTGCAAGAAGTTCCAAGAAAAGAGAGCATAGTCAGAAACTGGCTGGAACTGCCAAAACTAATAAAGAAGATCTACACAAAAAACACATTATATATAGCCAATCGACATATGTGAACATGAACACAATTAACTTGTATGCACTAATCAGATCACCTAAAAAAGTAACAATCTATAATAAGTGAGATCAGTAACCTAGAAAATAAGATAGATCGCTAAAAAACAAGAATTAGCTACAAAATTCGTCGTTAATATATAACCCATACAATTTTTAATAATCTTTCGGATGAATTCGATGCTATAAGGCTGCATTTGCTTCTGATTGCAACATATCGAAAAAACATAGAGTAACGTAAACATCCCATACACAGCTAGTACATATAAGCTAAATCCTAATGTGAATTACATACCTTTTGCAGTTAATAGTAGGAGAGATGGGGATATTGGTAGTAACACCACAACGAGATGGGAGATTAGATGCAGCATCTGGCTTAAGATTACTGTAGCGAGCTGCAGCAGCCTTCATACATTCACAAGCATCTTGCCTGTCTTGTTGGGTTGGTGTCATTTGTACTAGGCTTTTCACACCATCACAACATGGGCCTGATGGATCACCACCTTGTGTCAAGTAAGGCACACAAGGGACCAATGTTGCATCAACTTGGCCACAATTAATGGCTTCTCCTAATTGCACTACCACAGCTAGGAACATTAACAAAGTAACCAAAATTCCCTTCATCTTTTTTCTGTTTTTTTCTTATTTGCTTTTAATTTCGAGTGTGTGGTGTAGAAGAGGAGGTGGAGTTGAGTATTTAAAGTAGTTTGTGGGTGCTTGTGGACAAGATTAATTATATTTGGAACATGGATAGCGTGTTGGACATAGTAACAGTTGCGGGAATTTGGTCTTTAATTCCTCTTTAGGGTGTCGTTTTGCTACTAAATTTAGTAAAATGGACACAACTTTTTCATTTCCTTTTACATTTTGGGACTTTCTGAAATGAAAAGGAGGAGTTTCTTTTGTAAAAGCTGTTCACATGAATACTCACTCATCAGTAGCAGTTTCAACATTTGTTACTTCTATAAGTTAAGTCCGATGCCAAAATATTACTGATTTATATATACCTCTTACATAATACTAAAGTTTTATTAAGTCTAGGTTGTATTTTCTTTACTCGAATGTGTTTGGTAAGATGTAAAATATCTTTCTTGATTATATTGTTTACTATTGTTCGGTTAAGTTAAATTGTTGAACCTGGAAAAAAAATCCCTTAATTATTTTTTATTAATGAAGAGGTATATATATAAATATATAATATCTGGAAAATAAATCTACCTTTTCCTCTACAAGACTAATACATTTTCCTACTATAATTAGCACAAACACCCTAAGATAAGAATGGATCCTTATTATAAATAATTTTTAGGGGTTGTTGATATGCTAAACCTTTGCTAGGGAGTATGTTAAAGAGGTAGGTAGTCATTTGCAACGCATGATGCCAAAAGGACGGAGGTAATGAAGCATGGGCTAGAAAAGTTCAGACAATATTATTAATGATACAAATTTTTCTTTCGGCCTTCCCATTTTTGTGAGGGCGTATGACGACAAGAAAACCGAAAAGATATGCCTTGAGTGTCACAAAATTTCCGAAATGACTCATTATCACATTGAATGTTTTTAATTTTCCGTTCAAATTGGGTATGGATGAAAGCTCTAAATTTTAAGAATGTGGAAAAAACTTGAGATTTTTTAGTCAAAGGAAAAGTCCACAAAAAATTAGAATAATCATCCAAAAATAAAACATAATTACGATGGCCCAAAGAACTCAAAACGAGAGATGTCCATAAATAACTATGAATAATGTCAAAAGACATCGACGTACTAGAAGCAGAGGCTACAAACGACAATCTAACATGTTTCCCTAGAGGACAAGAAGGACAAATATGAGTACTACGCGTACTCTTACAATCAATAAAATTATTATTTTTAAGAGAAGAAATAATAGACGATCCTGGATGACTCAAACTTGCATGCCACAAAGAAGGAGCAAGCGCGATAAATGTAGAATGTGTGGCTTGACTCGTGAAAATGGTGGTGGTGGTGATTGGATAAAGCTCTCCCCGATTATTACATCTCATTAGAGGTATCCTCGTCTTGAAATCCTTTATAAAAAATCCAAAAGGGTCAAAGTTAACAGACACCCAATTATCAATTGTGAATTTTCGGACAAACACCAAATTTTTAATCAAGTGAGGGGCATGAAGAACATTTTTTAAGATGAGAGATGGATGAGGGAGAGATAAATTTGTGTGACCATAACCACAAATTAGAATTGAATGACCATTACCAACAATTAGACCACGATTGTTGCTCAAATTGAAATAAAACGAGAGATTACCTGGTGCGGATGTCATGTGAGAAGTGGAACCGGTTTCCATATACCAATTTGCATCTGGGAGATTTAATCCAAGTGTATGTATCAACGAAGGCCTATTGAGGCGGAGTCCCAAGCAAGCCATCCTGCTGTCAAGGCCCAACAGGCTGTTTGTAATTATTTGGCGGAAAACTGGCCTGGACCAATTTTGAAAATTGGCCCAATTCACTGGAGATGCCAAGAAAGGGTAGTCCACCGACCACAAATGTGCATAAAAAGAGTAACAAGACTTAGAAAATCATGACTTATGGGAGGGAGTATGGATCAAGACAAGTGTCCTTACTATTTTTTAAAATTTATATGTTTGTCTAATAATTTATTTGTGATTCTGTGAAACTGTGAATTGTATAAAGTGTTCCAACAAGAAGAACTTCTGCAAGTGATGAACATGTCATGTTTCTCTTGCATTATTTATGTTAACGGACAATTAAACATCACTGTCAATCTTAAACATTTAAAATTATCATTAACATGTAAACGGTTAATACGTACCTACCTGCATCGAATATTCACAGTAACCATACGACATTAATATATTCTACATTTTATATATGTCAATTTCATTGGGGCCTCCTTTATGATCGGCAAAATCTTTCACTTAAACACTTCAACTAAGTCTTGTTCCTATTGAGCACTCAGACTACATTGAATTTGTTATGTTTAGACATTTTTTTGACAATCAACTAAAATTACAAAATTTGTAATACATATGCGGGTGACATGATATAATGACTAATTAAAAGAGGACATGTGGTTTTTTGTGCAATATAATAATTTAAAAATAAATTATAAGAAAAAAGAAAAGAAAAAACTATTTAATATAAAAAAATTGAGTAAAAACTAATATTTCAAAAAAGAAATAAAAATCTATTTTCTAAACCCTACACATTATTAACACAAAAAAATGCATTTACTAACAAAAGAAAATCCGGAAATTATGTTTTTTGGTGTTCTTCATCAGCTTCATAAAAAATTGTTCTCTAATATTCTCATCTCAATATCATACGTCAACGACAACGACAACAACATACCCAGTGTATTCGCACAAATGGAGTCTGAACATGATAGGATGGAAGCAGAACTTACCCCTACCTTTTGTGAGGTAGAGAGGTTGTTTCTGATAGACCTCAATATCATATGGCATTGGAACTTATTCAATAACCGCCTAAATTTTGAAAATCTCATTATGTTCTTTGCTTTCAAGAAAAGACGCCTCACAAGATGGCATCTATCAATATAACCATTTCACTTCATGTTACCCCACTATGATCTCCCAGAATCAGCCATCAGGCAGAAAAGATGTAGGCTCGCAGCTTAGCTGCTTAGCTCATAAGCTTGTCTAGTTCAGAAATCTCTTCGGAACTCAGATTACTGTAAACAAGTAGAAAGGAAAATGTAGAAATAAAACGGATGCATTGAACCAATAAACAACTGTCAGTAAAGCCCATCTGGGCATCAAGTGACTTGACAAACATTCAAACTTACATTTTCAGCAGTTAAGGCCCAACAAAGTCCCGAAAAAATCACGGGCTCAGTGCCTGTGGTTTCATCAAGCCAGATAACGATACAACTTCCTATCTGTTTTATCTCTCTCCAAGAATTCCCTCTCAATCAAAGACTCAATTCGTTTCTTTATAACAACTGGGTTTGGTAGGAACCGAGACTGCAGCTGCTTCGTTACTTCAGCAACTATATTGTTGTGATCTAGCACCCTCCGAGATTTCATGATTCTGACTATTGCTGCCTCAATCTGTGGTTTCCGGTCCTCCTCCACTTTCTGCCTAGTCTCCTGTTTTTCAGGCTCTGACTCCTTCTGTGCAACAACAGTACCTATCTTTACCTTGTAGAACTTGCTGGAGAATTTATCATTGAAATAAAAAGCATCGTCTTCAGCAATATCTTTGCTCATTGGCTCCTTCCTCAGAACATTCTTCCCCTTGACACACGCAAGAGATTGTAAGCACCTCTTTAAGTCAGAAGCTGGTATTTCTGTAGCCTGTTCAATTTCTTTGTAACTCATTCGATCAGCATTGTTGAACAGCATAAGGATGCACATCTGATAAGTGGAAACATTAAGCTCATGCTTCTGTCCCTTTCCAAATGTAGCTTTCAGATCAGCAGTCCCCATATTTGTTTGCCACGACAACCTCCTACCTGTATGGGTCCCCAGATAGTATAACTTGAACTTCTCACAGACCCCTAAAATTTCCGAAGGAAGATTGCAAGTAGTAACAGACTGTGTTGGCCAGGACCCAGTAGTAAGGACCTGGACAGTGAGTGAAGGACCATCTGCGATCTCAGCACCCACAGCAGCATGAAAACCCTGCATCGTATCTTGTGAGGTCTTCATATCAGTAAACATGCCTTCCAGTTTTGAGGTGAACTGGTACCCGCATTCTGTTTTAAGCTTAACAATCAAACTTCTCTCTGCATCATCAGATACCGTCTTCCCTGAGAGTAGCCTCTTTGCCAAGTGCTGCTTGTAGTACTTCTCAAACACATCTTTCTCCTGAAGGTAGCGGAAGAGCATCATCACTTTGTCTAATACGATCTCTACATCCTCCTCAGTAACCCCTTTCAGCCCTTTCCGAAGTTTGTCATCCACGAACAAAGAGATGAACTCTGGTGATCGTGGATTCAGATTAATGAAGTACTCAAATGAGGAATTGAGAGCATTCTGGAATGTTTTGTCATTGTTAAATGCTGAACTTATGATCTTATCATGCTTATCCTTCTCATCCAAAAGCCTCTGCACAAAGTCTACAGGATCCTTTAACCTTTCTGGATCAGTGACAAGCTGCTTACCAATTTCTCGAATATGAGAAGTCATGACATCTCTAATCAGTGCGAGTCCAGTTGTCACTCTTCGGAACAAATTGTACATCCTTCCTAAATCTTCATACTTGTCATTTACGATCATATTCACTAAGCCTGAGTTCTCCATATGAACCAACCTGTGCATATGGCTTTCTATCATCTCTTTTTCCACCACATTAGTAAGTTTGGGTTCACTTTTTGCATCTAAATAATGGGACACTCTTTCAATCTCTTCGTTGAGACGTTTATCAGCTTTTCTCAGATAATCCCCACAATCACAGCACTCAATGAATTGCTGAGATTCAAGCCGATAAAAATCAGCTGACACATCAAGAAAAGGCTTTTCAAAGTCTTCTTGGTATACTGAAGAACCTAAATCCATTAGCATTTTTATTACATTCCTCATCAAACCCCTGTTTATCACTTCACCGGTCCTCTCATGCTGAACAATTTCAAGAAGTGTGTCCTGAAGCCTTTTGTGAATTTTGCTAGAGTGGATGATATGGTCTCTCCATAAATTCAAACCAAGCTCATGGACTGGTGTTTTATGTGTACTGGGAATGAAAGTTCTATCCATATACATCAATATATCTCGAATCATTTGCAGTGCCTTGTTATGCTCTGCCCATTTCCGGTTCAGTTCTTCAAGAAACAAACCTCCCTGGGAAGCTTCAACAGATTTCGCAATTTCCTTCAAATGTGAAGTCATAGTTGACACAAGTCCTGAATAGAGCTTCTCCCCAAATTTGTGTAGGACCATGTTATATGCATTTCTGCAGATGCCACAAAAGGTAATATAGCTGGCTATGCAAACAAAAGAAAGAAAAGCTAATAGGTCCACACAGATTGAAGAAAATCAGACACTGGTACATTGTTAAGCAAGATAATCATCAAAATAAAGGTAGCAGATCTCCTCCAAAAATTACAAGAAATAAAGCTTCACTAAGTTTATTTTTTTTATTGAGAAAGGTAATAAAAATTGCCACTAAGTTCAATTACAGAAGGAAAAAAATTAAAGCGGGTAATTCTATAAACATCTAAACTCCCATTCCCCAAGAAAAGGTATGTTAAGTGATATACAAGAAACTATTTGTGTATGTCAACTGGGAAGCTTTATGGTTTATGCACCAAACATTTGGCAAACAAGCTATCATGTTTTGGGTTTGCTGTCAATACCTATAATGATGCAATCAAACTACATCTAGTTTTCTGGGTTTGCTGTCAATACCTATAATGATGCAATCAAACTACATCTAGTTTTCTGTAGCCATATCCACTATGCCTGTTCATAAACTACTGGCAAATTATTTTTCCTTTACTGAGAAGTGCTAAACCACCTACATTATACCTAACCTAATAAACTGGATACACCTAACAGTTTGAACTTAAGGACATAGACACACCTAGCACTTTGCACTTAAGGGACATAGACACAGCTAACAGTGTGGAGTTAAAAAGAGAAGCATTCTTTCGTATAAATTATCACATTGCTATTTAGAAGATATAGATTCCACTTATTAAAAGTAAACCTCTAAGATCAATCTTAAAAAATTAGCGCTATGCCATTTTGCTCTCTCCCTCAAATGGAAAAATGTGCGGGACTTTTTTGTGTGGAACTACAAGGACTGTGTATATATCCTCCTAAGCGACAGAAAAGTATCTCTATATCAAATTGCATTTAATTCCCTTCATACAAAAATAGCAACGCAAAATTAACTACATCCATTAAACTTGCCTAGCTGGAAATTGGAATGAGGTAGTTCTTTTCCGCTTTGAAGAGGTATTAAATAGAAAAACACATTCCAAAATTAGATAATTTCAGGTTCTCTAACACTGAAGGATCTTTAATTATCTATTGACCTACAAATAGACTAAATGGACTCCGAGCAATCACTCCCTCTGTTCATTTTTACTTGTCCACTATACTAAAAATAGACAGTTTGGAAAACCAAGACAAAATTTACCGCTTACTTCCTAATTTACCCTTATTATTAGCTATAATCATTTCCAAATGCATTTCCCAAAACATTGAATTTATTATATTCAAAGGGTGATGTAGTAAACTTATCATTTTATTAATTACTTCTTAAGGGGTGTGCCAATTCAAATATAGGCAAGTAAAAATGGACGGAGGCAGTAACTAGTTAAAATCTATATACAAGTATTGATCCTATAGTTTCAAGTCTTTGACACAGATTAAAAAAAGGGCAGCCTAGTGCACTAAGCTCCCGCTATGCGAAGGGTCTGGGAAAGGGACGGACCATAAGGGTTCATTGTCCACAGCCTTACCCTATATTTCTACAGGAGGTTGTTTCCACGTATTGAACCCGTGACCTCCTGGTCATATGGAGGCAACTTTACCCGTTACTCCGAGGCTCCCCTTCGTCTTTGACACAGTTATTAGAACAAAATTAACCTCCCTCAGTAAGCAACACTGGTTAGGGAGACCAGGACTAACAAGGATAAAACAGCTGAATCTGTTCAAATAGAAGCTATCCATCACTACGAATAGCAGTTATATCTACAGCACCAAATCACTTTTCCAGTTTGTAACTTTGTACAATACTTAAGTTGTAATCAAGATATAATCCAAGGCGCAAAACATGCAGTTTCTATGTATGTTTAGCAGCTATTACTTCAATCAATTAATTCTGGCCTAAATCAAACAGCTTAAAAAGACGCAACATCACAAATTAAAAACTTATGAAATTAAAACAAAATAATGAAAGAGGAAGCAAACCTATAGAGCTCTTCAAAACTAAGACCACTGGCGTTATGATTATAAATCTCATGAATGGCATGTTCAAGGATCTTCCAAGTTTTTTCAGCATATTTCGGATCCACAACGACCCGATGCTTAAATGCTTCTATCTGGAAATTCCTCTTCTTTTGAGCACTCATTTCTCTCTAATTAAATATTCCAAGTCGAACAATCAGAATTTTAATCACCGATCTATAATTGGGGACTTAGGGTTTCTCTGCAAATGAAAATTGAGGAAAGATAACTTAGAGATTAAGAAACTAGAAATTGAAATTAATGGAAGGAGATTGATGAATTATTATAAAAAGTAAGATAATTGATTAACAAGTAAAGATGGCAAACCAGAGAGACATTTGGTTGAAACTTGAGACAGTTTTCTTCTATGTAGCTCTTATCAAATCAAATGTGTGTTTTTACCACCCGGCCTCCTCTACTTTTTATTTTTCTGGATCTTCTATTCTTTCTTATTTATTGGGTTTTGAATCCCGGCAAAATGGCCCACGAAATTAACGTTATAGTGAGAGCATCAACAACTTCGTTGAGGATAAACAATAAGGACCCCATATATAAATTGTGATTTTCTTTTGAATATGTCTATATTTTATTGTTTTTTACTACAAGATTCAGATTGAAAATTAATAAAATTAGTAATTTAAATTAAATAGAACATAAGAGGACTTCAGATTGATCAAAATAAAATAGTAGTACTAGATAGAGCTAGACTATATGGCTTAGTATTTGGGGTAACAAGGAGACAGATGGGTTAGTATTTGGGGTAACAAGGAGACAGATGGGTTGGTTATTCCCTTTTTAATTTTTGCCTTTTCGCCATAAGTTCTTTACGGGATCAGATACAATTTGTATTGATCCTTTATGGCCGGAAGGCATAATTTAGGGACAAAAATTAAAGACCAGCACAAAATAAGGCCAAAAGTGCAAATGACCCTTTAACTGAACCTTATGCTGTCGTAGGTCCACACCAATTTTTGGGCTGGTACAATCTCATGTGTCTAATGGTCTTTGTGCTATTCCATTTTCATACTATTGACAAATGTGATTGACGAATTTGTAAAGGGGACGGGGGCTATTATTAAGCCTTGGAGGTCAAAATAGTCTTGTATCATTCATATTCACCAAGTTATTTTTGCTCTAAACCAATTGGATGTTTCATGTTCGCCAAGCTTGCTAGATGAACTGTCAGCTTCAGCAGATTGGCTTCTGCCAGTGAAAAAACCTGGTTCTTTAGGTGAGGACAATGGAGCGTCGCTAGACAACATCAGCACAATTGATGACATGCTAGGCCTATCGTCTGGACTCTGTTGCACAAGCAATAGACCTACATGGACTTATCTTTGCACTTCAGACAGGTCGCATGACTCCCTTGTGTACTTATTAGTTCCAAAACCCTGCCTTCTTCGAAGAAGATCCACAGCTGAACATTCGATATCATAAAACAAAAACAGCTAGTTCAAATTGAACATGTTGACACTTTTCATCAACTAGCTCATATTTTTACAAAAGCTTTTGAATAAATCTCTTGGTCTTTGTAATATCTAAAAAAACATTTTTAGTGAATGTCGGCTGAAATGTCTCTAACATTTCGGATGACATTTACTTATGTAATATCATAAATTGATTAATGTCGTGGTATAGTTCATTACTTTTGGTCACACAAGCATGATCCTTCAATAAGAACGTGATTTCATAGTGATATCGTTCTCTTCGATGATATTAGATATCATAAAAATGGAGTATCAAAATAAGACAAATCCTTTACAATTTTTGGCAACTATATAAAATGGGCAAAACCCTTGAAATGATATCGTTCTTCTTCTATAGGAGTATCATGTGTTTTAAAAAGTATGTGAGGTTACTAAATAAGTGTTCTTATTTTTGACACAAAAACAATTTTGTATGTGTTTTATGATTAGATCAAGGACACAATAGAAAAATGTTACATTGGTTCAAATGGTTAAACTCATAAAAATACATATAAAATGTGTCTTGATTTGTTGCCAAAACGAAAAAAATCTGCGGGATCATAATACTTGTGTTGTCCAAAATGTTATCAACATTATTGTTGACATTTTTCAGATAATGATATTTGTTGGGATGTTGATCGAAACTGACATTCAAAAACCAGTCTTTATCTTTCCTATTTTTATGCCATGATTTTAATTGGAATTCAAACTCTAATAGAATAAGGTTAAATTTCAAAGATGATGTCTATATTTTTATCCCAAGATTTTAGGTGCAAGTTTTTGAATGAAAATCAAACACCTGAAAATAAGGAATCTTACAAATTGCCAAGAGTATAAATATCTTCTTCATTTGTTCTTCTTTTTAACATTTTGTCTTTTCCGTCTCGTAGCAAGTGAGACATACTACATCCACTAAGGATATGATACAGACCACATGTCGATGTATCGCATATCATCGATATCCCAATTTCGATGACCATTAGTCGAGGTAATTTAAGAGTTACGTTATAACATTAATTCTCATATCATTAATAAACACGTAACCTCTAGGAATACATTTATAGAATTTTATAAACAATCAACTAATAATCCAACAAATGCAAATTACCATAATATTAATTATCATTAATATAAATATGAATGTGTATAAAGTACATTGTGTTCTAATATAAATTGTCTCTATTACATACATATACTTTCATAATGTCCTCTGGCAAAGTTGTTAGCAGCATCTTCTTTGCCACTGATGAGTTGTTCAGGATGGAACAACTGTCGATAAGTTCCGGTTCTCACTTCATCAATAATCGTGGGTTCCAGATCTACAAATACAGAACGAGGTACATTCTTTCCAGCACCCGTTTCGCTGAAAAAAGTATTGAAAGCTTCGTCTCCTCCACCAACAGTGATGTCTCCAGGCATTTGTCCATCTGGCCAGACAATTTATGCCGATTAATATAAAAATTCTAAACATAATTTTTTTAAAATAGACATAAATTTACTGACCTTAATGCCATGTTCAAGGCAGTAAAGCTCTCAACATGCGTTTCCCACCTGGATACCGGCTTGACCGATGTGGATGGAGATGCACTCTCTCATTTTCTTTTACAGATATGGAAGAAATCGGAGTAGAAAAATGGATAACAATTTATGGCTAGGGTTTGAAATAAATAGGAGAGCGGTTAGTGGTAGTTTGAAATTTGAAATGGCTTCCAGCGGTTTCTGTTTGTGACCGTTGCCGGTCCTTTATTTGAATTCATAGTGGACCGAGCAAAGTTCCTTTCCCTTGTTTCCTATTTCAAATGGGCTCGTTTGTTTCCTCTATTGGACCAATCTTGTGGATTAGCCAGAGCAACAGATCCCAGCCCAAACCAATAACTGGAGAGCCATCTCTCTTGTTTAACCTTTTGAAGATAATTTTAGTCGAAAGTTTAACAAGAGAACAAACAGAAAAAATCGAATTGGAACAAGATTGAGATGTTGGAGAGACTAAATTAGTCATAGGAGCACATCAATTAACAGTAGTTTTGGTTTACTAGTCCGTGAATCAAACGACCCTTAGTGAAGTAACTTCAAATAATGAATCACATTTCCTTGAATTTGTATGCTTTGTTTCCTCTGGGCCTCACGAATCACGATACTAACCAAGCTCATCAACACGATAAGGTTCCCTCCAAGTTTTCTAATTCAAATGGGGTCATTGCCTCTATTTGTGTTGATTTTTAATTTTTGTCCCTCCTAATAAATAACTTTTTCGCGAGACATAAATTTATATTTTCACATTATAATATCTCATAACTTATGTCTGGCACGAATTTTGCTCTTAAAAAACTTATGCCCTGCTAGCCATAAGTTTGATTGCTAAAGGACAAAAATTAAAGATCAGCCCATTTGACGGGAAAATCGTGTAATTTCTCCTTCATTTTTTGTGTGGGTTGCCCTACAAAAGCACTGGTCTTTAATTTTTATCCTTCGCTTAAAAATATCTTGAGATTTTGGGTTCGAACCCCTGATCAGTCAAAAATTAAAGAGAATCGCAAGGTATAGTTTGCCTGCAATTTTTATCTTATAAGACAGAGTTTGCAGAAAAATTATGCCTTGCGAAATTCAAACTGTCTTGCGAATTTTTTTAAAATTTTTGACCGAGCTGGAGTTTGAACTCAGAACCCAAAGAATTTGAGGGAAGTACAAAAATTAAAAAATTCAATTTGAAGGGCAAAATTTAAAGACCACCCCGAAAAGGGGCATTTGTGTGAATTGTCCTTTCTTCTTTCAAGTGGGCTCGTTTGTTTTCTCTGTTGGACCAATATTGGATTAACCAGAGATCTCAGCCAAACCAATAACTGGGGAGCCATCTCTCTCACACACACAAACACAGAGACATATTAGACAATGTACTTCACTCTTTACTTATTGGTGAGCAAAAAGTGAAGAGGCATGAGATTGTGCATTGAACATTCTAAAAATTATGGTACACTTGATGATGTGCCACTTTGTCAGCATCTTTTACTATTCTGTTTAAATGAACCGTTCCCATTTTAATTGCTCCACCTTATTAAAGAATATCAATCTAAATCAACTAAAAAACTAAGGACATGAAAAAATAGATTTGGAACAAGGAGATGAGATGCGGTAGAGAACTCTTTCTTATGTATCGAGGATCATCGAAATAAAAATACTATTTCAACTGAAAATATCCATTTACGGGGCCAATGAGGAGTTGAACTTAATTGTAATATTAGTTTACTAGTAATTTGTCCCGATGTACTATATATGGTAATAAAATACAAGTATACAACGCATGAATTACTAGTAATGCAGTAAGGGCTCGTTTGGTACGTCGCACTGGACTGTTGCATGGACTGTACTGTATTGTAATGGACTGAACTGTATTAATATATAATGGACGGTATTAGAGTATTAATATATAATGGACTATATTTTTTTTTAATTTTTAGTACAGTCCAGGAAGACTCGTAGATGAGTCTCAAAAATGGCAGTTGGAGTGTACTATATATTTATATAAATAGTACAGTCCAATTCGGCTGAAAATGCCCACCAAACATTGTATTATTTTTTATTCAATGCAGCCCAACATAATACAGCGTACCAAACGTGCCCTAACCGTTCATTAATAAATAAGGTCTTAAAAGCAGCCTAAGGCTATTGACATGATTATTCCATGTTAGCTATTGATAGGGATGTCAGTGGGGCGGGTAAATGCGGGTACCGCCCGCACTCCGATTAGGCGGGTATGGGGATGGTTTGGTGGGTGGGGCGGGTATGGGTATTAAAAGTGCTACCACGTGGGTAGTGGGCGGTGGATTTCATATAAGACCGCCCGCACCCGCCCCTCTACCCGCGTACCATACCCACACCGTGCCGCACCGCCATATCCGTATCATCTATTAGTTTATTTACGAATTTATTTGGCCCTTTCTTGATTTAAAATGTGACTTGAGCTAACCGCATGTAATGCACCACGTTTCTCTTTCTTATTCTCTTTGTTCTCCTTTTTTGTTAAATATTTTCATCTTTCTTGTTTTTAATATTCATAATGTTTTGACAAGGTTTTAGAATTAATATTCGATACACAATAGTGGAAATGTTCCTTTTTTTTTCTTTTTTCTTATATAACTTTCATTTTGGTGACTAAAACAATTGCTAGATATTATTTGAGCATTTTATTAATGGGTACCGCCGTAGTGGGTATCACTTTGAAGTAAGTGGGCGGCGGGTGGAAGAATAACTATCCGTGAAGGGTGGTGCGGAGGGGGTGGGGAAGTGTTTTAGGTGGTGGGTACGGGTATGGGATACCCTTCCCCCGCCCCCGCCCCGCCCCATTGACATCCCTAGCTATTGAGATGTTTTTCACGGATTTCAAAATCCACTATCCATCAAATTCATGTTGGGTTTTGATATTGGTGAATGAGAAATGATGGGATAAAAATTAAAGGGAAAAAAAGCTATTTTGTCCCACATCGAAAAAATAGAAGAAAAGAGAGATGTATATATATTACATTACACCTTCTCTAGTTGCTAAAAGGGTTGAGGCAGGCGCGCGCCGTCGTCGCCGCCGCTTCGCTCGCTTGGCTTTGGATTTGGATTTGGATTTGAATTTGGATTTGGAAAAAGATCGATTGATAATCTCTTTGGACAAACTTTTCTTTAATTAATTATTTAATTAAAATAAATCCAAACGGATCGACTCAAGACCCGCGACCGACCCGTCCGATTTAAGTCCTTTTTCTTTTCGAATTTCCCTCCAAAATTTTGGTGACTATTCTGAATGGTTGCAAACATTCAGAATCCCGGATTGTCATCTCCCGAAAAAGGACAAGGGAAAAGGACAAGCCAACTATCTAAGTTTGTTAAATATACATATAAGTCTATTGATATGAATTCAAATCCTTTAGACTTAATTCACACAGATATATGTGATATGAAGTCAATACCATCTCGTGGTGGGAAAAAGTATTTTATAACTTTCATTGACGATTGCACTCGATACTGTTATGTGTATTTGCTTAATAGTAAGGATGAAACAATTGATGCTTTTAAGCAATACAAGAACGAAGTGGAAAATCAATTGAATAAAAAGATCAAAATGATTAGAAGTGATAGGGGTGGAGAGTACGAATCTCCTTTTGCAGAGACATGTTTGGAATATGGAATTATTCATCAAACTACTGCCCCTTACACACCACAATCAAATGGAATTGTGGAAATGAAAAACCGAACATTAAAGAAAATGATGAATGTCTTACTAATTAGTTATGCTTTACCGCAGAGCTTGTGGGGGGAAGCTATCCTTACAGCTAATTGAATACTCAACAGAGTACCCCACAGCAAAACACAATTTATTCCATATGATCTATGGAAAGAAAGAAAATCCAACTTGAAATATTTCAAAGTGTGGGGGTGTTTAGCGAAGGTCCAAGTTCCTTTGCCCAAAAGGGTAAAAATCGGACCAAAAACTGTGGATTGTGTTTTTATTGGCTAAGCTACAAACAGCAAAGCTTGTCGGTTTTTTATTCACAAATCGGACAATCCCGAAATTCATGTTAATACGGTAATTGAATCAGATAATGTTGAATTCTTTGAAAACATCTATCCGTATAAAACTGAATGTGAGTCGTCAAGTGAAAGATCTAAACGACCGCGGGAAGAACCAAAGGAAAGTATACCAAGCAAAGAGGATCCAAGGCGTAGCAAACGTCAAAAGACATCTACTTCCTTTGGACAAGATTTTGTAACATTCTTGCTTGAAAATGAGCCTCAAACATTTAAAGCAACAATGTCATCTTCTGATTCAACATTTTGGAAAGAAGCAGTCAATAGTGAGATTGAATCAATTTTAAACAACCATACATGCGAATTAGTTGATCTTCCTATTGGAAATAATCCTTTAGGATCAAAATGGATTTTCAAAAGGAAAATGAAAGCTGATGACACTATTGAAAAATATAAGGCAAGACTTGTGGTCAAAGGTTATAGACAAAAAGAAGGTCTTGATTACTTTGACACATACTCGCCGGTAACAAGAATAACATCTATTCGGGTGTTAGTGGCACTGGCGACCGTATATGGTCTTGAAATCCGTCAAATAGATGTCAAGACAGCTTTCTTAAATGGAGAATTGGAGGAAAAAATTTACATAGAACAACCTGAGGGTTTTGTGGTTTCTGGTAAAGAAAGAAAAGTGTGCAGACTTGTTAAGTCACTTTATGGACTTAAACAAGTACCCAAACAATGGCATGCGAAATTTGACCAAACAATATTGGCAAATGGATTTAAGATTAATGAGTGTAACAAATGTGTTGACATTAAAAAATACTCAAAATCATGAAGTCATTGTTTGTTTGTATGTTGATGACATGTTGATAATGAGTAAAGATATTGTCGATGTAAATGCTACGAAGCGTATGCTCGCTAGAAAATTTGACATGAAAGACTTAGGGGTTGCTGATTTGATCTTAGGAATTAGGATCCATAAAACTCCACAAGGTTTAGCTTTATCACAATCACATTATATTGAAAAAGTACTTGACAAGTTCAAGTATTTAAATTTCAATGTTGCAAAGACTCCAATTGATGTAAGTTTTGCATTTCAAAAGAATGAAGGTGAAAGTGACTCACAATTGAACTTTGCACGAGCTTTGGGAAGTTTGATGTATATTATGAATTGTACACGACCAAATATATCATGTGTTATAAGCAAGCTGGGTCGATTCACGAGTAATCCTAATCAAACTCATTGGATGACAATGAAACGAGTCTTGGAATATTTACAACACACCCAAAACTATGCTTTGCATTATAATAAATATTCCGCAGTACTTGAGGGATATAGTGATACAAATTGGATCACCGGATCGTTTGAAGTTAAATCCACGAGTGAATATGTTTTCACCGTTGGTGGAGGAGCAGTGTCTTGGAAATCATCAAAACAGATATGCATCGCCCGCTCTACAATGGAATCAGAATTTATAGCTTTAGACAAGGCCGGTGAAGAAGTTGAATGGCTCCGAAATTTCTTAGAAGATATTTCATTCTGGCCCAAACCTTTGGCTCCTATATGTATACACTGTGATAGTCAAGCAACAATAGATAGGGCAGGGAGCGTAATGTATAACGGAAAATCTCGTCACATACGACGGAGACACAATACTGTTAAACAACTCCTCTCTAGTGGTGTTATCACAATTGATTATGTAAAGTCAAGAGATAATGTGGCGGATTCGCTTACAAAAGGTTTATCTAAAGAGGGAGTTAGTAGATCATCAATGAGAATGGGGTTAAGGCCAAGGACAAGTCATCATGACGATAACTCTACCTAGCAGAATGAAGATCCCAAGAACTAGGTTCAAGAAGATCAAACAAAGTTGTGATTGACGGTTCAACATTGTCAAATAACTCAACTCATACTCGGATGAAGACAATGTTCAGAAATAAGAATAAGACTTTACGGCTTGTTAATGAGTTAATAAAGCATTAAGGTTTTTTAATGGTTATCTAAATCTGGAAATGTATGACCAGATAATGTGGCTATAGGACCACATGTTTAGAAATCACATATGTGAGTGTTAAGTGTAAGTCGCTTTAAAGTGGAATGACAGTAAAGGCCCATTCTCTGTGCACTCATGAGACCAGGCGGTGTTCATGGCTGAAACGAACACAACCGTGAGAACCATAAACGGTTGAGGGTTGATTGTGTGTCTTATGTTGTCTAGGTATACAACAAAGTTCGATGGTTCAAAGATATCAAATCTACCGATTGATCGAGTATATCCGATATAAGTTCACTACGGAAAGTTCAAAGGAAAACCTACTTATCCAGATGCAGTCAATTCTCGCTTGTATATCACACTCGTCCGTACATTCTTTTATCTTATATTCATTCCCCATTCATATGGGGGATTGTTGGGTTTTGATATTGGTGAATTGAAAATGATAGGGTGAATATTAAAGGGAGTAAAAGGCTCCTTTGTCTCACAACAAAAAAAAAAGGAAAGAAATGTGTATATATTACATTACACCTTCTCTAGTTGCTAAAAGGGTTGAGAGGGCAAGGATCCCTCGCGTCGTCGTCGTCGCTCGTTCGGCTCGGCTTCGGCTTTGGATTAGGATAAAGATCGATTGATTGATAATCTTTTTGGATAAACTTTTCTTTAATTAATTATTTAATTAAAATAAATCTATTACAAACATTCAGAATCAGTACCTCCAAAACCTATAAATTCTTGATTTGTTCCAAAAATTCATTCACTGATTTCCAATCCGAATTTCTCTACATTTCAAAAAATTCATTCTTCTTAAAACCTGTGTGATATACTACTGTTGAGTGGTTCGCTGCTACCGGAATTTGGAGTACTACTATTCTAGTAAGATAATCGTTCTATCCTGGGAGGCGATATTCCATTAATATCGAGTACTGTGAGGGGAATAATTTCTTTAAGGACACACTTTGAACTAAGTGGGCTCGATTATATTCTGAAATTATTTTCCAAAACAGATTCTGTTTCGTTTACTGTTTCATGATTAATTTACTGTTAAGTAATTTTTTGTTATATTATGTAATCTAGTTTTACTAAGTGTTTAACAGATTAGGTTGAAATATTGTTTAATCATATACATATTATTATACCAATAATTTATTATGTGGATTTGGTTGGAAAGTTTACTACAATCAATACCCTTTGATAATTTTCAGGATTGTTTAATGTATCCTTATAGACCCTAGTCCTCATTAGAACAAAAGCATTTGTGGTCCAAGACACAAAACGAACTTAGCTTGTCTATGTTTGTGGTCCAATGTCTTTCTAGCTGTCTCTAATAATCCATTGCAAACTCATACAGCCTTCACCTCTCAGATATTATATATCATCGTTATTATTACTCTCAAATTCTTATTTTCATTGCTGTTATATTTATATGATTACTATGAAAGCCCCTTTTGCCTTTTTTTTTTGTCTAGTTTTTCCTCCTTTGCTAATTGGTTGCTCCCCCTATTTCCTAGCTTAATTATTAGCCTAGATTTCAGCAGGGAGTAAAGGGGTGAATTGAATGATCAACTGAAACATTATTACTGTAAGTCTGTAACCTGATCAACCAAATCATTTCTTAAGATTGCATGCAAAAATTAAGTATTTTAAGTTATACTCTATAATATAATGTTAAATTATCAATGCAATTATACTGTTTGGCCAAACTTCCTCAAAGCTAAAAATAAGTGTTTATTTTAGAAAATTGAGGTGTGTGATCAGATTTTGTAAAAAATATAAGTGTTTTTGAGTAGTAACTGTTAGTATGCCTGCATTTAAAATCAGAAACCGGAAACCAACACTGGAAACGGAAAAAACCAGAAACTGAAAAAAAAAATGCAGACAGTAAAAAAATATCCGAGACCACAGAATTCACTGTGTGTCCTTAAGGAATTTAACCCCCTCACTGTACCCGAGGTTATGGATTACTTTCTCTCAGGATAAAACGAATATACCTGTCGCAGGAGTAGCGGTACGTCAAACGCCTACGACTTCGACGAACTCAAAGTTGGCAACGAAACACAGTAAGACTCGATAGTTTTATTTGTGAAAAGAAATGCAGAATTTGCAATGCAGGAAATAATTTTCAGTGTTTGAAACTGAGGCATTGTCTCAGTTTATATAGCCTCGAAGGTGCTTGTTCGGAAAAGCTTTTGCCTTTTCAAAAAAAAATAAGAACGTTGGGAGTTTTAATTTATTCCGCGAAATTTAATTAATTACCAATTAATATTTTCCGACGGAAATAAACAAAATAATTTCAGAAAATGAAGATTTAAGTTAAATAAATTTGGTCCAAAAAGATTATCAATCAATCAGGTCATTTGACCAAAACAAATCAAAGCCGGCAGAAGCGTATTGTGTGAGTCTCTTCTCAACCCTTTAAGAGCTAGAGGAAGTGTTTTCTAATATAAGCACATAACTTTCCCTTTCTGCCACCAATGTGGTACAAAGCTCATTTTCAAAGGAACTTTGCTTTGAACTTCATTTTCCTTCCATTGTCTTCCCTCCATTTCTCATTCACACCAACTTAGCTAGCTTCAATCATTAACTAGCTTTAACAATCCCCCACATGAATGGGGAATGACTATATGATGAAAAACATGCATGAAAAAAAATTGTGTGATTCGTAAGTAAGGATTAATCGCATCTGGATAAGTAGATTTCTCTTTGAACTTTCCGTAGTGAACATATGTCGAATATACTCGGTCAATCGGTAAATTTGATATCCTTGAACCGTCGAGCTTTGGTGTATACCTAGACAACCACATGTCATATAATTAACCCTTTAACCATCTTTGGTTCTCATTGTTTTATTCGTTTCAGCCATGAACACTGCCTGGTTCATAAGTGCGTAGAGAATTGGCCTTACAGAATTCTCCTTGAAGCGGCTTACACTTCATACTCACATAGGTGATTCCTAAAAGTGTCATCCCGTAGATACACTAGTTGATATACCCTGTACCAAATTTAGAAACCATTAAAAAGCTGTAATGCTTTATCCTGGTACTGAACATTGTCTCATCACGAGAATGGACCAAAAAGTTATTGTGACAATGTTGAAACGTCATCAATGACTTTGTTTGATCTCTTTGAACCTAGATCTTGGGATCTCCAGTCTTCTAGGTAGAGTTACCGTCACGATGACTTGTCCTTGGCCATAGTCCCATTCCCCTCGATGATTTTTCAACCACCTCTCTAGTTAGGCCTTTAGTTAGTGGATCCGATACATTATCTCTTGACTTAACATAGTCAATTGTGATAATTCCACTAGAGAGTATTTGTCTAACGGTATTATGTCTTCGTCGTATGTGACGAGACTTTCCGTTGTACATAACGCTCCCGGCTCTTCCTATTGTCGTTTGGCTATCGCAATGTATGCATATAGGAGCCAACGGTTTGGACCAAAATGGAATATCTTCTAAGAAATTCCGGAGCCATTCAGCTTCTTCACCGGCTTTGTCTAAAGCTATGAACTCAGATTCTATTGTAGAGCGGGCGATACATGTCTGTTTGGATGACTTCTAAGACACTGCTCCTCTACATATGATAAAAACATATCCACTTGTGGATTTAGTTTCAATTGAACCGGTGATCCAATTTGCATCACTGTATCATTCAATAATGTTACACCCCGTAATTCCAGGGCAATGAAATGAGAACATAAGTTAGGATATAAGATTGAATGTTGGTAGGAAAGTATGTTTATATTTTCTATATGGATTTTTTTGGATACAATAAATGTGACGATGAGAAGTAGTACTAGTAATTGAATTATTTTCAATAGAGTGTGGGCAGAAAAGGAGCTCCCGAAACAAAAAGGACGAAAGTTGGCAGAACAGGACGAAAGGCTGCAGCACCGCGGTGCCGGACTGCAGGACCGCGGTGCCATAACTTCTGAGCAGCCACAGTACTTTCAGCACCGCGGTGCCATTCTGCAGGACCGCGGTGCCGATGTGGGATTTTCCAAATCAGATATTTTGAGAAGGAAAAGACAAGTGGACAAGTGGGTCCCCCTCCACTTGTATAGATATGTATTGAAAGACTTGGAGTCTCACAAAATATCTTCATCCAAACTCCTTCCTCTCTTCTCTTCTCCTTCAAGGTGTTCGAATCCCATAGCCAAGTTAAGAACAAGATCAAGTTATTTTCCAAGATTAAGTTCTAAGCAAAATTGTTACTCCAAATCAGTGGGTCATGGTTTTGGCCAATAAAACTGTCTTGAAACCCTAAGTTTGTTTATAGACTTTTTGGAAGAAAAACATCAAAGGAAGATGGTTACAATCTTGTAGAGGATACATGCATGTGGTTGTAGCGTGAAGAAGTGGTGTGGAAGTGAAGTGTGAGCCAAAAACCTAAGGACTACTTGGGCTAAAGTAGAGGTATGAGTTTTTCCTCTTAATAAGTTATTGGTAGATAAAAGATGTTATAGTTAATGGATGAACATGTATTTAGAAGGATTGGAAGCAAGAAAATGAATGTGGTTGTTGTTAGCATGTTGGTTGATTCTTGGCTATTTTTCATTACTTGGATTCGTTGGTTATTGTTGTTGTTATCACCACTTGCTACATGTTTTCAGATGAAGGAAATCTTGTTATGGAAAGTATAAACTGTTATATGAAAGTGTTGTAACGAATTGGATTATAAAGAGTCGTGAAAAAGGGCATTGACTTGAAGTCTTGTTGTGGCCGAGAACTTCATATAGATTGTTGGATATTGTCGTGTTGTTTTAAGGGTTGTTTTATGCTGGAAATTTAGTCATTGTTTATGCATGTTTAGATGTGGTAATTGCTAACGTATGTCCTAAAGGAACGAGGGTGTAGAAAGGTGTAGAAAACTCCATATCTTACCCTCATTGTTGTTGGAATATGGACTGTTTTCGTGGACTGTTTTAGTAAGGATTAAGGGGCTATTTTACGTGAGAAATAGGTGTGTGAATCACCTTGGTTAACTGTTTAGTTGTGCCCTTAATTGGTGCTCGGTTATTGGTGTATTTGACCTTGTTTGTAAGTTCTGGATGAGAGCATTTATAGGGGAAGTGCTGCCCAATTTTTTATATGAAAAGAGAACCCTTACTGGGTATATGTCTTATACTAGTAAGCATGACGTTGATAGACGTATTATTGTTGTTATAGGTTGAAGTACATTGAGACGTATTCTACTTATCGTGTGGGTATAGCCGATGAGGTATGTAAACTATCATTTCTTCTTTCAGCATGTTCTACGTACGAAATATACATGTGGTATTGTTTCATAATTCATTCTACTCTTAGAAGTTAAGGGGTATTCATGTTATTGATTCTATGCTAAAAGCATGTCTAAGTTGTTCCTAAGTCCTTATTAAGGCATATGAGGAGAGATGTCAATATTCATAAGAGTTATTAGTAAGCACTGGAGTCGGTTCGACCTTGCTAATTTAAAGTAAATGATAAGTATCAAGCGCTGAGACTGTTTTAATAATAATTGGGTATGTTCTAATAGACGTGTTGAAATAAGTCATTGCAGCGTTAAATGAAAAAGGTATCGGCAAGCGATTATATTTAAATGATTAGAACGCCATCTGCATATAAACTAAGATATAACCAAATTGTTTTACACTTCCTAGTTCACAACTGATTAGATAAGACTTCATGATATATTAACTCACGACCCATATAAGAATTAATTAGGCAAATTCGGATTTGTTATCGCCATTCAGATGTTTTCATAATGTTAGCCAGAGGGGCAAGACGAATTTAGATTATCGAGTTGGTACAGACGACAAGCGGTATGTGAAACTATACTGTCACGACCCGATTCCGGGCCCGTGACTGGTGCCTTACCCCGGGCACCCTAGTGATACAACATCAGAGTAATCAGCGGAATATAAAACGATACAAGACATATTATGAAATATGAAACAATAATCTGAGAAAAACTTGCCTTTCGGCATATATAAAAATGACAACTTTTTCAACATGAACAGTTTAATCCTTTTTACAACCACCGCCACAACGATACTACGGACCTCTACGAAAGATATGACAACAACGACGGACGGGGCCGTCATACCCTCGAATGTAGCACGACAACGGGGACTATACGAATAAGCCTCGGAGAAACGGAGCTTCCCAAAGTGAATGTGACCACAGAGCGAGGATCAACGATCGTGTACCTTTACTGCGGCATGAGCGGCCCCGAAGGAGGTCGATAACAGTAGTGCAGAGTATGTGGCGAAAATAAATCGTAAATGAAATCATAGTAGTCATATAAAGCGGGAGACATGTATGATAACCAAACTACGATTTGACAAAGCGATCGTGTCAAGTCGGGGACTCACGCCTCAGTCATCACTCAAGTATAACAAGGGGTCTCGGGCCCACAACATCAATCATGCGTGGAATACCTTCGCCAGCTGCCGGCGATCATGATATAAAAGCACGAGGAACACATGAACACGGGTCCCACGTGTCATAATAAAACTGCGGGGTAAGCCGCGAAGGCATAGCGACTACTAAAAACCCACAGTACCAACAAGGTCATGAATCGTATCATAAGATCTGTCTAGACCGTCACATGATCAAAGCCGGCCACTTGCCCGCGATATCGATGTCTGCGTCTAACCACGGAACTCCGCGACTCCGCGTAGGCCAATCTCATCGGCCCGCGTGAGGTATTCCCGCATCGAGGTAGCTACTCCGGCGTCGTCACGGACTTCCGAGTCGCGTAGCCTGAGCGACCGCGTGCCCGTAAAGGACGACGCTAACCTAGAACTCTCGTAGCTCGCGATAGGCCCTCAGGACCCGCATGAGGTATTCTCGAATCATGGTCCTGCATCACGCTGAGTCTACCCCGCGTCGGAGCGGCTTAACCCGGAATCATCTCGAGAGATGAATGCCACAATACTATCATAACGATGATAGTTAATAAGCACAATCAAGGAAACCCCTTTACACAAACATCACAAGATACTAACACACGTAGCATCCTAACACGTTTACTTATCAAAGCAACAAGAAAGTATTACAAGGCTATCACAAACCAATACAATCAAGTTGTTCACACAAGGTACTTCCTACTATATGATCAACAAGATCGGGTTTTATCCCCAAAGTACTTCATACATTAACTCTTTAAAAGATCGTTACTTTCACAAAAGTCACACAATACGTAGTATATGAAAATAGAGTGATTATCTTTTAAAGAAAATCAATTACTTCTCTTTGTAAAATCAAGTAGCAACATTCTTTTCCAATGTTCAAGTTTGCCTAATTTCCAATGTTCAAGTTTCTCATTTTTTTGAAAGGTTTCGTAGTTCATAGTCTTATTCATTTAAGAATATAATTCTCCTTTAAACAATGGAGAAACCTAAGCCTTATATGTGAGTAGGATATTCTTGTTTATTACAATCTTATTACAATGACCATGATCTAGGAAATATCATTTTGTCTCATCTTAGCTTCATGCGGATGGAAGCTTCTACTGGTTTTAATAATACTTAATTAGTCAAAACATTTCCTTTTATTAACACTGCAGTGGTTTGTCGATACACATTCTGATTTCCGAAATCAGTAAAACATTCTTAAGCCGTTATACCTAACTTCCCATAAAGCTAGTATAACTCTTAAGTTTTTCAAAAACCAAGTATATTACTTCTTTCAAAATGATTCAAAATCTTTTGAAATACTTCAAGTTCTTTATTAACACATAACAAGCGATTATAGTTCAAATCGATTTACCTTTTAAAGACCAAGTATTTTCTTACCAACATAAATTGTTATAACAACTTCCCATAAAGCCGTTATAACACTTTATGTTTTAAATCAACCAAATCGTTTAGCACACGTCGTCTACCGTACTACATAGTTCACACATATCATGCTAGAAGAGATAGGAAGAGGTTCACATACCTCGCGGCAGTATCGACTAATAGCAAAACGCTCAAGTACTTCCAAACGTCGGCTACTCCTTAAGCCAAGTAGATCGCGCCACACGTAGTACTTCAACCTATAAGGCCATGGCGCTTATTAACATTTAGATCTCATCGTAGAACATTCTACCGAAAATTCGGCACCTCCCATGGCAGCGTAAATCTCTCTCTATCGGCGGCCACTGCAAGCCAACCAGGGGTTATACATCTAACCTAACGGTACAATTCTACTTCACGGTACAACTACACAAGTCTCATGTCTGACCTATGTAATTACGATTGAAGATTCTTCTTTCAATTGGGCTTAAGTCGCAAGACATTGCTGTAAGTATTATTCAGCTTAAGTCAAAAGACATTGCGATACTACGTTGATTCTATATATAGTATACTTGATTATATATTCTAACAATATGTAATATCCAATTACAATAGAGGACAAGATAATTACCTCGATAAGCCCATAATTATCCTAGTTAAAGTCGATCTGGGAAATCGTTTAGCTCGACTCAGCGCTCAACCCGCTAAACCACCCTTAGAAGTTCTAACCAACTTCTACACAATACTCAACGGACTATGGAGATTTTCCTAGGGTTTCGGTTTTGTACTGTGACTAAGTATAATAGTATTTTACGGGCTTTTCGTATGGTATAACCTTAGAATACAACAAGGTATATGGCTAAGGTAATTTGGGCATTATAACAATACTTTTGAGTATTTCTACACCACTGAGGGGGTATTATCTGAAAGCAACAAGGCTAGGGGTACCCAGGCCACACTACTAGGAGGGAGAGGGCTCTCGGCCAAGGGGGCCTTTCAAAGGGGGAGAGGGGCTCTTGGCCGAGAGCCCACAACAGGGGAGCGGGGGGAATTTTAACACTTAGGAGTATTTAGGAATGAATGAATAAGTCTTCAAGGGATGGGTATTTATAGGCCAAGTGAAGGCCAACCAATGGCCAAGATTGAGCCAAGTGCTACAAGTGTAAGGCCAAGATTTGGGCATGTGTACATAGCCAACTTGCACACAAAATATCCTACCTACTACTTGACAAAACTCACCCAATTCGTCCCATGCTTTACCGCCCACTCCCACCAACTAGAGGGTGACAAGTGTCGCCTCGTTGGTCCAAAATGTTCGTCTCTCGGAAAAATCCGCAAAAATTTGAAATGACATAGCGGAAATTCCCTACGAAAGTCGTGAAAACGTTTACGAAAAACGACTCAAACGGGTGTTATGCACAAATAAAATTCGCCAAGCACTTTAAGGCACAAACTTTTCTACGTCGTCCGCGTACATACTGCGGAAATACGGGTATAACATTCTCCTCTTAGAAACATTCGTTCAGAATGTTCCTTCTAAGTCTCAAACAAACGCGCGCCAAGATAGTCTTCACTACTATACTTACGAGAACAAACTCGCCGCCACATGGCCACGCGAAACAATGCGCAAAATACTTATATCCAAGTCCACGAGGAAACACCTCTAACATCACCACAACCACCTCTCTCCGTGGTCTAAAATATACTTCCTTCGCTTCTCTCTACAAAAGAAATGATCACACCTATGCCGCCATACATGCTCACTTCTCTCTTTACTCGTCGTAGATACCACTTTGTCACTTTGCACGAGGCATTAACCTTCTCAGCGACTCCAACAAATGGCACCACTTTTGTCCCTTTGTCGCGAGCCTTGCTCGACGACCCAACAAATGGTACCGGCGCTTGCGATCCGGAGGATGTCGTACACTCAACTCTTACCACATTCGTCACGGCCAGATTCTAAAACTCGGGTTACTATCTCTAACGTGGTCATCATTAGCGGGAACACTGCGGATGGATCTCCGATACTTTCCGATCATATCAATACGAAAGACCGGACGTCGCCTCCTAAGTCGGACGACAATTGCTAACATATAGGCAACCTTGGCCTATTCTTCACATGAACTCAAAAGGGCCCAAAGTAACTCGGGCTAAGTTTTCTCTGCTTTCCAAAACTCGTCACACTTAACCGGGTGGTACTTTCAAGACCGACCGTCAACGAACTCTAGCGTCGTGCCGCCGATTATCCGCACGATTTCTCGGACTGCGGAACCTCTTCTAGACAAGCTTTACCCTATCCACGGTCTGTGGGACAAGCTGAACCAACTAATGAACCTTGCCAACATCGAACCAATCGGACAATTTACACTTCCGCCCAACAAGGCCTCATAAGGCGACACTCGAAAACGAAATGGTAGCTTAAACACTCCTCCGCGAGAGACAACAATCCACAACTACCTCGAAATACACACTGGCGGGGCGAATGCGGTCGAGACTCACTGAGTTCCTAACCTGCTTGGTAAAACTTCGAAACAAAAACGATCGTACCACTGGCTCCATTATGCGTCTTAAGGTGAAGGTAGGCACCGTGCAGCCTTACAACCTTTCGATAACTCAACACGAGTAAAGCGGTCGACCAAGAAACGTGATGGGCTGCCCCATCGCCCGACCACCGGTCGAACGATCCACGAACTCGTCTGTTTGGTTAACTAAACTTGGGCCTAACACCCTCACAACCCTAACCTGGCGGGACCACCACAACCGACCACCAAGCAAAGCGCGGGTTGACCCGCATCATGGCCTCAATCCGACCCGCAGCGCTTGACACTAGCTCCCGATCGGAACAATCTCACTAATCATGTTTCAAAACCTAGCGGTCTTCTTAGCTCAACTACCCCTTTCATTCCACACTACTAGGGACCTATCCTAACATAACTCACGTGCACTATGCACTTCCAATAAGGTCAAACATAACACTACACCTTTTCTCGAGATGTCCTCACCTCTAAGGTCTTTACGTAAAAAGCTCTAAGGCTCAAACCCTCTATCCCCAAAATCTTACTCGGTTAAACAACCATGATCTAATCACGACTAACACATCGCTATCGAACATAGCACTTAAGGTATACTCACCTTATCACACATACCGATTTCTAGAGGGTTAAAGATATATCTATATCTCATCGCTTTCACCCTTAGTCGTTCTAATCAAACACGCCTGCAGGCGATAGCTAAGGAAGGTGACGACTACCCATCGATCTGAAGGCTAAGTCCTCCTACAAGGACACCCATTCGACACATGGCCACGGCGGCGCAGTACAACAAGTACCAACTAAAAGCGACATTCCGGGATGGCGTGCATCATGTAATGAGCGGAAGCCACGGAGTTCTAACCAACTCCTGCATACCCCGAATGTCCTGAACTCCGTGGAAGACCACTCTGCACTGGCGGAGGTGCATAATCTAATCTGCTGGTGAGGTGACTCGCCTCGAAAGTTACCAAAGGACCTTCTTTGCTCGGCCTCTCGTTGTCGCCGTTAACCCGTCGATCTCTACGCTACCGACTGCTGCGCGCATAAGCCCGTACACAGGCCATGCTCAAGCCCAACTGAAGAATTACTCTTGCACAACCCTCTTTTAGATAGTCCTCAAGACTCGCGGTACATCGGTATACTCTCTGGTAGCCAAATCTATAGCTAGTAACAGGGTTGCTTCTTTGCAATCTATATTCACCGTTCGGTCGTGGGCGAAGGTTCAAATATCATGGCGCGATGAGGCTGCTGCGCCGTGCTAAACTCTCGGGGCTAGTGACGTCGCGAACTCCCCGAATGAAGCACCACCCAAGGTGATAATTGGGCCTGTGCCCACGTAACCCTCTGTACTCTACTCGCAGCTCCGGCCATTGCGCGCCTCACGGGCGGGTTGCCTACGCGGAGGCATAACGATAAGGAAAGAATTTACGTTAGAGGGTCCAACTTACAACACAGCTCTAAGGCACGATCTCAGAGTGAGAAGAATAGAAACCAATCCTAAATATCCTATAGCCTCCTGATTATTGGTGTGGTGCACAACACACCGATAATCAAGACTCATGGATACGATGCGTAGACATTTTCCGAGATTAATCGCTCGATACCACTTTTGTCACGACCGATTAGGGCGTGTTGGTGCCTTACCGGGCACCTAGTGATACAACATCGAGTAATCGGCGGAATATAAACGATACAAGACATATTATGAAATATGAAACAATAATCGAGAAAAACTTGCCTTCGGCGTATATAAAAATGACAACTTTTTCAACATGAGCAGTTTAATCCTTTTTACAACCCCGCCTGGCAAGATTACTCTGGACCTCTACGAAAGATATGACAACAACGACGGGCGGGGCCGTCATACCACGAATGTAAGCTTCACGACAACAGGGACTATACGAAGATAAGCCTCGGAGAAACGGAGCTTCCCAGTGACGTGACCCAAGAGCGAGGATCAACGGCGGTGTACCTTTACTGCGGCATGAACGCGGCCCGAAGGAGGTCGATCTGACCAGTGCAGGTATGTGAACCGAAAATAAATCACGTAAATGAAATCATAGTAGTCATATAAAGCGGGAGACATGTATGATAACCAAACTACGATTTACAAAGCGACATGTCAAGTCGGGGACTCGCCTCAGTCATCACTCAAGTATAACAAGGGTCTCGGGCCAACATCAATCATGCGTGGAATACCTTCCTCACCGCCGCGATCATGATATAAAAGCACGAGGAACACACATGAACACGGGTCCGCTGTGTCATAATAAAGCTGCGGGGTAAGCCGCGAAGGCATAGCGACTACTAAAACCCACGGTACCAACAAGGTCATGAATCGTATCATAAGATCTGTCTAGACCGTCACATGATCAAGCGGCCACTTGCGCAGATGTCGATGTCTGCGTCTAACCTCGAACTCCGCGACTCCGCGATAGGCCAATCTCATCGGCCGCATGAGGTATTCCCGCGTCGAGGTAGCTACTCCGGCGTCGCCCCGGACTTCCGAGTCGCGTAGCGCGAGGACGCGTGCCCGTAAGGGCGACGCTAACACGGAACTCGTAGCTCGCATAGGCCCCAGGACCCGCATGAGGTATTCTCGAATCACGGTCCTGCATCGCTGAGTCTACCCGCGTCGGAGGCAGCAACCCGGAATCATCTCAAGAGATGAATGCCACAATACTATCAAAACGACTGATAGTTAATAAGCACAATCAAGGGCAAACACAGTACACAAACATCACAAGATACTAACACACGTAGCATCCTAACACGTTTACTTATCAAAGCAACAAGAAAGTATTACAAGGCTATCACAAACCAATACAATCAAGTTGTTCACACAAGGTACTTCCTACTATATGATCAACAAGATCGGGTTTTATCCCCAAAGTACTTCATACATTAACTCTTTAAAAGATACGTTACTTTCACAAAGTCACACAATACCGTAGTATATGAAAATAGAGTGATTATCTTTTAAAGAAAATCAATTACTTCTCTTTGTAAAATCAAGTAGCAACATTCTTTTCCAATGTTCAAGTTTGCCTAATTTCCAATGTTCAAGTTTCTCATTTTTTTGAAAGGTTTCGTAGTTCATAGTCTTATTCATTTAAGAATATAATTCTCCTTTAAACAATCTGAGAAACCTAAGCCTTATATGTGAGTAGGATATTCTTGTTTATTACAATCTTATTACAATGACCATGATCTAGGAAATATCATTTTGTCTCATCTTAGCTTACATGCGGATGGAAGCTTACTCGGTTTAATAATACTTAATTAGTCAAAACATTTCCTTTTATTAACGCGGTGGTTTGTCGATACATTACGATTTCAAATCAAGAAAACATTCTTAAGCCGTTATACCTAACTTCCCATAAAGCTAGTATAACTCTTAAGTTTTTCAAAAACCAAGTATATTACTTCTTCTTTCAAAATGATTCAAAAATCTTTTGAAATACTTCAAGTTCTTTATTAACACATAACAAGCCAGTTATAGTTCAAATCAGTTACCTTTTAAAGACCACAAGTATTTTCTTACCAACATAAAGCTGTTATAACCAACTTCCCATAAAGCCGTTATAACACTTTATGTTTTAAATCAACCAAATACGTTTAGCACATGTACGTCTACCGTACTACATAGTTCACACATATCATGCTAGAAGAGATAGGATGTCACGACCCGACCCCGGGGCCGCGACTAGTACCCTACTGGGGTACCCTGTCAGGTATATGTCAGAGAATAGCAGCGGAACATAACACAACACATAACTTCAAAAAAAGGGTAAAACATAACTGGCCAGCCGATAAGGCTGCCTTCCATAAACATACTTAAACAAAGTATTTATAATACAACTGGTTCTTATAGCCCAAAATATATAGGTGGCCACAGACCTCTAAGGATAACAACTGTGGCGGGACAGGGCCCCGCCATACCCCTGGATGTACAAAATACCTATAGCGTGGGGAATATCCATACCAATAAATAAGCTTCGGAGGAATGGAGCTTCGACAGGAATAGTGATCCTAGAACGAGGATCCTCAATGCTTACCCACCTGCGGCGTGAACGGCCCAGGGGAAGGGTCGATTACACAATATGTACCAAGTATGTAAAGCTGGGAAAATACTGTAATATGATATCATAAGTCTAAAAGCAAGCTGGAGTCATGGAAGACAATAAAATACCTTTTACTGTGCCTTACTAACAATGAGAGTGACAAGTATATATACATATATAATACTGCATAAAATAGGAGGCTCATGATCAAAACAGGTACCTCGCGTAGTATCAAAAAGAAACCATCCTACTCACGGGACTATTTCACGCGTGGGTCTGTGGACCGCGTGAGGTACTCCTCGCGTCGGTGTACTGCACGTGGGACTATTTCACCCGCGTAAGCCCATAAGGACTCGCGTGAGGTATTCCTCGCATCATGGGTAGCAAATCCACGGAGCAGGTGGTATAACGATCTTGGGGACTTTCCCTCGGATATACTCTTACCACAAGCAGATGGTATAACGATCTTGGGTCAGTACCGGATATACTCTACACTGGAGCGGATGGTATAACGATCTTGGGGCTTGCCCGCCGGATATACTCTTATCTTGGTGCGGTGGTATAACGATCTTGGATCGCGCCTCGGATATACTCTTTCAAGCGGATGGTATGGCGATCTTGGGGTGGCCCGCCGGACATACTCTACATGCTGAAGGAGGTGGTATGGCGATCTTGGGGCTTGCCGCCGGACATACTCTTACCCTATCACAACCGTCATCATATCATAATAATAATAAGTTAAGAAAACTTATAACGTCTTTTTAGTCTTGTTCACATACTCTCTCATTTTAGTTTACTTAAGGCACTTAACCATATCTTTAATAAAAGAACAGGAATTTAACCCAGTACTACATACTTCACTCTTTCAAAAGTGACTCTTCTTTATACATAAAAGCCTTTGGGCAATTGATGCCTTTAAATCAAGTTGCCTCTTCATATAATTATCTTACTTAGAGTAAATCCTTCTCATTAACCTTTTATGAAGCTAATAGACCAACTTCCCATAAAGTTGTTATATTAACTCTATACTTTAGTAAAAATCATACTTTTCCCTTAACGATGGACTCATACGTTCTTAAAGCGAAAGTCATTTTATACTCAAAACAAGTAAGAACACCAAATCTTGACGTCACCGTACTACATAGTTTCATCTATTCATGCTCAAGAGATAGGAAAGCTTCACATACCTCTTTGGTCAATCCACTTGCCAAGTCCAAACTACATGAGTAATATTTCAACCTATAATAGTCATGATACGTTTATTAACCTCTAATCTTAATGTAGAACAATCCAAGTTCAAAGTCACTAAATTCTAAGAAAAATCGGGCAGCATTTCCTTTGTTTCTACTCACTTGCCACCTTTCTCAAGGCCGAAATTATCATCAAAACACCACATTTTCGGCTCAATCAATCCAACAATTGAAGGATTTCACACCCAAAATTTACGCCTCATAAGTTTACAACAAATCACTTAACAATTCTAAGGTAGTTTTTAGGCTACAACAAGCTCATTTGTTCTTCTTAACCCATTCTCCATATCCAACCACATTTACTTGCATGCAAGACTCTAAGTGCATTATTTTACTACCGAGATCTTGCTTTCTAAGCGTCAACACTAGAACTAAGTTTAAAGGAAGAAATGTTACCTTAAAGTTTTAGCCAAAACTTATTCCAAATATTGCTAGCTTCCTTGCCAAGAACACTACCACAACAATGCCAACAAGCTAGCTACAAGCTTCCTTTTCTTGTTCTTAACTTTGATTTTTCTAAGGGTTTTAGAGAGAAGGGAGCAATTTGAGAGAGAGAGAGAAGATGAAAGATAGACAATGACCAAGTCTTGGTCAATATATTGCATCTGTGAAAATCGGATGGGGGACACTTGTCACCCTCCCATGGTCTCTTTTAAAACAAAAATCAGATTTTCTAAGTTTTTCCGCCCAAATTTCGCGCCAGCGGCGTTCGCCGCGGCCATGGCCGTAAACTCCGCAGTTCTCAACTTTGGCGCGCGCTAACATCTGGCGCCATGGCTGCAATCTGCGACCTCTCGATTTCTTAGGCGCCGTTCGCATCTGGCGCCATGCGCCGCTTTGCTCGAACGCATTTCGCCCGATCATACGAACTTGTAACTCTCATAACTTTCTACTTCGATGCCCTATCGACGAACGGTTGGTTGCGTTGGAATCAAGACTCAACGAACTACGTCCTAGGCCTTTAAAGCACTTAGGAACTCTCAATGTACCGGGTCATAACCGCCTCAAAGTTGACTAAAAACCGTCGAACGACGTCAACTGTCGCTTCGGAAATTTTAAGTCTCACATACTTTAAATGCGTTTCCATACGTAGGGTCGAACTACGGGTATAACATTCTCCCTTAGAAACATTCGTCCCGAATGTTCCTTCTAAACTTACTCAAATCACAACATCGACATAGACCTCTTAACTATTCATTCGTAATAAAGAAGCTCCACGAGCCAACATCTGAAGCGTAAATGCTAAATCAAAACTAACAAGCGGAAAGTAGGTTACCCGGAGGTATAGGGAATAAGTGAGGATACTTCTTCATCATGTCATCCTCGCTTCCCACGTCATTTCCTCCTGTTGCGTTCGCCATAGGACCTTGCGGCTTGCGTCTTTCGTCCAAGTCGTCTAACTCGACGATCGAGTATCGCTATGGGACTCTCTCATACGATAACTCCTCTGTTACTTGGACATCCCGAACGGGTGCACTCTAGATGGATCTCCAATACATTTCATAACATGGACACATGAAAAAGCTGGATGCAGCCTCCCAAATCGGACGGAAGATCTAACTCATGCAACCTTGCCTACCCTACGGACAATCGACACGCCCAATGTACTCGGGCTAAGCTTCCTTTCTTTCCAAATCTCATCACGCCGCTTCATGGGCGATACCTAGGAAAACCCAATCATCTATCTCAAATTCCAAGTGTCGACGCCGATGATCTGCATACGACTTTTGCCGACTCTGAGCTGCTAACAACCGATCCTGGATAAGCTTCACCTTATCCACTGTCTGCTGGACTAAGTCCGCCCGACTAATCGAACTTCTCCCACTCGAACCAGCCTATCGGTGACTGCGCACTTCTCCCGTATAAGGCCTCATAAGGCGCCATCGAATACCGGAATGGTAGCTATTGTTATAAGCAAACTCCACGAGAGGTAAATGATCCTCCCTACCACGAAATCAATAACACAAGCCCGCAGATATCCTCGAGTGTCGGATAGTGCGCTCGGCTGTCCGTCCGTCGAGGGTGAAGCGCCGTCTCGAGACTCACCTGTGTCCCTAACCCTTCGAAAGGACCTCGAGTTAGCGAATCGGGCTCCTCTATCGATATAATCGACAGGGACCCGTGCGGTCTCACAATCTCCTAATATATAATCGCATAGTCCTCGGTGGCGTCGTTCGCCGGAAGAAAATGGTGATTTCGTCACTGTCGACAATCACCCAAATGGAATCATGCTTCCTCCGAGTGGTAGGTAGCCCTATAATAAAATCCATATTTATCACCTCCCACTTCCAGTCGGAATATCAATGGCTCGCAAACCCCACCGGGCTTCGGTGCTCAATCTTAACTCACGACAATTCGCATGTGCTACGAACTCCGCAACGCCCTCTTTAGGCCATCCCACCAATACACGATTCGAGGTCATGGTACATCTTAGTCGACCCCGGATGAATAGAATAACGAGCACTGTGTGCCTCCCCCAGAATCTGCTGCGAAGTCCTGTCACATCGGGAACACACAACCGGCCCTCGAATCTTAGCACCCATCAGGCGCTACCTCAAATAGACTCTTCTCCTTCGGAGCTGCGTCTCGATCTTTGCAAAATCGGATCCTCATACTGTCGCCTCCTTACCTCCTTGATGATAGAAGACTCGGCAACCTCTCGAACCCGAATTCCCTCACTATCAGAATCAACCAAACGAACCCCAAGGCTCGCTAACTGATGTAACTCTCGGACCATATCCCTCTTCTCTGGCTGAACATCAGACAGACTACCCATCGATCTGCGACTAAGGGCATCTGCCACCACATTGGCCTTCCCCGGGTGGTATAGAATATCAACATCGTAATCCTTAAGTAGTTCCAACCACCGTCTCTGTCGCAAGTTCAGCTCCCTCTGGCTGAAGATATACTGGAGACTCTTGTGGTCTGTGTAAATGTCCACATGAACTCCATATAAATAATGTCTCCAGATCTTTAAGGCATGAATCACTGCTGCCAGCTCCAAGTCATGTGTGGGATAGTTCTTCTCATGTTTCCTAAGCTGTCGGGATGCATAAGCTATAACCTTGCCGTGCTGCATCAGCACGCACCCAAGCCCGACACTGTGGCGTCACAATAAACCACGTATCCATCTAAGCCCTCTGGAAGAGTAAGAGGCGGTTGTCAACTTCTCCTTTAGCAATCAAACTTTCCTCACAAGTATCCGTCCACGGAACATAGGCCATTCAGTCGGCTTAGTCAAAATCTTTGAAATAGAAGCAAACTTCTCCACAAACCTCCGATAATAACCTGCAAGGCCCAAAAAGCTACGCACCTCTGTCGGTGTAGTGGGTCTAGGCCAAGTCTTGACTGCTTCAATCTTTGCTGTATCAACCCGAATACCATCGGCCCCGATAACATGCCCTAAGAAAGCCACTGACGCCAGAACTCGCACTTCGAGAACTTGGCATACAACTGTCGGTCTCGGAGGACTCCCAATACCGTCCTCAAATGATCTGTATGCTCCTGCTCTGTGCGCGAATACACCAAGATATCATCAATAAACACTATAACGAACATATCCAAGAATGGTCTGACCACCATATTCATCAAATCCATGAATACTGCTGGGGCGTTGGTCAACCCGAAAGACATCACCTGAACTCATAGTGCCCATACCGGTCCCGAATGCGATCTTTGGGATATCTACCTCTCTAACTCGTACTGATGATAACTGATCGTAGGTCTATCTTGAAAAACACTTTGCACCAAACCGGTCAAACAAATCGTCAATCCCGGGAGGATATCTATTCTTGATAGTTACCTTGTTCATTCGTAATCAATACACATACGCAGCGTCCCCATCCTTCTTCTTTACAAATAACACGGTGCTCCCAGGAGAAACACTTGGCCTAATAAAGCCTTTCTCCAAAGAAATCTTTCACTGGTCCTTCAACTCCTTTCGGCGGCAGTGCCATCCTGTATGGCGGAATAGATATCGGCCGAGTATCTGGCGCCAAATCAATGCAAAACTCAATCTCCCTTTCGGGAGGGATACCCGGAAGCTCATCTGGGAATACGTCTGGAAACTCTCTAACGACCGGAACTGACTGAAGGTCCGGTACCTCAGCCTCAGTGTCGAATACTCGAACCATATGGTAGATATACCCTTTCCGCACCATCTTCCTAGCCTTGAGGTAAGAAATAAACTTACCCCTCGGCGATGCAGTATTCCCCTTCCACTCGATAACCGGCTCGCCGGGAAACTGGAACCGAACTAATCTCTCCCTACAGTCCACGTTGGCATAGCAAGATGCTAGCCAATCCATACCCATAATCACATCAAAGTCTGTCATATCCAACTCTATCAAGTCGGCTAGAGTCTGACGGCTATCTATAGTCACAGGACAAGCCTTATACACTCGCTCAGCTACCATTGAATCACTCATGGCGTAGCCACCTCAAAAGGTCTTATGGACTCGGGCTCTATCCCTATTCTACTGGCAATATGAGGAGATATGTAGGACAAGGTAGAACCTGGATCTATCAAAGCATATACATCACAGCAAGAAACCAATAATGTACCTGTGACGACATCTGGCGACGCCTCCTGGTCCTGTCGACTGGACATAGCATAGATGCGGTTCTGAGGACCGCTAGAACTGGAAACCCTACCACGACCTCTGCGCGGCCTCGGCCCATAAGTACCACGCCTCCGGGCGTCTAACCATCGAAGATGAAGATCAAAGAATGCACGTCGGTGAACCGTAATGCTCCCGCCGCCTGGGGCGGACAATCTTCTTCGGATGGCCTGCGCCACAAGAGTAACATGATCTCGAACCCATACGGCGCTCGCCAGATGAGACCTACCGTCGAACGCACCGAGAGGTAGGTGGTCTCGATTAGTCTGGTCTCGCCTCGCGAAAACTCGGCGCCCCGGAGCCACGACGCTCTCGAATAACCTGGCGATCGGACCTCGCGCCGAAAGCGTGAAGGAGCACTCGAGCTGGTGGAAGGTGGACCTAGTCTGCCGAAATTGCCCGCCTCAGCGCTCTCGAGAACCCGATGTCACGGCCTCTTGGCCGCCCAAATCTAGCCGATCTGCTCTCGCCCTCGATCCTCTGCGTATGCTCGCATCCGGCAATATCCATCCTCGGGTGAAGTGCCACTCCTAAGCAGCGATGTCATGTGACGGTCCAGCCCCATCACGTATCTATGAACCCCATGCGCCATATCGCTACAATGGTGTGTGCATATCCGGCCAAGGAGTCAAACTCTGTGTACTCACGATAGTCCTCCCGTCTGTCTCAAGGTCAAGAACCTATCTACGCGGGCTCTCCTCACCTCGGGAGGCAAGAAGTGGTCTAAGACGCCTCTGTGAACTCCCTCCAATCAGGAAGAGCATCATCACCTCGACAATACCATGACTCAAACCAGTTCAACGCAATATCGCGTAACCGGTAAGCGATTATAATGCACTCGGTCTCGATGCCCTAAGAACTGCATGGTCCGCTGTATCGCCGGACAAACTCCTGCGGATCCTCATCAAATCTCGAACCATAGAACTTCGGGTGGGTGACAACCAGAAATCCGAATCCGTAAGCTGTCGGCTCTGGGTTGGCGCTGCTCTGTCGGCGCCGCCACTATCTTTGGTCGATGGCAGAATCATTCCCCATAATCTACGTACTCGGGCCACATCGTGGAGTGGAGGCTCGTCATGATCTCGATGGCGCGTCATTGCCTCGAACTCTGAGGTGGCGACGGCGTGGAACTCGCCGCCTAAACATCATCTCTCGGTAAGGATTGGGCTGTGCCTCGTGATTCTCCGCGTCCCACTAGCGACACTCACCGCTGCCTTGCCGCCGCGGGCGCGGTTGCCTTGCGTGGAGGCATAACTGATACATAAAGGAAAACATCAGGGGAGATTCAACCTATAACTCAGCTCTATTGCACGATCTTAGAGTGAAAGAATGGAAACCAATCCTAAATATCCTGCAGCCTCCTGATTATAGATGTGGTGCACGACACACCGATAATCAAGACTCTACTGACACGCGATGCATGGACACTTTCCGAGGACTAATCGCTCGATACCACTTTTGTCACGACCCAGGCCGGGGCGCGACTAGTACCCTCTTGGGGTACCGCCGGTATATGTCAGAGAATAGCAGCGGAACATAACACAACACATAACTTCAAAAAAGGGTAAAACATAACTGGCCAGCCGATAAGGCTGCCTTCCATAAACATACTTAAACACAGTATTTATAATACAACTGGTTCTTATAGCCCAAAATATATAGGTGGCCATGCACCTCTAAGGATAACAAATCGTGGCGGGACGGGGCCCCGCCATACCCCGATGTACAAAATACCTATAGCATCGTGGAACATCCATACCAATAAATAAGCTTCCGAGGAATGGAGCTTCGACAGGAATAGTGATCCTAAGAACGAGGATCCTCAATCGCTTACCCTTACCGCGCATGTAACGCAGCCAGAAGGGGGTCAAGACACAATATGTACCAAGTATGTAAAGTCGGGAAAATATGTAATATGATATCATAAGTCTAAAAGCAATGGAGTCATGGAAGACAATAAAATACCTTTTCAGTGCCTTACTAACAATGAGTGACAAGTATATATACATATATAATCTGCATAAAATAGGAGGCTCATGATCAAAGCGGTACCTGCCTGTAGTATCAAAAAGAAACCATCCTACTCACGGGACTATTTCACCGCACGGGTCTGTGGACCCGCATGAGGTACTCCTCGATCGTGTACTGCTGGCGTGGGACTATTTCACCCGCGTAAGCCCATAAGGACTCGCATGAGGTATTCTCGCATCATGGGTAGCAAATCCACTAAGGCAGGTGGTATAACGATCTTGGGGACTTTCCGCCGGATATACTCTTACCCAAACAGATGGTATAACGATCTTGGTGTACCTCGGATATACTCTTACACCTGAGCGGATGGTATAACGATCTTGGGGCTTGCCCGCCGGATATACTCTTATCTTGGTGCGGTGGTATAACGATCTTCGATCTGCCTCGGATATACTCTTACTCAAGCGGATGGTATGGCGATCTTGGCTGGCCTCGACATACTCTTACATTGAAGGAGGTGGTATGACGATCTTGGGGCTTGCCCGCCGACATACTCTTACTATCACAACTGTCATCATATCATAATAATAATAAGTTAAGAAAACTTATAACTTCTTTTAGTCTTGTTCACATACTCTCTCATTTTAGTTTACTTAAGGCACTTAACCATATCTTTAATAAAAGAACAGGAATTTAACCCAAGTACTACATACTTCAACTCTTTCAAAAGTGACTCTTCTTATACATAAAGCCTTTGGGCAATTGATGCCTTTAAATCAAGTTGCCTCTTCATATAATTATCTTACTTAGAGTAAATCCCTTCTCATTAACCTTTTATGAAGCTAATAGACCAACTTCCCATAAAGTTGTTATATTAACTCTATACTTTAGTAAAAATCATACTTTTCCCTTAACGAGGACTCATACGTTCTTAAAGCGAAAAGTCATTTTATACTCAAAACAAGTAAGAACACCAAATCTTGACGTCTCACCGTACTACATAGTTTCATCTATTCATGCTCAAGAGATAGGAAAGCTTCACATACCTCTTTGGTCAATCCACTTGCCAAGTCCAAACTACCATGAGTAATATTTCAACCTATAATAGTCATGATACGTTTATTAACCTCTAATCTTAATGTAGAACAATCCAAGTTCAAAGTCACTAAATTCTAAGAAAAATCGGGCAGCATTTCCTTTGTTTCTACTCACTTGCCACCTTTCTCAAGGCCGAAATTATCATCAAAACACCACATTTTCTACCAATCAATCCAACATTCGAAGGGATTTCACCCAAAATTTACGCCTCATAAGTTTACAACAAATCACTTAACAATTCTAAGGTAGTTTTAGGCTACAACAAGCTCATTTGTTCTTCTTAACCCATTCTCCATATCCAACCCACATTTACTTGCATGCAAGACTACAAGTGCATTATTTTACTACGAGATCTTGCTTTCTAAGCGTGCAACACTAGAACTAAGTTTAAAGGAAGAAATGTTACCTTAAAGTTTTAGCCAAAACTTATTCCAAATATTGCTAGCTTCCCTGCCAAGAACACTACCACAACAATGCCAACAAGCTAGCTACAAGCTTCCTTTTCTTGTTCTTAACTTTCAGATTTTTCTAAGGGTTTTTAGAGAGAAGGGAAGCAATTTGAGAGAGAGAAGATGAAAGATAGACAATGACCAAGTCTTGGTCAATATATTGCATGCAACAGAAAATCAGATGGGGACACTTGTCACCTCCCATGGTCTCTTTTAAAACAAAAATCAGATTTTCTAAGTTTTTCGCCCAAATTCCCGCCTCGGCGCGCCCGCCCGCTGGCGCCAGCGTCAAACCTCCGCAGCTCTACGAACTTTGGCGCCACTGCATCTGGCGCGCGGCTGCTCTGCGACCTCTCGATGCTTTGGCGCGCGACTGCATCTGGCGCCGCGCCGCTTTGCTGCACAGGCGCATTTACGCCCGATTGCGCTGAACTTGTAACTCTCATAACTTTCTACTTCGATGCCCTATCGACGAACGGTTGGTTGCGTTGGAATCAAGACTCAACGAACTACGTCCTAGGCCTTTAAAGCACTTAGGAACTCTCAATGTACCGGGTCATAACCCGCCTCAAAGTTGACTAAAAACCGTCCGGAACGACCCGTCAACCTGTCCTTCGGAAATTTTAAGTCTCACATACTTTCGTACGTTTCCATACGTAGGGTCAGAACTACGGGGTATAACATAGGAAGAGGTTCACATACCTCGCGACGAGTATCGACTAATAGCAAAACGCTCCAAGTACTTCCAAACGTCGGCTACTCCTTAAGCCAAGTAGATCGCGCCACACGTAGTACTTCAACCTATAAGGCCACAAGGCGCTTATTAACATTTAGATCTCATCGTAGAACATTCTACAGAAAATTCGGCACCTCCCCATGGCGTAAATCTCCTCTATCGAGGCGCTACCAAGCCAACCGGGGGTTATACATCTAACCTAACGGGTACAATTCTACTTCACTGTACAACTACAAGTCTCTTGTAATACAACCCTATGTAATTACTGATTCGATTCTTCTTTCAATTCAGGCTTAAGTCGCAAGACATTGCGTAAGTATTATTCGAGCTTAAGTCAAAAGACATTGCCGATACTACGTTGATTATATATAGTATACTTCAATTATATATTCTAACAATATGTAATATCCAATTACAATAGAGGACAAGATAATTACCTCGATAAGCCCATAATTATCCTAGTTAAAGTCGATCCGGAAATCGTTTAGCTCCACTCCGAGCGCTCAACCGCTCTAAACCACCTTAGAAGTTCTAACCAACTTCTACACAATACTCAACGGACTATGGAGATTTTCCTAGGGTTTCGGTTTTGTGGACCGGAAGTATAATAGTATTTTACGGGCTTTTCAGATAGGTATAACCTTAGAATACAACAAGGTATATGGCTAAGGTAATTTGGGCATTATAACAATACTTTTGAGAGTATTTCTACACCACAAAGGGGTATTATCTGAAGCAACAAGGCTAGTGGGGTACCACGGCCACACTACTAGGAGGAGAGGGCTCTCGGCGGGGGCCTTTCAAAGGGGGAGAGGGGCTCTTGGACGAGAGTCAACAAGAGGGGAGAGGGAGGGATTTTAACACTTAGGATAATTTAGGAATGGATGAATAAGTCTTCAAAGGGATGGGTATTTATAGGCCAAGTGAAGGCCAACCAATGGCCAAGATTGAGCCAAGTGCTACACAAGTGTAAGGCCAAGATTTGGGCATGTGTACATAGCCAACTTGCACACAAAATATCCTACCTACTACTTGACAAAACTCACCCAATTCGTCCCATGCTTTACCGCCCACTCCCACCAACTAGAGGGTGACAAGTGTCGCCCTCTCGTTGGTCCAAAATGTTTCGTCTCTCGGAAAAATCCGCAAAAATTTGAAATGACATAGCCGGAAATTCCCCTACGAAAGCTGTGAAAACGTTTCGCCGAAAAACGACTCAAACCGGGTGTTATGCACAAATAAAATTCGGCCAAGCACTTTAAGGCACAAACTTTTCTACGTACGTCCCCGCGTACATACTCTGGAAATACGGGGTATAACATATACTTTCTTCTTTTGTAATGATATTTATATTACATGGGTGTACGGCGGACGTACGTAATTCCATTGAGTCTTTATTCTTATTGGTACATGATATGATAGTACCTTGGTTTTTCCTAAAATGAAAGATGTGTTAGTGCCTTGGTTTTCTAAAAGGAAAGATATGATAGTACCTTGATTTTTCTAAAATGAGAGTTCATTCTAATGATTGGTACATGATATGTTGGTACTTTGGTTTTATTCCTTTGAGAGTCAAAAGATGATTTAAATTGCACAAAGTTGCTCATGATAGCTATTCGTGCAAGTGTTTTTATTCTATTTCACTGAGTCCCTCGTTAAAGGGCCGGCAAAAAAGACACCGAGTCCCAAAATGGGCCGGCAATGTTCTGAGTCACTCGTTAAAGGGCCGACAATGTTTATGTGTAAAAATACACTGAGTCATAAAATGGGCCGGTAATGTTCACTGAGTCCCTCGTTAAAGGGTCGGCAATGTTTATGTGTAAAAAGACACTGAGTCCCAAAATGGGTCGGCAATGTTCACCGAGTCCCTCGTTAAAGGGTCGACAATGTTTATGTGTAAAAAGACACTGAGTCCCAAAATAGTCCGGCAATGTTCACCGAGTCCCTCGTTAAAGGGCCGGTAATGTTTATGTGTAAAAAGACACTGAGTCCCAAAATGGGCCGGCAATGTTCACCGAGTCCCTCGTTAAAGGGTCGACAATGTTTATATGTATATGGTTCCATGGACATGCTTCCAAGAGGCGGGTATAGATACCATGGTATTATATGACTCTCACTTTTGAAAAGATACAGTTGATTTTATATTTTTAAAAGGCACAGTTGACTCATTTTATAAAAATGCAGATTGAGTACAAGATCAATCTGATTGACTCTTATTTTATATGACACGGTTGGATTTGGTATTTGATTTGCATATTTGTCCCTGTCATCTTTTGTCCAGTCATGATCTTATTTATTGTACTTTATGTTTTCATACTTGGTACCTTGTTGTACTGACCCCCTTCGGGGGGCTGCGTTCATGCCCGCAGGTATAGGTACTCAGTTTGATGATCCTCGAGCTTAGGATCTTTGCTCATCTTTTGGGATAGCTCCATTGTTCCGGAGCTTGTCATTTTGGTACAGACTTATGTATATTCAGGGGTACGGCGGGGCCTTGTCCTGTCACATTTCATTATCAAAATTTTAGAGGTCTGTAGATAGGTGTGGGTTGTATATGTTGTAACTCATTTTGGAAAATTCTGTATACAGTGGCAGCCTTGTCGGCTTGCTTATTTTTATTATATGAGTTGTTCCTTAGCTTCCGCTGATTATGTGTGATGTTTGGGTAGAAGGGTGTCCAGGTAGGGTACCAGTCGCGGCCCGTCGGCTCGGGTCATGACAAATAACTGCAGGATACCTGTTATAATGCAAAGCAAAGTTTTGAGTATGTTTCAAATACCCCAAAACTTATTTCATTGCCAGCCAATGATTTTGGTCGAGATTACTAGTGTAGCGACTTAGTTTACTTATAGCACATGCAATATCAGGTCGCGTACAGTTCATGATATACATCAAACTCCCAACACTCTGCATAATCCAATTGAGAATGACTTTCACCTTTATAATTGCAAGTGCAAGATTCATATCAATTGGCGTCTTTGCAACTTTAAAGTCCAAATACTTGAACTTTTCAAGTACCTTTTCAATATAATGAGATTGAGACAATGCTAGACCTTGAGGAGTCTTATGGATTTTAATTCCCAGAATTAAATCGGCAACTCTTAAAGTCTTTCATAGCAACTTACTAGCAAGCATGCGCTTAGTAGCATTTATGTTAGCAATGTCGTTACTCATTATTAACATATCATCCACGTACAAACAAACAATGACGACGTGGTTCAGAGTGTTCTTAATGTATACACATTTATCACACTCATTTAACATCATCGTATGGTCAAATTTTGCATGCCACTGTTTGGGTGCTTGTTTTAGTTCGTAAAGAGACTTAACAAGTCGACACACCTTCTTCTCTTTTCCTGGAACTTCAAACCCTTCATGTTGTTCCATGTAAATTTCTTCATCTAATTCTCCATTTAAGAAGGTTGTTTTCACATCCATTTGATGGATTTCAAGACCGTATACGACGGCTAACGCTACTAAAACCCGAATAGATGTAATCCTCATTACCGGCGAGTATGTGTCAAAGTAATCAAGACTTTCTCGTTGTCTAAACCCTTTAACAACTAATCTTGCCTTATATTTATCAATAGTACCATCAGCTTTCATTTTCCGCTTGAAAATCCATTTGGAACCTAAAGGTTTATTCCCTGGAGGAAGATCAACAAATTCCCAAGTATGGTTGTTCAATATGGATTCTATCTCACTATTGATTGTCTCTTTCCTAAATTGAGCTTCGGATGAAGACATAGCTTCGTTGAAAGTTCGAGGCTCATTTTCCCACAAAAATGTTAGAAATTCTGGTCCAAAGGAAGTAGACGTCCTTTGACGTTTGCTGCGTCTTGGATTTTCCTCATCAGGAACATTTTCCTTTGTTTCTTTCCGAGGTCGTTTAGATTCTTTGCTAGACGACTCACATACCTTTTTATACGGATATATGGTTTCAAAGAAGTCAGTATTATCTGATTCAATTACCGTATTCACCTGAATGTCGGGATTTTTTGATTTGTGAACCAAAAATCGATATGCCTTACTATTTGTGGCATATCCTATGAAAACACAATCAATGGTTTTAGGTCCTATTTTTATCCTTTTGGGTTTAAGAACTTGCACCTTGGCCAAACACCCCAACACTTTGAAATATCCCAAATTGGCTTGTTTCCTTTCCACTTTTCGTATGGAATAGATTTTGTTTTGCTATGGGGCACTCGATTGAGTATTCGGCTAGCTGTTAGAATAGCTTCCCCCTACAAGTTCTGGGGTTAACCAGAACATATTAACAGGGCATTCATCATTTCTTTCAGTGTTCTATTTTTCCTTTCCGCAATTCCGTTTGATTGTGGCGAGTAAGGGGCAGTTGTTTGATGAATAATAATGTCATATTCCAAATATATTTGTTCAAAAGGAGATTCATATTCACCGCCCCTATCACTCCTTATCATTTTAATCTTTTTGTTAAGTTGAGTCTCAACTTCAGTTTTTTACTGCCTGAATGCTTCAATTGCTTCATCTTTACTATTAAGTAAATAAACGTAGCAATACCGCATACTGTCGTCAATAAAAGTTATGAAGTACTTTTTTTCACCGCGAGATGGGATTGACTTCATGTCACAAATATATGTATGGATTAAGTCTAAAGGACTTGAATTTCTTTCAACTGACTTATACGGATGTTTAATATACTTAGATTCAACACATATTTGACATTTTGATTGATTGCATTCAAACTTAGGCAATACTTTTAAACTAATCATTTTTCGCAAGGTTCTATAATTGACATGTCCTAAACGTGAATGCCATAAATTATTTGACTCAAGCAAGGAAGTGTTAGACATATTTTATATACACTTTTTGAGTCATTTTTAGTTAGTATTTTTCTCATTTTCTTTGTGTTTAGTATAGTATTAGAGTCGTTTTTCTTTCTTTTGAGTCACAACGGTCCTAAATGGATAAATGACAAAAAGAAGATGAAATGAACTTAATTGAGGGGTAATTGCACAAGAAAATGCCAAGAAATGAAGTCTAAGAAGTCCAGGGAAGTATAGAAGAAATCAGACGAAGTCCGGACGAGAAAATGACACAGAAACAGAAAACTGGCCAAAGAACATCACAGGCGTCGCGGCGCTAATTGTCCTGCGGAGTCTGATTTTGTCGCAGTATTTTCAGCGCCACGGCGCCATCCAGCAGGGCCGCGGCGCCAAGGCGCATTTTTGCAGATCCGAGGCGAAATTGGAGAAGGGCAGAAAGGTCAAAACCTGGGGGTTTTCAGGGAATAAAAACCCTGTATTAGTCGTCATTGAAGGGGGATCTTGTACATATTCTCTATTCTACTTGGGGAGGCTAAGGAGGAGGCTACAACACAAGATTGGAGACAACCTTGGTTCAAGTTCTTGTTCTTTCATTTTATTTATTTCATTTTATGTTAGTTTGTATTAGTTCTTGACATGACAATGTTTAGGAGCTAATTACTTAATTAGGGCCTTCCTTTTGAATCGCTTGAAACTCGTTTTCATAAATTAATGTAGTAGTTTGATTTCTTCTTCACTTGATTAAAATTTATTCAATATTGGTGTGAATGCTTGATAGTTAATGTCACGACCCGACCCCGGGGCCGCGACTAGTACCCTACCGGGGTACCCTGTCAGGTATACATCAGAGAATAGCAGCGGAACATACATAAAACAAATCTGTATAAGGTAAACATCACTAGCAAGCCGATAAGGCCGCCTTTCATAAAATAACTTAACCGATAGTGAAACAGTACAACTTTATTCTTACAGCCCAAACCACAAACGTGACTACAGACCTCTAAGAATAACAACTGTGGCGGGGCCACGCCATACCCCGAATGTACAAAAGTCTATAACCTCGGGAATCATACCAAAGACAAAGCCTCGGAGGATGGAGCTTTCGAAGTGAGCGGTGATCCAGAGTGCGGACGGCAAGTTACATATCTCGACTGCGGCGTGAACGGCCCGAAGGAGGTCGATAACAGTACAGTATGTGGAAACGAAAATCGTAATGAATTCATAATAGCATATATATAAAGCGGGAGACATGTATGATAGCCAAACTACAAGACACAACATATACGCAGCCATGTCAAGTCGGGGACTCGCCTCTAAGTCATCACTCAAATATAACCATAGGTCTCATGCCCATAATATCAATCGTGCGTGGAATTCCTTCCTCGCCACGGCCTATGATATAACAACACTAAGAGTACATATGAATACTAGATCCCACTGTATCATAAGAAGCAAATGAGGCAAATGCGAAGGCATAGCTACGAGATCCACTGCGTCCTCAATCGACCGGGCAAATCGAAAGCCGGCTACGGATCCACCGTACTAACAATACTAATACACGAAATCACGGTGGCGGCAAGTCGATAGCCTCTACGAGATCCACCTGCGTCACATCGGCCGGGGCAAGAATTAGGCTAACCACGAGATCCACCTGCATCACACCACTTCGCCCCTAACCGACGGAGGTACGAAAGCCAACTACGGATCCACCTGCATCACGTCTCGGCGGGGCAAGTACGAGGGCTAACTACTAGATCCACTGCGTGATGAACCTGCGGAGAGCTAATCCATGGAACAAAATCATCGGCAGGAAACGAACCTCATCATGGCGCCACCCGTGGAATCCTCCATCACCGACGTGATGCGCCAAATAACTCATAACTACATGCTTTTAATTCGAATTTCAATATCATGCCTTTACATAAACCAAGACAATTACCATGCCTTCTTTTCACATAAACCAAGAGAATTCTTATTTAAGCAAGCCAAAGTACTTATCAAGGCACCCATAGAATAATTCTCAATTGAACAAGCCCAATACACTATCAAGGCAAGCGAATAATTCTCTTTTAACAAGCCAAAGTACTAAACGCACATCCTTTCCAAGAGATTCCTTTTATGCAAAATCCAAGATACTAACACCGTAGTATCGAGGGCGTCTATTTTTTCAACGTAAGTTACTACACCTTTAGAAAACTCATTTCAAAGCTTGAAACCAAGTAACTTCAATTTTTCACAATCTAGACAACTTATGCTCATTAATCAAAATAGACAACTTTCATAACCTTCCATAAAGTTATTATAACCAACTTCCCATAAAGCCGTTATACTAACTTTATGCTTTAGAAATTCGACTTATCCTTATCCATTCATAAGGCCGTTATAACTAACTTCCCATAAAGCCGTTATAACTCCTTATGAACCATTTCGTTCTTTTACTATCCAAGAGGCTTATACTTCAAACAAATTCATACAATTTTCAAAAATACTTCAAGCCTCTTATCTTTAGAATAATTCAATACTCAATACTTTCACACCAAGTACTCTATACTTTTGTAACATCATACTTTTCCCTTAACCAGGGACTTATACTTCTTAAAACAAACAAGTCTTTGTTTATACTTAAACAAGTAAAAATACTAAATCTTGTACTTCTACCGTACTACATAGATACAAATACTCATGCTCAAGGATAGGAAAGCTTCACATACCTCTTCGGTCAATCCACTTGCTAAGTCCAAACTACCGCAAGTAATATGTCAACCTAAAATAACCATGATACGTTTATTAACCTCTAATTTCAATGTAGAATAATCTAAACTCAAAGCCACTAAATTCTATGGAAAATTGGGCAGCATTTCCTTTGTTTCTACTCACTTTGCCACCTTTCTCAAGGCCGAATTTACCATCAAAACACCACATTGTAAGGCTCAATCAATCCAACAATTTAAAGGGGATTACACACCCAAAATTCTGTCCCATAAGTTTACAATAATTCACTTAACAATTCTAGGGTAGTTTTAGGCTACAACATGCTCATAATCTCTTCTTAACCCATTCTTCATAACCAAACCACATTTCTAGCATCTGATGACTCTAAGAGCATTATTTACTACCACAAGTTCTTTCTTCTTAACATGCGACACTATAAACTAAATCTAAAGGAAGAATCATTACCTTAAAGTTTTAGCCAAAACTTATTCCAAGTATTGCTAGCTTCCTTGCCAAGAACACCACCACAACAATGCCAACAAGCTAGCTACAAGCTTCCTTTTTGGTTCTTAACTATTCAGATTTTTCTAAGGGTTTTTAGAGAAGGGAGCAATTTGAGAGAGAGAGAGAAGGTGAAAGATAGAAAATGTCCAAGTCTTGGTCAATATATTGCATGCAATGAAAATCGGATGGGGACACTTGTCACCCTCCCATGGTCTCTTTTAAAACAAAAATCGGACTTTCTAAGTTTTTCGCCCAAAAATCCGCCTGGCGCCCGCGGCCGCCGCCATGCGGCGCTGAAACCTCCGCAGGCTCTCTGATCTTTCGGCGCGCCCATGCTGTCCGCGCCGCTGCCTGCATCGGCCGCGCCACCTCGCCGCCGCGAAACACATTTCTGTCCGATGCAAGACCGAACTTGTAACCCTCATAACTTTCTACTCCGACGTCCTATCGACGAACGGTTGGTTGCGTTGGAATCTAGACTCAACGAACTACGCCCCCAGGCCTTTGAAACACTTATGAACTCTCAATGTACCGGGTCATAACCCGCCTTAAAGTTGACTAAAACCCATCCGGAACAACCCATCAACCTATCTTCTGAAAATTTTAAGTCTTACTCCCTTTCGTACGCCCTCATGCGCATGACCTGAACTACGGGGTGTAACAGTTAACTGACCATTAATTATCATAATCTATATGATTTCGAATCAAGAACCGAGAGGAGAGATTTGGATATATTGTAATTGAATAGACATAGGTTAAAATCACATACGAAAGTACTCCGATACTTGTGTAGCATTATATGTTATTGTTCTTAATCCTCCTATGTAGTAAATTCTATCATAGAAATATAGAAGGGTTCTGCACTGGGGTTGAGCGATTATATATCCTAACCGGAATATAAGACATTCTAGTTAACCGCTATCTTAACGTAGAAGAGGAAACCATTGTTGTTGCATTAAGGATTGAAAAAGAGGGGATAGTTGAGGTGGGAATGTCCTATTTCCATCATAACTGATTTAAACCAAAGTATTATCATCTTTAGTTTATTTTCTGCACTTAGTTTTAATTCTTAGTCATAAATCGCAAACTAAAAAACGTTAGCCAAATAGAAACCATATAATAGATAATCGGTACTTGATAACCAGTCTCTGTGGACGACATTCGGTCTTACAGACTATATTACTTGTAACGATACGTACACTTGCGTTAAGCATAAGTAAAATCGCTAACAGTAATACGAAGCAGAAACTTTATTATTATTGGCAACGACCATTACATTCAGTTTGAAAAGGCCCTCTGTGAGGTAACATTTTCCTATGTACATCTCGTTCTTACTTATTACAACCTTGTCAGAAACAAAAACACACTTAAAACCGTTCTTCACTAGAAGTCCGGTAGATACTAGATTTTTTTTAATTTCAGGAACATGATAGACGTTGTTGAGAGTCACCACCTTGCCAGATGTCATCTTCAGCAGTATCTTTCCATAACCTTCAATTTTGGCCGTTGCAGAATTTTCCATATATATGGTCTCGTCGGGCCCGACGGGAGCATATGAAGCAAAGGCTTCTCTAACATCACAAATGTGGCGAGTGGCGCCAGAGTCAATCCTCCACTCTTTCGGATTTCCCACTAGGTTGCACTCAGACAACATAGAGCACAAGTCATCAACCTCCTCGTTTGTTTCAACCATATTAGCCTGACCCTTCTTCTTTTCCTTTTTCGGAGCACGACAATCTGCAACTTTGTGTCCGATTTTTCCACAATTGTGGCAGTTTTCCTTGAATTTCTTCTTGTTGGGATAGTACCTTGGTCCCGATGCCTTTTTCCTCTTTTTCAGATTAGTTGGGGCAGTTTCAACAATATATGCTCCCCCTATGGTTGATCTCTCATTTTCCTTCTTCTCAGCTGCTCTGTTATCTTCCTCGATTCTCAACCGGACGATGAGATCTTCCAGTGTCATCTCCTTTCGCTTGTGTTTCAAGTAATTTTTGAAGTTCTTCCATGAAGGAGGCAACTTTTCTATCACTGCCGCAACTTGAAACGCCCCACTAATCACCAAACCTTCAGCGAGGAGATCGTGGATGATAACCTGCAACTATTGAACTTGAGTAACAACAGACTTGCCATCTACCATTTTGTAGTCCAAAAACTTGGCAGCAATAAACTTCTTTAATCCATCATCTTCTGTTTTATATTTCTTTTCCAACGCATCTCATAGTTCTTTTGATATACCCACATTACTATAGACGTTGTAAAGATCATCCTCCAGTCCGCTAAAAATATAATTCTTGCACAAAAAATCTGAGTGCTTTCACGCCTCAGTTACAATAAAACGTTCATTCTCAGGTGTTGATTCAGGCAAAACTGGAACGACCCCCTTAATAAACTTTTGGAGGCTTAAAGTAGTCAAATAGAAGAACATCTTTTGTTGCTATCTTTTGAAATCAATTCCGGTGAATTTTCCAGACTTCTCTGTTGGAGCCGGTGCTGGTGCAGTACGACTGGAGGAAGCAACATTGCTCGTAGAACCAACCACGGGGGCTGGTGTGGCAGTAGCAGTAGCATTCAAATCTGGAGTCATGTCTCCCATTAACAGCAGAAAAATTTAATAACCGGTAAAGACTTCTAACCGAATCAGTTTTGATTGCAACAAATATAATACACAACGGTGAAGATTTTATTTCTTCAAACCGAATCAAGGTTACACCAACAGATTAAAAAAAAATCTTGAAACGGAATGCAGTAAATTGTATGTTGTATACTTGATGAAGTTTTTATATCTTCAAATCAAGTACCTAAATGAGTAAAAAGTTATGAAAACTTTAATCTCAACCGGACTAGAAAATTCGAAGATTTTAGTCTCCAAACAACATACAAGTTCGTTTTCTGACAACGTTCTATAATGGTTAAACAAGAACAAATGAACACAGAAATAATTATTAAATTCCTTAAGTTTGTTAGTATGCCTGCGCTCAAAATCAGAAACCGGAAATCAACACTGGAAACAGAAAAAACCAGAAACTGGAAAAAAAAAAATGCAGACAGTAAAAAAATATCTGAGATCACAGAATTCACTGTGTGTCCTTAAGGAATTTAATCCCCTCACTGTACCCAAGGTTATGGATTACTTCCTCCCAGGATAAAACGGATATACCTGTTGCAGGAGTAGTGGTACGTCAAACGCCTACGACTTCGACGAACTCAAAATTGATTTCCGTTTTCTGATTTTGAACGCAGGCATACTAACAATAACAAAATTGTTTTTCATAATGTGAAAAAATAATTTTACTCTAGAAGCACTTTTGCGACCTTGACAAAGAACAAATTGTTGATATGATATTGACAATATATAATGCTTTTTAAATTGATTTGTGATACATAAACCGCTAATCTACAAAATACTTTTTCAAAAAACAATTCCAACAAAATGTATTTTTCAAAATAAGTTAATTTTAAAAACTTGATAGAAAAACTAATAACCGATTACAATATGGGGATAATAACACTTTTGGCCACTCATTAATGGTTTAACTCTAATTTTTGTCCTTACGATAAATAGCTATATAAACTTAGCATAATACATAATAATTAAATGGTGAAATTGTTCATATATACTTTGGGAAATATGTGACTATTCACAAGAAAATAAATTTAAAATGCATATTCAAGTAATTAAAAGTTAAATATACTTAATTAAATATCACGCAGGGTTAAAACCATAATTTACCAACAATAGAAAGACCAAAAATGTTGTTAACCCTATAACAAATCAGCTACCGCTACTTTTTAAAATTAGAACATTTATATTTAGCTGGTATTTCATTAATTTATTTATAACTATTTACACTATATATTAGTACATAAAAATGAGCTTTTCAGAAAATAATTAGAAAGGGAATTTTGAGGGATGAAAGATAAGTGGAAATCTTTGCATGGGAAAAGGGAGGATAATATCCAGAAGATTAGCATATGGCTAGTACTCTAGTGGGCATGCTAGCTAATTAGAAGAAGCTTAAACTAGTCTAAATTATTTCACCAAAACGAATCTTATGTCCCCAAAAGTGATTACAACACAACAAAAGCCACTTCATTTGGTAAATAAATCCTTTTGCTCAAATACAAAATGGTTTTTTGTTCCTTATAATAATATATGTTTATTTAGTATCATTCTACTCTTGACCCTTTTAGTCAATAATCAGATCTTTTCTCGAGCACCCAAGCTTTTAAAGCCTAAGTCTACAGAATCACTTAGGGTGTTTGACCTATAATTATAGAAGTGCTTCTGAGAAACATAAACTGTTTTCTGTTTGACCAACATTTATGCAAATTTACTAGAATTTTTTTTAATAGATTTAAAACTATTTAAAATATTTTTTTCTATCATATGTTTCTGAAAGTTAGTATATCTTTACAATTTAACAAAAAAATTAAAATTATTTAATTGCAACATTTAATCAAAAAATAATATTATATTGTACATAAGAAATGTAACGACAATATGATAGTCAATGACTCAAATATGTTCAAATCTACCCCCGCCCTACCCACAACCTACCACCATTCCATCCTCAAATTTCCATGTCATATTTTTTTTACTTTTATAAAAAATATGAATTTTTTTCTTCCCCCTTACCCCCGCCCTACCCCCAACCCCACCTCATCCCCAAATTTTTATTTCATATTTTTTGTTACTTTTATAAAAAAAATGATTGAAAATATGAAATTTTTTCTTACCCCCCGCCCTACCCTTACCCCCCACCCCATTGTCATACCTCATCCTCAAATTTCTATTTCATATTTTTTGTTATTTTTATAAAAAAAATATTAAAAAATATGAATTTTTTTTCACCCCCGCCCTACCCCTACCCCCACCCCATCGCATTGCCCTACCCCATCCTCAAATTTCTATTTCATATTTTTTGTTACTTTTATAAAAAAAAATATTAAAAAATATGAATTTTTTTCTTACCCCCCCCTACCTCCTACCCCACACACACCCCATTTCCCTACCCATCCTCAAATTTCTGTTCCATATTTTTTGTTACTTTTATAAAATAAAATTATTACAAAATATAAATTTTTTTCTTACCCCCGCCCTACCTCCTACCCCCCACTCCACCCCACCCCATCCTCAAATTTCTATTTCATATTTTTTGTTACTTTTATAAAAAAAAAAAAAAAATCTTACCCCCGCCCTACCCCCCACCCCATTGCCCTACCCATCATCAAATTTCTATTTCATATTTTTTGTTACTTTTATAAAAAAAAATGAATTTTTTTTCTTACCCCGCCCTATCCAACACCCCCACCCTATCTCTTTTCTCAAATTTCTATTTTATATGAGGATATTATATGAGATTAAAAGGAATTTTGTGAAAAAGAAAATGGTAAATGGGTCCAAAAAAAATTAAATGAATGAGCAAAAAGGGCTTCTCCAGAAGCACCAAATTGGTGTTTCTGCTTCTCTTCCATCTAGAAACACTTTTTAGCTTCTGGAAAAAAATATTTCTACTTCTGGAAAAAGGGTGTTTGGTCAAAAAAGTGTTTCTGAGAAACAGAAACACTTCCAGAAGCTTGGTCAAACACCACCTAAGTTTCTGGGGCCATATAACAACTAAACAAGTACATTTAGCACAATATTTATTAGCACTCCCTTCTGATTTGTTAATTAATTTCACGTTCTTAAATTTTACTAAGCCGTTTATTTAATTATTAAAAAATTACATGAACGACCACCATTTGTTGGCGCCCAACTGGTCTTTTCACACTAAGGGTACGTTTGGTTCGCGCAGGGTAAACGGAATGAAATCCAGTAAGGGAATGGAATGACCCGTGATTTTTTCATTATTCAGAAGGGTTTCCACGTAAGAATTTTTAGTGTCATTATTGATCTTTACTCTTGCTAATTAATCATAACTTAGTGTTTCACGTTTATCACTAATATCATGAATATTATTTTGCGGGTCTATTTTTATTCAAATCAGTGATATCAGAGCCAAAATTCTGTCTGAGTATGTTCTGTGGTTGCATCACGGTCTGAACTTTCACGTTAGAAAAAAATTACTATGGTCTCCTGCTAATAAATAATATTTGTATTTGTAATAAACGATGGAAGTCAACACTAGTGGAATGGTTACACTGAGTGGTGTCAATTATATCATTTGGAAGGGCAAAATGGAAGATTTGCTATATATCAAAAATTTATCAACCAGTCTTTGTCACTTAAAAGCCTGATAATAAACAGATGAATAATGGAATTTGTTACACAGACAAGTCTGTGGCTTTATTAGACATCGGGTTGACAATAATGTGTTGAACCATATTTTTAGAAAGACACATGCTCGGACCCTATGGAAGCAACTTGAAAGTTTGTATGCTCGGAAGACTAGAAACAACAAGATGTTCTTGATTAAGCAACTGTTGAGTTTAAAATACCTTGATGGTTCTCCGATGACAGATTGTCTGAATAAATTTCAGGGGATCATAAATCAGTTATCTGCTATAAGCATTAAATTTTATGAAAAATTCAAGATTTATTTCTACTTGGTTCCCTACCAGATTCTTGGGAAACATTTATAATTTCATTATCAAATTCTGCTCCAGATAATGTGATCTCTATGAATCTCGCCAAGAGTAGTGTTTTAAATGAAGAAATGAGAAGAAAATTTCAGGTTCCTCATCGTCAGATGTCTTGGTGACTGAATCTAGAGGGAGAAGCAAGAATCATGATTTCAAAATAGAAAACATAATAGAAGTAAATTCAAAAGCAGACTTAAAGATATTATGTGATATCATTATGGGACTAAAGGGCACACAAAGAAGTCCTGTCGGATATTGAAGAACGATAATAGAGACAAAGAGAAAAAGAAAGAAGATGGTGATAAAAATTGCGTGTCCATCGTCACTACAGAAGATCTTGTTACTGTCCTTGATGAAAATCTGATAAATATTACTTGTGATGAGTCAAACTGGGTTGTGGACAGTGGTGATGCATCTCATGTGATATCAAGGAAGGATTTTTTCTTATCATATACTCTAGAGGATTTTAGAACCTTTGGGTAATGAGATTGTCTCTAAGGTGGCTGGTATTTGAACAATTTATCTGAAAATTAATAATGAAACTAAACTAGTTTTGAACAATGTGAAGCATGCACCTGATGTTCGTTTGCACTTGATATTTGTTGGTGTTCTGGGTGATGAAGGTTATGTTAGTATCAATAGTGCTGGAAAGTGAAAACTCACTAAGGGTTCCTTGATTGTGGCTTGTGGTACAAAGCATCGTGGTCTATAATTGACTACAACTTCTACTTGTGCTAATATAGTGAATGCAGTTGAGAGCGACAACTCTTCAACATTATGACACAAGAGGATTAGCCACATCAATGAGAAAAGACTCAATGTTCTGGCCAAAAAGAAATTATTGTCAAATTTTGAAAGTGTTAAATTAGAAAAGTGTGAGCACTGCTTGGCTGGAAAACAAAATAGAGTTTCTTTCAAGAAAGACATGGGTGTTTGAGTTGGTGCATTCAGATTTATGTGGTCCTATGAAGATAAGGACTTTAGTGGTGCACTTTACTTTGCTACGTTTATTGATGATTGCTCAAGAAAACTTTGGGTCTATGTCTTGAAGACTAAAGACCAAGTATTGGGCGTCTTTAAGCAGTTTCAAGCTTCAGTTGAAATAAAAACATGAAAGAAACGGAAGTATATTCGTACTGATAATGGTGGTGAATATTGCAGATCATTTGACAAATACTGAAAGCAACAGGGTATCAGACCCTAGAAGACTCCTCAACTTAATGGTTTGGCTGAGATGATGAACATGACCTTGACGGAAATAGTAAGATGTTTGCTTTTGAAGCAAAGTTGTTGAATTCCTTTAGGAGTGAGGCTTTATTGATCGATGCACATGTTATCAATCTATCTCATACTATTGTTTTGCAAAGTGATGTTCCAAAGAGAGTTTGGTATGACAAAGATGTTTCCTATGACCATCTGAAAGTATTTGATTGCAAAGTACATATGCCTAAAGATGAAAGGTCGAAATTAGCTATCAAGATAAGACAATGCATCTTCATTGGCTATGAACTTCATGAGATTGGTTACAAGCTATATGATATTGTTAATAAGAATGTTGTGAGAAGTCATGATGTTGTCTTCGTGGAGGATCACACCATTGAAGATATTGACAAAGTGGAGAAGCTAAAATCTTCAAGTTCTGATGGTTTAGTTAATCTTAATCAAGTTTCTCATACAAACGTTGATGACATCGGTGGACTCAATAATGACGGTGATGCCCAGAACCATTGATGAGGTAGATGTTCCTACTCATGAAGCTATGAATGAGTCAAATATTCCACTCAGGACGTCTACTAGACAACACATTCCTTCTTCATGTTATTCTCCCAATGAATATGTATTACTCACTGATGAGGAAGAACCTGAATATTATGAGAAGGCCATGAAATATGCGCACATGGATCAATGTATTGAAGCCATGCAATATGAGATAAAATCTCTGTATGAGAACCAAATTTATGAGTTGGTGAAATTGCCTAAAGGCATGAGAGCATTGAAGAACAAATGAGTGTTCAAAGTCAAAGTTAAAGAACACAGCTTGAAGCCCAGGTACAAAGCTATATTGATCGTTAAGGAATTTGATCAAAGAAATGATATCGACTTTGACGAAATATTTTATCCCGTTGTGAAAATATCTTTCATTTGTACAATTTTTGGTTCGGCGGCTAGTCTTGATTTGCAGATTGAGCATATGGATGTGAAAACTGATTTTCTTTATGGTGACTTAGAAGAAGAGATTTACATGGAATAACCTGAGGGCTTCAAAGCAAAATGTAAAGAAAATTATGTGTGAAAACTTAATAAGAGTCTTTATGGATTAAAACAAGCTCTAATACAGTGGTACAAGAAGTTGGAATATGTTACGGGGGAGCAATGATATAAGAAAATCTATTCAGATCACTGTGTGTTTGCATAGAAATTTTCTGATGATGAGTTTATCATCCTCTTGCTATATGTGGATGATATATTCGTTGTGTGCAGGAATGCTTCCAAGATTGACGAGTTGAAGAAACTGTTGAGTAATTTTTTTGTTATGAAAGACTTGGGTAATGCTAAGCAGATTTTGGATATGAGGATTACTCGTTTTAGAGATAAAGAAAGTTTTATTTGTCATAAGAGAAGTACATTGAACGTGTACCAGAGCGCTTCAACATGAAGAGTGCTAAGCATGTTAGCACACCTTTTGTTGATCATCTGAAATTGAGCAAGAAGATATGTCCTACAACAATAGAGGAAAAAAGAGCATGACCAAAATATCATATTCCTCTACCGTCAGAAGTTTGATGTATGCAATAGTATGCACTAGACCAGATATTGCTCATGCAGTCGGTGTTGTTAGCAGATTTCTTAAAAATTATGTAAAAGACCATTGGGAAGCTGTGAAGTGGATAATGAGGAATCTATGAGGAAGCTCAAATAAATGCTTGTATTTTAGAGGATCAGATCCAATCTTGAAGGAATATACAGATTCTGATATGGCAGATGACTTTGATAATAGAAAATCCAATACCGGATATTTATTTACTTTTTCAGGGAGAGCTATATCATGGAAATTGAAGTTGCAAAAATGTGTCGCACTATCTACAACAGAAGCGAAGTATATTGAGGTTACTGAAGCTGGCAAAAAGATTATATGGCTCAAAGGATTCCTTCAAAAACTTAGATTGTAGCAAATTGAGTATGTTGTCTATTGTGATAGTCAGAGTGCAATAGACTTGAGCAAGAACTCCATGTACCATGCAAGGACGAAACACATCAATGTGTGATATCACTTGATTTGGAAATGATAGAAGACAGATATATATAGGTCAAGAAGATCCCTACAACTGAGAATCCTTCGGATATGCTGACCAAGGTAGTATCAAGAGATAGGTTCGAGCTATGCAAGGAACTTGTCGGCATGCATTCGAATTAGAAGTTTGATGTTACCTCCTTCCGGTGAATGAGTCTGGAGAGGAAGATTGATGAGGACATGCCCATCTAATAATAAAAAGGATTAATGCATTATGATGGGCAATTTAAATTTCGGATGAGTGCAATTCTCAATTGCAAATTGTAATTTGCCCTTCTTTCTGATTGGTTGAAGTTTCAGCCACTTCTACTGTAAATAGAAGCCTTCAATTCCTCATTCGATACACCAACAGAAAGAGAGAAATATATCTGAGAGCAGTGTGAGGTATTTCATAGACCGTGTAAGAAAATAGTTTATGAAGAAAAAATAGAGTGTGAGTAATATTGTAGTAAGGTGAAAAATCAAATGAGAGTTATTTCTTTTGAGTTATTGGTCTTTGGAGTATTTATACTCGTAACTACACATTATAAAATGCTTTGCTATAGTGATATCAGTTGCTCCTCTTGGCCCGTGATTTTTTCCTTATTCAGAAAGGTTTTCACGTAAAAATTGTCGGTGTCATTATTACTCTTTATTCTTGCTAATTAATCATAACTTAGTGTTTCACGTTTATCACTAATACCGTAAATATTATTTTGCGAATCTATTTTTATTCCCAACAGACAAAACAATCCTTAGCCGAATTAGACTAGGATTTCATAACTGGTTGCTTTTTTTCATTGACATAGGCATGTGTAATAACTCCCTTGTACTCTCCTTAGCAATTTTGTTGGCATTTGCAGCTTCAAGTATTCCTAATTAACCAAAAGAACGTCAATCAGTATACCATCAAGAATTAAGCATCAGTTGGTCATATTTGGATAGAGATTCTCTGTAATGCATTTTACGTAACGTCTAACACATTAAAATTGTGCACTTTATGTAAAGTACACTACAGAGGAGCCGGATCCGTCATATTTATCTATAAAATCACTCAAATAATTATAAAAATGCGAGTAAATTGATATTAAAACATATATAAATATGCCCAACATCAATAAGCTACCCTCTAAATCCGCCAGCTGGCTAGATGGTTTTGTCATAGTTGCCTAATTAAGTTTTGGTGGGTAAAAGTTATCTAATGCCTATGCTAATGAGAGGTAACAAGTATTAATGGAATAATTGGATGCCCACAAATTGGCCCATACAAGATTGTTCTAAGAAATGACAATTCAGGATTAGATTTAAGAAAGATAGGAATTTTTGTTAAGTAATTAAGATAGAAAAGCAGCAGCCAGATCTTTAAAGCCAGGATTTCGTGCTTTAGTAGTTTGTAAAGGTGACACAGATGACCTAAATGGTCGATCAACAGTGAAGCAATGGCTAGATGGTGGACACCCTCATTCCTTCTTTCAATTGAGGTATGGGACAATGTTTTTTGGGAGAAATTGTAATCATTAATCAAGAACAGCAGAGGAAAAGGTGACATCTTTTTTATTTCAGTGGCCTGGCTGAGGTTGTTTTGAGACACAAAAAACTTTTGAAACGTGTGATCGGATATAAATAATACTAGTGTGTTTTGAAGATGATCTATTCTTTAAAATCTAAAAATTGTTATAAAAATTATAGAATTGCAAATTAATGTAAAGAATTTATGAGAAAGGGGCGGAACTTTGTATTTCATTTGTCGTTGGTGTGTCTTACAAATGCGAATTTAACTATCTATTTTTTTTTTATGCTTATCAAATGTATAGTATCAAACCTACCAAATGTATAGTACCATCTTCAAGTAAAACTAAGGCAATATAAATATATATATATATATATATATATATATATATATATATATATATATTACAACAAAAATAAAACCTTTTGGGGTTGTTCATGTGAGGAATGGAATCAAAGATTTTCGTTGAGACCACCAGGCTCAAAATCATTTTTAGATATTAGAATTGTACATGTAGCACTATTTGACACAATAAAAAGAAAGAAGGGGGGAAATGTGTCTGGTCATAAATCTCAATATAAAATAGCACAATTTCCTTGTTTCCCCTCCCCCCACCCCATTTTTTTTGGGTGGGTTGACAGAGGAAGCTCTGTATTCACCTAATAAGTCTACAATTTTTCATTCGTTCCAATTGTGATCCTTCAGCCAAAGTAGTTACTTTGTTTGATTGAACACGTCAATTTCAAGGGCGGTTCTAGAGATTCAGTTACGAGTTCACTTGAACTCAGTAATTTTTGTCAAAATCTTGTATATATATTAAGAAATGTACTAAATATTTATAAATATATGATTGTGAACCTAAATATTATAGTAACTTTAAATAGTTATAGAAACCCGTAAATTTTAAATTCTAGATTTGTCTCTCGTCAATTTCATGTTATATTTTTCTAATCTAATTCCAAAAGTTCCTCTAATATATTTGTTTTATCAAGCCATCGCTACTAAATTTGGTTGTTGATTTCTGATACTAGCTTAGCAATTCCAAAAAAGTACCATCAATGTGAGGAAGTTATTCAATGCTTGTAGCTCTTATGCTTTGTTACCCGGAGATAACACTTAGGGTCAGTCCATCAAATTATTTGTTCAATATAAGTTTTATTTTGTTTGGAAAAAGAATCTATATTTGGTTTGGGGTGGGGTGGGGGAGCAATTGTTTAACAAATAACAAATTGGGCTATTTGTTTTGGGCTGGATCTGAGAAGGCTGGAGTGCTTTCTCAATATCAATAGTAGCCCAGAAAGAGACGTTTGTGCCCCAGCAAGATAGTGCAAAAGAAGATATATGATGCCATGATTGAATCGTTCATTTTTCAGCTACACTTGGATGTGACAAAGCTTTAGTGGAATGTCTTTGTACGCACATGCATTTGTTATTCTTATGATTGGAATTGAGTGAATCAGGAAATAACCTTTGAATTGATTTGATTTGAGAAAGTAAAATAGATACACTGCGTCTTGGGTTTTGATCTTTAGAACGGAGATACTTCTGATAAAGAATCATTCTTTAATAGCTCATATACATGACGCAAGTTCAAATTATAGGTCCATTCCCGATACTACTTAGCTAAACGGCTCATATTAATGCTTTAATTGTTAATAAACTTCATAAGTTTAGAAACTAAAGAAAAGTACTATTATAAAATCATTGGTGTATTTTGGGATATATGTTAGAAAAATTATTAGTTAAACGAAATGTATTTAAATAGTTCTAATAGTCTCAAGTCACATGAGTGACAAAACTGGCTTGTTTGTGTTAAACAGTGAGTCCAGTCGTGTGACTCATGTACCGTGTGGGGCCATTCCCATTTTCTTGTGCATTTGGTAAATATTATATTTAGGTTTGTATCTTAATTAGGAGTGTAATATTACCATAATTGTAAAGTAAGTCTTCAAATAGAATATGAATTTCTAGGTAGAATAGAAAGAAGATCTTCCTTGTAACTTGTATATATATATATATATATATGTCATTAATAAGAATAATCAAGTGATTATTTCTTACATTCTTTCAAATAGAATTGAAATTTCTATTTTATCTTCTTTAGATAGACATAAGTTTATTTCTTGTAAAGGTACGCGTAGTACTCCAATTTGTCAATCCTGTGCTTTGGGAAAGATTATTAAATTATCATTTGTAGCTTCAAATTCGAATACTTCTATGCCATTTGAAATTATTCATAGTGATTTATGGACATCTCTGGTTCTCAGTTCTATGGGTCATCGTTATTATCTTGACTGCCTCTTCTGATACTTTGCGCAAGTCTATTATGACAATGTTTAGTTCTTAGTTTGCCATGAAGGACTTGGGCCATTTGAGTTACTTTTTGGGGATTGCTGTAACTCGTCATGCAGGTGGATTGTTCTAATCACAGAGAAAGTATGCAACAGAGATCATTGAGAGGGCTGAGATGTCATTCTGTAAGTCCACTTCTACTCCAGTTGATACTAAATCCAAGTTGGGTGCTGCAGCTGGCTCTCCGTATGAGGATCCGACCAGCTATCGTAGTCTTGCAGGCGCCCTTCAAGATATCGGCGTTCACGCGACGGACATTACATATGTCGTACAACAGGTGTGTTTGTTTATGCATGATCCCAGAGTTGAGCATATGAATGCACTCAAACGCATTCTTAGGTACATTCAGGGAACACTTGAGTATGATTTGCATTTGCATCCTTCGTCAACGTCTACATTGGTCTCTCCTGAGATCTTGTTGAGTGGTCGTTTCGACACCGACGATCTACGTCTGGATATTGTATGTTTTTGAGTAACAACTTGGTCTCATGGTTTGCCAAGCGTCAATCTACGCTTTCACGTTCAGTCGCGGTAAAGTATCGAGGGGTAGCTAATGTGGTCTCCGAATCATGTTGGTTACGAAATCTTCTTTTAGAGTTTCATTGTCCCATTAAGAAAGCTACCTTGATGTATTGTGATAATATAAGTGTCATCTACCTTTCTGGTAATCCAGTTCAGCACCAGCGTACTAAACACCTAGAGATGGATATTTACTTTGTTCGAGAAAAGGTAGCAAAAGGACAAGTACGCGTCTGCCATGTCCTTCGAGATATCTGTCGCGCCCATTTCCGGCCGCGGCATTTTTTAAACTCCTGCTGCTCAAATTAAAAGGTTAGAAAAAATAATAAAAGCTAAAAGGTTAAAAATGCTAAAATTGCTAAAGGGATGCTAAAATTGCAAAAGATGTTTAAAAGCTTAAAAGGTGCTAAAGGTGCAAAAAAGGGTTAAAAGAAAAAGAAAAATGCTAAAGGGTTGCTAGAATGCTAAGGGTTCGCGGAGTCGCCACCTAATTAGTTTGGGTGAATTAGGACACCTAAATGTTTACCTAGTTTAAAGTAAAACATTAACTCCATTTAATGGTCTGCTAAACTTAATGAGATTCTGGGTAAGGGTTCTTTATTATCCTAAAGGGAAGGGATTAGGCACCCTAAAGGATCCGCTAACTTGCGGTTGTCCGTTCAAACCTAGGGTTAATTATTATTCTAAGATGCAATACATGTTTTGAAAAGTATTTAAGCAAAAGATGTTTGAAAATGTATTATTGGCCAACGTAAAATATAGGGTTTGTTTAAAACATATAAAGTTAGTTCTAGTTTTTTTTTTTTAAAAAAATGCATTTAAGAGGTAATTAGGAAGCACATGAAACTATTCTATAAGGTATATATATTGCTTAACATAATATAGAAATAATAATGCAACAAGGACCAAGATATATTCTTAAACATATGATGTGAAAATATGTATTACGCAAAGGTCAAGAATCCTACAATTTAAATAGGGATTTATGGGAAATGGGTTTCTTATGTTAGAGTTTAGTGACAAATAATGTTTTGACTACCTAAATACTTATGCGAATGGAAGATTACTAAATAGTTTGATTATAACTTAAGCAAGCCAAATAATTAACTTCAAAGGGGAAAGCAGATTTCTAATGTCAAGCTACTTTAGTCTATTGGTTCAATGTTTAACTATTGTGAGTATTCTACTAATTAATGTAGCGTTAGACATAATTTACAATAAATAAATGAATGGGGGGCGGGGTAGAAAATAATTAGAAGGACTCGAGGAATGGCGATGTCGTTCGCCGGCAGGTTGGATTTCTGATGCGGATAGCAAGGTGCACATAGATGTAGGTTTCACATTTACTATAGTCTCGTCATGAGACTCTTGTTGCTCCGACGCGTTTCATGCAAAGTAAGAGAAGATAAGGATTAGCATCAACCCTAATAACTTGATAAAAATGATTAAAACACTGAAAGCACATGCATATCCATAATTTAATTGTTGTTTAGTTATATTGCTATAAGCAATCGACGGTTTCAGGCAAAACGTCATCAACCCAGGCAGTGGGTTCTGGATGCAAACAATAAGCAAACAAGAAAATTCCACAGGCCCATTAAATTTTAAGTCTAACAGAAACCAGATCCATATATAATATAGGCCAACACTCCAACAGTTTTAATTAGAGGACTGGACTTTGGAAAGGCAATTCAGGCCCAGACAGTTAATAACATTATCTTATTCGAAACTGATGTTAAGATCTGTATAGGATAGGGCATGTGACATTACTTGACATGTTCAAATTCATTTAACACATATTTGAATCAGTTTATGTTCCAGTAATTTGGAATCAACAGTTGGGTCCATAACAATTTGAATTAATGGGCTGCAAGCTATAAGGAACTGTATGGACAACCAATGGGTCTCAACAAACCCAATAATTAAAACCGATCAGCACGCACATGGTAATAATAAAAAGAAAACCAAAATACCCCAGAATGCCTAAAAGACCTGCTGTAGTTTAAGCTGTCATGTATACTGTATGTGTGTTAGAAATATGTACATATGCTCTTGATGGATTAGACACAGGATAGTTATAAAAGGAAAGACAGAATTCCAGCATTCTTATGTTCAGTTATTTTAGAAGGAAAATGAGGGCATCTTAACATATTTAAATTTTAAGTAGGGGAACCAGCAAGTAGCTTCAAATGGGTGACTTAGCCAAATGAAATAACACATGTCCTCCAAGAATTTTAGCATGTTATGACAGATCCTATCCAATAACACCCATTACATACGAGGTGACATTTTAAGAGTTCAACAGTTCATGAGTTTTTTAACCTGCTGTTTAACTTTCTAGCATTTAATTATTACCCTTAGAATCAATGCGACACAGATTTGTAAATCCTGTCAAAACATATATAAGGTCCAGGCTTATCTTAAACTAAACACAAAGTAGGTGCAAAATATGGATTTCCATTCTTAACGACACTCATACTTGAATATGTATCATAAATGAAAACACCTCCTCTCACTTTATCTTCGCACGTGGTCAAATGCAGTTAAGTCGTCATCTTTGGTTTGAATTTGTTTAAACTTATTAGTGACGGTTTATGACACTTGGTCGAGCGATCCTGAATGTTAACATTCATTTAACGAATCGATAGCGATCTTAAAGATTCCGTGAAAAGGAGTAAATAGTATATCAAGAAACATGATTAGAATTGTTCCTACATCAATTTAACACATATAGATAACAAACGACATCATATGACATATCTCTCAAGCAATCGTACATCATACATTTCGTGAGAAGGTAAATTAACGAAGATTAAGGAACCTATTTAGCTAGTAAAACAATTCGGCTAAAACAACAAACATCAATGAGCACTTTAGTATCCAACATCATACCCAGTAAGCGAATAACAACAGCAACCTATTTCCTGATTTTTGATAAGACCATTACCAATCTGGATTAACTAAGCAGATTACTTCGTCGTTGCATTAAGCATTAATAGAAAACAATAACACGACGAACGCAGCTAAACATGACTAAACCACAGAGAACACAACAAGCGCAGACATCGAAGTAAATTAGAGTCGAGAATAAATAGATTTACCTTCTCTCCGAGCGAACCGAGGCGTATCAAGTCGTCGGAGCCACTCGGAAGGCTTGCTAATGCGAATTTTAAGGATGCAGAATACTAAGGGATTGCAGAAAAAATGCTAAAGGTATCCTCGAAGGTAAAGGAGGGGTGTTACACCTATGTCCTGCCTCTCTACTATGCTCGACTGATGTGCTTATATAGCCCTCCCTTGAGTTCTAATAATGGTAAGTAAATAAAGGCTGATTCTCTAGGCTGAGATTTGTATTGATTCTTACCGTTTTATTTTGGACGAATTTGTGGACGATTTAACGATTTGTTAAGGTAAGATGTGATTTCGGAAGATTTGGTTTCGGTTATGGTAAGAAATCGTTGGGCTGGGGTATGGATAAAGGGAAGCCCGGATTCTCGTGAGAAATCAGGCTAGGATCTTGGCGATGGGAAGAGGCGGCCTTTAGGTTTAGTTGGGTTTGTGTTTTTTCGTTAAGAACGAAGGTGAGAGGTTTGAGGGCTTAAAGGGATGCTGGGGCGAGGGCGTGGGCTTTGCGGGTGTGGGCTTCGCGGGTCGCGGGAGATTGGGCTGGGTAGTTAATAGGTGGGCTGGGCGAAAAATGGTGGGTAATTAGTTAATTAGGGTATTAGTTTTAGGCTAGTTAGTTTAATTAGCTAATTAATTCTAGGCAAGTGTATTAATTAATTAGTGATAACAAATGTGATTAAAAATTAGGTGCTTTATTAGTCTAATTGTTAAAATAAACGCGGGCGTGTTATTTAATTAATGCTTAATGCTTTAGGATGCGACGCTATTATTTAAAATTTTATTGTTATGCATTATTGCGAAGCTAAATTAAAATTAAAATGAGCTTAGATTGAATTGTTTAAATGCTAATGCAAATATGATTTTTAAGAATTGTTTAATGCTTTATAAACGCGGTGCTATTAAATGCATATATATCAGATTAAAATTGATTTTTAAACTACAAATGATTACTAATAAATGCGGCCATGCTACCTGACACGACGTTATCGCTAAATTATTTATTTTTGTGTATTTATTAATAATTAAGAATCCGCATAGGCTTAAAATCAATTAATGCGAGCGAGACTCTAAGTGCTTAATACTCTACGTGAGACGCGACGCCATTATTAAATTAATTATTTATGCTATTTATGTTTTATCTGTATTTTATTATAAAAAAAAATCCCTAAAAATTATTTACTGAAATTAGTGTAATTTTATAGTTAATGGTGACGGGAGGGTCAAAATTGGGTGTCAACAGATGTCCTCTTTGTATGGAGATGATGGAAGAATCTTCTGACAAAGACGTTGACTCATGCCAATTTTGTCTCGATCTTCGAGTGCGTAGCGGCGGTAGATAAAGTCGCGAAACCAAAAGCGTCGATGTCGAGTTATGACGACCTTTGGGCTACCATGGTCGAAACACCAAGCGAGCTAACGCGGACTCAGATGTCCCGGTGTCGAGTTATGACGACCTTTGGGCTACCATGGTCAAAACACGAAGCGGGCTAATGCGGGCTTAAAAATGTCCCGATGTCGAGTTATGATGACCTTTGGGTTGTAATCTGCAAAAAGTAAAGAAAATAAGCGGCGAACACAGGGGTGTCTTGCTACGGCTTGTAGTCTGGGTTACATGGTGATGTGGGCGAGTAGGCCGACGCTGAGGCGCTACGCGATCGTTGGGAAGGTTGGCCCAACATTGCCGGTTATTTGTAAGAGAAAATCCACGTTGTGCTCCTGCTGCTGCATGCTAAGACTTGAACAAACGGTTAGTGCATAACTGCTAAGACAAAAATAATTTTAAAAACAATGTAACTGTGAATAGAAAAGGTTATCCTGCAAACGCGATGCCTGTTGTGTTGACGGCTATTGCGAATCTTTGTGATTTTCGCCCCGCACGGGCGTGTTGCGATTGTGAACGCGGGTATGTTGTCCTTGCTGCGATTGTCCCTGTGTACTAAAGCTCAAGAAAGAGTTAGTGCGTAACTGTTAAGACAGGATATTAAAGCATGCGTAAGAAATGCAATTTCGGGAGTATAGAAATCGTCCCTGCGTGATATGCTGATGATGGCGTCGTTTTCGGACTTGTTGGGCGTGTTGCTGCTGGCGTCGTTGCGTAGACTTCTTTGTCGATAACGTCGTTACTGGGCGTATTCTTCTTTGGCGTCGTTGCGTAGACGCAATGCTGATGGTGTCGTTACCTGGACACAATGCTGATGGTGTCGTTGCACGGACCGCAATCGCGTCGCGTCGTTGCCTGGACGTGTTGCTGCTGGCGTCGTTGCGTAGACGCAATGCTGATGGTGTCGTTGCTTGGACACAATGCTGATAACGTCGTTGCCTGGACGTGTTGCTGCTGGCGTCGTTGCGTAGACGCAATGCTGAGGATGTCGTTGCCTTGACCGCAATCGCGCCGCGTCGTTGCACGGGCGTGTTCTGCTTTGGCGTCGTTGCGTAAACGCAATCTTGAGATGTCGTTGCCTTGACACAATCGCGTCGCGTCGTTGCACTGGGCGATATTCTGCTGGCGTCGTTGCGTAACGCAATCTTTGAGTGTCGTTGCTTGGACGCAATCGCGATAACGTCGTTACTGGGCGTGTTCTTCTTTGGCGTCGTTGCGTAGACGCAATGCTGAGGATGTCGTTGCCTTGACACAATGCTGATAACGTCGTTGCCTGGACGTGTTGCTGCTGGCGTCGTTGCGTAGACGCAATGCTGATGATGTCGTTGCCTTGACACAATCGCGTCGCGTCGTTGCACGGGCGTGTTCTTCTTTGGCGTCGTTGCGTAGACGCAATGCTGATGGTGTCGTTGCTTGGACACAATGCTGATAACGTCGTTGCCTGGACGTGTTGCTGCTGGCGTCGTTGCGTAGACGCAATGCTGAGGATGTCGTTGCCTTGACACAATGCTGATAACGTCGTTGCCTGGACGTGTTGCTGCTGGCGTCGTTGCGTAGACGCAATGCTGATGGTGTCGTTGCCTGATAGGCCTGACGAATACTGGGATGTTGCCCTTGCACTGCAAATGACGCATTGTTATGATGCCTTTGTTGTGTGCGATGCGCTGGTTGCAAGTTTGACTTTATGCAGGGATTGTGCGCTAGGTTTCGTTGCGGAACTACGAACTTTGATTCTTTGTTGATGCCCCTTTCTGCTGCTGCTGCTCTTGCTGCGGACTTTGGATTGTTGTCGTCCTCTGCCTTTGCTGCTTTTTCTGCTTCTGCGAAGAGATCTTTCGTCATATTTTACGCCGGTACATTGCACTTTACCTTGTTAATATTAAAGACACTGCGCTCGAAAGAAAATTTTGTGAGTTTTGGGGGTCGATTCATATTGACCTCATTGCCTTGTTCCTTGATATCTGCGTGCAGCTTGTTTGGGACTTACGACCATGTCGACTTCTTTGAGATGTTTAGTAGTGCCCCAAAAGCATTTTCCAAAAAATGAGATGTTTTCATGAAGTATGCACAAACATCTTTTAGAAATAAACATTTATATGACATGCGTAAAAATGTAAAAGCCTCGTCTAATTTGCGAATATGACATGTATTTCGACCAAACGAACATCCTTTGGAATCCTTGCTATTGCCTTATCACGGTCAAAAACTGTCTCAATTTCAATGTGTGTCGCGTGGGCGGAACTTAACCGTGATGAATTGCTCATATCGTTTTGGGAATAACCCAAACCCGCTGTTGCTGTAGACAAATAGGAAGATTCCTAACGGTGTGACCGGCCGATTTAGGCGCCACGTATCCCGTGAGAATCGGTCATGGCGTAGTTCATTACAAGCGAAATGGGTAAAATTCTAAAAGTGGGACCGGCGATATGGCGCCACGTATCCGCCAAGGGAATCGTGTCATGACGTAGTTGATTACAAGTAAAGGGCTTTTGATTTGCGTGGCGAGACCTATATGGGCTCTATGCATATCACCAGGGAATGCGGCTTTTACAATATAAAGGGGATTACGGAAGACAAATACTCCTAGACGTAATATCTCTTCCTGCATCTGCGTTGATAGCCTTGGGCGTACCTCGCCATCCATCTCGGCTAAGATTAGAGCCCTCCACTTAAAACTCGATGAACCATGTAGGGTCGCGCGATTAGGGCGAACTTTCCTTTAGCTTCACTTTGATTCGGAAATATGCGTTTCAAAACCAATTGTCCCGGTTTGAATAACCTTGGCCTTACTCTCTTGTTAAAAGCTCTAGCCATTCTGCTTTGATATAGCTGCCCATGACAGATTGCATTCAACCTTTTTTCGTCAATCAACATCAATTGCTCATAACGATCCTGTATCCACTCGGCTTCGCTCAACTCGGCTTCTTGGATGATTCTCAACGATGGTATTTCCACCTCTGCTGGTAGCACGGCTTCTGTTCCATACACCAAAAGATACGGCGTTGCCCCGGTAGAAGTTCGGATTGTGGTGCGATAACCCAAAAGCGCAAAAGGCAAATTCTCGTGCCAATGCTTGTAGTTGCTGATCATCTTGCGCAATATCCTCTTGATGTTCTTATTGGCTGCTTCTACTGCTCCATTCATCTGAGGTCGATACGGAGTGGAATTACGGTGAGTGATCTTGAAATTTTCACATATCTCACGCATCAAATTACTGTTGAGATTGGTTCCGTTATCGGTTACAATTGATTCGGGAACCCCAAATCGGCAAATGATGTTGTTGCGAACGAAGTCGACCACCACCTTTTTCGTCACTGATCTGTGCGATGACGCCTCTACCCATTTAGTGAAATAGTCAATTGCTACGAGGATGAATCTGTGCCCATTTGAGGCAACGGGTTCGACGGGGCCGATGACATCCATGTGCGAATGGCGAGAGAACTTGTCACATTAAGCTCACGGAGGCACTCGAATCAAATCTCCATGAATCTGGCATTGCCGACATTTCGCACAAGCGGATACAATCATTTCCATCGTCATCCAAAATAACTGCTCGCGAGAATCTTTTCCAAAGTGAAGCGTTCATATGAGGTCCACACGTCCTCCGTGTATCTCTTCTAGCTTGCACCGCCTCTTGAGCATCGACCGTCTCAATAAGCCCAGATCTGAGTCCTTCGGTACACAATTTCCCGTTCAAAAGAAATGATTCGCTAGTCTTGAAGTGTCTTCTTACGGGTGTTGGTTATGCCTACGGATATTCTCGCTTTGAGGTACCTTTTGATGTCATGGTACCATGGATTGCCGTCTGTTTCTTCGCCTATATGGGAGCGATAAGCGTTTGCTCCAAAGACACTCACTGTGATTGGATCGATGTAATTCTTGTCCGGATGCTGAATCATGGAGGATAAGGTTGCCAATGCGTCCAATTAGTCGTTCGGATCCTCGGAACATGCCTAAATTCTATGTGGTGAACCTCTTACGTAATTCCTTCACGCAAAATAGGTAGGAAGTATCTTCATATTCTTGGTTGCCCATTCGCCATGCACGATGGATCGATGAAGTCGAATCACCTATGACCCGATTTCTTGTATGTCCATATCTCGGCCATTCGAGCCCCAATATGCAAGCTTCATATTCCGCCATATTGTTGGTGCATGGAAATCGAGCGCATGGAAATCGGATAATCTTGACTGTTTACGAAACCAAAGCGCTCCAATGCCGACTCGCTTTGAAATTTGCTCCATGAAAAACATCCTCCAACGGGTAATCCTCGAGATATCTTCTCCGACAAACAATACCTCTTCATCGTGAAAATAGGTTCGAAGGGCTCGTACTCATCGACTGGGTTCTCGGCAAGATGATCGGCTAATGCACTACCTTTTCACTCTGCGTGGCGTGAGCGATGTCAAACTTCGCTCAACATAATTTGCCATTTCGCTAGTTTTCCGGTGGGCATGGGCTTGAAGGATATACTTGCGGATCCATCCTCGAAATAAGATAAGTAGTGTATCCGATAGATAGTGCACGAACTCCGGGCGACCCGAGTTAATCTGTGACAAATGCGTTCGATGAGTATAACGAGCTTCGTATGCCGTGAACTTCTTACTCAAATAGTATATGGCACATTCCTTTTTCCTGTTTCATCGTGTTGCCCCAACGCAAATCGAAAAGCATTTTCTAACAGGACAAATAGAGTAGCAAAGGTCTCCGGTTCGAGGCACTAGAGGCGGCGGATTAAACAGTATTCTTTGATTACATCAAAAGCTTTGTTGGCGTCATTTGTCCACTTGGTAGCTGCATCCTTTTTCAATAATTTGAATATCGGCTCGCATATCACGGTAGACTGGGCTATGAACCTGCTGATGTAGTTGAGGCGACCAAGGAAACTCATCACGTCCTTTTTGCTTTTTGGAGGAGGTAATTCTTGGATGGCTTTTATTTTCGAGGGGTCTAACTCAATCCCTCTCCTGCTCACTATAAAACCCAACAGCTTCCCTGCGGGAACGCCAAATGCGCACTTTGCAGGATTCAACTTCAAGTTATACTGTCTTAGTCGTTGGAAAAATTTCTTCAAGTTTGCCAAATGGTCCTCCGCTTTTCGCGATTTGATGATGACGTCGTCCACATAGACCTCAATTTCTTTATGAATCATGTCGTGGAGGATGGTGGTCATGGCTCTCATGTAAGTGGCGCCTGCGTTCTTGAGACCGAATGGCATAACTCGATAATAGTACACCCCCCACGGGGTAGTGAATGCTGTCTTTTCTGCGTCCTCTTCTGCCATGAGGATCTGATGATAGCCAGCAAAGCAGTCGACGAACGACTGTAGTTCATGCTTCGCACAATTATCGATGAGTATATGGATGTTTGGAAGAGGAAAGTCGTCCTTCGGGCTGGCTCTGTTGAGGTCTCTGTAATCCACGCAGACTCGGACCTTTCCATCTTTCTTCTTTACCGGCACGATATTTGCTAACCAAGTAGGATACTTTGCAACTCGAATTACCTTTGCCTCAGCTGTTTGACACCTCTTCTTTGACCTTCAAACTCGTATACGGTTTGATCTTTCTCGGCCTTTGTTTTACGGGGAAGTAAGATGGTTCAATAGGTAGCCTGTGTGCGACGATGCCTGTACTCAAACCTGGCATGTCCTCATATGACCAAGCAAACACATCGGTGTACTGTTTCAGGAGCTCGATTAATTCTTCCCTCTGTGTGACGTTGAGGTGGGCGCTGACTCTAGTCTCTTTCACGGTTCCCTCATCGCCTAAGTTTATTAACTCTGTTTCTTCCAAATTTGGTTTAGGCCTATTCTCAAAGTTTTCCAGCTCTTGGCTAAGTTACATTGCGGACATTCCTCTTGTTCGCCGGGGTTATGCTCGTCATTTGAACTTTGTTCGTTGGTCTCATTACATGTCATATTCGCGTTATCAACAGGTTTATTAGTATGATCGCTGAAAGAAAAATGCTTAAAGAATTTAATTTTAACACCAACAAAATCTTTTAAAAAGCTGCAAAAAATGTCCTGGAATTTATGATGAAAGTAAAATTGCGAGATTAAAAAAAAAAACATATTAAGGATCATAAATGCATATGCATTTTCTTTCTAGATAAAAAGGTCACTTTAGAACTAATCATAAATTCTACCAAGCTTCGGGCCGGTCGGGGCGAGTGCAAGTCCATTATTCAGTGTATCCATGCTCTGCATCCCAAATGGTGAGCTCTCGCGTGATCTCCTGCGATCATGCAACAATCCGCCTCATCATCACTATGAGCAGTTACGGAACCTACTGCCAAGATCATCCGGTCATCTTCTCGGCGTCTGGATGGTGTAGGCTTTGTGAATAGTGACTCGAGGCGGAATGGCGCGGCGAGGAATGTATCCGCCTTCCGGAGGTTCGTGGTCACCAAATCCTTGAAGTGGCTGGTACCCCAAACCAAAGTGTCTCTCTTCCCAAATAAGCTGGATAGGCTCTGTGATCCCCTTCATGCGACTCCAAGACCTCTGCGGGCTCGTATCCATTTCTTAACATTTCTTGGCCACCATTACGAGAGAATGTGGCGGTGCGATAGTCGGACCCTACTTGCTCTCTTGATCTCATTAATGTGAAAAACCGAACCATCCGAAGCCGTTTCCGCGTCTTACATGTGAGGATTGCATAATCGGTGTTGATGCTCCCTTTTTATCTCCAAATACTACCACTTCACTGTGATTCCATATAAACTTTGAAAGCGATGCGAGGTGGGCGGATGCGCGACCTCGTGGATCCACGGCCTTCCTATCAGCAAGTTGTAACATGTAGCAATATCCATATTTGAAATTCCACCACAGTTCGCAGTCCGATCCGCGATGTGAGGTCCATTCGCGCCGACTTCATGGACTCGTCGAAACCTTTGACTACGATATGACTTTCACGAATTTTCTTACGATGCGCCCCAATTTCATGGTGTCGTCGTGGGACAAATGTTGTGGTGAGCCTCCATCAATCGACCTTTGTTGAAACAATCTTATCTGCGACTTGGATGGTGATATTCAATGCAAGTTGTGTCAGCGCCTCGGTGGGTAACTCATCATCGTGAAAGGTGATTCTGCGGGCCTCTAGTACTGTCAGGCCAAAGGCGCAAGTTCCGTCTGTTGTACCTTCCGGACGTATGCATCCTTCAACACCTCCATCAATGCGATCTGTGTGGCGAATGCATTAACAATGAAAGTAGAAATATCTTTGAGGTTTTCTTTAAGCGCTCTCTGACGGAATACTCTCTTTAGTGGGCATCTTCCTCCAAAACTCCTCGACTTGACCTCTGTCACGGGCTTAACTGCGGTGCCTCGCCGCTGCCTCTATAGGTGCGTAATACCTCGCGACACGGTTATACTGCGGCGGTGACCACATGACCCGCTTCCCACTTTCTCCGCGATCCGTCTTGATCGGTGGCCCTTCGGTGCACGGATAAGCGTGATTGACCGCTTTATGTCTCGGCGGTGCCGCTCCAACTCAAATCGCTTTCTTTCGGATTGGTGGCGGCGGCGAAGCGAAGGTTCGACTCTTCCTCACTTCGAACGATCGGATGGTTCCTCCAAGTGTATTCTCGAGGGCTATCAAGTGCATTGGCGTTAGTGGTTTGGCAAGGGATTATCATACGTTTGGGGCGAGATCCTTGGTGAATTACTCATGCTTTGATCAACTCTTCGATTTTGTCCACGAGGTGTAGCAACTTCGGTGTCATGAAATCGGCTATCAGTGATCTGTACGCTTATTCTCATCATACCATCTTGGGATAGGTGAGAATCCTCCAGGAATTGGTTGGATCAAACCTGCGGCTCATGATCTTTCGTATATCCGGGGTATGGGTTCACCCGGTGGGAGTGCGGGTTACGGATGGTTTTCCTTCAAAATTCGCATTTAGTGCAGGCGCGTTGGGTGCTCTATGTTGTTGGCGGGCTTGATGGGCGGGTTGACGTGGATAAATGGGTGCTTAGGAAGCGTTATATATGGGTGTGTGTGGTAGTGGGGTGTGGGGTAGGTGTATAGTGAGGTGTAAAGTTTTGTTCTTTGGTGTGGTAGTATGGGGTTTGATAGGGTGGGTTACGGTATGTTATGAATGCTTGGGTTTGCGTTCTTGTACAAACATGGAAGGGAAATCGTCTCCTTCTTCGAAGTACCCCGATCGTCCCCGATGAATCGCCTTATTGGTTACTGCAATGCCGCTTGGTCGTAATCTGCGGTTTAATACCTTAACCTGAAGTCACCCATTCGACGACCTCTGCAAAATTTCGCCCGATGGCGCTTATCATCCGCTCATAATAGGTTGCATCCTTCAAAGATTGTACGAATAGTGTGGTCGTCACTCTCGCGTGGGTGGTTGTACCTTCTTTGCCTCTGACGCCACCTCATGGCGTACTCGCGAAAAGTCTCGTAGACTTCTTTTCCAACTTCATTAGATAGAACACATCGCGCGGTTTACGTGTTGAATCGAACCGCTCACAAAGTCTTGGGCGATGCATTCCAACTATGCCATTTACGCGGATCTGGCTAGTGTACCAATCTATTGCCTCGTAGGTTAAACTGAATGAACAACTTCGTGATGGCCGTGGGTTCTTCCTACCGATTAACTTGTCGCAATATGATCTCAAGTGTGCGCGAGGATTTCCTTTCCATCAAATAAATCGAACTTGGCACCTTATATCGGCTGGCGGTTCCACATCCGGATCGTGCAAAGATCCTCATGTCTAGTCGCCCGTGACCTTTATCCGATCGCGTACCACGAGCTGCTTTCGGTTTGTGAATCTCTGCCACGTCATCATCCATTTTGGCTCGGACTTCCTTTCCATTTCTTCGTAATGATCCACTTGCAGTGAAGCGCGGGGCGGTAAAGGTTGGGTTTCGTTGTGTAAGTTAGGTATGCAGGGTGGTTTCTTTGGGTTTGGTAGTGGGTATGGTGCGTGGGCATTGGTTGGCTTAGCGATTAGGGTGATTATGGTGAAGTGAGTAGGCGGAGGCGAGTACGTGGGCGATGGGAGGATCATTTTGAAGGTGAGGTTGATGATTGGCTGGGCGAGGGGCGATTGGGTCGGTAACTGGCGGCCTTTGTGGGGAGTTTTGGGGGATATGTGGTGGTGGAGGTCGATCTGGGGTGGTCTGCGAGATAGTGGCCCTTTGCTCTGGCATAGGGGTATTCAAACTGATGGATAGGTTGGTCAGATTCCGTAGCCTCTCCATCTCAACTGCGTATCTCAATCATTTGCGGCGGTGAGCAATACATTCCTCCTGACTGGTGATATTCCTCCCTTCTGAAGTTTCTGTTTCGTTGACAGGAACAATTCCCAAACCATTCGGCTCGGGCGCACGAACGATCATATCGTCATTTCTTGCCTTGGATCTGGTGAAGTGTGGATGCTCCGACATTGTTGAGTCAAATACGAACCGACCTTTGGGGAAGATGATAAATCTTTCTAAAAAATGCAACAAACAGTGTTAGCATAAGAACATAATTTGCAATTATGTAGCAGATAATATTGCACACGACACATTCAAACGTTTCCTAACATGCAGGGGGACCTCTTTATGCCAGAGGTAGGCCTAAACGTCATATATGCGATAATGATGGATTGGTCCGAGCCATCGGAGAAATGCTTTTATTGGGACTAAAAATAATTAAATTGCAACAAAGAAATGTTAAACTAAAGCTCTATTCCTAACGCTATATTGTGCTGTTGGCGAACGTGGCGGTGGTGTTGCTAGGCCCTGCTCCTGCATCTTTCAAATATTGCATGATGTTTTGAAGTTGGTCCCACGGAACGGTGTTGTTCCCTAATCTGCACACTTTTACCCAATCGGTCATGTCGATATCCTCGAAACCTTGCTTGCCTTTGGGGCTTGAGTGCTCTGATCTTCCTGAACCATACGCGGTATTGGTGTACCTCGCTTGTTCGTATTTGACATCTATTTTCTCAACGTTGTTCCATTCTTCAAGGATTTGCTTCTTTACGGGAAAGTGCAATTTGCCCCAACGCGACCTCTGAATCGCCGTATACGATTGGAGCGGGATTACATTCTTGACAATGGCGGAGTACGCAACGGAGCATATGGCTGAAGTCCCCTTAATCCGATGAGCTCGATGTAATAACGGTCCTTGCTCCTTACATAGGCTTTGTTGATACGGGATAGCAGTGGGTACCTCCATTGCACTTGGTTGCTAGTGCGGGATGCCAGAAATTCATACCAATCCCTAGCAAGCGTGGCGAAACAAACCGCTTCATCCGTAAAAACTTACAATCCTATAATCATTGCTAAAACAAATGCATCATATTTGATCGCGATAAAAGTGTTCCATGGCCCACATGTAAGATGAGATTGCATCCCTCGAAGAAATTGGTTTCCCTTCGCTTGCATTTTCCTAGAGCTCGAAATATCTCAGCTAGAATCATGGGAACCAAAGTGAGTTGCGTGCCATTAATGCCTTCAAAAACCATCCGGGTCACAGAACATATGCAAGTACTGATCCGTCCATGTTCAGGAAACACTAGAGTGCCTAATAGAGCAACGGTGAATGCGGTATGTCGTCTAGTTTTCCATTGTCCCAAACTGCAAGAAAACTCCTTTCGGAATGACTGATAGCTATCTTGGCGACCATATCTCTCGTACAGATAATCGAGGGAAACCCAATTGTTCTCGAAGCAACGGAGTTCCTTTGTGTTTTTTAGGCCCATGTAATGCAAGAATCTCTTTCCAGATTGATTATAAGGGATGATTTGCCCTCTGTCTTGGTAAGCTAGGCTCGTGAAGTAGTTGATTTCCTCCAACGTGGGGGTGAGTTCGAAGTCTCGAAACCTGAACACTGCCCTATCCGGATCCCAGAACTGAATTAAGGCCCTAACTATATGTTGATCCGGAGCGATGTCAAACAAAGCCGTGAGACAACCTAATTTGCTTCTGATAATCATTTTACTGCTGCCGTCGAAATTCTCCCACCAAACCTTTAGCTTTGTCGGAACACCGCTTACCATTCTGACCTCCGGGATTATTGGAATACTGCTCATCCTGTACATAAATAGAAGTAAAATGCAAAAAATTTCCCAATGTTAGCATGTCACGTTGGGCTCGGATTCGTCCATTAATATCACGTAGCACATAATATGTTGTTGGTCGTTGGGTCGTGAAACCCGTCGACAAGTTTGGTGTCTTCTTAATTGTGGTGTCGATGCCAAGGACCGACCCACCTAAGGTAAATGCATGCATGCCCTAAAACAAGGGTGGTATAGCTCTATCTTAAGTTTCCTAAGATTTGGCTTTCTGGACGCAAGGTTCCCGAGCGGACAACTCGAGTGAGAAGGCTCTGTGACCGGTTAGGCCAGGGCACTCCACGCGTATATTACCAACTCTCCTAAATTTGGATTTTGAAGGAAGAATTTTCTTTGATGCACCCAAGCACCTCGCATGTAGTGTGTGTTTGTGTGAATTTTCAGTGGAAGAAATATGAGCGGAATGCGGTTTAAGGAAGCGATGAAGCGTGTAGCAATTAAGCGATTAAACATACAGAATTAAACGAGCAAATTTAAGGCATTTAAAACAAACAAATAAAGCTAAGCAATAATAAACCTAGGTTTGTTATGGTCAAGAACCTAATTTCCCCAGTGGAGTCGCCATTTCTGTCGCGCCCATTTCCGGCCGCGGCATTTTTTAAACTCCTGCTGCTCAAATTAAAAGGTTAGAAAAAATAATAAAAGCTAAAAGGTTAAAAATGCTAAAATTGCTAAAGGGATGCTAAAATTGCAAAAGATGTTTAAAAGCTTAAAAGGTGCTAAAGGTGCAAAAAAGGGTTAAAAGAAAAAGAAAAATGCTAAAGGGTTGCTAGAATGCTAAGGGTTCGCGGAGTCGCCACCTAATTAGTTTGGGTGAATTAGGACACCTAAATGTTTACCTAGTTTAAAGTAAAACATTAACTCCATTTAATGGTCTGCTAAACTTAATGAGATTCTGGGTAAGGGTTCTTTATTATCCTAAAGGGAAGGGATTAGGCACCCTAAAGGATCCGCTAACTTGCGGTTGTCCGTTCAAACCTAGGGTTAATTATTATTCTAAGATGCAATACATGTTTTGAAAAGTATTTAAGCAAAAGATGTTTGAAAATGTATTATTGGCCAACGTAAAATATAGGGTTTGTTTAAAACATATAAAGTTAGTTCTAGTTTTTTTTTTTTTTTTTTTTTTTTTTTAAAAAAAAAATGCATTTAAGAGGTAATTAGGAAGCACATGAAACTATTCTATAAGGTATATATATTGCTTAACATAATATAGAAATAATAATGCAACAAGGACCAAGATATATTCTTAAACATATGATGTGAAAATATGTATTACGCAAAGGTCAAGAATCCTACAATTTAAATAGGGATTTATGGGAAATGGGTTTCTTATGTTAGAGTTTAGTGACAAATAATGTTTTGACTACCTAAATACTTATGCGAATGGAAGATTACTAAATAGTTTGATTATAACTTAAGCAAGCCAAATAATTAACTTCAAAGGAAAGCGATTTCTAATGTCAAGCTACTTTAGTCTATTGGTTCAATGTTTAACTATTGTGAGTATTCTACTAATTAATGTAGCGTTAGACATAATTTACAATAAATAAATGAATGGGGCGGGTAGAAAATAATTAGAAGGACTCGAGGAATGGCGATGTCGTTCGTGGCGAGTTAGTTTACGATGCGGATAGCGAGTGCACGTAGATGTAGGTTTCACATTTACTATAGTCTCGTCGTGAGACTCTTGTTGCTCCGACGCGTTTCATGCAAAGTAAGAGAAGATAAGGATTAGCATCAACCCTAATAACTTGATAAAAATGATTAAAACACTGAAAGCACATGCGTATCCATAATTTAATTGTTGTTTAGTTATATTGCTATAAGCGATCGGCGGTTTCGAGCAAAACGTCATCAACCGAGCGATGGGTTACGGATGCAAACAATAAGCAAACAAGAAAATTCCACGAGCCCATTAAATTTTAAGTCTAACGAAACGCATCCATATATAATATAGGCCAACACTCCAGCGATTTTAATTAGAGAATTGGACTTTGGAAAGGCAATTCGAGCCCGCAGATTAATAACATTATCTTATTGAAAGCGATGTTAAGATCTGTATAGGATAGGGCGTGTGACATTACTTGACATGTTCAAATTCATTTAACACATATTTGAATCGGTTTATGTTCGGTAATTTGGAATCAACGATTGGGTCCATAACAATTTGAATTAATGGGCATGAGCTATAAGGAATCAGTATGGACAACGATGGGTCTCAACAAACCCAATAATTAAAACCGATCGACGCATGGTAATAATAAAAGAAAACCAAAATACCCGGAATGCCTAAAGACTGCTTTGTAGTTTAAGCCGCATGTATCTTTGTATGTGTGTTAGAAATATGTACATATGCTCTTGATGGATTAGACAGGATAGTTATAAAAGGAAAAGCGAAATTCCGATTCTTATGTTGATTATTTTAGAAGGAAAATGAGGGCATCTTAACATATTTAAATTTTAAGTAGGGGAACCAAGTAGTAGCTTCAAATGGGTGACTTAGCCAAATGAAATAACACATGTCCTCCAAGAATTTTAGCATGTTATGACAGATCCTATCCAATAACACCCATTACATACGGTGACATTTTAAGAGTTCAACGATTCATGAGTTTTTAACTCTTTGTTTAACTTTCTAGCATTTAATTATTACCCTTAGAATCAATGCGACCGATTTGTAAATCCTGTCAAAACATATATAAGGTCCAGGCTTATCTTAAACTAAACACAAAGTAGGTGCAAAATATGGATTTCCATTCTTAACGACACTCATACTTGAATATGTATCATAAATGAAAACACCTCCTCTCCACCTATCTTTGCATGGTCAAATGCGGTTAAGTCGTCATGCTGGTTTGAATTTGTTTAAACTTATTAGTGACGATTTATGACACTTGGTGAGCGATCCTGAATGTTAACATTCATTTAATGAATCGATAGCGATCTAAAGATTAGTGAAAAGGGAGTAAATAGTATATCAAGAAACATGATTAGAATTTGTTCCTACATCAATTTAACACATATAGATAACAAGCGACATCAATCGACATATCTCTCAAGCAATCGTACATCATCTACTCGTGAGAAGGTAAATTAACGAGAAGATTAAGGAACTATTTAGCTAGTAAAACAATTGGCTAAGACAACAACAAACATCAATGAGCACTTTAGTATCCAACATCATACCGATGGCGAATAACAACAAAGAACCTATTTCACGATTTTTGATAAGACCATTACTAACGGATTAACTAGCGGTGCCGTCGTTGCATTAAGCATTAATAGAAAACAATAACACGACGAACGCAGCTAAACATGACTAAACCACAGAGAACACAACAAGCACGCAGACATCGAAGTAAATTAGAGTCGAGAATAAATAGATTTACCTTCTCCGGCGGCGAACCGAGGCAGCGTATCAAGTCGTCGGAGCCACTCGGAAGGCTTGCTAATGCGAATTTTAAGGATGCAGAATACTAAGGGATTGCAGAAAAAATGCTAAAGGTATCCTCGAAGGTAAAGGAGGGGTGTTACACCTATGTCCTGCCTCTCTACTATGCTCGACTGATGTGCTTATATAGCCCTCCCTTGAGTTCTAATAATGGTAAGTAAATAAAGGCTGATTCTCTAGGCTGAGATTTGTATTGATTCTTACCGTTTTTATTTTGGACGAATTTGTGGACGATTTAACGATTTGTTAAGGTAAGATGTGATTTCGGAAGATTTGGTTTCGGTTATGGTAAGAAATCGTTGGGCTGGGGTATGGATAAAGGGAAGCCCGGATTCTCGTGAAATCCGCCAGGATCTCGCGCGATGGGAAGGCGCGATCGCTTTAGGTTTAGTTGGGTTTGTGTTTTTTCGTTAAGAACGAAGGTGAGAGGTTTGAGGGCTTAAAGGGATGCTGGGGCGAGGGCGTGGGCTTTGCGGGTGTGGGCTTCGCGTCATGGAGATTGGGGTAATTAATAGGTGGGCTGGGCGAAAAATGGTGGGTAATTAGTTAATTAGGGTATTAGTTTTAGGCTAGTTAGTTTAATTAGCTAATTAATTCTAGGCAAGTGTATTAATTAATTAGTGATAACAAATGTGATTAAAAATTAGGTGCTTTATTAGTCTAATTGTTAAAATAAACGCGGGCGTGTTATTTAATTAATGCTTAATGCTTTAGGATGCGACGCTATTATTTAAAATTTTATTGTTATGCATTATTGCGAAGCTAAATTAAAATTAAAATGAGCTTAGATTGAATTGTTTAAATGCTAATGCAAATATGATTTTTAAGAATTGTTTAATGCTTTATAAACGCGGTGCTATTAAATGCATATATATCAGATTAAAATTGATTTTTAAACTACAAATGATTACTAATAAATGCGGCCATGCTACCTGACACGACGTTATCGCTAAATTATTTATTTTTGTGTATTTATTAATAATTAAGAATCCAGACAGGGCTTAAAATCAATTAATGCGGGCGCGAGACTCTAAGTGCTTAATACTCTACGTGAGACGCGACGCCATTATTAAATTAATTATTTATGCCTGTATTTATGTTTTATCGCTGTATTTTATTATAAAAAAAAATCCTAAAAAATTATTTTACGAAATTAGTGTAATTTTATAGTTAATGGCTGGACGGGAGGGTCAAAATTGGGTGTCAACAATATCAAATTGCAGACATCTTTACAAAGGGTCTTCCCTCAGTCCTTTTTGAAGATTTTAGAGACAGTCTCAGCGTACGAAGACCGCCCGCTATGACTGCGGGAGTGTGTTAAACAGTGGGTATCGTGTGGCCCATGTACCGTGTGGAGCCCTTCCCCTTTTCTTGTGTATTTGGTAAATATTAGACTTAGATTTATACCTTAATTAGGAGTGTAATATTACCATAATTATAAAGTTAGTCTTCAAATAGAATAGAGATTTCTAGGTAGAATAGAAAGAAAATCTTCCTTATAACTTGTATATATATGTCTTTTATTAATAAGAATAATCATGGAATTATTTCTTACATTTTTTCAGTTTGGTTTGATTAAAAATGGCCCTCACCTACTCCAAGCATGTCAAAGTTGTATCATCAAATCCGTAGCATGTCTCTCTTGACTTTTATAGGAAGTTTTGCTTCTCCGCATCAAACACTAATAAAATATTACCACTTGTTGGATACTTAGAGTTTGAATTCCTCATTTAACTTGCAAATATAAAACGAATTTTAAAATATATTTCCTGGATTATGAAAAAACCACTGCCTTCGTTTTTTTTAAAATAGAAGGTTATCATTGATATATAATTATTAGCTTAAGTTAATATTAGTAATAACTTCTTTAAAATATTTTCTTATGTTTATTAGGACATTACTGTACTTTAATCACAAAGCTTTGTTGTTTCTTATGATCTTAGAAGACTTTCAGGATCTTGCATACCAAAATTTTAAAATGATAAAAAAAATTGGCGTATATATTATCCTCACTAGTCGCTAGTATGTAGTGATATATAGAGGGAGAAGAAGCAGCGGAGCTAAAAGTAAAGGGGTTCAATTTAAAAAATTTATCTCGAAATTATATTGTGCAATAATTACGACAAAACAACCATACACCAAGCTCCACTGTTGCGGCCTCCAAGCGAAGCAGTTAAAAAATTATGGAAGCAGATAAATTAGGCTCAGCTATTTCTAGGCTAATCTCTATTAATATGTATAAAACACTAGCTAAATATGGTAATATTAGTGTACTTTCTTCTGACGCAAGCGACCTTGTTTCAGCTACAACTACTACAACTACACTATGTATGTAACTCCTTAGTATTAATGAAATACATATTTTAACCAAAAAAAAAAACTATTGAATCAACTCAACAACAGAGAAACTTCTTAATATACTCATATCATTTATGCATTTTTTGAGGAAGGATAATATTCTTTTATAATTAGAAAATGAATCCGTCGCAACTGTTTAACCTTTACGTACTTGAGTGAAAGATTGGGTATGCAAAATTCCAATTATATAACAGGATATGAAATTATTCCCCTCAAGTATCCGAGGTTAATGGAATATATCCTCCCAGGATAGAATGATCTTACTCACCGGTGTATCGGTACCTACAATAACGGTGTCAGCGAACCACTCAACGGCAGTAAACTACATTGAAATTTATTTGTGCAGAAGAAGAAGAAGTTTTGAAGTTCAGAAAATTCGTAAGTAAAATTCTGAGGAGTCAAACGAATTTATAGTCATGGAAGTACTGTTTTTGAAGGTTTGCAACCCTTCTGAACAGTCACTTTAAGAACGGTGGGAAATTTAAATATGGGAAAGAACCGGGTCGCGGGTCAAACACGCGGATCTGGGTCACTAACGGGTAGGATTGGATAAGTTAATTAATTAAATAATTAAAATTAAAGAAAATTTTGTCCAAAAAGATTATAAATCAATCAGATCATTTGACCAAACCAAAATTCAAAGTCGAGCCGAGCGACGACGACGGCGCGAGGAGAGACCCTCTTCTTAACCCTTTAGCAACAAGAAGGAGTACTTCTACTTTTAAGTAGAAGAACTTTTCTTTCCACTACCAATGAGGGACAAATGCTCATTTTATCAAGCAAGAGGGAACTTCCTCCATTTCCCATTCAATCTATCATTAAACCCAACAATCCCCCACATGAATGGGGAATGACTATAAGATAAAGGAATGCATGGACAAGTGTGTAATTTACAAGCAAGGATTAATTGCATCTAGACAAGTATGTTTCCCTTTGAACTTTTCGTAGTGAACATATGTCGGATATACTCGGTCTATCGGTAGATTTGATATCTTTGAACCGCCGAGCTTTAGTGTATACCTAGACAACCACATGTCACACAATCAATCCTTTACAGTCTATGGTTCTTACGGTTGTGTTCGTTTCAGCCATGAACACCTCCTGATTTCATGAGTGTATAGAAAATGGGCTTCTTACAATTTGGTCAAACCTGCCAAACTTAGAAACCATTAAAAAAACTTAAGCTTTTATTAACTCGTAAAAAAAAACCTTAACGTTTTATCCGTATTCCTGAACATTGTCTTCATCATGAGAATGAATTTAGTTATTTGACAATGTCGAACCGTCAGTCACGACTTTGTTTGATCTCCTTGAACCTAGCTCTTGGGATGTCCAGTCTGCTAGGTAGAGTTACCGCCATGATGACTTGTCCTTAGCCTTAAACTCATTCCCTTAGATAATCTTTCAACCGCCTCTCTAGATAGGCCTTTTGTTAGCGGATCCGCTACGTTATCTCTTGACTTTACGTAGTCAATCGTGATAACACCACTAGAGAGTAGTTGTCTAACGGTATTGTGTCGCCATCGAATGTGACGCGATTTTTCGTTATACATAACGCTCCCTGTCCTACCTATTGCCGCTTGGCTATCACAAGCTTTGGGCTAAAACGGTATAGGTGCCAAAGGTTTGGGCTAAAATGGAATATCTTCCAAGAAATTTCGGAGCCATTCAGCTTCTTCACCGGCCTTGTCTAAAGCTATAAACTCAGATTCTATCGTAGAACGAGCGATGCACGTCTATTTGGATGATTTCCGAGACACTGATCCACCCCCAATTGTGAAAACATATCCACTCGTGGATTTAATTTCAGATGATCTGGTGATCCAATTTGCATCACTATATCCTTCGATCACGACGGGATATTTGTTATAATGCAAAACATAGTCTTGTCTCTTGTGTATGTTTCAGATACCCCAAAACTCGTTTCATTGTCATCCAGTAAGTTTGATTGGAATTACTTGTAAACCGACTCAATTTACTAATAGTACATGATATATCTGATCGCGTACAATTCATGATATACATCAAATTTTCCAACACTCTTGCATAATCCAATTGTGAGTCACTTTCACCTTCATTCTTCTGAAATGTATAGCTCATGTCAATTGGAGTCTTGGCAACATTGAAATTCAAATACTTAAACTTGTCAAGTACTCTTTCAATATAATGAGACTGTGATAATGCTAGACCTTGTGGAGTTTTATGAATTCTGATGCCTAAGATCAAATCAGCAACTCCTAAGTCCTTCATATCAAATTTGCTAGCCAACATGCGCTTAGTAGTATTTATATCGGCAATATCTTTACTCATTATCAACATGTCATCAACATATAAACAAATAATGACTTCATGATTTGGAGTATTTTTAATGTAAACACATTTGTCACACTCGTTGATTTTAAATTCATTTGGCAACATTGTTTGGTCAAATTTAGCATGTCATTGTTTGAGTGCTTGTTTTAGTCCATAAAACGACTTAACAAGTTTGCACACTTTCCCTTCTTTACCAGGAACCACAAATTTCTCAGGTTGTTCCATGTAAATTTCTTCCTCCAACTCTCCATTTAAGAAAGATGTCTTAACATCCATTTGATAGATTTCAAGACCATATACGGCCGTCAGTGTCACTAACATCCGAATAGATGTTATTCTTGTTACGGACGAGTATGTGTCAAAGTAATCAAGGCCTTCTTTTTGTCTATAACCTTTGACCACAAGTCTTGCTTTATATTTGTCAATAGTGCCATCAGCTTTCATTTTTCTTTTAAAAATCCATTTTGATCCTAAAAGTTTATTTTTCAGGAGTAAGATCAATCAATTCCCATGTATGGTTGTTCAAAATTGATTCAATCTCACTATTGACTGCCTCTTTCCAAAATGCTGAATCAGAAGAAGACATCGCTGCTTTAATATTTTAGGCTCATTTTCAAGCAAGAATGTCACAAAATCTAGTCCAAAGGAAGGAGATGTCCTTTGACGTTTGCTACGCCTTGGATCCTCTTCACTTGGTGTACCTTCTTTTGGTTCTTCCCGCAGTCGTTTAGATCTTTCACTTGAAGACTCACATTCAATTTTATACGGATAAATATTTTCAAAGAATTCAGCATTATCTTATTCAATTACCATATTAACATGAATTTCGGGATTGTCGGATTTGTGAACCAAAAACCGACAAGCTTTTCTGTTCGTAGCATATCCAATAAAAATACAATCCATAATTTTTGGTCCGATTTTTATCCTTTTGGGTAAAGGAACTTGTGCCTTTGCTAAACACCCCCACACTTTGAAATATTTCAAGTTTGGTTTTCTTCCTTTCCATAGTTCATATGGAATAGATTGTGTTTTGCTGTGGGGCACCCTGTTGAGTATTCAGTTAGCTGTAAGGATAACTTCCCCCCCCACAAGCTTTGCGGTAAATCGAAACTTATTTGTAAAGCATTCATCATTTCCTTTAATGTTCGGTTTTTTCTTTCCGTAATTCCATTTGATTGTGGTGTGTAAGGGGCAATAGTTTGATGAATAATTCATATTCTAAGCATATCTCTGCAAAAGGAGATTCGTATTCTCCACCCCTATCACTTCTAATCATTTTTATCTTTTTATTCAATTGATTTTTCACTTCGTTATTGTATTGCTTAAATGCATCAATTGCTTCATACTTACTATTAAGCAAATACACATAACAATATCGAGTGCAATCGTCAATAAAGGTTATAAAATATTTTTTCCCACTGCGAGATGGTATTGACTTCATATCACATATATCTGTGTGGATTAAGTCTAAAAGATTTGAACTCCTATCAATAGACTTATATGGATGTTTAACAAATTTAGATTCAACACAGATTTCACATTTTGATTTATTACACTCGAATCTAGGCAATACTTCTAAATTAATCAATTTCCGCAAGGTTTTGTAGTTGACATGTCCTAAACGAACATGCCATAAATCATTTGACTCCAATAAGTAAGACGAATATTGTCAACAACCATTACATTGAGTTTGAAAAGGCCCTCGGTGAGGTAGCCATTTCCTATGAACATATCATTCTTACATATTACAATTTTCTCACTAACCAGCACACACTTAAACCCGTTTTTGACGAGTAGTCCCACTGAAACTAAACTCCTAATTGTGGGAACGTGCAGAACATTGTTGAGAGTCAGCACCTTGCCGGAAGTCATCTTCAGAAGTATCTTTCCATATCCTTCAACCTTGGCTGTTGCAGTATTTCCCATAAACAGTTCCTCTTCGGATCCAGCGGGAGCTTAGGTTTCAAATGCTTCTTTTACAGCGCAAACATGTCGAGTGACACCAGAATCAAGCCACCACTCCTTTGGGTTTCCAACCAAATTGCACTCCGATAACATTGCACACAGATCATCCATATCATCATTATTTTCCACCATATTGACTTGTCCTTTTCCCTTGTCCTTTTCGGGAGACGACAATCTAGGGCTTTGTGGCCAGCTTTCCCACAATTATAGCAGTTGCCCTTGAACTTTTTCTTGGCTTGCTCCTTCTTTTGTCCAGTGGACTTCTTTCTTTCTTACTTTTTGGGGCAGCCTCTTCAACAATATTTGCTCCCATAACCGTTGAATTCCCACGCGACTTCTTCTCGGCTGTTTTGTTATCTTCCTCAATCTTGAGACGAATCACAAGATTTTTCAACTTCATTTCCTTGCGCTTGTGCTTTAGATAATTTTTGAAATCTCTCCACGAAGGAGACAACTTTTCAATCATTGCGGCCACTGGAAATGCTTCGTTAACTACTATGCCTTCAGCAATAAGGTCATGAAAAATAAGTAGAAAATCAGGTTTTAGTAGTCTCCAAAACAGAATACAAATTAATATAAAAAAAATTTAATTTCCTTAAGAAGAAGTTTTGAAGTTCAGAAAATTTGTAAGTAAATTTCTGAGGAGTCAAACGAATTTATAGCCATGGAAGTACTGTTTCTGAAGGTTTGCAATCCTTCTGAACAGTCACTTTAAGAACAGTGAGAAATTTAAATATGGAAAAGAACCGGGTCGCAGATCCGGGTCACTTTAAAGAAAATTTGGTCCAAAAAGATTATCAATCTGAAGCCGAGGTCGAGCCGAGCGACGATAACGGTGCAAGAGGAGACCCTCTTCTTAACCCTTTAGCAACAAAGAGTACTTCTACTTTTAAGTAGAAGAACTTTTCTTTCCACTACCAATAAGGGACAAATGCTCATTTTATAAAGCAAGAGGGACTCCCTCCATTTCCCATTCAATCTATCATTTAAACCGAACCGTACCTGTTATTTTTGTTGTAAAAACACAATTTTATGCCTCTCCTTTCCAGCTGAATAGAAAATATCAAGAAAAGTAGAGAGGTGTAATATCTTTTTAAATTTGCTGTTTTTTTCTTTTCTTTTTTGTATAAGAGATTGAAACTTGTAAGGTATTTATTTGAATATGGGAAATAAACATGAGAAATTAATGGCTCAGTGTCGCAGACTCGCAGTATAGCCTTAGCCAGAGGCCCAGAGTGAAAAAGATCACTAGATTCCGTTGAACTCAGTAAAAACCATGAAAACAAATAAAAAGAAAAAAGAAAACCCGTACAGTATTTTTCTATTAACATCAATTTTTTTTTACCAAACATGATCCCATACCCCTTCAATAAAAGTCCCTCTCTCTGATGCTATATATAAGCATAGTTTAGTTAAGTGAACCATGTCTCACTCTCACTTGCACACACTTTTACGTTATTTTTCCCCATTCCCTTTTGACTACTGGTCTTACTTACTTACCTACCTTTGTCTCTTCTCTTTCAACCATTTTCTCTACCAAGATAACAAATTTTGTAACTTCAATCAAGAAATATTTTGTTTTCTTGCACGGATCGATCTCTTTTTCCATCATTAAATGGTAGTCTTTAACTTTCTTGACCCCAATTAATATACCTATAGTGGGTGTCAACATAATTTGTTGTTTGGGCTAAGAGAGTTGTTAAAGTGCAATGGCGGAGACTACTGAAGGGAAAACAATGCAAGAAGCAGATAAGAAGAAAGACCAAAGTCTTCCATTTTACCAGTTATTTTCCTTTGCTGATAAATATGATTATCTTCTTATGATTTCTGGAAGTATTGGTGCTATGATTCATGGCTCTTCTATGCCTGTTTTCTTTCTCCTTTTTGGTGAGATGGTTAATGGTTTTGGTAAAAACCAAATGGATTTGCATAAAATGACCCATGAAGTATCAAAGGTAAGTTTTAAAAGAATTTTTCTTCTGACTATATTTGTAAATTTCTAACAACGGATCTGATTTTTTTTTGGTTATAAATTTTGTAGTATGCTCTGTATTTCGTGTACCTTGGGTTGATAGTTTGTGCATCATCCTATGCAGGTGAGCTCAGTTCATCTACTTTATTTCTCTTTAAACATTTTTTAAGTTTAAAGCTTCTATGGGTATTCTGAAACAAACTTTGCCTCGAGTAGAGACATTTATTTGGATAAAAAATATTAGGTCTCATGGTTGCACCTTGCACGTGGTCCGTGGACCGTCTCACTGTCTTTTAGCTCTTTTATATAAATTGTCAATTTCCTCATGTATTTTCCTATTTTATGTTATCCCTAAAAGAGTATAATCCCTAGTTGATTTCATTAATGTTAATGATTTATATACATGATATATAATAGTCATTCTAGACTATAATTACGAAAATCAAATATACACTCACCTAATACAAAATATTACTACTATAATTATAAATGTACAAGATCACTAATGATATCAAAAGAATATACGGCGTATATTCTATCAAACCCCCACAGTCATAACAGGCGGTTGTTGTACGCTGAAACTGTCCCTAAAATCTTCAAACAAAACTAAGGGAAGACCCTTAGTAAAGATGTCAGTTATTTGATAATGTGAACGGACATGCAAGACACATACTTGTCTACGAGCTACCTTTTCGCGAACAACCATCTCAATATGTTTAGTGCGCTAATGTTGTATAGGATTTCCCGAGAGATATATCGCACTAATATTATCGCAGTAGATCAAGGTAGCTTTCCAAATAGAAAAATGAAGCTCTAAGAGGAGGTTATGTAACCAACAGGACTCAGACACCACATTGGCGACCCCTCGATATTCAGCCTTCGCGCTAGAGCGCGACAGTGTAGCCTGACATTTAGCCGACCAAGACATCAAGTTATCACCAAGAAACATACAATAATCAGATGTCGAACGCCTGGTATCTATTCACCCCAATCAGCATCTGTATACGACATGAGAGTAGATACTAATGATGGATATAAGTGTAACCATAATCAAGAGTGTCATTAATGTAGCACACAATGCGTTTAAGAGCGTGCATGTGTTCTTCCCTCGGATCATGCATGAATAAACACACTTGCTGTACTGCATAAGTAATATCGGGCCTCGTAAATGTGAGATATTGAAGAGCCCCCGCAAGACTACGATAGTGGGAGGGATCTTCGTATGGTGTGCTAGAAATAACACTCAACTTCGATTTAGCGTCAACCGGAGTAGGAGATGACTTACAAGCAGGCTGACATGTTAGTCCGTTCAATAATCTCTGTTGCATACTTCCTATGAGACGGAAATAGATCACTTGCATGACGAGTGACAGCTATACCCAAAAAATAGCTCAATGGCCTCAAGTCTTTCATAGCAAATTCTGAGCTGAGAAGAGATATGATAGACTTGTGCAGTTTGTCATAGGAAGCAATCAATATAATATCATCCACATATAACATAATGTATGCCATAGAAGTACCGTGGCGATAGATGAACAGAGAATGATCAGACCTGCTGTGAGAAAATTCAAAAGTAGACACATAATCTGCAAACCTTTTGTATCAGACCCGATGAACCTGTTTTAGCCCATACAAGGACTTCTTCAACAAACACGCATGATTAGGATGAGTGGGGTCCTGAAACCCAAGGGCTGATGCATGTATACAGTTTACTTGAGTTTGCCGTGTAAGAACACATTTTTCACGTTCAGTTGATGAATGGATCATGATTTTGAGAGAGCTAGAGTGAGAACAGTGCGAATAGTTGCCGTTTTGACCACCGAACTAAATGTCTCTCCACAATCCACGTAAACCTGTTGAGTTTTGTCATCACCTATAAGAAGCGTCTTCTGCCTCTCAAAAGAACTATCAGATTTTTCTTTATGAGCAAAAACCACATCACCGGGTGGACGGGGCACCAATTCCTACATCTTATTTTCAATAAGAACATTATATTCATCATTCATGATCATTTTTCAATTCGGGTCACGAAGGGCACACACGGGGTTACGTGGTAGGGGGATTTAGTGACATTAGAATTGAGATTAAACTGTCGCTTTGGTTTAAAAATGCCCCGTTGGATACGAGTAACGGACCCTTGTTTCGGAATAGAATTGGGCTGGATAGGAGTGGAAGTAGTGGGCTGGCCACTGTCATTGGTGTGGTGTTGGACTGGATTTGGATTGGGAGAACAGTGGTGGGGTGATGGCTGGACTGGGTTGGGCCAGCAGGCCACTGCCTGCTGGCAGAAGTTGCGGACCGGAGCTAACTGGGCCAGCAGCAGGAGCTCAGGGACAGATGAATTTGGGCCAGCAGGCATTTGTGGACTAGAAAATGGCAGGAGCTCAGGGACGGATGAATTTGGGCCAGCAGGCATTTGTGGACGAGAAAATGGCAGGAGCTCAGGGACGGATGAATTTGGGCCAGCAGGCATTTGTGGACGAGAAATTGCTAGGGCAGCGGGCAGTGGGCCTGCTACCTGCTGGCAAATCAGTGGCTCTGATACCATGAAGAGTATAATCCTTGCTAATTTCATTAATGTAAACTGTTTATATACATGATATACAATATTCATCCTAGATTATAATTACGAAAATCAAATATACACTTACCTAATACAAAATATTACTATCATAATCACAGATGTACAATATCACTAATGATATCACAAGAATATACTCTATCAATCCCCAATCACACGTCTCTATCATGGATCTGTAACCTAACCTATGTTACCGTTTAAATAAAATTTCTATTTTTTTTATCTGTTTTGTATTTTAAGAAAAGAATATTTAATTTTTCAGAGATTGGTTGTTGGATGTACACTGGAGAAAGGCAAGTGAGTGCACTAAGGAAGAAATATTTAGAGGCAGTGTTGAAACAGGACGTTGGGTTCTTCGATACAGATGCTAGAACAGGTGATATTGTTTTCAGTGTTTCAACGGATACTCTACTGGTCCAAGATGCCATCAGTGAGAAGGTCGGGGCCTCTGCTCATTATTACTATACTTATCACTCCTTCGGTCCCAAATTAAATTATGTCACATTTCCTTTTTAGCCGGTAAAAAAAAATATTTAGTAACAATTTAACTTTAAAATTTTCAATATATGTATATTTATAGCTTATTTTAGATCACAAGTTTTTCTTTCTTAAACTCACATAAATTGGGCGGGAGTTAGTATTATATCTCTCGTGATCCTAACCCCACCTTCATTCAATACAACACTGTAGTACTAGTATTTAAGTAAGATTTCATAAGGGCAACGGTGAAATCTAGTAGCATTCGTAACTGTAAGGATAAACAAGGAAATATGTTGTAACATACTTTTGAATTATGATGTTTCGTTCAGTCTTCATTCAGAGGGGGTCCCAGGAATGGCACATGTTAGCAAAAGCTTACTAGCATACGCCATTTCCTGGCTTCTTTGTTTTGTTGTGGGGTGCTTGTCTTATTTTCAACTTTTCCTTATTTTCTGGTGATAATGCCAAATTTGTTTAACTGTATCTTTTTTCTGCTTTAATGATGTTTGCTTACAGTAATAATTGATGAAACAACATTTTTGACTTTAAAACTTTAGGTGGGCAATTTCATCCACTACCTTTCGACATTCTTGGCGGGGTTGGTGGTTGGTTTCGTGTCAGCATGGAGGTTAGCTCTCCTCAGTGTGGCGGTCATTCCTGGAATTGCTTTTGCTGGGGGTCTTTATGCTTATACTCTCACTGGTCTCACTTCCAAAAGCAGAGAATCCTATGCCAATGCTGGTATTATTGCTGAGCAGGTAATCCACGATCACCCTGTCTATCATCTTATAATAGTTAAACTCTTTTTCGGTGGATATTGTACTTCTTCCGCTTTAATTTAGAGATAACTTTCCTCTAATTTCTTTTCGGTTACTATGAAGCACTTTAAAACAGTATAGAGTAAAAAGGGCAGCCCGGTGCACTAAGCTCGCGCTATGCGCGGGGTACGGGGAAGGGCCGGATCACAAGTGTCTATTGTATTCAGCCTTATCTCACATTTCTGCAAGAGATTGTTTTCACGGCTTGAACTCATGACGTCCTGGTCACATGACAACAACTTTACCAGTGTCAATCCCATAATTGTCTCCAAACATAATCAATCATTATTGTAATTGTAGGTGTTAAATATATGTACAATTATGTATTATAGTAGAATTAGTCTTGTAGTCTTTTCATAATTGTATAGTTAGTATCAAAATAGAATAGGGATTTAGATGTATAGTAGAAAAAAGATTCTCCTATATGTAACTTGTATATATACCAATAATCAAGGGATTACTTCTTTCGGTAGGATTGATTATGTTTGGACCCATAATTGTCTTAACAACCAGTTACTCCAAGGCTCTGTTTTTTCTCTTCTAAAACAGTATAGAGTAGTACAGATGAAATGATCCTTCTACATGTGCAGCCATGATAAAGTTTTACAATCCCTTCATTGGTTTTTGAGTACCTTTAGCCACTGGTTATCCTTTTTTAGCATGCTGTTCCAGACTTCCAGTTATCAAAGAAAAATCTTTCTAAAGTCACTTTATGAAAGTTATCTTTATACTTTTACTGACCAAAATTATGTTCTTAAAGTTGCAAGTTCGATTTTTGGATACACTGAGTTTTGATTTGATACTTTAATATTCGTGTGTGTTTTTCACCTGATTCTTTGCATAAAGAACCTAACAATTGATTTAGACTGCTTTATCAAAATTTAAATATGATTTAGAAGTTTTAGGAATAAAGTAAAAGATTTACTGAGTATTGTCACATGTAATTACACAAAACAGACATACCTTATCTACCTTTTGTTTATCACCATCTCGAAAGTTTTTCATGTATAATGTGTTCAGAAGTGAGCTTTTCTCTTGGGCCTTGCATAGATTATTTGTTCTATCACTTACACAAAATGTAATGGTTGTTTTCTTCAGCTTTCGAGTTCTTCTGGTTTATGACTTCTACACTATCATTGCAGGCAATTGCACAAGTCAGAACGGTTTACTCATACGTGGGCGAGACTAAAGCCCTTAATTCATATTCAGATGCAATTCAGAACACATTGAAGCTCGGATACAAGGCTGGCATGGCTAAAGGCTTGGGTTTGGGATGTACCTATGGAATAGCATGCATGTCATGGGCCCTTGTATTTTGGTATGCTGGGGTTTTCATTAGGAATGGACAGAGTGATGGTGGAAAGGCATTTACTGCTATTTTCTCAGCCATTGTTGGTGGCATGTAAGACCTCGAAGTACATTATTTATTAGCACTTCCTTTTTCTTGTTAAGTCGGTGCATGTAACCTTTGGTTTTGCAGGAGTTTGGGTCAGTCATTTTCCAATCTCGGGGAGTTCAGTAAAGGAAAAGCAGCTGGATACAAGTTAATGGAGATCATCAAGCAGAAACCTACCATTATTCAAGATCCTTTAGATGGGAAGTGTCTGTCTGAGGTCTGCGGGAACATTGAATTAAAAAATGTGACCTTCAGCTATCCTTCAAGACCTGATGTAATTATCTTCAGAGATTTCGGCATTTTCTTCCCTGCTGGAAAGACAGTTGCCGTGGTTGGTGGCAGTGGTTCAGGAAAAAGCACTGTTGTCTCGCTTATAGAAAGATTTTATGATCCTAATGATGGTAATTTAAGACTTCTGCCACACTAGTGTTTGAGTTTATTAAAACTGGTTACTCAAAAATATGGTTGATCATGCAGGTCAAGTTTTGCTGGACAATGTTGACATAAGAACGTTACAACTTAGATGGTTGCGTGATCAGATTGGCCTTGTGAATCAAGAGCCGACATTATTTGCTACTACCATACTTGAGAACATATTGTACGGAAAGCCTGATGCAACTATGGCTGAAGTTGAGGCTGCTACCTCTGCTGTCAATGCACATAGCTTTATTACCTTGCTTCCTAACGGATATCAAACCCAGGTTAGTTTGTTTAAGCCTTGTCATTCAATTTCCTAGAGCATTGAACTTGATTGGTTCGACTAAGATGGTTTGCACTTTCATACTAAAAAAAAAGATAAGAAATTGTAAGTACTACTTCCTTCATCAGATACCAGTTTCTGAGAAGTCAATACTGATAAGATTTTGGGCTTTTTTCATTTCTGGCCCGTCGGCCGAAATTTATTACTGGCACTAGCCAAAATATACAAAACTTATACGCTGATTATGTATATTATACTTAATATCAAAACCTATACATTTGCTGGCTATTATACTTTTCAGTGGACTAATTATCCCTTAAAAAAATTTGATACCAAATCCAGGTGGGAGAGCGTGGTGTCCAGCTCTCTGGTGGACAGAAACAGAGAATTGCAATTGCAAGAGCTATGTTAAAGAACCCGAAGATCCTCCTGCTTGATGAGGCCACCAGTGCTCTTGATGCTGGTTCCGAGAGCATTGTCCAGGAAGCTTTGGACCGTCTCATGGTTGGCCGGACTACTGTAGTTGTAGCTCACCGTCTCTCCACAATTAGAAATGTCGATTCAATTGCAGTTATACAGCAAGGGCAGGTAGTTGAGACTGGAACACATGAAGAGCTGATTGCCAAAGCTGGGGCTTATTCTTCTTTAATCAGATTCCAGGAAATGGTTGGGAACCGAGACTTTTCAAACCCTTCTACTCGTCGTACACGTTCAACTCGGTTAAGTCATTCGTTATCAACAAAGTCTCTAAGCCTTCGGTCTGGCAGTTTAAGGAGTTTGAGCTATTCATACAGCACTGGTCCAGATGGGCGTATAGAAATGATTTCTAATGCTGAAACAGATAGGAAAAATCCTGCACCACAGAATTATTTCTGCCGGCTTCTCAAACTGAATGCTCCTGAGTGGCCTTATTCAATCATGGGAGCCGTAGGGTCTGTTCTCTCCGGTTTTATTGGTCCAACTTTTGCTATTGTGATGAGCAACATGATTGAGGTATTCTACTATACAAATCCTACAACCATGGAAAGAAAGACAAAGGAATATGTCTTCATCTACATTGGAGCTGGTCTTTACGCTGTTGTAGCATATTTGATACAGCACTACTTCTTCAGTATTATGGGAGAAAACCTCACTACCAGGGTTCGGAGGATGATGTTGGCAGGTATTTTCTTTATATTGCTAAGATTTTGTAATTAATGCTTCTTCAAGTTGTTTAACATAGCTAGTTGTTGAGCTAAGTTTTTTGTTTTAACTTGTTCAGCAATTTTAAGGAATGAAGTTGGATGGTTCGATGAGGAGGAGAATAATTCAAGTCTACTAGCAGCTCGCTTAGCTACAGACGCAGCAGATGTTAAATCTGCCATAGCGGAGAGGATTTCCGTTATACTGCAGAATATGACATCTCTTCTCACTTCATTTATAGTTGCATTTATAGTCGAATGGCGTGTCTCGCTGCTCATCCTTGCCACGTTTCCGCTTCTAGTCCTTGCCAATTTTGCTCAGGTAAAACATTTCTTAATTCATTCAGAATGTAAAATCAAAGCATTGCGCCAAATTAGAAGTGTATTCCATTGTCAAATACCAACAAGCATGTCAGGTTTCATTTACTATTAGTAGCATTTTAAAGAAAGAAAAATAAAATTAATTTTCAGTCCCTAAGCATTGTTGAAAGATCAAATATTGGACTCTGAGCTTCTGAAACTTAATTTATGGTAAATTATTTAAAATACTGAATTAGGAGTAATAAAAATTTGAAGTGGTTGCTTGGAATCCCGCTCCACTGTACTTTCTAAAAGCATAGGACAAGAGGGTAAGTAGAACGTGGTACCATACTGATGTTTTGCATGTGATTCCTCCAATTCCGCTGCTTTGGTTCTTCAAGATTCACATCTGACCAACCATAAAAAGAATACTCATAATTAAACACACCTATTTTACTAGCCATTGCAGTAAAAAACTGTAAAGATTCTATTACTCCCCATCACCCATCAATACCAATGTCACTGGGCAGCACTTTCTCTTTTTTTAATTGGACTTATTTCTTTAGGTTATCCACTTCTCAAATTACTTATTCTTTTTTAAAATGCTCTAGACTATTACTAGACATTAATATAAATATCGGATAACTTCAACTACATATTCTTAAATGTAAATAATTTTTCAACCTGATCTATCTCTCACGTGCCTAGTTTTTGTTTTTGGTTTTGGTTTTTTGCGGTCTAGATAAAAATACATCTAAAGAGAGTGAAAAGGACAAGAGAGGATGAGGCTGAATAGGAGGTGCAGAGGGTTAGATTGTTTTTTTGACTTTGCTAGACTCTTTCTTTTAGCTCCTAGATATTCTTGCCAGAGTTTCAGAAGTAGCAGAGATTCTTTACCCGTGATCATCTTGTGTGTATGGCAAACTGGAGCTATCTTTTTTCTGTTTAAATTTTTATCTTTCTACTGCTCTATGTGAGTTATTGATGGGAGAATTGTCAGAAATGCCAGTGATGTGCCTAGCAGAGTGCTTGAATCACAGATCTTATACAGCTCAATGACTTAAATAGTGAGTAGCATGTAGAAAAGATAAACAAATATTTTTGTCCTTATACATGGTTCTCATTTCTTGGTTTTTAACTATTCCATAAGTTTAGAAGCTTCCAAACCTTTTTATATTTTTGTTCCTTTCTTACTCCATGCATACTAAATGCAAATATTTTCATAACCCCAAATCAGTTGATAAATCTGTCCCCTAGGTGAGAATATAATGATTTACCACTGGAAATAGCTATAAAAATGAGTTTTACTAGTAGGGAACAGAGTTTGTAAATGTGGTCCCATTGGCATACATAAGAGGACAAAGTGAGACAAGACCACAAATGTATTTGCTAGGGTGGAAAATTTTCTTTTTCCTACTAGCAGTTCATAAACAGTGTTCTAACGGTTAAGTCGGTTACTTTGCATGCATAATACAGCAACTCTCACTGAAAGGATTTGCCGGAGACACGGCCAAGGCGCATGCAAAGACTAGCATGATTGCTGGAGAAGGAGTAAGCAATATTAGAACTGTAGCAGCCTTCAATGCCCAAGAAAAGATCATCTCTTTGTTCTCCCAAGAGCTTCGTGTTCCACAAATGCAAAGTCTTCGACGCAGCCAAATGTCAGGACTCTTATTTGGTATATCACAGCTTGCTCTTTATGGTTCTGAAGCTCTGATTCTTTGGTATGGTGCACACCTTGTTAACAACGGGGTCTCGACTTTCTCTAAGGTGATTAAGGTCTTTGTAGTCCTTGTGATCACGGCTAATTCAGTTGCTGAAACCGTAAGCCTAGCGCCCGAGATTATTAGGGGTGGTGAAGCTGTTGGTTCTGTATTTTCCATTCTTGATCGCTCTACCAGGGTCGATCCTGATGACCCTGAAGGTGATCCGGTCGAATCAATTAGAGGGGATATTGAACTCCGTCATGTTGATTTTGCATACCCTTCACGACCGGATGTTTCCGTGTTCAAGGACCTCAATCTAAGGATTCGCGCTGGCCAAAGCCAAGCTCTTGTCGGGACAAGTGGCTCGGGAAAGAGCTCCGTTATAGCCTTAATTGAAAGGTTCTATGATCCAACAGGTGGAAAGGTTATGATTGATGGAAAAGACATTAGGAGATTAAACCTGAAGTCTCTAAGGCTTAAAATTGGGTTGGTGCAACAAGAGCCAGCGCTGTTTGCAGCTAGCATTTTTGATAATATTGCCTACGGTAAAGAGGGTGCAACAGAAGCTGAAGTCACTGAAGCGGCTCGTGTTGCAAATGTACACACTTTTGTAAGTGGTTTGCCTGAAGGTTACAAAACGCCAGTTGGTGAGAGAGGCGTTCAACTCTCAGGAGGACAAAAACAAAGGATTGCAATTGCAAGGGCCATTCTTAAAGATCCATCGATTCTCCTACTTGACGAGGCTACAAGTGCACTCGATGCTGAATCCGAATGTGTGTTACAAGAAGCACTCGAAAGGTTGATGAGAGGCCGAACCACCGTTCTGGTGGCTCACCGTTTATCAACAATTCGTAATGTGGATACAATTGGAGTTGTGCAAGACGGTCGCATTGTTGAACAAGGAAGCCATTCTGAGTTAATCAGCAGGCCGGAAGGTGCATATTCTAGACTATTGCAACTACAACACCACCGCATATGAAAATTATTACAATACTCTTTTTTTTTCCTTTTTCTTTTAATTTTTATGGAAGCAAGCAACATGGCCTAGTGTTTTGGCCTTTGGGGGAGAGTAACAATGTCTGGGTCCTAGTAACTGTTGCTTTCATTTGCTTTATTGATTATGATGATGATGCTGATAGTTGTAGATATGGGAATGTCACGGTCAATGTTATTATATCATTGGGAAAGTTTCCAACCCTATTCCCTATGGAGAAGAAGTAACAACAACAATATACCCAGTGAAATCCCACAACATTAGGTCTGGAAAGGGTAGATTGTACGCAAACCTTACCTCTACTACCTTGATAGGTAGAGCGGTTGTTTCCAGAAAACCCTCGGCTCAAGACAAATCATAATCACACGCAAAGCAATCTAAGTAAGACAAATTAGACAAGAAATTAAAGTAGTACTGATAACAAAATCGAATACGTTATGGTAGCGCATTCTAAAAAAAAAAGTAGTAGCTAACGCAGCTAAATAAGATAAACAAAGTACACTAAAGAACACATAGCATCATAAATCAAACTACAGAGGACTATAAAGCAATATTGCGCCTATAAGTGTGATAGATTAATCGGCCTACAGTAATAACACTACAACTATCATTTTATAAGCGTAAGTAGGACTACGCTCGACTACCTACTACCCTAATTCGTATCCTACACAACCCCATGTCCTCAGTAAGTTGCACCTGCGCCATATACTGTCTAATCACCTCTCCCCCAATACTTCTTCGGCCTACCTCTACCCCTCCTGAATCCGTCCATAGCCAACCTCTCACACCTCCGCATTGGGGCATCTGTGTCTCTTCTCTGCACATGCCCGAACCATCTCAACATCGCTTCCCGCATCTTATCCTCCACCGAGGCCACTCCCACTTTGATTCGGATATCATCATTTCAAATCATATCTCTCATTGTATGCCCACACATCCATCTCAGCATCTTCATCTCCGTAACCTTCATCTTTTGTATGTGCGAAGTCTTGATCGGCCAACACTCCGCCCCATACAACATAGTCGGTCTAACCACCACCCTATAGAACTTGCCTTTAAGTTTTTGTGGCACCTTTTTATCGCACAAAACTTCAGATGCGAGCCTCCATTTCATCCACCCTGCCACAATACGATGTGTGACATCGTCATCAATCACTCAATTTCCTTGGATAATAGACCTTAGGTACTTAGAAACTTTCTTTCTTTGGAATGACCTGAGTACCAAGCCTCACCTCCACGCTTGTCTCACTCCAAATATTATGTCTTAGTCCTACTCAATCCGAACCCTTTAGACTCTAGAGTCTGTCTCCAAACCTCCAACTTGACGTTTACTCCGCTGCAAGTCTCATCAGGACTATGTCGTCTGCGATAACATACAACATGGTACCTCCCCTGTGAGGAAGATGTATATGTTAAAATATTATTATCCACGGAGCATTGAACTTTTCTGTATCTGGTTCTCTAGTTGGACTATTCATTACAGCTTGGTTTCCCTTTCTTTCATCTTTTGTTAAGTTTTTTCTTTCTAACACGGAAAAAGCAAAAGACCCACACCTTTTCCAGCTCAAACTTTTATTGCGTTCCACTTTTTTTGTCAAACATGTGTTTGCTCTGGTGTTATTTGCAGTTCTAGATAAGCATCTTCTTGTAAAGATTAAATAAAGAAAAATTTGGGGCCTCAGATGTGCTGGAGAGTCACAATAAACATCGAAGCTTAGTGTCTCAGAGACAATGTTCTTAAGTACAGCTCCCCAATGTATGTTCCGGGAGTTAACAAGCTCTTCTAGAATAAGTTGGGAGTAGAAACAACATAATTTGATAAGTAAAACCCAGCAGAGAAATAGAAGGTAAAAAAGATTCATCCCTATGTTTTACTAAGGAACAAAGGTCTGAATTAATAAGGTAAAGTTGTAACAAATACTTTGATGTTTTGGAGTTAAATCACGAAAATTTGTAAGGAGGACAAATCCACCACTTCTGCCTTTTGCCCCATTTCTCATGTGCAGTCTAATTTCTTTATTACCGGGGCTTTACAAGACGGGATCCTCCAGAAAGAGAGGGGTGCCTTCCAAACATGGACAAAGGTGGTGCATCAATGTTATCACTACTAAAAAATATATTTCTCTTAGAAATATTGTGTATATTAATTATAATAGATTTGTAATATATTATAATTAATTAATATCTCTTATATTAAGTAAGGAAGATTAGTCTTCCATAATTCAAGTCTAGAAATATTGTATATATTTGTATCTTTGGAATAAGATCAATCAAGGAATCATTTCCTACATGATATCATTAGCCTAAAAATCCTTGCCCTAATTCTCTTCTTTCTTTTCCCTTAGTCGAGAGTTTTCCTAACTCTCTCTACTGTTTCGGCCAAACTAGGTTTAAAAACCTAAACCTTTCTTTTTCCATTGATTTTCAGCCACTGGCTTAGAAAATCCTAAACCTATATCATTCCCTAACCCTAATACTAAAATATACCCTAGCCAACCACTACCCCCCACGACTAGATTTGTTCTTCTACCATCCACTTTCATTAAAACACAATCTACTTCTCCTCTTCTTTTAGTTCTAAGTGAAAATTATGGCTGAAAAACAAATCTTTCATCCTGCTTTTGCCGTTAATAACGTCAAGAACTTCATTCCCATCACTCTTGAGATGGAGAAAGGGCAGTATACCTCATGGGCAGAACTATTTAAAATTCACTGTCGTGCTTATGAGGTGATTGACCATATTCTTCCGTCCGAGTCATTGTTGGATGCCACTACGGTGGACAAGAATCGCATAGACGCTATTGTCCTTCAATGGATTTATGGCACTATATTGAATGATCTTCTTCATACCATACTACAACCCAATTCTACGGCTCAAAAGGAGTGGGAAAGATTAGAAAATATTTTTCAAGATAACAAAATGTCTAGGGCCATTTATTTTGAACACCAATTTACGAATATTAAATTGGATGATTTTCAAACATCTCCGCCTATTGTCAAGAATTGAAAGTAGTTGCGGATCAAGTTTCCAACGTTGGTTCGCCCGTGACGGATCAAAGGTTGGTTCTTCAATTAATTGCGGGGTTGAATGAACACTATGATGGTGTTGCAACGTTTATTCAACAAAGCAATCCCTTACCTCCCTTTTATGAGGCTCGTGCACATTTAATTCTTGAAGAAACAAGAAAAGCAAAGCAGACATCCTCGGGAGCAACCACAGCAGGAACCACTCTCGTCTCCACCAACTCCTTTTCTAATGATTTGGAATCCCAAAATTCTGGTTCCGGTGGCCAAAATACTCGTCAAAATAATGGTAAAAAATAGGGTTCAAATAGAAATAATAAAGGGAAATATAATGGTGGAAAGGGACTTGAACGGGGCGGGAGACAAACCGGCGTGGCAGCAATAAGCGTGTGAGGTGGCGGATGGTGGCGATTTCTGAGTAATGGCGTCGGCGATGCAAGCGGTACCACCGTGAGCACAGGTCCCACGATGCGCGTGTCGATTCCGACCTCTTCTTGGGCCCGACCTCCTCCTTCCAACCGACAATCCGGGATTCTCGGATCTCATCCACAATATGCTTTTACAGCTCAGGCACCATCTTCTGTCGGATATGCACCAATGGATATTGAACAAGCCATGAGTCACATGAATCTAAATATTCCAGATGAATCGTGGTATATGGATACAAGGGTGACGTCATACATGACGACATCTCAAGGTAATCTTTCGTCTTATTTGAATATGAGTGGTAATAAAAATATTATTGTCGGCAGTGGGCAGGAGATTCCAATTCGTGGTGTTGTTCAGGTAAAACTACTATATCCCCATCCATCCTTAAAATTAAAAAATGTCTTACACGCACCAAAATTGATTAAAAACTTGGTTTATGTTAGACGTTTTACCACTGACAATAGTGTTTCTGTGAATTTTGATCCGTTTGGTTTTTCTGTGAAGGATTTTCAGACGGGGATACCGCTCATGAGATGTAATAGCACGGGGGACTTATATCCCATCACTTATGTTTCCACCAATTACAGGGTCACACCTTCCACATTTGCAGCCATCTCTCCTAGTATATGGAACAGTCGGTTGGGACATCCAGGGGCACCCATATTTAACCATCTTAGGAAGAATAATTTGATTTCTTGTAATAAACCTTTGGAATCTTCTGTTTGTCAGACTTGTGTGTTTGGTAAACATGTTAAACTTTCATTTTATGTGTACTACTACTACTATCATGCCATTTGATATTTTACATTGTGATTTGTGGACATCACCCGTTTTAAGTGATGCAGGTCATAAGTACTATTTACTCATTCTTGATGATTTTTCAGATTTTTTGTGGACCTTTCCCTTAGGACAGAAATCACAAACCTATAATATTTTAAAACAAGTTAGTGTGTTTATCACAACCCAGTTTGGCAAAACCATTAAATGTTTTCAATGTGATAATGGGGGGAATTTATAAATACCCAATTTCAAATTTTTTGTATCCAAAATGGGATGTCTGTCCGTATTTCTTGTCCACATACATCCTCTCAAAATGGAAAGGCTGAAAGAAAGATTCAAACAATCAATAATATGACTCGCTCTATCCTTTTACACTCGTCCACACCATCAAATTTTTGGCAACATGCTCTCCAAATGGCTACATATCTCTTAAATATTCTTCCTAGTAAACAAATCTCGAATGTGTCACCTACTCAGGTATTGTACAACCGCATCCCTTCAGTTACACAGGGTGTTTATGTTATCCATTATTTTCGTCCATCACCATTCATAAATCAAGCTCGGTCTACTCCATGTGTATTTTTAGGGTATCCACAGAATCATAGGGGATATAAATGCTTTGATATGTCAACAGGTAAAATTATTATCTCTCGTCATGTCATATTTGACGAATCCAAGTTCCCGTTTGCAACATCTCGAGCGGCATCCCCACCTTCATATGATTTTTTGGACGACAAAATTCATCCTATTTTGAGGTATCATCTTAACTCTCAAAATATTACTGTAGGACCCTCAATGAACCCTACACATATCACCCCACCCCCTCCTCCTACTACTATGTCCCAACCCAGTATCGGACACACTTCTTCAGCCCAAAATACAACAATTTCCATGCCCATTGCTTCGGCCCAAAATCCCAACACTACCCACTCAACCAACACTTCTCAACGGATCATGGAAACCCGTGCTATGCGTGGTATTTTTTGGCCTAAATATCAATTTAACCTAACCTCAGTCCAACCCTCACCAATTCCCAAAACCCCAAAGTTGCCTTATCAGAACCGAATTGGAAGGCTGTCATGTTAGACGAATTTACTGCTCTTATTCAAAATAAGACGTGGAATTTAGGACCACGACCATCTAATGTGAACATAATTCGTTCTATGTGAGTTTTTTGTCATAAAAAGAATTATGATGGTTCTTTTGCGAGATACAAAGCTCATTTTGTTGGTGATGGCAGGTCTCAACAAGTAGGAGTTGATTGCGGGGAAACATTCAGTCCGGTGGTAAAAACTGCAACTATCAGGACTGTTCTTAGCCTGACACTGTTGAAATCATGGTCCATTCATCAGTTAGATGTCAAGAATGCATTTTTACATGGCCACTTGTAGGAAACGGTATACATGCATCAACCATTGGGATTTCGCGATCTTGTCCGTCCATATCACGTGTGTCTATTGAGGAAATCTTTATATAGTCTGAAACAAGCCCCTCGGGCATAGTATAACATGTTTGCAGGTTTTGTTTTCAAATTGAGATTCTCTCACAGTAAGTCTGATCAGTCTTTTTTTATTTATTGGAAGGGCACTGATATGACTTATATACTCCTGTATGTTGATGACATTATTCTCACTGCATCTTCAACCTCGCTTCGTCAGTCTATTATGTCTCTTCTTGCAGCATAATTTGCAATGAAAGATTTAGGCCCGTTGAATTATTTTCTTGGCATTGCTGTAACTCACTATGCAGGAGGTTTATTTCTCAGTCAAAAGAAGTATGCAGAAGAGATAATTGACAAAGCATGGATGTCTTCATGCAAACCTTCTCGTACTCCGGTGGACACGAAGACAAAGTTGAGTAACGCTTCAGATACTCCATATAGTGACCCCACACATTACCGCATCATGGCTAGAGCATTGCAGTATCTCACATTTACGAGGCCTGATATTTCCTATGCGGTCCAGCAAATTTGTTTACACATGCATGATTCAAAGGAAGAACATATGGGGGCTCTCAAGAGGATTCTGCGGTATGTCAAGGGTACTCTTCACTTCAGACTTCATATGTATAAGTCCTCAATCTCAAGTCTTTACGCCTGTTTGATGCGGATTGGGGCGTTTGCGACGAGCGTCGTTCCACTTCCGGCTATTGTGTATTCTTGGGTGATAATCTTGTATCATGGTCATCCAAACTTCAGTCCACACTATCTCGATCGAGTGCGAGGCGAGAATCTGAGGGTGGCGATGTTGTGGCGAATCTCGTTGTCTTCGTGAATTATTGGAGCTCTGATGTCCGATTAAAAAAGCAAATGTGGTGTATTGTGACAATGTGAGTGCGATCTACTTGTCTGGAAATCTTGTTCAGCATCAACGCACGAAACACATTAAAATTGAAATTGATATTTTATTTATCCGAGAAAAAGTTGTCGCGGTCAAGTTCGCGTTCTCCACGTCCCTTTCCGTTATCAGATAGCTGACATCTTCACCAAAGGTCTTCCGCGCGTACTTTTCGATGATTTCAGGGACAGTCTCAGCATCCGCAAACCTCCAGCTAAAACTGCGGGGGACTCTTAGAGATATTGTGTATATTAATTATAATAAATTTGTAATATATTGTAATTAATTAGTATCTTTTATATTAGGTAAGGAAGATTAGTCTTCCATAATTCAAGTCTAGAAATATTGTATATACTTGTATCTTTGGAATAAGATCAACCAAGGAATCATTTCCTACAATTTCCACTGATTTTTCAGTGAAAATGTTCGGTGGCTATTTTTCACTTAATGTAAGTCACTTCACTCGGGAAAGAACAAAGAAAGGGCAATCAATTGTTTAAGATGTCAATAATTTCTTTAAATTAGTAATTTGACTGCGGAAAGGCATGTCGATGGGAAAAACCTAAATAGTAGTATTTTCACACTGAAAATGGTAACTTGTTTCTCATCATGTTTTTTTCCAGTGAGCTTGTTCGGTGGAAATGAGGTGAAAAAATCATGTTTTATCACACAAATTTATCGCTGAATGTCGGTGGGAAAAACCTATGTTTCTAGTAGTGTATGAGCTAATGCCATAAGGTGTTGGGTTAAGTCCAACAATGAGCTCAACCTTATATTTACTTGTCATCATTTGGAACCCTAAACAGACTGCCGATGATAAGCCGGAGGAAGGATGACTCTTTAAAGGAAAAAAGAATTTCTTACACCAACAAGAAATATGTTCTTCCCTTTTGAGATACTATTAATATTCATTCTAGATAAACAAAGTAGAACTTGAGACATGTTCATTCGGTCCAAATGGATTGAATTATTGTTAAAAAGCACGAGTAATGGAAGAAGTATATCAAATTTAATGAAAGTATGAAGTTAGAGAAGTTGTATAGAAGAAGGCTGTTTCTCACTTTGTGTTTCAAAGAAGTGACCCTACCATGTTTTTAGATCAACAGTGTCTGCAACTCAGTGGCTAAAGTTGAAATAAAAGTCAGTAGGACTCAATCGGTACGAAAGTGATAATTGCATTCACAAAAAGGAACTTTGTAAGGACAACCCATATGCGTACTTTCTCTGGAACTCAGTAGTAAGTCTTCCAATCAGTGAATCCCTGTGGCTTTAATTTATGACTCTGCAATGTGTTAACAGTTCACTAGATAATTCAAAACATCAAAGAAGAAAGTATAGGACTTATGGGGTTGATCAATGGCAGTAAAGGCAGAGCAGTAATGAGAGAGTAAAGGTTTAAATAATTTGGACCCACCTACCATGGATTGTTAGCTGCATCAAGTGAGGTTATTTCACTTATTTGTGCCTGCACGCTGTTGCACTCGTCTTATAAGATGATATTTAATTTATCAGTTTCCGCATGATCCCTAACCTAATAGAGCTCGTTTGGTGCGTCGCACTGGACTATACTAATTTTATTGTATTGGACTGTATTAATATATAATTGATTGTATTTTTTTATTTTTAGTACAGTCCAGGGGAGACCCACCTGCTAGATTGGTCTAAAAAATGGCAGTCCAACTGTACTATTAAACGCTCACCAAACGTTGTATTATTTTTTGTCCAGTACAGTCCAGCTTAATATATCGTACCAAACGTGCCCATAATGTCATCCCAACTCTATGAATTAGAAACTTTCAACTTCTACTAGTCTTCCACAATTACGTAAATATCCCTTTTTAATTTACCATTAAAATTTTGTTCATATATTCAAAAGTTCTTTAAATATACTCCTTACAGAGCCGTTTCAAATATTTTGGAGGCTCTGTTTTTATTCGTAAAAGTGAGCCGTTAAGTGGGGTTAAGAACTGCGAATTATGAGCTTTTACAGTAAATTCTGACTAATACTACTTAATAAAAAAAATGAAAAAAGGGCCCTAAATTTTTTCATTTTTCGGGGACCCTGTGCGGTAGCACACCTCGCACGGATCCAAAGACGACCCTGCTCTTTAGGACCGACAAAAAAAAAGTTGTCTACTGTCTACAAAATTTTGAACCGTGGTCTAACATTTTCGCATAAGGTTTTCACTTTGTTAAAAAGAATCCATAAATTACTAAATAGAAGAGGATTATTTACTAACAATTATCTTAAAAAGGACAAATAACATTTTTATAGCAAAACTTTCCATTGAAAGGCCTCGTACAATTCTAGACCAGCCCAGTTCGAAATGAGCCGCGGGCTAGCGCTTTAATTTTTTGTTTTTTTCTTAAGAGGAAATCAATTCATATTAGATTATTAGACTTTTCTTTTATGGTCCAAATCTATTCATATTTGTCGATACTTCACAATCACTAGTTACAAACTGTAGTGCTTTGGGAAAAATCCTCTTAAATGAGTCTTTTTTCTAGAACAACAACATACCCAGTGAAATTTTACAACGTAGGGAGTCTTTTTCCTACAACAAGTTAGGAAATCTTTTATGTTCCATTTAGAGTTCTGCAATTTTGTTCTATTATTTGACGGACCAGTCCAATATTAGTCCTTTGAGGCTATTTTGTTCAATTATTTGACGGACCTGCCCAATCTTACTCCTATGAGGCCAGAAGCTGACTGGGGCTCGGCTGTTTTTTTTTTTTTTTGGTACAATAGATTGAGTTAGGCTGGTCTCGCGAGACAAACTCATTTTGACCACTCTACCTCTAAATATATAGTAGTAACATTTTCTAAAAGAATACTCCTATCTTTATACTAATCCGGTTTTGGGGATAAAAAAAAAGCGTCTAGTCCTCCGAGGCATAGTCCAGTGGCAAAGTCTGGGCGCTATAAGACGTTATGGTATGGACAGCATGAGTTTAATTCCCAACAAGTACGAAGTAACTTTGCATGTTGAAAAATTGAGCTCATGCCGTTGATCGGTTATGCGACTAGAAATTGGCATCAAGACATCCGCAATTTACTGGTAATAGTGTTGAAGGGCCGTCTTATTACGCGGGGCGTGCAGGTATCTGGGTGAAGTAGACGCAAACCTAAAAACCTGAACTATAAAAAAAAAAACGTGTACTTGATACTAATACAATAATTGAAATTAAGATAAATGGCCAGACGACCAAATTTTACCTGCTAATGTTCACGAATTTGACAGCTTGCTGTAAAACAAGGAAAGAGAGATGCTTGGGGGCAAGGAAAGAGAAATGCTAGCGTATTTGTACTAGCTAGTACTAATATATTTTGGACTATAAGGCAGAAGCACATATAATAAAGTCAGGTTACTGCATACAACAACATACTCGATGAAATTCCATAATATGGGGTCTGAAAATGATAGAATGTACACAAACTTTATTTCTAACTTAGTAGATAGAGCGGTTGTTTCGGAGAGACACTCGACTCAAGATAAGCAAAGCATGAAAAATAATCAAATCCGATCAAAAATTTAAAACAGTATAAAAATGATGTTATCAAACTCGAATACGTCATCATAGCGCATTCTGAAAAAAAATTAGTAACTAACACATATAAATAAATAAAATTATACTAAAAAAAAAAAATAGCAGGTAAATAAAGTCAGGCTACTGCATAGTGGGGTACAAATTGAAAGACCACACTGTTTCTGTTATGGGTCTTGTACGAGATGTAGATAGATTCAAGAGCCTACAAATTTTGACTGTTGGTCTATAAGGTAGGTTGCAATCACTTTCTTGAGAATCAGAAAGAGGGCCCAAAAAACCCAATTGCTTCTTCAGTCCTTTTCCATATCCGTATTCTTTTGTTCTCTTCTACCAACTTTGCTGCTGCCTTAGGCCTTAGCTACTTCTTTATCTTCTTCTAGTAAAAAAGTTAACGCACCTAACATTAGAGTACTTGGTTACCTGCGTAGCCTGACTTTATTTACATGCTATGTGTTTCAATTTGTACCCCACTATGCAGAACTTAGTGGGCAGGGGGCGGGGCGGAACAGAACCCGCCGGACTGGGAAGGGCGGGACCTGTCTTCCGGCGGGCCGAGAATGGCGGGATACGCCAATGTCCGTCCCGTTTCCGGTCCCGTCGAAAAAGGGGACCGGTCTCTCTTAAAAATTGATCTAGAAAAACCGTTAAAAGCATGATTATACATATCTCTTATGAAATGAATAAAACCAGGATACGAAGGAAATGAAAAAGACAAATCTTCCACCTCAACTAATTTTGCTATTGCTTCTCTATATCTATGTTTATCGTATTTAGGACCTACAATTTCCCCCGTCATCGGGCTAATTTGACCATGTAGTTGGTATGTGACACTATGTGACCTTGTCCCGGCTGAGAGCGCATTGACGCACGCGATTTTGTAGTTTCGTATTCATCCCACCTAGCTTTGTGAAAGTTTTGTATATGTCTCAATAAACCTCCCGTCCCACCCTGACCTTTTCCCATTTTAAATTTATAAATATTTTTACAAGACATCTAACTACTTGATTCTCTTGGTCCCTATCAAAAAAATTCTATGCAGCTGATTTTAATTTTTGTTGTGTTGGGTCTCGTCTCATACTAGGGGGAATAAAAGGCGTTCCCGTTTAAGTTTGAGGTGCACTAATGGGTGTGTCATTTAGATTAGTGAGTGTGTCATCTAGATTATATGTTAAATTAAAGTCTGATATAGTTGCAGAATATATTTCATCATCTAATGGTATATCATTAAAAATCAGTTTCATCTATACGAATGTATTCAATCAAATCATCCTGTCTGAGAATATGCTTACTAGAAGAAGTACCCCTGCCCTTGTTATCCTTACTAGAAGAAGCACTCTTACCCTTAAACATACCTCTTAATCCTTTCATTTTTGCAAATAAATAATTAAAGATAATGAAATTAAGTGCGATAATTAAAATAAAGTAACAATAATAATTTAAAGAAAGAACGAATGTACCAAACGCCGACGTAACGTCGACTTGTAATTGAGGTTGAAAATTAAAACTTTGCTCGATAGATTATCCTCAAGCTAGTTGCCAATTTCAGTCCCAATTTTTGAACTTTGATACAATTATACAGATGAGCAAATAAAATAAAATATTTAGTAGGCAATGTAATTGCAGACTTGTAGAGAGATAAATTGAGAGATTGTAAAAAGATTTGTGAGATAAAAATGAAGAGAAAATGAGACATTTATAGTTGGTAAATTGGGTTAAAGTGTAAATATATTAACTTATGGGTAAAAATAAATATTAAGGGGATGTAGGGGTTTTATGGGGTGAGGGGGCAAAATTGGTCGTTGCACAACGATCAAAATATAAATTGGTCGTTGTGCAACGGTCATTTTTGCAAAGAATGGGTCTAGGCGGGACGGGCCTTGGCGAGACGAGCCCAAATCCCTTCCCGGTTTTGAGTCCCGACATCGTTATTTGTAGGGGGAATTGGGACGGCCCACTAGCCAGCTTTAGTGAAAACCAATTCTTACATAGCACAATCATTTGGTTATGTTGTGAAAATAATATTTATATCTCAAAAATAAGTTAAACATATTCTCTGTTCTTTATTAGCCATGATTAATAGCCATTAATCACCTCATCTTTATTAGCCATTATCTTGTCGATAATTCTAACATTAGCTTTCAAAGGTGACTATTCTTTTCCAGCCACCATTAGCTATCAAATTAATTGTTGGCTCTTTACTCATATTCATTCTATTAATAATATTGAATAGCCTTAATGGCTAATGATCATTGAAAAAGAATAATCCCTTGATGATAATAATATTGAATAACCTTAATGGCCAATGATCATTGAAAAAGAATAATCCCTTGATGATTTCATTAATATAAATGGATTATATACATGATATACAATCGTAATTCTAGACTATAATTAAAGAAATTAAAAATTCACCTAACTAATATAACATATTGCTATAATAATTACAGATATACAAAATCATTAATTATACCAAAAGAATATATTTGCATATATTCTATCACACCCCCGCAGTCGTAGCAGACGGTTGTCGTACGCTGAGACTGACCCTTTTCAAACAGAACTAAGGGAATACCCTCAGTAAATATGTCAGCAATTTGATAACGTGAGGGGACATGCAAGACACGTACTTATCGACGAGTTACCTTTTCGTGAATAAAGTAAATATTCATCTCGATATGTTTAGTGCGCTGATGTTGGACAGGATTTCCAGAGAGATAGACTGCACTAACATTATCGCAGTGGACCAAGGTAGATTTCCAAATAGGAAAATGAAGCTCTAAGAGGAGGTTACGCAACCAACAGTGCTCAGACACCACATGGGTTACCCCTCGATATTCGTCCTCCGTATTGGAGCGCGACAAAGTAGTCTGGCGTCTAACTACCAAGAGACCAAGTTATCACTAAGAAACATACAATAATCAGATGTCGAACGCCTGATATCTGGACATCTACCCCAATCAGCATCTATATAAGACATGAGAGTAGATACTGATGATGGATATAAGTGTAAACCATAATAAAGAGTTCCATGAATGTAACACACAATGCGTTTGAGAGCGTGCATGTGTTCTCCCCTCAGATCATGCATGAATAAACACGCATACTACACTGCATAAGTAATATCAGGCCTCGTAACGTGAGATATTGAAGAGCCCCCACAAGACTACGTTAGTGGAAGGAATCCTCGTATGGTGTGCTAGCAGTAGCACTCAACTTCGGTTTAGTGTCAACCGGAGTAGAAGATGACTTACAAGATGACATGTCAACCCGTTCAATATTCTCTGGTGTATACTTCCTCTGAGATAGAAATAGACCACCTGTATGATGAGTGACATCTATACCCAAAAAATAACTCAAAGGCCCCAAGTCTTTCATTAGTACTACGAGCACCATTACAGTCAATAAATTTATTATTTTTAAGCGAGGAAAAAACAGACGCTCCCAGATGAACAAAATTTATTGACATTGTGGCTTGTTTAGTGGTGATGGGATAGAACTCGCCCCGACTATCACATCTCATTAGATGTATTCTCGTCCAGAAAACCCCAAAGGATCAAATTTAACATAAATTGAGTTATCAGTTGTAAATTTCCGAACCGACTCCAAATTTTCATTAATTGAGGAGCATGAAGGACATTTTCTAAGGCTAAAGGTGGGTTCGGGGAGGCAAATTTGTGTGATAATAACCACAAATTGGAATTGAATTGCCGTTACCAACAATTATGCAACGATTTGGCTCAAATTGAAATGAAATAAGACGAGAGATTACCTAGCGCGGATGTCATATGAGAAGTAGCACTGGTGTTCATGTACCAATTTGCATCCGGAGGATTTAACCCAAGTGTATGCATTGCCGCCTCGATATCTGTGTGGGTCAGAGTCTCAGAGATACAGTTGGGCCTGCAGCAGCGAAATCCTGTTGTGGCCGAGGCCCAAATAGGCCAGGTTACTGCCGGTCCGAGTGATTTCGAGGCCTATTCAATGTTTGTTGCTGCGGTTGCCGTCTACTGGGTCTGGCCTAGTTTTGTGATTGGTAAGGGCATGGTGGCATGGGCCACTTTCCGCGCACAAGTAGGCCCGTAGCCACTACCATCGCCTAGGCTTGTTGTCGAAGTCTTTGTGGCCCGAACCCCGCTGACCGCCATCGTTATCGCCTCGCGTCATCGCCACCACCATTGCCGTAACGACCACTACTATTGTCACCGCCACGTCCACCACCACAGTTTTCCACGGTTTTGACCCCTTTTACCACCCCATTGTTATGGTTTTGACCGTAATTATCGGAGAATCATTGAGTCATCGGTTTCGCGGGACGTAGCCACCATCATGGCAGAATTGGCTCCGGTTGCAGCCTTTTTAGCCAACCATACTTCTACTAAGGTGAGCATGGAACGTGTTTGGTAGAACAATGGAAGATGATTGCCTTGACGAAGAAGAGTTCCAATCCATTATATGCATCCGCAACCATCTGAAGAATGAGACGATCATTTGTGATGACGCGCTGACGTTCTTGAGTTGATCGTACAATTCCTTGAGTCTTTGACAATAAGCTTAGGCATTCTGAAAATCCTCCATATTTATGTGATAGAATTTTCGCTCAAGGGTTACGACTCAAATTTTTTTGTTATCTAGGAATATATCACGCAACATATTCCAAGCTTCCATTGTCGTTGCGCCGGGTTCGATAATTGTGTGTAAGAGGTCCGAAGAGATGGTGAAATAAACCTATTGGAGGACTGTAGCATCAACAGTTGCCCTCAACTCTATTTCATCATCCATGGAAGGCACATTTTCCTTGCCTTTTTCCGGTTTGACAATGTGATGGACGACTCTATGAGACCTTGCGTGAATTTTAAAAAGTTTCACTCACATCGCGTATTGGACGTTCTCTATTTCAAGGACGAGAGGGATGTTGTTTTTTATGTTGAAGACTGCAAGAGCAGGATGAAAAATATTCTTTGTGTTACACATGATTAAGGAAAAGGAGAAGAATTAGGGTTTTGGAATTTTTTTTTGAAGGAATGGCCGACGGGAAGATGGCGGCGAAAGTGGGTGGAGAATGAATTCTTTTTACCATAGACTGTTGATATCATGAAAGAGAATAATCTCTTGCTGATTTCATTAATGTAAATAGTTTATATACATGATATACAATCGTAATTTTAGGCTATAATTACGGAAATTACATATTCACCTATCTAATATAACATATTGCTACAATAATTACATATATACAAAATCTCTAATTATACCAAAAAAAAATATTTGCATATATTCCATCCATCATAATTGAGCCTTGAATGGCTCTTACAAAGCTTCTGGACCGTTTGAGCCTTGGCCTTGGTTCATTTCATTCCCTATATATTCTTCTTGGTTCACGTTGAAGAGTATAGAACATGAGACAAATGATTTCTTTGCATATCGTTTTACACTAAAATAAATCTTTGACTCTTAGTTTTATACTAGAAGAGCTTGTTGAATCCTCCTGGATATACCTATATGTTAACAATCACAGTGTGATCGACTAGATTTGATAAAAGGAATTGAGAGAGAGTGAATATGAAGAAGACGAGAGAGAGCTTTTGGGGAGCAAAATAGGCTGCTCTTCTATTTTGTATATTATACTTTCTAAAATGTAAAATACAAAGTATATCCTCTATTTATACTACTAGCTTTGCATTGCTATCCTATAGCCACTCTTACAGATATGACCACTAATAAACAACACACTAATGAAAGAAAGGAAACAACTAAAAACAAGAAGTATATAAGTGTGTATACTTAGTATGTACTTAGGGGACATCTGTATCTTCAACACGCCCCCTCAAGCTAGGAACTAAAACAGTTTTTTTAGTCCTAGCTTGGAAAATATATAATCATGACGACAAGCAAATTTATGAATGTAACAACTTCTCGATCTTCAGAAGTGTCTTCTTTAGGATAAAATCGACCTGCATAAACAGTTTTGTTCTGCCTTCTTTTATATGCAGGGGAAGATTCTGATGTTCTGTCCCCTGAAGAATTCTCGACAACCATCAACCATAACAACAACACCCGCATGATCCATTGCAGTCGCATCTGCAGAAGTACCAGCAGATATCAAAAAAAAAATTACCACTGGAAACAACCAACAACAACGGCAACATTTGCAGCAGCAACACCTGTTGTACCAAGGCAGCAACTTTAATAGTTTCTGTATAATTATGTGTAAATTCCTTGAGCATCTATGTACTACTTCTCTTTAAAAGTACTACTACTCTTTAAAACTTCATCTGGAAGAATGATCCCTTATTTATAAATTTTTAATTTCTTCAAAGTTGTTGAACTCATTGAGGCTGGTTGGTATGATCCAACTTCCTCTTCTTAATTCCACCTCTTATGGGAATAAAAAGAGCAACAAGTACAGTGCAACTAAACATACAACATATCTAGTACCCATGCTTAGCGAACGACTCGTGACAAGCTGCGATGAATAACCGTAGAAGCGGCCCGGTAACAACTAAGACAACTGCTGCATTATCTTCATGTCCTTCAACTGCTGCACCAACATCAGCAACAGCAGTTGGTTCGACAGTAGGAGTGACACAATTTTGACTCTGAACCAGCACCAGCAGAATTTGATAAGCGGCAAGAACCTCTTCGTTCTCTAGTCTCTCTTGGACTAGAGAATCTCCCGATTCTCATCACGCAAACAATTTTAATAAGCGACAAGAACCACTTCGTTCTCTAGTCTCTCTTGGACTAGAGAATCTCCCGAATCACGCAAGCAATTTTAATAAGCGGCAAGAACCTCTTCGTTCTCTAATCATTCGGACTAGAGAATCTCTCGATTCTCATCACGCAATCTATTCTTTGAATTGAGCTTCAACTCAATCCATAACTAGTCTCCGACGAAGTATCCCTCGGTTCTCAGTCAATTTGTCGCTGAAAACTCCTCGATCCTTCTATCGATCTATTGTTCTATCCTTGTTCTTAGCCGACAAGGCAAGTGAAATATTTCTCGTAAAGCAACAGCAACGACTATCAAAACAGTAACTTCATTATTTCCTTCACCAAATGCTTCAATACTAGAAACAGCAGCAGCGCAACAATAACCAACACACGAATAGAAACTAACACAAAATCAGCGACTATTTCAGTCACTGACCAATTCACCAACTCTGGAAGCCACGACAATAGCAAGCCAACACAGCAGCAATACCAATTGTGGTTCATACTTCATACTAGTCCAGTTCCTTTTGCATAAGGGAACCAGCAACACTTATTACTACCATAGAGAATAGACAACAACATCTATCAACAACAACAACAACGAACTCGACACCTTTCACCAACACAAAATAATATGAAAATAACCTCTAAAAATAATTTTGGCGATCTTCGACGTCGCAATGATAGCTAAAGGCGGAGTGTATCCGCATAAACCGATAACATATCCATACGACTCGATCGACAAAGACGATAATAGAAAATACCTCAATCTTCGATTCTCTGTTTTTCCAAAAAATCGCAATCGCGATTTCGTTTTCAATTCTCAATTGCTGCGAGTCGAGTGGATAGAAATTACTGTCAAATCGATCTATTCTGAATCAGATCAATTCTGAATTAGTTTCTTCTGAACAAGTTTCTTCAATTTCTCTCCTCTCGAACGATTCTGAATTCCTCCTCTGTATACTCTATTAGCTCCTTCGATTTTGATTTCGACTTCGAGTCGAATCGATTGCTTCACGATTTCGCGATTTCGCGATTCTGATTTTCAGAACGGGAAATCGCAATTCTCAGAATCGATTGCAATGTCACTGATCTTCCTTCAGTTTCAGTTTCTTCAATTCAGTTCCTTCGCATCAATTTCTTCGATCAATTTCAATTTTTCTTCGATTTTAATTTTCTGATTTTTAGAAATTTCTTTTTGTTTCTTCGATCGATTGCGCGATATGAAGGTCCTACGAATCGGTAGGCTTTGATACCATGTTAACAATCACAGTGTGATCGACTAGATTTGATAAAAGGAATTGAGAGAGGAGTGAATATGAAGAAGACGAGAGAGAGCTTTTGGGGAGCAAAATAGACTGCTCTTCTATTTTGTATATTATACTTTCTAAAATGTAAAATACAAAGTATATCCTCTATTTATACTACTAGCTTTGCATTGATGCCCTATAGCCACTCTTACATATATGACCACTAATAAACAACACACTAATGAAAGAAAGGAAACAACTAAAAACAGGAAGTATATAAGTGTGTATACTTAGGGGACATCTGTATCTTCAACACTATACCGGGTGAAATGTCCTTAAGGACAGTGTCATTGACATGCCTCAAGTTTTAAAGAATTCTTGACAATATTCGTGATCAAGTATTTTCCGTAAGATTTTCAACGATTCATCGTTTACTTCTCATGGCCCCACTCAGCCAACCTTATTTTTGTTTAACTTATCTAGTTTTGAGTGGCAAATGTTTACTTGTAGGCCATGCTAATAAAATGGAAGTATCTTGCATGTAAGTTTTTGTTACTCTAAGTATCGTAGAAAAAGGAAGCTCAGATGATATCGAATAAAATGAGAAATGTAGATATTTACTTGAATTCCCCTTATCCAAGTTAAATATGGATGAGCTTACAGTATAAGATGAAATTTCAGAAATTTAACAGGGAATTTAAAAAAAAGAGGGTTTGGGAACCGTAATGGAAAATAGGCCTCATGGCAATATACTCTTCAATAGGCCGTCTCAGAAGAAAATCTTCGGGCTGGACTTCCTGCCTACGGGTACTTACATTTCTAGCCCAATAATTTCCCACTCTCTATCTAACCCCATTTTACTTTATTTTCGCCCATGTATTGAACGATGAGATATATCAATTCTATTATTGTTGTTGGGCTTTACAAGAGTTACTATTGGATCAAGTTAAATGGTTGTTATTGGGCTTTATCGAGTTACTTCATGAATCGGACTTGCAAGAGTTTATGTAGCAGTATGTCCAATATGAATTCGAAAAAATCAGAAATCAACCCCTAAATTCTATAGGAATCGGTGATAAGAAAAGCTCGAGCAATGTCATAAATCAAAGAATCAGGTTTTCTTTCGGTGTATTATTACTATATTTATTATGTAGCAGTTAAAACCGATCATGTTATGTTTTTTGTTTGGGAGTAAAAAGGTGGCAAATTCATGGAATTTGGAGGGGGAGACAAGTGAAGATGCTTTTGAACGAAAAATGAGTAACAAGTCATGTGGAATCTACGAAATGCCTAACAGATAAAAACGTGCCTATTGAGTGTTTTTCTTTTTCTTTTTCTAAATCTAACATATTCAGTAAAAGACACGCAACTCACTAGCTAAGCCGCCTATGCTTATGATACTATGAACAAATGAAACGATTAATCGTAGCACGATATGATAACAACCACATTGTTAGCTCCTACTATATGTTAGTATTTATTTAACACCTAATGCTAGCATATTTCTTTCAAAATAAAAGGTGAGGTTAAGCTAAACAGTCCAGAAAACTAACGGTTAAGAAATGATTTGTTGAAAAAAGGAAGACAATTTAGAATGGAATCAAAGTATGCATTGAGCACTAGTTAATGGTGTGTTAGAAAAAAACTAACATGTAAGCAGTTAATTTATCATGATAATTAATGTATGTAGTTTGATGTAAATACCAGAAGTTGATAAGTTCTTTTTTCTGGCCAAATATATACACGCCTTACAAATTTGTCCGTCTTTTTCATTTAAACATTTGAACTCGGACTCTTATCTGTTACTTAACCACCTCTAAATGTGTACCGGGACACATTTTTCCGAAGACAATCACACACAAAAAAATTAGGTACTGACCTAAGTTCGGATGTATAAATGAAAAATATAACACATTTAGAGGGCCGTGTATGGATAACCATTTTTTGAGATACTGGATGCGTTCAATGAGTGGAAAATACATACTTTTTACCATATTAGTAAAATGTGTATAATAATAGATAACGTTAGAAACAGTTCAATAGGTACTAACCCCAATCTATATAAATGTCTAACGAAAAGGTGGGATAAATTTTGAGGGGCCGTGTTTTAAATTGATTTTTTTGGTGCGGGTCAAGAGAGTGGGGTGGGAGTTCATAAAATTTTCTAATGGACATGTGACTACGGTCGACAGAAGCATGGGTTGTTAAATTTGTTTGCCTGATTTAGATAATCTCTTCCCTAAATAATAAAAGCAGTCATGTCGATGATGGAGAAGAAAGACATGTGACATGAAATAAGCTCTCGTGCTTATGTTCCTAACAAGGTGGAAAACTCATTTAATATGAGGGTCTTCACTTACTGGCCCCCTTTGTTCTTCTTCCATTACAGAGTAGAAAGTTGAAACACAAATTTTTAATCATAGCCCAATTCTTGCACGGCCATGCGGTCAGCCGACTGACTAATTTGTAACCTTGATCACTCTAGAAAAACTTCTTTGAAGCAAGGGGTTCATATGACACCCCTTACTAATTATTTTTACTTATTATACATATATATTACAAGTCCGAAATAGTAAAAAGGTATAATAAATACAAAAGTTAAATCTTCTTAACTTATCCTTCACAATTTTGATATAATCTATTTTCATAAAAGTTGAATCTCCTTGATAAATCTCTTTGCATGAGGTCACCATCAATGGCCTTCCTACTTGCTTTAAGCTCCATTAGGGGAGGGGTCTATCGCTTCTCCTATATTGTGCTGCTATTGGTTCATTTCTACATCCAGCCAATTTACTGTAACTAATTTACAGAAACACTATTTGTATTAATTTGTATTTTGGGCGTACGGAAAATAACGTAAAAGATTTTACTATCGAGAAAGTGAAAATAAGGTTATTTAGTAGCCATCACATTTTGAAAAGAGGTTTAACTTCTTTATATTAACAAGTGGAGTAGTAGTTATCTGAAAAATTACATTGATATGTGTATAAGTTAAATTATTTTAAAAATCAGCTACGTGGTATGTCCCTAACAGGGAGGAAAACCCGCTAATTTGAGAGAATTCACTTAATGGTTTTGTTCAATTTGGCATTGACAGTAGTGATACCCAAATTCTTAATTATGCTTAATATTTGATTGGTCATGGGGTCACCCTTAGTTCCTAATCTTCCTACTTAATATGATTTTGTCAGATTCCTTCATACTAATCATGCTCAGATGCCTCACGTATGGACACATTTATTAGATATAATTGATAGAAAGAGGGTATACACACTAAAACTGTGTATATACCAAGTTCGGTTACTTATCATATATTTTGTAGAATTTTTGTATAAGTATAATTATGATATTAATATTATATTACGAATATATATATTAGTCTTGTATTAGGAAAATATATATTTATTTTCCATATTTAGATATTGTATATTTGTATATATACCTCTTCATTAATGAAAATAATCAAGGAGATTATTTCTTTCATTGTACCATCAGTCTAGGGCAAATTTTTCCATTTCCAAAATCCCTCCTTCGGCTACCCTACTTGCCATTGGCCGTCGACCAACTTCCTCCTTCCTTAAACTTTTTTTTTCTCTTCCAAAAATCCCTAATTCTCCTCTTGTTCTTTCCTCATGTCTTTCTCAAAGAACATGTTTCATTCTGCCCTTACAGTCTCCAACATCAAGAGTCACAACCCTATCATTCTTGAGATGGAAAACGTCCAAATACACAACTTTATCTCGCGCAGTTGGTAACTGGCGCAGTTGAGGACAATTTCGAGAATTTTGTGACACTAATGCATATCTTTTCGGTTTTCTTGTCCTCATATGTCCTCACAAAATGGGAAGGCCAAAAGAAAAAATCGTACCATTAATAATATTGTCCGAACCTTGCTAGTTCATGCTTCTTTACCTCATTCTTTTTGGCATCATGCATTACATATGGCTACCTACCTCTTTAACATTCTCCCTAAAAAAGGTTTAGCATATCAATCCCCACTTAAAATTCTTTACAATAAAGATTCATCGAATTCTCATCTTAGGGTATTTGGGTGCTTGTGCTATCAACTTTTCCGTCCACTACAATTAATAAATTTCATGCCCGGTCTACCGCTTGTGTATTTTTGGGTTATCTGTCTAATCATTGTGGTTATAAATATTTTGATTTATCTTCAAATAAAATCATAATTAGTTGTCATGTTCTTTTTTATGAAACCCAATTTCCGTTTGCTAAATTATCTAATTTTGTATCTAGTAATTATAAGTTTTTGGACAATGTTATCTCCCTGTATATTCTCCAACAGTAGGCACACCCTTGCTGGCCCAAATAATTTCACTACCGAATCAACCACTAGACCAAATACCTCCAGTTCCGTTGAATTTCCAAGCCAGCAGACCCACTGTCGGCTGGTCCAGTAACTCACCCGCATGACCCAGTTTCACGGCCAGCAGGTGATGTGCGATTTATGCACACACTAACGCAAGTGCACGTGTCGTGACAAGTAATATAGTCTAGAAGACCGAGTTATCGTCCTCAGGATTAGTGTCCAATTATCAAACTCAATTCTATGGTATCTATTTGGTAACCGATAATTGATGAATTGTTTATAACTATAATTATAGATGCTAACTAAATTACTTTGTTTTACTTCAGATATGGTGGAAATAGGGCTTCCAAATCTCCTCAACTATCCGTTCATCTTAATTGTTAATGCAATTAATTATGGTTCTTCTTCTATTTTGAGACAGCAGGTTAACTAAGCCGTTTTATACTCCTGTTAAGGTAATATAAACACTCAATCCCAATATAGAACTCTTCTACCTTTCGGTGACAAGATTGACTATAGAGGAGGATTATGAGCAATAACCTATTAAGTTACACAAGTATCGGGGTACTTTCGTCCACGATTTAACCTATATTTATTCAACTATAGCATATTAACAATCTCTCCTTTCGGTTTTCGATTAGAAATCATATAGATTATGATAATTAGTGATCAATTAATTACCAAACAATCAAGATAAATATTGAATAAATCTCAACAATGATAAGAAGAAACCAAAACATGCATTAATTCATAAGAATGAGTTTCAAGTGATTCGATATGGAAAACCCTAAATTAAGTTAGTTCCTAGCCATAGACATGCCAAGAACTAAACTAATATCCAACATAAACTACAAAGAAATAAAACAAAGAACAAAGAACAAAGAACAAAGAAATTACACAAAAGTAATCTCTAATCTTGATCTCCAAGTTTGTGATGAATTGGAAAAAGTGGGAACCCCTATTATGACCTAGGAAAGTCCTTTTTATAGCCTCAAAAACGTTCCCAAACTTTTCCTTCTTGGCCCATTCCCATTCAGATTTGGCAGAATTCCTTCGGCGCGGCACTGCAATCGTGTCGCGGCGCAAATCTGCGACTCTATACTTTGGGCGCCGTGGCGCCTGATCTTTGGAGGTTGGAGACCGCGCTTGCGGCGCTTTGTATATGTTATGTGTTCAAAAGGCTCAATTAATATTTTCTTCTTTCAATATTCCGCCCTTCCCACTTGTATGGGTTACAACTCTCAAACTGTAACTCGGATTTATGTACGTAAAGTCTCAAACTGTCGAGAACATAATAACCTAGAACTTTTATTCAACACAAAATTTTAAATTCCCCACCGAAACATTCAGTTTTTCAGTTTTAACAATTACCTTAAGAACTGTTTCGCCGAATTTATTATCAGAACGATACACAATCTTAAAACATTCATAACTTCTTATGACGATAAAAGACAAATCTAGAACTTTCATTTGAATCAACATTTCATATTCTGTACCAATTGCTACAGTTTTACCATTTTACCCACTGCTTTACGGATTTCAATCAGTCCGGGACAGAAACTTTAAAGCGCAATAACTATCAAACCGTAAGTCCGTTTTAACTCTTATTTAGCTAGATCTGTCCTTAACATAGATATTTACAACCATGTAAATTTTCATCTAATTTTAATAAGTACAACTAAAGTAAAACAGTTTGTAATTCTGTTTTCCCAGATTTCGTCCAAACCTGTGGCACAAAGTTTAAACTATAATAATTCTTAAACTGTAAGTCCGTTTCATCTCCTCTTTGGTTCGATTTGTTCGTAACGGAGATATCTACAACCATACAAAATTTATCTAATTCTAGTAAGTATAACTCCGAAAAACAATTCGTAAAGTTCATGATTCGAACAAGTTGTTTAAACAATCAAAGTTCGTGATTTTTCTTTTAACACCAACATTATATTCTAACATGTACAAAACTTAAAATACAGGATTTCACTAAGAAATTTGAGTGAGAAAAATTCACCTTTGTTTCTTCGTGATTGCGAATGAACTTTAACTTCGACTTATCCTTCAACCAAACATTTATTTGACACTCCTTAATTGTTCTCTTTAATCGTTGTTCTCTGAAATTTCTGGATTCTTTTCCTCTTTGTTCTGTTCAGATTTTTATCTTTCCCTTTTTGTTGTATTTTATATAATTAAGTATATGTGTGTGTTGTGTTGTGTGGGAATATGTGCCCATAATAATTGGAACGTGAGGGAGAAATGGGCAAATTGGGAAGTTAAGGGAGTTAAGATGAGTGTGTGCCTTGTTTCTGTTTTTTTTTTTAATTTTTTTTATTATTATTTATTTTCTAAGCCTTTACATTCTCCCCTCCTTAAACAATATTCGTCCTCGAATGTGAATAAGGTCGTAACACATGCATATAAACATGCAAACTGCACGCACATGAAACACAACTTAACACTTTTTATTACCTTACTCAAACAAGAATGAATATTTGACTTTCATCGCGTCCTCAGCTTCACAGGTCGCTTCTTTTGTGGAGTGACTCTTCCATAAAACTTTCATGGAAATAATATTTTTGTTCCTAAGACGCTTAATTTGTCTATCCAGTATTTCTATCGGAATTTCCTCGTATTGAAGCTCTTCATTCAGGATTATCTCTTGGGGTTGGATTACGTGACTTGGATCGTGCAAGTATTTTCGTAACATTAACACATGAAACCCCGGATGCACCGCTTCTAATTCTTGTTGAAGGACTAGTTCGAAAGCCACATTCCCCACTCTTCGTAAGATTTCATATGGTGCAATAAACCTTGGGCTCAACTTCTTTTTCTTGCCAAATCGCATCACTCCCTTCATTGGAGAGGATTTTAAAAATACTTTCTCCCCTTCTTGAAATTCAAGATCTCTTTTGCGATGATTCACATAAGACTTATGGCGGCTATGAGTTGTCTTGATCCGCTCCCAAATTATCTGTACTTTATCGTTTGTTTCTTGAATGACTTCGGGTCCGAATAGTAGTGTTTCGCCCACTTCGAACCACCCAAGTGGAGATCTGCATTTTTGCCCATACAATGATTCGAACGGAGCAATCTGTATACTAGCATGGAAACTGTTGTTGTAAGCGAACTCAACTAGACATAGATGGTCCAACCAGGAAGTCCAACACACAAGACTGCAGCATGTCTTCCAATGTTTGAATTGTTCGTTCAGCTTGTCCATCAGTTTATGGATGGAAAGCCGTACTCAACTTGACCTTTGTCCCGAGGCCCTGCTGAAAACTTTGTCAAAAGTGTGAGGTGAACTGAGAACCCCTATTCGAAATAATTTATAATGGAATCCGTGTAACATCACTATTCCTTTCAAATAAATTTGCGCATACTGCGGTGCCTGATATGCAGTCTTGACCGGTAGTAAATGGGATGACTTTGTAAGCCGATCTACAATCACCCATATAGAATCATACCTTATTTTGTTTTTTGGTAGAATCTTTTATCTTAGGAACACACAACCTGCCCTTATACCGAAGGGTACCGTCATTTTCTCCTAATGTAAACTGTGAAGGTTTTCCCTATTGAATCCTCTCTCGACATCCAACAAATTCCATGTCCTCAAACTGACTTTCCTTTATTTTTGAAGCTAAGGCTGACTGCGAGGTATCATGTACCACCACCCTACCTTCACCGACCTCAGTTAAACTAACCCCGAGATTCCCCAACTTTTGTACCTCACGAATAATGCCTCTCTTTAGTATTGCCAAATGGGCCAAGCTGCCCATTGATCTCCCATGAAAGTCGTCCGCCACCACGTTAGCCTTTTCAGGATGGTAAAGAATGCTAAGGTCATAATCCTTAAGCAACTCTAACCATCTTCTTTGTCGGAGATTTAAATCCTTTTGTGTGGTTATGTATTGTAAACTCTTATGATCTGTAAATATATTTACATGCACCCCATACAAATAGTGTCTCCATATTCGTAAGGCAAACACCACCGCGGCCAATTCCAAGTCATGAATTGGATAATTCTTCTCATGTACCTTCAATTATCTGTACGCATACGCAATAACTTTTCCAAATTGCATCAAGACGCATCCTAACCTCACCCTAGATGCATCACAATAGACTGTGAATCCCTCTTGTCCCAATGGTAGGGTTAGAACTGGTGCGGTAGTCAACAATTCCTTCAGTTTCAGAAAACTTGCTTCACATGCTTCTGACCACTGGTACTTAACCGCTTTCTGAGTCAATCGGGTCAAGGGAGCAGCAAGACTAGAGAAACCCTTCACAAATCTTCTATAATACCCAGCCAAACCCAAGAAACTCCTAACTTCTGTTGGAGTGGTAGGTTTTGGCCAGTTCTTTACTGCTTCTATCTTTTGGGGGTCTACCATAATTTCATCCCTTGACACCACATGGCCCAAGAAGGCTACCTTTTCCAACCAAAATTCACACTTTGAGAATTTAGCATACAATTAATCCCGTTTCAAGACTTGAAGCACTACTCTTAAATACTCTTCATGTTCTTCCACACTCTTGCTATAAATTAGGATATCATCTATGAATACAATCACGAACAAATCTAAGAATGGTTTGAAGATTATGTTCATGAGATCCATAAAAGTTGCTGGGGAATTGGTTAATCCGAAAGACATGACCAAGAACTCATAATGACCATATTGGGTCCTTATGTCTATTTTTGATATATCATTCGGATTTATTTTCATCTGATGATATCCCGAACGAAAATCAATCTTGGAAAAATAACTGGCTCCCTGAAGTTGGTCAAAAAGATCATCGATTCTTGGTAATGGGTATCGATTCTTGATCGTGACCTTATTGAGTTGTCGATAATCGATGCACATTCGGAGTGATCCATCTTTCTTCTTCACAAAAAGGACTGGTGCGCCCCAGGGGGAAACACTAGGCCTTATAAATCCTTTATCCAGAAGTTTCTTCAACTGTTCTTTTAACTCTTTCAATTCAGTTGGGGACATTCGATATGGAGGAATAGAAATAGGTCTTGTACCCGGAATTAATTCTATAGCGAACTCCACTTCTCTGTCAGGATGCATGCCTGGAAGATCTTCAGGGAAGATCTCTGGAAAATTTCGAACAATACGGACATCATGCACTGTCGGGGACTCTTTTTTGAGTATCTACTATATTAGCCATATATGCGTACTCCACTTTGTGACTTCTTAATAATTTTTGAGCCCTAAGGTAGGAAATAAGCTGACGTGAGGATATTACAATCCTACCCTTTATAACAACTTCTGGTTCCCCGGAAAAGACAATTTCACTATTTTTCGTCGGCAATCTAACACGACATAACATGCTGACAACCAATTCATACCCAAAATGATGTCAAAGTCTACAATATCAAGTAGTACTAGGTTTACTATTGTTCCTCTACCATTCACTTCTAAAGGAAATTTTTTAATTACTTGAGTGGCCCAAACCGAGGCCCCTACTGGTGTTATAACCTCAAAAAATTCACTTAAATAGGAAGGTTCCATGTGTAAATTCTTAGCAAAACCCATAGACACATATGAAAATGTAGAGCCGGGATCGTATAATACAAATGCAGGAATACTCGAGACCAGCAAAATACCTGTAACCACCGCATTAGATGCCTCCGCCTCATTCCTCTGTTGCAAAGCATAGAGCCGACTAGGATTGTTAGACTGTTGACCACCCTGACCCTGTCTGTACTGATTTCCCTGATTTCCTTTGTAAGCAGCTGTGGTTGCTTCTGACCTTCCCTGAATAGGCTGGGTTTGGGTTCCCTTTTTGCAATCCCTGGCAAAGTGTCCTGATCCTCCACAGTTAAAACACGCTTTCGTTACGAGCCAACATTCTCCAACATGTTTCTTCTGGCAAATCTTACAAACTGGTTTGTCACCTCTTGTTTTAGGATTGATGTCCTTGTCGTTGCTACCTTAGTTATTAAACCAACTATTTCCCTTAGGTTTGAAATGAAACTGGCCCGCAGACTGATTCGGTCTTGAAGATCCCTTACTAAACTTCGGCTTCGAATTTTGACTCTGATTAAATGATCCAGACGTCCGAAATCTTTTCTGTGAATGCTCTCTCTTTGCCTTGGCAAAATATTCTACCATCATAGCTATATCGACAATCTGAAGGTAAGTTCGATCGTTGGCTAACGCCACTACCTTCTCTGTCAGGTTCGGGTTTAAACCCTCAACAAATCTCTTAACTCTCTCCCTTTCTGTAGGAACGACATGTGTGTTGTATGCCGACAACCTCACGAACTGTGTATCATATTCTTGCACACTGCGGTACCCTTGCTTCAACTGTTCAAATTCCCTTCTGAGTGCATCCTTGCGCGTATTAGGCATGAATTTTTTAATGAATGCAGCCCTGAACTCTCCCCACGTCATCGGTGGTGACATCGGAGGACGATTTCTTCTAAAATTCCTCCACCTCACCCTTGCGTCGTCCATAGTTTATCGTTGCACATCCCCTTCAACAATCATTTAAAGGAGGTAGTACGAGAACCAAGTCTTTAAAAAGACTCAAGATAGACACGAGAAGAGTATGAAAGAAGTGAAACTGTTTAGGATGTTATTCTTTTCACTTATTACTAAGGTGGCACGCACACCGTCGCAATAAGTTACCGTTCAAACACCCAACTCAATGGAATTTCCTAGAATCTCCTAACCTGGTTTAGCTTTGATATCAACTTGTCACGCCCCGACTTTTCTTAAGTCTTTACTTAAGGCGTGATGGCACCTGCACAATTATTTATTTTTCAGGCGAACCGTTAACTTCTTTTCTTCCTAGATTAAACATGTATTTAAGTGCGGAAATAATATATATATATATATAATAAGCAATTCAAAGCTTACAAAGAACAATCTTGTGTGGGGCATTCCCCGAGATAATGGAACCTAGTTCTTTAAACATACTTTATGAGAATAACTTTCACCAAATCTGAAATAATGGATTGGTGGGTCAAAGAGGCTGCGGGACGATCGCTAGCCCTGTTGCGGAGCTTTTTCTCTATCGCGTTTTCCTGAAATATGTTAAATAAAAGAGTCAGCCCTACCATAAATTTGGTGAGAACCTCACCCTATAATTCAAAGTAATCTCACAATATTTTAAGTACAAACATATTAGGACACAATAACCATGTTATGAAACAAACTTCAACATTTTCAATGTCTCATAATCAATTATTCACACAATAATATTCTCTTTCAACTCGTTCCAGGATGTACTCATCTTAACCAACATACATGTTTTATCACATGTTACACATTAATGTATTCCTTTGTATTTATACATTTGTTGCGGCGTGCAACCCGATCCGATGCATTTACAAATGCACTTATATATTTATTGTGGCGTACAACCCGATCCGGCATTTACAAATGCATTTACATATTTGTTGTGGCGTACAACCCGATCCGATGCATTTACAAATGCATTTACATATTTGTTGCGGCGTGCAACCCGATCCGATGCATTTACAAATGCATTTACATATTTGTTGTGGCGTAGAACCCGATCCGATGCATTTACAAATTCATTTATTTATTTGTATTTGTATATGTTATATGTTCAAAAGGCTCAGTTAATATTTTCTTCTTTCAATATTCCGCCCTTCCCACTTGTATGGGTTACAACTCTCAAATCGTAAGTCGGATTTATGTACGTAAAGTCTCAAATTGTCGAGAACAAAATAAACTAGAACTTTTATTCAGCACAAAATTTTAAATTCCCCACCGAAATATTCAGTTTTTCAGTTTTAACAATTACCTTAAGAACTGTTTCGCCGAATTTATTATCCGAACGATACACAATCTTAAAAAAATCATAACTTTTTATCCGTAAGTCGGATCAAGCCCCGTAAATTCTCAAAATGACGAGAAAAGACAAATCTAAGACTTTCATTTGAATCAACATTTCATATTCTGTACCAATTGCTACAGTTTTACCATTTTACCCACTGCTTTACGGATTTCAATCAGTCCGGGACAGAAACTTTAAAGCGCAATAACTATAAAACCGTAAGTACGTTTTAACTCTTATTTAGCTAGATCTGTCCTTAACATATATATTTACAACCATGTAAATTTTCATCTAATTTTAATAAGTACAACTCAAGTAAAACAGTTTGTAATTCTGTCTTCCCAGATTTCGTCCAAACCTGTGACAGAAAGTTTAAACTATAATAATTCTTAAACCGTAAGTCCGTTTCATCTCCTCTTTGGTTCGATTTGTTCGTAACGAAGATATGTACAACCATACAAAATTTATCTAATTCTAGTAAGTATAACTCCGAAAAACAATTCGTAAAGTTCATGATTCGAACAAGTTGTTTAAACAATCAAAGTTCGTGATTTTTCTTTTAACACCAACATTATATTCTAACATGTACAAAACTTAAAATACAGGATTTCACTAAGAAATTTGAGTGAGAAAAATTCACCTTTGTTGCTTCGTGATTGCGAATGAACTTTAACTTCAACTTATCCTTCAACCAAACATTTATTTGACACTCCTTAATTGTTCTCTTTAATCGTTGTTCTCTGAAATTTCTGGATTATTTTCCTCTTTGTTCTGTTCAGATTTTTGCCTTTCCCTTTTTGTTGTATTTTATATAATTAAGTATATGTGTGTGTTGTGTTGTGTGGGCAGATGTGCCCATAATAATTGGAATGTGAGGGAGAAATGGGCAAATGGGGAAGTTAAGGGAGTTAAGATGAGTGTGTGCCTTGTTTCTGTTTTTTTATTTTATTATTTTATTTTTATTTTATTTTCTAAGCCTTTACATTCTCGCCCGAATCGCCAACTTTCTAGCTTTTGAGCTCTGGAACCTCTGTTTCTGTCCTCTTTTCGCTTCTTTTCGTCAATGTGCCACTTTAAACCATTATGACTCAAAAGAAAGAAAATATATCCTAAGACGACACATTTGTACAAAAATGAGTAAAAGACTAACTAAAAATAACTCAAAAGGTGTATATAAAATACACCGATCAGCAGTCCCACTACCTGTTGGCCCATCCCGAGGCAGTCCGCCAACATCCTCGGTCTAGTCTGTTTCTATTCCGAGTCAAGGGCACGTTACTCGTAGCAAAAAGAATATTTTTAAACCTAAATAATATTTTAATTTAAATTCTAATATCACTAAATCACCCCTACCACGTAACTCAATGTATGCCCTTCATGACCCGATATTGGAAAATAGCCATGGACGATGAATATAATGCTCTTATTGAAAATAAGACGTGGGAGTTGGTGCCCAGTCCGCTGGATGTCAATATTATTCGTTCTTTGTGAATTTTTACTTATAAGGAATTTGATAGTTCTTTTGAGAGACATAAGGCCCGTCTTGTAGATGATAGTAAAACTTAACAAGTTAGTGTGTATTATGGTGAGACTTTTAGTTCGATGGTCAACCCGGCTATTATTCGTACTGTTCACAGTCTGGCTCTCTCGAAAGCATGACTCATTCATCAGTTGGATGTGAAAAATGCTTTCTTACACGGTGATTTTAAGGAGCCAGTAAACATGCATCAGCCCTTGGGATTTAGGGACCCCAATTATCCTCATCATGTCTGTTTGCTGAAAAAATCCTTATATGGGCTTAAGCAAGCCCACATGCTTGGTATAAGAGGTTTGCATATTGTGTGTCTACTATTGAGTTTTCTTATAGAATGTCTGATCATTCTCTGTTCATATATCATCGTGGTACTTCTATGACATACATTCTATTATATGTGGATGATATTATATTGACTGCTTCTTCTGATAATATGTGTAAGTCTTTCATGCCCCTCCTTAGTTCAGATTTGCTATGAAAGACTTTGAGCCCTTGAGTTATTTTTTTGGTATAGCTGTCACTCGTCATACATGTGGTCTATTTTTATCACAGAGGAAGTATGATGTTGAGATCATTGAGAGGGCTGACATGTCATCTTGTAAGTCCTCTTCTACTCTGATTGATACCAAACTGAAACTGAGTGCTAATACTAGCACACCAGATGAGGATCCCACCCATTATCACAGTCTTGCAGGAGCTCTTCAGTATTTTATCTTCACGAGACTAAATAATATTTATGTAGTCTAGCATGTGTGTTTATTTATCAATGACCCGAGGGTTGAGCACATACATGCGCTCAAACGCATTATACGATACATACAGTGCACACTTGATTATGGTTTGCATTTTGATCGGTGTATTTTATATACACATTTTGAGTCATTTTTAGTTAGTATTTTACTCATTTCATTTATGTTTAGTATAGTATTAGGGTTGTTTTCCTTTCTTTTGTGTCACAGCGGTCAGAAATGGAGAAATGACAAAAAGGAGATGAAATGAGCATAAATGAGATGGAATTGCACACTAAAAGGGCCAAGAAATGAAGCCTAAGAAGTTCCGGGAAATATAGAAGAAATCAGACGAAGAAACGAAAAATCTGGAAGAATGCCGTCACCGTGTGCATGGCGTCGCGAACGCGACGCTGGGATTTCGAAGTTGGGCGAATTTGACATGTTTTCAGGGTCCAAAAGGGATAACTTTTCCTACCTACATATTCCTTAACCCTTTTCCATAATTTTTCCTAAACCCTTTACCTAAAAGGATTCCATAAACTTTCCTACCTACATAATCCCTAACCCTTTACCTAAAGGATTCTTGGGTTATAAATAGTCTCTACATCATTAGAAGAATTCATCCTTCATCCATCACCCAATCCACCACATCATTCCATTATCCATCCACCATTCCATCTTGTAAATATTCCACAACACAATCCTTGGATGCTAGAAGGCTTGGAGACTTGTTCTTGAGTTTTTTTTTTTGCTTTGTTTATTTCAGTTCATGTATGGAGATTATATTAGTTCTTAGCGTGACTATGGCTAGGAGCTAATTACTTTGTTAGGAATTTCCTTGTGATTCTCTTGAAACTCTTATTCATGAATTAATAAATTAGTTGATTTCTTTTTCACTTGTTTAAGATTTATTCGATAGTTGTTTTGATTTCTTGGTAATTAATTGATCACTAATTATCATAACTTATATGATTTCAAATCGAAAGCCGAAAGGGGAGATTGTGAATGCTATAGTTGAATAAACATAGGTTAAATCGTGGACGAAAGTACTCCGATACTTGTGTAGCTTAATAGGTTATTGCTCTTAATCCTCCTTTGTAGTCAATCTTGTCACCGAAAGGTAGAAGGGTTCTCCATTGGGTTGAGTGTTTATATTACCTTAACAAGAGTATAAAACGGTCTAGTTAACCTGCTATCTTAACATAGAAGAAGAAGTCATTCTAATTGTATTAAAGATTGAATATAGTGGATAATTGATGATCTTGGAAGCCCTAATTCTCCATCATAACTGATTTAATTCAAAGTATTTTTCATAATTAGTTTATTTCCTGCATTATTAGTTTAGAATTCCAACTCAATTAACGTTAACCAAATAGAAACTAAAGCATAAATAATCGGAACTTGAAAACCAGTCCCTGAGGACGATATTCGGTCTTACCTAGACTATATTACTTGTCACGACACGTGCACTTGCGTTAGTGTGTGCACAAATCGCGCATCACATTTATATCCATCCTTCGTATCTACATTATACGATACATACAGTGCACACTTGATTATGGTTTGCATTTATATCCATCCTTCGTATCTACTCTCATGTCTTATACAAATGCTGATTGCGGTGGATGTCCAGATACCAGACTTTCGGCCTCTGGTTACTGTATGTTTTGGTGATAACTTGGTCTCTTGATCAACAAAACACCAGGCTAATTTATCGCGATCTAGTGCAGAGGCCGAGTATCGAGGAGTAGCCAATGTGGTGTCTGAGTCATGTTGGCTGCGTAATATTTTATTATAGCTTCACTTTCCTATTCAGAAAGCTACCTTGGTCTACTGTGATAATGTTAGTGCAGTCTATCTCTTTGGGAATCCGGTTCAACACCAGCACACTAAACATATCGAGATGGATATTCATTTTATTCGCGAAAAGATAGCTCGTTGACAAGTATGTGTCTTGCATGTTCTTCAAGGTACCAAATTGCTGACATATTTTACTAAGAGTCTTCCCTTGGTTCTGTTTGAAATTTTAGGGACAGTCTCAGCGTACGACAACCGTCTGCTATGACTGCGAGGGTGTGATAGAAAGAGGGTATACACGGTAAAACTCTGTATACCAAGTGGCCGAAAATAGTTTGGTTACTTACGATATATTTTGTAGAATTCTTGTACAAGTGTAATTATGGTATTAATATTATATTAGGAATAAGTATTAGTCTTGTATTAGGAATATATTGATTTATTTTTTATATTTAGATATTGTATATTTATATACAGGGCCGTCTTTGGACCCGTGCGAGGTATGCTACCGCAGATCTTAGATCAATTAAGAGTCCACTTTTACGAATTAGAACAGGATCACCAAAATATTTGAGACGACCCTGTTTATATATATATCTTTTCTTTAATAAAAATAATCAAGGGCATAGTTTCTTTCAATAATTATTTTGGCCTTTATGTTAGACAATTATTTATTTAAATTTTCTTTATTACATCAATAAAGAAAATGATGTACATTTTGAATCCGCCTATGATGGTCTGTAAGCAACGCAAAAATCTTGGACTTTCAATCCATCACATGCAAGTCACGTGATCCCTCGAGTTTTCTCTAAAATTGTTATCAATGAGCGTAGGAAGGCGTGGTGTGAACTGTGAAGTAGGTCGTCCACAAAGTATGGTGCTTCGTATTTAACTAGTACTAAAATAATAAAACACAATCTTGAGATGGTTAATTCATCAGATATGCATGTTCATAAAACAAAGGGTGTTTTAAGTAACAGTTTAATGTTAATTTGGATATACTATTCTTTCTTTTCAAGTTTTGTACTTATATATTTGGGCAAAAGTTCCGAGTCCTTCGATCATTAATTGGGGAAACATGCGATGTCTGACGTAAAAATGAAACACAATCACAGCCATGACATTCGTAAAGATGTGGTACGCATGGCCCCTAATTTTCTCAATTGCATAATGTATCCTCTTTTACTTCTCTTTCCCCATTCTTGGCGGAGCAAAATTTAAACATTGGCTTGCTTTGACTGAAATTAGCACCAAATGTGGATCACTGCATAAACGTCACGACTTTATAATTTCCTAGTACAACACGTACCCAATTACTGCCATGACATCCGTGAATCAAAATCCATTAATTGTTTGTATCCCAGGAGAAAATTCACATGATTGGATAAAACCAAAGTCATTATTTATCTTTCTTGGTAGTTAGATGTGTTGACCATTGAGCAGGTTAATTGCAATAGTAGATCAACGTCTTAATGTAGTACGCTAGTTTGAACTCGAAAAGGAATTTGTTGTGAATATTGTTTTAGGCTAATCTCACATTAAAATGGATGAAAAAGTTAGTTGCCATAAAAGGATGAGTTCAAGAATTCAACTATTGATGCGCCTTTGGATTTATGACTTTGGATAAAATTAAAAGTCATTATTATCTTTCTTGGTAGTTATAAGATGTGTGTTGACTGTTAAGCAGGTTAATTGCAATAGGAGATCAATGTCATGATCTATCAATTTTTTCAATTATCCTCCTTGACAATCAGTTGAGCTGCCCATACGGACACATGTTCTATCAATAAATGTACCACTAGCGGTTGAACTAGAAAAGGACCTTTATTGTGAAGCTTGTAATAGACCAATCTCACATTAAAATTAGACTTGTCCATAGGGTCGGGACCCGGAGCCGACCCGAAAAAAGCAGGATCAGAGTCAGCTAATTTCTGATCCGCGAGCCACCTAACCCGAAAAAGAGGGGACCCAAGCACACGTAAGGTCGGGCCAGGGTCAGTTTTTTTACCCATTCGGCCCGGCCCGACCTCTGACCCGACCTCGACCCACCACTTAATCTTTTTAATATAATTTATATTATTTTTTCTTTATTAATATTTAAATATTTTAAGAATATATGTGATCTAGACTATGTTTTAATGTGAAACATAAAATATATGGAAAGAAGAAAGTGGTTGTAAATTGGTGCAACTTTAAATGGTCATAACTCTGCGCTCGAACGTCCGTTTCCCCGAAATCGGTTTCTAATTTTTCTTTTCTTCACTACAGATCTCGCGATATACAATTGATTTTAACATACGAATTTCGTGGTAATGTAGGCGTGAATGTCAATTTCAGGTTTGGAAATTCAATTTTAGAAATAAAAAAAAAAAATCGACGGGTCCTGCGGCCCGACACGGCCAAATCCCCTAGTTATTTTATTTTGTAGAGCGGGTCAGGGTCGGCAATTTTTTTTTTAAAATAGGGTCAGGATCGGACAATTAGAAAAAAAAGTCACTCGGCTCGACCCTGGCCCGACCCGAGCTTTGGACATGTCTAATTAAAATGTATCCGAAAATTAGTGACCATAGAAGGCATGGTTAACGGATTTGACTGTGGATGCGCCGTTTCCTTTAAAGCTCAAGGGAACAAAAATGTGTGATCCCGAATGCTAGATAAAAGCAATTGATACCTTTACAGTTTGACCTATTTTTCCTATAATTGATAAGGACGTACCTATTATATTTTATTCGAACTATATATAGAATAGATATTATGAGTTTTAAGTGAGTAATATATACTTATACTAAATTCGCTTTCATAATAGTAGCAACAAAAGATCACTAATGATTAGTAAATTAAATGATAGTTTATAGCTTGTACGCTAAAATCCTAGATTTTATTAATGTGAAGTTTAATAAAGAGTTTGGTGGTAGAGTGAAGATGTGTGGAAATGCTCACATGATATTTATGGAGACATGCACATGACGGCCCACCTTGTTAGTACAATAACAAACATTTTCTTTAAGCCCACTTGAGATCTAACCCCAGCTTGGAAATAAACACACACAAAATTTTAAACTTAGTTATGGCCTCCACCGCCCCCTCACCCCCTCCCCACACTTCGAGTTTCAAAAATAAAAATGACAGCTCGATTCACTAAGTTTCCTTTATACGCAGAGTTCCAGAAAGGATCTAGATTAGTATATAGAAATTGGAGTTGTAGTAACAGTAGTAAATTAACGTAGTAGTAGAAGGAAGTGTGAGTGAAAAAGTTTTACTGACAAAGAAGGTGGGTTTAGGCTGTTACTTCAATGCAATTATCTTCTTCACAAATCACATCCAACAACGCATTCCATGTTTTCTCTCTCTTTCTTAGTGGTCCTTCCCCTCCTTTAAAGCTCGTTCATTATCTCTTCTCTTCTTACTCTCTCTTTTTGTAACTACCAGACCACAACTTCTTCTTCCTCCTTCCCAAGTTTCACAAAAAAAAAACTCTTAATTTTTTTTTTACCTACAAGCTTTCCATTTGTGAAGAACAAAAACATAAAAGGAGACAAATATTTAGCGGAACCAATTTTGTAACAAAAGAACAAACAGAAGACATTTTTTGTTTAATTTAAGGATGTCAAGCAGAAGGTCGAGGCAGTCATCAACGGGGTCCTCGAGGATATCAGATGATCAGATTATTGAACTCGTCTCCAAATTGCAGCAACTTCTTCCTGAAATTCGCAACCGTCGCTCAAGCAAGGTTCTTAAATTATTTTTGTGTGCATGTTCATATATACGTATTCATGCAAATACTACTACAACAACAACAATAACATATCCATTGAAATCCCACAACGTAGGGTCTAAGGAAGGTAGAGTGTCCGCATAACTTTCCTCTACTTTGATAGGTAGAGCGGCTGTTTCCGAGAGACCCCCAGCTCAGGACAAGCAAAACAGAAAAAAACAACCCCGATCAAAAAATTTAAAGCGAAAATGCTGATAGCAAACGCGAGTCATAATAGCGCATCCTGAAAAGGAAAAAAGAAGCAGTAACTAATGCAGATAAATGAGATAAACCAAGTACATTAAAGAACCCATATCAAAAGAAATAAAACTATAGAAGACTATAAAGCAATACTACGCATATTCGTATGATATGTTAAGCGGACCGACAGTAATAACACTACAACTATCAATTTTTAAGCGTATGTAGGACTACGCTCGACTACCTATTACCCCTCTACCCTAATACAAACTACATTTTAATATATATATATGATAGAGCTGTGTTTACGGTTTTTTAAATGCATACATACAGTACATGGAATTAAGTTGAAATTCTTTACAAGGAAAAGAAGGTATAGTGTAACAATATAAATAGGAAAAGTCACATCATGTGGAGCTCTACGCACCTCTTGTCTGTGTTACAACGACAACAACGACATTCTCAGTGTAATTCACTGAGGTCTCAGAAAGATAGAATATACGTAAATCTTACATCTAGAAAAGTTATTTCCGAAAGTCTCAAAATCTCTTGTCTCTGTTAGTCCCATTAATTATTCATGATTCATGGAGGAACATATTTCCCCTGTTATATTCAAGCATTTATTTTATGTCTCTTTTTGGACTCAAGGTCCATTTCACATATATCCTAATTTGTCTTCATAATTAAAACAACCTTTTACAAATACATCACAGAATAATGACTCTGATTGGCTCGACTTTTCGAACCCCGCATAATCTTGAGCAGTGCAAATGTTTCTAGTCTTTCCACAAAGTAAATAAGAGAAATTAAGACTATGGATTTTATTTATACTATTAATATATCTTAATCGATTATAGTAATTAACTTATCTTATTTTTAAATTAATCATCTCACTTTTTATGGTCGATATTGTATGTAGTTTAGCGAAAAATCTATTTTACACTATCAAGAGTTATACAATGGAAATTTTCGAGAATCAACCATGCACAATTACCTTAAAAATAGTAATGTCTCTCTTTCTCACACACTCTTTATGTACTTCATTTTCTTGGAAAAGATACAAGTTTGGCTTACAAAAGGAGAAGATTATGATTTGAATAATTTTTTGCGACCATGCCTCGGACCATGCTTTGGGTCTCAACTCCCAAAATTACAAAGAGCCAATTGTTATTTGTAGGTCAATAACTTGAACATAGTCAAAGATTTGCAATGCATCATTGCACAAATTAAGGCATGTCTACTAGTCTAAATAAATTATTACGTAACACTACCTGTTGAATCTAGAATATAGGAGTAAAAAGTGATCGAGTGGTTTAATTTAGGAGTTGATTAATTTGTTCAAATTTTGTCTTGTCTTCTCATATATTTGGTTCACCTTGCAGGCATCGGCATCAAATGTGCTTCAAGAAACTTGCAACTACATAAGAAATTTGAATAGACAAGTGGATGATCTTAGTGATAGACTTTCTCAGTTACTCTCCACTATTGATGCTGATAGTCCAGAAGCTGCAATCATCCGGAGTTTATTAATGTAGTAACTATATATATTAATTAGTGTATTCTGATTTCTATATATTGGAGCTATATATATATATATTTTTTTCTACTACGAAGTTCTTGTTCTTTTTCTCTTGCTCTAGACTCAGCTGGTCACTAGCTAGGCCAATCATGAGTTAGAATTTAGAACTAAACTATTAGTACCAATCGAACCAATGTGATCCCCCTAGCTATGGGCACACGCTTGTAATTATATTTCCCTTAGTTATATTATAATTAATAAGATGACTTGCGCTTTATCCTTTGACTTTGGATTAGTCAGTTCATCAGTTGTTCGAGCCTGCTTATCCCTCTAAAGGCCAATGTGAGTTTTTCTAGTTAGATTTGCTCCCACCGTCGTTCAATGAGTGTAAAGATATGACACGTGAGTCTAACTCAACTCCAAAAGCTAGCTTGTAGGATGAGAATTGTCAAATCCATATAAGGAGTCCATATTTCCATTTTATATCCGATGTGGGACTCTTAACACTTACCCGCACACTCAAACCTTGTTAACTGGAGCGTATATAATATAATTTGGGGCTCAACATCGGTGAACAAAGAATTTGAATGAGTCTGATTCTGATACCATGTAAAAAATGAATTTTGGGCCTAACTGAACCCCAAAACTAATTTGTAGGTGAGGATTGTCCAAGTCCATATAAAGAATTCATATTTCAATTTCACATCCTATGTAGAATTGATAAGAAATCGTGAGATTAACGTGAGGGAACAGGAATGGCTATAATTTTGGGAAAGAACTTCGCGCGCTTGATTACAAACTAATCCCTTTTCTTTTATGTACTGCATTTAATCCACGTTGACTCACGAAACTAATAACATGAGAACTCGAGAGTAAATAAAGGAAAAAAGAAGAAGAAAAAAATGCTTGACGATCATTCAAGAAAACTTATTATGGTGATTAATTTAAACGATAAAGTCATATTTGAGTTAGCGAACTAAAAAGAAATAGTCCGTGCTCAATTTTCCATAGTGAATCGGGTAAGTTCAGGGTCAATGTTGGTCTGAAAGTTATCAATCACCTGAAGCATCGCTCCAACGCCAAGACAAAAAAAAACAACAACATAAAGACTACAAATTATCTCATTATTTGCAACATGACACAATTTTTTTATTAAAAAAATAATACTTTTGAAACACACAAATCGTAAACATATCATAATATTTGTGTCATTATAAAAGTTTCATATTATATTAAGGATAAAGTAGAAAGTTGAAGTTAAATTGTTTTCAAATTGTAAATAGGACAAATGGTCAAAATTGCTCTTGATCCATATTCATGTCGTTATAATTTTGGCTCGAAATTGCCCTTAATCAATAACGACTAGTACATGGCCGAAACAAGATTTAAACCACAAGGGCAAATCTAGATCTTTTTTCATATTATATAGTATTAAGTAGTCTCAAATTATCAGAATTAACAGGAAAACTTTCCACTTACTACAAAGCCACAGATATGCAACTTTGCAACAACCCATAAACAGTAATAAGAATTAACAAGAAACCTCCCATACTACGAAGTTTCTTTTACGTCATTTTTGACAAATAGGAAAGCCATAAGCTTCACCACCTAAATTCACTGAAAAACACTATCTCTATTCCACCATTAAGTCCTCTAGTTCCTCTATGGTACAACAAAAATGCATAATGGCTAAAGGAAAGAAAAAAAACTGTTTTGATTCCCCGTGAGCTCCATTTTGTGTAGAGAAGTCGTGGTCTAAATTCTTGAGTGGTTTTGAAGATGTAAGCTAGTGATGTGTCCGCGAAGAAACTATCATGGCAGAGTGGTGGTGAAAATTGTAATTTATGGCGTAGGGACGTTGATTGTGGAAATAAATTTCAAATATGATGATATTAATAAAGAATAGCTCGAGGTTCTATGGTCTTTGGGTGACCGAGAAATTGATCGTGGAGAGTGGTGGTTTTTGGAAGCGACGATACATGATTGGAGGTATGGAAATAGAGTTGTGGATTGTGAAGGCAAATTGGTTGAGAAAATATAGAATTAATTACCGTGATTGATGATGAAAGAGAGATGTAATGGTGAAATGTGGCACGGTAAAAGTGGAAGAAGAAATTTGTGGTCAAATGAGTTAATATTTTTGTATAATCCATTTTGTCATGAGGTATGAGGCTAAAGTTAGCTAAACTTTTCGCAAATTCTAACGCCCAAATTTGAATTATGCCTCGTAAAATATTGGTTGCCACAATCTAAGGCAATTTCGAGTCAAAATTGTAGCGACCACTATATGAATAACATCAACTTATAAAAAAGGACCATTTCGCGTAGTGCATAAAAGAATTTGGCTAGCTTTACTGTTTAAAAATAATCACTTTTTTAAAGTCAACTAAAAATAAAATTATGATCAAAAGTGAAAGTATATGTATGTTCTAGAGATAATTTATATTAGGACACGATATATTCTATACACATTTGTATTTATATTAATGATAATTAATACTATGACAATTTGAATTTGTTGAATTATTAATTGATTGTTTATAATGTTTTATAAATGCATCCCTAGAGGTTACGTGTTTATTAATGATGTGAGAATTAATGTTACAACGTAACTTTTAAATTACCTCGACTAATGATCATCGAAGTTAGGATATCGATGATATGTGATACGTCGATATGTGGTATGCATCATATCCTTAGGGGATGTAGTATGTCTCACTTGCTACGAGTTATGACAACTCGTGATGGACACATGGATACTTGTTGAAGTATTGGTATACCCTGCTGATGCACTATTTGTTATATGTCTATAATGTCATCGGCATGTGGGAGATAGAAGTCCTTAAACTTGAGGTCAATGTCATCTTGTTTACGGAGTAATGTATTTTGATCCTGTCCTAAGCTCAAATGCCTTATAGGTTGAGACGCGGTTTGTTTTGGGTGCATTACGAAGTAGATTAAAGGTGGTATGTGAGCCAAGAAAGGACTCATTCCTTGAATATATTCGATTGAACACTCAGGTACTCATATGGTATTAGGTTGACTAAGTCATTGGCAACGAATGGGCGTATACGTGATATGGTCCTGTTGTCAACTAATATAGATGAGTTATAATAATCAAGTCATTTGGATAGACACTTGAGAGATCCTAAGCTTGATTGGGTGTGTCGTGAATGAAAGATTTTATCTTCCCGCATATAGGTTCAGTTCGCGTATTTTGTGTAGCTAAACTTTAAATATTGGGTTCGTCTTCCGGCGCAGTCTAGGAGTTCCGTGAAGATCATAATGTAATTAGTGACGATATGTAAAGGTCTGAAGGGTAACACTAAGTCAAGTGTTCCGTCGATTGAAGGATGTAATTACAAGGAGACTATACCTATATGTTCGGTTGATGATCGGGACATTGGAAATGGGAAAAGTGGCAGAAAATAGGAAAGGACCGCGGTGCCTTATTTAGGACCGCGGTGCCCGTAGCTGAGAAGCGGCGCGGTGCCTCTTTAGTGGAGCTGCGGTGCACATCGTCTTTCGGGTAGTCCGAATTTCAGCCAGTCCGTTATTTTGTTGGGTCCAACCCACAGAAACTCTAAAGCCTCTGTTTACAATTATAAATAGAGGGCTTACCTCCCATTCCAACTACACTAAACCTAAGAGAGGTCAATATCTTCTAAAGCTCTGTCAGAATCCCTAGTATTCCTGACATAGCACTTTACATCATAGTTCTATAACTTACAAATCGAGGAACGTTTGCGTGTGCACCCTCAGACTACACAGAACACAAAGGTTCAACTGCTTGGCTGATTGCTACAAAAATGTAAGTCTTCTGTTGAAGTTTTACATTACTACTTTGTGTTTGTATTTTCATTACTTATCACACTGCAGTTCCACAGTCGTCGGGTTTAAAACATAAATTTTCAAATTCTACTGCGTGTACGAAGCCGAGGTAAACTCCTACAGTGGTATCAGAGTCTGGGCTATTTCGTGTAATATGTAATGAATGTTAATGATAATATGAGTTAGGATATGTTTAGATCTGTATTTTATGTTGTTAATGCTTTAAAATCCAAAATCTTTAGAACACATGACACTTGTTCCCGGATCTGTTAATACAATAATGTATTCGAGAAAATCAATTCAATAAATAACTCTTCTAAGTTGATATGCGTAATCGGCTTAAAGCATGGTACATTAAAACGAAGAACGAGAAGAAAATTGAATTAGATGGTCGATGAACATGTTGTGTTAATAGTGATGGAAATATAAGTGATCCATCTGAAAATGTGACCCTAAACCAGTTTTAGGAATTTGGAGTTTCAGAATTTTTTGTTTCTGTAGGTAATGCACCGCAGTTCCATGATGGAGCACCGCGGTGCCTGCTAGGGTTCTGGCGGCGGTACCGCGATTTCATGATGGAGCACCGCGGTGCTGCCCAGATGAAGTCAGAGGCACCGCGGTCTGGGAACCGCGGTGCTGTTCATTCAGAAGCTTAAAATTAATTTTTCGGACATTCTGCCTTAGAGGCACCGCGGTGCCTGCGATGGTAACTTACGGAACCACGGTGCCACCAGTTAGAACCGCGGTGCAAATTAATTTTTGCAGATCTAGTGACACAATGCCTCTAAGGTACCACGGTGCCGACGACGTTTTAAAAAAAATCGAAAATCAGAAACAAACACTTAAAAGTCTCAGATTTTAAATCTGATGTTTTAGAAGTTTCAGTTTCTGAAAATAAAGTTTTTGAATTGAACAGATTTGGTCCTTTCGGGCAAATTTATAATTAAAAAAAGTTTTATGAAAGTTGATTTTAGGTTCTGGAAATTGCAAACAACTCCCAGAAGTTTGAAAATATTTTCTAAAGTTTAGAATTGCATTTTATGAATTTTAAGGGTTCAGAATTGAATTTTAAATTCTTAAGGGACTAAAGTGTAAATTCTAAAAATTTACAGAATTCGCGAAAATCAGAATTTTAAAATTAGAAAATGTTTAGGGACTGTTTGGCATTTACATAGATTATAGAGTTTAGACAAATAGACTCATAGTTATCATTAATATTATATTATTGAATAATATACAAATGTGTTAAGTGTTAAATATGATGCATTTAAATTATTAGCATAGCATCCGCAATTATTGTCAGGGTAGGCGGCGCCCAATAATTATTTAATTTCAAATGACCGCTATAACTGTCTGGGTAGACGGCGCTCAGTATGTGATTAAAACCATCTTTTATCATGCCTAATGGGTTTGATGATTTCCCATCTAAATTGTGTTTAGAAATTGCATGATAGGATGTCATATGATGTATGACTTGATTGTTGATCTTGAATGAATCCCCGAAAACTAAAATGTTCCCCAAACATTAAATACAAGTCTAATTATAATGCGTCGTCCATTATAATTGTTAGGGTGCTAAGTCCTTTTCGGCGATAAAAGTATTTATGCCAAAGCATTTGCTCTAAGTCTAAGAGGGCCGAGACCCTTTCATAGATGTGTTAAAATGAAAGTAGATAATAAACTTTTGTAGGTATTTACACCAAAGTGTTTGATTGCAAAGGCTAAATTTACTTAGGCATTTAAACGCAGCCGTGTAATGGGGTTGGCTTGTTTAGATGAATCTTAGCGCCAAAGTGTCATACTAGTCTAAAGACGTAAGATTAAAATGAAAGATATTTAATCAAACCAAGAGTTGTTTTACAATTGGTTGAGGACCTACCAAAGTGTGTTATTGAAGTTATCAGCCAAAGCAAATGCGGATATAGCATATGTTTGGATCTTGGCTCATTATGACTTTCATATTAATTTAGGTCTGTATTCTACCTTGGGGTCGTAGAAGTATGCAAAATAGTGGGAGCTAATTTAAAAATAAAAGGCCATGTTAAAATTAACAAATTAAGAATGTGTATAATTTAGGAGAATGCTTTTAATTACATTTTCCTGTTCTATTTATTATCTTCAAAAATGTCAAACTTTTTGTTGAAAATGCCCATGGAGTCAAACAGACTCTCCGGACTAAGACAAGAAGAAATTGAGTATACATTGGACAAAATATTTCGAACCGCTCCAGCGGAGAAGTCTGAAGAGTATGCAACATTCGATAAGGCTGCCTACCAGAAACATTATAAGAATGCAACCTCAACTCATTGTTTAATGATGTCTTCTATGTCACCACAATTACAAAGACAGCATGAAGCTACGAAATGTTAGCCCATTTGAAAAGTCTTTATGATTCGCACAGTCCTACAATGGAGTATGACCTGCTTATATAACTTTTCAAGTGTAGGCTAAATGAAGGGGGACAAGTTTCACCTCATGTGTTGAAGATGATTGAATTGGTTGAGAGGTTAGCTTCTATAGACATAAGATTTCATGATAGAGTCTCCAGCACCCTTATCATGCACTCACTTCCGAAGTCGTTTGAGAGTTTTATTGTAAATTACAATATGAATGGAACTAAAGCGACATTGCCGGAGTTACATAAAATGTTGAAAACTTTTGAATCTTCGACCTCTAAGACCAAACCTATTATGATGGTGTTATACCCCGTATTTCCAGAGTATGTACGTATGGACGTACGTACGAAATTTGAGCCTTAAGTTAGGCATTGGATTCGAATTTGGGCACAAGTGCCGATTAGAGTCGTTTTCAGACGAAACGTTTCAACAGCTTACGTTGGGAAAATTCCGGCTATGTCATTTAGTATTTTTGCGGATTTTTCGGCGGCGGAACATTTTTGGATTAGCGGGAGGTGACACTTGTCACCCTCATTGGGCAAAGAGGGGGCTTGGCTTGGCGATTGGTCCCTCCTTTTGTGCCTTGTTTTGTGGCTTGTTTGGTGGAGTGTTTTGTGGAGTGTTTTGTGGGTGCACTTGGCTTGATCTTGGCCTTACACTTGCCTAACACATGGATGGATCTTGGCCATTGGTTGGCCTTTGCTTGGCCTATAAATAGCTCCCTTTGTGAAGACTTTCTTCATCCACAAATTGCCTAAGTCTTGAAGTTCTCTTCCTCCTCCCTTGTGAAATTCGTCCACCACCCTTTCCCCTTTGCGAGAGCTCCCCCTTTGGTGGTGCCTTGGCGTAAGTACCCACTAGCCTAGTTGTTTTCGTATAATACCCTTTGTTGTGGTATAGAAATACTCTCCTAAGTATTGTTATAATGTCCAAAATACTTTAGCCCATATACCTTGTAGTACTTTCCAAAGTACCACTGTCTGAAAAACCCGGAAAATACGATTATACTTTCCTTAGCCTCTACACGAAACCCTAAGGAAAATCTTCACCGTTGTTGAAGTATGGAGTAGAAGTTGCGTAGAACTTAAGGGTTGTTTGGTGCGGATTGGAGCACTCGGAGGAGGAGCTAAACCTTGCTCGGGGCGACTTTAAACTCGGATAATTTTGGGCTTATCGAGGTAAATATCTTGTCCCTATTGTAATTGGAAATTACTTAAGTGTTGAATATATAGTGTTATATACTATATATAGAACTGAACTTAGTATTATGGCAATGTCTTTTGACTTAAGCACGAAGAATGAAGAATTGAGCGAGAATCACATGTAAGGATAATAAAGAAGAAGCGAATCGTAATTACCTAGGGTTGTATTACAGTAGACTTATGTAGCATTCTTGTGTAGAATTGTATGCAGCGTCAGGTTAGGCGTGTTAACCCCACTGGTTGGCTTGGTAGCCACCTCGATAGAGGAGGAGATTTACGTTGTTGCGGGAGAGTCTTCGAATTTTACGTAGAAAGATGGGAGCGTGTGTTTAAGATTTAATAGACGTTTGTGGCCTTTATAGGTGAAAGTACTAAGAGTAGCGTATTCTACTCGAGGAGTGGAAAGGGCTAGCAGGTTGTAGTACTTGGAGCATTTTGCTTATTGTCGTTAAATCGTCGCGAGGTATGTGAACCTCTTCCTATCTCTTCTAGCATGATATGTGTGTAACTATGTAGTACGGTGACGTCATGTGTTTAATGTATTTGATTGGTTTGAAACATAAAGTGTTATAACGGCTTTATGGGAAGTTAGTTATAACGACTTTATGTAGGTAAGAAAATGGGTTGTGGTTTTAAAAGATAATTGATTTGATTTATAAGCGGCAGGCGTTATAATAAAACTTGAAGTATTTCAAAAGATTTATGAATCGTTTTGAAAGAAGTGTAGTATTGTGCTTTGAAAACTTAAGAGTTATACTAGCTTTATGGGAAGTTAGGTATAACGGCTTAGAATGGTTTCTTGATGTTAGAAGTTAAGAGACTTGATCTTGTAAGATAAGAGACTTAACTTATTTGTTTTAATGTGAATGTTTGTGTGAAACCTCATTCGTGAGTAATGAGTACTTGATTTTATTTAAAGGGATAATGTTTCTTGATTTGGAAATCGAGAATGTGTATCGACAGGACCACTGCAGCGTTAATAAAGGAAAATGTATTGAATAATGATGAATTGTATTAAAACCAGTAGAAACCTCCATCCGTAGAAACTAAGATGAGACAAAATGATATTACATTTTCTAGATCATGGTTTCTTTGTAATAAGAATGTTGTAAACAAGAATAACCTACTCTCGTGAGACTTATATTACTCAATTGTTCTAAGAGGAATCAGTGATTAAGTTTATGAACTATGAAACCATTTGAAAATGAGAAGCTTGAGTAATTGAAACTAGGCAACCTGGAACTTAGGAAAAGAATGTTGTTACTTGATTTTGAAAAGGGATGTGGGTTGGTCATTCTTATACTACTGTATCGGGTGACTTTTATAAAAGTAATGGATCTCTTTTAGAAAGAACTTAACGTATGTAGTACTTTGGGGTTAAAAACCGGACTTTGGCATAATATGAAAGTACTTTGAGTTGTGTGAAGCTTACTATGCTTGTTGTTGTGAAACTTGCCTATCTTGTGATGATAGCCTTTGTTGTGCGGTGTGGTATTTACGTATTCGTGTCTCTCGATAGAGGCGGTTGACTTGTTGAGAACTTACTTGGGCGTCTTTGGCGGTGATGGAGAATTCCACGGGTATGTTTCCATTTTGATTCTTGTCTTGTTGTTGATGTCACGTGGGCGTGTCTGCCGTCTGATTCCGGGGCATGTGGCCGTGCGGCGGGTTGACCACGATATATTGTTATTGAGGTAACATGGACATGTCTGCCGTCTGATGTCCGGGGGCATGTGGCGTGCGGCCTTGTTGTGTGTTGCAACATGGGCGTGTCTACCGTCACGATATTCGGGCATGGCGTGCGGCGAGGTTGACGATATATTCTTATTGAGGTTACATGGCGTATCTACCGTCACGATGTCAGGGGCATGTGGCGTGCGGCGCTTGTGTGTTGCATCGTGGGCATGTCTGCAGAAGCGATTCGGGGCATGCGGCCATGATGCGAACATGATGGATGTTATGGGCGTGAGACCCGTAGTTATATTTAGTGGTGACTTTGGCGTGAGTCACGACTTGGCTTTATTTTATGTTGCGTCTTGTATTTTGGTTATCATACATGTCTCACCTTGTTAAGCTATTATGATTTCATTCTGATGTTGTGATTTCACATACTTGGTACTGTTATGCGACCTCGCCGAGGCTGCGTTAAATCTGCGCGGTAGAAATCATCGATCGTGGATCCTCGCTCTCGGGATCTCGATTCACGTTTTGGGAAGCTCCGTTTCTCGGAGGCTTATCTTTTAGTATGTGTTCCACGAGTTGTAGGTTACAGTACATTCGAGGGTATGGCGAGGCCACTGTCCGTCATAGTCGTTGTAAATCTTAAGTGCATGAACTGTTGTGGGCGGGGTTGTAAAGATTAAAGCGTTCGGGTTTTATGTATATCTGAAAAGCTATTTTAGTTGCTTTGTCTATTTATTATATCTCTTGTTTCATGATTCATGTTTTATTTTCATTGGTTTTCTCGATGTTGTATCACTAGGGTGCAGGGTAAGGCACGATGTGGGCGAGTTGGGCGTTACAAAGTGGTATCGAGCGATTAGTCCTCGGAAAGTGTCTGACCGTGTCTAGTAGAGTCTTGATTATCGGTGTGTTGTGCACCACATCTATAATCAGGAGGCTATAGGACATTTAGGATTGGTTTCTATTCTTCTCATTACGAGATCGTGCCTTAGAGGCATGTTGTAAGTTGGACCCCTCGGCGTGTTTCGTTTTACGATTATGCCTCTGCGAAAGGCGGCGAGGGCCCGAGAAGGGCAAGGCGTAGGAGGCGCTAGTGGGATTGAGAGAATGCGAGCGCGAGCGGTCGATACGAGTAGTCTTGACGGCGAGTTTTGCGGCGCCGCACCAGCGAGTTTAGAGCGCGGCGATGGCTGCTGAGACTCTGATACTGAGCCTCGGTCCGCGATGCAGGCGGGAAGATAGTCACGAGAGATGGCCCGATTATTGGCGAGTTGTGGCGAATATGAGATAAGTGGGCCTTGGCGATTCGATTCAGCGGCCATAGTACAGAGGCGAGCGGTTTGAGGCTACGGGATTTCCTTAGTTGTAGCACTTTGAGTTTCTGGTCGGCGGAGGATGATCGCGAGTTCATCCGTCGATTCTGCGAAGGATCATGCGGGTGATCGAGGCTTGAGGCGATGCTGTGACTTTTAGTTCGCGTCGGTGCGTGATACGCATGATCGATTGGTTTGACTTCGTGGGAGCTTTCGGGAGAGCATGCAGCTTCCGGCCGTTTGGGGCGAGTTTTGAGGGCCTTACGGCACATTTCTTGCCTCGCAAATGAGGAGGGCTCGGTAAACAGTTTTTGATGTTAAGCGAGCAGGCGTCTGATTCGGGAGTCTGATGTGAGTTCGACTCATTGGCGGTATGTTCCGCGTTAGTAGCTAGTATGGAGGATCGAGTGCAGATATATTCTGAGGGCTCGATGATTACCTAGCGAAGAGTTGTTGGTGTTTCTCTTGGTGGGCATGGACATTGCGCATTGAGCTCGTACGCAGGTGCGAGCGCGAAGATCAGCAGGTGGACGGCTTTGGCGAGAAGAAGGCGGGGCGGTCGGATATTTTGGCGACTTCGGCGGACCGCCTCGGCGAACTAGTTATGTACCTCCGCCATTGCGAGTAGTCCTCCGCGACGCCGGGACCGCAGGATATTGAAGCGGTCGGGGCTCCCGAGTTTGAATGATCGAGGAAGTAGGGTGTTGGCGGTCGATCACTACCTCGGTGTGGCCGATGTAGTGAGCCGCGTTGGAAGTGTCGTAGTACGAGGAGCTTGTTATTCTTGCGGCGAGGCCATATATGAGAGGCTGTCAGGCCGAGTATGGCGGTAGGATAGCCTGAACTACTAGGCGATTGCGGGCCCGCGGTAGAGTCGCGGTGGAAGTTCGATTTTAGCGGTCCTTGAACCGCCTAGTTTGGTATATCCTTAACCTACAGAGTTTTGTTTGTATTGATGTTGTTGATGTGTTTAATGTTATGTTTGGATAGCTTTGTGCTAAAATGTGATTTAGAAACACAGTTAGTGAAAAGGGTAAGTCACAGGTAGTGTGAGATGGAAGTGGTAGCTTTAGCGATGTGAAATAGTAAGATTGTTCGGATCGGGAACAAGAGTTAGCTTGATTGGGGTCGGGTTGAGGACCATTTGGGTCAACGTAACGGTTTGGGGTGGGGTCAGTTAGGTGGTCACTTGGTGGTAGTCACGAGGGTGCTAGGCCCAAGTTTAGATGACCATCGTATGAGTTCGTGGATGCGTTCGATCGAGAATCGTTCGTGAAAGGCGGAAATGGCCTTAGGAAATCGAGGTTAGTGAGATGACCAAGTTTGGAGGTAGTGACTCGAGGTTGGAAACGAAGCGTTGTGAAGTGTAGTGCGGATACTAGAGCGAGTTAGTGTTCGTGGCGAGTACTACGAGAAAGGGAAAAAGTGAGCGTATGTTTTTGGTGGCAGTGTGGCATGATTGTTTTAAATGCGTATAGCGGTGAAGACTATCTGGCGCTGTTGTTTTGAGACCTTGAAGGAACATTCGGACGAATGTTTCTAAGGGGATGAATGTTATACCGTATTTCCAGTAATATGCGTATGGGCGTGCGTCGAAATTTGAGCCTTAAGTTAGGCATTGGATTAATTTGGGCACAAGTGCGATTAGAGTCGTTTTCGGGCGAAGCGTTTCAACGACTTACGTTGGGAAAATTCCGCTATGTCATTTAGTATTTTTGCGGATTTTTCCGGCGGCGGAACATTTTTGGACCAGCGGGAGGTGACACTTGTCACCTCGTTGGGCAACAAAGAGGGGGCTTGGCGCGATTGGTCCCTCCTTTTGTGCCTTGTTTTGTGGCTTGTTTGGTGGAGTGTTTTGTGGAGTGTTTTGTGGGTGCACGTGGCTTTATCTTGGCCTTACACTTGCCTAACACATGGATGGATCTTGGCCATTGGTTGGCCTTTGCTTGCCTATAAATAGCTCCGCTGTGAAGACTTTCTTCATCCACAAATTGCCTAAGTCTTGAAGTTCTCTTCCTCCTCCCTTGTGAAATTCGTCCACCACACCCTTTCCCCTGCTGAGAGCTCCCCTTTGGTGGTGCAGTGGCAGTACCACTAGCCTAGTTGTTTCGTATAATACCCTTTGTTGTGGTATAGAAATACTCTCCTAAGTATTGTTATAATGTCAAAATACTTTAGCCCATATACCTTGTAGTACTTTCCAAAGTACCCTTTGTACGAAAAACCGGAAAATACGATTATACTTTCCTTAGCCTCTACGAAACCACTAAGGAAAATCTTCACCGTTGTTGAAGTATGGAGTAGAAGTTGCGTAGAACTTCAAGGGTTGTTTAGTGCGGATTGGAGCACTCGGAGGAGGAGCTAAACCTTGCTCGGGAAGCGACTTTAAACTCGGATAATTTTGGGCTTATCGAGGTAAATATCTTGTCCCCTATTGTAATTGGAAATTACTTAAGTGTTGAATATATAGTGTTATATACTATATATAGAATCGAACTTAGTATTATGGCAATGTCTTTTGACTTAAGCTGAAGAATGAAGAATTGAGCAAGAATCACGTAGAAGGATAATAAAGAGAAGAAGCGACGTAATTACCTAGGGTTGTATTCTGATGAGACTTATGTAGCATTCTTGTGTAGTAGAATTATGCAGCGTCAGGTTAGGCGTGTTAACCCTGCAGTTGGCTTGGTAGCCAGGCCTCGATGAAGGAGGAGATTTCTGTTTGTGCGGGGGAAGTCTTTGCCAATTTTACGTAGAAAGATGGGAGCGTGTGTTTAAGATTTAATGAGCGTTTGTGGCCTTTATAGGTGAAAGTACTAAGAGTAGCGTATTCTACTCGAGGAGTGGAAAGGGCTAGCAAGGTTGTAGTACTTGGAGCATTTTGCTTATTGTCGTTAAATCGTCGCGAGGTATGTGAACCTCTTCCTATCTCTTCTAGCATGATATGTGTGTAACTATGTAGTACGGTGAGCGCATGTGTTTAATGTATTTGATTGGTTTGAAACATAAAGTGTTATAACGGCTTTATGGGAAGTTGGTTATAACGACTTTATGTAGGTAAGAAAATGGGTTGTGGTTTTAAAAGATAATTGATTTGATTTATAAGCGGCAGGCGTTATAATAAAACTTGAAGTATTTCAAAAGATGTTTGAATCGTTTTGAAAGAAGTGTAGTATTGTGCTTTGAAAACTTAAGAGTTATACTAGCTTTATGGGAAGTTAGGTATAACGGCTTAGAATGGTTTCTTGATGTTAGAAGTTAAGAGACTTGATCTTGTAAGATAAGAGACTTAACTTATTTGTTTTAATGTGAATGTTTGTGTGAAACCTCATTCGTGAGTAATGAGTACTTGATTTTATTTAAAGGGATAATGTTTCTTGATTTGGAAATCGAATGTGTATCGACAGGACCACTGCGGCGTTAATAAAGGAAAATGTATTGAATAATGATGAATTGTATTAAAACAGTAGAAACCTCCATCTGCATAGAAACTAAGATGAGACAAAATGATATTACATTTTCTAGATCATGGTCTTTGTAATAAGAATGTTGTAAACAAGAATAACTACTCTCACGTGAGACTTATATTACTCAATTGTTCTAAGAGGAATCAAGTGATTAAGTTTATGAACTATGAAACCATTTGAAAATGAGAAGCTTGAGTAATTGAAACTAGGCAACCGGAACTTAGGAAAAGAATGTTGTTACTTGATTTTGAAAAGGGATGTGGGTTGGTCATTCTTATACTACGGTATCGGGTGACTTTTATAAAAGTAATGGATCTCTTTTAGAAAGAACTTAACGTATGTAGTACTTTGGGGTTAAAAAGGACTTTGGCATAATATGAAAGTACTTTGAGTTGTGTGAAGCTTGCTATGCTTGTTGTTGTGAAACTTGCCTATCTTGTGATGATAGCCTTTGTTGTGCGGTGTGGTATTTACGTATTCCGTGTCTCTCGATAGAGGCGGTTGACTTATTGAGAACTTACTTGGGCGTCTTTGGCGGTGATGGAGAATTCCACGGGTATGTTTCCATTTTGATTCTTGTCTTGTTGTTGATGTCACGTGGGCGTATACCTGCCGTCTGATATTCGGGCATGTGGCGTGCGGCGAGTTGACCACCCAATATATTGTTATTGAGGTAACATGGACATGTCTACCGTCACGATATTCGGGGCATGTGGCCATGCGGCCTTGTTATGTGTTGCAACATGGGCGTGTCTACACCGTCACGATGTCCGGGGCATGTGGCGTGCGGCGGGGTTGACGGTATATTCTTATTGAGGTTACATGGCGTATACACCGTCACGATTCCGGGGCATGTGGCCATGCGGCCTTGTTATTATTGTTGCATCATGGACATGTCTACACCGAAGCGATTCGGGGCATGCGGCCGTGATGCGAACATGATGGATGTTATGGGCGTGAGACCCATAGTTATATTTGAGTGGTGACTTTGAGGCGTGAGTCACGACTTGATTTTATGTTGCGTCTTTGTATTTTGGTTATCATACATGTCTCACCTTGTTAAGCTATTATGATTTCATTCTGATGTTGTGATTTCACATACTTGGTACTGTTATCGACCTCGCCCGGGCTGCGTTCATCGCGGTAGAAATCATCGGTCGTGGATCCTCGCTCTCGGGATCTCGATTGCGTTTTGGGAAGCTCCGTTTCTCGGAGGCTTATCTTTTGGTATGTGTTCCACGAGTTGTAGGTTACGGTACATTCGGGGTATGGCGGGCCTGTCCGTCATAGTCGTTGTAAATCTTAAGTGCATGAATTTGTTGTGGCGGGGTTGTAAAGGATTAAACTGTTCGGGTTTTATGTATATACTGAAGGCAACTGTTTTGGTTGGCCTGTCTATTTATTATATCTCTTGTTTCATGATTCATGTTTTATTTTCCGCTGGTTTTCTCTGATGTTGTATCACTAGGGTGCCCGGGGTAAGGCACCAGTAACGGGCCCGGGTTCGGGGCGTTACAGATGGTTGGCTCCTCTAGTCGCCCCAAACCAAAAGGTAAGGGACAACAGAAGGGGAAGGGCAAAGTTGTTGCTCCGGCATCAGCAATGAAGCCGAAGGGAGAGAGAAGAAGAAGAAGAAGAAACGGATGTCATCAGATGTTTGCATGAATTGCAACAGGAAAGGGCATTGGAGAAAGGATTGCACTGCTCCAGGCGGAGGAATGGCATCAGATGCTAATGTGCAAGGTATGTTTCTAATTGAAATTAATCTATCTATAAATGATTCTTATTCATGGGTACTAGATACCGCTTGTGACCACACATTTGTACAAATGTGCAGGAGCTAACTGATAGCATGAAGTTCGGGCCTCGCGAGGTGGACCTGCGCGTAGAAAATAGAGCACGAGTTGCTGCTGAGCGCGTGAGAACTTATAGGATAGATTTACCTTTTGGCAAAGTTTTAATGTTGAACAATTGTTTTTATTGTTATACCCCGTAGTTGCAGGGTATATATGTGAGGACGTACGTGCGAGAGTACGACAAAAATTTTGAAAAGAAAGAAAGATGTGAGTTTTCGACGGAAAAGTTTCCGGTTATTTGTGAAGAAAAAGGTTCGTTAATGAGAATTGGATTCCCAGATTTGGTATATGGGCTTCTTAAATTATATTAGAATTTTGAGATTTTATTTTCGGAAATGGTCACGTGGGGCCCACGGGAGAAATTCTGGTTTTGTGGCCCACTTTGTTTTGAGATTTTGGCCATTGTGGATATTTTTCGAAGAGCGTTTTATGAGGGCCAATAGGAGGGTGACACGTGTCACCCCGCCTAGTGTCTTAGTAGGAATGACATTTGTCACAACACGGTTAGAGTCGTTTTTAAATGAAGCGTTTTGCGTAACTTGCGAAGGGAAAATTCGGCTATGTCGTTTTGTATTTTGCGGATTTTTCCGGCGGCGGAACATTTTGGGCCAACAAGAGGTGTGACTTGTCACCGCCAGTGGACGCCTTAAGTCGGTTTGGCATGGCCGGGTGGTGCCTTGTTGTGGCATTGTTTTGTGCAATGTTTTGTGCAATGTTTTGTGGCATGTTTTGTGGAGTAGGGGTTAGGATGCACTTGGCTTGATCTTGGCCTTACACTTGCCTTACACTTGGAAGGATCTTGGCCCTTGGTTGGCCTTTGGTTTCTTATAAATACCCGCAAGTGTGAAGACTTCATCCATTCCAAAACTTCCAAGTCTTGAAACCCTCTCCTCCCCTTTGTGAGCTCTTAGCGAGAGCCTCCCTCCCCTTTTCGTGTGGCCTTTGGCCGAGGGTTCCTCCCCTTTGTGGTGCTAGTAGGGTACCACTGCCTAGTTGTTTCGTATAATACCCTCCTCGTGGTATTGAAATACTTCTCTAGTATTGTTATAATGCCCAAAATACCTTAGCCTTTACCTTGTTGTATTCCAAAGTTACCTCTATACGTAGAGCAGGAAATACTACCTTTTGTCCTTTTAGTCTCAAACCGAAACCTAAGTAAATCTTCAGTTGGTTGAGTATTTGAGTAGAAGTTAGTTAGAACTTCTAAGGGTTGTTTGGGCGCACGGAGTAGGAGCTAAACCTTGCTCGGGATCGACATTATAACTTGGATAATTTTGGGCTTATCGAGGTAATTATCTTGTCCTCTATTGTAATTGGAAATTACATGTTTGTTAGAATATATAGTTGAAGTATACTATATATGGAACTACTTAGTATTAATGATGTCTTTTGACTTAAGCAAGAAGCTGGCGAATCGTATTTACATGGGGTGTATTGCAGTAGACTTGTGTAGTATTCGAGTAGAATTGTACGTCCAGGTTAGGCGTGTAGACCCACACGGTTGGCTTGGTAGCCGGCCTCGATAGAGGAGAGATTTCTGTTGTGCGGGAAGAAGATCTTTAATTTTCTATAGAAAGATAGAAACTTGTGTTTTGGAGTTAATAGACGTTTGTGACCTTTATAGGTGAAAGTACTAAGAGTAGCGTATTCTACTCGAGTGGAAAGGGCTGCAAGGTTGTAGTACTTGGAGCATTTGCTTATTGTCGATAAATCGTCGCGAGGTATGTGAACCTCTTCCTATCTTTTCTAGCATGATTGTTGTGAACTATGTAGTACGGTGAGCGTACATGTGCTAAGTGATTTGGTCGGTTTAAAACATAGGGTGTTATAATAGCTTTATGGGAAGTTAGTTATAACGACCTTATGTAGTGAAAATGGTTTCTTGATGTTAGAAGTTAAGAGACTTGATCTTATAAGATAAGAGACTTAACTTATTTGTTTTAATGTGGATGTTGTGTGAAACCTCATTCGTGAGTAATGAGTACTTGGTTTTAAAGGGATAATGTTTCTTGATTTGGAAATCGAATGTGTATCGACAGCACCAACTGCGGCGTTAATAAAGGAAAATGTATTGAATAATGATGTGTTGTATTAAAACAGTAGAAACCTCCATCCGCATAGAAGCTAAGATGAGACAAAATGATATTACATTTTCTAGATCATGGTTCTTTGTAATAAGATCGTTATAAACAAGAATAAACTACTCACATATATGACATATGTTACTCAATTGTTCTAAAAGGAATCAAGTGATTAAGTTTGGGAACTATGAAACCATTTGAAAATGAGAAGCTTGAGTAATTGAAACTAGGCAAACCGGAACTTAGGAAAAGAATGTTGTTACTTGATTTTGAAAAGGAAGGTGGGTTGGTCATTCTAATACTACGAATTATCGGGTGACTTTTATAAAAGTAATGGATCTCTTTTAACGAACTTAACGTATGTAGTACCTTGGGGTTAAAAACCGGACTTTGGCATAAAATGAAAGTACTTTGAGTTGTTGTGAAACTTGCCTATGCTTGTTGTTGTGAAACTTGCCTATGCTTGTTGTTGTGAAACTTGCCTATGCTTGTTGTTGTGAAACTTGCCTATCTTGTGATGATAGCCTTTGTTGTGCAAGTGTGGTATTTACGTATTCCGCGTCTCTCGATAGAGGCGGTCGACTTATTGAGAACTTACTTGGGCGTCTTTGGCGGTGATGGAGAATTCCACGGGTATGTTTCCATTTTGATTCTTGTCTTGTTGATGATGTCACATGGGCGTGTCTCCGAGGGTAGAATTCGGGGCATGCGGCCGTGCGGTCGGGTTGATTACGATATATTGTTATTGTGGTTACATGGACATGTCTACGAGGTAGAATTCGGGGCATGTGGCGTGCGGCGGGGTTGATCACGATATATTATTGTTGATGTCACGTGGGCGTGTCTACAGAGGTAGAATTAGGGGCGTGGCCGTGGGGCATTGGTATTATTGTTGCATCATGGACATGTCTACCGTCTGAATTCCGGGGCATGCGACATGCGTGAACATGATTGATGTTGTGGGCGTGAGACCCATAGTTATATTTGAGTGATGACTTGAGGCGTGAGTCACGATCGACATATCGCTTTTATGTTGTGAATCGTAGTTTGGTTATCATACATGTCTCTGCTTTATATAGACTAGTATGATTTCATTCTGATATTTCTGATTTCACATACTTGGTACTGTTATCTTGACCTCGCCCGGAGGCTGCGTTAAATCCGCGAGTAAGTACATCGATCGTGGATCCTCGCTCTTAGGATCTCGATTCGGCGTTTTGGGAAGCTCCGTTTCTCAGGAGGCTTATCTTTTGGTATGTGTTCCACGAGTTGTAGGTTCTTGTACATTCGGGGGTATGGCGGAGCCACTGTCGTCATAGTTGTTGTAAATCTTAGAGTGCATGAAATCTTTGTTGTGGCGGGGTTTGTAAAGGATTTAAACTATTCGTTTTGAAAGAGTTGTATTTATATATGTTATTGGAAGGTAGCAGTTGGGTTGGCTGTTTTATGATCATATATCTTGTTTCTTGTTTAAAGTTTTATTTTCCATTGGTTTTCTCGATGATTGTATCACTAGGGTGCGGGATAAGGCACGATGCGGGCCCGAGCAGTCGTTACAAAAGTGGTATCGAGCGATTAATCCTCGGAAAGTGTCTACTGACCGTGTCTAGTAGAGTCTTGATTATCGATGTGTTGTGCACCACATCTATAATCGAGGAGGCAGAGACATTTAGGATTAGTTTCCATTCTTCTCATTCCGAGATCGTGCCTTAGAGTGTGTTGTAAGTTGGACCCTCCGGCGTGTCTCGTTTTTACGATTATGCCTCGCGCAAAAGCGGCAACGAGCCACGAAGGGCAAGACAGCCGAGAACCGCTAGTGAGATCTGAGAGAATGCAGCGCGAGCGAGCAGACTGAGGTTGTGCTTGACGGCGGGTTTTATACGCCGCCGGCCAGTGAGTTTAGAGCGCGGCGATGCTGCTGAGACCCATAATACCGAGCCTCCATCCATATGCAGGCGGAGGAGATGGGTTACAAGAGATGGCGATTCTTGGCGGTCGTGGCGAATATGAGATAAATTGGATCACGGCGATTCGATTCGATGCACGATGCCGTTCACCCAGCGAGATAGTTTGAGGCTACGGGACTTTACGAGTTAGCACTTGAGTTTTATGGGTCGAGGCACGAGGATGATCCGCGAGTTCATCCGGCGATTCTGAATCGATCACGGGTGATCAAGCTTGAGGGCCGAGTCGTGACCTTTGGTTCGCATCGGCTGCGTGATACCGCGATCGATTGGTTTGATTCATGGGAGCTTTCCGGGAGAGCATGCACTCAGCAGTATGGGATGAGTTTTGGGGCTTTCTCACGCATTTCTTGCCTCCGCAGATGAGGAGGGCGGTAAACGATTTTTGATGCTTAGACGAGCGGCGTGCGGTTGGAGTACAATGTGAGTTCGACTCATTGGCGATGCGTCCCAACATCGTAGCTAGTATGGATGATCGAGTGCACCGATATGTTCTGAGGGCTCGATGATTACATGTCGAGGCATGTTCGGGAGTAGCTCTTGGTAGGGCATGGACATTGCCGCGTGCGACGCGTCTGCTGGGATGTGAGGCACGGAGAGGTCGGCGGAATGACGAATCGTGAAGAGGCGAGAACAGCGGTCCTGGTGACTTTCGAGCGGACCGCCTCGGATACTAGTTTTGTACCTCCGCCCGGTGCAGTGGTCCTCCACAACCTTCAGAGTATTCGGGAGCAGGTCAGGGCTCCAAGGGTTCAGGTTTCCAGGGAAGTAAGGGTGTTGGCCAGATGCGGTCAACCCTACCTCGGTGTGGTCGATGTGGTAGACCGCATTTCGGGGAGTGTCGTGGTGCCAGGGGAGCTTGTTATTTTTGCGGCCAGCAGGGCCATTTTGCGAGGAACTGTCCGACCAAGGGTAGCACGGATGTTACGACTCAGCCTACCGGATCAATGGCTGGTTCATCGCGCCCTGATTATGCGCCTGCGGTGAGCCTATGATTAGAGTGGAGCGGTAGCTTCAGGTATATCCTTAACCCTCTAGAGTTTTGGTATGCTTGTTATGATGGTCTCATTATTATGTGCTATGTACGAATAGCGTTGTGTTAATTGTGAGTTAGAAAACATGCTTAGTTGGGAGGATACGTATGGGGGCATGGTAAGTGTGAACCTTAGACTATGTCACGACTGAGACCTTAGGGGTAAGGTCGTCTTGAGTTAAAGATTTATTTTATGTTTGACCCTTATCAGAGTAGTGGTATACGTGGGATTTATTTGTGTGATAAGTCCGTGGGTAGTTTGAGATGGAAGTGGTAGCTTTCATGATGTGAATTAGTAAGATTGTTCCGGATCGGGGAACAAGAGTTTGGCGCGGTTGGGGGTCGGGTTGAGGACCATTTGCGGGTCAACCCGTAACCCGGTTTGGGGTGGGGTCAGTTCTGGGTGGTCCCGCCAGGTGGTAGGGTCACGAGGATGCTAGGCCCAAGTTTGTGTGACCATCGTATGAGTTCGTGGACGCGTTCGACCAGAAGCGGTTCGTAAAGGCCGGGAATGGCCTTAAGGAAGTTTGAGGTTAGTAAGATGACCAAGTTTGGAGGTAGTGACTCGGAGATTTTCGAGGCAAGTAATGGTGAAGTATGGTACGTCTTTGGGAGAGTTCAAGTGTTCGAGAAGGGCACGACGAGTAAGGAAAGAAGAGGACGTGTGTTATTTCGTGGTCAAGCTGTGGCGTCGGCAACTTGTTAGAGGAACTTTATCGTTATCCGACTTGAGAAGGAACATTCGGGACGAATGTTTCTAAGGAGGGGAGAATGTTATACCCCGTATTTGCAGGGTATATATGTGAGGACGTACGTAGAGAATGCTGAAATTTTGAAAAGAAAGAAAGATGTGAGTTTTCACGGAAAAGTTTAGGTTATTTGTGAAGAAAAAGGTTCGTTAATGAGAATTGGATTCCCAGTTTGGTATATGGGCTTCTTAAATTATATTAGAATTTTGAGATTTTATTTTGGAAATGGTCACGTGGGGCCCACGGGAGAAATTCTGGTTTTGTGGGGCCACTTTGTTTTGAGATTTTGGCCATTGTGGATATTTTTGAAAGGCGTTTTATGAGGGCCAATAGGAGGGTGACACGTGTCACCCCGCCTAGGTGGCTCGGCGAATGACATTTGTCTGTGACACTTTGGTTAGAGTCGTTTTTTGAAGCGTTTTCGTAACTGCGAAGGGAAAATTCGGCTATGTCGTTTTGTATTTTTGCGGATTTTTCCGAGCGGAACATTTTGGGCCAAGAGGGTGACACTTGTCACCCCGCCAGTGGCCTTAAGTCGGTTTGGCACTTGGCCGTGGTGCCTTGTTGTGGCATTGTTTTGTGCAATGTTTTGTGCAATGTTTTGTGGCATGTTTTGTGGAGTAGGGGTTAGGATGCACTTGGCTTGATCTTGGCCTTACACTTGCCTTACACTTGGAAGGATCTTAGCCCTTGGTTGGCCTTTGGTTTTGCTATAAATACCACAAGTGTGAAGACTTCATCCATTCCAAAACTTCCAAGTCTTGAAACCCTCTCCTCCCCTTTGTGAGCTCTTGGCCAGAGCCTCCCCTCCCACCGTGTGGCCTTTGGCAGGGGTTCCCTCCCTTTGTGGTCTTGGTAGTGGGTACCCCAAACTAGTTGTTTAGTATAATACCCTCCTCGTGGTATTGAAATACTTCTCCTAGTATTGTTATAATGCCTAAAATACCTTAGCCTTTACCTTGTTGTATTCCAAAAGTTACCTCTATACGTAGAGCCCGAAAATACTACCTTTTGTCCTTTTAGTCTCAAACCAGAACCACAAGGAAATCTTCATAGTTGGTTGAAGTATTTGAGTAGAAGTTAGTTAGAACTTCTAAGGGTTGTTTGGAGCGCACGGAGTAGGAGCTAAACCTTGCTCGGGATCGACATTATAACTTGGATAATTTTGGGCTTATCGAGGTAATTATCTTGTCCTATTGTAATTGGAAATTACATGTTTGTTAGAATATATAGTTGAAGTATACTATATATGGAACTACTTAGTATTCAATGATGTCTTTTGACTTAAGCTCAAGAATCGAATTGTATTTACATGGGTGTGTATTGCGATGAGACTTGTGTAGTATTGCGAGTAGAATTGTACACGTCAGGTTAGGCGTGTAGACCACTGGTTGGCTTGGTAGCCGGCCTCGATAGAGGAGGAGATTTCTGTTGTTGCGGGGAAGGTCTTCAATTTTCTATAGAAAGATAGAAACTTGTGTTTTGGAGTTAATGAGCGTTTGTGACCTTTATAGGTGAAAGTACTAAGAGTAGCGTATTACTCGAGAGTGGAAAGGGCTAGCAAGGTTGTAGTACTTGGAGCATTTTGCTTATTGTCGATAAATCGTCGCGAGGTATGTGAACCTCTTCCTATCTTTTCTAGCATGATTGTTGTGAACTATGTAAATGCAGTGAGCGCATGTGCTAAGTGATTTGGTCGGTTTAAAACATAGGGTGTTATAATAGCTTTATGGGAAGTTAGTTATAACGACGCTTATGTAGTGAAAATGGTTTCTTGATGTTAGAAGTTAAGAGACTTGATCTTATAAGATAAGAGACTTAACTTATTTGTTTTAATGTGGATGTTGTGTGAAACCTCATTCGTGAGTAATGAGTACTTGGTTTTAAAGGGATAATGTTTCTTGATTTGGAAATCGAGAATGTGTATCGACAGACCAACTGCAGCGTTAATAAAGGAAAATGTATTGAATAATGATGTGTTGTATTAAAACCGGTAGAAACCTCCATCTGCATAGAAGCTAGATGAGACAAAATGATATTACATTTTCTAGATCATGGGCTTTGTAATAAGATCGTTATAAACAAGAATAAACTACTCACATATATGACATATGTTACTCAATTGTTCTAAAAGGAATCAAGTGATTAAGTTTGGGAACTATGAAACCATTTGAAAATGAGAAGTTTGAGTAATTGAAACTAGGCAAACCGGAACTTAGGGAAAAGAATGTTGTTACTTGATTTTGAAAAGGAAGGTGGGTTGGTCATTCTAATACTACGGGTATCGGGTGACTTTTATAAAAGTAATGGATCTCTTTTAAGCGAACTTAACGTATGTAGTACCTTGGGGTTAAAAACCGGACTTTGGCATAAAATGAAAGTACTTTGAGTTGTTGTGAAACTTGCCTATGCTTGTTGTTGTGAAACTTGCCTATGCTTGTTGTTGTGAAACTTGCCTATGCTTGTTGTTGTGAAACTTGCCTATCTTGTGATGATAGCCTTTGTTGTGCAAGTGTGGTATTTACGTTACCGCGTCTCTCGATAGAGGCGGTCGACTTATTGAGAACTTACTTGGGCGTCTTTGGCGGTGATGGAGAATTCCACGGGTATGTTTCCATTTTGATTCTCATCTTGTTGATGATGTCACGTGGGCGTGTCTACACCGGTAGAATTAGGGGCATGCGGCCGTGCGGTCGGGTTGATTACCCGATATATTGTTATTGTGGTTACATGGACATGTCTACAGAGGTAGAATTAGGGCGTGTGGCGTGCGGCGGGGTTGATCACCCAGTATATTATTGTTGATGTCACGTGGGCGTGTCTACACCGAGGTAAATTCGGGGCGTGTGGCCATGGGGCATTGTATTATTGTTGCATCATGGACATGTCTACACCGTCACGAGTCGGGGCATGCGGCCGTGACGAACATGATTGATGTTGTGGGCGTGAGACCCATAGTTATATTTGAGTGATGACTTGAGGCGTGAGTCCCCGATCGACATATCGCTTTTATGTTGTGAGCGTAGTTTGGTTATCATACATGTCTCGCTTTATATAGACTAGTATGATTTCATTCTGATATTTCTGATTTCACATACTTGGTACTGTTATCTTGACCTCGCCCGGAGGCTGCGTTCATCTGCGCGGTAAGTGCATCGGTCGTGGATCCTCGCTCTTAGGATCTCGATTCAGCGTTTTGGGAAGCTCCGTTTCTCAGGAGGCTTATCTTTTAGTATGTGTTCCACTGAGTTGTAGGTTCTTGTACATTCGGGGTATGGCGAGGCCTGTCCGTCATAGTTGTTGTAAATCTTAGAGTGCATGTAATCTTGTTGTGGGCGGGGTTTGTAAAAAGAATTTAAAGCATTCGTTTTGAAAGAGTTGTATTTATATATGTTATTGGAAGGTAGCAGTTGGGTTGCTTTGTTTATGATCATATATCTTGTTTCTTGTTTAAAGTTTTATTTTCCGCTGGTTTTCTCTGATGATTGTATCACTAGGGTGCCCGGGATAAGGCACCAGTAACGGGCCCCGGAACGGGTCGTTACATTTATGTTCCTTCTTTGACAAGGAATCTTATTTCCATTCCTGTACTTGATTCAGAGGGTTTTTCTCAAACACGTCTAATGGCAATATGGTTTTGACTTTAGATAATGTTGTGTATGGAATTGCATCTCTTGTGAATGGATTGTATACATTAAACTGCCACAGGGAAATTTTCAATGTACAAAATAAAATAGCTAAGTTAAATGAAAGAAATTCTACCTACTTATGGCATTGCAGACTTTGTCATATCAATCAGACAACCTCGAACCATTTGACTCACAATCTTATGGTAACTGTGAATCTTGTTTGAAAGATAAGATGACCATTAAACTCTATTCTGGAAAGTGGATCCGTGCCAAAGAGGTGCTTGAGTTGGTACATACGGATGTATGTGGACCATTTTCGACTCAAGTTAGAGAAGGTTTCTCGTACTTCATCACTTTTACAGACGACCTATCAAGGTTTGGATATGTGTATCTTATGAGACACAAATTCGAGGCTTTTGAGAAGTTTAAGGAGTATAAGTGTGAAGTTGAGAAACAACTCTCAAGCAGTATCAAGACTCTCTGATCTGATCGTGGGGGTGAATACTTAAGCAAAGAATTTCTTGACTACTTAAAGATTCATGGAGTTCATTCCGAATGGACACCTCCTGGAACACCACAGATGAATGGTGTCTCCGAGAGGAGAAACCGGACCTTGCTTGACATGGTTCGTTCCATGATGAGTTTTTCAGCTCTTCCTACATACCTTTGGGGATACACTATTTTGTCTAAATGTATGTTCTAAACAGAGTTCCATCTGAATCAGTCGAAAAGACACCATATGAGGTATGGTGTGACAAGAAGTCATCACTTAGACACATGAGGCCCTGGGGGTGTCCTACATATGTCAAGAAGTTGATCACTGATAAGTTGGAATCTAAAAGTGAGAAATGTTACTTTGTTGGGTATCAGAAGGAAACTAAGAGATACTATTTCTATCTTCCTGGAGAACATAAGATATTTATTTCTAAGAACGCAACTTTTCTTGAAGATGAATATGTCTACAAGGATGAGAGTTGCACAGAGATAGAACTTGAAGAAGTTCAAGAACAAGGTAATATAGAGGTTGAATCCTTGCCCGATGATGAAGTCAAGAATTCAGTGGGAGCTATTGGCGAAGATTGGGTATTTATGGTACCCCTTCGGCCAGCGGGAGTGTTGCGAGGAATAATGCAGAAATGCAAGATCTTCCGACACAGACCTTGGGAGCAAGTGCATCAGTTGCATCTCCTCCCATTCAGGAAAGACATGAAAATGATTTTCCTGAAGCTCTAATGTTGGTGGTTCGACCACCGCTGAGAACTCTTCGCGATCGAACATGCACATGGCGAACTACAAGTCAATCAACTCTGTAGGTCTACTAGATCTCATCGTCCTCCGGAAAGACTAAATCTACTTGTGAAAACACAAAATGAGCTAGATATTCCAGATGATGACGAGCCTAAAACCTATAACGAAGCAATGCTAGACATTGATTTGAAGAGATGGCATGAAGCCATGAAATCTGAAACGGAATCTATGTATATCAATCAAGTGTGAAACTTGGTTGATTTTCCAAATGGGGTTAAACCCATAGGATGCAAATGGGTCTTCAAGAAGAAGATCGATCCATTTGGCAAGGTTCAGACTTATAAAGGTAGACTAGTGACTAAAGGTTTTACTCAGCGTCCTGGTGTGGATTATGTTTAAACCTTTTCACCGGTGGCTAAGATAAAGTCTATTCGAATTTTGCTTGCGATAGCTGCACATTATGATTATGACATTTGGAAGATGGACGTCAAAACTACATTCCTCAATGGTAATCTAATTGAGGAAGTGTTTATGAAATAACCCGAGGGTTTTTCATGTGAGTCCAGACCAAATGATGTGCAGACTACAGAAGTCTATTTATGGACTTAAGCAATCCTCTAGGAGTTGGAAACATTTGTTTTGACAATGGAATCAAATCTTTTGATTTTGTCAGAAGCAAAGAGGATCCTTGTTTTTATTTCAAACGCAAGGATGAGGTATTGTCTTCATTATCATATATGTTGATGACATACTTATAATGGGAGACAATAAGACCTCATGCAGTCAGTTAAGGATTGATTGTCCAAGACCTTCATGATGAAGGATTTAGGTAAAGTCTGCTACATTATGGTAATTATGATCTATAGAGATAGACCTAATAAATTGTTGGGGCTGTCACAGTCAGTCTACATAGACAAAGTGCTTAGACGTTTTTCAATGGAGAATTCCAAAAAAAGCGGTCTTCCAATGGGTCAAGACATCAAGTTATCAAATAAGGGCTGCCCTTCTAATGCTATTGAACTTGAGCGCATGAAGAGGATCACATATACTTCGGCTATAGGATCAATCATGTATGTCATGACCTGTACTAGGCCTGATGTGGCCTTTGCACTTAGTATGACTTGCAAGTTCCAACAGAATCATGGTGAGGAACACTGGAAAGCAGTTAAGAGTATTCTCAAGTACCTCAAACGTACTAAAGATTATTTCTTAGTCTATGGTGGAGTTGATGAGCTGGTTGCCACTGGTTATACCGATGCTAGTTACATACAGATGTTGATGATTTCAAATCTCAGTCTAGTTACACGTTCATTTTCAACGGAGGAGCAATGAGCTGGAAGAGTTCCCAACAGGCCACTACTGCAGACTCGACTACTGAAGCAGAGTACATTGCTGGATCGGAAGCTGCTAAGGAAGTTGTCACGATTTCTGAGTTCCTGAAGGAACTAGGGGTTGTTCCGAGTGATAGTTGTCCAATAACTATTTATTATGACAACACTGGTGAGATTGCACAGGCAAATGAACCAAGATCAACAAACAAAAATACGAATGTAGCGAGAAAGTACCACATCTTGAGAGAGATGGTGGAAGCTGAAGATATTAAGATAGATTATATTCCCACAGAGCATAATCTAGCAGACCCGTATACTAAACCATTAAGCGTGGTAAAGCATAATAGTCATTTTGAGAATATGGGTATTAGATATGTTGGTGATTGGCTCTAGGCCAAGTGGAAAATTGAAAGTATATGTATGTCCTAGAGACAATCTGTATTAGGACACAATGTACTTTATACACATTTGTATTTATATTAATGATAATTAATACTATGGCAATTTGCATTTGTTAAATTATTAATTGATTGTTTATAATGTTCTATAAATGCATCCCTAGAGGTTACGTGTTTATTAATGATGTGAGAATTAATGTTATAACGTAACTCTTAAATTACCTCGATTAATGATCATCAAAGTTAGGATATCGATGATATGCTATACGTCGATATGTGGTCTGCATCATATCCTTAGGGGATGTAGTATGCCTCACTTGCTACGAGTTATGACAACTCGTGATGGACACAAGAATACTTGTTGAAGTATTGGTATACCCTGCTGATGCACTATTTGTTATATGTCTATAATGTCATCGACATGTGAGAGATAGAAGTCCTTAGACTTGAGTTCAATGGCATCTTGTTTACAGAGTAATGTACTTTGATCCTGTCCTAAGATCAAATGTCTTATAGGTTGAGACGCGGCTTGTTTTGGGTGCATTACGAAGTAGATTAAAGGTGGTATGTGAGACAAGAAAGGATTCATTTCTTGAATTTATATTCGAGTGAACACTCATAGGGGTGCACAAAGGGTCAAAACCGGACCGGACCAGACCGAGGACCGAACTTTCGGATTCTCCGGACCGAAGACCGGACCGAATTTCTCGGTCCGGTCGGTCGGATCATTCGTCGTCCGGTCAACTGGACGAATCCACTCCCGGCGGTCCCGAGCCCGGCCGGCCAGTCCCCGGCCCAGTCCCCCAGCAGCCCACTGACCCCGGCCCCCCCCCACGCCACCCCGGCGTGCCGATTGACATCTCAAATAGAAGTTGTCACTGAGTGAAACTTTAAATGGTCATAACTTTGCGCTCGGACGTCCGTTTGATCTAAAATTTTTTTGATTTCGCGTATTTTTTCGAGACGAATAATCCCAGCTTCACCGGATTTCTCCAAAAACGTCCATCTTGCCCCTCAATTTCACTTTTCCCCCAAATCGTTACGTTTTTCTCCTTTTCAAATCTAAATATCTCGCGATGTACAGTAGATTTCAACGTAAAATTTGTGTGGTAATGTGTCCGAAAATGTCAATTTCAGTATTGGAAATTCAATTGTTTTTTAAAAAGCGGGCCCTAACAGGCAGAATTATATATATATATATATATATATATATATATATTATATATTAGGAATTTAGAAAATTAGGAATTATATATATTATATATATTAGGAATTATATATATTAGAAATTATATATATTAGGAATTATATAAATTATATATATTAGGAATTTAGAAAATTAGGAATTATATATATTAGGAAGGAATTTAGAAAATTAGGAATTATATATATTATATATATATTAAATATATTATATATATTAGGAATTATATAAATTATATATATTATAAAAAATAAAATAAAAATTAAAAAAATAAATTAGAGACCGACTGAGCCGACAGGCCTGGGACCAAAACGAAACAAGAATTTTAAAGATCAGAAGACCGGACCGATAATCTCGGTCGGTTCGATCCGATCCCAAAGAGTCGGTCGGTCAGATTTTTGATCGGGCCGAAAATGTGCACCCTAACACTCATATACTCATATGATATTAGGTTGACTAAGTCTTTGGCCAATGCAATGAACATGTCTGTGATATGGTCCTGTTGTCAACTAATATAGATGAGTTATAATAATCAAGCCATTTGGATAAACACTTGACAGATCCTAAGCTTGATTGAGTGTGTCGTGAATGTCACGCCCCGCATTTTCCTAAGTCTTTACTTAGGGCGTGATGGCACCTGGACAATTATTTTCCACCAGGAGCACCATTTAATTCTCTTTATTTAGAAATTTAAACTTATATTCAAATACGGAGCTATTAATAAAAATAACAATAAAGAAATTTGTTTATGACTTTATTGAAAATATAACGCGAGCCCATACTCGTGCAAATATTGTTTCTACATAGACATACTGACAAATATTATTCTAAGTTGGAAGGAGCCCATTCCACGGGCATTTCGAGACACTGGGCCGACATTACGAACTGGCGAGTACCAAGCGGCGATGGACTTGGTATGACAAGAGCTGCGGGACGATCGCTAGCCTTGGCGTGGAGCCTTTCCTCTATCACGCTTTCCTGAAACATGTTAAATAAAGAGTCACTCTACCATCCAATTTGAGTGAGAACCTTACCACGCAATTCAAAGTAACACCACAATATTCCAAGTGCAATCACATTATAACGTAATAAGCATATTGCAAAAACATATCGATTCTGACATTTTTAAATATGCAACAACTCCTCATAGAAATTCTCGGTTTAACTAACACTTCATTTTATCTCGTATTATATGTTAAGACATTCCCTGCATTTCCACATGTTTATTACATTTATAAATTTGTGAGCAGCGTATTCACTTTTCATATTTATATATAGGTGAACATGTATTCATCTTTCATATTTGTTGCGGCGTGCAACCCGATCCATTATATTTACGTATTGTGAACACGTATTCACTTTACGTTTTGTTGCGGCGTGCAACCCGATCCATTATGTCTACGTATTTGTGACGTTTATTCACTTTACGTTTTGTTGCGGCAACCCGATCCATTATGTTCACGTATTTGTGAACGTGTATTCACTTTACGTTTTGTTGCGGCGTGCAACCCGATCCATTATATTTACGTATTTGTGAACGCGTATTCACTTTACGTTTTGTTGCGGCGTGCAACCCGATCCATTATATTTACGTATTTGTGAACATATATTCACTTTACGTTTTGTTGCGGCGTGCAACCCGATCCATTATGTTTACGTATTTGTGAACGCGTATTCACTTTACGTTTTGTTGCGGCGTGCAACCCGATCCATTATATTTACGTATTGGTGAACATATATTCACTTTACGTTTTGTTGCGGCGTGCAACCCGATCCATTATATATTTATATATTTATGTGAACACGTATTCACTTTTCATATTTTTCAGAAGATCAAATAAATACTATTCTCTTTTCTAACATTACATCATTCATACTTGTAACGATTATAACTTTTTAACCATAACTCCAACTAAGGTGTTTCTCAAGCGGAAACTAAGGTAAGACGGGGATCTTTCACTGTACCCAATTTCATTTAAAACTACTTTGGGTAACTAACACAAATTTATCCTCAAAACAGCCACATGAAATTTGTTTCGGCAGAATTTTTATTAAACAGCACCCAATCTTATAATAGTCATAACTCCTAATCTGTAAACCCGTTCAATCCCCATAAATTCCCAAAACGACGAGAACCGAGAGATACACGTCTCCATGTGAACCATTCTTTCATATTCTGTACCATTTGGTACAGTTTTACACTTTTATTCGCTGCCCTTCCTGGATCTCGATAGATCCGAGGCAGAAACTTTAAACAGAGATAACTCTCAATCCGTATATCGGATAGACCCCCGTAAGGTCTCAAAATGTTCACAACAAAGAGATCTAGAACTTTCATTTAGCAACAATTTTCATATTTCCCACATATTAGTACAGTTTTACGTTTCAACGTCCTGCCCTTCTGGATTCCGACAAATCCGAGGCAGCAACTTCAAACTACAATAACTTTCAACTCGTAAGTCCGTTTTAATAAATCTTTATATATATCTGTCCGTAACAGAGAGATTTACAACCATGTAAATTTTCATATAATTCTAATAAGTAAAACTCAATAAAAACAGTCCGTAATTATGCCTTTCCGAATTTCGACCAAATCTAAGGCAGGAACTTTGAACTATGATAACTTTCAAACCGTACGTCCATTTTACCTCATTTTTGGTTCTATATGATCATATTAGAGAGGTGTACAATTCTTCCGAATTTCATCAAATTCTAACAATTATAACTCAGTGAGAACAGTTCGTAAAGTTTATGACGCAACTAGTTGTCTAAACAATCAAAAGTTCAATATTTCTTTTCAACACTCAATTCTTATTCCAACATGTATTGAACTAAAAATAAAGGATGTTACCAAGAATTTCTGAGTGAGAAAACTCACCTTGTAAGTGTGAAAAAGATTGTGGTTCGGTTGCTACAAGTGGTCCTTGCTCCTTAGTGTTCCCTAATTTTATTGTTCTCCTTCCTCCCTTGATATTTTCTTGATTTTTTTCCTTCTTGTTCACTTGTTTTTTTCTGATTTTCTAACCTTTATGTTATGTCCTTTGTTTGTATGTAAATACAATGTATAAATGAAGGAGTTTTCTATAACCTATGGGAGGTGAAAAACCAAAAGATTGAAGGGAAATGAAAAGGGGGGGAGGGGAAGGAATGGGAGTGTGGGACGTGCACATTGCTGCACTTTGATGCATGCATTTTTTTTTTTTTTCTTTTCTTTTGTTGTTTTTTTTGTTTTCTTATTTTCATTTTATCTATCTATTTATCCAACTTTAACACTAACTCTATCTCATGCAATTTATTCTTTGTTTTCTTATATATATATATATATTTTTATTAACCCAACCACAACTATATATTATTTTATTTTTTTCCGGATTTCACATTCTCTCCTCCTTAAGCAACATTCGTCCTCGAATGTGAATAAGGTCGTAACATAATCACATAGACCCAATAATGTTTATTGTTATTGTAACAAATTTGGGGCTTCACATTCTCCCTTCCAGAAGCATTCGTCCTCGAATGAGAATAAGGTTGTAACACATCACGTAAAGACACGCAAATGACACACATATGAAGTACTATGTAATGCATTTTTTTTTTATTACCTTAGTCAAATAGGAACGGATATTTGACTTTCATCGCCTCTTCCGCTTCCCAGGTGGCTTCCTCGGTGGAGTGGTTCCTCCATAGGACCTTCACGGAAGCAATATCTTTATTCGTAAGGCGCTTAACCTTCCTATCAAGTATTTCCAGCGGAACTTCTTCATATTGAAGCTCCTCATTAAGAATTATCTCCTGGGGAAGGATGACGTGACTTGGATCGTGCAAGTATTTTTGTAACATTGACACATGAAATACCGGATGCACTGCTTCCAGCTCTTGTGGAAGTGCTAATTCGTAAGCCACATTCCCCACTCTTCGCAAGATCTCATATGGCCCAATAAACCTTGGGCTCAATTTCCCTTTCTTACCAAAGCGCATCACTCCGCCATTGGGGACACTTTTAAAAATACTTTCTCCCTCTTGGAATTCAAGATCTCTTTTCCGATGATCCGCATAAGACTTATGACGGCTATGAGCTGTTTTGATCCTCTCCGAATCATCATGCCTTATCATTTGTTTCTTGAATGACTTGAGTCCGAGCGATTGCGCCTCACCCACCTCGAACCATCCAAGTGGAGATCTACATTTTCGTCCATATAATGCTTCAAACGGGGCCATTTGTATGCTAGAGTAAAAACTATTGTTGTAGGCGAACTCAATTAGACATAGATGGTCCAACCAGTTTCCCTGAAAATCTAACACACAAGATCGCAACATGTCCTCAAGTGTTTGGATTGTTCGCTCGGCTTACCCGTCATTTGCGGGTGGAAAGTCGTGTAACTTAACTTTTGTCGAGACCTGCTGAAACTTTGCCAAAAGTGTGAGGTGAGCGAGAACTCACATGCGAAATAATTTGTAAGGAATCCGTGTAACCGCACGATCTCCTCAAATAAATCGTGTGTCTTGTGGTGCGCGATACGTAGTCTTGACCGTAAGAAATGGGCTGACTTTGTAAGCCGATCAACAATCACCCAAATAGAATCATACCCTTCTCGAGTTTTGGTAGACCGATTCTGAAATCCATATGAATCGCCTCCCATTTCCACATGGGGACTCGATGTCTGAAGTAATCCGTCGGAGTTTTGATGTTCGGCTTTCACTTGACATATAAGACATCTCGACAAACTCCAACGTCTTTCTTCATCCCGTCCCACGATAATTTGCCTTGAGGTCACGATACATTTTGTTGACCCTGGATGAATGGAATATCTTGTGTTGTGACCATCCTCTAAGATCTTCCTCCTTAGATCCTTTACCTTAGGAACACATAACCTACCCTTAAACCGAAGGGTTCCGTCATTATCTCCCAATGTAAACTGTGAAGGTTTTCCCTGTTGGATTCTCTCCCGAAATCCAACAAACTCCGTATCCTCAAACTGACTTTCTTTTATTTCTGAAGCTAAGGCAGACTGCGAGGTATCATGTACCACCACCCTACCTTCACCGATCTCAGTTAAGCTAACCCCGAGGTTTCCCAATCTTTGTACCTCCCGAACGATACCCCTCTTTTGTATTGCCAAATGGGCCAAGCTGCCCATTGATCTCCTACTGAGTGCGTCAGCCACCACGTTGGCTTTCCCAGGATGGTAAAGAATACTAAGGTCATAATCCTTAAGCAACTCTAACCATCTTCTTTGTCGAAGATTCAAATCCTTGCGTGGTTATGTCTCGCAAACTCTTATGATCGTAAATATATCCACATGCACACCATACAAATAATGTCTCCATATTCGTAAGGCAAACACCACCGCAGCTAATTCCAAGTCATGAGTTGGGTAATTCTTCTCATGTATCTTCTATTGTCTAGATGCATACGCAATAACCTTTCCAAAGCGCATCAAGACACATCCTAACCCAACTCTGAGGCATCGCAATGATCGTGAACCCTTCCGTCCGGATGGTATGGTTAAGGCCAGTGCGATGAGTCAACAATTCCTTTAGTTTCAAAACTTGCCTCACATGCTTCGACCACCGTACTTAACCGCTTTTGAGTCAACCGGGTCAAAGGAGCGAAGACTAGAAAAACCTTTACGAATCTTCTATAATACCCACCAAACCCAAGAAACTTCTAACCTCTGCCGGAGTGGTCGGTTTGGCGATTCTTTCTTCTATCTTACGAGGTCTACCATAATTCCATCCCTTGACACAACATGACCCAAAAAGGCTATCTTTTCCAACCAAAATTCACACTTTGAAAATTTAGCATATAGTTTCTCCTGTTTCAAGACTTGAAGCACTACCCTCAGATGCTCTTCCTGTTCTTCAACATACTTGCTGTAAATTAGGATATCATCTATAAATACAATTACGAACAAATCTAGGAATGGTTTGAAGATTATGTTCATTAAATCCATAAAAGCTGCTGGGGCATTGGTTAACCCAAAAGACATGACCAAGAACTCATAATGGCCGTATCGGGTTCTAAAGCATTTTGGATATATCATCCGGATTTATTTTCATTTGGTGATATCGACGGAGATCAATCTTGGAAAAATAGCTAGTTCCCTGAAGTTGGTCAAAAAGATCATCGATTCTTGGTAATGGGTATCGGTTCTTGATCGTGACCTTATTGAGCTGCCGATAATCGATGCACATTCGGAGCGATCCGTCTTTCTTTTTCACAAGCGATGGTGCACCGAAGGAACACTAGGCCTTATAAAGCCTTTATCCGTAAGATCCTTCAATTGTTCTTTTAACTCCTCAATTCATGGGCCATTCGATATGGAGGAATAGAAATGGGTCTTGTGCGGAATTAACTCTATAGCAAACTCCACTTCTCTATCAGGAGGAAGGCACGGAAGATCTTCAGGAAAAACCTCCGGAAAATTTCGAACAATAGGAACATCATTCACCGCTGAGGATTCTTTTTGGGTATCCACTATATTAGTCAGATATGCATACTCCACTCTGTGACTTCTCAATAACTTTTGAGCCCCAAGGTAGGAAATAAACTGGCCTGAGGATATTCCAACCCTACCCCTTATAACTTCTGGTTCTCCGGGAAAAGTTAATCTCACTATCTTTCGTCGACAATCCAACATGGCATAACATGCCGACAACCAATCCATACCCAAAATGACGTCGAAGTCTACCATATCAAGTAGTACTAGGTTCACCATTGTTCCCCTGCCATTCACTTCTAATGGAAAATTATTTACCACCCGAGAGGCCCAAATTGAGGCCCATACTGGTGTCATAACCTCAACAGGTTCACTTAAATAAGAAGGTTCTACATGTAAATTCTTAGCAAAGCCCATTGACACACATTATATGCTTCTGCCTCATTCCTCTGGGGCAAAGCGTAGAGCCGATTAGAATTGTTGGGTTGTTGACCTCCCTGACTCTGGCGGGGTTGGTTTCCCTGATTTCCCCTGTAGGCAGTTGTGGTTGCTTCTGACCTCCCCTGAATAGATTGAGTTTGGGTCCTCTTCTTGAAATCCCTGGCATAGTGGCCTGACTCTCCACAGTTATAACATGTCTTCGTTAAGAGCCGACATTCTCCATTGTGTTTCCTTTGACAAATCTTACAAATCGGTTTGTCACCTACTGTGTTAGGGTTGGTGGTCTTGTCCTTTCTACCTTGGTAATTAGACCAAATGTGCCCCTTAGGCTTGAAATAAGACTAGCCAACAGATTGGTTCGGTCCTGAAGATCCCATACTAAACTCCTGCTTCTGATTTTGACTCTGGTTAAATGATCCTGACGTCCGAAATCTCTTCTGCGAATATTCTCTTTTTACTTTAGCGAAACCTTCTACCCTCATTGTCATACCGACGATCTGAAGGTATGCTCGATAATGGGCTAATGCCACCACCTTCTCTTCCAAGTTTGGGTTTAAACCCTTAACAACTCTTTTGACCTTCTCCCTTTCTGTAGGAATAATATGTGCATTGTATGCTGACAATCGGATGAATTAGGTATTGTACTCTATCACATTGCGGTCTCCTTGTTTCAACAGTTCAAACTCACGTCTGAGAGGCATCTTTCGGAGTTAGGCATGTACTTTTCGCGAACGCACTCAACTCCCCACGTCATCGGTGGTGACATCGAAAATGATTTCTTCTAAAATTTCTCCACCACACCCGTGTCGTCCACTAACCGCGCGATTACCAAATTGACGTCATGCGTCTCCACACATCCTCGTAAATGCGAGGTTTTCTACCTCATCGAGAAATACTATTGGGTTAGACTTGTAGTCCTTCCTCGTATAGATATGTTCCTTCTTCTCACAAAATTTGCCCCATAGTCTATCCGTACCTTCTCCATCACACGACCGACCGGCCGCGACTAGTACCTCTTTGGGTACCGCCGGTATATGTCGAGAATAGCAATGAACATAACACGACATAACTTCAAAAAAGGTAAAACATAATCGCCACCGATAAGGTCGCTTTCCATAAACATACTTAAACAAAGTATTTATAATACAACTGGTTCTTATAGCCCAAAATATAGGTGGCCACGCACTTAAAGATAACAAGCGTGGCGGACAGGGCCCCGCCATACCCCTGGATGTACAAAATACCTATAGCATCAGGGAATATCCGTACGAATAAATAAGCTTCCGGAGGAATGGAGCTTCTGACACCGGAATAGTGATCCTAAGAACGAGGATCCTCAATCGCTACCCTTACCTGCGGATTTAACGCGGCCCGGGAAGGGGGTCGAGACACAATATGTACCAAGTATGTAAAGTCGGGAAAATACCGTAATATGATATCATAAGTCTAAAAGCAAGTTGAGTCATGGAAGACAATAAAATACCTTTTATCGTGCCTTACTAACAATGAGAGTGACAAGTATATATATACATATATAATCTTGCATAAAATAGAGGCTCGTGATCAAAACAGGTACTCGCCCGTAGTATCAAAAAGAAACCATCCTACTCGGGACTATTTCACCCGCACGGGTCTGTGGACCCGCACAGGTACTCGCGATCGTTTGTACTGGCGTGGGACTATTTCACCGCATAAGCCCATAAGGACTCGCGTGAGGTATTCCTCGCATCATGGGTAGCAAATCCACGAACAGGTGGTATAACGATCTTGGGGACTTTCCTCGATATACTCTTACCCAAACGGATGGTATAACAATCTGGGTCAGACTCGGATATACTCTTACACCTGGAGCGGATGGTATAACGATCTGGGCTTGCCTCGATATACTCTTATATCGTGCGGATGGTATAACGATCTTGGATCTCGCCTCGATATACTCTTACATCAAACAGATGGTATGGCGATCTTGGGCCGCCTCGACATACTCTTACATCAAGGAGGTGGTATGGCGATCTGGGCTTGCCTCGCATATACTCTTACCCTATCACAAATCACATCATATCATAATAATAATAAGTTAAGAAAACTTATAACTTCTTTTTTAGTCTTGTTCACATACTCTCTCATTTTAGTTTACTTAAGGCACTTAACCATATCTTTAATAAAAGAACACCGGGAATTTAACCCAAGTACTACATACTTCAACTCTTTCAAAAGTGACTCTTCTTTATACATAAAAGCCTTTGGGCAATTGATGCCTTTAAATCAATTTGCCTCTTCATAATTATCTTACTTAGAGTAAATCCCTTCTCATTAACCTTTTATGAAGCTAATAGACCAACTTCCCATAAAGTTGTTATATTAACTCTATACTTTAGTAAAAATCATACTTTTCCCTTAACCAAGGGACTCATACGTTCTTAAAACGAAAAGTCATTTTATACTCAAAACAAGTAAGAACACCAAATCTTGTACGTCTACCGTACTACATAGTTTCATCTATTCATGCTCAAGAGATAGGAAAACTTCACATACCTCTTTGGTCAATCCACTTGCCAAGTCCAAACTACCGCAAGTAATATTTCAACCTATAATAGTCATGATACGTTTATTAACCTCTAATCTTAATGTAGAACAATCCAAGTTCAAAGTCACTAAATTCTAAGAAAAATCGGGCAGCATTTCCTTTGTTTCTACTCACTTTGCCACCTTTCTCAAGGCCGAAATTATCATCAAAACACCACATTCTCGGCTCAATCAATCCAACAATTCAAAGGGGATTTCACACCCAAAATTTCTGCCTCATAAGTTTACAACAAATCACTTAACAATTCTAAGGTAGTTTTTAGGCTACAACAAGCTCATTTGTTCTTCTTAACCCATTCTTCATATCCAAACCACATTTACTTGCATGCAAAGACTCTAAGTGCATTATTTTACTACCACGAGATCTTGCTTTCTAAGCATGCAACACTAGAACTAAGTTTAAAGGAAGAAATGTTACCTTAAAGTTTTAGCCAAAACTTATTCCAAATATTGCTAGCTCCCTTGCCAAGAACACTACCACAACAATGCCAACAAGCTAGCTACAAGCTTCCTTTTCTTGTTCTTAACTTTCAGATTTTTTTTCTAAGGGTTTTTAGAGAGAAGGGGGAGCAATTTGAGAGAGAGAGAGAAGATGAAAGATAGACAATGACCAAGTCTTGGTCAATATATTGCATGCAACAGAAAATCAGATGGGGGGGGACACTTGTCACCCTCCCATGGTCTCTTTTAAAACAAAAATCAGATTTTCTAAGTTTTTCCGCCCAAATTCCCCGCCTCGGCGCCGCCGCCACGGCCGCTGGCTAAACCTCCGCGAGCTCTCGAACTTTCGCGCGGCCCTCGTCCCTGGCGCCACGCGCTGCAACTCTGCGACCTCTCAAGATTTTAGGCGCCGCGACCTGCATCTGCCGCGCCGCCTCGCCGCTTTGCTCGAACGCATTTACGCCGATCGCGCTGAACTTGTAACTCTCATAACTTTCTACTCGGACGCCCTATCGACGAACGGTTGGTTGCGTTGGAATCAAGACTCAACGAACTACGTCCTAGGCCTTTAAAATACTTAGGAACTCTCAACGAATCGGGTCATAACCCGCCTCAAAGTTGACTAAAAACCGTCCGGAACGACCCGTCAACCTGTCCTTCGGAAATTTTAAGTCTTACATACTTTCGTACGTTTCCATACGTAGGGTCAGAACTACGGGGTATAACACCTACCTTTTCGGTCGGTGGTGCAGTCACATCTGGTTATTTTATCGTTGTACACTCCCTTCCACAATCCTTTGAAGGAGGTAGTACGAGAACCAAGTCTACGAAAAGACTCAAGATAGGCACGAGAAGAGTATGAAAGAAGTGAAACTTTAGGATGTTATTCTGTTTACTTATTACTAAGGTGGCGCGCACACCGTCGCAATAAGTAACCGTTCAAACACCCAACTCGAAGAAAACTTCCTAGAATCTCTTAACCTGATTTAGCTTTGATACCAACTTGTCACGCCCCGCATTTTCCTAAGTCTTTACTTAGGGCGTGATGGCACCTGGACAATTATTTTCCACCAGGAGCACCATTTAATTCTCTTTATTTAGAAATTTAAACTTATATTCAAATACGGAGCTATTAATAAAAATAACAATAAAGAAATTTGTTTATGACTTTATTGAAAATATAACGCGAGCCCATACTGCAAATATTGTTTCTACATAGACATACCGACAAATATTATTCTAAGTTGGAAGGAGCCCATTCCACACGGGCATTTCGAGACAACTGGCGACATTCTGAACTCGAGTACCAAGCCCAAGCAATGGACTTGGTATGACAAGAGGTCATGGGACGATCGCTAGCCTTGGCGTGGAGCCTTTCTCTATCACGCTTTCTGAAACATGTTAAATAAAGAGTCACTACCATCCAAGTGGTGAGAACCTTACCCCGCAATTCAAAGTAACACCACAATATTCCAAGTGCAATCACATTATAACGTAATAAGCATATTGCAAAAACATATCGTTACAACATTTTTAAATATGCAACAACTCCTCATAGGAATTCTCGGTTAACTAACACTTCATTTTATCTCGTATTATATGTTAAGACATTCCCTGCATTTCCACATGTTTATTACATTTATAAATTTGTGAACGTATTCACTTTTCATATTTATATATAGGTGAACATGTATTCATCTTTCATATTTGTTGCGGCGCAACCCGATCCATTATATTTACGTATTTGTGAACACGTATTCACTTTACGTTTTGTTGCGGCGCAACCCGATCCATTATGTCTACGTATTTGTGAACGTGTATTCACTTTACGTTTTGTTGCGGCGCAACCCGATCCATTATGTTCACGTATTTGTGAACGTGTATTCACTTTACGTTTTGTTGCGCGCAACACGATCCATTATATTTACGTATTTGTGAACGCGTATTCACTTTACGTTTTGTTGCGGCGTGCAACCCGATCCATTATATTTACGTATTTGTGAACATATATTCACTTTACGTTTTGTTGCGGCGTGCAACCCGATCCATTATGTTTACGTATTTGTGAACGCGTATTCACTTTACGTTTTGTTGCGGCGTGCAACCCGATCCATTATATTTACGTATTGGTGAACATGTCACGACCCGACCCCGGGGCCGCGACTAGTACCCTACTGGGGTACCCTGTCAGGTATATGTCAGAGAATAGCAGCGGAACATAACACAACACATAACTTCATAAAAGGGTAAACATAATCGCCACCGATAAGTGCCGCTTTCCATAAACATACTTAAACAAAGTATTTATAATACAACTGGTTCTTATAGCCCAAAATATATAGGTGGCTGCACCTCTAAAGATAACAATGGCGGGCGGGGCCCGCCATACCTGGATGTACAAAATACCTATAGCATCGTGGAATATCCATACCAATAAATAAGCTTCCGGGAGGAATGGAGCCGACACCGGAATAGTGATCCTAAGAACGAGGATCCTCAATCGCTACCCTTACCGCGGCATGAACGCGGCCCAGGGGAAGGGTCGATTACACAATATGTACCAAGTATGTAAAGTGGAAAATCTTGTAATATGATATCATAAGTCTAAAAGCAATTTGAGTCATGGAAGACAATAAAATACCTTTTACGTGCCTTACTAACAATGAGAGTGACAAGTATATATACATATATAATACTGCATAAAATAGGAGGCTCATGATCAAAACAGGGTACCTCGCCCGTAGTATCAAAAAGAAACCATCCTACTCCTGGGACTATTTCACCCGCATGGGTCCTGTGGACCCGCATGAGGTACTCCTCAGATGTACTGACCGCGGCATGGGACTATTTCACCGCATAAGCCCATAAGGACTCGCATGAGGTATTCCTCGCATCATGGGTAGCAAATCCACGGGCAGGTGGTATAACGATCTTGGGACTTTCCTCGGATATACTCTTACCCTAAAACAGGATGGTATAACGATCTTGGGATTTGTACCTCGATATACTCTTACATCGGAGCAGATGGTATAACGATCTTGGGGCTTGCCTCGGATATACTCTTATCTTGGTGCAGATGGTATAACGATCTTGGATCTACCCTCGATATACTCTTACATCAAGCGGATGGTATGGCGATCTTGGGTGGCCTCTCGCATACTCTTACATCAAGGAGGTGGTATGACGATCTTGGGGCTTGCCTCGGACATACTCTTACCCTATCTCAAATCACATCATATCATAATAATAATAAGTTAAGAAAACTTATAACTTCTTTTTAGTCTTGTTCACATACTCTCTCATTTTAGTTTACTTAAGGCACTTAACCATATCTTTAGTAAAAGAACACCGGGAATTTAACCCAAGTACTACATACTTCAACTCTTTCAAAAGTGACTCTTCTTTATACATAAAATCCTTTGGGCAATTGATGCCTTTAAATCAATTTGCCTCTTCATATAATTATCTTACTTAGAGTAAATCCCTTCTCATTAACCTTTTATGAAGCTAATAGACCAACTTCCCATAAAGTTGTTATATTAACTCTATACTTTAGTAAAAATCATACTTTTCCCTTAACCAAGGGACTTATACGTTCTTAAAACGAAAAGTCATTTTATACTCAAAACAAGTAAGAACACCAAATCTTGTACGTCTACCGTACTACATAGTTTCATCTATTCATGCTCAAGAGATAGGAAAGCTTCACATACCTCTTTGGTCAATCCACTTGCTAAGCTCACTACCGCAAGTAATATCTCAACCTATAATAATCATGATACGCTTGTTAACCTCTAATCTCAAAGTAGAACAATCCAAGTTCTAAGTCACTAAATTCTATGGAATATCAAGCATTTCCTTTGTTTCTACTCACTTTGCCACCTTTCTCAAGGTCGAATTTATCATCCAAACGCCACATTTAAGGCTCAATCAAACCAACAATTCAAAGGGGATTACATACCCAAAATTCTGTCCCATAAGTCTACAACAATTTACTTAACAATTCTAAGGTAGTTTTTAGGCTACAACATGCTCATAATCTCTTCTTAACCCATTCTTCATATCCAAACCACATTTCTAGCATGCAATGATTCTAAGAGCATTATCTACTATCACAAGTTCCTTCTTCTAAACATGCAACACTAGAACTAATTCTAAAGGAAGAAATGTTACCTTAAAGTTTTAGCCAAACTTATTCCAAATATTGCTAGCTTCCTTGCCAAGAACACCACCACAACAATGCCAACAAGCTAGCCACAAGCTTCCTTTTCTTGCTCTTATCTTTCAGATTTTTCTTAGGCTTAGAATTTCTCTTGGGGTTCTAGAGAAATTTGGAAGTTTAGAGAGAAGGGGAGCAATTTGAAAGAGAGAGTGAAGATGAAAGATAGACAATGACCAAGTCTTGGTCAATATATTGCATGCAGAAAATCAGATGGGGACACTTGTCACCTCCCATGGTCTCTTTTAAAACAAAAATCAGATTTTCTAAGTTTTTCCGAATTTCCGCCGCGCGCCGCGCGGCGCCGCCATGAGCTCTCGGCCTTTCCGCGAACCTCCGCATCTGGCGCGCTCAGCGCTGCAACTCTGCGACCTCTCGATTTAGGCGCGCGACTCGCATACGGCGCCATGCCCTGCCGCTTTGCTCGAACGCATTTACGCCCGATCGCGCTGAACTTGTAACTCTCATAACTTTCTACCCGACGCCTATCGGCGAGCGGTTGGTTGCGTTGAATCAAGACTCAACGAACTACGTCCTAGGCCTTTAAAATACTTAGTAACTCTCAACGAATCGGGTCATAACCCTCCTCAAAGTTGACTAAAAACCGTCCGAACGACGTCACAACTCGCTCCGGAAATTTTAAGTCTTACATACTTTAAACGCTTTCCATACGTAGGTTCAGAACTACGGGGTATAACATTCTCCCCCCCTTAGAAACATTCGTCCCGAATGTTCCTTCTAGGCTTACTCAAATCACAACATCGACATAGACCCCCTTAACTATTCATCATGTCATCCTCTGCTTCCCACGTCATTTCCTCCCTGTTTTCGTTCCGCCACAGGACCTTGACGGAAGCCACGTCTTTCGTCCGAAGTCGTCTAACCTGACGATCGAGTATCGCTATGGGACTCTCTTCATACGATAACTCCTCTGCCACCTGGACATCATGAATCGGGTGCACTCTAGACGGATCTCCAATACATTTCCGCAACATAGACACATGAAAATCGACGACCGCCTCCAACTCGGACGGAAGATCTAACTCATAGGCAACCTTGCCTACCTTACGGACAATCTGATACGGCCCAATGTACCTTGGGCTAAGCTTCCCTTTCTTTCCAAATCTCATCACGCCCTTCATGGGCGATACCTTTAGAAAAAACCCAATCATCTATCTCAAATTCCAAGTGTCGACGCCGATGATCCGTATACGACTTCGCCGACTCGAGCCGCTAATAACCGCTCCTGGATAAGCTTCACCTTATCCACAGCCTGCTGAACTAAGTCTGGCCCGACTAACTGAACTTCTCCCACTTCGAACCAGCTTATCGGTGACCTGCACTTCCTCCCGTATAAGGCCTCATGGCGCGCCATCCGAATACCGGAATGGTAGCCGTTGTTATAAGCAAACTACAAGAGGCAAGTGATCCTCCCTACCCTCGAAATCAATAACACAAGCCCGCAAAGATATCCTCGAGTGCGGATAGTGCGCTCGGCCCGTCCGTCTGCTCGAGGATGAAACGTCGTCCGAGACTCACTGTCCCTAATCCCTTCGAAAAGACCTCGAGTTAGCCGAGAACCGGGCTCTCTATCCGATATAATCGACACCGACTCGCGGTCTCACAACCTCTCTAATATATAATCCGCATAGTCCTCACCGAGAACGTCGTTCTGACCGGAAGAAAATGGGCTGATTTCGTCAATCTGTCGACAATCACCCAAATGGAATCATGCTTCCTCCGAGTGGTGGGTAGTCCTGTGATAAAATCCATATTTATCACCTCCCACTTCCAAGTCGGAATATCAATGGCCTGCAACAGCCCACCGGGCTTCTGGTGCTCAATCTTAATCTGCTGACAATTCGGGCACTGTGTCACGAACTCCGCAACGTCCCTCTTTAGGCCGTCCCACCAATACACGCATCTGAGGTCATGGTACATCTTAGTCGACCCCGGATGAATAGTATAACGAGCACTGTGTGCCTCCCCCAGAATCTTCTGACGAAGTCCTGTCACATCGGGAACACACAATCGGCCCTCGAACCTTAGCACCCCATCAGGCGCTACCGCAAATAGACTCTTCTCCTTCTGGAGAGCTGCATCTCGGTACCGTACCAAAATCGGATCCTCATACTGTCGCCTCTTCACCTCCTCGACGATGAATGACTCGGCAACCTCTATAACCCGAATACCGTCACTAACAGAATCAACCAAACGAACCCCAAGGCTTGCTAGCTGATGTAACTCTCGGACCATGTCCTTCTTCCCTGGCTGCACCCCCGACAGACTACCCATCAATCTGCGACTAAGGACATCTGCAACTACATTGGCCTTCCCTGGGTGGTATAGGATATCAATATCACAATCCTTAAGTAGCTCCAACCACCGTCTCTGCCGCAAATTCAGCTGCCTCAGTCTGAAGATATACCGGAGTTTCCTGTGGTCTACGCAAATATCCACATGAAATCTATATAAGGAAATTGCCTCCAAATCTTCAAGGTACGATTAACTGCCGCCGACTCTAAATCGTGAGTAACGTAATTCCTTTCTTGCTTCCCTAACCGCCGGGAAACATAAGCTCTAACCTTATCGGGTTGCGTCAGCACACAACCTAGCCCAACACCCAACGTGTTACAATACTACCCTACATCTCTAGTCGCACAAGAGTGGTTAGAACTTTAGTAGTGGTCAACTTCTCTTCCAATAATCGGAAGCCTCTCTGCACTTGCAAAATATTCGAGCATCCTTAATCTCGGTTATGGTTCTGCTTTCTTTCTCTGTTGCAACCAAACTTGGTTACTATACTTGGATCTGATTCATTTGCTTGCCGCATGGCTAAGACTTCCTGCCAATCACAATTTAGGGGGAAGACTTCCTTGATCTTGTCAAGTAGTAATCCTATTATCCTCTCACTGTAGAGCTTATAGCCCTGTTCAACCTCAATTCACGGTATTACATAATCCAATGACTTGTCAAGATTTCTTATCGCTCGAGTGTCTACTGCGTCTTTCCTTTATAAGTTATTTCAAGTTGTCCGGGGTCCCTTACCCTCCGTATTCTCTTACTATCTTTCTCACAAGACAGATGCTACTACCTTTCCTCGAGGTGTTCCTACTGCCCATTACTTACTAATGGTCTTACACTAGTCCGGGGTAACTGTATCTCGTGCAACTTACATAACCATAGTTGTATTCTCTTTTATCCTTTTGGTCATAACCTACCTTATGCTCATTAATAGTAAAGTGTTTCTAATTTGATCCATAATCGTACAGTTTCAAATATGCGTACTACCTGCATTTTTCTTACGACACTTCCCTGACCATTTCGTAACGTCGTTCTTAATTACCCCCAACACAATACTTTTTCCACGGATATCTAAAACCGTAACTTATGGCATGACGATACCGAAGACCTACCCGTCTCCCATCCTTCGTCTAACTACATGGGTACACATAACCCCATAATACGTAAGGCTATTCTCTTATGTAGGGGAGAGAACCTATCTCCCTTCATTAAATTTTCCTTGGTGTCACAACCCTAATCACCAAGTCCTCTCGTGGTCCTGTAATTATCTAATCATTACGCACCGCCTTAAAATCGTGTAGATTTTCAAAACCTACCAAAGATGCCCATACTTCTGCGGCGCCGTGCTTATTTTATTCTTGCCTTGCACATTTCCTTGAAATTATCCGGAAGGTCGTGGCCCTTACCGCCACACCAAACCAACTCCAAGTACCTCCAAGGGCACTTAACATAAATTCCTTCAAATCCAAGTATTACTTACTTTCTGCAATAATTTTCCTCAATGAACAAGTCACACGGACTTATTAAAACAAAATGCCAAAGAAGGAAGGATAATTCATCGTTACTACTACTTCACTTCCTTTCCTTCAATAACCGGATTTACAGGAAGCGGTACCGAATCAATCTCTCTCAGAGTCCACGTTGGCATAACCAGAGGCCAACTAGTCCGTACTCATAATGACCTCAACGTCTGTCATAACAGTTCTGCTAGGTTTGCTAGGGTCCCACGACTGTATCGCCTCCGGCAATTAGTATACACCCGCTCAGCTACCACCCATCACTCACGGGTGTAGTTACCTCTAAAGGTTCTCATGGATTCGGGCTCTATTTCTTTCACACCTGGTTGCTTACTTCTTACGGTCGCATTTCTTTCGTACTCCCAAACTTATTCTAGCTTACGACATAACTTCCATAATAAAGCCGCCCCCAATCTTGGAGTTACTAAGTCAAACAATATAAGGCCATTTCCGGCTCTCATATCCCCGGTTCCGGTGGAACGCGTCCACGAACTTGTATAACGATTAACCGCACTCGGCTTGTTCCTCGTGACTGCACGTAGCGGGACTACTATCAACTGATCCCACCCCATAAACGGGTACCCTAACTTCTCATAATACCATGACCATGTCGTCTTGATCACAACAACCATTACTTACTCCACACGGATCTCATCCGTACTACCCTCTTAAGCATACCACGTAGCTTAATTTACAAACATAGCCTCCCATTGGGCCCCTTAATTAAGCTTTCTAAGGTTCCATTACTTTTTCCGACAACTCATCATCTCCTAATTATCTCAAACTAGCACGTAAAACCTCGATGAGAGTTCCTTAACTGTTCACACCTTCCCGGTATCTATTTAGTCCTTACCAAATCCTGGTAATCTAAAATCATTCTAGGCAACACATATGTGACCACACGTAAATCAGATATTTGTATGTCACAATACCAACTATACTACAAGTATTACCAACATGGATACGCACTGCATAATCTTCCCCGGTCATCACGCTTTCGTGGCTGAACACCATAACTTTGTTAGGGAGAGACGACCCTAACCACACAGCTCTATCGCACGATCTTAGAGTGAAAGAATGGAAACCAATCCTAAATATCCTGCAGCCTCCTGATTATAGATGTGGTGCACGACACACCGATAATCAAGACTCTACTAGACACGGTCTGTGGACACTTTCCGAGGACTAACTGCTCTGATACCACTTTTGTCACGACCCGACCCCGGGGCCGCGACTAGTACCCTACTGGGGTACCCTGTCAGGTATATGTCAGAGAATAGCAGCGGAACATAACACAACACATAACTTCATAAAAAGGGTAAAACATAACTGGCCAGCCGATAAGGCTGCCTTCCATAAACATACTTAAACAAAGTATTTATAATACAACTGGTTCTTATAGCCCAAAATATATAGGTGGCCATGCACTTAAAGATAACAAGCGCGGGCAGGCCCCGCCATACCTGGATGTACAAAATACCTATAGCATCGGGAATATCCATACCAATAAATAAGCTTGAGGAATGGAGCTTCGACAGGAATAGTGATCCTAAGAACGAGGATCCTCAATCTGCTTACCCTTACCTGCGGCATGAACGCAGCCCCCGGGGAAGGGGGTCAGTACACAATATGTACCAAGTATGTAAAGCTGGGAAAATACTGTAATATGATATCATAAGTCTAAAAGCAAGCTGGAGTCATGGAAGACAATAAAATACCTTTTTCTGTGCCTTACTAACAATGAGAGTGACAAGTATATATACATATATAATACTGCATAAAATAGGAGGCTCATGATCAAAACAGGGTACCTCGCCCGTAGTATCAAAAAGAAACCATCCTACTCCTGGGACTATTTCACCCGCACGTGGACCCGCGTGAGGTACTCCTCGCATCGGTACAGCCGGCATGGGACTATTTCACCCGCATAAGCCCATAAGGACTCGCATGAGGTATTCCTCGCATCATGGGTAGCAAATCCACGGAACAGGTGGTATAACGATCTTGGGGACTTTCCCCTCAGATATACTCTTACCCTAAAACAGATGGTATAACGATCTTGGGTCAGACTCGATATACTCTACACTTTGGAGCGGATGGTATAACGATCTTGGGGCTTGCCCTCGGATATACTCTTATACTTTGCTGAAGCGGATGGTATGGCGATCTTGGGCTGGCCCGCCGGACATACTCTTACATTGAAGGAGGTGGTATGACGATCTTGGGGCTTGCCTCGCCGGACATACTCTTACCTATCTCAACGTCATCATATCATAATAATAATAAGTTAAGAAAACTTATAACTTCTTTTTAGTCTTGTTCACATACTCTCTCATTTTAGTTTACTTAAGGCACTTAACCATATCTTTAGTAAAAGAACAGAATTTAACCCAAGTACGACATACTTCAACTCTTTCAAAAGTGACTCTTCTTTATACATAAAAGCCGTTGGGCAATTGATGCCTTTAATGCAATTTGCCTCTTCAGATAATTATCTTCCTTAGAGGAAATCCCTTCATTAACCTTTTATGAAGCTAATAGACCAACTTCCCATAAAGTTGTTATATTAACTCTATACTTTAGTAAAAATCATACTTTTCCCTTAACCAAGGGACTTATACGTTCTTAAATCGAAAAGTCATTTTATACTCAAAACAAGTAAGAACACCAAATCTTGTACGTCTACCGTACTACATAGTTTCATCTATTCATGCTCAAGAGATAGGAAAGCTTCACATACCTCTTTGGTCAATCCACTTGCTAAGCTCACTACCGCAAGTAATATCTCAACCTATAATAATCATGATACATTGTTAACCTCTAATCTCAAAGTAGAACAATCCAAGTTCTAAGTCACTAAATTCTATGGAAAATTGGGCGCATTTCCTTTGTTTCTACTCACTTTGCCACCTTTCTCAAGGTCGAATTTATCATCCAAACGCCACATTTAAGGCTCAATCAAACCAACAATTCAAAGGGGATTACATACCCAAAATTCTGTCCCATAAGTCTACAACAATTTACTTAACAATTCTAAGGTAGTTTTTAGGCTACAACATGCTCATAATCTCTTCTTAACCCATTCTTCATATCCAAACCACATTTCTAGCATGCAATGATTCTAAGAGCATTATCTACTATCACAAGTTCCTTCTTCTAAACATGCAACACTAGAACTAATTCTAAAGGAAGAAATGTTACCTTAAAGTTTTAGCCAAACTTATTCCAAATATTGCTAGCTTCCTTGCCAAGAACACCACCACAACAATGCCAACAAGCTAGCCACAAGCTTCCTTTTCTTGCTCTTATCTTTCAGATTTTTCTTAGGCTTAGAATTTCTCTTGGGGTTCTAGAGAGAGGGCTGGAAGTTTAGAGAGAAGGGGGAGCAATTTGAGAGAGAGAGTGAAGATGAAAGATAGACAATGACCAAGTCTTGGTCAATATATTGCATCTGTGAGAAAATCAGATGGGGGGACACTTGTCACCCTCATGGTCTCTTTAAAACAAAAATCAGATTTTCTAAGTTTCCGCCCAAATTCCACTTTCGGCGCGCGGCGCCACGTGGCCATGGCAACCTCCGCAGCTCTCACGAACTTTGGCGCCGCGCCCTGCATCTGGCGCGCGTACTGCAACTGCGACCTCTCGGTACTTTAGGCGCGCGGCCCTGCATCTGGCGCCGCGGCCTCGCGCTTTGCTGAACGCATTTACGCATTGATGTGGCCCGAACTTGTAACTCTCAACTTTCTACTCGACGCCTATCGACGAACGGTTGGTTGCGTTGGAATCAAGACTCAACGAACTACGTCCTAGGCCTTTAAAATACTTAGTAACTCTCAACGAATCGGGTCATAACCCTCCTCAAAGTTGACTAAAACCGTCGAACGACGTCAACATCGCCCGGAAATTTTAAGTCTTACATACTTTCGTACGTTTCCATACGTAGGGTCAGAACTACGGGGTATAACAGAACATATATTCACTTTACGTTTTGTTGCGGCGTGCAACCCGATCCATTATATATTTATATATTTATGTGAACACGTATTCACTTTTCATATATTTTAGAAGATCAAATAAATACTATTCTCTTTTCTAACATTCTGTCATTCATACTTGTAACGATTATAATTTTTTAACCATAACTCCAACTAAGGTGTTTCTCAAGCGGAAACTAAGGTAAGACGGGGATCTTTCACTGTACCCAATTTCATTTAAAACTACTTTGGGTAACTAACACAAATTTATCCTCAAAACAGCCACATGAAATTTGTTTCGGCAGAATTTTTATTAAACAGCACCCAATCTTATAATAGTCATAACTCCTAATCTGTAAACCCGTTCAATCCCCATAAATTCCCAAAACGACGAGAACCGAGAGATACACGTCTCCATGTGAACCATTCTTTCATATTCTGTACCATTTGGTACAGTTTTACACTTTTATTCGCTGCCCTTCCTGGATCTCGATAGATCCGAGGCAGAAACTTTAAACAGAGATAACTCTCAATCCGTATATCGGATAGACCCCCGTAAGGTCTCAAAATGTTCACAACAAAGAGATCTAGAACTTTCATTTAGCAACAATTTTCATATTCCCCACAGATTAGTACAGTTTTACGTTTCAACGTCCTGCCCTTCTGGATTCCGACAAATCCGAGGCAGCAACTTCAAACTACAATAACTTTCAACTCGTAAGTCCGTTTTAATAAATCTTTATATATATCTGTCCGTAACAGAGATATTTACAACCATGTAAATTTTCATATAATTCTAATAAGTAAAACTCAATAAAAACAGTCTGTAATTATGCCCTTTCCGAATTTCGACCAAATCTAAGGCAGGAACTTTGAACTATGATAACTTTCAAACCGTACGTCCATTTTACCTCATTTTTGGTTCTATATGATCATATTAGAGAGGTGTACAATTCTTCCGAATTTCATCAAATTCTAACAATTATAACTCAGTGAGAACAGTTCGTAAAGTTTATGACGCAACTAGTTGTCTAAACAATCAAAAGTTCAATATTTCTTTTCAACACTCAATTCTTATTCCAACATGTATTGAACTAAAAATAAAGGATGTTACCAAGAATTTCTGAGTGAGAAAACTCACCTTGTAAGTGTGAAAAAGATTGTGGTTCGGTTGCTACAAGTGGTCCTTCGCTTAGTGTTCCCTAATTTTATTGTTCTCCTTCCTCCTTGATATTTTCTTGATTTTTTTCCTTCTTGTTCACTTGTTTTTTTCTGATTTTCTAACCTTTATGTTATGTCCTTTGTTTGTATGTAAATACAATGTATAAATGAAGGAGTTTTCTATAACCTATGGGAGGTGAAAAACCAAAAGATTGAAGGGAAATGAAAAGGGGGGAGGGGAAGGAATGGGAGTGTGGGACGTGCACATTGCTGCACTTTGATGCATGCATTTTTTTTTTCTTTTCTTTTGTTGTTTTTTTTGTTTTCTTATTTTCATTTTATCTATCTATTTATCAAACTTTAACACTAACTCTATCTCATGCAATTTATTCTTTGTTTTCTTATATATATATATATTTTTATTAACCCAACCACAACTATATATTATTTTATTTTTTTCCGGATTTCACAGTGAATGAAAGGATTTTATCTTCCCGCATAGAGGTTCAGTTCACATATTTTGTGTAGCTAAACTTTACATATTGGGTTCGTCTTCCGGCGCAGTCTAGGAGTTCCGTGAAGATACTAATGTAATTAGTGACGTTATGTAAAGGCCTGAAGGGTAACACTAAGTCAAATGTCCTGTCGATTGAATGATGTAATTAGAAGGAGACTATACTTATATGTTCGGTTGATGACTGGGACATTGAAAATGGGAAAAGTGGCAGAAAATAGGACAGGACCGCGATGCCTTATTTAGGACCGCGGTGCCCAGAACACAGAGCAGCACCACGATGCCTCTTTAGTGGGCAGTGGTACATGCGTGTTCGGCGATCCAATTCGGCCGATCGGGATATTGTTCGGCCCAGCCCACAGAAACCCTATAGCCTCTGTTTACAATTATAAATAGAGGGCTTACCTCCCATTCCAACTATACTAAACCTAAGATAGGTCAATCTCTTCTAAAGCTCTGTCAAAATCCCTAGCATTCCTGACATAACACTTTACATCATAGTTCTATAACTTACAAATCGAGGGACGTTTGCGTGTTCACCCTCGGACTACACAGAACACAAAGGTTCAACTGCTTGGCTGATTGCTACAAAGATGTAAGTCTTCTGTCGAAGTTTTACATTACTACTTTGTGTTTGTATTTTTCATTGCTTATCACACTGCAGTTCGACCGTCATCGGGTTTGAAACATAAATTTTCAAATTTCGTTGCGTGTACGAACCCGATGTAAACTCCTACCAAAAGAAGGGAGGAAATGTATGAGGCTCTTCTCCATTTCCATTCTCTCCGAGTTCCTACTTACATGGAAGCCACATTAAGAATTAAAGGTTGAGATTGAATTCCTCAAAAAAAAAAAGGTCTTAACCATGATTAAAATAACAAATATTTCCTTTATTTATTTTGACAAATCCCACAATTTTAGCTAAAACAATATCGCATCCATAAATATATTTATTATTTATTACAAATTCTTTCTTTTAACATGTTTTTTGTTATTACGTAGAAATTTAGATTTATGTTGCTATTTTGTTTCTAAAATTTTCGGTAACTCTGAGTTATAGACAAAAAAATAATAACAGCATGCAGATTTATTTTTAATTCAAAACAATTTTTTATTCTTTTTAAACTCTATAACATCAAACGTTGATTCAATTTAGTCTTACGGTTCCCACTGAGCATGAGATTATCTATTTCTCTCATGTTTAATATATAGGAGTATGAAAAACAACTAGGGTAAAAATAAAGAAGAACTCGTACTTGTACAAAAAGTAAAATTCTGTTTTAAAAAAAGAGCTCGTAGTAAAATAGGAAAAGAGTGAATTTTTTAAAGTATATTTATGGATGAGATAATGTTTTAGTTAAAATTGTGGGATTTGTCAAATTTTTTAGAATAAAAATAAATGTTTGTTCATGGTTAAGACCTTTCTGTGAGTAATTAAATCTCAATCTTTAAATTTTAATCGTAACATGTGACTTTCATTTAAGTAGGAACTTGAGGAAAATAAAGAGGATGGAAATGGAGAGGAGCCAATCCGGAGGAAGTAGTAGATAGATGTTTAATTTAGGGCTCCACAATAGGATAAAATTGGACCGGATCGGACCAGACCGAGAACCGAATATTTAGAAAATTAGGATCGAAGACCGGATCAAATTTATCGATCCGGTCCAAGTCTTTTTCGATCCGTTCCGATTATATGGACCGAATGGAGAGAGGCGAGAGCTTTGGGAAGAAAATTAGGGATTTAGTTTATAATTTAGGGCTGAAGCCTGGAGCCACAACCACTTATAACTTATATGGACCGGACCGACCCTGAACCGGATCGAAATTCGAAAATATAAATTAAAAAGATCGAGGACCGGACAGAAATTTACTGTTCGGTCCGGTCTGACCATGGTCGGTCCTATCTTTTTTTTTTATCCGGACCGAATTTTGTGCTGGTTATAAGGATGTCATGAAATTACATCAGTATAAACAGTACAGGAGTGAGATTGAAAACTAATAAGAATGACAATAAATGGGAAAGATGAGATAGTACTAATAAGCCATATTGACAAGGGCATAGGCCAATCGACAAATTTGCAGTTTGCGCCCTCAACGAAAAGAGAAAAAAACATTTGCTGTGTGTTTCAGCAGGGTGTCTCTGTGTGTTTTGTGTCTTAATCAAATAAATGAAAAACATACATATATAATACATGGATTCTGATAACGATGACTCCAGCCACATTATCATTGACGACGACTCTGATATTGCTGTTACCGTTACAATATCTAATATGGTACCACAGGAAATCAAGATACCTTTTTCTGAAAGATTTTATTTTCATTATTACCTGAAAGGAATTTCTGGTGCAACATCATACATGTCAATTCAATCATAAAAAAATTCGTAGTTTTTTCCTTCCCAATAAGTGTATGGTCTCTACTATTTAGGAATTTATTCTATTGGATCATGCTACTTAAAAGCATTAAACGTTATTGTGTTATAATCCTTTTTTTGGAAGAACTACTGCTCTAATTATGTCTTGGTAATACCTTGTTCTTAACGTATTAGCATCACATAAGAGTAGGAGGCTAGAGTGTCAGGTTGGTGGTTCGGCGAATCCAGTAACTTTAGTTCAAGTCCTATATGAATATCTATTGAATATGTACAATATTTATTTATAACCTAGCAACTTAAGAATATTATAATTCACAACTCATAAGATTCAAAACGCGACTCCGCCTCTATTGATACGAATCTATGAAATTCAATAGTTGCTAAATTCATTTCACACAATCTCAATCCATCTTTTATCATTCTTTATTTCTTTTCTTTTTTTCATTCTAGATGATAAGTGAAGTAAAATTTACTTATTTATTTGTTTTGCCTTTTCTTTTCCTATTATTTGATGTACAAGAACGCTTGAAATTTTGATCAGGGCTTCCAAGATAATTTTGAAGATTTATGCCAATTGTAACCGTGCCTAAGTAATGGGCCGAAGGTGGTGTCGTATTCCTGCTGAGTGCTTATCATCTGTTAGAGGAAGCCCAATAAACAGGTAGCAGTTAGGTCCATGCCAGCTACTAATATTTGGGCCTAATTTTCATTTTTGCGTGTATTTTCTTCAAAGGCACTGATCTTTAATTTTTGCCCCTCAAATTGTTGATCTTAATTTCTATCCTTCGCTTAAAAAAGGGGCAGAAGATACTCTGAGATTCCGGATAAAAACCCCGCTCAGTTAAAAATTAAAAAAGAATTCGCAAGGCAAAATTTGGATTTCGCAAGTCAAACCTGCAAACTCTCCAGGCATAAGGCAAACTCAGTTTTAAGGTAGAGTTTGTCTTATGCCTGAAGACAAACTATCCTTGCGAAATCCAAACTTTGTCTTGCAATTTTTTTTTTTTTTTTTTTTACTGAACTAGGTTTCGAACATAGAACCCACGGATTTTAGGCAAAGAGCAAAAAATTTAAAAATTCAATTTAAGGGGAAAAAGTAAGACCGCCCCAAAAGAGGGACATTAGTGCAAATTTCCCCCCTAATTTTCTCCTTTTGGTCCTAATTTCCACTTTCTTAAAGCCCAATGAATGAATCAAACCGTGAAGGGCCTATAGACCGATTTTTTTTTTATGCATCTCACATACCACATCATACTTCTGTGAGGCGTTTATGCTTTGAGAAGTGGCATTTCTTTTCCTTCTTCCCCCTTACGCCTCTTCTCTACTTTGACTCGTCTTCTCTTTTTATTAAAAGTAGAGTTCTATTTCTTATTTCTAAAATCAAATATAAAAATCAAAATGAATTAAAACTACCTCAAATTTTCATTTTTTAATAATACTCCCATCCGTCTCAAAAAGATCGGCACTTTTCGTTTTTCGGGAATCAAACGAGTTGTTCTATAACATTGATTTTTTAAAACGTATTTTAAATATTTTAAATTATTAATTATGGTAACTTATAGTATTTTTACGTAGTTTTCAAATATATAAATTTTATTTCAAAAAATTTAAAGATCTTATGTTCTAACACACGGTCATATTAGAAAGTTTAACTCTCAAAAAGCGAAAAATGTCAATCTTTTTTAGACAGAGTGAGTAGTATTCATTGAATTTTATTCCTAAAATGTCAAGATTTTAGTGTTTTTTCTTTGGTGGATACTCGACGACTTCATTAAAACAAATACTTTATGTTTTTATTATTGATTAGCAAAGTTTGTTAACTTAAAGTGAAGCACCGCCACTAAAAAATTAGCAATCAATTTTATGTATTCATTTTCGAACTACGAGTGGATGATGTTATAAAAATATATCCGGTTATTTTTTTCTTAGTGAAGCTTAGAAAATAGAAAAAGAATTTGCCAATCAATGTACAATTTTTCTTTCTTTTTCGTACTTGTCAAATTAGGCTTTGTATGAGGCTTTCGTTTCAAGATTCTTTATTTATTTTTTTATCTTTGTCCTGATTTTTGAGATGTAAAATGATTTTTTTAAAGAAATTTAACCAACTTTTCTAGGGAACAAAGGATTATTAGGAATAGAAGAGTCAACCGAGCAATTTTAACTATGTAGGTGCGTGCCAATCATCTTTTTATTTTGACTTTACAAATGAAAAATAGAAGTATGTTAAAAAAATGGAGAAAAAATAAGCTGGAGAGAGGAATAAAAATGGAGTCTACGTGGGTGTAAACCGATTAGTTCAGGGAGTAGCGATTCTTTCAATAAAGCGGTCGGCGCAGCTTGACGCGATGTGAGTTCATTTCTTCTGTGAGGATGACTCGCGTGGGCGATCGTGGCTGTCCACCCACCTGTGGCGTGAAGTCTGTGATTTACCTTCTCTACGTCTACAGCCGGGTCCGGGTGGGGCGCATGGGCGGCATTTCGCCTTTTGCTCCCAAAAATAGAGTCCAGATGGGACAGGTGTGCTAACAAAGGGCCCACTATCTTTCACTTGTCAAACAATGAGCTGTCCTTATACAAGTTTTGTTGGTTGTGTGAGAGTCTGTGAGACGCAACTTAAAACTTTTCCTATAGACCGACCAAGAACCAAACAGTTTGCAGCCCAAGTTCCAACATACAAACTTTTTGCATACCAAGTCCCAGACTGAACAGTGGACCCCAGATAAGATGGTGGGGGTAGAGGTAGGGAAGAAAAAATATCATATTTTTAATAATTTTTATATAAAAATAATAAAAAATATAAAATAAAAATTTGGAGAGGGGGGGGGGGGGGAGGGGTAGGTGGAATTAGGGCGATAGGGTGAAGTAAGAAAAAAAATTCGTTTTTTTTATAAAAGTAAGAAAATATGAAATAAAAATTTGAGGATAGGTGGGGATGGAGGGAGTAGGTGTGGGTAGGGCGGGGGAGGGGGAGAAAAAAATCATATTTTTTATAAATTATTTATAAAAAGTAAAAAAAAAAAAAAAAAAAAAATTGAAAAGGGTTAGGAGATAGTGGTAGGTAAGAGAAAATTTCATATTTTTAATAATTTTTATACAAAAGTAACAAAAAATATAAAATAGAAATTTGAGGATGAGGTGGGGGTGGGGGTGGAGTGGGTAGGTGGGATTAGGGCGGTAGGGGGAGGTAAGAAAAAAAAATCGTATTTTTTATAAAAGTAAAAAAATATGAAATAGAAATTTGAGGATGGGTGGGATGGAAGAAGTAGGTGTGGATAGGGGGGAAGTAAGAAAAAAATTCATAATTTTTATAAATGATTTATAAAAGTAAAAAAAATATAAAATAAAAATTTGAGAATGGAATAGGGCCCGGAGGAGGTAGGGTGGGTGGGGTAGAAGTGGGTAGAGGTGGTAGGAGGTGGGGTGGAGTAGGCAAGGTAGAGGGCAGAGATGTGAGGGTGGTTCAGTGCTTGAGTGGGGTAGGGTGGATGGATAGTGTGGTTGGGTGCGTTGATGTATTTTTATAGTTCCGAAATAATAAGGAAATTTTTAAATAATTGTTTATAAATAAAAATCTTAATTTAGAGTGGAGCTCTAATCGTTAAAATTGAGCATTTTCGTGAGTCAAATTTGACTATCATCATGAATTCATTTGGGCTCTTGATTTTTTATGATCAATTTGGACTAACCCAAACCAATCTATCATCAAAATTACTTTTGCCCAAACCAATAAAATTTTCAGCGAATTGGCCGGGTCATTTGGGTTTTAGACTAATTCAACCACCCCTAGTAATATTAATGAAATGAATCGATCTCTTACATTGTACATGTCAATTTCTTGAAGTATTGGTGCTGAATCACTTTAGTGATATGACAAAGTTGGTTTTCCCCCTACTTGTAAGCCCACGACTGCTTTAAATGCTTTTAGACTTGCAAGTTGCAACTGCAAGCGTAAAAGGCTAAAAAGGTGGTGAGTAAATTCTCTACAAATAGGTGTGATGAGGTTGCAACTGTCATGGTGGTATTAAAATCCTCATTAAACTCTATTACTCTACTTGACTTAATCCTCCTCTTCCATTAATTTGATTACTCTATAAATTTGTCCCAACTTTCAAACTGCCGGCTTACTAGTCCATCAACTAAGTGAACAGTAAATTTTCTACCAAAATTGTAGGAAATTAGAGCTAGAGGGGATACAGATTGTCTACTTGTTGTTAAGCTCATTAAGGAAAAAGGCACACAACGTCATTCTCATAGAGTCATTATTGCAAAATGGACAACTCAACTGATTCTCAGTGGATAATTGGAAAAATGTCCAAGATCGAATTAAATGGCGAGTGAGGTTCTTGAAATAAGAAAGAAGGCCTTGTGCGCGTGGTAATGTCTAACCTTTGAAACAGGTTGAGTTCTGATGATTAACTCCCACAATCACTTAGGAGTATGGAGTCCTGAGATGGGAGATCAACCTTTTAATTGGAAAAATTATTGCAAATTGCAACTATTTGTTAAATGTTAACAATGCCTCTATCAAATACATTTGGAGCGAGGCCAACCGATGTGCCAACTTTCTCGCACATGATGAAGATTTGATCATTTGGGAAAATGCACTCAAGAATATGAAGTTTTTCTCCTGACAAACATAAGTGTCATTGATGTAAACCTTTTTAGTCTTTTCCATTGTATCAAAAAAAGAATTGCCAAGCATTGCTTTTTGTAATTTTAGTCTTGGAGTTGATGGAACAAACTGAACCAACATACTCGCAAATAATGTAGGCCAGGGCCTGAGCATTCCGTTGAGACCCGCGGGGACGCAGACTGGGACTGAAAAAGGTCGGAAGGACACAGTTTCCCAACCTATCGGCCCTACGGCTAAGGTTGGAAAAGGTGGGAACATGGAACCTGGTAAAGGACAGATCCATTTGAGCAAATAATGTAGGACCTGGTCTGAGCATTCCTTTGAGCCCCGCGGGGACGCAGATCGGGGCTTGAAAAGGTCGGAAGGACACAGTTGCCCAACCTATCGGCCCTACGGCTAAGGTTGGGAAAGGTGGGAACATGGAACCTGGTAAAGGACAAAACCATTTGAGCGGAGGCCATCCTTTGGGACCCCAGAACGGAGCTGGTGTAGATAGGGCTTGTATTGACTTCCCTTTGTATAAGGTTAGCAGTCTCCCAGGTTTACACCTAGATCACCTTTTAGTTCATTCAGCTCTAGTAGATCAGCTTTATGACGAATCGGTTAAGGCTGGTACATTTCGGAACGATACAGTATGTTACACCTCGTAAGTTAAGACGATAATTAAGAACGTCATTAAGGAAGTAAGATTCGAATATTGAATATAAAGTATATTTATATATGCTAATCCGGAAGTTGGAATATGAAGGATGTGATTCCGGAGAGAATTTTGGTTACTACGAGCGTGACAATGTAAATTGAAGATGATAATTATATATTCCCGTTATGAATTAGTGACGTATTATATAAAGATTACGACAACAAGGATACGAGGTCTTATGAAATTTTCGGGAATTAAAAGAAGTGGGGTCCAAGATTTAATTAATTACTTGATGAGTTATTAAGTAGACGATTAAGAAATTATGGACCAAATTTGCAAATTTAGTTTTTCAGATTTTTACACTTAATGAGCCTTCACATTCCATACTTCCCATTTCAATTTCAAATCACAAATCCTCTCTTCTCCCCCCCCCCATATACCCCAGCCGAGACACCCCCATTACCATAACGAGATTGATGTTTTCCTCTCCCTATATTACATTTTTCATCTACAAATTAGAAGCAAAAAAATTACATCAAAACTGGGCCATGAAACGCTGCACTGTACCGATTTTTTACCCAGAAATTTCCAGTTTTAAGAGAAGTTTTTGGCAAGAAAAACCTGTAAGAAGGATGGGTTAAACCTATAAGACACATGCATGTCATTTTGGAGTTGAGGAAGTGAATAAAAATTGGTGAAAATTGATGAAACTGTGGACGTGAGACTAGGGACTGTTGGGGCTGTTTTGGGCATCAAATTAAGGTATGAAATTCTTTTTTTACGGTGTAATTGAAGTTGTATGTTGTTGTAAGTTAAGAAGTGAATTGGTGTTAAGAGGAATTGAAAATAAGAGAGTGCATGTGATTGTTGTTAATGTTGTTATAGCCGATTTTAAGGACTATTTGGCTACATTGGATTTAAGTGTTGTTATTATTATCGTGTCACTAATCGCATGATGGAATTGAAGAAAATCTTGATATTTAGATTATAGTTGTTCATAAGGAATTGTTGAAACATGAATTGGATTCTAAAGAATTAAGAAAAGAATTGGTTTTGTGGATGTTGGCCGAAAACTTGCTCGAAATTGTTGGATATTGTCGTGTCAATATTATGGGTTGTTTTGTGGAGTTTTAATGCTTAAAATATACGTTATGAACACGTATATACGTTGTGATGATTACTAATACATGTCTTAAAGAAATTAAAGTGTAAAAGAGGTGTTATGTTGCAAGTTAGTGATGCGCGGTAAGATGCACACACTTTAAACGCAAGTGCACGTTATCGTGACAAGTAGTATAGTCTTGATAAGACCGAATATCGTCCTCTAGGATTAGGGTTCAAGTACCAACTATCTATTTTCTAGTATCTATTTGGCGAATTGATAAATGAATGGTTGTTTATAACTAAGAATTATGAAAGCTATTTGAATATAAAGATTTACTTCAGATGTGATGAGAATAGGGCTTCCATGTATCCTTACTATCCGCTTATGCTACTTACTAATCCATTAACTTATGGTATTCTTCTTTTGGAGAAAGCAGGTTTACGAAATCGTTTTATACTCCCGTTAGGGTTATATAAACACTCAACCCCAGTATCGCACCTTACCTACCTTTCGGTGATAAGAATAACTCTATAGGAGGATTAAGAACAAAAACCTAGTTGACCGTCACGCACAATGCGCAAAATTAGGGTTGTTAAGCCTCTCATCAACGCTACATAAATAATTGAGGTATTTTCATCCCCAATCCAAGAATGTCTACCCAACTTACAGCATATTCACAATCCCCCTTTGAATCGATTAGAAATCATATAGTGATAATTAGTTGTCAATTAATTACCAAGAATTCAACTCAATTATTGGATAGATCTCACAACAAGAAAAATAACCATAAGCATGCATTAATTCATAACAAAAGTTTCTAGCAATTCAACATGAAAATACATAAAAGAATTAGTTCCTAGCCATAGACATGTGAGAACTAATTCAAAGTTCATCATACAAAACTGAATTAAAGAACAAGAAAGGGAAAAGAAATTACTAAACTAATGGTATCGATCTCAAGCAAAGTCTTGTGTTGTGCAGAAGGGGAACCCTTAAAAAGCGCCTAGGGTTCTCCTTTTATAGCCGCAAACCGCCTCTCCTCTTTCCTTGGGCTGGCGATTTTCGTCAAAAGACCTAATTTTTCCGCGTGGCGCGCGGCCTGCATGGCCGCGGCTACTGGAAGTTCTGCAATCCGTAGGGTGTTTTGGCGCCATGCCCGATATCTGCTGCGAGGCGTAGCCTGCATCTTCGTAGCTTCTCGGATGTTTAGCGCCGCGCTCGTTTTGTCTAGCGTAGCCGCATGCAGTCTTCGACCTCTGGATAGTGGAAGCGCATGTGCTGGTGCAGATTTTTACCTCGTTTGCCACTTTCTCTGTTTCCAGCTCTGGCATCTCCTCTTTTGCCCTCTTTTTGCTCCTTTTTCCGCCATTTGGCCATTTTAACCACTTTGACTCAAAAGAAAGAAAAACTATCCTAATACGACACTTATATGTGCAAAATGGGACAAAAGACTAACTAAAACTGACTAAAAAGGTGTATATAAAATACACCGATCAGTTAGGGCTTGAACTCTTGTTGTTATTGCTAGAGTTGATGGACTGTTTTAAAAGGTTGTTTTAAAATGGATTAAGGGTTGGATTAACATAAGAAGTGGTGTATTAATCACCTTGGTTGCTGTTTTGGTTATACTCCATAAATATGAAAAGAAAAAATGTATAAGGAAGGTGTATACCAAGTATATGGAGTGTTTGTGATTATATTGGTTATATCTTGAAGTTGTATCTTCTTATTGGTATCGTTGGATGTGTTTGGAAGATGTGGATTTGCGTATAAATTGGGGAAGTGCTGCCCAAATTTTTATAGAAAAGAAGTGAATTATCATTCAATTTTAATGAATGCTAGTAATCATAAGGTTAATGGATATGTTACTACTATTTAAGGTTGAAGCGCTAGTCAAGGCTTATCTAGATTGTTGAGTTGGTTAGTTCGTCAGAAAGGTATGTGAAACTCTCCCTTCTTTCTTTTTGGCATGATTTATTGAAAGTACGACGGACGTACATGATTTCTACACAGTCTATTTCCTAAAGATGTTAGTCATGAGAAATGCCTATGATTTTTCAGTAAGAGTTTATTATAATGATTTCATTGAGAGTCAAAGTGATGATTTAAATTGTATAGTTACTCATGATGCGGGTGTAGATACCCATGACAGTAGATATGATTTCATGGACATGTATCCATGATGCAGGTATAGATACACATGACAGTAGATATGATTCCACGGACATGTATCCATGATGCGGGTATAGATACCCATGACAGTAGATATGATTCTATGGACATGTATTCATGATGCGGGTATAGGTACCCATGACAGTAGATATGATTCCATGGACATGCATTCATGATGCGGGTATAGATACTCATGATAGTAGATATATATATACAGGATGATTATATGGATAAATACTCATGAATTTTGATATGACTCTCATTTGTATATGACACAGTTGGATATGGATTCTGATTATTATACTGGTCTCATGTTATCTGTTGGTTACTTATGATCTCATTTACAACATTTCATGTTTTACATACTCAGTACATTATTTCGTACTGACCCCGTTTCCTCTGGGGGCTGCGTTCATGCCCGCAGGTACAAGTGCTCAGCTTGGTGATCCCTCGGTCTAGGTTCCTGCTCAGCTGTTTGGAAAGCTCATTTAATTCAGAGCTTTGTCATTTCGGTACAGAACCCTACTTTTGTTGACTTATGTATATTTAGGGGCACGACAGGGCCCTGTACCGTCATAAGTCGGCATCCTTCTTATAGAGGTCTGTAGACAGTTGTGGTTTGTATATATGTGGCCTAGCCATTTGAGGATTGTAGATATGTTTTGTTCAGTCGTACTATTGTATTTTATTTTGGGATGTTCCCGTATATAGTGGCAGCCTTGTCGGCTTGCGTCCTTTGTTTTATTTGCTTAGATGTGACTCCTCAGGAGACAGGGTTGGTTTTGTGTAAAAATGCAGCCTTGCCGGCTTGCCTAACCGGACATGTGGAATGTTTGCGGCGTTATGCTGCCGAATTTCATATTGTCCTTAGTGTCAGTCTGATTACATGACAGGTTAATATAATGGCGTCATTAGGGCGCTTAGTCGCGGCCCGTCGGGTCGTGACACGGTAGCCAACCTTTCGGGTTTCAGATAAAGTTGCGAAAGATGGGAACACAGAACCAGAGGGTAGTGTTGCTTCGGGGGATGATGGGTTCACAGTAGTGAATGAAAAAGGAAAACCCAAAACCAAAAACGGGGGTCAGGGCTTGTGTGACACCCTATTTTCGACCGGAGCCGGAAACGGGATTACCGCTACATATATATGGTTTGATTCCTGAAATGCTATTTAAAGGAGTCGCCACCTAATTATTATAGTGAATTAGGACACTGAAAATGTAGCATAAAATACTACGAATGATCTCCATTTTTAAGGTCTGCGAAAGCTATGCGAGATTCTAGGTAAGGGTTCTTTATTATCCTAAAGGGAAGGGGTTAGGCACCCTAAAGGATCCGCTAACTTGCGGTTGTCCGTTCAAACTTAGGTTAATTATTGCGCTAAATATATCATGCAATTCTAAGGGTATTCTAATTATTAAACTAATCAAAAGATATTTAAACTAGGAATGCAAATATTTCAAATAAATATATATTTAACAATATAGTAATAAAAGTAAATAAACATAAAAGATGTAATGAAGATAAATTAACAACATTTTGCTTTTATTTCATTTTTATGCGAATTATTTAACTTTGGGGCGCGCCTCCGGGTACCTGCAAAAGACACTTAGTAAAAGAGTTAGTAAATGATAAATAAATTACCAAACAAACAACAATATATGTATATATATAGATATATATGTAAAATATATTGTAAAAGATATATTTTTATATAGTGTGGGCTCAGCTAGTGTTATGCCAAGAATACTAAGACATGAGAAGCCAATATCGCTCTGTGTGGCGGTCGACTCGCCTCGCGGTGAGCGATACTATGCATTCGTCCAATCTTTTTCACTTTCCTCCGCCCACATATTAGTCTCGCTACCACGGAGGCCTCGGATCGACGGATAAATCCTTCTTTGGCCAAAGTGTAGTATCGTATTCAAAATCGGCAAAATACCAAGTGTAGTAACTTGTTCAAAATCGATAAATAAATTAAGCCAAATAGCCTAAAATTAATGCAGAAAACAATGAGCAATGGACAACGTGCAGACGATGGCGGTTCGCGGAAAGCAATGACAATTCGCGGAAGCGATGGGAAGTCGTGAAAGCGATCCAACAGGATTTTCAAAGCGTCGCGAGTCTTAAAACTCGGCCATAATACTAAAATGGTGCAAAATCAGCCAACAAAAGCGAAGCAAGCGAACATAGCGGAGTTTTGCAAACTCGGCCAAATACCAAAACTCGGAAATCAGTCCGACAACCAACAATGAAGCGAAAATTAAACCAGCGAAGTCGCGGGGTTTAAAATTCGGCGAGATACAAAATTTTCAAATCGGTCAACGAACCACAATATGTATAATAGCGGCGAAAGAGAAACAAATCGATGTCGTCGCGGAGTTCAAACTCCGCAAGTTTCAACAACACAAAAGATAACGAGCGGCGGTGGCGTCAACGGCGAGTCGCGAGCGGCGCCACGCGATGGTGAGATCGTCGGTGGCGATGGCGGCGGCGGGTGTGTGGCGGCGAGTTGGTGAGAGTTGAGGTGGTTCGTCGGTGGCTTGGCGATGTAGTGTCTTTGCGTGTGTATATGGAGGAAGGGTGATGGGCGTTATATGGCGCGAGGGTTCGGCGAGGCTCGCGGCGTTCTTTGTCGAACTCCGTGGCATGACTTCGCCGGAGCTACTGGGTGTAGATAGCGAGTTGAGGATAGGTGATGGCGAAGTCTTTGGGTGTTTTAAATGGAGGGTTCGCCGGATGGCGGCGACGGGCGGCGGCAAGGGAAGCTGAGGGAGAAAAGGTTCTCCCTTGAAAAAAATGAAAACCCAAGTGGGCTGCTCTTCTAAAAAACAAAACCAAAAATGAACGTTGAAGTGCGCTTAAAGGAAAAAACGTTGAGGCTCCTCCCTTTATTTTTGTGTTCTTGCTCTTTATTACGTACTCTGCTTTATTTTGTCTTATACTTTAAAATCCAATGGAAACAAAAGTGGGCTCCTTTTTTATGAACGTTGTGCTGCCCCTTATTTTGTGCTTTGGCTGCTGAATCTGTGGGCTGCCCCCCTCCTCTTTTAATAAAGGGGGGGTAAGAATTAAAAAATAGGGGGATAGATTAGGGTTTGGTATTTTAGGGGGGAATGAAAAGTGGGGTTTGAAATTTAAAAATGAGGGGGAAATAAAGAGGGGGGTGTTTGGATGAAGATAAAAGTGGTGTTGGATTGAATTGATTTGGATTGGGTTCCGTACTGGACTGGTTTGACAAAATGCGACGCGAGTTAATTAATTAAAGAAAAATTATTTAAAAAGATGCAAAATTATTAAAATGCAAATGCCGACGCAAAAATGCAATATTTAAGGCATGTTTAATGTCTGATTAAAAATAAAGCAGGACGTCAATTAATTATTTAAAGAGATGCAAAATATTATTATAATAGAAATATAATATTAACAAAACATAATGCTTAAATAAAAATAAAAAGATGCAATGTCATTTTGTGAATAAATAAACATAGAATATTATATAAAATATGCGAAAATAACGATTAAAATGCGGTGTGCTAAAATACTTAAAATTGCACGAAATATACAAAAAACGGGTCAAAATTGACTGTCAACAGCTTGTCCATACCTTTGAGCATAATGACGACCCTCCCCAGGCGTAAGGGTGGTGCTCAACTTTCAAGGCAGAGTAAGGATGATAGTATGGAGGCAACGTCTTCTCTTCTATTATTTCCATGATTATTGCTTCTTGGAACATACGGGGGGGAGGGGTTGCACCGATCCTCCAAACAAAAGGAGATTTCCTTCATCGTGCATGAAGAGAACATAGACTTAATTTGCATCATTGAGTCTAAGTTGAACGCCCTCACGCCTAGCAGATTCTGGTCTTCAAAGTTTAGAAACTGGGTGGCTATTGATAATTTTGCAACACATGCGGCTAGGAGGTTATTCATACTTTTCAATCCCGCTAAATTGAGGCTTCACGCCATAGATATTACTCCTCAAACTATCCATTGCGATGCTACTTGTAGTACCACCTCAAAAAAATTCCGGATTACTTTTGTATATGGATTCCACTCCATTTTGGCAAGACGAGAATTATGGGATTTGCTTTGGGATTATGGCACATCACTTCAAGTACCGTGGCTTATCATGGGGAATTTCAACACTATCATGAATAATGATGAACGTTGCAATATGACCCCTATCACAAGATATGACACCAAAGATTTTGTGAATTGCTGCCATGAATTAGGGTTTGTCGATATGCACTCAACTGGTTGTTCTTTCACGTTCAGCTGTGCGGGAAAATGCAGCAAACTGGACAGGGCACTCATTAATGGTCCCTCGTTGCAGGCGGGATGGCACGGTCACACGACTTTCAGGCCTCCTGGGACTTTTTCGGACCACACGCCATGCTTGGTATCCATTATTGACCAAATAAGAAGGATTATCAATTCTTTCAAATTCTTCAATATGTGGGCTCAACACCTGAGCTCTGGAAACATTATTGCTGATGTGTGGGAGCAGAACGTAGTGGGGACGGCGCAGTACTCATTGTGTCATAAATTGCAGAGTCTCAAATACCCTCTGAAACAGCTGAACCTGAAAGACTACTCCCGTATTTCTGTTAGGGTCAAGAGAGCAAAGAAAGGGCTTGCATGTGCCCAAATTGACGCCATGAATAACACGTAGGATAAGCTGAAGCATCTACGGGTTGATTACCTCAGGCAGAAATCTAACACACTTTGTGACGCTGAGCTAAGCTTCCTTAGGCAGCTTGCTAAGTGTGAGCATTTGAAGTACAGTGACAGGTGCACCAAGTTCTTCCATGATATGGTCAAAAGGAACAACAAGAGGAATTATATTGCGGATATTAATAAGCAGAATGGCTCCCATACAACTTCCAATGATCAAGTAGTGGGGGAATTTATTGATTATTATAAGGGACTGCTTGGTACGACAATCCCATGCAACGCTATCGACACGGGGGTCTTAATTTCTGGTAATAGGATTTCTACGGAGCAGAATCTTAGCCTTATCCGGGATGTCACTAACCGCGACATTAAAGTTGCGGTGTTCGATATTGGAATGACAAAGCCCCTGGTCCAGACGGGTTCAGTGTTGGGTTCTATAAGAAATCGTGGGATATCGTGGTTAAGGATTTCTGCGATGCTATTAAGGAGTTCTTTAAAAATGGCAAACTTCACAAGCAAATCAACCACACTATCATCGCCCTTGTCCCTAAATCTCCCCACCGCCCTAAAGTAACTGATTATAGGCCTATCTCGTGCTGCAATATTACCTACAAAGTCATTGCTAAGATCTTGACTGAAATAGTTGAAACGGTTCTCGACTCCATTATAGATCGTGCACAATCTGTGTTTGTTCATGAGAGAAGTATAACCGATAACATCCACTTTTCCCAGAAGCTCTTGAGAGGTTACAACCACAAAAGAGTCACGAAAAGATGTATGTTTAAAGTTGATCTTCGAAAAGCTTTTGACTCGGTTAACTGGGAGTTTCTTACAGCCATCCTCATATGGCTTATTTCCCAGAGCTTTTCATTGCCCAGATTATGGAATGTGTCTATACTGCTTCATACTCTATCTATATCAACGGCAGCATCCATGGGCACTTCAAAGGGCAGAAGGGCCTGCGTCAGGGTGATCCTCTTTCACCGTATTTTTTTGTCATTTGCCTTGAATATCTATCCAGATTTATTAATACCAGGACGAGGGTGGTGGGTTTCAAACATCACCCCAAATGTGGTAATACGAGGATCACCCACATGGATTTTGCGGATGACCTTTTGCTCATGTCAAGGGGGGACACCACGTCGGTTCGTATCCTTATGGAATGTCTGGCCACCTTCCGGGACTGTTCGGGCCTGAACTCCAATTCAGCCAAGTCTAGCCTTTACACGGCTGGGGTTTCGGGGCATGAGCTCGAGGACATTAAGGAGATCACTGATTTTGACATTGGCTCTATGCCATTTCGGTACCTTGGTATCCTGTTAGTTGCCGAAAATCTTAGGCTTGTTTATTATGAGTCATTTATTTCTAAGATTGCTTCTTACACCAAAACTTGGACTCGTCTTACCCTCTCTTATGCGGAAAGGAGGGAACTCATTAAATCTGTCCTGCAAGGGGTTGAATGTTTCTGGTTGTCCATCCTTCCAGTTCCCGCTGCTGTTTGTGACAAGATCATTAGCTTATGCCATAAATTCTTATGGCACTCTAATCACCCTCTTGTATCTTGGGCTGAGTGACGTCTCCCGAAAAATGAGGGTGGCCTTGGTTTTAGAGACATGCGTGCATGAAATCGCTCCCTCCTCGCCAAATATTTTTGGAACATTCACCAAAAGAAAGACAGCATGTGGATCACACAGAAATACCTAAGCCAAGACAACATTTGGACTTGGGTTGGTAAGAGTCGGGACTCACCCTTAATAAAATGGATGCTTGATATTAGGGATCAAATTCTGACTTCTGCGGGGTCTCTAGCTCAGGCAGATAGTATTTTAGCTAGCTGAAATCAACCAACTTCGAACACCGCTGGCAGCCAGTTACGGTATGACTTCTTCAGAACTCACGACACCATTGTGCATTGGTACCGTGATGTTTTGAATGCATGTATCATCCCAAAACATGCATTCATCCTTTGGATAAGCATTAGGAAGAGGCTGCGGACCAAGGACAGGGTTTTTCAAAAGGACATCGACAAAACTTGCGCCTTATGCCAGCAGTCCGATGAAACAGTTTCCCACATGTTCTTTTCATGCCCTCACAGTTCCTATATTTGGTCTGGCATTAGAAACTGGATTTGTATCACTAGGGACATGACTATCGTGGACAGTGCGTTAAAATTCATTCAGAGAGAAGTTCGCGGTACGGACTGACAGTCCAAGGCGAAACGTGTGGCTCTGGCTGCTACGGTATATACCATCTGGAATGAACGCAATAAGAGGATTTGAAGGAACTAGATTTGATAAGGATGCTACTATCTTCAGAATCAAGACTAGCATCTTTAAAGTCTTATATGCGCTCTTTCCCTACTTTATCGAGAAGTTTGTCTTTATGGGAAATGGCTAGGTCTGATCCTGATCCTCCTGATTTCCCAACCTGAGGCTAGTTGTGTGATTTTGTAAATCTCCAGACTACCGAACCTGTGGGAGCCGCTGGAGTCTCCTGACCACCCGTCCTGTGGGATCGGCAGGAGTCCTTCTTTCTGGTTTGTATCTCATGACTTCCCGACTTGTGGGTAAGCATGAGAATTTTTAGAAGTTTAGGTGGTAGGCACCATGGCAATTACTGTTTAGCGGCATAACGTGATAGGTACTCTTCTCTTGACTGTGGGTTTATCCCATTTGGATTTACCATGGCAAGAGTTTAAGGAGGTCCGCGACTGCAACCTTATGTCATGTACATAAGGAAATTGTCATTGGCTAGGTTGTTGTGTGGGATTGCATCACTTTTGCGCTTTTACTGGGCACTCTTGACTACCCGCCTTGTGGGACTAGGTTGAGCTTTGCAACTGATGAGCTTAAATCTTATACTGATTTGCCGAGCAGGGAAGTATGAGATTTATATCGTCACTATGCCCGTGGGTTCGCCCACAGAACCTGTACAGTTTGACGATTTTAATACACATTTACCATTTTATCAAAAAAAAAAGTATAATTAAATATTTACTTGAGCAGTGCAATTTGATCTACTATAGAAGATTACTTTTAAGTGGCATGATAACGATTTTACACGGTTAGTTAAACAAGTTAAAACTCTTTTGATCCGACACTCATTGGTGTCTTTCTAAAAGGCAAAAAAAAATGTTCCCCGAACACCCTAAAAATGGTAATGGCAAATCATTATGTTTGGACTATAATGCCCCTTCCTTTATGCTTTTAACATTTTTCAATTGTTCAATTCCTTTTTGCCAGAGAGTAGGGCTGCACAAAACCTTTCAATTGAAACGGAAGGAACCGAAAAATTTAGTCCGATTTGGTCCAATATACATTAAAAATCGGAAAAAAACTCCAGACTGGACCGGACCGAGAACCGAATTTTCAAAAACGTAGAAACGAAGACCAGATCGAAAAATTCGGTCTGATCTGGTCCGGTCCGGTTCGATCCATGAGTTATTTTCGATCCGATCCATTTTTTGTGAAGACCTACTAGAGAGTCCTCAGAGGACAATTGGTGCAAATTCAATATCATTTATATACGAAGGATGAAAGTCATAATCATTCCCACTCAACCAACAAGATTAAACTACGTTCACAAAGAATTAGTCATTGGTCTAAAAGCTTGATGGTGTACCACAACAATTTTTAAATTTGACGATGAATCCTTATAAATGTCAATATTTATTTTAATGTCACTTTAGATACCGATGTAGAACATAACCTTATTGAAGAAAAATTCTGAATATAAATTAATTAATTGTTGCGCCTCATAGTGTTGAAAACAAAAAGGAACCCGTGTTAGATTAGATAGTAGAAGGCAGTTGCCGTCACGGAGAATGATTTAAGTTGAACTACTCGACTTTTGGCACATCAAATGAATAAATAATAAAACAAAGTTGTCAACAACCCAGATTTGATGCTTTCCTATCTCTTTTTTCTTTCTTTAGTTTTTTGTATTCCGAGTGGAGACCTATGAATCTGTCTGTATACATCCTTACTTGCAACTTTGTACTAATTCTTTTTCTTCTTCTTTTAATTCTTCTTTATGAAAGGGCAAGCCTATTGAATAGGAAAAGTGAAGGAACTCAAGAAGAAGCAAAGAGGACCTTTCCTAAAATTTAATGGATATAAGTTTATTATACTTTAGTGATCATTTGGCAGGAGAGATAAGTTATTCCATGTAGATGAGATTGAGTGGAAAAAAATAAGACGAGATAACTAATTTCACCATTTATGTGAGATAACTTATCCCATCTTTTATACCACGTGGACGGGGTTAGGTGGGATATCAAATAAGTTATCACACAATCAAATCAAGCTAATGTAATTTTTATCATATTACCAACTATTGTCTATCATAAAGATTTGCCTTCTTTTTTTCAATATAGAGTTTTTATTTGTAATTACTTTTATCAGTGATCTAACTATATTAGTAAATAATAGCTTTTTACACCATCACCTTTAAACAATACTTTAAAAGCAGTGTAGTGTGAAGTTAGAGACCCTGAATTGTACTTCCCGTCTCTAATACTAATTTCCTTGGTTTGTGAAGGGATAAGTTTCCCTGGAAGATACACTTCGTGGCAACAATAACAATAATATACCCAGTGAAAATTCCATAATGTGGGTTTGGGGAAGGTAGAATGTACACAAACCTAACTTCCATCTTGGTAGGTAGAGCGGCTGTTTCCGGGAGACTCTTGGCTCAAGACAAAGAATAATCAGGCAAAACAAGCAAAGCAAATCAAGCAAAGCAAATTAAGCAAAGCAAAACAAAATATGAGAAACGATCAGACGAGAAATTAAATCATTTGGAACAGCATATTATAGTAAAAATCAAATACGCAATGGTAGAACATTCTACCAAAAAGGAAGCAGTAGTTAACACAACTAAATAAGACGAATAAATTACACTAAAGAACACATAGCAGCAGGAATCAAACTACATAGTACTATAGATCAATAATGCGCCTATAAGTGTGACAAACTAATCGAGTCTATAGTAATAATACTACGCTATCATTTTGTAAGCGTAAAGAGGACTACGCTCAACTACCTACTACCCTAATGTGTGTCCTCCACAACCCCCTATGTCCTCAGTAAGTTGTACCTGCGACATATCCCGTCTAATCACCACTCCTCAATACTTCTTTGGCCTACCTCTACCCCTCCTGAACCCGTCCATAGTCAACCTCTCACACCTTGTGCGGGGCATCTGTGTCTCTCCTCTGCACATGCCCGAACCATCTCAACCTCGCTTCCTGCATCTTATCCTCCACCGAAGTCACTCCCACTTTATCCCAGATATCATCATTCCTAATCCTATCTCTCCTTGTATGTCCACACATCCATCTCAGCATCCTCATCTCCGCCACTTTCATCTTTTGTATGTGCGAAGTCTTGACTGACCAACACTCTTGACCCATACAACATAATTGACCTAACCACCGCCCTATAGAACTTGTTTTCAAGTTTAATTGACACCTTTTTGTCACCCAAAACTCCAGATGTGAATTGAATATTGTTTTATCAAAAAATTATACTTCTTATATATACATTAAATTTTGAATTATACTAAGATTTCTGATTTCGTCAGTTGGTGCAATAACAATAATTCGATAAAATACCCAAAATAACTAGTCATCTATGTGGACACTAGACAAAATTTAAAAATGGTAGTAGCACTAGTATGACCACAAAATGTTTCCCTTATTTGAAACGCGGTGGATCAAAGCAGTGGGTGTAAGCGCACCCATTCATTTCAGTTGTTGTATACGCAGTTAATTTTTATAGTATTTTATCATAATTTTTTATATTATTTTGAATTGCTTATTATTGTGCCGACGGTCTATCGGAAACATCTCTCATACCTCTCAAGGCAGGGAAAATAAGTTGTGGTTAGGGGTGAAATGTCACTCGAACCCAGAGCTAATCGATTCTCCCCGAAATACGTTGAGGCGCAACAGTTGACTGGATAAAGGTAAAGCATTGTTTCGGTGCGGGTCACGCGAGAGATACCAAATCGAGGCAAACTCTGAATACTAGATATTCGGCTAGTGAGATGATAGGGGATAAGCTTCATCGCCGAGAGAGAAATAGTCTGCGTACACTCTCTACCCTTCACGTGGGATTTCACTCGGTTATGTTGATGTTGTATATAATTAATTTTTTCCAGAAAAAAAATGTAGTATATATGTATTAATTGGAACACATTAAAAAATGATAGCCCGATGCACTAAACTCCCGCTATGCGTGAAATTCAGGAAAGAGTCGGATCATAAAGGCTTGCATATTTATCAAAAAGTAGTCTGTAACCGTATGTTTAGTACATATTTATACTTTAAAATTAGCATCAAGCCAACTGGATAAGAAATGCAGAAACTAAGTAATCTCTAAAATCACCATTACGCACCTGAAACCCAAAGTATCTAGTATCAATTGGTAGTACACTGACACATTACTTTACCAAGGGAAAATTTCAAAATTGTATAAGCTTCTCGTTTTACCTGGAAAATGTATTACACAAGACTTTTACACCACAACTCCAGAGCTTGGAACATGTTTAAGGTTTCTCATACTATGATTATATTAGTAACTCAATCAGAACTCTTCACTGTACAACAAACATCATCCCAAAAAAGAAAATTAATCCAAACAAAAAAACACAAGAAAATTTGCAATCAACCTTAATCACAACAAATTGGACATCGAATAAGCCCATTCTCATTGCAATCTGGGCATCGTTGGAATCCATATTCATATTCTTCTTCTTCATCATCATTTTCTTCATACTCCGCTTCATAATAAATTTTACAGCTTCCCGAACATGTCTCACAAGGTACAAATCTAATATCTCCACAGGCCTCACAATTACAAACCCCAAGAACACCACCATCCTCATTTTTTTCACAGTTTTCGACAAATTTTTGGAGTTTCCCGTCCTCGTTCATTCGTCGTATTTCATCAGCTCCACCAATATATTTCTTGCCCAAAAATATCCTAGGCAATCCCCCTCCACTGTATTCATTTCCTAGTAATTCCTTCAACTCCTCCTTGAACCCCGAATGCATCGATACATCTCTTTCGTCGATTTTCACACCTAATCCCTTTAAAATCACTCGAACATGACAACAATCCTCGTATGTTTTCCTTACACCTCTTAGGCTTGTGAAATAAACAACAAGTTTATCTTTACCCACCTTGTACTCTGTTACTTCCCCATTTACCAATGATTTAAGGTGAGATGGATTTGCAGGTGGGAGATCTTCTAATGCTTTTCTGAATGTAGAGATCACTTCAGGATCAAACGCGGAGACGATAGATGAATCGTTTGAATTTGTTATCTCCTCCCACAATGGCTTTGGGGAACCTTCAATAACTCTAGGTGTAGGCAAATCATATTGAGGACGAGTTGAATTATGAGAAACATGGAAGGAAAAACTACGAACATGATGAGCAGGTTTAAGAGGACTAGAATCTTCTAGACCTTCCATTAATTCCCAAGTATTAATAGTTTCTGGCTCACCAGGTGGAGTTCTAATGGGTGTTTTCGGAACTAGTTTGGGTATTTTTTCATTGATCATTTCGGACCATGTTTTAGCCTCAATCAAACCCATCGCAAACTCTTCTTTACAACTATTCATTTCATCGTGCCCAAAAGAAGATCTTTTATCATCTTTGATAGATTGACTTGGATCAAGCTTTAAAGATCCTAATGTGGAGGAAGTGAGAGCTACCATATGGTAGTTATTGTCGTGCATTGAGTAGCTCCGGCGCACTGGCGAACAGGATGCCCGACATTTGTGGCATACCTTTGGCTTCGAAGTTGCACAACCCATTATTGATTTGGGGTGGGGGGAAGAAAAAGTATACTTTATGCCAAAGTGGTTGGCTAAAGAAATCAATCAAATGGTATTTTATGTGGGAACAAGAGATTAGAAGAACATTCTAAGATGATTGAGGTGTGTGTTGTAATGGAATTGGGTAGAGATTCCAAGATTAAGCAACAAAATCGAGGAATTAAAAATGGGGGAAAATTGTAAACCTCAAGAATATAAATAAATAGCACTGAAATTAAAATATTTAAAAGAAGAGAATTACTGGAATCGCAATGATCGGCGGATGAATAAAGATGAGCAAAGGACCACCCCGATGCCAAAAAACTAAAAAGAGAAGTTGACCCTTTCCATCACAATTCTTTCCCCAAAAACGACCCCGTCAGTGGGTAGACGAATAGTAGTAGAAAGAATGAACCTTTCTGTTTTGGAAACGGCTTGCGTAGGTGTCCTTGGTGAAGCAGAAAAATGGAAGGGGTTTGACACATCTGTCTTATACTCTATATGTTCTGCTCATTTATTATTTTACTCCATTTAGGATAAGCACTGTAATGACCTTTCCAAATGTCACTTATAACGGCCTGTGCTCTTTAATGGAACTTGATTCAAACATTAGTCCGTATTGGCTTGTTCCGAGATAGAGCTTTATATAATTATTTATACATATTAAATAATATTTTTAATAAAATATAACGTTTGAATCAAATTTATAAAATCTGTGAAACTATATGATGGATTCCACTGCGGTTGTGGACCATTATATTCTAGTCTTTCAATTGCGGGTTGGCTTTGAATAAAAATTTAAACGTAAAATAACTTTCTACTGATTTTTTATTTCCTGAAAAGGAAATTGAGCTCCGCAGGATGTAAATAGTCGGACTCTAGAATTTACGGATTGAGTTAGTATGATGAATTTAAATGAAAAAAATAATGATAAAATATTTTGATTTTAAACAAAACTCGAAGACAACTTAACTTATAATTACAAGTTTCTACAATTAATTGTCTAAATAATGTTTTAAAAAATACAATTTAAAACGGCCGGCATAGACTAGATATAATCCAACCACTATTTCACAAAGAGAAGAAACAGAACACTTTTACTGAGCTAGGCATGGTATAGTCAGCATACAACTCTGTTTTACGTTTTTTTTTTTTGTTGTGAAGGCCACTTGCATTCTTTCTTTCAGTCAAGACAGCAGAACCTGTGATGGACGCGAACCGCGTCGGTAAGATGCTTGTAACAGCAAACAACTCTGTTTTACTTGGTTTATAATTAGGTGGAACAATGCTAGTAGATGATTATAAATTAAGTAGCGTAGCCGTTTCATTGACAATTTTTAAGAAACATCTTTAACATAAGTTTACGGACAGAAGCTATCAAATGACACATAACTTATTCTTATGATCAACAACATTTGTAAGTGAAAGAAATAATTTCCTTGATTATTTTCATTAATTGAAGGACAATATATACACTTTACATATTTTTATAATAGGAAGAATCATATTCTTATTCTACTTCTAAAACCATATTTTATTTGGAGACTAATTATACAATTATGGTAAGTGTATAAGACTAATTAAGGTACAACTAATACACAATATATATCAAATATACACTAATAAATCTGCCCGATATGGGCCCTGGCCGAGATGGGCCTTTTGCCGTGTTGCTTCATTTGTCCAATATACATAAGTATACAAGTGTATATCATGTGTATACTTATGTATATTTAACACTACAGTAAGGAATTTAGTGTTAATTACAGCAAAAAATGCCTTCAATCGATGCACAATTCTTTATACGATTAAAACTAAGAAAAAGTTAACACAGAAACATCTCTAACTCAACAATTTGTTTTTAGCACAAGTAGCTAATTATATCCTTAATTTTGAAAAGGACTTGTGAAAATTGTATGAGGTCACTAGAGGAAGTGGCCTAGCAAAGAAATCGATGGTTCTGAGTGCACCCCAATGAATCACAAAATGTTGTGAAGGTAGGGAGCCACCCCGGCCATGATATTCTAAGATAAGTAGCCCGGATCTTCAAAAGAAAAATCTTCTCATCTAATAGGTTCTATATATCATTCTTATTTCTTTCATTCCTCTTTTACGAAAACACACCTCCTTTTATTAAATGTTATCCTCGTTAAATCATTTTATTTAAAATTGAAGCATAAGTGTTATTTTTTTCCTTGTGAAATAAAGCTAACAGAGTGCCCGTTTGGTTGGGCTTTTGGATTTGCTAAAAGTGTTTTTGGAATGCCAAAAGCACTTTTGGCAAAAAATTAGAGTATATGATTCAAAATCGAAAAAGTGTTTTTGGGTTCCAAAATCATTTTTTGCCTCTATTTTCAAAAGCTCAAATTTTGGGCTTTTGGAAGTAGAGGTTGATTTTGCCCATTTTTAAATAAAAATTATTTTTTTTATTGACAACCAAACACCTAATCACTTTTTGATAGAAAACTCTACTTGAAAAGGTCTACTTCTGAAAGCTCTTTTTAATAAGTTATATCAAAGTATCAAACGGTCGTAAAGGGGAACGAACCTTTTGGGTTTGGGGGGTTGAAAATGAAGCATTGGTGGCTATTTATTTTACAGTTGAAAGAAAGAGAGAGAGAAATGTGAAGACAAGCCATTGATCCGAAATTGAAATGACAACTAACTACACGCGCACTATTATTCACTCTTTTGATAATCGTGTTATGTGGAATAAGTATTGGCTAATTCTTTCCCTCAAAACTTGAATTTATATGAATAAATTATCTACTATTTTTATTTTTGTTGGATTTTAAACATGAAACCTCATAGTTATCAACTTACTTCATCCCTAAGTCACACACCCTCAAATGTTACTAGTTAATACAATTAAACCTCTCTATAACGATATCATCATATAACAATCAAGTTTCTTTAGCACCAATTTTTTATATTATATATATATATATATATATATTTAACTCTCTATAATAATTTTTTACCTATAACAATAACAATCGCTTTTATAACAGTACGCTCTTTCTAAAATTACTCATCTATAACAACTATCTTCTTTTTTTTGTAATATAGTGACCAATCATTTTTGTAGAAATAAAATCTTTAAGATTACCAATAATATGTTTAGATATTTTCACCAATTGATATTAAAATCTTTAAGATTATCAATATGAAGTTTAAGAAGTAAAGGATTTTTTTTGAATTTCGTGGTCTAAAATAAGTCAAAGATATTTGTGTGGTTATAGATTAACTCGTTAAGCTTAAAAAGTAAATTTTAAAATTAAATTATTGTCAAATAAGGAAATGTGTCACTCTTTTTGGGAATAACTAAAAATGAAAGTATGTCATATAAATTAAAACAGATGGAGTACATTATTTATGACAAAGAATATTACTTATATTACATAAATATATATTTCCATCATTAAGATATTTTTCTTCATTATACAAAGTGTGATTAAGTTTAGAATTTAATAATTAAAAATAAAAAATTAGGTTTTATATCATTTTTTACCTATAACAGCAAAATATTACTTATTTAAATGAAAATATTTGTAGTTATAGGTCTATAATAGTCATTCGCTATAACAATAAAAAAACTTTCAGACTCAGCAATATTATTACAGAGAGGTATGACTATATATTACTTCCTCCATTTTACGGCTTGTATTTTGCACTCCCTTAAAAATATATTATTGATTATTCTCTCCGTTCTCTTTTACTGGTTCATATGGGTACTTTGTACTCCCCTTAAAAAATTATTTATTAAGTGCATGTTTATTTTACTAAATTGTTCATATTAACTGTGCTTTAGAAATCAAAATTTGACTACTAGTGCTCTAATAGTTGCTTAATGAAAACAGTAAAATTGGAAAAAATATCTATTAATTTGCTACAATGGACAAGTAAATAAAAAAAATATTTTAGTATACTAAACTAGTAAAAGAGATAAAAAAAAGTAATTGTTTATTTACTAAATTACCTATATTTACTATACTTTTGAAATCTGAAGTTGACTGTTAATACTTCAACAAGTTTCAGAAATAGTTATTTAATAATAACAGTAAAATTAGAAAAATATAATTAATTCTCTTTTAATTTATTAAAAAAATATAATTAATTGTTTTTTCAGTTTATTAAAAGAAAAACTTGAAGGGAACAAATTATATTAATATATTGGTCAATTTATCTCTCTCTTAATCTATTTTGTACTATCTTTGTCATGATTTTGGACCTCAGAACCTGTGATGGGTCATCTAACAATAAGTATACAATATAACGATGGACTACCTTCCCATTGATATTTGAAATAATTAATCCCTTGATTATTCCTATTAATGAAAGACATATACGTAGAAGTTATGTAGTAAAATTCTTTTCATATTCTATATCTAAATCTCTTTACAATTATGGTAATATTATACTCCTAATTAAGCATCTAAATCCCTTTATAATCATGGTAATATTATATTTCTAATTAAGGTACAAGACTAAATCTAATATACATCAAATATAAGTAGAAATAATGAAGGAAACGTCTTCATTGCTGGACCAAAACCAATTCCTTCTTGGTTTTGGTTATTATTTAACAGTATTATTTTCCGCAAACAAACCCATATATATAGTCTGTTATTAATCCCTATTCTAAATGAAGTGACAAATTAATTTATACATGTACCATTGTACTTATAAGAAAATATCTTATACCTATCCTTTTGATAATATTATCTCTATTTTTTCTTGTTGCTTTCAGATATTTGTGCAATCAAAATTGTTAGAGGATTCAAATGCAAAAAGATGCCCATTATAGTTCTATTAGACATCATACAACTTATGGTTCATGGTTTTATAAGACATTAGACAAAGTTGAATGTAAGGATGTAAAGAGAGCAAAATCATATAGGTTGAATCACATTCACTCGTGTGCCCAATAAACAAATCCTATTTTTGGATCGTGGGACTTTATTTTTGCATTCTAACTGTAAATAGGGGGACGATAATGGTCGAGCTATAATTGAAGTTACTAATTTAGCATAATCCAGCTTTGGTCCATAAACTCAATAATTAATATGGATAAAATTTAATCAGAACTCTTATAAAAAATATTCTATATTAATTTAAAATTCTGAATTCGTTTAGGAAGAAACGGGTCATTTCCAACAACACTTGGTTATCGAGGAGAGAGCTGCAATTGTTGTTGGTGTTACAATGGATGTATGAGAATAGTATACAACTATCACTAGTGCTTAGAAATGATAATCAATTACAATTTCAATATAATAGGCTTGAAACCTAACATCAGTTGTCACAACATTAATAAGTGTTGATGATCTTGATCTTCGGTCTTTGATCTTTCCTTAAAGCTTGAGATCTTGGTTGAACTGCAGCAAGCCCCTTGAGAACAACAACAACAATATATTTAGAAATCTGAAAATATAACAAGATAATTGGCTTGCTGAGTCTACAAATTCTTGATTTATCCTTAAGATAATATTGCCTCGTATATCCTTCAACGGTGTAATGACAACTTCTCTCCCAAGATAAAACAACAATCAAACAAATGAGCAAAAGGAACTCAAGTGTTCGCTTTAGTAGAAGGATCTTTGAGTGTGTAAGATTGCAAAAAAGGAAGAAATTTCATCAAATCTGAAATCATCCAAGTGTACAGAGTATTCCTCTTATATGTTCAATGTGTATATTATGTCACTCTCTCAAATCTGAAATAAGGATTGATTATATAGTGTCTAAGGATGAGGAGAGGTGTTAATAAGTGTTTAAGAGGGTTGTTAATGGCCTCCATAAAAGACATAAACGTTGTGGCATAAATGCCAAACGTTTTAGCAAGTAATGGACATCATTCTGATTTATTACCGTTACTGGGAGCTCACTGGACACACACCGCGGTTCAAATCATGAGGCAGAAACTATAGTGACCAAACTGTAAATATAATAAAGTCTGGGGTCCAAAAAGATAATATCAGAATAAGCCCAACGGCCCTCCCTCCTTCAAACACATGGGTTATCCCTTGGGGTCTCAATCCCTTATTCAGTTTTGAGGCTTATATTATGACCAAATCTTCTTTTTCCTACCGATGTGGTAGATTTGTCCCACACCACTCTTCCTTGTCTCAAACACCTTACTTCGCGGACCAATATCTCTTCAATTTCTTAATGGAATTTAATGATTTTTGGCCCTACGGTCATCTATTTACTTAGTAGATTATACACATGTAAAGAACCAGGTTCTCCAACATATGGAACCATTATGTTTAAGTCATTGAAGATGGGCAGACCCAATCTCCACCAAAGGCAAATTTCCAACAATCCCCTTTTGGAAGAGATTTTGGTGCAAACACATGGTGCCTTCTTTCAACAATCTTTTTGGCGGATCAATGTTGCATCTGGAGAGGTAGTCGGAGCTTTGAAACCTTCCATATTAGAATACCATCGGACATATTTACTGCGCGGTGAACGTGATGTCTTGAACCGTCAGTGTTTAGTATATGTCAAGACAATGGTATCAACACAACACCTTTCCTACTCAATTCTTCTTTGTGTTTTGTCCGTCGTGGGCCGTGGACACCCTTGAATTCTTAAGTGCGTTCATTTAAGGCGACCTGTCCTCGCACTTAAATAGGTGGTCTCCTACAAGATATCCTGCAATACCTAGCTTCACAAGCGTTAACCATTAAAAGTTTCCTCAAACCTAACCTCAACTGTTGAGTATCATTAAAGGTTTTGGAAGCTTAACCTTTACCCCCTATGCAGGTAGCACTTAATGTCTATCACATAAATGACTTTGGATTATGTTTCTTAAGAAACCATTATCCAAAGTGCACTTGCTTTCATCGAAGCGCTCAACTGGACCTTTACATTTTAGTTTTCCCATTGAACCTTATTCCTGGGATCTCCTAAGGTTGGGTGTCCACTTTATTGGTTAATTGGATTTTAAGCAAATTCCCCTAGACAGGCAGACATCTTGATCTATGGGTAACCCTTTAATTTTAAAGGGTCTGTTATATCCTTCAATTTGTAATCAAGGATGTGTCACCCGATCAACTGTCATACGGTTTTATGTCAGCGACAAGTATGTCCAGACACCGTCATTCGTGCTCTCACTGTGTCAAACTAGAGCAGCCACGAGTTACTCCCAAGAAGGGACATCCTCTAAGAGGTCGTGAAGTTACTCAACTTCTTGTCATGCTTTGTGCAAAGCCATGACCTTCGATTCCATCATGAATCGTCCGATGCAATATTTGCTTAGAGGATTTTCCTAAGACACACCATGCACATTGGTGTTCTTCAGGTCTTATGTCCAGTTTGTATCATGTTGTTCTCCTAGAACCACTGGACATCCAGAATATCATAGATAAGCGAATAATTCAGATATCGTCACATCCAATTTAACACCTTCTATTGATTATTTCCAGAAGCACTAGTGGACCTTAGTTCAACTGGTCTTTTTTTATGAAACGATACCAGGTCATTTGCAGTGTGACCTGAGCATATCCCTCCTGACATATGGGTGCACCATGATTCCAATCAACTCTATGATTTAAATCCATTGGTGACTTCAACGAGACTGTCAAGCTCCTCACAGAGGAGTTTGGAATAAGACCAACCCGTTAGATATCTTAGGGATCCAACTCCTAAGATGTCATTTGTAGTACCCATATCATTTCATGTTGAAACATACATTTTAGGAGATACTATTCGATAGTAGAGTATGATCAAATGTTTAGTGCCAAAACTTTATGCTTATTTCAGTTCACATAGAGAGTTGACAAGTGTAACACCCCATTTTAACCGGAGTCGAAACGGGAGTACTACGTATGGTATGATTCCTAAATTTATTTTAAGGAGTCGTCACCTAATTATTATAGTGAATTAGGACACTTATTAAATAGCATAAAAATGCTATAAATGATCTCCATTTAAAGGTCTGCGAAAGCTATGTGAGATTCTGGATCAGGGTTCCTTATTATCCTAAAGGGAAGGGGTTAGACATCCTTTAAGATCCGTTAACTTGCGGTTATCCGTTCAAACCTAGATTAATTATGTATTGGCTTTTATTCTACCTATTATAAGCACTTTTACATGATTTACAATTAAAATAAAATGCAACACAGAATAAAAAAACTAAAATTAAAGGTGACATAAGATAAAATTCCGGGACATCTTTTAGCCCTTTTTAGGCCTTCTGCACAAGATGATCTCCGGGTACCTGCATAAACACTTAGTAAAAGTGTTAGTAATAGAATAAACAATTTTAAAAGCAAGTAAAGCCAAAAATAAATTCGTCTTTGTACAGGAAAGACCTTGGAAATCAGACGGAGATTCCTTCATCGGCCAATACTGCTAAAAAATAATAAAATAAATAAAACCTTCGGATCCGCGCCAAAACAGTAATAGTTTTAAACACGGAGGGCTCAGATATATATAAAAATAAAGTAGGACAGCCTAAACATGTGCGGCTGTGAGAATTCGCCTTGCCAGCGCATGTTGGTTATCCGGTGTAAGTGGAAGAAATCATCATTGCCCAGAAAGCTTCATTTATTTTATTTTCCGTCTTTGTAACTGTGGAGGCCTCAAAAATCGACGGATAACTTTATCATTGGTCAATGCAAGTGTAGTATCTTATTCAAAATCAGTAAAATACTAAGTGTAGTATCTTGTTCAAAATCAATTTAATAAAGTAATAAAAGGGTCCAAATCCGTCAAAAAAACCAATCTCATAGATCAGAACAACACAACAGTCCAAAAACAACCTCAAAGCAATAGAAACAATAGTCAGTGATACCACGACCACAAGTGATTCGCTAAACAGTAGAAACAAATGCAATAAGTTCACCGAAAATGTCAACTAAAGCCGAAAATGATACCCAAATAAACAATAGCGAAAAGCAGTACAAAACGGACAAACATGAGCGAAACGATGTTGTTCTGGGCGCAAAGAAACAAGAGGAGCGAGCAAAACCACGCGATGCGTGGCTCGCGGAAGCTCAAACCGTCGCGCCGGAGTTTTATAAATCAGTCCAACAACCGGAAACAACAGTAACCACAAATTAGTACCCACATAAAGTAAAATAATGAGTTCAACAAAAGCTAGTCGGAACAGTGTTCAACGCCGCCGGTGGTCAAATCCGGCGGAACCGCGACAAAACAAATGGGGAAGCAAGGCGTTGCTTCGACGATTTTCACCGGAGCAACGCCGAAGTTTTTCTGACCAGATCTATAAAAACAGAGAGTAAAAACCGTGTGTAATGGTAGTTCAACGGTGGTATTTCTGTGTAGTGATGGCGGCAAGGTCGACGGGAACAGTGGTCGATGGGATGGTGACGGTGGTGCGCTGGTTTCGCCGGTGCTGGGCGAGTGGTGGTGGTTTCGGACAGGGGTGTGTCGACGGGCGACGGTGAAGAGGAGAGGGAGAGGCGGCGGCGACGGGAGAGTGAGCTAGGGCGGCTGAGAGAGTGAGGGATGAGGGAGTTGGCTGGGGCGGCTGGGGTTGTTTGCGGCTAGAGTTAGGGAATGAGGGGTGTAGAGGGTGGACGGGAATGAGGGGTCTGCTGAGGTAGGGTAGATGTAGGCTGAGGGTAATAGAGACGGCTGGGCCTTTAAAATGGGGGCGAGGGGCGGGTAAGGTTTTATTTATAGTGTGGGATTTAGGTTTAGGGTTTTGGGTATTGGGTATTGGAGGGAAAAGATAAAAGGTGTATTGGGCCTCAGTTTGGGCTTCGGTTTTTGGCGGATTGGACTGGTCCAGATTGCCTTAATTTGGGTAGTTTGGCAAAAAATGCAAAATGAATTAATTATTAAAAAATAAAAATTATTTAAAAGGATACAAAATTATTAAAATGCAAATGCCGATGCAATAATAATCAAATACAGTATTTAGCAAATATTTAATGCCTGATTAAAAGTAAAGACGGGATGTCAGTTAATTATTTAAAGAGATGCAAAATTAGTAAAACAAAATGATCGCGCAACAATAATAACATAATATTTAAAAATGTTTAATACCTAATTAAAGTAAAAACATGATGTCAATAAAACAACATAGAATGTTAGGTAAAAAATATACAAAAATGTCAATAATGGTGATAAAATGCGGTGTCCTAAAATGCTTAAAATTGCAAGAAATGACTAAAAGATGGGTCAAAATTGGGTGTCAACAACAAGCCGACAGACATTCTTCTCTTTCTTGGAACCACAAACTCCTCGGGTTGTTCCGTATTCCTTTCTTCTTCCACTTTAGGACCTTTGGTTTTTCAACTGTTGGCTTTTTAACTTCAGAGTCAATGTTTTTGTAGTCATATTCATTGTTTCTGTTTTATCTGAAACTTTTAGGACCAAAATGTAGACATTTCTGGGACCAAAAGGAATTTCAGAAAGAAGTCCAACTGTCACGACCCGAGCCGACGGGCCGCGACTGGTACCCTACCTGGGAACCCTTATACCCACACATCACATATAACCAGCGAAAGCTTAATAAAAACTAATATAATAAAAACAGGCAAGCCGACAAGGCTGCCACTGTATACATAATTTTCCAAAACGAGTTACAACATATACAACCCAGATGTATCCAAATATACATTTACCACACACCTGTCTACCAGCCTCTAAGAGTTTGATAATAACATGTGACGGGACAAGACCCCGCCGTACCCCTGAATATACATAAGTCTGTACCAAAATGACAAGCTCCGAAACAATGGAGCTATCCCAAAAGCTGAGCAAAGATCCTAAGCTCGCGGATCATCAAATTGAGTACCTATATCTGCGGGCATGAACGCAGCCCCCCGAAGGGGGTCAGTACAATAAGGTACCAAGTATGAAAACATAAAGCACAGTAAATGAGATCATAACTGGCCAAAAGGTGACAGGGACAAGTATGAAAATCAAATACCAGATCCAACCGTGTCATGTAAAATAAGAGTCAACTATACCCTGTATCACTGTACCATTGTACTGATGTACCACTGTATCACTGTACTTTATAAAAATGAGAGTCAACTCTGTCTTTTAAAAATATAAAATCAACTGTATCTTTTCAAAATATGAAAGTCATGTCCAAATCAGGGGCACTTGCTCAAAGAATCATTATGCATATCCTATTCATGAGAATCGAACCCGCATGGGTCTTTATACCCGCATCACGGATCTTATCCGTGGAGTCATATACATATACTATTCGTGAGAATCGAACCCGCATGGGTCTTTATACCTGCATGAGTATCTATACTCGCATCACGGATCTTAGAAACCATTCTTAGAAATTCTTAGATAACATAAAATAGATGAACGGTACTTAGAAACCAGTCTCTGAGGACGATATTCGGTCTTATCAGACTATATTACTTGTGAACGATACGCACACTTGCGTTGAGCATACGAAAATATCCTAACAAACACTCTCATCACAAGTTGAGGCCAAATATACTGTTACCGTTAGCAACATATTAAAAAATACCCCTCATTTCTAACATATTTCAACATAAGCTAGTCTAGTCATTGAAATTGGGTGACATGAAAACCGCATGACATTTAACTTATTCTATGTGGTGTCTATGTGTTGGAGTGACCTCGGTGGAGGATAAGATGCGGGAAGCGAGATTAAGATGGTGATCGCTATTTATCTACACGCTTAACGCAAGTGTACGTATCGTTACAAGTAATATAGTCTAGGTAAGACCGAATTTCGTCCTCAGAGGCTGGTTTTCAATTACCGATTATCTAAGCCTTAGTTTCTATTTGGTGAACGTAAATTGGTTTGGATTTTTAGACTAATAATTAAAACTACTGCAGGAAATAAACTAATTATGAAAATACTTTGGTTTAAATCAGTTATGATGGAGAATTAGGGCTTCCAAGATCCTCAACTATCCACTCGCCTTAATCCTTAATGCAATAATAAAGGTTCTTCTTCTATGTTGAGATAGTAGGTTAACTAGGCCGTTTTATATTCTGGTTAGGATATATAAACACTCAACCCCGATGCAGAACCCTTCTATCTTTCGATGATATGATTTACCACAAAGGAGGATTAAGAACAATAACCTATTAAACTACACAAGTATCAGAGTACTTTCGTCCAAGATTTTAACCTATGTTTATTCAACTACAGCATATTCAGAATCTCCCCTTTCGGATTTCGATTCGAAATCATATATGTGATGATAACTAGTGATCAGTTAATTACCAAGCAATCAAAACAATTATTGAATAAATCTCAACTATATAAAGAAGAAACCAAAAACATGCATTATATCATAAAACGAGGTTCAAGTGATTCGAATGAAAAACCCTAATTAAAGTAATTAGCTCCTAGCCATAGTCACGCTAAGAACTAATACAATCTCCAACATGAACTGAAATAAAACAAGAAAAAGAAAAAAAAATACTTGAACTAGGTCTCAAAGCTTTCTAGCCTCCAAGAGTTGTGTTGTGGAGTATTTACAAGATGGAAGATGTTAGAATGGTGATATGGAGAATTCATAGAATCAGCAGGGTTTAGGGATTATGTAGGTAGGAAAAGCTGTCCTCTTGGGCCCTGAAAAACGTGTTAAATTCGGCTCAGAAACTCAAAAATCTCGCGTCGGCGCCGCGGCCCCGCAGGCTGGCGCCACGGCGCCGAAACTCCTGCGATGAATCCAACTTTCAGCATTTCAGGTGTCGCGGCGCCTGAGGCGTTAATCTACCAGTTTTTCGGTTCGGTGTCCTGTTTTCGTCCGGACTTCGTCTGATTTCTTCTATACTTTTCGGGACTTCTTAGACTTCATTTATTGGTCTTTTAAGTGTGCAATTCCACCTCAAATAAGCTCATTTTCTCTTCTTTTCTCCATTTCTTCATTTTTGACCGCTCTGACTCAAAAGGAAGAAAAACTACCCTGACACGACACATATTTACACAAAAATGGGCAAAATACTAACTAAAAATGACTCTAAAAATGTATATAAAATATACCGATCAGATGGTTCGGGCATGTGCAGCGGAGAGACACAGATACCCAGTGCGGAGGTGTGAGAGGTTGGCTATGGACGGGTTCAGGAGAGGCAGAGGTAGGCCGAAGAAGTATTGGGAGAGGTGATTAGACGGTATATGGAGCAAGTGCAATTTATTGAGGACATGACCTTAGATAGGGGTTGTGGAGGACACAAATTAGGGTAGAAATATAGTAAGTAGTCGAGCGTAGTCCTACTTACGCTTACAAAATGATAGTTATAGTGTTATTACTACAACCCCGATTAGCCTATCACACTTATAGACGCAATATTGCTTTATAGTTACATGTAGTTTGATTTCAGTTGCTATGTGTTTGTTAGTGTACTTTGTTTATCTTATTTAGCTGCGTTAGCTACTGCTTCTTTTTGTTAGAATGTGCTACCATGGCGTATTCGATTTTGTCATCAGCATGTTCATACTGCTTTAATTTCTTATCTGAGTCTAACCGTTTCTATTGATTTGCTTGCTTTGCGTGTGATTATGCGTTGTCTTGAGCCGATGGTCTCCCGAAAATAGTCGATCTACCTACAAAGGTAGAGGTAAGGTCTGCGTACACTCTACCCTCCACAGAACACATGTTGTGAGATTTCACTGGGTATGTTGTTGTTATATGTGGTGCCTATGTGGCAATTTTAAAAAATACAATCTGGAAAATTGATTTTTATTATAAATTTGAACTTTTTTTATTTTATAAAACCCGTTCTTCAAAAAACATATTCTGGAAAATTGGACTTTTAATTAAAAAATCTGGAAAATGATTGTTTTAACGGGAAAACTGTAAAGTATTTTTTTCAAAAGTGTCCTAATTTTTTTTCTAAAATCTGTATTAATTTTTAAAAAATCAGAAAAACTAATTTTAAAAAAACATTTTCCAGTTTTTTTAATTAAAAATTTAATTTTCTAGAATATTTTTTAAAAAACGGGTTTTATAAAATTAAAAAAACAGATTTTTAATAAAAGTCATTTTTTCTAGATTTGTTTTTTAGAAAAATAAATTTTCAGATTGTTTTTAAAAAATTGTCACGTATGTACCAAATTGAATAAGTTAAATGTCATGTGACGTCCATGTCACCCAATTCCAATGACTAGACTTGCATATATTAGAAATGAGATGTATTTTTTAATATTTTGCCCACGGTAGAGATATATTTGTCTCAACTTGTAACGGAAGGGGTGGAATTAATCCCAACTTATAACGGAGGGTAAAAATAACCAAATTATGAAACTAAAATACAACTCATTGTTTTGATAGCTACTTTCTTTTCCCCCGAAAGTTTTTTGGATTCATTCCCACTGTACACACACTAATAATGCATTTACTGGAGTAATATTAATTCCATCAGTCTTAATTTATATTGCTATCATTTAATTAGAAACAAATTTTAAAAATAAAAGACTTTACTGCTCTGCGATTTCAATAAGTTATTATGACAAAATGTCACATTCCGTTACTTATTATATATACATTAAAAATACCGGGATTTTTGAAAAATTTCAAACAAAATTAATAGCTAGCTAGCAACTAGGCAAGGTATTTCCCGTAGATTATAATTGGGAACGCATTAAGAAAAGAGGCCTAAAAAGAAATACTACTATTATAAAATTTCCATTTTTTCAGGGGAGATAAATTAAAATAAAATTAGGTCCTTGGCCAAATAATCATATAGTTTAGTTAAGAAGGAGAGCACGTGGCGTCATTCGGTTGGTTTCAGTGGTAGATCGCCAAGTAGGTAGGTTGGCGCGGCAGTGCGATGTAGGAGTTTCATTCCTCTTTTGTGGGGAATGACTCTTTGTGGGCATCAAACATTGTGCCTCCCACCTAGTGGACTGCTGAATCACCATGATTTACCTTCCTAATCAATCTCTGTCGGGCCGGGACTGGAGGCCCCCTTTCTGCTTTTGCCCCAAGTTAAGAATGAGAGGTGTCCATTGACAATTCTGCGTATATTATGGGAAGTATGTCGGGTTTTTTCTGCTTAATGTCCTCTTCCTTCAACTTTACGTTCATGGCCTCCACTATGCCACTCACAAATTGCCCTTTTATTATTTATTTTGTGCTATTCTTTTATTAAAGCGAGAGTAAGAATTGTATATTTTATTACAATCTGATTTTTAATTAATAATACCAGTTTAGCTGAGGTTCTACTTTTTATGATGGCTTGACCACCTCATTTTCTGAAATTAAACGCCATCCTCACAATAATATCCTTTTTCAAATGACAATTAGTTATTTTTTAGTCGTTTAAAATTGATTCAAAATGAGCGAGTTTTCAAAATCCAAGAAAGTATTACTTTTTTTCACCAAATTTAGCATTGTCTAATAAATAATCTGAGCAAATTTAAAAAATAATCACTACTTGTTAATTTATGTTGAATAGAGATAAAAGGATAATTTAGTCAAATAGTCCTCTCAATTAAATATTACTAAGTGATTTTCTAAAGCTAGTGTATCAAATTCTTAAAAATCACTCATTATATATCAAAAGAAATACTCCCTCAGTTCACTTTTACTTGTCCACTATCAGTGGCGGATGTATGTAAAGCACGGTGGTGCATTTGCACCACCAGAATTTCCATTTTTTTTCCATCTCTACCCAGAAAATTTTTCCAGATTTTTTTTCCTACGCAAAAAAATATTACTTCGTATGTTTGCACCACCAAAATTTGGTGGCTGGATCCGCCACTGTCCACTATACTAAAAACAGATTTTCACTTTTACTTATTCACATTAACATAACAAGAAAAGACAAACTTTTTTTTTCTTGTTTTATCCTTACATTAGTTACTCATTCATTTTTTTTCAAGTCTATTAAAATTATACACCAATTAATATGGGTAATATGGTAAAATACACACTTCATTTATTAGTCCCTCTGTTCCGGTTTATATTGTACACTTTTTTTTAGTCAGTCCAAAAAAGAATGACACATTTTTTTTATTTGACAACAATTTAATTTTAAAATTTATCTTTTTAAGCTTAACGAGATGATCTTTAACCATACAAATATCTTTGACTTGTTTTAGATCAAAAGATTCAAAAGTCTTCTTTTATTTTTTAAACTTCGTGTCCAGTCAAACTACATCATATTAAATGAGACAGATGAAGTAGTTTTAAGGGACGTGCAAAATTAAAAGTGAACAAGTAAAAATGAACGATAACAATATTATTTGAACAACTGTCATAATTCTTAAGAGTCTCACATCGGATATGAAATGGAAACATGGACTCATTACATAGACTTGACAATCCTCACCATACAAGCTAGTTTTTGGGGTTGAGTTAGGTCAAAATCCATTTTCTACATGGTATCAGAGGCAGACCCATTCAAATTATTTGTTCACCGATGTTGTACCTCAAATTATATTATTCACGCTTCAGTTAACAAGATCTGAGTGTGCGGGGAGTGTTAAGAGTCTCACATCGGATATGGAATGAAAGCATAGACTCCTTATATAAATTTGGACAATTCTCACACTAAAAACTAACTTTTGGGATTGAGTTAAACCCAATATTCATTCCTTACAATAATCACTAGTGTTTCGACGTAAAGAAGAGCTAGAGACACATGCTCCTAAAATATAGAGAGAGGAGAAAGAGGAGAAAGAGGAATGACATGTAGCGAATCAATGAGGAATTGAATATAATATCTTTCTTGCGTTTAAAATATTATAATCATCTCTTTATTTTATCAAAAAACTAAAAAATCTAATATTTAAATTATTAAACATTTAGTAATTCAAAAGAAACTGTTACCAAAGTTTGTATTCCATTAAATCACAGAAGGAGATTTTCTTATATTATAAAGACTTTATTGCATAAACAAGTTTTTTATTATATAATTAAATCAAAGTAAGGGATACGAATGTAATGTTTCAAATTACAAAGAGAGTGTTAGTGTCACATATGAAAACTCGGAGAGGGATGTCTACAATGGCTCATGTAAAGAAATACCAAGTATGTTAATTACTAAATAGATATATTTTGAGTGATTTTTTTCCTAGGCTCCTCGACGGCCTATTCTTTAGGCGAACCAAACACACAAGAAAATCCATCGAGGCTCAAAAAGTCCAGGCCACAAGCTGATGAATGCATCCCCATGTGATATATTTTTGTTTGTAATTGTAGGATTACGACCTTTGGGAATCATTTGAATGGCCAGTATAATTCTTTCTTCTGGGCTCGGTTATCCGATTATGACTTTACTATATTTCAAATTCTCAGTCATGGTTGTCTTTATCAAGAGTCAATTGACGAAAATTGTTTGAGTAAATTATGTAGGTAAAATTGGTGTCAGAAAGGATAAACATAATAAATGATGAGTCGAGAGATTATTTTCTATTTTTAAGACAAAATTGTCTCATATAGATGCTTTAATGGTGATGGACAATAATCTCTCAAGATAAAACAACGATACAATCTATACAAAGCAAATAAAGTTAATTCTAGCGAGAAATAAATATTGTTTCTGTTTGTCAAACATAATAAGCGTTTTTATTGTCAACAAAACCTAATGGTTTAATTTATAGTTGAAGAGGAGGGACGTTGCAACGAGTCTTTCGAGCTGTTGCAACGTTTTTGAAATCTTCAGGGGCCCAAGTGTAAATGAGCGGTAGCGTGCATGGGGCTTAGCCCCAGACCCAAGCTCACCTAGGTCCTCCCTCTTCCAAACACATGGGTTAACCCTTGGGGTCCCAAATCCTTACACAAAAATAGAGTTTATATATTGCTCAATACTTACATCTTCTACCAATGAGGGAGATTTGTCATTTTTGGCTTCATGTCTCAAACACCTTATTTTGTGTACCGATATTTCTTTCATTTCTTAGCGAAATTTGACGATATATGGAACTAACATCATCTACTCACTTAGTAGATTAGACATGTGCGAAGAAACAATATTTCCGACATGCGGGGCCCATGTGTTCAAGTCATTTAAGACGGATAAACTCAATCCACATTAATAAATTTCCAACAAATTAGACATCAATGAATTTCATCTTTTGTAATAATGTCCAGAGATTTATAAAATTGCACGAGAAATGTTGGAGTTGTTTTGTAATTCCAAATCATGAACATATTATTGCCAAGCCAAAAGACATCATTTTTATTCCCTCGAACTTTTCGACTGGAATGGATATATTTGTTTCCACCAACGAAATGAATGCAAGAGCCCATTCAAACAATTAAATGGGCCGTGTCCTTCTATGTCTTGATAAGCCATCAAGCTTTGCGAAAGTAAGTATTTTTCCCCTACTTTAGCTCAATTACATTGTGAACCTTCTTTGCTCAATCGTTTTTCTTAAGCACATGTCAGTCTGGGCAATTATTTCCTATTTTGTGTAGGTCTTTAAAAAATTTCCCTCATAACAAATAAATTTTGTGCACGGCATAAATTTTATTTTCGCATCATAATATTCCACAAATTATGCCCCAGATAATTATTACTCTTAAAAAACTTATATTCCACTAGGCATAAGTTCAATTACTAAAGGGAAAAAATTAAAAATCAGCCCATTTGAAGGGAAATTTGTGCAATTTCTCCTACCAAAATACATCTCATTCATAAAATTTCACTAGTGGTGCCTTTTCGAGATAATGTTTAGTAAATGACCTTTTTTTTATCTCTCTTACAATTTCTTAATATTAGACTACGGTCTAAAGATCTTTTGAACAAATTAGAAATCATATGAGAAAATGTTATATCACGATTTAAAAATTTAAAAATTATTACAAACATTAGATGATAGTCTAATATTTTATGATTGAAAAATATATGAGTAAACATAGACCTGAGTCCAGCACTGTCCGAAAGGTTAATTTTGTAAGGTCAATATTATTTGCACAAGTTTTAGAAATAAAGACAAAATTGAAATGACGGCTTAAAATGGGTCATTTGCATAAATCGGTCCATAGCATTGGCTGCAAGCCTGCACTCAAATTTTTATGTTATAATACCTTGTTTACGATAGTGAACTTATAACTAGATATATGAAAGCCCATCAGCTTACATATCCAATACTGTCTAAAGATGAAGAAATTGCACGGGTCATTCACAGGAATGTCCCGATTTTCGGGTGGTCTTTAATTCGGCTCCTTAAATAATTGGGTTTTAATTTTTGTCCTTCACTATATTAAAGTGGCCAAATATCTTTGACATTAAAAAGAATAAAAAAGAAATTTAAATTCCGGGTTTGAATCTGGACGAGTAAAAAAAAAATTATTTCGCAAGACCAAGGTTCAACTTGCACGTCTGGCCAAGTTACTGTCGAGAGTTCTAACTAGTTCTCCTTCAACTTGAACGAGGCATTAGAGCTCCTGGGATTCAATCCCTTAGTGAACTTGAAACCGCGACACAAACTCCCGTAGCAGCTTTGTATCCTTCTGAGCAATTTTGAATATATTTGTCTTTTTGCTTGAACCTTTCGCGCTCCAGCATGTGCCTTTATAAAAGCATCTGCAAGCATTTCAAATGAGTTAATAGAATGTTCAGGCAACATAGATTACCATGTCATTGCTCTTTTAGACAATATTTCGCCAAACTTCTTCAGCAACACTGATTCAATCTCGTCCGGATGCATGTCATTGCCATTTACTGCATAAGTATACGACATCACATGCTCACGTGGATCCGTTGTCCCATCGTACTTCAGGAAGTCAGTCATCTTAAACCTCTTCGGGGTCAGTTTGGGTGTCGTACTCAGTGAAAATGGCAGGTGGATATATCTCTTCGAATCCGGTACCTTCAAGATCGGAGGTGTCACGACCACCGGGCTCGCGATCGGTGCCTACACAGGCACTTACGGTATACATCGAGAAAAACAATGGAACATACATGAAACTTATAAAATAAAACAACAGTTAGCCGATAGGGCTACCTTCCCGAACGCATATACATAAACGCAGCCGCTTCCTTTCCTTACAAAGCGACCCACAATGTGACTACTGCACTTAAGAGTTCTAACATAACATCTGTATGGACAGGCCCCGCCATACCCCGAATGTACATGAATCTACTACTTGGAAAACTGCACAAGAGATAAAGCCTCCGTAGCAAATGGAGCTTTTTCCCAAAATCAACCGAGATCCTAAGAGCGGATCACCAACCTGGGTACCTAAAACTGCGGCATTTAACGCAGCGGCGGGTCGATAACAGTTTGAATATGGAATGTAAATAACGCATAAGAAATGATCATAATCAGACAAAAGAATGACAAGGACAAGTATAAAAATACATACGGATCTGCCGTGTCATTACCACTTATGAACTTAATCGCACTTATTATCTTTTTCATTCTCTATAAAAGCTATAGCCACGTTCTTACGCATACGATTAGGAAAAATCATTAAGTTCATTACTATATAACTTACTTATCTCTCATAAGTATAACCTACGTAAGGAGGGCACCTATACTACCCTACCGATCTAGACGCGATCAAGGTCACATAGTCTACCCGCAGTAAGGTATCTTGCCCGCCCGATCTCGGTCGATAACGTCATCTAGTGCGCGTAAAGGTATCTCGCGGCCCGTTCTCGGTCGATAATGTCATATAGTGCGCCCATAAGGTATCTCGCCCGCCCATTCTCGGTCGATAATGTCATATAGTGCGCCATAAAGGTATCTTTGCCTACCATTCTCGGTCGATAATGTCATATAGTCCGCCCATAAAGGTATCGCCGGCCCATTCTCGGTCGATAATGTCATATAGTGCGCCCATAAAGGTATCGCCGGATACTAACAACTATAGTATCAAGTCCTATCCACCTTTCAAGACAAGTCACAATACCTTTTTAGAAATACGATTACAGCACTAAAACAAGTGACTTCTTTCTTAAAACCCTAAGCAATCGGTACCTTAAAAACGGTTTGCCCTTCTTATTTCAAATCATCTCATTACTTACATTATCAAGAAAACCATTCTTTAACCTTCCATAAAGCCGTTATAACCAACTTCCCATAAAGCCGTTATAACCCTTTATGGTTTTAGACCAACTCATTCCTTTTATAACCAAGAGACTTCTACTTTTTGAAACCAAGTATTAAATACTTTCAAATCAATTCTCTTAACTTTAAAAAAAAATACAATTAGTCTCTTAACCTTTTGAACTCAAGTGACTCCTTTTATTATAAAACCTTAGGCAATTGATGCCTTAAAATCAAGTTGCCTTTTCATTAAAAACAAGTCATTTATCTTTCCATAAAGCAAGTATAACTAACTTCCCATAAAGCCGTTATATTCACTTTATGCCTTAGTCAAAAACAATTTCCTATCCAAGGGACTTATACGTTTAAAACTAACAAGTATCACATACTTCAAAACTCTTCAAGTCCCTTAACTTTACTAAGACTTAAGACATCCTTAATATTTTCAAAGTGAGTTAATCTCTAACTCACCCAACTTGGCTATTCATAAAACTAGTAAAGGATATCAAGGTGTCAGACGCTCACTGCACTACATACGTGCAACTAGTCATACTCAAAAGATAGGAAAAGTTCTACATAGAGTAAATCACACCACTACCTCTTAACTTCTAAGAGTAGAAGGAAACATGAAATGATACCACAAGTATATTCCATACATAAAATCATGCCAAAGGAAGGAAGAGGTTCACATACCTCGCGACGATTGTCGACAAATAGCAAAATGCTCCAAAGTACTCCAACCTTGATAGCTATTCCACTCTCCAAGTAGGATACGCTATACTTAGTACTTCAACCTATAATGGTCACAATATGTCCATTAACCTTTACTTCCAACGTAGAATCATTCTAAGTGCTAAGTCACTAATCCTACGGAAAATCGGACAAAGACCTCCTTTGTTTCTACTAACTTTGCCACCTTTTCAAGGTCGAATGCAATAACCAAACAGCCCCAATGGCTCACCACAATCAATACGATAGTCCAAAACAAAAGAATAACAAACTACTAGCCCAATTCGCTAACTCAAGTACTACAACATCAATTCTTATCCAATTTCCATTTCAATCCAAGTTATTAGCCTAACATGATATCAAGTCGCAATGGCGATTAAAACTACTACAATCTCCAAGTAATTAACATGCGACTATTCTAACTACGACCAACTTGAAATCCAACTTCAAATGGCTAATGTGTCATTTCGGTTCCTAGGCTACAACAATTCATAACACTTATAAAACTTCAACACATATGCTTCATGCTAGTAAAATGTAAGGCTAACAACAATACATAATCTTGTAACACTTAAAGAGAACAAAATTATACCTCAACGAATCTCAATCTAACTTCCAACCAAGTCGCTCCCTAGCAACTTAGAGCCTCTTCAAGACACTTCAATCCGCTACTTGAGACCCTTAGAACCACACCAACAACTTTCCTTCAAACCTTCAATCCAAAACCTAGAAAGCCACTAGGTTTTCACTTTGCGACTAATACGAAAACTCTCTTTTTCCGGGATTTTTCTATTGAGATACACTTACATAACACTCATGAACCTTGGTTTAAAGTGTGGAGCTTAAAGAACAAGGAACAAAAAATTTTCCTTTTCTTCCAAGAGTGAAGCCGAGAGCAACCCTATGAGTTCTTCCAATTTGTGTGAAAATTTTCTAAGTGTGGGAACTAGTCTTGCTACTAGTATACATATATAAAATAATGGAGGGTTAAGATAGGAACAATTGGGTGTCTTGGATAAGCTTTTAGTAAATATCAAGGCTAAGTGGGGTCATTGACTTAGTCAATTTTCTCATACTACTACTTGCAAGACTAAATCATCCTACCAAAGGTCAAATGACCCTTGTGCCCATGGCATTTCGTCCAAGATCACTATAAGGGGGGTGACACGTGTCGCCCTCCCATTCGTCACAATAATACAATTTTCGACAATTTCATAATTCCGCTAAATTCTTACAAGTCTCAAATCTTAACACTTGTGAGTTCTTACTTACGTTCTTAAAACATGTCCTGTAAATACGGGGTGTAACAGGAGGGGCTCCCTGAATCTGGTCTACCCGTGAGTTGTAAGTGTTCACCTTCTTTTCATTATTGTCAATCTGTTTGGTTAAGGCCTCGAAAATCTTCAAAATCTCTGAGGGCTCATTAGTCCCCGAACCATTGACATTCTCATCGACCCGATCCTCTTCTCGACCTGGATCATCATTGAGGACTAGCCGAGGCTCATTCGCTACACTCGCTCCGCTGCTTTTCTTTTCAACTGAGTTATTGCCTCCAGTTGCTCCTTCAGTATGTGAAAGATCTGAATCAAATTAATTTTTTACTCATCATCATTTAGTGCCTTTCCACGTGACTTTCTAGACCCTTGGGATGAAATTAGGGGGTTAGAATTCAACGGATTAACCGGCAGAACGCCATTCATTAAATCAACGGACGGAACACCGTTGTTGTTATTGGTGTTGTTAGAACCATGGTCCCCGTTGTTGTTGTCATCATGGTTGATAACCTCAACTTGAATGTCACTAGTCATTCTACAACATTAGTTTTAATCTGAAATCACAAAATCTTGAAAGAAACAAGTGAAATTTGAGTTTGAATAAAAAAATTATAATTGAATTTGTAAGTGATTTTAAGGATACATGGATTGATTCGTAATCAAACGTAATAAATAAATAGAGATAAATAAGCAAATGCAAATAATAAGCAATAGAAATAGCCTGAATCGATATAATCTTGATTGACACTTGTCCCTGAAATTGGTCCGGTCCTTACCTGAATTCTTTGAACCCGAACCAATATTGAGAGCTTTAATATCTTAAATTTACAATGAAATCATGCAAGACAATGTAATCAGAATAAGATGCCCTTCCAATATGAAGGTTTGACTCCTTTTATAGTTAACAATACAAGATATTGACGTTAAAGAAACAATCTCTAATTCGATACACTTAAATGAGAATAATGCCCATTAAATGAGAAAAGAGTAACTGTAGGCGTCATGCCCTGGGCGGTTATGTGATGAGTCTCTTCGACCTTCTGTCGGTGTCATCTGGTTCAGATACTACCCGGTCCTGCTCGAATACCCGGACTTATATTGACGCCTCACCCCGAGTTAACTCACATCGGGTGCACATTACCATTACTCCCTTCGACCTAATAATTAAACAAAACCACGTATCGTGTTGGTTCCCACCATATACAATTTTTTTTTCTTTGGTTCTTCTTCACATCAACTTCAACAAAATTTCAGAATTTGACATAATAAATTAGAAAAAATCCAGAATGATAACAAAATAAATTAGCAAAAGTCCAGAATGCTTAACTTTTGTAATTGGAGAAAACAAAAATTTAAAATATACTTTAAATAAAGTAATTAGCATTTTTGAAAGAAAGAAAGTGCTCGTTTGATATATATATATATATATATTGTTCACCATTTTTCCTTCTCGTAACAATTTAAGGTCAAAATACTTTTACAAAAAGTGTTTAGTTTCTTTAACGGAAAATTTTCAACATTGCGTGGAACCTATGAAATACACGAGTACAAAAAAAAAAGGTTTGAGAACAAAAATAATCTCCATGGTATAAGAAAATCTTTCACCTATCAGAAGAAAATTTCCAGCACGATTTTCGGATAACTTATAGTTTCTCTTTCCAATTTGATAATAATCCAGCAATGACTTTTACTTTAACTATGATTAAGGATTATTAACTTATACCATAATTATACATTTATATATGTAATGGAGGAGAAGAGGAAAATAAGAGAGAGTTTTGGGCTCAAATGAGCTTCTGTGGCATTTTTCAATTATAACTCTCTATCTAAAACATTACAAGATAATCCCCTATTTATAGGTGATTACAAAATATCTAATTAATCAACAAATCACAAAATATCTAGTATAATCAAAATATCTAATGATATCATTTAATCAAAACAATATCCAATTAACTAACCACATATATATACAATGTATATATGTGGTATATCTCAACACCCCCCCCCCCAAGCTAGGCACTGAAAACATCGGTTTCAGTCCTAGCTTGGAAGCAATACTAGACAGCAGCCACACGAAACCTCAGCAGCGGATGGACATGTGTTGCCACCCAAAAACAGAGATCTTTCTACTTTTGTGCCACTGAATCTACCTCTGCAATATCAGCACCCTCAACAATATTTTGGATATGACTTCCCTATGACATTATAATCAGCTTTCTTGATCAATTTCATATCTGAGGATGTGCCTTGAAGAAGGCCTTGTCCCAGCCGAAATTTCCAGACAAGAGACATGTTGTCTACAATTTGAAAGGTCCATTTCATAGAACACATAAACAAACATCAAATCGCTTCGCCAAAGTGAACACATCAAGAACAAAGATGAAGTTTATGCCCAGCAGCCACTGATGCGCGTAATATGCACACACTTTTAAACGCAAGTGCACGTTATCGTATCAAGTAGTATAGTCTTAGATAAGACCGAATATCGTCCTCTGGGATTAGAGTTCAAGTACCAATTGTCTATTTTCTAGTATCTATTTGGTGAATTAATGAGTGATTGGTTGTTTATGACTAAGAATTATAAAAGCTAATTAAATATAAAGATTTAATTCAGATGTGATGAGAATAGGGCTTCTATGTATCCTTACTATCCGCTTATGTTACTTACTAATGCATTACTTATGGTGTTCTTCTTTTGGAGAAAGCAGGTTTACGAAATCGTTTTATACTCCCGTTAGGGTTATATAAACACTCAACCCCAGATTGTTCCTTACCTAACTTTCACGATAAGGGTAACTCATAGGAGGATTAAGCACAAAACCTAGTTGGCCGTCACGCACAATGCGCAAAATTAGGGTTGTTAAGCCTCTCATCAACGCTACAAATCTAATTGAGGTATTTTCATCCCCAATTCAAGACCGTCACCCAACTTACAAAGATATTCACAATCCATCCTTTCGTAACTGATTAGAAATCATATAGTGATAACTAGTTGTCAATTAGCTACCAAGAATTCAACTCAATTATTGGATAGATCTCTCAATAAGAATAATAACCATAAGCATGCATTACTTTATAACATAAGGTTCAAGAATTCAACATAGAAAGCCCTATAAGAGAATTAGTTCCTAGCCATGAATATGACAAGAACTAATTCAAAGTTCATCATGCAAAAACTGAATTAAAGAAAAGAAAAAGAAAAGACATTACTAATGTTTAGGTCTCCAATCTCCTAGGCAAGAAAACCTTGTGTTTGGCAAGAAAGGGAACCCCTTGAAAACTGCCTAGGGTTCTCCTTTTATAGGTTTAAAACGTCTCCCTTCTTTTCCCTGCAGCTCGCCCAAAAATCCGTCAAAGACCTAATTTTTCCGCGTCGGCGCCGCGTTCGCAGAATGGCCGCGCCGGTTCTGCAATCCTTCGGGTGTTTTGGCGCCGCGCCCGATATCTGGCCAGATGAGCCGCGCGCCAGAATCTGTAGCTCTCGGATGTTTAGCGCGCCGCGCCCTGCATCCGCTGTCGGCGGGCCGCGCGCAAGTCTTCGCCGGACAGTGGCGCCGCGCGATTTAGCGCCGCGCTCGATCTTCGCACCTTCTTCGAATGATAGGCGCCGCGCCGCTTCGATCGCAGGAGGGCGCGGCTACTGGTCCGGTTTTAGCCTTGTTCGCCACTTTCTCTGCTACCTGCATCTCTTTTCGCCTCTTTTTGCTCCTTTTCCGCCATTTGGCCACTTTAACCACTTTGACTCAAAAGAAAGAAAAACTATCCTAATACGACATTTATATGTGCAAAATGGGACAAAAGACTAACTAAAACAGACTCAAAAGGTGTATAAAAAATACACCGATCAGCCACACACCAGCATTAACATTTTCAAGCATTAAGATCAGTTGCAGCAAGTTTAGAGCAGCAAGCTCAGCTGGAGCCAAGTCAGTCGCAATAATTTCTTCCAACTGCAACATTAAACTGCAACCTTAATCATTTTTCAAATTTTATCTAAAGTTACATCAGTAGCACAAACTCCAGTAACATCCGTAATGTAAAAACCAAAGAAGATAAACCGGTGCAAAGATAAACATTCAACAAATAGGACCATCTATAGCAACATCCGAGCCAGCAGCAGGGTATTTTCCTCATTTTGGTTTTTCGAATCGCGATACAGCAAAGAGTCGACTTGCCCTCGTGATCAACCAACAACTAGCTACGTCATAGGCACATCAGTACTGATCACAAAGTGCTTGATAACATCAACTACAGTAGGTGTGACATTATGTCGCATGCCACGAAGAACTGTCATGAAATCAGTTATTGAATCTCAGATTTTTCATTTTCCATTAAGCAGAGAACAACAACAGCTTCAGTGGTTATCCTGCAGAAACATGACATTTTGTGTTCTCATTCAAGAAGAATACACGCCGCATTACGCCCCACTAATCCAACAAACAAAATAACAATCGACAAGCCAACAAATTCAGCAATAATAGCAGCCATCAGTCGCAACATCGACGACATCAGACGCAACCTTTACAAGTTGAATCTCTCAGTTTCTGTCTTCAACATAGAATCGACATAATAACCACTGGATTCACCTTGCATAATAATGAAGAACCCTTCGTTCTCTAGTCTCACTCGGACCAGAGAATCCTTCGATTCTCCTTATGCATTTGTTCTGAACCAAAGACGCAGACAACTTTGATTACGAAAGACCAGCAGAATTTGACAAACGGCAAGAACCTCTTCGTTCTCTAGTTCTCTTGGACTAGAGAATCTCTTGATTCTCATCACGCAAATTTGATAAGCGGCAATAATCTCTTCGTTCTCTAGTCTCTCTTGGACTAGAGAATCTCTCGATTCTCATCACGCAAGCTATTCTTTGAATTGAGTTTCAACTCAATCGTCTCCGACGAAGTATCCCTCGGTTCTCAGTCTGTTTGTCGCTAAGAACTATTCGATCCTTCTATCGATAGACATTTCCTACTCTTATGATCCTAATTTCTTTCCACTTACACCTTGCACAACAGCAGAATACCAAACCAGTACAGCTCTCCAACACAAATAGAAACAATGGCAGAATAGCAAATTTTGTTGGTTTTATTTCTGCACTGATTAACAATAGTAACTGCAGTTTCGACTATCAACACAGTAACTCCATTATTTCCTTCACCAACTGCTTCAACACTAGAAACAGCAGCAGCGTAACAATAACCAACACACGAATAGAAACTAACACAAAATCAGCGACTATTTCAATCACTGGCCAATTCACCAATTTTGGAAGCCACAACAAAACAGCAATAGCAAGCCAACACAACAGCAATACCATAGCAATACTTCATACTAGTCCAGTTCATTTTGCATAAGGAAACCAGCAACACTTATTACTATCACACAGAACAAACAACAAAAGTAATTGGGTTCATGTCTTCTGCATTCGACACATATCCCAAAATTTTACGAGGACTTTCAAGAATGCAGACAAGAGAAGAACTATCACTAATATGGGTTAGTATACTATTCATTTGCATTCATAATTTTTTTTGTTTTTATTTTGTCTTTACTAATATGAAACATTGTTTCTTTAGGATACTTCATGACTCAACCGAGCGCTGCATACTACAGGAGCCAAATTAATGATTGGAATGAAGATGCCGCCCGGTGGGTTGACGATATCCCAAAGGAACAGTGACTCCAAGCATGGGATGAAGGGCGGCGTTGGGGGCATATGACGACTAACCTTGCTGAGTGCATCAACAAGATTTAGTCATGGAGAACATTGAGAAACTATGAACAATTTCCAACTCACATGAAGTTCGCATTCACAATAGAGAACGTAGTATTTTTAGAGTGAAAGAGTTGGTCCGCCACTGGCGGCGACCAGCGAGGACATTCGTGGTAGACCTTGAAAAATAATGGTGTGACTGCGGTGAATTCCAAGCATTACATTACCCTTGTTCTCATGTCATCACTGTTTGTTCGCATATTATCCATGACCACATGATGTATGTGCCTCCACAATACACAATGCAATATATTTTCAACACTTACCTCGAAGAGTTCCAAGCGGTACCTCTTCAGTCATACTGACCTGAATATACTGGAACTGAATTGTGCCACAATTCGAACATGCGGAGAGCTCCAATAGGTCGTCCAAAGTCTACTCGCATTCAGACTGAGATGGATTAAAGAGAAAAGCGTAGGCACCCCAAGAGATGCAGACTCTGTCGAAATGAGGGACATAGCAGGAATCAGTACCCTAACCGTACTAGACTTCAGCAAAACTAAAAAAATTGTGTTGTGTGTATTTGTGCCCCTTTTGTATCTTGAATTTTAAATTTTTCAATCAAGTTCAATTATTTTCCTTCCAATCATATCATTAGTTATTTTTATGGTCTCTTACTAAATATATAATTTATTTAATAATTTTTAATGTGAATATTTACAATTAGTAAACTTACAATAGCCACTTTGATTATTTAATTAAAATAATTAGTAAACTTACAATTAATTTTTTTTTTAATTAATTCAATTTTTGATTTTTTTAAACAAAAAACAAAATAAGTTAACAAATAAAAAAAATGTTACAAAAAACGTCATTTCTCACCTTATAAAGAAAAAGGGTGCTACTTTTATATTTAAATCCACTTGGGTGCTAGATCAGTAAATAAAAAAAAAGGTGCTAACACCATTTTTTTTGCCCATTTTACTTAATTCTGCAACTATAGTCACTATTCAAAAGTAAACCAGAAAAAGAAAAAGGCTGTCCAATTTACAATTATATATATTTTTAAAATAAAACGATAGATCTATTTATATGTATTGGAGTGAAAAAGAGTTCAGCGAAAAATATTCAGAAGATCACCACTACTTCTGAATAACTTAATGTCCATTCAAGTTGTAGGAAGTTAATGGAATGCCAATTTGTTAGCATTCGAGTCCAAAATGAAAGATGGTGATATACAGTCTACCGTGTATATTATTGAGCCGAATTTTATCTATATTATTATCATAGTTTTAATTTTTTTTTTGTATAAGTGTAATTATGTTATTAGTCTTGTATTAAGAAAAACTATTAGAATTATAATAGGAAAAGATAGAGTTATTTTCCATATTTAGAAATTGTATATATTTATATAGACATCTTCATTAATGAAAATAATAAAGAAATTATTCTCTTTCATTATATCAGTAGTCTAGGGTAAACTTTTCCTTCTCCATTTTTTCCAACTTCCACTGCCCTACCCGTGGTCGTCGGCCACCCTAATACCTCCCTTCGAAATTTTCTGTTTTCTTCCCAATTTGTTTTTCCAAATCTCTAATTCTACTCATGTTCTTTCATTATGTCTACCTCAAAGAACACGTTTCATCTTGCTCTTACGGTCTCCAACATCAAGAACCACATCCCTATTATTTTTGAGATGGAAAACGTCCAATATGCGACGTGTGCAGAATTATTTAAAGTTCACGCACGCTCAATCAAGCCCTTCATCACATCATCCCCGCAGATACAGGCAAGGAGAAGGTGCCTACCGCCGACGATGACCCTGTGTGCTGTGTTATGGACGACACTCGATGCTACCGTTCACCGGTGGATTTATTCCACTATCTCTACAAATCTCTTACAGACGATTATTGAATCCGACGCTACGACAATGTAAACTTGGAATAGGGTGCGTGATATCTTCTAAGATAAAAAAAATTCCCATGCTGTCACTCTTGAACAGGAAATTTTCCATGTCCATATGGAGGATTTTCTGAATGTCTCAGCATATTGTAAAAGGTTGAAGGAATTGACATATCAACTCAAGAACGTTGGTGCGCCCGTCACAAATGATCGCATTGTTCATCAGATTGTTGTTGGCCTATCCGAGGCTTATAATGGCGTTGGGATGCTTCTTCGTCAAAGTAATCCTCTTCCACCATTCAACCAGGCCCGTTTCATGCTCACGTTAGAAGAGGCTCGTTTGGCAACAAAGGAGACTACCAGAGCTAATTTTGTCATAACGATGGCCACGTCCGATGACCCTCAGTCGTTCTAGGCAAATTCGAGCCAAAACCATAACAACAGTGGCGATAAAAATGATCAAAATCGAAAAAATAATGGCAAGAATAACGACGACAGTGGCGGTGGTCGGAGCAGTATTGACGGTGGCGGACGTGGTGGCAGTGGACCGACTGGGCCACAACATCACCGCCGCAACTCGGGCTAAAGCCGGGCCGAAGTTCGCTGGGCGTGGCTAACTCGGTATATCCTTTATTTCCAGGCTTTCCACCGAACTGGGCTAGTGGCCAGTAGAGGCCCATTTCACGGTTCCAGCATTCTCAGCCCAGGCAGTAGGCTGGTCTGCTTGGGCCTCGTCCTCAGCAAACCTTCACTGCTGCAGGTCCAATTTCTGGTCCGACACCTATGGATATTGAGGCCGCGATGCCTACACTTGGATTAAATCTCCTGGACGCAAATTGATATATGGACACCGGTTCCTCGTCTCACATGACATCCGCACCAGGTAGTCTTTCATATTATTTCAACTTGAGCAACAATCGTGGTATAACTGTTGGTAATGGTCATTCAATTCCAATTCGTGGTAATAGTCACACAAATTTGTCTCCCCTGCATCCACATCTAGTCTTAAAAAATATTTTTCATGCCCCCTCACTTAATTAAAAATCTAGTGTTTGTCAGAAAATTCACAACTGATAATTGAGTTTCTTTTAATTTTGACCATCTTGGATTTTCTGTGAAGTATTTCAAGACGAGGATATCTCTAATGAGATGTAATAGTAGGGGAGAGCTTTATCCAATCATCGCCACCACCAATTCCACGAGTCAAGCCACACCTTCAACATTTGACGCTCTTGCTCCTTCTTTGTGGCATGCACATTTGAGTCATCTGAGGTCGTCTATTATTTATTCCCTGTAAAATAATAATTTTATTGATTGTAAAGATACTCGTAGTACTCCAATTTGTACTTCTTGTCCATTAGGAAAACATGTTAGATTACCTTTTGTAGCTTCTACTTCTAATACATTGATGCATTTTGACATTATTCATTGTGATTTATGGACATCTCTCTTTTTAAGTCCGTTGGGCCATCGTTATTATGATTTATTCTTTGATGATTATTCTATTTTTTTGTGGACTTTTTCTTTGGCTAAAAAATCTCAAGTTGTTTCCACATTCTTAAAATGTAGAGCTTTCATCCGTACCCAATTTGAACGATATTCGGTCTTACCTAGACTATATTACTTGTAACGATACGTGCACTTGCGTTAAGCGTGTGTATAAATCGCGCATCAAGTTTTTGGCGCCGTTGCCGGGGATTGACGTACTTTCAATATCGATTTATCTATTCTTATTTCTAATTTGGTTGCTCCAAGAACAAGTTTCTAACTTGTTCTGCGAGCATATTTTTATCACCTTTTGTTGTTTTCTTATTTTGCAGGTTAAATTCGAAAAAAAAAATTAAATTCAGAACACATGGACTACTACTATCAGAGACATTGAAGTAATCAACAACAGCTTAACCCACAAGTTCTAGAGGAAGATCTAGATGAGTTGCAGGAAGGCATACTCAGGCTCACCAAGTGCCAGACTCAGTTTATGGCTGAGACAAGAGTGTCCCTCAGAAATTTGGAGACACAAATAGGGCAACTAATGGATAGGATGAACAATACACTTCAAGAAAGTCTGCCTAGCGACACCGTTGTGGGAAGTGATAAGCAAATTGAGGAACCTGAACCACACCCAGCTGTTGAGGAATCTGGCGAGATAGTTGGTGTAGAGAAGAAAAATATTACTGAGATCCAATTATTCACCTTTTTGGATTCTTTGAAAATTCTTTTCCTGTACCTATTGCAAAAGAAATACCACCAGCGGTCACTGTTGATCCCCAAATAGGAAGTCCATACCATCAAGGGCACCCCATAGAGTTGAGAGATGTAGGAAATTTCACTGATCCCTACATTATAGAGAGCCTAGAAGACAAGCATGTCTTGTGTAGTTGGGGGATAATCTTATATCTGAAGCCCTTAGTTGAAAAGATTGTTGTAGGAAAAGTGAGACCTGCAACAATAGCCATGCGGATTGCAAATAGTTCGCAGAAGGATTCAATGGGCACTCGTAAAGGTTAACTGCGTCCGGCAAAGACGTTAATGACAACGCTTGTTGAGAGGGAACCCAATATTTTTAATTATATTAGTTTGATTTTTGTCTTTAGTTTGTTTTATTTTGTCTTGAACAGTCTCATGATCTTGGGTTCTTGTTTTGTGTTGTTGGATGACAGGTGGACTGAAAGCTAACTCTGCGGAAAAAGGAGCAAAAACGCTGGGAAAAAAAAGAAAAGCCGTCGTCAGCGCCACGGCGCCCAGAATCAGCGTCGTGGCGCCGGAACTTCAGAGAGCCGCAGTACTTGGGGCGCCACGGCGCCGAATCTCAGGGTCGTGGTGCTGAAAGTTTCGAAAGTCAGACGCAGTGCAAATTCCAGAATTTTTCCTCCCATACCTCCGTTATGACCGTTGTATTGTGTCAGTAAGTTGTCCCTATTTTTAGTCTTCACGCATTGGGGACAATGTGTGATTTAAGTTTGGGGGGGTGTCTTATTGCTTTTGAGTCTATTTGATTTGTTTTGTGTGTTTTTGAGTATTTTTGAGTCATAATTTTTTTTTATGATCATGCATGTTATAGTTATTTGAAACGCCTAGTGAAGTAAAGTGAGATAATGTAATGGAATTAGAAGCAGAAAATCTGAACGCTTAAGTTAGATATGCCAAGAATTCATGAAATCAAATTATTTGGGGTATATGTGCTTGATTTATGCATTGTTAAAAAAAAAAACTTATGTGTCTGATTGCTTGTTATTTGAGGCGAAATAGTTAAGATATTCATGTTAGGAATATGACTCAGACATTTCTTTGTTAGCCCTTTCTTACCATTCATTGTCTATCCCTGACATCACAATTGTATCACTAGTCAGCCCCGGTGAGCCAAACATAAGATCTTTCTTTGACACCCTATAATTCCATATTTGTGCCATAAGTGGAAAAAAAATTGAATTGTTGGAATATAAAATGTTGAAAAAGAAACAAAAGAGAGTGAACAATTTTGTTGCACCCCAATGAAAAATAATAATAAATAGGCAAAAGCCTAAGTTTGGGGGTGCTTGCTATTCATAATACACATCATTCTCTCAAAACAAAAGAGGGGGAAAGATAGGTATGAGGTGAAAAGGAGAATCAAAAGAAAAGGGAAGAATCGAAAGCAAAAAGAGCTTATGGTACGTAAATTGAGTCTAAATGCCTATTTTTACCTACCCCTTCCTAAGCCTACATTACAACCCTGAAAATCCATGAAGATCTCTAATATGTGTATCCATGATTAGTGGAGAATAGCAAGTGAACATACCATAGGATTTTGAAATTGACATGCATAGTTAGGTATTTTTGCTTCCATTGAGCATGATTAAATTGAATTTGCGAAATATCTGACTTGAGTGTTTAGAATGCTAAAAATTCATGCTATATGTTCTTGCATATTATTCTACTAACCTTCATGCTTTTCTAAGTAACAATGATGCAGCAAATTGATCAGAGTCTTGAATCTTTTATTTTCTTTTCTTTCGTGTCTTTATTTCTATATTTTTTATCTTTACTCGAGGACGAGCAAAGTTTAAGTTTGGGGGTGTTTGGTCAGTGTATTTTATATACACTTTTTTGGGTCATTTTTAGTTAGTATTTTATCCATTTTGTTGATGTTCAGTGTAGTATTAGGGTCGTTTTTCTTCCTTTTTGTGTCACAGCGGTAAAAAATGGAGAAATGGCGAAAAGAGGATGAAGTGAGCATAATTGAGATGGAATTGCACACTAAAAGGTCCTATAAATGAAGTCTAAGAAGTCTCGGAAAGTATAGAGGAGATAAGACTGTAACACCCCATTTAAAACCGGAGTCGAAAACGGGAGTGCCACGTATGGTTGATTCCTAAATGCATTTTAAGGAGTCGCCACCTAATTATTATAGTGAATTAGGACACTTAGTTTATTGCAATAAAAATACTGCAATTGACTTCCATTTAATAGTCTGCGAAATTAGTGAGATTCTGGATCAGGGTTCTTTATTATCCTAAAGGGAAGGGGTTAGGCACCCTAAAGGATCCGCTAACTTGCGGTTGTCCGTTCAAACTTAGGTTTAAAATTATTGTGCTAAATATATCATGCAATTCTAAGGGTATTCTAATTATTAAACTAACCAAGAGATATTTAAACTAGGCATGCAAATATTTAATATAGGTATGTATTTAACAAGATAGTAATGAAAGCAAATAAATATAAAAGATGTAATGAAGATAAATTAGCAGCATTTTGCTTTTATTTCATTTCTGTGAATGATTTAACTTTGCGCAGTACTGAAAGGACACTTAGTAGAAGAGTTAGTAAATGATAAATAAATCACCAGACAACAACAATATATGTATATATATAGATATATATGTAAAATATATTGTTGTTGTCTGGTGATTTATTTATCATTTACTAACTCTTCTACTAAGTGTCCTTCAGAAAATGCGAGGCGCTACCAAAGTTAAATCATTCACAGAAATGAAATAAAAGCAAAATGCTGCTAATTTATCTTCATTACATCTTTTATATTTATTTGCTTTCATTACTATCTTGTTAAATACATACCTATATTAAATATTTGCATGCCTAGTTTAAATATCTCTTGGTTAGTTTAATAATTAGAATACCCTTAGAATTGCATGATATATTTAGCACAATAATTTTAAAACTAATTTTTAACTGACAAACGCAAGTACGGATCCTTTAGGTGCCTAACCCTTCCTTTAGGATAATAAAGAACACGATCCGTAATCTCACTAATTTCGCAGACTATTAAATGGAAGTCAATGCGATTTTTATTGCAATAAACTAAGTGTCCTAATTCACTATAATAATAGGTGGCGACTTAAAATGCATTTAGAATCAACCATACGTGGCACTCGCTGACCGCTTTAAATGGGGTGTTACAGATGGCGACTCCACTGGGTACCTGCAAAAGACACTTAGTAGAAGAGTTAGTAAATGATAAATAAATCACCAGACAACAACAATATATGTATATATATAGATATATATGTAAAATATATTGTAAAAGATATATTTTTTATAGTGTGGCTCACTAGTGTTATGCTAAGAATACTAAGACATGAGAAGTCAATATCGCCACTACGGCCGACTCGCCTCCCGGTGAACGATACTATACATTCTCGTCCAATCTTTTTCACTTTCCTCCGCCCACATATTCCGTCTCGCTACCACGGGCCTCGGATCGACGGATAAATCCTTCTTGGCGATGTAGTATCAAATTCAAAAATCAAGAAAATACCAAGTGTAGCATTTGTTCTAAAATCGGTTTAACAAAGTAAATAAAGGGACAAGTCCGTCAAATCGATGAAATATTATGCAAACAAGTGAAACAAAGAATGTTGATACAACACCAAAGACACAAATTAAAAATATTTCAAAAAAAAGACAAAGAAACAAAGAAGAAAACAAGAGTGCACCAATAATGGCACCGGAAAACAGAAATCCGCCGGAGATTACAACTCCGACCAAAATACCAGTATCGTGCCAAATCGAACAATGCGAAATAAAACAAAGCGATGAATCCCGAAAATCCGCGACCTTTGTCTGAAAAACAAAAGGAAGTGCACAGTAACCTCGAACAAAGGGGACCAGGAGATAGACAATATGTAAGACTAGTACCGGAGCAGGAGGAGATATAAAAATATATAATATATAAGCATAGAAATAACAACAGTAGCACGGAAATTAAACAATAGATCAAGTAAACAATGCTAGCACAAAAGAGGTTACTTATATGTATATATATATATATATATAAGTGTTGAATGCAATATATATTTAAAAGCAGTACTAGCACAAAGAGAATATATAAGTATAGGTAAAGCAGTAAAGGTACAACTATGGCAGTGAGAAACAGTGTTGAACAATGTGCAATCCCATAAAGGTAAAATAAGGTACCGCAGGGATGGCATCAAAGACAAGCAATCACCAAAATGTGCAATCAGTCGCTACCCAACAGTACAATATGCAGTAAATTCAAACAAGCATAGAGAAATGCAAAACAGGAGAGAGACTGAGAGAGCAATGAATCAAAATTAACAAAAAGATATCAGCCTTCATGAACAATGTAGAACATAATATGAAGAACACGAAGAACATGAAGAGCACACAATGCCTAGTGATGGAGATTAGGAACTAATTGGAACTCTAAGAACAAGGCAAATATGAGGGTTATATCACAAAGAACTTATACTGATATGAGTATAGCTAAGAGATTAAAGGTTAATATTCAGATAATCAACAGCCCAGTAAACAAACGAATCTCAGGGATAAGAATAAGAACACCAACACAGACAAGTCACACCCAAGTACACCCTCGGCAAGAGAACACTAAGAACAATTAGCGTCTCCTGAATCTTAAGAACACGATAGAAACGTAACCAAAGCGGGGAAAGACAAGCTTAGTGATGGTGTCAATATAACCCAAAGAAAATCTATAAACTCACCCAATGATTGAACACCCATAAGAGCACCAAGAACACTAATCGCGAAGGGAAGGGAACACCACTGCACCGGATAATCAACCTCAAAATCAAACATATGCAAAGCCCGCGATCCGCCGCATAATAGGTATATTATGTAGAGCATGTAAAGGGGCAAAATATAGTAAAATAAAGATTAAAAGAGGAGATCACTTGTGAGAGTTAACCCAATCACAATATATAATCATAACACAAATGAAACCAGCTGCTCTCCGCGATGGTGGTCACTCCGGCAGAGACGACAAAAGATACCGGGTATGGGGGGTTCGACGAGCAGAGGGGTTCAACGACAGGGGTCTCGGCAGTGACGGTGGTTCACGCCAGCGGCGATGTGGAGCGATGAGTTGTTGTGTGCGTGTGTGTATGTGAGGAGGTGCTTAAAGGGTTTGGAGACGGAATGGTGAGAGGTGTTGTGTGGTTCGTGAGAGAGGGTAGGTTTTAGAGGAAAAGGGTGTCTTTGTGAAGAGGAGAAGTAGGTGGGCTAGAAGAAATAGTCCACGGATGGTGGTGTGCGGCTAGGTCTAATAGGTAGAAATGGTAGGTTTTATAGGGTGAGATTAGGTTTAGGGTTTAAGGGTATTGGGCTTTGGGTATTGGGTATTGGTTATTGGGTATTGGGTTTGGGTATTGGATGAAATTGTATTGGGCTTCATTTTTGGTTTCGATTTCTGGCGGATTGGACTGATTCAGATTATGCCCTGGACTGGACTGGTTTGACAAAAATGCAAAATGGATTAATTATTTAAAAGGAAAATTATTTAAAGATACAAATTATTAAAATGTCAATGCCTGATGCAATGATAATACAATATTTGAAAAAATGTTTAATGCCTAATTAAAAGTAAAAAAACATGATGCAAATTTACAAAAATAAAATAACATAGAATGTTAGGTAAAAATATACAAAAATATCAAGAATTGTGATAAAATGTGGTGTCCTAAAATGCTTAAAATTGCAAGAAATAACTAAAAGATGGGTCAAAATTGGGTGTCAACAAAGACGAAGTCCAGACGAAAAAATGACGACGAAACGAAAATCCGCCAGAAAAACGCCTCGAGCCATGTACGAATGTTCGAAAGTTGATTTCGCTGCAGGTTTTTTGAGTCGTAGCGCCCGATCTGCGGGGCCACAGCGGGATTTTGAGTATCAATGAATTTGTCACATTTTCAGAGTCCAAAAGAGATAATTTTTCCTACCTACATAATCCCTAATCTTTGACCTAAAGGATTCTTGGGCTATAGTCTCTATATCATTAGGAGATTGATCCATCCATTGTACATATAACACAAGTTAGGAGGCTACGATTTAAAGATTTTCAAGTATTTTCTTTTCTTTCTTTTGCTTTGTTTATTTCAATTCTTGTATGGAGATTGTATTAGTTCTTAGCGTGACTATGACTAGAAGCTAATTACTTATTTAGGAATTTCCTTGTGATTCTCTTGAAACTCTTATTCATGAAGTACATTAGTTGATTTCTTCTTCACTTGTTTAAGATTTATTCAATAGTTGCTTTGATTGCTTGATAATTAATTGATCACTAGTTATCATCACTTATATGAGTTCTAATCGAATTCCGAAAGGGGAGATTGTGAATATGCTATAATTGAATAAACATAGGTTTAAATCGTGGACGAAAGTACCCCGATACTTGTGTAGCTTAATAGGTTATTGCTCTTAATCCTCCTTTGTAGTCAATCTGGTCATCGAAAGATAGAAGGTTCTTCATTGGGGTTGAGTGTTTATATTACCTTAACAAGAGTATAAAAAGGTCTAGTTAACCTGCTATCTTAACGTAGAAGAAGAAGTTAGTCTAATTGTATTAAGGATTGAATAGAGTGGATAACTGATGATCTTGGAAGCCCTAATTCTCCATCATAACTGATTTAAATCAAAGTATTTTCATAATTAGTTTATTTCCTGCATTATTAGTTTAGAATTCCAACTCAATTAACGTTAACCAAATAGAAACTAAAGCATAGATAATCGGTACTTGAAAACCAGTCCCTGAGGAAGATATTCGGTCTTACCTAGACTATATTATTTGTAACGATACGTGCACTTGCGTTAAGCGTGTGTATAAACCGCGCATCAGTTATCCATCTAATCATCGTGGTTACAAATATTTTGATTTATCCTCTAACAAAATCATAATTAGTCGCCATGTTATATTTGATGAAATCCAATTTCCGTTTGCTAAATTGTATAGATTCGTGTCTAGTTTGTATAATTTTTTGGATGATGTACTTTCACCGTATATTATCCACCATTTATTCAGTTGTCCTATGACCTAAATCCGCCCGTGATCGCTGCTCTTGGCCCACAACTCAAGATCCGACTCGAATATCGGCAAGAAGCCCTACTTGTCGCCCCACTTCCGCATATTAGCCCAACGTCTCGGCCATCATGCCCACTATCTGCTGGCCCAATTATTGTCCCTCTGAGTTCACTGCATCCTGCCACTAGGCCAACAGGCCCAATCACTACTGGTCCAGATTCAGCCAACCTGTCACCTACCCAAAATACATTCATGTCTATTTTGAGTCAAATGCCTGTTACTCGTAGCCATCGTGGTATTTTAAAACCGAAATATCATTTTAATCTAAATTTTAATGTCACTAAATCACCCATACCACGCAACCTAATGTCTTCTTTACATGGCCCGAATTGGACAATGGTCATTGACGATATATCAACTCTTATTAAAAACAAGACGTGGGAGTTGGTGCCACATCCGCCTGGTGTCAACACGTGTCACCCTCCTATTGGTTGACGGTTCTTTTGAGAGGCATAACATCCGTCTTGTAGGTGATGGTAAAACTCAACAGGTTGGCGTTGATTGTGGGAGAGATTTTTAGTCTGGTGGTCAAACCGAAAACTATTCGCATTGTGGTTAGTATGACTCTCTCGAAAGAATGACTCATTCATCAGCTGGCAGTGAAAATAGTTTCTTACACGGTGATCTTAAGGAGATAGTGTACATGCATCTGCCCTTGGTTTTAAGGACCCCAATTATCCTCACCATGTATGTTTGCTGAAGAAATCTGTATATATGCTTAAGCAAGCCCTGCGTGCTTGGTATAAGAGGTTTGCTGATTATGTGTCTACTATTGGGTTTTCTCACAGCATGTCTGATCATTCGTTGTTCATCTATTGTCGTGGTACTTATCTAGCATACATTCTGTTATATGTGGATGATATAATTTTGGTTGACTCATCTGATAACTTACGCAACTATATCATGTCCCTTCTCAATTCAAAATTTATTAAGAAAGACTTGGGCCCTTGAGTTATTTTTTAGGTATTGTTGTAACTAGTCATGTAGGTGGTCTATTTTTTATCACAGAAGAAGTATGCGGCTGAGATAATTGAGAGATCTAGCATGTCTTCTTTCAGGTCCTCTTCTACTCCGGTTGATACCAAACCTGCTACTTCTAGCATACTATATGAGGATCGCACCCACTATCGTAGTCTTGCAGGGGTCTTCAGTATCTTACTTTCACGAGACCAAATATTACTTATGCAGTACATCAAGTGTGTTTCTTTATGCACGATCCGCGGATTGAGCACATGCATGCGCTCAAACGCATTATACGATACATATATGACACACTTCATTATGGATTGCATTTATATCCATCATTCGTCTCCACTCTCGTGTCGTATACAGACGATGATTGGGGTAGATGTCCAGATACCAGACGTTCAACATTTGGTTATTGTATGTTTCTTGGTGATAACTTGGTCTCTTGGTCGGCAAAAGGCCAGACTACTTTATCGCGATCCACTGCGGATGCCGAGTATCGAGGAGTAGTCAATGTGTTGTCTGAGTCATGTTGGTTGTGAAATCTTTTATTAGAGTTCACTTTTCTATTCAGAAAGCTACCTTGGTTTACTGTGATAATGTTAGTGCGATCTATCTCTCTGAAAATTCGGTCCAACATCAGCGCACTAAACATATCGAGATGGATATTAAATTTGTTCGAGAAAAAGTAGCTCGTGGACAAGTACGTGTCTTGCATGTCCTTTCGCGATACCAAATTGCTGACATCTTTACTAAGGGTTTTCCCTTGATTTTGTTTGAAGATTTTAGGAACAGTCTCAGCGTACGACGACCGCCAGCTATGACTGCGGGGGTGCGAAAGATGGTGATATATACGGTCAAAATCGTGTATATCATTGGACCGAATTTTATCTATATTATTACCATAGTTGTAAAATTCTTGTACAAGTGTAATTATGGTATTATCTTGTATCCGGAAAAGCTATTAGAATTATAGTAGAAAAAAAGTAGAGTTATTTTTCATATTTAGAAATTGTATATTTATATATATAGACATATTCATTAATGAAAATAATGAAGAAATTATGTTCTTTAGAAAATAATATATCGATCCAAGTAACTGGCCCTAGGGTGTAGCGTTTAATGGAATGCATCAGCCGCATGAGTTGTTTATTTCCCAACAATCACATGCGCCCTTCAGATTTTGCGGCCGCCTATGATCTTATTGTTGGATTTAAATGCACCCAATGTAACAAGCAAAATATACTTACCAGTTCTGTTCTTCCTTAATGTGTTCGTTTTTTACTATTTCTATCAAGCATCGCCTTGTAGATGCTACGCTAGTCTTCTTTTTTGAATACAGTGTTAACCGATCAGGCTACATATGACAATAATTGAATGCAATATGATTCCTACAAGTTAAAATAGGTGTGTCCCAAAATTGATGCTTGATCTTGACTCTAGGACGACATTTTAGAACTATATATAGTAACCATTAGCCCTAAAATGCATAGTCACTGTTTTTATCATATATATATATATATATATATATATATATATATATATATATATATATAGTGTGGTTCTTATCCTATGAGGCGCATTATAGGATGTAAATTCTCTTTATATCATTAAGTTATTTTTTTCTTCAAATCACGATGTTAGATGACCTAAAATAATACATGTAATTGATTATATTAATTTTAATCTAATAAACGTAATAAATAACCTATTATACTTGGTTAACAAGTATCAGTAGCGGAAAAGTTTTATATTGTAACATATTTTTATCATATATTGGATTAAAAAAAAAAAGAATAATAACAAAATTCGCACAACGGGTTTTAGCATATTTTTCCTCGAAAACCACATGCATGTTAAACCAAGGTATGTATATACTGAACAAATCAGAGAGAGCAGTTGAGAAATGAATTGAGAGGAAGAAAATATCTTTTCATTCCAATCGAAGAAGTAAAGTTCTCTAACTAACTAAACTAACTGCTGTTGCCTGCTGTACCCACTACATCTCTGCTTGTACCTATACTTCCAATATATATATCTCAAATATTATACATATGTCTATCCGGTTTAAAAGATTAGTAGGCATAGAAGATCTGATCTATATTGACAAATGAAAACATAAAGAGTTTGCATCTTAATTATTGATAGTAAATCTAGTATCGAATCAATCCTATATATAAGGCTAGTTTATAAGTAATGGATTTCATGTGATGTAAAATACCTGAATTAGTAAAACTATAAATACGAGAGCACATCACATTGCAGGTAGTGGCCAAAGGGGCGGGTCCCGGCGGGACGGGATCGGACGGGACGGGGGAGGGCGGGACCGGACCTCCGGCGGGACTGACGGGATCCGCCGATGTCCCGTCTCGTTCCCGGTCCCGTCGGAAAAGGGACCAGTCTTATCGGGCCGAGGCGAAGTCGGGTTTTCCATTTTTTTTAACTTAATTTTAAAAAATACAATATATAAACATCTCAATAATTGAACAAGATAGTGTAATAAAAATATCACAAAACTGTTTTTGTGCCTCTTATATTATTTAATAGAAATATGATTTTTTTGTAATACAATTTCAAAATAACAACTTTGTGTTGTTCCAAAATTGCAAATTACATAGTAAAATTGCAATTAAAAAAATTACATTTTTATAAACACCTTTTCTAGTTTCTTCATAATGTCTTGTGGTTCTTCGGTTGTAATTGAAATTTATTGGTCAAATTACTCGATGTCGCTTCCACCTCAGATAAAATTTCGTTGTAGTTGTAGTCTTCTTCTTCGTTGATCTCCAGTTGACCGCACCTTCTACACTCCGCTCGTATTCAATCTCTGAATAAAACTACAATGTCCAAGCTATCTCCCGCTAATGAGTGTCTGTGCTCTCCTATTAGATATCTTCCGACAGAAAAATCGCTTTCAGACGCTATTGATGACGTTTGAATGTTCAACACATCTCGGGCCATCATAGATAGTGTCGGAAATGTCTTCTCATTTTCCCTCCAGTATTTCAGCAAGACTTCACGTCCTTCTTCATTGAGAACTGCTTGGTACGGTACAACACCCTCCCAAACGAAAACATCAAACTCGCTAACTTGATTAGTAGTGTTACCACTATACATTCTATGTCTTAGGCTTTCAATACTAGCTGCAGAAACATCATGTCTTTTTTGAGGTTGTGTTGAAGAATAAGAAGATGGTGTGGAAGTCGGTTGGTTGCTAGCACTTTTTTGTTGGTAATGTCTATATACTTTTTATGCATTAATCTGTTGGTTCCTTTGGTGGTTGTTCATTTGGATTTTTTGGAGTTGGAGGTGGAAGTACTGCTATGCAATCATAAATAGTTTCAATAAGTGATTTACAACCGTCTATTTTAATAATCAGATTTAATACAACACCAATAATATAAATAGTGAGAATAAGAATAAAATGTTTTTTTAATTTGATAAATATTTTTAATAGGTGCCTTATAAGATGATTTTTCCATATATTCACTAAGTAACAAAAATATTAGAGCTATATAAAATAACATTGTTGAAATATTAGAATAATAAATACCGGAAAATTCTTTAGTAGCTTGAAATTTTTTCTATAAAAATACAATAAGTTATGAATTTTTTTTCCAATCGCTATCTACAACCATATTAGTTGGATTTCGATTATGAGCGTTAAAAAATAAAGTTATAGGTCTTCTATAATCATAAACAACAAGTAGTTGTTCATATAAAGAATTTCACCTAAGCGCCATTTCTTCGACATTTTTTCTATAAGGTAGTCCACAATCGTGACAAGTTTTTTATATTTTTTTTCCGTTGTATTATATTACTTCTAAAAATAAAGTTTATAGCAAATTGTATTTTATTAAGACTGTCTTCAAAAAGTGATAGACAATCCTTTACAACTAAGTTATAAATATGACACACACATTTTATATAAAAATGATTTGAAAAAGACGGAGTTAAAAGATCTTTTAAAATTCTAATAACATAATTATTAAAATAAATGTTATCTAATGTAATAGTCATAATTTTATCAATATGCCATAATAATAGCAAACATGATGAATATTTTTAGCAATAAAACTTTCAGTGTGTCTATCATCAATATATCTATATGCTAAAATACGTTTTTGCATAGACCATTTATAATCTGTCCAATGACATACTTACAGTTAAATAATTATGTTTGTTAGTACTACGACCTATATCAGACGTGATAGATACTTTACAAGTAAAATGATATAATGAATAACGTAAATATTGTAGATATTCATGTGTAAATTTAAAAACGACTCTCCTAACTATTTGTCACGCCCCGACTTTTCCTAAGTCTTTACTTAGGGCGTGATGGCACCTGAACAATTATTTTCCACCAGGAGCACCATTTAATTCTCTTTATTTAGAAATTTGAACTTATATTCAAATACGGAGCGATTAATAAAAATAACAATAAAGAAATATGTTTATGACTTTATATGAAAAAACATAACGCGAGCCCATGCTCGTGCAAATATTGTTTCTACATAGACATACTGACAAAGATTATTTTAAGTTGGAAGGGAGATCATTCCACACGGGCATATCCCGAGACATTGGAACTGACATTCTGAACCTGACGAGTACCAAGCCCGAAACAATGGACTTGGTATGAAAAGAGGTCATGGACGATCGCTAGCCTTGACGTGGAGCCTTTCCTCTATCACCCTTTCCTGAAACATGTTAAATAAAGAGTCAGCCCTACCATCTGGGGCTGAGTGAGAACCTTACCCTGCAATTCAAAGTAACACCACAATATTCCAAGTGCAATCACATTATAACGTAATAAGCATATTGTAAAAACATATCAGGTTACAACATCTTTAAATATGCAACAACTCCTCATAGGAAATTCTTGGTTTAACTAACACTTCATTTTATCTCGTATTATCGTTAAGACATCCCTGCATTTCCACATGTTTATTACATTTATATATTTGTGAACGCGTATTCACTTTTCATATTTATATATAGGTGAACATGTGTTCATCTTTCATATTTGTTGCGGCGTGCAACCCGATCCATTATATTTACGTATTTGTGAACACGTATTCACTTTACGTTTTGTTGCGGCGATCAAACCGATCCATTATATTTACGTATATGTGAATGTGTATTCACTTTACGTTTTGTTGCGCGCGTGCAACCCGATCCATTATATTTACGTATTTGTGAACATATGTTCACTTTACGTTTTGTTGCGGCGTGCAACCCGATCCATTATGTTTACGTATTTGTGAACGCGTATTCACTTTACGTTTTGTTGCGGCGTGCAACCCGATCCATTATATATTTATATATTTATGTGAACACGTATTCACTTTTCATATTTTTCAGAAGATCAAATAAATACTATTCTCTTTTCTAACATTCTGTCATTCATACTTGTAACGATTATAACTTTTTAACCATAACTCCAACTAAGGTGTTTCTCAAGCGGAAACTAAGGTAAGACGAGGATCTTTCACTGTACCAAATTTCATTTAAAACTACTTTGGGTAACTAACACAAATTTATCCTCAAAACAGCCACATGAAATTTATTTCGGCAGAATATTTATTAAACAACACCCAATCTTAGAATAGTCATAACTCCTAATCTGTAAACCCGTTCAAGCCCCATAAGATCTCAAAACGACGAGAACAGAGAGTTACACGTCTCCATGTGAACCATCCTTTCATATTCTGTACCATTTGGTACAGTTTTACACTTTTATTCGCTGCCCTTCCTGGATCTCGATAGATCCGAGGCAGAAACTTTAAACAGCGATAACTCTCAATCCGTAAGTCGGATAGACCCCCGTAAGGTCTCAAAATGTCCACAACAAAGAGATATAGAACTTTCATTTAGCAACAATTTTCATATTCCCCACAGATTAGTACAGTTTTACGTTTCAACGTCCTGCCCTTCTGGATTCCGACGAATCCGAGGCAGCAACTTCAAACTACAATAACTCTCAACTCGTAAGTCCGTTTTAATAAATCTTTATATATATCTGTCCGTAACAGAGAGATTTACAACCATGTAAATTTTCATATAATTCTAATAAGTAAAACTCAATAAAAATAGTCCGTAATTATGTCTTTCCGAATTTCGACCAAATCTAAGGCAGGAACTTTGAACTATGATAACTTTCAAACCGTACGTCCATTTTACCTCATTTTTGGTTCTATATGATCATATTAGAGAGGTGTACAATTCCTCCGAATTTCATCAAATTCTAACAATTATAACTCAGTGAGAACAGTTCGTAAAGTTCATGACGCAACTAGTTGTCTAAACAATCAAAAGTTCAATATTTCTTTTCAACACTCAATTCTTATTCTAACATGTATTGAACTAAAAATAAAGGATGTTACCAAGAATTTCTGAGTGAGAAAACTCACCTTGTAAGTGTGAAAGGATTGTGGTTCGGTTCTTCTGAGTGGTCCTTGCTTTCGTAGTGTTCCCTAATTTTCTGTTCTCCTTCCTCCCTTGATATTTTCTTGATTTTTTTCCTTCTTGTTCACTTGATTATTTTCTGATTTTCTAATCTTTGTGGTATGCACTTTGTTTGTGTATAAGTATAATGTATAAGTGGAGATAATTGTATAACTTATGGGAGATGGAAGACCAAGGGTGGAGGGGAATTGAAAAGGGGGGGAAGGGGGAAAGCAAAGGGGTAAGGGACGTGCAAATGCTGCATGGGTTTTTTTTTTCCCTTTTTTTTTTTTGTTTTCTTATTTTCATTTTATCTATTTATTTATCCAACTTTAATACTAACTCTATCCCATGCAACTTATTCTTTGTTTTCTTATATATATTTTTTTATTAACCCAACCACAACTATATATTATTATTATTTTTTTTTTTCCCGGATTTCACATTCTCTCCTCCTTAAGCAACATTCGTCCTCGAATGTGAATAAAGTCGTTACATAATCACATAGACACAATAATGTTTATTGTTATTGTAACACTAATTTGGGGCTTCACACTATTGATCTTGGAAAATCGTTAAAAGCGGGATTGTACATATCTCTTATGTAAGAATAAAATCAGGAGAGGAAGGAAATGAAAAAGACAAATCTCCACCGCAACTAATTTTGTTATACCTTCCCGATCTCTATGTTTATCGTATTTAGGGCATATAATTCCATCGCCATAGGGTTAATTTGACCCTATGCTTAGTCCGAGACAATATGTGAACCTTGTATCGACTGAGAGGGCATTGACACACCCGATTTTTCAGCCAGGTATTGATCCCACCTAGCTTTGTGAAAGTTTTGTACATGTCTCAATAAACCCCCGTCCTACCCTGACCTTTTTCCATTTTAAATTTATAAACATTTTTAAAAATTTGACATCTAACTACTTGATTCTCTTGGTCTCTATAAAAAAATCATACATATGATTTTAATTTTCGTTGTCTTGGACCTCGTCTCATACTAGGGGGAATAAGAGACATTCACATTTGAGGTGCACTAGTGCGTGTGTCATCTAGATTAGTGGGTGTGTCATCTCGATTATCTTCTAAATTAAAGTCTGGTTGAGTTGCATAATATATCTCATCGTCAAATGATATACCATTAAAAAATTCAATTTCATCTATATGTGAGTAATCAATCAAATCATCATGTCTAGGAATATGATAACTAGAAGAAGTACCCCTGCCCTTGTTACTGAAGAAACACTATTACCCTTACCCTTAAACATACCTCTTAATTCCTTCCATTTTAATTATGCTAATAAATAATTAAAGATAATAAAATTAAGTGCGATAATTAAAACTTCACTAGTGTGACGTGTAATCGAAGTTGAAAATTGAAACTTTGCTCGATGGATGATCCTCAAGCTAGGTTCCAACTTCACTCCCAATTTTTGAACTTTGATATAGTTATACAAATGAATAGATAAAATTTAATATTTAGTAGACAATGTAGAGAGATAGATTGAGAGATTGTAGGAAGATTTGTGAGAAAGATGAAGAGAAAATGAGATATTTATAGTTGGAAAATTGGGTTAAAGTGTAAATATATTAACTTAGAGATTAAAAATAAATATTTAGAGGTGGGGTAGGGGGGAGGCCAAAAATGACCGTTGCACAACGATCAATATATAAAATGATTGTTGTGCAACGTGATTTTTTGCAAAAAGGAGGGTATCAGGCGTGACCGGAGCGGGTCGGCGGGATCTGGCCTGGGGCGGGATGAGCCTAGATCCCGTCCCGAGTTCGAGTCCCGTTACAGTTTTTTAAGCAGAATCGATGTGGAGTCGGGTCGGGTCGGGACCGGCCCACCCGGTCCACTGACCACCCTTACAGGTAAGAAGAATATTTGGAAGACTAATAAAATAAATAACACCTCACGTTATATGCTCTAATTTGGTAAGTATAAACTTCGCTGGCTTCCTGTCTTGCCATCTTCCCGCCCCATGTTAATGTCCCCTCCACTTCCCCAATTCCATGTTCCCACTTCGCTGACTTAACACCGTCAAGTTGACACGCAACAACATATATACAGTAGCTTACTATAGATATTTTTAGCTAACATGATTTCTGGTACTACAGGGATCATGGCTTTTGTTCCTTCTACACCCGATATTTCTCTCAATTTTCAAGCTCATCAAGATAATAACCATCACCTTCCTTCCACCTCCCCTAAACTCTTTCCTTCTCCTTGTCTTCCTCATCAGGACTTCAATAATGGTAATTCTCTCTCTCTCCCCTAGCTAATTTTTAATTATGTGTGTAGTAAGTAAATGCAAATTCATGTTTTAAACTCTATAGGTTCAAAATTAAATTCACTATACTTTTGAAATTATGGTTCTCCAAATTTAATTAACTCAGACAATATAGATCGATCCCTTCTTTTTTCACAACTTCGTCGCCAATCAATTCTATTCCATTCATCCCTCTTTCACGATCACATATCATTGTAGTTAAGGAATGAAAAATATTTCTCATGTTACATGAACTCAATTTTCATTTCATATCAAAAACTTAATATATGTTGAATTTAGCGATGTTATATATCTATACACTACAGTAAAAACTAGAATTAGCTATAAATTTCGTCGCTAAATTGCTCGTAGCTAACATAATTTTTTGATAATCTTTTGATGAGTAGGATTAGCGTAGGATTTTGCTATTTAGCTATAAAATTTGTCTATCCCTAATTGCTATTTTTAGTAGTGATTTTTACTAGGTTCAGCTGAACACACAGTGCTATGCTCGTATTTGAGGTAATGACTAATTAATTTGTTGTCACGACGGATATATGCAGGTGTATCATCACTATTAATGAGGAGATCCATGTCGTTTTCGGGTGTGGAGAGGTGCGATTATCATCAGGAATTGAGGGTGGACGATAATGAAATGTCGGATGACGATGGTTCTTCGCAATTGCTAGGGGAGAAGAAGAGGAGGCTTAATATGGAGCAAGTGAAGGCACTGGAGAGAAGCTTCGAAGTGGCTAACAAGCTTGAGCCTGAGAGAAAAATACAGTTGGCCAGAACTTTAGGTTTGCAGCCCAGGCAAGTAGCTATATGGTTCCAGAACAGAAGAGCAAGGTGGAAAACTAAGCAATTGGAGAAAGATTATGAGATTTTGAAGAGACATTATGATTCACTTAAGGTTGATAATGATGCACTTAAGGCTCAAAACAATAATCTTCATGCCGAGGTAAATTCGAATTATCATAACGTACATAAATACACACAGTTAGATAATTTCCCAAGATTAATTAAGCTTAGAGTAATGAAATATAAACCGCCTTCAGCTGATCCACCGTACCATGACAGTATCAGTTAGAGGTGGAAATTTGATAAAATTTAGACAGATCAAAACGTGTCAAATTAATAAACCGAACATGATTCAATATATTTAAAGTTTGCCTGAATTAAGATGGTTCGAATATCAATCCATAATTCAATTCGTTTAGCATGACCTAACATACCATATTTTTGTTCGATTTAGTTTGATTTTGAGTTAAAATTTTGATCTTCCGGGTTATATTTTTGACCCAACTAATTCGAGTTCAAGCTATTAAATTAAGTCTAACAAACGGATCATAACTCAAAATAGTTCAATTTTGAGCGAATTGAGCAGGTCATTACAAAAAAAATTGCCACCTAGCTGTTTCTCTGGCAATTACATTGGAAAATATTTGTTTTATAACTTTTAAAGTATATATTACATGGGATTAAAAATCTAATTGTTCCAGGTAGAAATAAAGAATTTAAGACGGAAACCAGATTCTTCATAATTTTCTGTGTTATTATATACGTAGAAATATATATATTTCTGTTATCCACAGTTCCCTAAAGTTTGTTCACTCATTTATTACCATGCATATTCTGGTGGCAGCTACAATTATTAAATTTGAAGAACAGAGAATCAGGAGGAGGAGGTGCACCAATGATTAATCTGAACAAAGAAAACGAAGGATCTTGGAGTAATGGAAGTGACGAAAATAACAGCATAGACGTAAATCTGGGAACCACCACAAGGACATCATCAGGTGATAGCCCATTTCACTCCAATAATAACAAGAATGTTTTCCCAGAATCTGGCCCAATCCCTACAACTAGTCTGGCCCAGCTCCTTCAGAGCTCATCAAGATCAGATTTCAGCCAGTGCCACAGGATTGATCCAACGGTCCAAGATGAAGGATTCTGCAACATGTTTACTCCCGTGGTGGACCAGGACGATCAGACAAATTTTTGGCCATGGCCAGAGCAGCAACAGTTTAATTAATTAATTTTCTTTAATTATCACTCATCTTACAAAAATGTGAGGTAACGTCTGATAGGCTCACGTGGTCTTCCCGAATCCAACAGGTCATAGCGAGTTTAGTCTGGAACTACTTTTTTAAAAAAAAATATTATCATGCCCCTACTCTTATTGTCCTTTTTGTTCTTATTGTCAATAGTTTTAATTCTTTTGGGTGTATATCAAATCATGTAGTAAGAATTTACGACCACTTAGATAGTGACAACGTGAGAATTTAATCAGAAATTGAAGTTTTTTATCTTTGTTTCTTCTTTGTGTTGTGGTTTTACAAGTGTTTATGATGAGTACTTCCGTTCTTGCAATAGGCATAATCAGAAGTGGAATTTGGCTTTAAATTTAAACGTTCGATATTTATGTTCATGATATCAATGAATCTATTGCACTTTCCAAGTATGTTCTTAAAATGAGTACTCCCTCTATTATAATTTGTTTGTCTGAATTTTCTTTTTACTCTGTTTCAAAAATAAAAATCTTTCTTAATTTGATAATTCTTTAATTTTAATATCCCACATGACAAATTCACGACTACAAAATTAAATGAAATTTTAGTACATTATACATATTTTTAATTCAAAAATACAAGATTCAAAAATTAATCTTTACTTTCTTAAACTGTATGTCAAGTCAAATTTAAGACAAACAAATTGAAATATTACTTAATAATTTTCATAAATATATTTATGTTCTGTTGTAAAGTATTACGATAAGTTAAATCCGTCATCCGCCTCTTGGTATAGTAGGTTTCTGCAAGGTTGGACCACTTGGGCTAGCAGCTTAATTATAATAATATGTTGTGTGGATAGTAAAAGGAGCCATGTTCCATGAATATTAGGAGAGCCTGTGCTGTGGGGTCTCCTTCCCTGGCATAATTGGACATATTAGTAATATACTCCATTATTCTGAGACGAAAAATGAAGAAGTGTGGTGATCATGGGGAGAAGATTCTCCCTTGCATTAGTTTTTGAATTTAAACATTTTATATTATAGTTTTTCTCTCTCTCGATTGTATATTTGTATGAAGATCATCTTCTTTTGATATTGATACAATGATCACAAGTGTTTTTATTGAAAAAGCTTCTTTTCTTGTGTGCTTTTTTTGGGTATGTCGTCAACTAAGAAACCTAAAGAAAGCATCTTTGCTTTTATAAGTTAAAGCGAGTATAGAGCTTTAGGTTTGCAATAATGTAGAGATCAAGTTTACCCAGCCATGAAAAATTCATAACAAGATATGTTCTTTTTCCTCATTTTCAGGTAATAAAGTTTTAAGACTAATTAATTTAGAGTTGACTGAATGAAGAAATGAAAACAATCAAGAAGGAAAAGAAGCCCGCATCTGCGTAGGTGTAGTGCCCAGTTCAGGGATTGATTCTTGAGGAAAAGAGGCGCACATGCTATAAAGCAAAGGATGGCCCATTTCCATGCTGATCAAGATATCCGTTTTACGTAAATCGACCCACTTAGCAGTAGGTTCTCCATTTTGGCCCACAATGTGACGGCTGGTATCTGGTTTGGGCCTACTAGCTTCCTTCATAATGTGTGTCATATTCTTCTTTTTTTTTTTTGTTAAAATGGACATAGTATTCGTGTTGAATTTATAATTTTTAGATTCAAAGCATTTAATATGAAATCGTCACTTTCTAAGATGGGCGTTCAATCAATACCTTTATATGTTATTGCTATTAGTTTTCGATACGAAATTATAGCGTTTTTATAAAATATAATGGATGCTTAAGCACCTAGTGACATGTGTTTAGGTCTGCCACTACATAATATTATAAAGGAAAAATTAACTGTCATTACAAATATTGTGTTACAACAAATCATAATGTTTTTTATAAGAGCTTCACTTACATTTTTATTAATATCGAAATTTTTGTTATTAATGTAGTTTCTAATTTATCTACTCAAATTTCTCTCACACTGACGCATCTCGCTTCTCTCATCTTGTTAATAATATATACAGGTGTTTACAATTATAAACCTAATTGTATGAGAATATCTAGTTTACATAATTACATCAAAATAATAATTACATAATTACCCTCTCCAGATCTCATATTGTGGGATTTTAACTGGGTATGTTTTGTCGTTGTCGTCGTCGTCGTCCTCTCTAGCAAATTGGAATAAATGCATTCAAATACAATGAACAAATTGAAGTGAACTAACCAGGTATTCCTCGATAGTGTCATATCCAAGAACAACATCACCTACTTTTCCTGGAAAAGATCAAGACAAGATACGACTGATTTCAAGGAATAGCAGAAAACAAACAGTACACATGCATCAAGAAGGTTGAAACAAAAACAGATTTAAAATAGCAAGAGATGGGATTTTTTGGTTAAACCATCTGGTATGCGGTACCTTATTGACCTGATTAATTCAGATTCACTGATCTTTAAAGGGGAAAGCACTCCCGAGATTAACGAAAGCACTACCACACTCCTTGGTGGTCAAAAGATGAGATTGATTAAGGTAAAGACAGACATACCATGCTTATCAGGAAGAAGAACGGAGATGATTGAGGCACCATAATTGATGACCTTAACAGAGAAATCTCCTTTCGTTATCTCATATATCCCGATTTTGTGCCCTGTAACACTAATGGCAGCAGCACACAGATGAAAAATGAACAAACAGATCAATAAATTAATCTTTGAAGACATAGTCAATGTTAAAAGAAGCCCAGCATCGCGGCCCAGTCTGTGAACAATGTTCCGTGAATTGTATATATTTGATATATATTAGAATTAATTTTGCACCTTAATTAAGATTGTAATATTACCATAATTGTATAATTAGTCTCCTTATAGAATAGAAATTTAGATGTAAAGTAGGAATATGATTATTCTATTGTAACTTGTATATATATGTTTTTCATCAATAAGAATAATCAAGGGATTAATTCTTTCATGATATCAAGAGTCTAGGTTCTTTTCCTTGCTTCCGCTTCTCACTTTTGTTCTTGACAAAAACTTGAAGCCGTGACCTATCCCTCCCCCTCCCCCTCGGAATTCCACAAATCCGAGACTCTTTTTTTCTTCCAAAAAAATCCTCCCTCACAAATTCCCTTCTCCGTATCTTCGTGTTTTCTTCACCATAACTGATAAAAACACTTTTCATCCAGCCCTCGCAGTTTCTAACATCAAGAGTGTTCTCCCTATTGTTCTTGATCTAAAGAAGGTCCAATATGGAAAATGGGAGGAATTATTAAGATTCATGCTATGACACATCAAGTTTTTCACCACAGCTATGACAGCTTGGAATCGATTGCGTGACATATTCCAAGATAACAGTCATTCCCGTATTGTTATTCTTGAACATGAATTTTCTCAAGTCAAGATGGATTTTTTCCGAACGTTTCGTTTTATTGCAAACGTCTCAAAGACTTGGCAGATCAACTTCGCAATGTGGGTGCTCCTGTGAGCAATAGTCGTCTTGTTCTTCAGATGGTGAAAGGTCTGTCAAAGACCTATAACGGTGTTGCTTCGATTCTTCGTCAGAGTAACCCCCTGCCAGAATTCTATCATGCCCGATCCATCCATGCTTACATTGGAGGAGGCCGGCCCGGCTAAAAGGCGGCTCTCGATCAGTGCTCCGGATTTTCACCACATCACAAAATTCCCCCGCAATTTTTGACAATTCAAACCAAAATCATACCAACGGTGGAGGCAGAAAGGTCAAAATCGCAAAAATAAAATTGCGGCGGCATTCAGAATAATAGCGGGGGTGTTAATACACCGCGAGGCGTCCAACAACAGTAGCAGTTCTGGCCCCACATTGGGCCTCTGGCCTGTGGTAGTGGGTCCCGGCCAAGCACAATGCGGCTTCGCCTCGATGCGTACGCCCGTGGCCGGCTTTTCGAGTCATTTCTGGGACTCACCCGGTTCAGACCAGCTTATGCGCCAAGGCAGCAGTCATGAATACTAGGGCCTCGGCCCCCTCAAGCCCATCAGGCAACATAATCCACACAGACCGATATTGAAGCCACAATGCACATACTTGGCTTGACTCAACCGGACCCTAATTGGTACATGAACATATGGTATAATTGTTCCAATTTGAGCATTAATCGTGGTATAATTGTTGGTAATGACACTTCAATTTCAATTAAAGGTTATGGTCATAAAGCTTTGTCCCCTCCTCATTCACCACTTGTCTTGAAAAATACCCTTCATGCCCCAAAACTAATTAAAAATTTGGTGTCTATCCGTAAATTCACCACTGATAATTGAATTTCTATTGATTTTGATCCGTTTGGATTTTCTGTGAAAGATTTCAAGACGGGGAGTCCTCTCATGAGGTGTGACATTAGGGGGATCTTTATCCAATCACACCAAGTCTCAGCCTCTCGTGTCAAGCCATGTCATCCACTTTTGCAGCTCTTGTCCTTCTTTGTGGCATGCTCGTCTAGGTCATCCGGGGTCGTCTATTTTATCTGCTTTAGATAGACATAAGTTTATTTTCTGTAAGGGTACGCGTAGTACTCCAAATTGTCAATCTTGTTCTTTAGGAAAAATTATTAAGTTACCGTTTGTAGCTTCGGATTCTCATACTTCAATATCAATTGATATTATACATAGCAATTTATGGACATCTCCAATTCTCAGTTCTATGGGTCATCGATATTATGTTTTATTCTTGGATAATTATTCTAAATTTTTATGGACGTTTCCAATTGAGAAAAAATCACAAGTTTTTTCCATCTTCGTAAAATTTAGAGTTTTCATAAGAACTCAATTCGAATGGAAAATAAAGAACATTCAATGTGATAATGACAAAGAGCGTGACAATGGATAGTTTAGGAAATTTGTGCTCAAAATGGAATAAATTTTCATTTTTCTTGTCCTCATACGTCTTCACAAAATGGGAAAGTTGAACGGAAAATTTGTACCATTAATAACATTATCCGCACCTTATTGGTTCATTCCTCCGTCCCTCCATTGTTTTGGCATCATGCGCTACAAATGGCTACAGATCTACTTAATATTCTTCCCTCTATAGGTTTGACATATTCATCTCATCTTCAAGTATTATACAAAAAGACTTCTTCGTATTTTCATCTTAGGGTCTTAGCATGCTTATGTTATCCACTGTTTCCATCAACTACAATCAACAAACTTCAGACACGTTCTACCTCTTGTGTGTTTTTGGGTTATTCGTCAAATTTTATTTGTCTTCTAAACGAATCATCATTAGTCGTCATGTTATCTTTGATGAGTCCAAATTTCCTTTTTCTAAAGTAGAAAAACTCGTGCCTAGTTCGTATGATTTTTTGGATGATGATGTCTCCCCCTATATTCTCCGTCATTTTTCGGATCTGTCCCAAAGTTCGTCTCCAGCGCCTCCCCTAAGGGTGCGGCGCTGCAGCGCCAAACTTCCAGTGACCAACCTATTTTTTCATCGTCGCCGTAGTGACCGCCGAGGAGGCGCGCGGCGCAAACTTCCAATAGTCACTGGAGCGAAGCGCGCGGTGGCCATCGACCATAAATGCCTGCAGAAAATTCTCAAAATTCACCCAATCCAGCCCCGAGTCATGGTCCAGTCACCCGCAGTCAAAGGGATATTTTTAAACCAAAAAGACATTTTAATTTAAATTCTAATGTTCTTAAATCACTCTTACCCCGTAACCTTGTGTCTGCCTTAAATGACCCTAATTGAAAAATTATCATGATCGATAAATATAATGCTTTTATTGATAATAAGACGTGAGAGTTGGTACCCCGTACATCTGGTGTTAATATTATTCGGTCTATGTGAATTTTTGCTCATAAGGAAAATTCTGACGGTTCATTTGCAAGGCATAAGACTCGGCCTGTAGATGATGGTAAGACTCAGCAGGTTGGTGTGGATTGTGGTGATACGTTTAACCCGGTGGTCAAGTCAGCTATCATTCGTACTGTGCTCAGTTTGACTCTTTCGAAATCATGGCTCATTCATCAGTTAGATGTGAAGAATGTTTTCCTACACGGTGATCTCGAGAGGCGGTGTATATCATCACCCAGGGTTTAGGGATACTAGATATCATAATCATGTCTGTTTATTGAAGAAGTCCTTGTATGGGTTTAAGCAGTCTCCACGGGCTTGGTATAAGAGGTTTGATGACTATGTTTCGACTATGGGTTTCTCTCACAGTGATAATTCATTATACATGTATCGTCAGGGTTCTTCCATGGATTATATACTATTATATGTTGATGGTATTATCTTGACTGCCTCTTCTGATGCTCTGCGAAAGTCTATTATGATAATGCTCAGTTCTGAGTTTGTCATGAAGGACTTGGGCCCATTGAGTTACTTTTTGGGGATTGATGTCACTCGTCATGCAGGTGGATTGTTCTTATCATAGAGAAAATATGCCGCAGAGATCATTGAAAGTGGGTGTTGCAGTTGATACTAAACCCAAGTTGGATGCTGCAGTGCCGCTATCGTAGTCTTGCACAGTCAACTCCAGTGGTTTTGAGACTTTAAGAGTTTCTTAATTACAGCTTCTTAGCCTTGAATTTATACACTCCTCCATTCATCTGGCATCATTGTAGGATTAGTTAATTATCGGCACGCAAACAAAAGATGAGTGTCCAGTCTTGAAACTTAGCCGTCCCCTTATTTTATGAATAGTTATATGCATAAGTACTCGTTTGTGTTTAGTTGCAAATACAAAAATGGCACCAATCATTTCTTTGGTAAAAACGACTAATGATCCATGTGGACCAAACAAATGTCATAGCAGTATCATTTTTTGAAGGCCAGATTTTGGTAGTGACTTTTGAAGTGATATAGGTAAACAAAGATGACTGGCTTTCTTGTTGCAAAAAAAAAAAAAGACTTGGTTAAATAATTAGAACAGTCGAGTGACCTTTTGAGTAATAAACTCCACTATTCTTATGGAGTGATGAGATTAAAACCTCAAGTGCGAATTACCATTTGTTCTAGAAGACAACAACAAAATTATCCACTACTCAAAAACAGTGAGCTCGGGTCCATCTTTGAAAACTCCATCCAAACACGAACAAAACAAAATTAATACTATACTATACCTGAATATCAGGTGTTTTATTTGTCGTAGAGAACATATAACCTTGATACAAATATCAATTTAAATAGACGATACAAATTAAGAGGGATAGAAAAGACACAAGCTGTCGTGCAGAGAAACAAATACAAGCACTCTAGTTTTTCCTGATAGAGAACGTATACAACACGGAGTGTACATAGTTCTTTCCAGGAGTCACAATTGTCGATGGGAAATTTGGGTGATTCACAGCATCCGGGAACCCTTGAGTCTCCAAACACAAGGCTGCACGAGGTTGATACACATATCCGTCTTTTCCCTTCGTATTAATGACAAAGTTTGCAGTGTAGAATTGCACACCAGGTGCAGTTGCTTTTATATCCATCACTCTTCCTGACTTCTTATCATAAACTATCGCCACATGCTTCATTTTTTTAGTGCTGTCAAGTGCATAGTTGATGTCATATCCATCTTGGATTTTATCGATCCAGCTCCCCACCTTATGGGGTTTAAGAAAGTCGTAGGGTGTGTTCTTGACAGGTGAAATTTCCCCTGTGGGAACATGCTGCTTATCTAGTGGGGTAATGTGTGACGCAAAGATTTGAACAACCTGGGACAAGACGTCGCCACTGTTGTGGCCACCAATGTTCCAGTAAGGGTGGTGAGACAGGTTAATTGGAGTGGACTTGTTCAATGCTTTTGCCTTAAATACCACACTAAGTTTGTAATGATCTTCCAATTTATAGGTTACAGAGACAAGAACATCACCCGGAAACCCTACTCAAGAGAAAAATGGAGTTTAATCCATACATAGTGTTCGTCATAAGAAAATAATGGTTGTGTGGAATACCAAAATTTACCTTCTTGGCCATCAGGACTGTGGTAGGTTAGAGTTATGTAAGGACAGGGACCATCTATCACGTACTTGCTCACCTTCCAGACAACTTTGCTAAATCCTTTAAGACCACCTATATTTGTGAAGTTTTAATTACATCGAGACAGAGAAAGGAGATTTGGGTAAAAGAAACAAAGGAAAAAGGGAATGTAGTGAGAGTACCATGCAGCATGTTTACGCCTTCATTAGCAACAAGCTTATAATGGGTTCCATTCAATGTAAATTGAGCACCACCAATCCGGTTAGCAACCCTTCCAAGGGCGGCTCCAAAGTAACTTGTATCATTCTGCATCATAAATTACTTTCATTAGTGATAACAAACTAGGATTAATTTCCTTCAATGTACTTCTCATCAATCTAAAAGATGGGAATTTTAGCTGAGATATTATATTCTAGGGACGCGGCCTTTGTTTGGAAAGAACTACATTTAGAAAATGTCAAAAAGTATGGATACTGACATTGCACAATAACAAGGCAAGGGCGGCTAAAGGACTTGGTAATCTAAAACTAGATCTGTATAAGAGGCTTGTAATATTATTTCATAGAATTCAGACATCTATGAGATAAAGGACTTACTTTCTAAGTTACATATCACTCAAATGGAACAAAGAGAAATAGCCGATATACGAAAAATACGATGAAATTGAAAAGTGAAATTGTCTAATTCAGGAAAAGGATATGAATGTACACAAAAGACATGTAACAAAATAGAAGGCAATCAAAGAAACGGAAAGCAAGAGGAATAGAACCCTCCCTTTCTCTGCTTCTCTTTTTGCTTAAATAGAATATGAGGTAAAAAGTAAGGAAAGAGCAGATTAGAAATAGACGCATTCAAATACAATGAACAAATTAAAGTGGATTAACCTTGTATTCCTTGATTGTGTCATATCCAAGAACAACATCACCTACTTTTCCTGAAAGGATCAACAAAAGATAAAACTGATCACTTCAAGTAGTCGGAGAAAACAGATTTAAACAGGATTAGGTTTTCCAAAAGATGGATTTTTTTTGTTAACCATCTAGTATCTGGTATCATACTGGACCGACTAATACGGATTCGCTGCCCATTAAGGAGGAGAACACTCACTACAAGATGTTTCTCCATTCCTGGGCTTGAACGCGAGACCTTTGATTAAGAGTGGACGGATCCATCCCACCACAACCTTTGATAGATTGAATATTAAGTTGATAAACAGACTCACCATTCTTATCAGGAAGAAATACGGAGATGATTGTGGCGCCATAATTAGTGACCTTTATTGAGAAATCTCCTTTCTTGATCTCATAAATTCCTATCTTGCGCCCTGTAACACTAGCGGCGGCCAACAGATGAAGAATGAAGAACAAACAGATCAACAAACTAAAATTGGAAGACATAGTTAACTCCAGTGGTGTAAGAGTGCCTTAATGAAAGTTTCTTCTGCCTTGAATTTATACACTCCCCCAGTTCATCTGACATTATTATGATTAGATTATTAACTGCATGTAAACAAAAGAGAACTTGTCTGCCTAATATTCTGGCTGGAAAAGGGAAAAAATGAGTATCCAGTCTTGAGATTGACAGAGTCAACTGAAGTTAGCCGTCTCCCATAAAATTTAAGTATAGTTAATTGCACAAGTAGCTGTTTGTGTGGACTTGTGAATACAAAATTGTCACCCACGTTGGCCTGATTCTTATTCTGGTAATAATCAAAACTTGTCCCATTATTTGGCATTAAGATATATACTAAACTCAATCACATGATCCACCATGTCTTGACTTCTATTTTTCAAATGCTGGCCTTCAAGTCACTGCCAAGCTGAATAGGTTCTGGAAGTAAATTTAGATTCTAAAATAGTAAATGCTCTTGTGTCCAGGATAAACTCGACGATTAGTCGGTTGTGCTTGTACCTTTATGCACCTAATTCATTTTGGAAAGTAATAATAGCTTTTTGTTTCTGATTGCGCTTTTTCATTCTTCCTTAATACTCATGTTTCAGTAACTGGATTCATTATTGTACCGTTCAATAGAAATGCTTAGAAGAGTAGGACATGATCAAAAAGCATATCTTTGGTAAAAAGCACTTATGAAACTGCTCATTATTTTTAAGTAGTACTAATAAAGAAGATTAGAAATCTCAACACAGACTCTCAACTTGACAGTCACAAATTTGAATTTGTTCTAGAAAAACAAATACCATCCATTTTTGAATCTTAATGTCGTGTGTTTTATTTGTCACAAAGAACATACAACCTTGGCAGAAATGTCAATTCATACAGAAAATAATACAAAAGACAGAAGCGATAGTGGAAATAAACAAATATAAACATTCTAGTATTTTTTTATGGAGAACGTATACAACACTTCGTGAACGTATCTCTCTCCTGGATTCACAATTGTCGACGGGAAATTTGGGTGATTTACAGCGTCGGGGAACACTAGAGTTTCCAAAGCCAATGCTGCATGACTCTGATACACAAATCCACCTTTTCCTTTTATAGTTTTATCCCAATTTGAAGTGTAGAATTGAACACCAGGTGCAGATGCTTTTACATCCATCACTCTTCCAGACTTCTTATCATAAACTATACCCACACGTTTCATTTTTTCACTGCCGTCGAGTACATAGTTGATGTCATATCCATTTTGGAGTTTATCTATCCTGCTCCCCACCTTACGGGGTTTAAGGAAGTCGTAAGGCGTGTTTTTGACGGAGGCGATTTTCCCAGTGGGAATGAGCTCTTTATCAACTAGGGTGATGTGTGATCCAAATATTTGAACAACGTTGGACAAGATATCGCCACTGTTATGTCCACCAATGTTCCAGTAAGGGTGGTGAGACAGGTTAATTGGAGTGGCCTTGTTCAGAGCTTTTGCTTTAAATACCACACTAAGTTTGTAACGATCTTTTAATGCATAGGTAACAGAGGCAAGAACAGCACCAGGAAATCCTACATAAGAAAGCAATGGAGTTTATGTCAATTCATTAGTGTTCTTCAAAAAGAATTACTCCCTCCATTTTATTTCAAGTGGTGCTACTTCCTCATTAGTTCGTTCAAAAAGAATGAACGTTAAATTTCTTTTTTTATCCTTAATGGCATGCTTTTATAGCCACAAAAATCTCTGGACATATTTGAATACCCCGAGTTCCAAATGTCATTCTTTCTTGAATTTTGTGTTTAATCAAACTACGACACGTAAATTGAAATGAAAGGTGCAATTGTCCGGTATGGAATACCAAGACTTACCTTGATCACCGTCGGGGCTGAAGTAGGTTAGAGTTATGTAAGGACATGGACCATCTTTCACGTACTTGCTCACCTTCCAGACAACTTTGCTAAATCCTTTAGGGCCGCCTATATTTTTTAAGGTTTAATTACATTAATCGTAGACCGTAGAGAAAAGAAATTTGGGTAAATGGAGGTAAAAGTGGAAGGGAAAGCAAAGGTAAAAAGGAAATGTACTGAGGAGTACCATGCAACATGTTTTTGCCATCATTAGGGACAAGCTTATAAAGGGATCCATTGAGAGTAAATTGAGCACCACCAATCCGGTTAGCAACCCTTCCAACTAAGGCTCCAAAATAACTTGTACCATTCTGGAGCAAATTACTTTCGTAAGTGAAAACAAACCAGGCTTAATTTCCTTCAGTGTACTCCACATCAATCCAGAAGATGGGAGCTTTAGCTGAGATATTATAGGCTAGGGACGCGGTATCTGTTAGGAAAGAACTACAAATAGACTGTCAAATGACTGTGGATTTTGACATGGTAGTATGGTACAATTCAAGCAGGGGCGGCTAATAAATTTGGTGACCTAAAACTAAATCTCTATAAGAGGCTTTAATCATAAAATTCAGACATCTATGAGACAAAGGATTTACTTTCTAAGCTACAACTCACTCTAATGGGACAAAGAGAAAAGCTGATATCAGGGGCGGAGCTTCCCTTGCCCGAGGGGTGTCAAGTGACACCCCTTCAGTGGAAATTTACATTGTATAGATATGTAAAATTTTGGTTTTATAGGTATGTACACCAACACCTCTTGGCAGTTGGCACAACCTGATGGTTCAACGCAGTGATCAAGGGGTTGCAAAAAATCCCTAAGATTCGCGTGTTCGAACCAGGTTGCAGACATATTTATATTTGTTGACACCCATTAATATGAATTCTGGCTATGCCAGTGCCTGATATAGTGGCTAAATTGCGAGAAAAGAAACGAATACGCAAAAGAGGACAAATCAAAATTCAAAATGGTGGTAAATGTACTACTTGGTGAGAATAAAATTACCATATTTTGCTCACTCATCTGAATAACCTCAACTAAAATCCCAAAAATAAAAAATCAACATAAAATTGGATGTTTCTATTGATAATTTTCGGTGCCTAAAGCGAAGGCTTTAACTGCATTTTGTCCTTGAGCCGGTCATGATTCAAGGAACCGATGCTATTTGACTTGTAAGACTCTGGAACCAGAATGAAATATTATAAAATAGAAGGCAATCAAAGAAAGTTCTTAGCAAAAGGGCAAATTGGAATACACACATTCAAATATAATGAACAAAATAGAGTGAACTAACCAAGTATTCCTCGATGGTGTCATATCCAAGAACAACATCATCTATTTTTCCTGGAAATGGATTTAGACAAGATAAGACAGTACACATTTACACATCAAGAAGGTCAAAGACAGAGTACCTACCATTCTTATCAGGAAGAAGAACTGAGATGATTGTAGCACCATAATTAGTGATCTTAACAGAGAAATCTCCTTTATTTAACTCATAGATTCCTATCTTAACACTATGGGCAGCCAACAGATGAAGAATGAACATACAAATGAACAAATTAATCTTTGAAGACATAGTCAACTCCTGTGTTTTTGAGACTAATGGAGTGTCTTAATTGAATTTATGCACTCCTCCTTCATTGGGCATTTATTGTGGGATTAGATTATTATTAAATTCAACCACATCTTTTACCATTTCTTGCGTTGTGCTTCTAATTAAACTTGTTCAAAGTTTGGGTCGGGCTAGATCAGGTGGCGTTTTTTTCTTCTTGCCCGATCTTGATCCGACTCTAACCCTGTTTTGTTTTTAATTTTCAGACCCTAACCCGCTCTTTGGAACAAGTCTTTATATCCTTTTAAGTCAAAATTTTCTCTAGAAAATAATAACATATTGGGTAAATTTGTAATGTTAACTTTTTTCCTAATAACTAGGACTATGTACTGAACTAAAACTAAAATCATAAAACCAACGTAATTATATTAGGATTTTGTTAAATATCTTGGACTTTGATTCTCACTAAAGAATTGTTGTTTGACTACAATTTTAAAATTATAATCATAAATCGATACACTATCAGAAATGAAAATAACGTTTTAACTATCTTAGAAATCTTAACAATAGATACACAAATTAATTAGTAAGACTTAGTAGTGGAATGATTTTATATATTAACAGAAATGACTAAAGATATAAACATATTATTAATAATCAGGTACGTTTTTATCTTATTTTATGTCGAGCTCAATGTAGATTGGAGTCAATACATATATTATAAAAACATGCATTATATCACTTAATGACAAAAATATATAAGTACGAAATAAATATTAATAAGTATAAAATAAATATTAATAAAGGAAAAATAATATAAATTATATTAAAAAGATACGTGGGTCGATGATCAGGTCGGGTCGGGTCGGGTGGGTCCCGATCGGATGGACATGTCTACTTCTAATTAAATACCTCTAGTAAATTTAGCTTTTAACTTTGGCACTTCAACCGAATTAGAATAAATCATGTATGTTACGTAACGGAGTCCTTTGGTTGCGTTCACGTAAATTTAGCTACTCTATCTCTTGCATGATTTTAATTGGATGAAAAAAATTGAAAGAGAAGGTCCTGAGAACCTTACTTTTCTCAACTCATATAATTATTTTATTATGGTTAAGAAAAGAAAACAAATATCACATTTTTTTCGTTACGAGGGAACTCGCAATATCTACCTGCTTCGCAGTCACAAGACCAGAAACCTCGATCGACGTAATAGCCACAAATCACGCCACCAAGAAACCACACTCGATGTGCCCACGCGATGCACTCAACTAAGAAGATTTATGCAGGGGATCGAACTCGTGACCTTGCGGTCTCAAACTCTTCTGCTACACCAACTTGACTACCCTTGCGGGTAGAAAACAACTATCACTTTTTTTCCAATTATCCCCTTGAGAACCAATTGAGCTGCCCACGCGGACAAAAAAAAACAAAATAACTATCACTTTTTTTCTAATTATCCCCCTTGAGAACCAGTTGAGCTGCCCATGCGGACTAACTATCCCTCACTTTATTAAGGGAGGCTAATGGAAGCAAACAATTATGAATAACTTCATTATGGAAGGCTAACGGGTAGGCTGTATTTTTATTTATTTAATAGACATATTGTGGGCTTTTAAATACATTAAATGAACAAAATAAAGAGGGGGAAAACAAAAAAGTCATAACCCATACGGTTACAGAAGACATTCTGTACCATTCCAACTTCCATATAATTAAGTGGTGAAGTTTTTTCAGTTATTAGATTAATTGAGCCAATATGTAAGTCATTACTTCAAATGGATGACTAGTATGGAATATTTGACATAAAAAATAAGAGAAATTACCAAAAAAAGGAAAAAAATTAGATAAATAGGTTGCTGGGCCATAGAGAGGTGTCACATAGGATTGTCTATTCCTAGCTTTATATTATATATGAATATAGATTTTTCAGTTTTTAAAATATTTTGAATCATTAGCTATGTTGCCTTGTATATTACTTTTTGTATAACTTGTAAATTTTAAAATATTTAAAATATATACCTAAATTCATAGTCAAAATTAAATATTTTGACCTTCCTACTCCGTACAATTTCACATTATTGCGATAGGGAGAGCATATTTTAACTATTCAGGATATATTACCATCCCTGATATGAGCTCAATCATAACTGTGATATTTATATTAAGCAGTGCACTTCATGTCCTCCGTGATCTGCTGAACTCGTAACGGAAGATCTCATTAAGGTTTCAATACTTGTAGTTAGGTCACCTCTTTAGCAATTATACAAGGCACACTTTTGTAGGGTGACGAAACAAGTGTGTTGTAATTGTCCGATTGGCGCGCCATGAAAATAGATATGTCCATCTCCTTACTAATATATTGTATCCTCAATGTCAGAGTTTAATTTGTCACAGAACATATTACCTTGATACAAAAATCAATTTAAGTTAAGGATATTAAGAGGATACAAAAGACACAAGCCAAGTCTTCTATGATTTCTTGATGGAGAAAGTATACAGCACAGAGTGGGCATAAGTCTTTCCCGGAGTCACAATTGTGGAGGGGAAATTTGGGTGATTCACAGCATCAGGGTACCCTTGAGTCTCTAAAGACAATGCTGAATGAGGCTGATACACAAATCCACCTTTCCCTTTTACATTATTGATCCAATTCGCAGTGTAGAAATGCACACAAGGCGCAGTCGCTTGTATATCCATCACTCTTCCTGATTTTTCATCATAAACTATTGCCACGGGTTTCATTATTTCATTGCTGTCGAGTATATAGTTTCTGTCATATCCATTTTGTACTTTGTCGATCCTGCTCCCCACCTTACGAGGTTTAAGGAAGTCGTAGGGTGTGTTCTTGATTGGAGCAATTTCACCTGTGGGAATGAGCTGTTCATCAACTGGGGTGATGTGTGATGCGAAGATTTGAACAACTTGGGACAAGATATCGCCACTGTTATGACCACCGAGGTTCCAGTAAGGGTGGTGAGACAAGTTAATTGGAGTGGCCTTGTTCAATGATTTTGCCTTAAACTCCACACTAAGTTTGTAAGGGTCTTTCAATGCATAGGTAACATAGACAAGAACATCACCAGGAAAGCCTACACATAAGAAAACAATTAATGGACATGATTCAATTCAATAGATTTCTTCAAAAGGACACTAAAAATAGATTTACCTTCTTCACCATCAGCACTATGGTAGGTTAGAGTTATGTAAGGGCAGGGACCATCTTGAACGTACTCGTTCACCTTCCAAACAACAAAGCTAAATCCTTTACGGCCACCTGTATTTTTGAAGTTACATCAAAGAAAGGAAATTTTGGGTAAATGGAGGTGAAAGTGGAAAAGAAAGCAAAGAAAATGTAATGAGAGTACCATGAATTGTGTTATTTCCTTCATTAGGGACAAGCTTGTAAACGGTTCCATTCAAATTAAATTGAGCACCAGCAATCCGGTTAACAACCCTTCCAAGTAGGGCTCCAAAATAACGTGTTTCGTTCTGCACAAAATCACTTTCGTTATTTGTTTATGCATACCAAGATTTGATATGTATCAAATGACGTCCATATTAAACTAACGAATTGTGGAAAATCTTCAGTATCTAATCCAAAAACTCTAAAAAGCAGTTTGGAGTAGCCTAATTAAGAAGAACGTCTATTAAATATGTAAGTGAATGGAAGAACTTGTTCTATTATTTCAAAAGGTAAGCAATATAAATATATGTACCCGTCTCAAACATTTTTTGGACCCTGTTCTAATTCATAAAAGTATGTCCTTAATTGGGCTAAGACCTACGAATTATGGATTTTTACAGTAAATTATGGTTAATACTACTTAATAAAAAATGAAAAAAGGGGCCCTAAATTTTTTCATTTTCGGGGCCCTATGCGGTACCCCACCTCGCACGGATCTAAAGACGGCCCGGTACATTAATATGGAAAGAAATAAAAGAGGTTCCTAAAAATCTGCTATCCATATATGTATTATGTACATTTTTAGAAAATAGTCTACGTTCATTCTGTAACAAAATACAATGAAGAGAGTGAACTAACCATGTATTCCTTGATGTTGTCATATCCAAGAACAACATCATCTATTTTTCCTGAAAAGGATCAAGACAACATAAGACCGATTTCTTCAAGAACTCGCAAGAAACACTACACATCAAGAAAATTGAAACAAAAAATGTATGTAACAATTAGGAATATGGACAGATTAGGTAAAAGACAGACAAACCATTCTTATCAGGAAGAAAAACAGAGATGATTCTGGCACCATAATTTGTGATCTTAACAGAGAAATCTCCTTTTTTGATCTCATATATTCCTATATCTTGCCCTGTAACGCTATCGGCAGCCAACAGATGAAGAATGAAGAACAAACAGATCAACAGACTAATAACCTTTGAAGACATAGTCAACTCCTATGGCTTTTAGACTTCAGATTCAGAGAGTGCTGCTTAATTGTTGGTCTTATAAAATATGGTGATGCAGAAAGGATTAGAAGAATCTTGCCCTCCGTCTCATTTTGTTTGAAGTTTGACTAGTTTGGGAGTCAAACAACTTTTTTTTACTATAATTTTCTCCAACTATTTTCATATATTATTTATTTTCATATATTATGAATTATTAATTATGCGGACTTGTATTATTTTTTATATAATTTTCAAATATGTAAATTTTATTATAAAATACTCGAAAATTTATGTTTAAAACTAAGTCAAAGAAAAACTTGACTCCCAAAACTTGTAATCTTCAAACAAATTGGCGGAGTATTAAAAAGGTCTTTAAATAGCCAACTTGAAACATTATCTGCATAAAATCTGCATACTTAAAAACTCTGATAGAAATTTAAAATTCAAAAAAGTAGATTCATCCTAAAACTAAGCAACTTATTATGATAAAAAATAAAAAGCAGTAGTAACTGAAGCAAATTTCAACAATAATGACAGCATCTTCAGCCATAGCTTGAAATTATACACTCCTCCAATTCATCTGGCACTATCATTGGATTAGATTATTATCAGCATGGGAAAAAAAGGAGAACTTGTCTGCCAAATAATCTGCCTGGAAATGGGATAACTCCATTAACAATGGTGAGTGTGCAGCAATGAAATTAGAGACTCACGTTAATTTTTCCCATTTTATGTACTAGTGATCTCCATATATGAAGATAATATTAAAGCATATAGTTATTCGCAGTGGCGACGCCAGAATTTTATCTAGGGAGTTTAAAAATATAAATAAGTAACATACGAAGAAGCTAAGGAGGTGCAACGACTACTAAAGATACATAAAAATAATTTTAATTTTGTATATGCACAAGGGCGGAGGCAGCATGTAACCGGAGAGGGCCCGGGCTCCCCCTCAAATTTAAATTTTTCCTAATATACTACTAGTAATATTCATGATATTACAATAGAGTCCTCAATTCTGGCTTCCTCAGGCTCCCCCTAGACACCTGAAGCTTCCCCGGGCTCCCCCTAGTCTTCAATCGTGGCTTCGCCCCTGTATATGCAGTGTAAATTTTCACCGAATGAGATTTCGAATGAACCCCTTGGTCCTTACTAGCTCCGCCACTGGTTATTCGTGTAGTTTCAATGCGCTGCATTGAGAATCTCCAAAGAAATTAGAAGTGTATATGATAGCGTGTGATTATTCCAATTTGTGACCGACGGTTGCTTGCAAGAGGTAGCAATCGACAGTGTTCCAAAGCACCATAATGACGTGTGTTAGAGCGTTATGGTTGTCAATCAAGATATCTTTCTTCTCATGGAGAGCGTGACATTGCAAACTTTCTTTGAATGACATTCTGATAAGACTTGGATATACAATGCCCTCAAGGTCTTAGACCCTTTGTAAAAGAGTAACAAAAGGATAAATATAAAGTAGCAATTAAACTAATCAATAATTCTACTAATATGAAGTTATCCAGATATTGAACTGCAAGATTGGAATTTTTGTTCAATCGAAATTAAATCCACTTCCACGATTAAAGAAAAAAAACATAAATATACACCAAGACCATAACAACATCACTAGGACCTTGTGCCTCATTTAAAACATCGTTGCAATTAAATCAACAACCAACTCAATGTAAATTAAAGTGATGTTTTCCTAATGTAAGTGTAAGTTACCTTCATGTTTAAAAAGACCAAGAACCAATTATGCAGCGAATGTCCGTTCATTTAAGTTCTTGAAGTCATAGCTTTGGTTACTTAATTTAATAGCATTTGAAAGAAAGACTATAGAGTTTGGCATAAGAAATTGTTGGGAAAGAGTAACAATATCGAGAAAGCGTGAAAATGAATATGAATTAACTGGAAAAGGAACAAGACATTTGTTACCTCAACAAGACTTTGTTCTTCCTTGCTGATTTTGTAGGATGTAAAATGGGAAAATAAGCCAATTATTTTCATGTAGCAACTCCACTTTATATCTATATCTATATATAATATAAAGCTAGGCAAAAGAATAGTGATATGGCACCTCTCTTTGGCCAAGGTCTTATTTATCCTTTTTTTTCCTCATTTTTTTTAATATTTTTCTTAACTTTTCCTATTTATATAATATATTAGAAAACTTAAAATTCATTTCTTAATTACATCATCTTAATTACCCATCTTTAATAGATTCAGTTTTGAAACCCCAAAAGTCACTGCTATTAATCTAGCAATTAGTGATCATTTGTGTAATAAAACAAAAGAACATAATAAAACGTAGAAATATGATCCAAGAACATGGGCTTCTTCAACAACCAACCCACTAAGAATGCCCCTCCCTTTTCTTCCTTAATGATATACAAAATCTAAGGAAATTAAATCTACTTTTTCTTAATACAACTTCAATAAGCATCTGTATGACACAAGAGTAGAGACGGAATAAGGATATAAATGCAATCCATAAACCAGTGTGCACTAAATGTACTGTATAATGAGTTTGAGCGCATGCATATGCTCAATCCGTGAGTCATGCAATCCATAATCATTTTGTGTTTTTGATCTCCTCAGTTCTACAATTTTATACTTTTGATCTCTTCATCCATTCTACAACGAACAAACTGAAAAAGAAGATCAACAATATAAGTTCAGATGATGCAATACGCTACTTGTGAAGTACCTTGGAATTCGGGGGCATGGCACCAACACTCAAACAAACTATTCTTGACCAGATCCTCAAAGGAAACATACATGTTGAGAACGATAAGGCATCTACGAGCGAACAAACAGGCAGAAAGAAGGCCGGCAAGAAATTTGCTTTGTCATAACAGAAAGAAAAGAAGGGGAGGCCGAAGGGCCCGTCAACGGGCACTATAACATAATAATTTAAAGGATAAAAAATTTAACATTCTAAAAGATATTCATATATATATACCAAGACATTCACTCACTTATTAAAATAAATATTTGAGTACCTGACATAGAATTATTCCTTCTCCATCAACACTTTCTTCATTTTGTGCTTTTGATCTCCTTATTCTTTTTATAATTTTGTGCTTTTGATCTCCTCTTTAGTTTTATAATTTTATTTTTTTGATCTCCTCATTCATTCTACAATGAACAAAATGATCTCCTCATTCATTCTACAATGAACAAAATGAAAAAGAAGATCAACAATAAAAGTTCTATAACATAATAATTTAAAGGGTGAAAATATTTATATAATAAAAGTATCAAGACACTCACTCATTTGCTAAAATAAATATTTGAGTAAATGACATGTGAATAGTTCCTTCCCCGTCAACATTTTTTTCATTTTGTGCTTTTGATCTCCTTAGTTTTATAATTTTGTGTTTTATCTCCCCTTATCTATTCTACAATACTCTCTATTTATGACCCGCAAAGGTAGCCAAGTTGGTGTAGCAGTAGAGCGCGGGACCGCAAGGTCACGAGTTCGATCCCCTGCATAAACCTTCTTGGTTGAGCCTGTCACACATGGCTTGCCAAGTGTGGTTTACATGGCTGGCGTGGTTTGCGACTCTGCGTCGATCGGGGTTTACCACATGCACTCGAAGAGTAAAGAGTAGATTCCTTCACAACAATACTCTCTATTTATTGGAATGAGAATACCATGTTGGTGTGATTTTAATTAGGTGTCATAACTTGTATATTAAATTAGGAATTATAAAATTAATTACTAATACTAATTAAGAGTAGAAGTTATGAAGATGAAGGGGTGAAAACTAATTCCACTGAACTCATAGACTTGTTAAGAAATGACCAATATACTCACTCCACTACTTTGCAATTATGCAGGTCCCTATGAAGAAGTTGGGGAGTCCAGTGGTCCAGCATAGTTTCAGCGAAGGAAACAAGGTCGCAGATGTTTTGGCGAAGCTCGGAGCAAAGTAAACTATCATGCACCAAGCTCCATTATTGCACCCTCCGAGTGAAGCAGTAAAAGTAATTTTGGAAGCAGATAAACTAGGCACAACTACCACTAGACAAATCTCATTACTATGTATAAAGCACTAGCTAAGTATGGTAACAGTAGTGTACTTTCTACTGATGTAAGCGATCTTGTCTCAGATGCTACTAGTCTACTACTACTATGCATGTAACACCTTAATATTAATGAAATATTTGTTTTAACCAAAAATAATAATAAACTTATGAATGGTGTTATTAACATTAATGACAGCATCTTCAGCCTTAGCTTGAAATTATACACTTCCAATCCATCTGGCACTATCATGGGATTAGATTATTACAGCATGTGAAGAAAAGAGAACTTGTCTGCCAAATAATCTACTTAAAATGGGATAACTTCATTAAACATTTGATGGTTCTTTTGAGCGGCATAAGGCTCGTCTTGTAGGTGATGGGAAGACGCAGCAGGTTGGTATTGATTGTGGAGAGACATTCAGTCCAGTGGTCAAACCAGCTACTATCAGAACAGTGCTCAGCTTGTCTCTCTCCAGAGGATGGTCCATTCACCAGTTGGATGTCAAAAATGCTTTCCTCCATGGTCACCTAAATGAAACTGTTTACATGCATCAACCATTGGGATACAGAGATCCAAAATATCTCAATCATGTATGCCTGCTAAACAAGTCTTTGTATGGTCTCAAATAGGCACTCAGGGCCTGGTATCAGCGGTTTGCAGATTTTGTATCACAAATGGGTTTTTCACACAGTTGTTCCGATAATTCTCTTTTTATCTATCATCAGGATAATCATACGGCTTATCTTCTGTTGTATGTGGATGATATTATTCTGACAGTTTCTTCAGAATCCCTTCGCAAGAATATCATCTCAGCTTGGTTCAGAATTTGCTATGAAGGATCTTGGTCTGTTACACTTCTTTCTAGGAATTTCTGTGACACGACATGCAGGTGGGCTTTTTCTCTCCCAGAAGAAGTATGCATCTGAGATCGTGGAACGAGCTAGAATGGCTTCTTGAAAACCTTCATCGACGTCGGTGGACACAAAGTCCAAATTAAGTGTCATCTCTAGCAAACCCTATGCTGATCCAACATTGTACCGCAGCCTAACAGGCGCGTTGCAATATCTCACTTTTACCAGACCAGACATAACATATGTCGTGCAACAAGTGTGCCTATTCATGCATAATCCGATGGAAGAACATATGCATGCACTCAAACGCATTGTGCGCTACATTAAGGGCACTCAGGAATATGAGGATTACACCTTTACCCATCTTGCATCTCCAAACTTGTTACTTATACAGATCACGGTGGCGTCTTGTCGCACACCGCACGCTCCACATCTGGTTATTGTGTCTTCCTCGGTGATAATTTAGTTTCATGGTCTTCCAAACGGCAACCCACAGTATCGCGCTCCAGTGCTGAAGCTGAATATCGTGTCGTTGCCAATGTTGTGTCTGACTCATGTTGGATTCGGAATCTTTTACTAGAGCTTCATTGCCCAATTCTGAAGGCTACTATGGTTTACTGTGACAACATTAGTGCGATATATCTCTCTGGAAATCCAATACATCATCAACGCACTAAACATATTGAGTTGGATATCCATTTTGTCCGTGAAAAAATGGCTCGCGGACAAATGCGAGTATTACATGTCCCAACGCGTCATCAAATCGTCGATATCTTCACGAAGGGGCTTCCGCTGATTTTATTTGAAGAATTTGGACGATCTCAAGATGGCGCCCTCCAAATTCAAGCTGAGTGTTAGAATAATATTATTAATGCTTATTAATAATATTATTAATGTAAAGATCCTATTATGGTATGTTGTAAAAGAATTAAATAGGAGATATTACTAGAATTAAATAGGAGATATTATTAGAATTAAATAGGTGATTAAATAGGAAGATATTAAGGAGAATATCACTCTTCATATTTATTGTATTACATGTATATATTCTTACCAGATTGAATGAATAAATAGGAGGAAAATATTCTATTAGAGTCAAAATACCAGGTGTTTTATTTATCATAAAGAACATATAGCATTCTAGTATTTCTTGATTGAGAACGTATACAGCATTTTGTGATCATAGGGCTTTTCTGGAGTCACAATTGTTGACGGGAAATTTGGGTGATTCACAGCGTCGGGGAACCCTTGAGTCTCCAAACACAAGGCTGAATAAGGCTGATACTCATATCCACCTTTCCCCTTCTTTTGAAGGGTGTTTGAAGTGTAGAATTGCACAGCAGGTGCAGACGTTTTAAGATCCATCACTCTTCCTGAATTCTTATCATAAACTATCGCTGCATACTTCATTTTTTCAGTGCTGCCTAGTGGATAGTTGATGTCATATCCATTTTGGAGTTTGTTGAACTGGCTCCCAACTTTACGGGGTTTAAGGAAATCATAGGGCGTGTTCTTGACAGGGGCGATTTTGCCTGTTGGAATGAGATGTTGATCTAATAGGGTGATGTGTGATCCGAAGATTTGAATATCGTTGGACAAGATATCGCCACTGTTGTGTCCAGCAAGGTTCCAATAAGTGTGTTGAGCCAAATTAACTGGAGTGGCCTTGTTTAGAGCTTTTGCCTTCATTACCACACTAAGTTTGTAAGGATCTTTCAATGCATAGGTAACAGAGACAAGAAGATCACCAGGAAATCCTACATTAAGAATACATTAAATTTTGTTCAATTCATAATGTTCTTCAAAAGGAAATTAGTTAGTACTAGTTAATTGTCTTGTGGAATAACCAAGCAGATATATTCACCTTCTTCACCATCAGCACTGTGGTATGTTAAAGTAATGCGAGGACGGGGACCATCTTTTTCATACTTGCTCACCTTCCAAACGACATGGCTAAATCCTTTAGGACCACCTACATTTTTGAAGTTTTTACATTAGAGGAAGGAAATTTGGGGAGTAGGTAATAGAAATGTAGTGAGGATACCATGCAGGGTGTTTTTGCCATCATTGGCAATAAGCTTATAAACGGTTCCATTCAAAGTAAATTGAGCACCACCAATACGGTTAGCAACTCTTCCAACTATTGCTCCAAAAGAACTTGTATCATTCTGCACAAAAATGTTTCATATTTTGTTTATGCCTATGAAGATTTGAAAAGTATCAAGAGGCTGATTTCATATTCGCATCCATTACTTTCTTGGAAAGAATTTCGAAATTTGACATTATTTATGCCCATATTAACTTAGAATATGACATTAATAAATTTACAAAACCAGACTATAGTGTTCACAAGTGAAACCTGTTAAAATGAGCTTGTCAAATGTTGGTTTGGATATCATGTTAGATAATCTATTGTACCTAAAACTTCAATGCAATAGGTGGAGTAGCCAAAACCCTTCATAAATCCCTTTGGATACTTTTATGTATTCAATATTGGGCGCTGTTCAGTTTAACTAATAGAAACACAAAAATAAGAACAAGACATAAGAAAAAATGAGCTATGTTTAGCTACTAAAGGCTCAAATGATGAAAGGGGCATAATTATGTTCAATGATGGTCCACCCCCATTTTGAGTGTTCATAGTGCCAACCAGCTTGGATAAGCATACATCTTAGTGTGCAGTACACTAAAATGATATTGGGACAGGATCATAGTTCTGTACTATTACTCCGATTTTTGAATTTGCTTTACTGAAAAGAAGCAAGAGGAGTTTTTACAATTTACCTAAATCTGATGTTCAACCTACTGTGAGTCCAATTAAATCAAGAGACAATTAGAATCATCAAACTCCACTTTTTGCCAGTCTAAATTTCTTCCAATGTACTTCACATTAGTCCAAAAAGATGGCAGATTTAGGTTACATATTATAGGCAAAGACGTGCTCTTTGTTGGGAAAGAGCTATAATTAGACAGTGTCAAAGAAAGAACTGTTAATCCCACAAATGATTTGTGTCAAACAAAGAACTGTTACTTAAGCTTAAGATACTCTCTCTGAACTGTTTATCTCAGCTCTTTCTTTCTTTGTTTGTCTTTTTCCTTAATGAGAGAATGATGAGCAATAAAAAGTTTTTAGGAAAGAGCAAATTCAGATAGATCCACTAGAATAGAACAAAGTAAACTAACCACGTATTCCTTAATGGTGTCATATCCAAGAACAACATCACCTATTTTTCCTGGAAAAAAGCAAGAGAAAATAAGACTGATTTCTTCAAGGAACAGAAAAAATAGAAAACATTTATGTTGGAGTGTGTGAACAAAGTTTTATATGAAGAGTAGAAAAGAAAAAAAAGCTACTCCTAAGTCATAAGGGTGAGAGGTGAAAAACCGAGTGTGTTTGATCCGGAACGGAATATCTTTGGAATGTTTTAGCCCAACAATTTACAATTCAAGAAGGTTGAAATAAGATTGATAAAAAATAAATATTTTCAACACATAACATAAATATATATCTGTGAAAATTGAAAACCCACTAAAATTTTAACAGGTATCAAATTCTGAACCTATAATTTAAATGATACAATAAGTCGGTGCGAAGAACCATAAAAATAGAACTCATACCATGCTTGTCAGGAAGATGAACAGAGATGACTCTGGCACCATAATTGGTGACCTTAACAGAGAAATCTCCTTTCTTTATCTCATATATTCCTATCTTGTGCCCTTTAACACTGGCAGCACCCCATAGATGAAGAATAAAAAAACAGATCAACAGATTAACCTTTGAAGACATAGTCTAACTCTAGTGAACTTCACAGAGAGCGTCTTGATGACAGCTTATTCAAGCCTTTGAATAGTACATGCTATCCACTTGCCTTATTAATTATTATAGAAAAGTTTGTTAACTGCATCTGCATGTGCACAAAAGAGGACTTGTTAGCTAACAATGATGTGTGTACACTCTTGGATTTAGACAGACACTCAAGTTGTTGTCTGCGGAAGTAGTCGTTTGTGTTGACTTGTAATTAAAAAAGAGGGCATCCAAGTTGGCATGATGCTTATTCTAGAATAATAAAATCTTGGCCCATTTGGCATAAAAGACATTAAAAATTAAAATCAGTCATATGATTTGCCATCTCTTGATTCTATTTTAAAAAAAGTATATCTGACATTACATTATCTGATCACTCATATTATTAAATATATTTAATTAAAATTAGTAACTTAGAAAATAAGACGGATAAGTTATGTTAAAATTCGTTGATAGTTAATAAAATTTACACAATGTAAGAACCTTATGGTCGATATTGAAGGAGAATATTTATTTATAAATTTTTGAATGCTCTCTACAATCTCTCAATCTCTTGTTATAAAAATAGCTAACCGGACTCCTTTTTATAATACTAATATGAAACATACTTTAACTCAAAATAGGAAAACTTATTCCTATATAAATTTGACTATAAATTCTAACTAAACGTGAATTAAAATATAAAATCCTAATCAATTTTTTTTTTATAACTTTGAATTATTATTTTCAACCGCGTTTGACTTGCAGTACGAAATCTCTCTTGGTCTATGAAAATAGTCTTGGATAATTAATTGAGATAAAATATGTAATGTACTATGACTAAGAAAAGAAAGCAACAAACCCCTCATCTAAAAAGATATACATTGAGCAAAGATGAGATTCAAGTAGAACACAAGTTAATGTAGAAAATAACCTATAGTCTAAAACGACTGTCTGATTATGACAAAGGAAGTGAGTGTTTCTCCCTTATGTTTTGTGTAATTTTAACTCAGCTTCTTGCCTTCTTACTGTGTTTTCTCTTGAATTTGTTTGAATAGTTGGAGAAATGTTAAAAACAGAATGGAATTTTGAAGAAAATGCGGAATTTGCCTAGTTATTTAAGGAAATCCTAATCTCGTTACTTTTGGTTAACTTCAATATATCCATACTAATGACCTTCATTTAGCCATATGAATGACCAATTACTTATTGAAGATCGGTGAATTATACTCAAGCACTTTATGTTCAAAGATAAACAGAAAAATAAGGAGAAAATGCTTTTAAAAGACCGGGAAGTATTAATATGCATAAAGATTGATAACCAGATAGACATATATCATATATGGGAAAGCAGTATCTTTATAAGATACTGAAATTAATAGCATCTTATTTTCTTCCAAATTTCCAAAACATGCAAGTTTTCGTCTTTCCCACATGATTACTACTATTACACAAATCGTCACAGTTCCTCCAATTAATCAAACAAATCTAAGGCCACCTTGAATCTTGAATTTCAAGATCTGTCAACGTCTCTCTTACCTATTTTCTTCCTAAGTTAATCACTTCTTTTTCATTTGGGATATATAGCTCATAAAGGGGGAATGGCAATCGAAATAAGACCTATTCAGAAATGGATGATACGATTAGAACAATGTTGTGGTCACATGAGACTGAAGTCACCATCTATGATTAATGGTCATTACTGCGAGTAGGGCTGTTAGTGGTTCGGATATACTCGAGAATCGGACCGAAACCGGACCGAAATATCCGGACCGAAACCGGCCCGAAAAATTAATGATCCGGATATGAGTATGCGAAATTTACCCGGACCGGTAAGAGATCCGGCCCGGTAACCCGGTAAGAGAACCGGTTTATAATACATATATAAATAAAAATTACCTAACTCCTAACCCTAATTTCTAAATCCCTAAAATTCCATTCGACTGCTCTGTTCCCTCGTTCGTGAATCGCCATTGTCGTTCCCATCTGCTAGTTGTCGTTCTCATCTTCGCGATCGCTTTCATTTCGACTCCTCTTGGCCCTCTTCTATCTCGATTCTCTCCTGCTCGAGTCTCGAGTGGTTTTTCTCGCGACACTGTTCGCGAGTCGCGACGACAAAGCCTCCGACTGGACTGTTCTTCTTCTCCGACTGGACGCCTCCAACAGATGTCCAAGTCATCACTTCCCTTGTGACTTGTATGGTCTTCAATCTTCATGCTATCATACTTCAATAATCATACATAAATACATAATAATATATGCATGTTATTTATTTTTGATATGTTCAATACTTTATTCTCTGAATTTTATGTAATTCGATATCATAAATTGTTAAATTAAAGTACGATTCTCTGTTAAAACTTAAATTTTTTGGTGTCTTAATAATAATACATGCTCATGTTGGTTGTTCTATGTAATAAATCTGTAATTATTTAATGTAATAAATCTGTTCTATGTAATAAATCTGTAATTTACGATTCTATGTAATAAATCTGTAATTTTTTAATGTAATAAATCTGTTTTATGTAATAAATCTGTAATTTTTTAAATAACGTGTTGTAACTTGTAAATTTATGTAATAAATCTTGAACTTATTGTGTATTTGTGTTATGTACTTGTGTCATTTCAAGATTCTTCAGTGACTTCTATGACTTCACAAGATTCATACATAGAAGTGAATGACCATGATGATGATGAGGAGACCATAAGGGGAATTGAAATTGGAGAGCATTTGAATTTAATTGACAATGCTCAATTAATATCTGATAGTCAAACTGATGGATCAAATGATGTCTGTCAATCAACTGGAGGTGAGGAAGATCCATTGCAGAATGCATATGGGAAGCGTGTACGTGAAAAAAAATCAATCATACACAAAGAAATGTCTATTGTCTCTCTCCCAGATGGCTCTAAAAAGTGGAAATGCAAGTGGTGTGGATCTCTTTTCAAAGTTGATTCAAAATATGGTAGTACCTCAAATGCGAAAAAACATTTGGAAAAATGTTTTAATAGAAAGATGGCAAATGAAAAAGAACCCACACAAACAAAGATAAGTGGTACATTTGGTGATGCTACTAGCCCGAGTGTTGCTACTTGGCAATATAACCATGCTAAGGTTAGAGAGCTTGCTGCCCATATGATTTTAGGGCATGAATTTCCGTTTATGATAATGGAAGGTGTTATCTTCAATCGATTTTTGAAGGAGATATATCCATGGTACAAAAGGATAACACGACATCTTTGTTAGGGATTTGTGAAAGTTACTATAAAGGTGAAAGCAAAGATGAAAATAGTAATGTCTAAAGTTAATAGGATCGGTTTGACTCTTGATTTGTGGTGGTCCGCGAACAAAAGATAGGTTACATGTAGTAACTTCTCATTTTATTGACTCAAAATGGCAACTTCATAAGAGAGTGTTGACTTTCATGAATGTACCTCCACCTCATTCTGGAGAGGTACTTGCTAGGGAATTGATTAGGGTTATGGATGATTGACGCATAAAGGAGAAAGTTGTCTCTATTAGTGTGGATAATGCATCTGCCAATGATAATTGCATTGCACGTCTGAAGGCAGATTTTACTAATAAGAGGCAGCTACCATTAAATGGTCAATTATTTCACGTACGATGTTGTGCACACATCTTGAACTTGTTGGTTCAAGATGGCCTTGATGTTATTAAACCGGTGGTGGATAAAATAAGAGGGGGTGTAAAATATTTATTGAATTATGAGACAAGATGCAAACAAGATAGTTAAGGAGTTAGATCTTATGGGCAGGCTACAAGTTTTGGATACTAAAACAAGATGGAATTTGACATGGTTAATGTTGTCCACTGCTTGTTTCTATAAAACAGTTTGGTCAAGGTATGCAGAGGAGAATGCATCGTTTATCCACTATTTGTCGAATGATAGTGATTGGGAGATGGTTAATGATATTTGCAAGTTATTAGAAGTGTTCGCGGATATTACAAATATTATTAGTGGCACTTCTTATCCTACTGTAAATTTATTTTTGTCCGAGCTTTGGAGGGTAAAGGTGCTATTGGATGAAAATATTCATTTGAACTCCAAGCCTCACTTGCAAACAATGGCAATGGAAATGAAGTTGAAATACGACAAATATTGGTCGCAATGCGATATCTTGCTAGCTATTGGGGCTTTTCTTGATCCAAGGTAACCATTTCTATGATCTTCATTTGTTTCCTGTTTTAAGGTAACCACTATATAAAATTGTTACATAAAATAGTTATTCAAGATATATGAAACAATGGCATTTCTTGTTCTCTGTTTGCTATCTATTGTGTGTGGAAAATCATAGAAAAAAAATTATTGACTTGGCAGCTATATTGGAAACTAAGATGAAACTTTATGTTATCTACTGCTTAAAAATTGCAAATATATATGTTTTCAGCACCAGCAGCCTCATTGTTGTTGTCCGCTGCTTGTTTCTCAAATAAATACAAGTCTTAGCTCATTTGTATAGCTCCTACTTAGTTGGAGAATTAACATTGTCTCTCTTTACTCTTTAGGTATAAAATGGTGTTTATTTTATGGGTTTATCCTTACATGTATGGGCCTGATGGTACTATAAGAAATGAGGCGTTGTTATCAAACAACATAATGTCTTTGTTTAAGGAATATGAGAAAATACACAAGAAAGAAAATGGTGTGCAAGTTCATAGTAAAGAAGGGGGAAGTAGTTCAAGTTCATGGTTGGGAAAAAGAAGTTTTGAGATGTACCTTGACAGTGTCGAGGTAGTTGATAAAACAAGTCTGATCTTGATTATTATCTTGAAGATGATCCACTTAGAGTTCGATGGGAGGGGAAAAAGTTTGATGTCTTACAATGGTGGATGGTTAACGAACCGAAATATCCCATTCTTAGTAAGTTGGCGAAGGATGTTCTCTCTATTCCTGTTACAACTGTTGCTTCAGAAGCAACTTTTAGTGCGAGCAAAAAAATTATTGACCCAAAGAGAGCATCAATGAAGGTAGAAACTATTGAAATGCTAGTGTGTGGAGGTGATTGGGTTAAAGAGTTATATGGAATCAAGAAAGGTCACGGGCGCAGTATGGTATGTATTCCTTCATTTATTCTTTTCCTTTAACTTTATGAATATATGTTGTGTTCTTTCTAATGTTTTAAAATTTGGAATGTAGCTTCAAGAAGAAGAAGAAGACGAGCATTTAGAGTACAACTTTGCAAATGTAATATTCTTGCCCGATTGATTCATTTGCATTATCCTTTAATTTTATATTGTACGTTATGAATTGTGATACTAACTTTTCTTAATATTTTGATTGTAGGATGAAATTTAACTCAATTTTTGAATCATGCGTTGTGGACTTGTGGTCTTGAGGACTTGTGGGGAAATAGATTTGGACTTGTAGTTTTTGGATTTCAATATTTTGGACCCTTGGTTGTTTGGCTTGTTTCCTGGTAAAGTTTAATGTTTTAGATTTAACTCAAATGTTTTGGTTGAACTTTTAACACGTTTCTTGCTTACTGGCAGTGGCACTGGCAGGCGGCAGCAACGTTTGCCTACTGTGTTTGATTTTATTTGTTGTTAATTTTGATTCAAGGAATTGAAATTGGATACCACTTTACCTGTTAATTTTGCTGCTTTGCGTTTCGTCGTGGCTCTCGCTTCGGTCGACGGAACCGGACCGGTATCCAGAAGATCCAATAAAAAATTATCGGTCCGACTCGGGTACCCGACCGGTAAGGTACCGGACCGGTCCCGGTCCAGACAATAGGATCGATAGGCTTATCGGACCGGTCCGGATATATCCGATAAGCTTAACGGACCGGTTCCGGTATGTCGATACCCAGACCGGTCTGGATCGATAACAGCACTAACTGCGAGTAATGTACGCATTTGAAGGAATGGATCCCACCTTCTTGTCCACCCTTTAAGTCGGTGGAACCTTCTTTTGACCTTCTGTCGAATGAACAATCTTATGCATAGGAGACACTTTTGTCCCACAAAATATCGTTTAATAACATAGCAAAACCTCATAAGAGCCAATGTTCTTCACTCAAGATACTATATCAAGGGATATGGGGCTACTAGTGCCAATAAAAAGGAAAGGAAAATAAAGAATTATCACGGAAATTATGTTAAATGAAGCACAGAGTCTCAACTATACAATCCCTGCAAACACCCCCACAATACTAACAGAAACATGATAAAGATGCTTTTATCAAACCACGGTTATTCAGAAATTTGCAATTTAAACTTATACAGAAAATAGCATAAGAAACAATTGATGTCAACACATGCAGTACTAAAGTTCCCCGAGTAAGAAGAATGTTGAAGTCATCTCCTCCAACCAGGAAGCGCCTTTTCTGAAGAGGGAGCCAAAAGGCAATGATTGAGTCAGTGAAGTGTTCCAATTTGATAAAAGTAAATGAGCTTATAAGTTATAACCATCAATTCTGAGATGGTCCAAGAGAACCATTTACCAAAAGATAAAGGCATAAGACTATCAGAATGAAGAACAATAATAAATGTTGGACCATTTTACATATGGAGTCTTTAATATGTTGAATAGTGCTAGAGTCATGCATTTACTTTCGTGGACCAAAATAATAATTTATCATAAATCACTTTAAGAAAAAACAAGTTAGTTGATAAGTTACTTGAGAAAACAGGTCAGCACGTACTTTTCTTGGGTTTATCAAGATAAAAAATTCCCAGCTTTATTACTCATTCAGCTTAAAGGGGAACAAAGCATTTCAAAATAACACAAAATAACAAAGCCCCAAACAAAGAAAACTCACATCAACCTAAGACAATTTCATTATGTACCCCATTGGAAACAAAAGAATCATCTCAAATAGCAAGAAACATGTAGCTATACCAACTTGTAACTAAAAGGTACCTATTCATTTCTTCTTACCATCTTTCGAGGATGACATCGGTTTGTTCTTGTTTCCATTTTTTCCATTTGCTTGCCCTGGCCTTTGCACCCGAGGTGACAATGAGTTGAATTTGCCATTGGCAGAGGATGGGAGAGAATGACGCCGGATAAACCCATTTTCAGCTCCATCTTCACTTACCTTAGGAGATCCTTGAGCTTTAAGCTTTGCCTTAGCAGATTGAGTGGCAGCCATATAACTAGGCACACTTGGTGTGTTCTGTGAAATATTCTCAGAGTTGTCCTGCTTAGTGGGTAGAGATTTTCTCCTCCTAGTTCTTTCTTTGGCAGTCTGATCTTCCATCGAGCTAAGTTCCTCATTGACAACTGGGCTGTTTTCAGTGTTCCCAACATTCTCCAACTGCTGCTGCTCAGTGGTAGGATAATCAAGCAGTACACTACTTGGCTCATCCACTGCTACAGGTAAAAAAGTTTCACTTACAGCCAATTTCTCGATTTCAGGAGCTGAATCACTTGTTTTCTCAGAAGAATAAACCACCATTTGTTCAACAACATCTGGAGCTGAGGATTTTGATGTTAAAGCCTGAGCTAATTTCGGAGTCTGTTGCGCCTTCTCAGTTTCTATTTCTGACATCTCTGAAGGTGTTGCCAAAGCTGCAGAAACTTTTCTTAAATTGCGCTTGACTTTTTCAAGTTCATTTTGAGGCTGATCCTGCACTGGCTCTATGTGATGACTCAAAATTTTCCTTGGGTTGCGTTTAGCCTTTTCTGGTTCAGAGGAACTTACGGCATTAGCATCTCCATTTGATGCTGTAAGAACCTTCTTGACACTTCGTTTTGGTCTTACTGCTTCTGTTTCAACACTCAGTTTGTTACCCTGCTTCTTCTGCGACTTTGCTTCAACAACTTCCTTTGGTTGTGGAAGTGGTTCCCAAAAATGAGATAGTGACCATCTTTCAAGCCACTGCCAAGCTGAATTAGGTTCGCACTCATCATACTGAAGGCTCAAGGGCATGGCTGTTGGCACTGCCACAAGTAGCTAAAACAAGCAAGAGATCACCATCAAATACAGAATTATGTCTACATTAGAAAAATAATAAGAAAATACTTCACGGTCCCTAATGGTTGGAATACTGTTTATAAACGATCTTTTCAAATATTTTTGTTTAAATTGGTCATAATTTTAGTACTTTTCGTGCAATTCCGAGATGTGTTAATTTTATTCCAAGGAATCACAATTTTCAAATTCATATTGAACATCAGGTGAGTTGACTCTCGTACTCTAAACCCCGCCATTCCTTTTCAAACGCAGTGAATATCTATCTTTTGACATCTGTTTCAACTTCCTATATTGATTTTCTGACCCTTCACATCCTCTTTAGGTAGTAAATGGATTTATTTTCTCAACAGTTTATGGATATCCATTATATCTTTGTGATAACATACTATGGGTCACGCTTCGACATTCAAAGCAACATTCTCTCTCTTCATAGTAAGTAACTTCAGCTCAACTTCCAATTCTTCCTTTGTAAAGCCCCACATCTAGCATGGTCACTCTACTAAGGCATCAAAGATGGATTTACTACCAGACTTGTTCAACTTTCTTAGACAATACTAGCAGGGAAGAACCCTTGTTTTTATAAGCACAAAACAACCTTAGCAAAAGACATGCAAAATGTTGTGGATCAGACAATGGTCAAAAGAGGCACCAGTTACACTTCATTCTGCAGCCGTATTGCAGTAAATGAAAGCAATGATGCAGAAAATCAGCAACACTTTTGCACTCTGGATATACAGAATGTTGAACCTGTATCAGAAACCAGATTTTCCAACCTTCTAAGATGCATTCCTCCAGTTTTGTTTAATATTTACTCACCCCCTCCTTTTATTACACGTTGGAACTATTTTCAAGGTTCCTCAACCTTTATATAAGCAGCGCCAAAAAATTTCCATACCCGTCTCCTTATACTTGGTTCTCTGTTTTTGGAACCTCCCTGACCCATCGTCAAGCATAAAAGTATAAAAAATAAAAATAAAAAATAAAAAGGATGAAGCAACATTTTCATTTTCCAACTCCAATCTCCTACTCAGATATATTATCAGCCACACACAGGTCTTCAACTCCATCCTAACCTAAGGCCAAAAGGAGAAAAAGAAAAGAAATAACACCTTACAGGAAAAACCTGTAATGCAACGATAACTTGTCAGTTAACAAAGGGGCAGAGAGATCAACAATACCTTGCTTGGAAATGCATTAGCTGTCAGTTTCGTAGGTCTCTGCTCAGGATCCTGGTTAAAGAAAGAATACATGGAACACAGAGTCAATAGAAAAACACTTTGTACCGACTCATATAAATTCGAAATAGCTACTACAATCTGTCAAAGCTGAAACAAGGGGAAAAGAAAAGCAGTAGCATATTCCAACTCATTCTATGTTACAACAAAGTCAAAAAAGAAAACATTTCATGAAAACAAATCCAAATCTTAGTTTTAGTAATCTGCACTCTTTTTCGGATCGTCAATTTTATGTGCAGTTCCTTTTGAATTATCCTAGTTTTATGTGCACCTCCTCTTTCGGATTTTCCCAAGCGTTTGACACACTACTACAAACAGGAAAATCAGTTGCACCACTCTTTACCTTTAACAGTTTGAATTGACTGACAATTTACATCCAAATATGGACATGATTTGTTTAAATCAAACTATATGTATGTTACTTATTCTATCAATAAAAGTGTTACCGATAAGTTAAGCTCCCTACAAGACTAATATTTAAGTTGAACTAACTCCGTATATGTCCCAGTAAATATCAACTCCATCTCGTTTTTATGCCTATGCTTTTACAATAACAAATGAATGAGAATACAAGCAAGCTAGGGGAAAAGCGCATTTAGTAAGACTCATATTGCAAGAGTTACCTTAAGTTCCTGAAAACTATACTTTCCAAGCAGCTGATGCCCAGGATTTAAGAGTCTAACCCTTCGACCACGAGCTAATGCCTGAATCCTGACAATTGCCTGCATGCAGCGTAGAGTAGCAACTGCCTGTCTCCTTACCAAGTGCCCACGAATCAGGGCTTGTAGCCTTATGATGCCTTTGAGAGCTCGGAAAGCCCGACGAGCCTGAGGAAAGTTACAAGTGGATAAGGACATAGTCCTTTCAGAGAAAAGAACAATTGAAAGGTAGATCATGCTTTGAAATTAAAAGAGGAAAAGACATCAAACCTTCTTCAGTTTTAAGTCCAACTAGTGTGTTCTACATAAAGGTATGGGTTTTGAAAAAAGTATGCTGGAATACCAAAAGTGTCAGATTGATTAGTTGACTTAACAGAAAAGGTTCCAAATCTAATGCAGAATTAATATTCATAAGCAGATAATTAGGAACCCTAGCAGTGGCGGATCCGGGAGACAAAATTTGGTGGTGCAAATTTTTTTTTTTTTATTTTTTATGCCTAGAAGAATTTTTTTTTTTTTTTATGCCTAGAAGGCAAATTTTTTTAAAAAATCTGGTGGTGCAACTGCACCACCATGTTGCTAATGGATCCGCCAGTGAACCCTAGTCCCACACAAGCAATGACCATGTAGAGGATCACATAAATTCTATTGTCTCAGTTATGAAGAAGAAAAAGCTCTAAAGTCTTATCAGATTTTATACATCATACACGCATAAACATTCAAATGTTCCACAATCTAAGAGAAAAGTAATCCATCAGAGTGAATACCTCAAGTCTAAATTCAGAACTGAAAGCCAAATCAAACTCTTAATAATCATACAGTTATTTTAGGAGATTAAAATTGTAAATTCTGCTATTAAATAGTACCAAGTAACCCCTAAAGCCTGCTTGTGCTTTGGTGGCAGCATCCTCTTGTCTTTTCAGCTCAGCATCATCTGTGGCGATTGCCCCCTTCACAAGTGGATCTGTATCGTGTGTTGCAGAGGATAATGAGGCAGTTTCACATGCAAAGTCAGTGCTTGTTCCTTTTTCCAATCCAGCCTCTTCACCACCATTATCAAAATTCTGAACTGGTGGATTTAAAGTTGGTGAATTAAGAGAAAGATCCCCCAACGGTGCTTTTGCAGTAGATTTTTTATCAGCCGTAACATCCTTCATACAAAACATACAAGTAACTTAATAATATAGAATTAAAAAGTTAAAAGAATATGCATTATGTTGAAATCTCCAAAGATCTCGATTTACCCTTGGTTTCTTAAGTTCTTCTACGATTTTATCATGCCAGTGTACCTAAATGATGTCAAACAATATACAAAATGCTGACTACTTGATAAGTGGAGAGAGAAAGAGAGGTGTTGAGAGAGGGAAAGGTATTGCACTCATTTTCCAGTGACCATTAATTAAGATGCCAATTTGCTGAAAACCAGGTTGAACCAAACGAGTAGTACAATTTTTATAACAATATGAGAAACTTATAATCGTGGAAAACACAATCAGACACAGTTGGACATCCATGGTTAACTAATAAAGGGGAGGAACAAGAGAGAAAACAAAATATTCAAAATCGCAATTTTGAGTTACCATAGACCAGAAAAATGTCTTTTAGAACCCAGACTATGTTGAATTACGACACAATTCAAAATATTCTCTTATACCTTTGATAAATGAGACTTGGATGATTTCTTCCCAAAAAGTACGGCCTTGATCCATTTGGCAGGAGATTTTTTCCCCATAGTGGACAGCAAGCTACTGAATTAAACAGGATTTCAACTTAACCCTACATTATTCAAACAAAAAAAACCTCCTTAGAACAAAGTAAACATGACATAGCGTGCACTAATTCAACATCAAACGAAACTACCAGCACTACATATATAATACTCCTACCAACACCAACCCTCCCCCCCCCCCCCATCAAGTTTTAAACAAGACCCATTTCAATTTCAGCATATTTAATTATACCCAGAAAATAAAAATACAATCTTGATTTCAAAATTGTAGGGTTTAGTCTGCGTACACTCTACACTTCTCAGACCCCACTGGTATGTTGTTGTTGTTGTTGTATTGTAAACAGTGTTCTCCTATCAATACACTTAAATTTTAAGTTAGTTAATAAACATGAGCAATAAACATCAAAACAATCAGAAATTGCAATTCAAAAAAAATAAACTCAAAGCATCACTAACATATTAAATAGGTAACTCTGAATGACAATGCTAAAAACGAGTAGGACATTGAATCAGGACAAGATCTATACTAAAATCACAAGAAATGCACAAATTAAACATAAGGGTTTTTAGAGCAAATGTAGTTCAGATCTGAGAAGTACCTGAAGAAAGGAAGCTCTTTTAAGATGTCAAACTTAGTATAACTGAGCTGAAAGTAAAGAAATTCAAGAGAAAACAGAAATTCAGGTGAAAGCTAAAAAGGAAATAAATAAAAATGGAGATGCTAATAAGCCATATGGACATATCCATACCTTGTGGAAAGATGGACCCCTCCACCGCTTCTCTGTTTCTCTCTCACACACACACACTGTGTATGTAAGGATGGAGTTCGTACATATAGTAGTTATTATACTACTCACTCCGATCACTTTTTGTAAAGTGGGTGATTTCCTGCTAATCTACAACTTTTCATTAAGTCCCACGACGTCGTTTCCATTATTGGTTTAAGAAAACAATTTAAGTATCTTACTTTTTTTTTAATTTATTTTTTAAAATTATATTTAGTCGTATGACAAATTTAAAATCTCAAGATTCAATGAATATTTAAGTACGCATCTTTAATTTAGAATTACAAAATTTAAAAAAAAAATCTTAAATTTTATAGCTAGTCAATTAAGACACTTCAATTGGAACGGAGGAGATGGATAATTAGGTTTTTATTTTCTTTTTGGTTTACTTTATTTGAGTCAGTGGATGCACACCTAAACTCATGACAAACAAACTTAAGTAGTACTATTAATTACCTAAACAAACCAAATCCCATCAACAGTCACTATTTTCTTTGATTCTGATTTGCTCCTTTTTTCAAAATGAAAGGAAACAAGTTATCCTCCGTCTCAATTTAAGTGTCTTAATTTAATTTGATACGGAATTTAAAAAATAAAAATAGACCATAAACGAAAGTAAAATACTTTTTAATTGGGACGAAGGGAGTACATTGGATAATCATTACTCATTAATGAATGTGTCACGTTTTAAACAGTAATGTGTTAGAACTGGGATATTTCAAATGCTTTTTTTTGTTTAACGTGAAACCCGCAGCCGCTATCCAAAGGTCGCCTTTGGGTAAACCACGGATCGAATACCGCAAACCGTCGATCGCTTAAACCACACTTGTCAAGCTAGGTGTAATGACCCTTAGAGGCGAAGCGGTAGGTGTTACTGCGAAATTTCAAACTTGTGTGCCACATCACTCAACGGTAGAATGTCGCCTGCGTGAGCCACTAACTGATATAGGCTTTTGATTCTAATTCGAGTGCTTTCTCTTGATGGTCCCTTGATTTCAAAAAGTAACATATGGCAAAGGATTTTATATTGATGCCAATGATACTAATATTACTATACTAAAGTTTAATCTAATGCCTGGCTTTTCTTAGAAAAGGTAGTCCTTGATAGAATATTGCACAATTTACTATGTTTATGTTTCTGTTTTTCATTGATTATTATGTACAATATATATAGTGTTACGTAATTATATATTCATTTACAAACTAAATAATTAATCTTTCTAAATTAGACTACAATTTTACTTAATATATGAGATGTACAATATTCTATCCGTCCTTATACGAGATTTTGTTTGATAAGTAGTTTTATCCTTCTAGAAATTTATGTAATCATTTTCTCTTAGCATATAAAAATAATGAAGTCAACAAATCTATCTTTTCAAGATCATTTTACATTTTATTTTATGTAATTTAAGTCATAAAAGGCTTCGAAAATGCGACCGTTTTTTCTATTGTAGCATATTAAGATTTAATCCATGAACATAAAGTGTTGCGGGGCACTAATGTAGTACAAACATGTTTTTTTTTTAAATAAATTTAATTATACTGTATATACACACACCACAATCTTATTAAAGAGATGAATCTAACCCTGATTGAACTATCAACTTTTCATATATATATCTAAACTAGTACCTCACAAAAAAAAAACTTTTGGGAGACTATATTACTTAATGATGTTATACAAGGATATTTTAGTAGATTCAACATGACTCTCTAGACAAGAAGTGTCTTTTGATTGCAGATATGTTGAGAGCGAAGTACGAAGGTGTAGGAAGAAGCCTCCAAGTTACAAAAATATCGAAAGACAAGAACATCCCAATCCATTAATAAGAACTTGGTAATGATTTAAAGATGCGGTCCCCTTTGGTTCGTTCATTAGGTACACCAAACAAAAATTGAGTCCTCCTCAAACTTACCTATAGGGATTGAGAGACCTTCTCAACCCCATGTGCCCATCAACAAACATAAAATACTTCTTTGAAAAGGCTTCAGACTCTTAACTCATATATGATATATATGATTCTTCCAGCTTAAATAACGGTAGATTTTAATTTTCTTAACGAATCGCCAATATTACACCATGATTTTGTGATTTAACAAATATCATAATTGTGTCTCAACTCATTGAAGATAAAAATAGGTATGCAACTAAACATGTCTTACTCGTCAATAATGTTATACCAAAGACTCGTTTTATTTTATTTTATTTTATTTTATTTTTATTTTATGGTGCTTGGATCAATTTACGCATACTCGATAAATTTTGTAAAATATCTATTATCTCTGACCAACACAGATTTGAGTAATTCAATCCATTAAAGCTTACAACAACAACATATTCAGTAATGTCACGAGTGGAATTTAGTAAGGCTGGAATGTACGCAGACCTTACCCTACTTTTGTGGATAGATAAGTTGTTTCCGATAGACCATGAGCTTTAAAAAGTGTAATCAAAGCAACAATCGAAGATTAAAAAAAATAGTGACCGCAAAATAGCAAGATAAATACAACCATAGAAGTAACAAAGCAAGATAAACACAATAATTACATGAGGGTAGTCGAGTTAGTGTACAGAAGAAGCGGGGCCCAAGAATCGCGAGTTTGATCCTCGCATAAACCTTCTTGGTTGGTCTGTCACACGTGGTTTTGCAAGTGTGGTTAATCGATTGGCGTGGTTTGCGGTATTGTGTCAGTTTCTGCTGTCTTGTACTTCAAAAAGAATGATTTCCGTCAACAAAGATAAACACAATAATTAAAGTAACAAATAATAGTAAAATCGAATAATAAGATATTATGTGAATATTAGATAAGAGTAGCTCTTGTCTCTCCCTCAGTAAAAGTACTATAACATCCGGCTACTAGATATATTTGATATTTTTGCTGTGGGTGAGATCTAAACACAAAATTTCACAATTCGCATAATTCTCTATTCACTTTTGGGTGCCAGAGACCCATTTTGTTACGGGAGACATCATGTGGTGTCACTCGTTAGGCTATGGCTGACGTGTAAAGAAATTGAGCTCAAGGCAAGGAGTACGTGCCAATGACTCCACCGACAATGTTAGATCCTTATAACTTGCCCAAGCTTTAAGCAAACAAGTGAAGTGACGCAGTATCAAGTAAATGCATCCAAGATGAAGAAGTTGTATTTTCCGCCTCATGCCACTGCGTGTTTTCCTACTTCACGAGAATGTTACCGTCCACCGACTTTGTTCTTTAGAAGATAAAAAGGTAACATAGGATTTTCTGTCACATGAAACTGACAGCCAAGCTAACAGACAGCGGTTATAAAGATAATCATCAACATGACCACTCTTTTTAAAATAAAAACGAAAACACCATTGTAATTACAAAAAGAAGACTGCGACAGAGAGAGCATAATAATAGAGGCTCGAGAGAGCCAAATATCCTAGTCCAGTGTTTAATGTTATCATTGTGGGGGCAATAACATGAAATAGAATATCAAATAAGTTGCCATTCCCAATTTTCCTCCGCTCACTTGGATACCATGGATTACTTCAGGATAAGGGCAATACATCTTGTAGTGTCCTCCTCCTCAAACCCTGGCTCATCATTAGCAGCAATATAGTTGTAACAAATTTAACTGCTTATATAGCTCTTCTTAGTCAACACACATAATGGAGGTTTCCATCCAAGCAGTGGACATTTCAACTGCACACCTGTAAAACTCAACTACAGAAATGATTATGATTAGGAATCAATATGTAATAAAGAGCAATAGCTACAACCTCGCCTAAATTCAGAAGCTCTTTAATTACTATTTTTTAATCCTGAAGCTCTTCAGTTACTATGACCACACCAAAAGGCAAACGCTGTACGCTTTCTTGAGTTCTTGAGGTTTCATAATTTTTTTATATTTGTGACAAGTAAAACTGAAACTTGCACACTTGGAAACGATAATCATCCATTGGATGTCGTAGTATAGGCCTCCAGAGAAGTATCGGATTATGAGTCTCTGTAGATTCAATATTAAGCTATTGGTGGTCCTGCAATTCTCCACTACCCATTTTAACAGATCTCATGGCCTGAAACTAAAACTAGCCAAGAAAGGTGCAACTTAGATCTTAGAGCGCCACTCAAACAGGCAGAAGATTTTGACCCCTATCTCATCAATGAGTTGGTGCTAAAAGCTCACTTCTACCAAGAAATTATTTGCTGAGTCGGACCATGATAGATGAATGATAATGCACATCCACGGGGAATTAAATTGTAGATAAAATATCAGATATTTATCCATTTTTCGTTAAAAGTCTCATGATGACCAACAGAAAAGAGTTTCATACAATTGGATACAAGTGATCATATGTACACTGTCCCATAGTCTAGTAACAGAACATGAAGATAAAGACGATCAGAGTTCCTAAACAGCACATAAAAGGACAATTTTGTGCTACATTTATTAGTAATGTAGCAACAACACTGAGAACATTGCAGCTTGACATGGGCAATCCTACCAGGAAAATCTCCCAAAACAGATTCAGAGAGATGTTAGTCAGCCGTCCAGCTCTGCTCAACTATCTCACGCACCTTCCTGTTGTATTCACGCTTGTTCTCACTAAACATGCGCGCTGCTTCTGAATTAGCTGGCGAGTTTGGGTTTGGATCACAGAGCAAAGACTGCATTTAGAAAAAGTCAAATATTAGGGGATGTTAACATCGGATGTTAGAAAATGCTTTCTCAGTTCAGTTTCATTTACTCCAAACACACGTTTTATGACCCAGTTTGGTTAATGAGAATTGACTAGACTCCGGTCTCACACCAGACATCATTAATTTTTAGAAACAAGTGATAACAGTAAGATGCTGTAGGAAACACTACTGACCACCAAATGGACTTATGGAAAGATAACAAAAAGATGGCAGTGATAGAAGATGCTCTAAATTCCCATGATAGTGCCCAGGTAAAACATAATGTAAAATAGACAGAATGATATTGAGGTAAAGTAAAAAGAACCAGCCAAATTTAGCAAAATAAACAAAATTTTGCCTCTCCAGCAAGTAAAGAAGTTTCAAGTACCAGGCTCTAAAAGAGTTTTCTTCGAGTGAGTGAGTGAGTGTTTATTCGTTAAATTAGTTAATTTATTATTAGTGAAAAATGATACCAAGAGCAGTATATGCATCCACGAAAATATCTCATCATCTCATTTGAACCAAATAATGAAGCCTGCATTCCCAACTTATCCAAAATAACAGATATCCTGTTCTCATCGTTTAACACTACCTACCCTGCCACCAGTTCAAACAGAGTTATGCAAAGGAAAAAACATAACTCAATAAGTGTGCACTAACAGCTACCGATGATGAGCTGCTTGACCACCAAGAATATCATGAAATACAAAAGGACATAAAGCTACAAGGTAGACAAGGCGAAGACAAAATAGATGGCTTATAATAAAATAAATGTCAATACTAGGGATGTCCATTGGTCGGCATGGAAAACACACACCAAGGAAATAAAATCAAAGATGGTTCCGTGTTATGTTCTTTAAATATCTGTAGAAACACGAGGCATAATGGTGCGAATTTAATAACAATCTCAACATACCTGGATTGAAGTAAGTATAGCAGCGACGTCGTATATAGGACTCCACTGATTTTGCAGTATGTCCAAGCAAATACTTCCATCGGCATAAACTGAGGAATAGAAAAGCAGAGATATGAGACATCAGTAAAACTAAAACTTACTCATATTTATACTTTGTATGACAAAGCGTAGAATCAGGGCCTTTTTTAATATGTAAAGTTGAATCGGGGCTAATACAAATAGCAGCAAGTATCCATTTCGAATGACGTGTGAGATCTTGGATTAACTTCTGCACAAAGGACAGATGACAAATAAAGAGGACATAAACCTCATTGGCACACACACACATTAGATCAATTCTCTCAAATAAGCCAATAATTGAACATAAAAGAATACAATGCTCAGACTGCATGGGTGCTGAGCTTCTGTTGCTTGGACTGCTAGGTGTAAATAGAAGATAAGAAATATAGGTGCAGCAAAACAAGGATATTTGTGGAGAAAGAGGGGTTACATTTACCTCCTTTTGGGTCAAGAGGCAAAGGGTATTGTGGGTGTGGCACAAGTATGCTAAAATATCAGCTAAGAGTTATCATGTACTTTCACTGTTCTATCTCCGTTTTTATTTCATTTATTACAAAGGCATCTTGTTCCCTATATTGATACTTTAAAAATATCTATGCGTTTAGATGTTTAAATAAAAGTTAAATGGGATTTGCAGCCATAGGATGAGGGTACAAGAAGTACAATGGGCCATTACTTATTACATTCTGTGTACTCTGGACTGCATTATGCATGCAAAATGGCAAGCTGAAATCTTGAGACCAACTTATTCAGTGCCAAAAAAAGACCTTCAACTAACAAGCAGTAAAATACCTGGCCTAATCTAGTACAAGTTCGGACATATACTAAGCTATACATCTTAACACACACAAAAAACTTCACACTCGCATGAATCACAAAGCATATTCAATTTCACACGCACAACCGAAGCAGCTACAGAATATGGCTAATCCTCTCCTATTAAAAACATCAAGAAACAGAGGAATACTGTATGGAATAGTAATTACCAAGATTCCTGCAATACTCATCAACCATAATATCATAATTTGAAGAAGTGTCACATCAAAACAACTCAATAGCAGCGACAATACGAGATTACCAATTACATATATATGGGATTCCAATTGAGGTAAATTCAAGAATAAAGATTTGGGTCAACCTCTGAAAAGGTTGAGTGAATGGAAGAGTCAACATTTGTTTAACGGGGGAAGGGGATTAAATTAAGCTTGTTATCTATATAGATGTATCAAAGCCTCTAAGATACACTATGAAAGGGTGGTGGAGATGAGGGTGAGGAGAGGCGTGTCTATTTCAGAATTCAGAAAATCAGTTTGGATTCATGCCAGGGCGCTCAACTAAAGAAGTCATTTCATCTTGTAAGGAGACTGGTGGAGCAGTATAGGGAGAGGAAAAAGGACTTACACATGGTATTCGTCGACCTAGAAAAGGCTTACGATAAAGTTCCAAGGTCCTATGGAGATGCTTAGGCTTACGATAAAGTTCCAAGGAAGGTCATATGGAGATGCTTGGAGGCTAGAGGTGTACCTATGTCATACATTAAGCCGATCAAGGACATGCATGATGGAGCCAAAACCGTAAGAGGAGAATCAAAGCACTTCTCAATTGTGATGGGGTTGCACCAGAGATCAGCTCTTAGCCCGTTTTTATTTGTCTTAGTGATGGATGGATTGACGAGGCAAATTCAAGGTAAGGTTCCATGATGTATGCTATTCGCGGATGACATAGTCCAGATTGATGAGACTCGCAACAGAGTTAACGCTAAGATGGAGGGTTGGAGACAAATACTGAAGTCTAAAGGGTTCAAGTTGAGTAAAACCAAGACAGAGTATTTGGTATGCAAGTTCAGTGACGCACCATATGAGGCTGACGTGGAAGTGAGGCTTGGTACCCAGGTCATCCAGAAGAAAAGTAGTTTCAAGTATCTTGGGTCTATTATACAAGGAAATTGACGAGGATGTCACACATCGTATTGGTGCAGGGTGGATAAAATGGAGACTCGCTTTCGGAGTGGTGTGTGATAAGAATGTGCCACCAAAACTTAAGGGCAAATTCTACAAAGTGGTGGTTAGACCGACTATGTTGTATGGGACAGAGTGTTGGTCAATTAAGATTTTTCACGTTCAAAAGATGAAAGTTGCGGAGATGAGAATGTTGTGATCGAAATGTGAACACAGTGGGAGAGATAGGATTAGAAATGAGGTTATCTTAGATAAGGTGGGAGTGGCCTCGGTGGAGGACAAGATGCAAAAAGCTAGTTTGGGCATGTCAAAAGGAAAGACAGATGCCCAGTGCGGAGGTGTGAGAAGTTAGTTATGGACGATTTCAGAAGAGGTAGGAGTAGGCCGAAAAAGTATTAGGGAGAGGTGATTAGACATGAAATGACGCGGTTACAATTTATTGAGGACATGACCTTAGATAGGAGGTTATGGAGGACTCAGATTAAGGTAGAAGGAGGTAGTCTCGCTTATCCTTTCATACTAGTAGTCGCAGTATTGCTCTATAGTTTCTTGTGCTTTAATTTTTGCTACTATCTGTTATTTCTTGTATTTCAATTATCTTATTTTATCTGTGGTAGCTATTGTCCCTTTTTCAAACTGCTTTATGACAAACTGAAGAATCACATGAAATAGAATTCAGACTAGCAAAAAAGGATTAGGAATAATAGAAGATTGGGGAATTTGTTCCAACGATATATGAGTGGCATATTGGTGGTGAAATACAGGATAGGACGATATAGAGGGATAGATGGCATCTAAAAGGAATTTCATAATAAGGATTGATGGGTGATGCAAAATGTGTGGCCCCTGTGGGATTTTTAAAAAAACCTAGGAATATAGGATCCTTCTCAATGCATACAGGTGAGACGCAATACTAATGGTATCTACTTTTAAAGTCTCTGAATTGATAACCTCCTGTCGATACCACTAGCCTCTGCAGTTTGCACCACTTTCTAGAAAAAATTCAGCAAGATAAACTGAATAAACAACCTAAGCTTAAAGTTGAAAGTTTTGCCTTTTAAAGGGAATACAACCAGGGGCGGACCCAGGATTCAAAAACATGGGATTCATTCAACCATTCAATATTAATACTACTATATTAAAAAAAATGTTCAATACTAACAATAATGATAAACGTCTATTTAAATTTTGGATTGAGTTTTTTCGGTATGAGCTTGTACATCCATCTTTCATAGCCCAATAGTAAAAAAAAAGCAAAAAGATGATAAATGAAGAAAAGAATGTCTTTGCTGAGAATCGAACCGGACTTCATTTGGGTAAAATTTCAGATTTCTACCATCTCAACTACACATATTATGTTGTGGGGGCTTCACATGAATACCTTGAAGCCCCCCTGGGTCCGCCCCTGACTACAACTACGCAAAGAGTGGGAGAAAAAGATAATGCAACATTACTTGGTCTACTTACTATTAGGATGGAACATCCTGGAAACAAACCGCACCGTTGGGGGCTTGTTGGGGTAATCCTCAGAAAATTGAAGTGTCAGCTTAAACGTACCTGTACAGAAATCACAAATTCAGTAGTCAAAATTGGGTTGGAAGGGCATGCCTCAAATCACGAGGCTTTGTCCATACAAACTAGACGCGCCTGCTCATCCACCATTTTATTGAAATAGGAAAATCAGGGATGGAAAAGAGAGCAAATCCTAATAATGACAAATCAGTACAAACAACAACATACCCAATATAAATCCCACATGGTAGGGTCAATAATGACGAATCAATATTTTAAAAAATGATTCATTACCTTAACCACCTAAGAGCAAATAAGAATATTCAGCAAGGGTGGGGAATATGTCATGCAACACAAAACACAGATTCCTAGAAACCTTCTTCACTGGAAAGATGAAAACAGAGCATCCCAGCATCAAAAGCACAAAGCATATGCATTACTCGGGCGGTAGTGATTGTATCCACACAAGATATTTCATCCACGTAGCTAAGTTTCTCAGCGCAATTTATGCATTCAAAAGGAACATAGAAATCATAACGTAAAGTAGAAAACAGCCAACAACAACAACATACCGAGTGAAATCCCACAAAGTGGGGTATGAGGAGGGTAGAGTGTGCGCAAACCTTACCCCTACCCTGAAGGTAGAGATGTTGTTTCCGATAGACACTCAACTCAAGGAGTAAAGCATAAAACATACATGTGGCATTTAATTGTGTAACTATGCCTTTGGAGGTATCTATATGATGGACTTAGATTCAAAAATAAGCTTCTTGTCGTATTTAAAGCATAAATATGACGGGCAAAAAAAAGATTGTAACTGAACAACAAATTCCTCACCTCCATCCCAAGGTGTATCATCAGGACTGCATTTCAAAGAAACCGAAGTGCATAAGTACAAAGAAACTATAACAGCAATAATCAGTACAAATTACAAAAAAAAAATGAGTTAAACATATTCATTTAAATCCAAATAGTCATACCCGAATATAACAGCATTCCAAAGCATAATATTGTTATCATAAGGAGCACCACTGATACCTGCAGGTGGATCCTGCTGTAACCTCTTAAAATCCCTCATCAATCTTTTCCTCGCCGGCGTCGACATCCTCACCCGCCTAAATCCACCAATCACAATACAACAAAAATCTAAGGTTTTCAGGTCCCTAAGCTAATAAGCCACTAAATCTACGTAGCAGCTTAGGTCTTAAGGCAATCTCACATGTAAATCAAGGAAACCCTAGATCCCTAAAAATGAAAATTATTCAATAAATCTGTAGTACAAGACATGATTGAACTAAGATTCTGTCACAATATAGTATTGTGACTTATTTTATATTAGTATAAGTTAGTCCCTTAAGTTACACTGTTGTCATTTTTAATTTAGTCCTTCTAGTTTCTTATTGTAATATTTAGTATTTACAATCCTAGTCCTTGTCTATAAGTAGGGTATTGTATCGGCATTTCAGACTATTTAGAAAAATATACAATCTTCCTTATCTCTTCTCTCTTTTTCCTCTCCCCTTTCTTTACGAATTTGGGTAACAGACCTCAATCTGTTACAAATGGTATCAGGAGATAGTCTGATGACGGGAGTCAGTGTCTCACCGGAGATGCAATCCATCCAAGACGATTTGCAATCGCTAAAAACACAACTAACAGTGTTCGCGGAAGAATCCAATCGGAGAATCGAGGCGGTGGAACAGAAACAAGCCGATGAAATCACTGAAATTAATCGAAAGTTTGAGGTGATTATGGACGAAATAGCTCACATGCAAGACAGCAACCCAGTACCACCACCGGCGGCGCCTCTTGCGAATATCACTCTTGATTCGATCCCAGCAAATATGCAGTCGACGCCCCAAAACTATGACTTCGACGTCGCTTCAGGTAGTCAAAACCCTATCCCTAGCTCACTTTTTTATACACCATCGGGTACGAGTGTGGGAAGAGGGTTTACATTCCCTCCAGCTGCCCCAATACTATCGAGCCCACCAGTATATCGTAACCCTAATATCACCTTCACACCCCCAGCATCCCTAAATATTTCGACCCAAAACCCCGAGACCCATACCAACCAAAGAACCCTTAAACCTAAGATAAATTTCCCTGAATTTGATGGCAATAACCCCAGAAGTTGGCTCAGAAAATGCGAGAAATTCTTCGAACTATATAACATTAATGAACAAGAGAACCTTAGTTATGCTTCTGTTCATATTGGAGAAAAGTGAATACCTGGTTAGACAGTTACAATTTTAATCACAATAGAGTAATAACTTAGTCGAAATTTTGTGTTGAATTATGTCGGAGGTTTGGAAAGGTGAGGCCACAAGATATTGTGGATGAGTTCAATAAAATTATGCAGACTGGAAGTGTCGACCATTACCAAGACAGATTCGAAGAACTCACTGGATACATGACCATCATCAACCCTTTATTGAATGAAAATCATTATGTAGCCAACTTCATCAGTGGGCTAAAACCTGAGTTAAAACCCCTTGTGAAAATGGCTAATCTCACCACTGTTCTAGATGCTTATGAAGCCGCTAAACTATATGAAGAGTCATTCAAAGCCCACATACCTTTTATTAACCAAAGAAGCCTTCAGAACAATTACACCAAAACCACCAATATGCCTTACTCTAAACACACCTCTGCTACAACTACCAAATTTAACCCCAACTCTACCAACACACCATACACTAACCAGAAAGCACCCGCCAGAACACTTTATAAACCCAATACTCTCCCACCCAACCTAGAAGCTCTAAATGAACATGGGTTGTGCTACAAATGTAAGAAAAAATATTTTCTTGGGCATCAGTGTAAAATAAGAGCAGTGAATGTTATAGAAGGAATTGAAGATGTAGATGGATGAGAGAATCATGAGTTATTTGTGGATGTAGCTGAAACATTGGAGGATAATGAAGAGGGACATGCTGAGGTATCAGTTAATGCATTGTTAGGCATAAGTTCTTCCAAGGGGAGTGCTTTCACTATCAAAATCATAGGGCATGCTGGCAGAATACATGTGACTGTACTCCTTCATTGATCCTTAAATTATTAAAAGGTTAAAGAATCATGTACAACCAATGAAGAAACCAATGAGAGTGATTGTAGCTAATGGCCATGAGATGATTGCCAATTATAGACACCCTTCGTTGGATGGAAAATGCAAAATGAACAGTTCAACTTCAAACTCAAATTGTTAAAAGTGGGAGGGTGTGATATCATTTTAGATATGGATTGGATAGATCAAGTGGCTCCAGTAATCTTGCATACTAGGCCACATAGTCTCAGCTTTGTGTATGAAGGGAGAATGATCACCTTATAAGGAGAAAGAAATGGCCAGAATCTATGAAGAGCTTAGAGAGATGTTGCATTGTGGTAATTGTGAAGTTGTGGCTGAATTCTCCTTGATTCAACCAGAAGTGTTAACCAAAAGTACACCAATACTACACTCTGCCATTGATAAACTATTACAGAGATACCAAAGCATATTCCAAAACCCCACTAAACTACCACCCAAAAGAGATTGCGACCATAGAATCAACCTTGTTCCAGGAGCCCATCCCTTCAGCTTAAGACCATACAAATATTCCCATGACCAAAAGAACACAATAGAGTCTATCATTTCTGATTTGCTCAAGGCTACCACTGTGGTACCTAGTCAATCAGCTTATGTCTCACCTGTCCTCCTGATTAAAAATAATGATTCTACATGGAGATTATATGTAGATTATATGAGATTAAATTGTTACACCCCGTAGTTCAGGTCATGCGTTTGAGAGCGTACGAAAGGGGGTAAGACTTAAAATTTTCTAAGGATAGGTTGACGGATCGTTCCGGACGGGTTTTACTCAAGTTTGGGGCGAGTTATGACCCGATACATTGAGAGTTCCTAAGTGTTTCAGAGGCCCAGGGCATAGTTCGTTGAGTCTAGATTCCAACGCAACCAACCGTTCGTCGATAGGACGTCAGAGTAGGAAGTTATGAGAATTACAAGTTCAGTGCGCAGTCGGACAGAAATGTGTTTGGAAGAAGCGGCAGGGCGCGCGGAAGCGAGGCAGCGGCGCGGAAGATCTGGTCCAGGAGTTGCGGCCTTGCGGAAGCAGGCCATGGCCGAGGCGGGATTCTGGGCGGAAAAACATAGGAAAAGTCTGCTTTTCTCTTTTTAAGGCCGTGGGAGGGTGACAAGTGTCCCATCCGATTTTGCCAGATGCCTTATATTGACCAAGTCTTGAAGACTTGGTCATCTCTCAAACACCTCCTCTCTAGAAAATTTAGCTCTCCTTCTCTAGAGTTTTAAGAAGAAAGAAAAGCTTAGGAAAAATCGAAAGGTGTGCAAGAAAGGAAAGGTTATTCTGAGCTTGTGAAGACTATTGTGGTGGTATTCTTGGAGTAGAGGCTAGCAATTGTTGGAATAAATTGGCTAAGAGCTTTAAGGTAACATTTCCTCCTTTAGAATTAGTTCTAAGTGTTGCATGTTTAGAAGAAAGAACTTGTGGTAGTAGATAATGCTCATAGAATCATTGCATGCTAGAAATGCAGTTTGGTTATGAAAAATGGGTTAAGAGGAGATATTAAGCATGTGGTAGCCTAAAAACTTCCTTAGGGTTGTTAAGTGAATTGTTGGATTGATTGAGCCTTAAAATGTGGTGTTTTGATGGTAAATTCGGCCTTGAGAAAGGTGGCAAAGTGAGTAGAAACAAAGGAAATCGCCAATTTTCCATAGAATTTAGTGACTTAGAACTTGGATTGTTCTACTTTGAAATTAGAGGTTAACAAGCGTATCATGATTATTATAGGTTGAAATACTACTTGCGGTAGTCGAGCTTAGCAAGCGGTTTGACCAAAGAGGTATGTGAAGCTTTCCTATCTTTGAGCATAAGTATTTGTATCTATGTAGTACGGTAGACGTACAAGATTTAGTATTTTTACTTGTTTAAGTATAAACAAAGACTTGTTTGTTTTAAGAAGTATAAGTCCCTTGGTTAAGGGAAAAGTATGATTTTACAAAAGTATAGAGTACTTGGTGTGAAAGTATTGAGTATTGAATTATTCTAAAGATAAGAGGCTTGAAGTATTTTTTGAAAATTGTATGAATTTGTTTGAAGTATAAGCCTCTTGGATAGTAAAAGAACGAAATGGTTCATAAGGAGTTATAACGGCTTTATGGGAAGTTAGTTATAACGGCCTTATGAATGGATAAGGATGTCGTAAATTTCTAAAGCATAAAGTTAGTATAACGGCTTTATGGGAAGTTGGTTATAATAACTTTATGAAAGGTTAAAGAGTTGGATTTTCTTGAATAAGGTCATGAAAATGAGATTCATTTTGTATGTTAATGAAAGCCTAAAGAAGTTACGAGTTTACTTGGACGTACCGCCAGTGATGGAGGATTCCACGGGTATGTTTCCATTGTTCAGTTACGAGTTTACTTGGACGTACCGCCAGTGATGGAGGATTCCACGGGTATGTTTCCATTGTTCAGTTACGAGTTTACTTGGACGTACCGCCAGTGATGGAGGATTCCACGGGTATGTTTCCATTGTTCAGTTACGAGTTTACTTGGACGTACCGCCAGTGATGGAGGATTCCACGGGTATGTTTCCATTGTTCAGTTACGAGTTTACTTGGACGTACCGCCAGTGATGGAGGATTCAACGGGTATGTTTCCATTGTTCGATTTACTTGGGCGTCGCTTGATGATGGAGGATTCCACGGTATGTTTCCATTGTTCGATTTAGTTTACTTGGGCGCACCGCTTGATGATGGAGGATTCCACGGGTATGTTTCCATTGTTCAGTTACGAGTTTACTTGGACGTACCGCCAGTGATGGAGGATTCCACGGGTATGCTACCATTGTATTTTGATTACGAGCTTTCTATTTCCATGCCGTGTAGTATATGATTGATATTCTCATTGTTAGTAAGGCACAGTAAAAGGTAACTTGATTTCATCCCTGATCCCAGCTTGTTTTCAGACTTATGTCTTCATTCTGATATTTTGATTTCATACTTGGTACTGTCAGATCGACCTCGCCCGGCTGCGTTCACGCCGCGAGTTGAGATCGTAACTCCGGGTCCGCACTCTTAGGATCACCGCTCATTTCTTGGGAAGCTCCATCTCTCCGGAGGCTTGTCTTTTGGTATGATTCCACGAGGTTATAGACTTTTGTACATTCAGGGCATGGCGGGTCCCGCCATACGATTGTGTCTGAAGTGCAGTAGTCACGTTGGTGTTTTGGGCTATAAGAACCAGTTGTATTACTATACTTTTGTTTAAGTATGTTTTATAGAAGGCAGCCTTATCGGCTGGCCAGTAATGATTACCTTTTTTTTAAGTAATGTGTTATGTATGTTCCGCTGCTATTCTCTGACATATACCTGACAGGGTACCCCGGTAGGGTACCAGTCATGGCCCCGGGGCTGGGTCGTGACAAAAACTGCCTAACCATTAAAAATAAACATCTCATACCTATGATAGATGACCTGTTGGATGAATTGTTTGGAGCTAAGGTACTCTCTAAGGTGGACCTAAGGGTTGGATACCACCAAGTAAAGATGAGGAAGGTGATGAGCATAAGACTGCATTCAGGACACACCATGGGCTATGGGAGTTCAGAGTAATGCCTTTTGGCTTAACCAATGCCCCTGCAACATTTCAATCCCTAATGAACTGTGTCTTCAATGAGCAATTAAGAAAATTTATCTTAGTGTTCTTTGATGACATATTGATTTACAGCAAAACTATGAGGGATCATATTGTACACCTGGAGGTTGTCCTAGAGGTGTTAAAGGAGAACCAATTATTTGCAAAGATGAGTAAATGTGCATTTGGAAAATCTCAAATAGAATATTTGGGACACATTATCAATAGTGCAGGAGTGAGCACTGATCCAAGTAAGGTGGCTGCTATGGTAGATTGGCAGTACCCTAAGAATATAAAAGAACTGAGAGGATTTTTAGGATTGACAGGGTATTATAGAAAGTTTGTTAAAAACTATGCACACATGAGCAAACCCTTGACTAATCAGAAGGGGGGATTTGTGTGGAATCAGGAAGCTGAAATGACATTCAACCAACTAAACAGGGCTATGTCTAGTGCTCCAGTGTTGGCACTTCCTGATTTTACTAAGCCTTTTGTGGTAGAAGTTGATACTTGTAATAATGGTGTAGGGGTTGTGCTGATGCAAGAAAGGAGACACTTGGCTTACATGAGTCAGATCTTGAGTACAAAACATCAAGGTCTATCCACTTATGAAAATGAGTTGATATCATTGTTGCAAGTTGTGGATAAGTGGAGACATTATTTACATCCTCAACATTTTATAATCAAAACTGATCATTTCAGCCTGAAGTTCTTACAAGATCGGAAAATCACTACCTCATTACAGCATAAGGGACTTACTAAATTAATGGGGTTGAGTTTTGAAATACAATACTGGAAGGGAGTGGAAAATATGGTGGTTGATGCTCTGTCTATGAAGTATGAGTCAGCAAGAATTGTCAACAAGGGAACTGGGAACACACAATGTGCAATAATCACACAGATGCAACCTAAATGGATTGAGAAAATTCTAGATAGTTACAAAGGAGATGTTGAGGTAATGCAGGCACTGACCACACTTAGTGTTAATCATGATACTGAGATGCATATCTCATTGCAGCAAGGGTTGTTGAGGTACAAAAAAAAGGCTTGGGTGGGACACAATGAAAAACTCAGGGAACAACTGGTCCAAAACATACACAAATCAGGGTTGGGTGGACACTCAGGAGATTGGGCTACTTACCAGAGATTGAAGGCAATATTCTATTGGCCTGCCATGATTGAGAAGGTTAAGGCTACAGTGCAGTTTTGTAAAGTTTGTCAAAAATGTAAGAATGAGCAAGTAGCATACCCTGGTCTGTTACAACCTCTCCTTATTCCAGAAGGAGCTTGGGATCATATTTCAATGGAGTTCATAGAAGGATTGCCTAGATCTGAAGGAAAGGACACTATATTAGTAATAGTAGACATGTATAGTAAATATACACACTTTATAGCTATTGCACATCCTTTCACTGCTTCACAAATAGCCAGAATCTTCTTTGACAATATCTATAAACTACATGGGCTACCCAAGAGTATAGTATCAGACAGGGATAAAATATTCATCAGTGATTTCTGGAAAGAGTTGTTCAAACATCTGCAGGTTCAGATTTGCTATAGTTTAGCCTATAATCCTCAAACAGATGGCCAAACAGAGAGGCTTAATAGGTGCTTGGAGAATTACCTAAGATGCATGACTAGTCACACCCAAAGAGTGACATAAATGGCTATCACAAACAGAGTTCTGGTACAACAACAATCATCACACTTCCCTGAAGATGACCCCATTTAAGGTGCTATATGAGTATGATCCTCTCCAGTTGACATTTGAGCTCATTTCTCAATCCAAGGTAGCCTTTGTGGACCAGATGCTCAAGGAGAGACAATTAATGGCTAAAGTTCTCAAAGAAAATTTAGCAAAGGCACAAAATAGAATGAAGATTAATGCTGACAAGAGGAGAACTGAGAGAGAATTCAATGTAGGAGATTAGGTCTTCCTGAAGTTACAACCTTATAGGCAAACATAAATAGCCATAAGGAGGAGTCTCAAGCTAGCATCAAAATATTATGGTCCTTATCAGATTCTTCAAAGAATTGGGCCTGTAGCTTACAAACTGGCCCTACCAGTGACTGCTAAGATTCATCCAGTTTTTCACATCTTCCAACTCAAGAAAAGAATAGGAGATCAAGTTATACCTTCGGTGGATCCACCCTTTTGCTCTGCAGATGGACAATTATTAGTGGAACCAGTGGCAATACTAGACATAAGATTGATAAGAAAAGGAAACAAAGCAACTACTCAAATTCTGGTTCAATGGAAAAATTTGTTATCAGAAGAGGCAACTTGGAAAGATTACCAATTCGTGAAATCACAGTTCCCAGATATAGCAGAATTCTGAAGAAGAGCTGATTCTTAAGGAGGATGGAATGTCACAATATAGTATTGTGACTTATTTTATTAAGTTTACATTAGTATAAGTTAGTCCCTTAAGTTACACTATTGTCCATTTTCAATTTAGTCCTTTTAGTTTCTTATTGTAATGTTTAGTATTTATAATCCTAGTCCTTGTCTATAACTAGGATATTGTAACGGTATTTCAAACTATTCAAAAAAATATACAATCTTCCTTATCTCTTCTCTCTTTTTCCTCTTCCCTTTTCTTACGAATTTGGGTAACAAACCTCAATCTATTACAGATTCGGAGGAAGATCAATTACCTGAGTGTTAAAAAGCGGCAAGAATTTTTAAAGAGATTGAAAATTGAGCTAATTGGATGGTGGGTTAGTTAAGACTTCACGTGGGTGGTCTAGCCTGCTTATGGGAAATGAACGAATATTCATCAGTTTGCGTCATATGTAAGCTGGTCAGATACATGACCTGACTCATCAGATGCGCGTATCTACACCCCCATATTTACATGCTACTTTTGTCTCAAACCTCAATTAACAATTAACAAGGAGATCATGAGTTCAAACTTTAAAACCGCAAGCGAGTTGGTGCTTGAAGAAGCGGGGCCATGGTCGCGAGTTCGATCCTGCATAAACCTTGGTTGGTCTGTCACAGCGTAGCCATTGTGGTTTACATGGTGGCGTGGTTTGCTAGTGCGTCATCGGGAGTTTATCCTGTGCGCTCGAAAGAAAGAGTGTTCCTCTTCCGTCACAAAAAAAAAAATGAGTTCAAACTTTAAACCGTGTAAACAGATTCTTATAAAAATGTGAGTTAAGACTGTGTATAATAGATTTTCTATCGCAATATTAATTACTTTAGTTGATATTCGAAAACAAATTATACTATTTAATAGTATTAAAGTTGAAAAAGAATATTGAAAGTTCATATCGAATTTGATTTTGGATATGAAAATACATTTGAAGTTTTTAAACTTGAACAACTCTTACTTATTGTTAAAAAAAACTTTAAATTTGATTTTTTAAAATTGAAGTTGATGGACCAATTTGACAAGAAAATGCTTACTTGAAATAATCTCCAGCTATTATTTCAATTTTTTCAGAATCAAATCTATGGACAAACTAGGCCTTAATCTTATCGTATTATTTTAGCATTAGTAACATGATTTATTGCTACTATTTTGTCATTTTGATATAAGAGTTTATTCTTGAAGTAAAAATGAAAATATGTGGAATCCTAACCACTATACGATTGAGAAATAATGTAATACTTTACATTCATTTGCCTTACTTATTTATAGATTTTTTCAGAACTTGTGAGTACTTAAGCAAAAGGGTCCGAATTAAAGGAGACAAAAACAAAGCAATGTCAAGAGCTCCGTCAATCCGTTATTCATCGATAGGCGAAGTTCTCTCTTTATCATCTAGTGACAGATGTTGTTGAAGGTTCCATCAATTTTAAGACTAGATAGAACTTTCATAGACCATCTATGAACTGGGAAGTAGAATATTTGCTTTGTATAATTACAAATAGCAAAGATCATCCTCTTACCACTTCACATCTCTTCACTTTCTAAAAATCTGCTTTAGCAACAACGTAGGATTAAGGCTGCATTGTCCGCTCACTAATCCAAAATTTTTACTTCAAAGAATGCTTTCAAGCTAGAAATTTAAGTACGAATAACTTTATTTGACAATTAGTTGGAAGTGGGGTATACCTATTCAACATAAACTAAGGCGTTAGATTGGAGTAGGTGACTAAATTTCACTCTTTATCATTCTTTACTACTCCTCAATTCCCATCAACAAGTGTTTGTTGTCTCTTACATCCCGAATCTACTTATTGATACCCGTACTTATAAGGTGCTTACCGATACCGAAGCCGTTCCGCTCGTCCCTCTTTCGAGGAGGGACAAAGCAAACCTCTTATTTCTCAAGCCCTTTTAGAGAAAAAGAACAATGGATGAGGATCGAAACGGGGATGTCGGCCCCTTCTTGGTAGGAATAAGGGTGGGTTCCAGAGAGGATTACGCCAACCAAAGCTTTAACTCAGAGAGAGAGTTGACGCCAATCTCACGTCTTGTCATCAACACTCAATGGGCTAGGGTGGACTCATTTCACCTTACCAACCCAGGAAAACTCCAAATACAGGCCTAGATCGTTTGTACAGACATAATTTTTGGATGCTAAGATCCAAAGTCGAGAGGAAAACAGTCAAGATCATACGCTAAGCGATCTGTAAATCAGGGAAAGAAAACGTGAATGTTTTTTCTCTTTTAAGAGATTTTGTCTTAGAACCGTGCCTTGAGGGGCATGTTGTCAATCCTACTGAGGACTTTATAGATTTTTTTTCAAGATGTGGGATAGAGAAGGTTGGACCAATCGAGGGAGAGAGTGAGGCTTTCAACCGGATCGGGAGTGGGTTGGGTAGATGTGTATTTGTCGAGGCAGGGTTGGACCATTTCGTTACCGACCAGAGCTCCTAAACATTTTTATTATGTTTTATCTCAGTTAAGTTCCACACCACTCTAAGTTCATTATTTGTCATGTATCTCTTTCTTTTTCTTTGTTGTCTTTTGAAAGGAAAATCGATCCATCAAGTATGTAGAGTGGAGGATCACTCCCACACCTATAGCGTTTGTGATGGGCCTCCTCAACTGTGTATCAATCGAAAGTCAGGACGACACAACTACCAACCAATTGAGTGGTTATATCTAGTATGTCTCCTCTTATTTCCGACATGCTATGGTACCCCAGAGTGGGTAAGAGCAGCAAAAGTACCCTTCTTCATGTATATAGTGCAATTTTGAAACAAGTCTGTGAAAATCTGAGAAATAAAATACGAAAATGTCACGACCCGACCCCGGGCCCGCGACTGGTGCCCTACCTGGGCACCCTGTTCAGGTATACATCAGAGAATAGCAGCGGAACTTACATGAAACTTATAAAATAAAATAACGAGAAATTAAAACCACAGGTCAGCCGATAGGGCTACCTTCCTGGACGTACATACATAAACGAAGCAGTTGCCTCCTTTCTTTACAAACAGACCCACAATACGTGACTACAGACCTCTAAGAATTACAATCGTGACAGGCCCCGCCATACCCCAATATACGTAGTACGACAACTCAAACATCTGAGCCATCTAAAATGCCGAACCAGGATCCTAAGCTCGCGGATCCACACCGCAGTACCTAAACTCGCGGACATTTAACGCGGGCAAGGGTCGCATAACAAAAATTTCGAATATGGAATGTAAATAACGCAAGAAATGATCATAATCAGACAAAAAGAATGACAAGGACAAGTATAAAAATACATACGGATCCCGCCGTGTCATTACCACTTATGAACTTAATTTCACATCAATATGTTTTTCCATTCCATTAAGAGTTATAGCCATATCTTACGTACTTACTTAGAAGAAGTCATTAAGTTCATTTCTATCTAACTTACTTATCTTTCATAACATAGTCCGGCCCACTACGAGGGACACATATACTACCCTACCCAACCGACGCGATCGACACACCAATATCAAAGCACGCCCGTGGAATCCCCATCACCGCCGATACCTAAAAGTGTAAAACATAACCACGGGTCTCACGCCCATAAAATCAATCAAAACAGGTGGTATAACGCCCGGGGCTTGCCTCATTTATACTCTTACCCCGAGAAGGTGGTAAAGCGGGTATAACGTCTTGGCTTGCCCTCATTTATACTCTTACCCCGGAGAAGTGGTATAACGTCTTGGGCTTCGCCTCATTTATACTCTTACCCTATCTCGATCGGTCGTCAATAACATAAAGCGGTGGTACAATGCGTCTGGGATTTACCCCTCACTTATACTCTTACTCTGGAGAAGGTGGTATAACGTCTTGGGGCTTGTCCCTCATTTATACTCTTACCCTAACTCAACCGGCCATCATACATAACATAAGCCCTATCGGTTTATCATACATAACATAAGCACCACCAGCTTACCATACATAACATAAGCACTACCGACTTATCATACATAACATAAGCACTGTTGACACCCAATTTTGACCCTCCCGTCCAGCCATTAACCATAAAATTAGACTAATTTTGTAAAATAATTTTTATGATTTTTTATAATAAAATGCAGCGATAAAACATAAATACATGTATAAATAAATAATTTAATAATGGCATCGCGTCTTACGTAGAGTTTTAAACACTTAGAGTCCCGCGCCCGCATTAACTAATTGTAAGCTCTGTCGTAATTCTTAATCATTAATAAATATATAAAATAATTAATTTAGCAATGACGTCACGTCAAGTAGCATAGTTGCATTTATTAATACGCAAGAGAATGTCATAATCATTTGTAATTTAAAATTAATTTTTTTATTTAATAGCGTCGCATTTATAAGGCTTTAAACAATTCTTAAATATCGTACTTGCATTCGGCATTTAAGTAATTTAATATAAACTCAATGCAATTTTAATTTAACTTCGCAATAATGCATAATAATAAGTTTTTAAATAATAGCGCCGCATTTTAACATATTAAGCACTAATTAAATAACACGCCCGCATTTATTATGACAATTAGACTAATTTAGCACCTAAATAATTAGACTAATTTAGCACCTAAATAATTAGACTAATTTAGCACCTAAATAATTAGACTAAATTAAATAATCTAATACCCTAACTAACCTAACACTTAACCTAATTCTACCTCACCACCAATGCCACCCGCAAATTTCACACCCAATACCCACGCCTACCACTCCTTTTCCCTTATCAGTTGGCCCAATGCGCCCAACCCTTCACTTCCTTTCCTTATACCCACAGACGCCATCGTCTCTCCCAAAATAACGTTAACCTAAAACCTAAACCTAGGATTAGAAACCAGCAGCCGCCTCCCTCGCCCATACCTAACCTAAAATCTCGCCTTCCTTAACCAAATCACTTACCTTCCTTACCCATGCAAGCGCAGCCAACGATTTCTTTCCATAACCAAACGAATCTTTCCGAATCGTTTACCTTATCATATCAAGTACTAAATCGCACGAATCAAGTACCAAATCGCGTCAATATCAGCCCTTACTACTTACCTAATAGGGAATCCAAAGCATGGCTATATAAGAACATGCAAAGGCATCGATAGAGGACCCTTAATGGCGATTAAGCAGAACATCGAACAAGAGCAGACACGGAGAGCAAGCGAGCAAGACAGGAGACCCATAGCATCGACAAGGACACTCCTCAGCAGCAGTCGAACACAGAGCTCAGTTGGGGAAGTCAGCAGGCATCGATTCGACATCCCCCTTAGCAGCAGTCGACAACTCAGGAGAATAGGTAGTTCGAATACCCCTTTCTTTTACTTCCAGCCAAAAACCAGCAAACAAAACCTTGCTTTTTTTTTCGCATTGCAAAAACCAAAACCCGTCGAGTGGACCGACGACTTGATACGCCAGGTCACGCGGGAGAAGGTAAAAATCCACTCCCTCTCGGTTTCTGTTCATTTTGTATTTTGTGCGAATTTGTGTTAAATAATGCGTTAGATATTGTCTATGCTGTTTTTGCGACTATGACGGTCGATTTGTTCTACTAGCATTCGTTGCGTGGATAATATGATGTAGTTCTGAAGTAAACCTGTCCATCATGTTAGACTATTTTGAGACTTGTTTGGTTGTGTGAATGTTGGCAGATACTTATTATTGAAAATGCTCTGTGATAGATATTGTTCTAAGGTTCAGTCAATTATTTGCTATTCTGAATTGGTTATTCTGATGTAATACGAATAATACGAGACTAAAATGTCGGCAATCCTGTTATGCCCTGTCTGTTGAAGTTGCTTTCCTTCCCAAATGTATTAGCAGTAGTATTTTTGCATCTACGGAATCAGTATATCTCTGCTAAATTATGCGCCTACGATTTGTCTCACGGCCGCATTTGCCAAACATGTTATCGATTAACCTCATTCATTTGCATCCGTGCTAACTGCTTTTGGCAAACAATTTAAACCCTCTGCTTCTTGCCACGCCATTGCTTATCTTGCCTCGCCATCGATCAAGATTTTTGAATACGCCAAGTATGAGATGCATTATGTTTGTTGAATGCTCATTTATGGGTAAAGCCCACTCCGCTTGTTTCTCATTGTTTATCGTCACGACGTTGCTCCTCACTGTTATTCAGGGATATATTGGGTTGGGTATGAATCATGTTTTACTAAAAGCTTATTTATTTGGGTTAAGCCTTGTTTGCTTCTCGCTTCGCCACGCTTACCGCCATCGCCTTCTGCCTTCCTCATCGCCTCGCATACATTCCGCTTGTCGCGCTATCTATCTGCTTTTCTCGTATTTTGCCTCTCCGATAATTACTACAATCGAGCCAAAGATATTTGTTTCCTCTGCTTGCCTTATCGCTTGCCTTATGTCCTGCATAAATCTCTGAGCCCCCACTGTCTTCTTTTCCTTTCCTCTTCTTGTATGTTGCCTTAGGCCTTATTTTGCATTCTTGCCTAATTGTTTGCCTCCAGGGTCCAATGACCATATTGGACTGTTTTCTTTCCATCTCTGCCTACATCTTATATCTGACTAGTATACTCACAGCATATATGAGCATTCACGCAGAGTATACCGTAATTGTCATGTTTGTCTTAAAACTGGTTAGTAAACAAGTATGCGTATCTAAGTGCTAAATGTCGGGAAGTCCTGGCAGCTATTTTGAATCCCGTCATTGAGTCGCTGAATGATGCCGACATTAACATATTGCATTATCTATGTCACGTCGTGCTATATCCCCGCTTGTTCTCGTGTCAGTAGCTCTATCATGTGTAGGATTAATTGGTCTTTCTTTGAAACGAAAATGTTACATTTGTGGCTTATTCGCTCTCGCTTCATCGCCACCGCTACATCTGACAGTGTACATCATATTTAAGCACTTACTGCAGCAGATCTGCAGGCATACTATATGTATTTTGGGTGTATACTGATCGCTTTCCTCAACGATCACTATCTCAGACGTGTACTATTAATTTAGCCTCACTATCGGGTCTGTCACAAAGCCCGCCGCTCGTTTAAAAGTGCACATAGCTGTCCAGATCTATAAGTCTTGTTTTGCGTGTTTGGGTTAGGCCCATTCAGTTTATGTGCTATCACATCTTCATATAACTGCATTATTTTATTTACGGATTTGTATAAACTTATCTGCTGATTATGCCTAGGTCGCGTTACATGCTTCATATTTTGATTCGATATTTTTTGGCATATACTAATCCTTATCTTCTTCTTTATCTACATGAAATGCATCGGAGCAAAAGGAGGAGTCTCATAGCGAGACCCATTATGCCTTCAATCAATTGAGGATTTGCATTCACCCTCATTCGTGTATCTTGCTATCTCGCATCGAAATTCCAACTCGCGGCTGAACGACATCGCTGCCTTTCGAGTCACCTCTTATCATTTTCTACCCCTCCCCCATTTATTTATTTATTGTAAATTATTTGTCTAACACTAATTAGTAGAACTCTTAGAACATCAAATCTTGAGTCAATAGATTAGAAAGTAGTTAATTAGCAATTTGTGTCCCTTCGGGTTAAATATTTTAGATTATCCATACATAGTTTAAGTTACACTAAACCACATAATAATCTTAACTTGCATAATTAATCATATGTAGCTATGATATTATTTTCAAGATTTCTAACCCATTTGCTATAGCACCCATATAGAAATCTTATTTTTATATATTAAGAAAACCCCCTTAAGCATGTGCTATACTAATCAAGGCAAATGTGTACATTTAGTCAATTAATCTATTTTGCATTATATATTATTTAAGGCATGCTTTAAACTTTACACGCATTTTATAGCACTAATCTTATTAATCTTTTGCAAAAAAATACTTTCTATTAAAATATCTTTCAAACATGCATTTTCAATAGCATAATAATTACCCTAGGTTTGGCAGGACAACCGCAAGTTAGCGGATCTTAGAGGGTGCCTAACCCCTTCCCTCTAGATTAATAAAGAACCCTTACCCAGAATCTCACTAAGTTTAGCAGACCATAAAATGGAGTTAATGTTTTACTTTAAACTAGTTAAACATTTAGGTGTCCTAATTCACCCAAATTAATTAGGTGGCGACTCCGCGAACCCTTAGCATTCTAGCAAACCTTTAGCATTTTAGCACCCTTTAAAACTTTAGCATCTTTGGCAATTTTAGCATCCTTTTAGCATTTTTAAAACCTTTAAGCCTTTTAAAACATTTTAGCTTTTATTTTCTAACCTTTTATTTGAGCAGGGAGATTAGAAAATAAAGTCGCGGTCGAAAATGGGCGCGACAGAAATGGCGACTCTGCTGGGGATTTTAGGTTCTTAACCACAACAGACCTAGGGTTATTATTTGGCATTATTTTTGCATTTAATTTTCGCGTGCTGTATTTTGTTTTATTCATCTTAATTGCTATTTGCTTTATCGCTTCCTTAAACCGCATTCGCTTCATATTTCTTCCATTCTCGAAAATTCACACAATCACACACCGCATGCAAGGTGCGCTGGTGCATCAAAGAAAATTCTTTCTTCAAAACCCAAAATTAGGGCGATTGGTAACATACGTGAGTGCGGCCTAACCATGTCGCGTAGCCTTCACTCGAGTTGTCCGCTCGAACTCAAGGCCCGTAAAAAGCCAAATTTTAGAAACTCAAGATAGAGCTATACCACCCTTTATTCTAGTGGTACGATGCATTTACCTTGGTGGGTCTGGCCTCGCATTGACACCACAATTAAGAAGACACCAAACTTGTCGACGTTTCTCAACCCAACGACCAACAAGCATATTAAGTGTAGCGTGGCAATGACAGACAAATCCAAACCCAATCATGACATGCCGAATTTGGGAAAAGTGCACCGTCATTTGGTCGCCATTTCCAACAAAGTCATTATAGTTGAAGACTTGGACAAATCCGTCATAATCTCGCATAAGTGACGTTAGGCTTACCTCCGCATAAAGAGGTCCCCGCATGTTAGGAAACGTTTGAATGTGCAATATATCTGCTACATACCTGCAAATTATGTGCTTTATGCTAACACCGTTTGTTGCATTTTTAGAAAGATTTATCATCTCCCCCAAAGGTCGATTTGTATTTGACTAAGCAATGACAGAGCATCAATATTTCGCAAAGATCAAAGGCACGCCAAATGATACGACCATTCGAGGGCATTTGAGCGAACGAGTCGAACTCGCCTTCGTTCCTATAGCAAAGCGGGTCTCGTAAAAGAAAAGCAACATAGATCCGATCAAGCACTCGCCTACCACTACAAAGAATGGCAACCCTACAGCCGAAATTAGAAGGCCCAAACATCACTACAAGAACTACATTAAGACCCACTTTAGGCCAAACGCCTTTGATATTCAAAATCGGGACAAAGCAGAAACTGCATAAGGGGTCGTAAGTCCAAATGCACTGTGCACGCAGATGTCAAGGACAAGGCGCGGTCAAATACAAATCGACCCCCAAAACTCACAAATTTTCTTTGAGCGCAGTGTCTTTTCATATTAATGTAAAGTGCAATACCAAGCGTAAAATGCGCAAAAAGTTTCTCCATATTAATGAGCGGAAAGTGCAACAAAGAAGAAAATACGGCAAAAAGTTTCTCCAGATAGCGTAAGAAGAAAGCAAAGAAAGGCAGAGGTGACAATAATCCAAAGTCCGCAGAAAAGCAAAGAGCAGCAGAAAGCGGGCATCAACAATCGGTCAAAGTTCAAAGTTCCGCAACAAAACCTAGCAGATCAACTCTGCATAAAGTCAAATTGGCAACCCACGATCGCACTCCAACAAAGGCATCATGACAATTCGTCAGTCGCAGCGTTCAACATGTCAGTGCAAGGACAACATCTCAATATTCAGCAGGCATATCAGGGACGATATCTCTAACCATAAAATTGCACTTCTCATATGTATTTATCATTTTGTTTAAACAGGTATACACTAACGTTTTTCTCAGGCTTAGCTTGCAGGAGCATTTATTCTACAAGAGCAAAGCAGAACACGCCCAGTAACGACGTTATCAAGACAAAGAAGTCTACGCAACGACGCCAAAGAAGAACATCGCCCAGTAACGACGTTATCAAAGACAAAGTCTACGCAACGACGCCAAAGAAGAACACGCCCAGTAACGACGTTATCAAGACAAAGAAGTCTACGCAACGACGCCAAGAAGAACACGCCCGGCAACGACGTTATCAGCACAGCAAGTCTACGCAACGACGCCAAAGAAGAACACGCCCAGTAACGACGTTATCAAGACAAAGAAGTCTACGCAACGACGCCAAGAAGAACACGCCCAGTAACGACGTTATCAAGACAAAGAAGTTCACGCAACGACGCCAAAGAAGAACATCGCCCAGTAACGACGTTATCAAGACAAAGAAGTCTACGCAACGACGCCAAAGAAGAACGCCCAGTGCAACGACGTTATCAAGACAAAGAAGTCTACGCAACGACGCCAAAGAAGAACATCGCCCAAATTAACGATGTTATCAAGACAAAGAAGTCTACGCAACGACGCCAAGAAGAACATCGCCCAGCAACGACGTTATCAAGACATCAAGTCTACGCAACGACGCCAAGAAGAACACGCCCAGTAACGACGTTATCAAGACAAAGAAGTCCAAAACGACGCCATCATCGCGATATCGCATCTACACAGTGGACGACTTTTCTCTGCTCTCAAAATTACATTTTTCTCATTCATGCTTTATTATTCGTCTTAACAGCTATGCACTAACTCTTTCGAGCTTTAGTCTACAAGTGGGCAATCGCAGCAGTGACAACGATCCGCATTCACAATCGCAACACGCCCGCGCGGCGAAATCACAAAGATTTGGCAAGATCGCATCAACACAAGCAGCATCATATTTTTGCAGATAATCTTTTCTACTCACAACATTACTTTAAAATTACGATCATCATTTTGCCTTAAAGCATGCACTAACCGCTTGTTCAAGTCTTAGCACGCAGAGCGTGAGCACAACGTGGATTTTCTTACAAATAACCGGCAACTGCCGGGCCAACCTTCCCAACGATCGCGTAGCGCCTGCCGCTTGGCCCACTCGCCCACACCACCATGTAACCCAAAGACCATAAGCCATAGCAGACACCCTGTGTTCAAGCCGCTTATTTTCTTTACTTTTGCACCATAACCCAAAGTCGCCATAACTCGACATCGACAAATTTTAAGTCCGCTAAGTAGCCCGCTGGTGTTTTGACTACGGTAACTCGTTGTCGCCATAACTCGACATCGACACTTTTCAGTCCGCTATCCCGCTTGGTGTTTTGACCACGGTAACTCAAAGGTCGCCATAACTCGACATCGACAATTTTCAGTCCGCTAGCCCGCTTTAGTGTTTTGACCACGGTATCCCAAAGGTCGCCATAACTCGACATCGACGCTTTTTGATTTTTGCGCACTTTGTCTACCCGCCAAAGATTTTTGCAATTCGAAGATCGAGACAAAATTGGCATGAGTCAACGTCTTTGTCCAAGATTCTTCCATCATCTCCATACAAAGAGGACACCGTTGACACCCAATTTTGACCCTCTCGCCCACCATTAACCATAAAATTAGACTAATTTTGTAAAATAATTTTTATGATTTTTATAATAAAATGCAATGATAAAACATAAATACATGCATAAATAAATAATTTAATAATGGCATCGCCCTTACGTAGAGTTTTAAACACTTAGAGTCCCGCCCGCATTAACTAATTGTAAGCTCTGTCGTAATTCTTAATCATTAATAAATACATAAAATAATTAATTTAGCAATGACGTCACGTCAAGTAGCATAGTTGCATTTATTAATACGCAAGAGAATGTCATAATCATTTGTAATTTAAAATCAATTTTTTATTTAATAGCGTCGCATTTATAAGGCTTTAAACAATTCTTAAATATCGTACTTGCATTCAGCATTTAAGTAATTTAATATAAACTCAATGCAATTTTAATTTAACTTCGCAATAATGCATAATAATAAGTTTTTAAATAATAGCGCCGCATTTTAACATATTAAGCACTAATTAAATAACACGCCCGCATTTATTATGACAATTAGACTAATTTAGCACCTAAATAATTAGACTAATTTAGCACCTAAATAATTAGACTAATTTAGCACCTAAATAATTTAACTAAATTAAATAATCTAATACCCTAACTAACCTAACACTTAACCTAATTCTACCCCAGCCCAGCCTTTGGGCCAATGCCCGCGACCCGCAGCCCACACCCAATACCCGTCGCCCCGGCCCACTCCTTTTCCCTTATCACCGCCCAACGACCACTCTTCACTTCCTTTCCTTATACCCACAGACGCCATCGTCTCTCCCAAAATAACGTTAACCTAAAACCTAAACCTAGGATTAGAAACCAGCAGCCGCCTCCCTCGCCCATACCTAACCTAAAATCTCGCCTTCCTTAACCAAATCACTTACCTTCCTTACCCATGCAAGCGCAGCCAACGATTTCTTTCCATAACCAAACGAATCTTTCCGAATCGTTTACCTTATCATATCAAGTACTAAATCGCACGAATCAAGTACCAAATCGCGTCAATATCAGCCCTTACTACTTACCTAATAGGGAATCCAAAGCATGGCTATATAAGAACATGCAAAGGCATCGATAGAGGACACCTTTAGCGGCAGTTAAGAAGCAGAGACATCGAACAAGAGCAGATACGGGGAGAGCAGGAGCAAGACAGGAGACCCATAGCATCGACAAGGACACTCCTCAGCAGCAGTCGAACACAGAGCTCAGTTGGGGAAGTCAGCAGGCATCGATTCGACATCCCCCTTAGCAGCAGTCGACAACTCAGGAGAATAGGTAGTTCGAATACCCCTTTCTTTTACTTCCAGCCAAAAACCAGCAAACAAACCTTGCTTTTTTTTTCGCATTGCAAAAACCAAAACCCGTCGAGTGGACCGACGACTTGATACGCTGCCCCGGTTCGCTGCCCGGAGAAGGTAAAAATCCACTCCCTCTCGGTTTCTGTTCATTTTGTATTTTGTGCGAATTTGTGTTAAATAATGCGTTAGATATTGTCTATGCTGTTTTTGCGACTATGACGGTCGATTTGTTCTACTAGCATTCGTTGCGTGGATAATATGATGTAGTTCTGAAGTAAACCTGTCCATCATGTTAGACTATTTTGAGACTTGTTTGGTTGTGTGAATGTTGGCGATACTTATTATTGAAAATGCTCGTGATAGATATCGTTCTAAGGTTCACCAATTATTTGCTATTCGAATTGGTTATTCGATGTAATACGAATAATACGAGACTAAAATGCTCAACTCGTTATGCCACGTCTGAAGTTGCTTTCCTTCCCAAATGTATTAGCGAGTATTTTTGCATCTACTAATCAAGATATCTCGCTAAATTATGCCCTTACGATTTGTCTCACGGCCGCATTTGCCAAACATGTTATCCAGCTTAACCTCATTCATTTGCATCCGTGCTAACTGCTTTTGGCAAACAATTTAAACCCCTCTGCTTGCCGCCACGCTTGTCGCTTGCATCGCTTGCTCGCCATCGATCGCATTTTTGAATACGCCAAGTTTGAGATGCATTATGTTCACGAATGCTCATTTATGGGTTAAGCCCACTCGCTTGTTTCTCATTGTTTATCGTCACGCTCGTTGCTTCCTCAACGTTATTCAGGATATATTGGGTCAGGGTATGAATCATGTTTTACTAAAAGCTTATTTATTCGGGTTAAGCCTTGTTTGCTTCTCGCTTACCGCCATCGCCATCTTTTCTCGCTTCATCGCCTCGCATACATTCCGTTGGCCGCGCTTATCTATCTGCTTTTTTCGTATTTTGCCTCTCCGATAATTACTACAATCGAGCCAAAGATATTTGTTTCCTCTGCTTGCCTTATCGCTTGCCTTATGTCCCGCATAAATCTCGAGCCCCCACCGCCTTCTTTTCCTTTCCTCTTCAGATGTTGCCTTAGGCCTTATTTTGCATTCTTGCCTAATTGTTTGCCTCCAGGGTCCAATGACCATATTGGACTGTTTTCTTTCCATCTCTGCCTACATCTTATATCTGACTAGTATACTCACAGCATATGTGAGCATTTGCTGTAGTAGGTATACTGTAATTGTGTCATGTTTGTCTTAAAACTGGTTAGTAAACAAGTATGCGTATCTAAGTGCTAAATGTCGTGAAGTCCTGGCAGCTATTTTGAATCCCGTCATTGAGTCGCTGAATGATGCCGACATTAACATATTGCATTATCTATGTCACGTCGTGCTATATCCCCTGTTTGCAGCCTTCAGGTTGTAGCTCTATCATGTGTAGGATTAATTGGTCTTTCTTTGAAACTGAAAATGTTACGTTTTAGGGCTTATTCTGCCTATGTCTCTCGCTACGCTTACATCCGGCGATGTACATCATATTTAAGCACTTACTGCAGCAGATCTGCAGGCATACTATATGTATTTTGGGTGTATACTTGACTGTTTCCCTCAACGATCACTATCTGTACGTGTACTATTAATTTAGCCTCAGCTATTGGGGTCTGTCAAAGCCCGCTGCCTCGTTTAAAAGCTGCACATAGCCGCCCAGATCTATAAGTCTTGTTTTGCGTGTTTGGGTTAGGCCCATTCAGTTTATGTGCTATCACATCTTCATATAACTGCATTATTTTATTTACGGATTTGTATAAACTTATCTGCTGATTATGCCTAGGTCGCGTTACATGCTTCATATTTTGATTCGATATTTTTGGGCATATACTAATCCTTATCTTCTTCTTTATCTACATGAAATGCATCGGAGCAAAAGGAGGAGTCTCATAGCGAGACCCATTATGCCTTCAATCAATTGAGGATTTGCATTCACCCTCATTCGTGTGTATCTTGCTATCTGCATCAGAAATTCCAACCTGCCGGCGAATGACATCGCCGTTCCTTCGAGTCACCTCTTATCATTTTCTACCCCTCCCCCATTTATTTATTTATTGTAAATTATTTGTCTAACACTAATTAGTAGAACTCTTAGAACATCAAATCTTGAGTCAATAGATTAGAAAGTAGTTAATTAGCAATTTGTGTCCCTTCGGGTTAAATATTTTAGATTATCCATACATAGTTTAAGTTACACTAAACCACCTAATAATCTTAACTTGCATAATTAATCATATGTAGCTATGATATTATTTTCAAGATTTCTAACCCATTTGCTATAGCACCCATATAGAAATCTTATTTTTATATATTAAGAAAACCCCCTTAAGCATGTGTTATACTAATCAAGGCAGGCAAATGTGCACATTTAGTCAATTAATCTATTTTGCATTATATATTATTTAAGGCATGCTTTAAACTTTACACGCATTTTATAGCACTAATCTTATTAATCTTTTGCCAAAAAATACTTTCTATTAAAATATCTTTCAAACATGCATTTTCAATAGCATAATAATTACCCTAGGTTTGGCAGACAACCATGAGTTAGCGGATCTTAGAGGGTGCCTAACCCCTTCCCTCTAGATTAATAAAGAACCCTTACCCAGAATCTCACTAAGTTTAGCAGACCATAAAATGGAGTTAATGTTTTACTTTAAACTAGTTAAACATTTAGGTGTCCTAATTCACCCAAATTAATTAGGTGGCGACTCCGCGAACCCTTAGCATTCTAGCAAACCTTTAGCATTTTAGCACCCTTTAAAACTTTAGCATCTTTGGCAATTTTAGCATCCTTTTAGCATTTTTAAAACCTTTAAGCCTTTTAAAACATTTTAGCTTTTATTTTCTAACCTTTTATTTGAGCAGGGAGATTAGAAAATAAAGTCGCGGTCGAAAATGGGCGCGACAAGCACTACCGGCTTATCATACATAATATAAGCAAGTTAAGAAATCCCCTAACTTCTTATTAGCTTGTTCATATACACTCTCATTTTTGTTTACTTAAGGCACTAACATGTCATTATAAAATCCGGGAATTTAACCCAACGTACTACGTGCCTCTACTCCTTTAAAATGATTCTCTTTCAAATAAAACTTCCAAGATACTAATAACCGTAGTATCAAGTCATATCTACTTTTCACGACAAGTCACAATACTTTTTAGAAATACAATTATAGGCTTCTAAATCAAGTGACTTCTTTCTTTAAAACCTTAAGCAATTGGTACCTTTAAACCAATTTTGCCCTTCTTTATTTCAAATCATTACTTTGCTTACAATACTGAAGAAAACCATTCTTTTAAATCTTCCATAAAGTTGTTATAACCAACTTCCCATAAAGCCGTTATAACTCTTTATTTCTTAGACGAATTCATTCATTTGATAACCAAGAAACTTATACTTCAATTCAAATCACATAGCTTTCAAAATACTTCAAGTCTCTTAACTTGAAAAAATAAAAGTCCCTTAACCTTTTAACAATTTGAGGTCCATAGTCTTAAAACTTCATACGTAAATTCTTATAAATTAAGTAACATATACTTGGTGCGTTGTGAATAAGTTATACTTATTTATAACTATCTTAATCAAGTAGCCATGATCTAGAAAATGTAATACAATTTTGTCTTATCTTAGCTTCTATGCAGATGGAGAATTCTACTTGTTTTAACACAATTAATTGTCATTACATTTTCCTTTATTAACGCTATGATGGCTTGTTCGATACTTATTCTTATTCGTGCCGTAAATTAGCCAAGTCAACTTGGCTCCAAAATACCTCCTAACGACTCTTACCATCATCCCCCATAAGACTTGGTAAGAACTTAGGATAACTTATACATAACCTTTACGTAGAGTAAATCGACATACATATCTCTTAACTTCTAAGAGTAGAAGGAATCATGAAATAGTACTACATGTATATTCCATACATAGAATCATGTCAAAAGAAGGAAGAGGTTCACATACTGCGGACGATTATCGACAAGTAGCAAAAAGCTCCAAAGTACTTCCACCAGAGCTATTCCATTCTTCAAGTAGGATACGCTATACTTAGTACATCAACCTATAATGGTCACCATACGTCCATTAACCTCTTACTTCATACGTAGAATATTCTAGGTGCTAAGTCGCTAAATTCTACGGAAAAAATCGGACAACACCTCCTTTGTTTTTACTAGCTTTGCCACCTTTTTCAAGGTCGAATACAATAACCAAACAGCCCCAATTGGCTCACAACAATATATAAGGTAGTTCAAGACAAATGACTAACTAAACAACCCAATTGGCTCACAATTATATAGAAGGTAGTTCAGTACAAATGACTAACTAAACAGCCCCAATTGGCTCACAATTTCCATTTCAAACCAAATTTGTAGCATAACATGATATCAAGTCGCATTTGATTATAACAATCCATAATCTCTAAGTAGGTAACATGCGACGATTTCTAATAAACGACCATTAGTAATCCATTTTCAAGTGGCTTATATAACATTTGAATTTAGCTACAAGCACTCCAAAATACTTATAAACTTCAACTTAACCACTTCATGCTAGCAACATGTAAAGCTAACAATAATAAAAATAATCTTGTAACACTTCAAAGAACAAGATTATACCTCAATGATTCTTAATCCAACTCCATCCAAGTCGCTTCCTTAGTAGTTTATAGCCTCTCCAAGACACTTCAATCCGCTTGAGACCCTTAGAACAACACCAACAATCATCCTTCACAACTCCAAACAAAACCTAGAAAGACCCTTAGGTTTTCGTTTGCGACTAACAAAACAACCCTTTTCCACGATTTTTCTATTGAGATGTGTTTACAATACACCTAAGAACCTTGGTTTAAAGTGGGAATAAAATGACAAGAAACGAAAATCTTTCTTCTTTTCCTAGAGGAACAGAGCTCCATGGAGTAGTCTTCAATTTTGCAATTTTTTCTAAGTGTAAAACTCTCCTCTACTAGTAGTGTTATATAGAACCTTGGAGGTCAAGATGCAAACAATTGGGTGGTTTGGATGATCTCTAATTAAAATATCAAGAAGAAGGACACTTTGAATTAGTCAATTTAGTAAAGATAATTAAATGGAAGACTTAGTCATCCTAAGGATATTGTCAATGACAATTTATTCCATGCCTAAAATCGTCCAGCATCGATAAGGGGCGACAAGCGTCGCCCACCCATTCGTCACAATAATACGTTTTCCGACAATTTCACTATTCCGATAAAATTTTACAAGTCTCAAATCTCAACACTTGTGAGTTCTTACGTACGTTCTTATAAACATATCCTGAAATTCCGGGGCGTAACAGAAAATAGACAGCTAGACCGAGTAGGGGTTCAAATCTATCTATTTGAAAGGGTTGAACACCGTGAATTTCACCTCCTAGTGAAATCCCAAAACATCAAATTCCCTAATGCCTATCAAATAACAGTCCTAATGAGGATCCGATGTCTAAGGTGTTGAGAATTTCTCCCAAAAGTAAGTAGGAGTGCTCTTCTCAGACCGTTGATCTCACTTAAGCACTCGATGTCACAAATAGAAATAAGAAGAGCAGTGTTATGAATCACTTACATCACGGGCAGCAGATCCGACGAGTCACCCTAGGTTACTGAAGAGTCGTCTGACTTCTCGGTGACCGAATAAGAGAGGTTTTTACCACTTTCTCTTCTCTCCAACACTCTCGGACTGATCATCTTGCTACAAAAAAACAATCTTAGGATGAATCTAATGGTAATTTAGATGTTTGTCCGCTTGTATGGTAAGTATGTCGAAAAGAGTGACTTAATACTGTTGGGGGCCTAACGCCAAACTTTAATGAGAGGCCTCAACTTTTTTATTTTGTCATAAAATGAGAAAAGAAAAAATTCTCATAATTGACGTCTACTTTTTGAGGATCTATGTCAGATATATATATATATTTCATTAACTTCTTCAAGAACTCATTTTGAGATTGTATCAAAGATTTAATTCTTTCTCCTTCTTCTTTTTTGAGTTCTAAGTACCGGATTCATATTTTTAATTGACATATTTTATATTCTAATATATAGTTAATATGACTATATATATTACATAGTAAAATATCAAAACAAGCAAGTTTAGATAAAAACAATATTAATAAATTGAAATAATATTCAAGAAGTTGATAACTTATTTGAGAATACTTGTTTGGTGTTTCAATATACTTCTTGCAATATTTGGTGCCTCGGAAAAAAAAAATAGTTGTGTTTTTCAGAGCAATCTAGTCAAAGATTTTCTTGAAAAAATAATAAAGAAATACAAAAACGTAGAAATATCTAAATAGAGAGAAAACTAAAAATAGAATAAGTATAGTAGAGAAATCAATCCAGAGTCTTTTTTCAATATACTAAAAATAGATTGAATATTCGTACTACATATACGTTACTTACGAAATTAGGAGCTTTTTTCTATCAATTAGTTAACTATTTTCTTTTTAATAAGAAAATATTTGAAGTACTTTATAATTTTCCAAAAAATATCTCTATTGATAAAAAAAAAAAATGAGGGGCCTCAAACCTAGATTTCATAAGCTTTACTCAAAAGCCGCCCCTATATATCGGCATATTTGTTAATAAATAAAAAAGGATTGTAGAAAAGATGACTAGTACATAAGGGCTCGTTTGGTACGTCGCACATGACTGTATATTTTTATATTGAACTTTACTGTATTGTAATGGATTGGACTATATTAATATATAATGAATGATATTAAAGTATTAATAAATAATGGACTGTATTTTTTGTATTTTTTATTTTTAGTGCAGTCCAGTCCGGCTGAAAACGTCCACCAAACGTTATATTATTTTTTATCCAGTGTAGTTCAGCGTAATACAACGTACCAAACGTGACCTAAGTCGTGTTATGATGTCAGTCCATCTTTTGATTTGGGGACCATTTGTTGTATTTGTAGACAAAATCATAACTTAAGTTAATAATACATTAACCATATTGTATTTACTTTTAATTGATATCACGACTGAGACATTAAATATAACTATCTTAATTAATGTAGTTGTTTTTGTAAGATGATATTAATCTCCCCTTGAGGAGTCTTCTCATTAATATCAAAGTATATATAGAGTACAATATTCATCCCTTATACAATAGGAATCTTAAGCATATACAAAAGAGGAATCATAATCTTACAATAATTATATTACACAATATATGAAAATATTCTAATTATGAGTAGGAATACAATTGTTTCTATAATATACATGTTTACACACCCCCTCAGTCGGAGCGGGAGGAGGCCGGACGCTGAGACTGGATCTGAAGTCAAGAAATAACTGTCTGGGAAGTCTTTTGGTAAATATATCTGTATACTGATAGGATGATGAAACATATAACACTCTGACATGGCCTAGTGCAACTTTCTCACGAACAAAGTGTAGGTCTATCTCAATGTGTTTGGTTCGCTGATGTTGAACCGGATTATGAGACATATATATGGCAGAGATGTTATCACAGTACACAATCGATGTCTGACGCAAAAGACACTGAAGTTCTAACCATAAATTTCTGAGCCAACAAATCTCAGCTACTACATTTGCAACGCCTCTGTACTCAACTTCGGCACTGGAGCGAGATAGGGTAGCATGTCACTTGGCAGACCAAAAAATCAGATTATCTCCTAAAAAAACACAAAAGCTATGTCTAGCCTGGTGAATGTGAGATACTGGAGTGCACCTGCAAGACTCCTATACAGAGTAGGATCAGAGACTGAAGCACCATCCATGACATTAAGCTTAGATTTAGAATCAACTGGAGTAGGCACCTCTTTGCAGTTTGTCATCTTAGCCCTGTACACAATCTCCTCTGCATACTTATGCTGACACAAGAACATATGATTGACAGACCTGGTCACTGATATCCCCAAAAAGTAACTCAGCTTCCCAAAATCAGTCATTGCAAATTCGGACTTAAGCAAGGCAATAATCTCATTTTTCAATCTGTCGGGGGGAGGCAGTAAGAACAATGTCATCCACGTAAAGTAATAAGTAAGCAGTGCTACTACCTCTATGAAAAATGAAGAGTATCACTCTTGCTGCATACAAACTCAATCTGCAAGATATACCTGACAAAACGATCATACCACGCACGGAGGTCCTGTTTCAGGCCATATAGTGACTTACGGAGAAGGCACACATAGTGAGGAATCATTGACGGGTGAACCACGACGCACGACGTAGATCGCCTCTCTCAGATCTTCATGTAAGAATGCATTCTTCACATCAAGTTGATGGATCGGCCAGTGTTTGCCCATGGTAATGTTCAAAACTGTGCGAATGGTAGCTGGGTTGACAACCAGGCTGAAGGTCTCACCACAATCAATGCCCTCCTGCTGATTTGTGTCATTAGCCACAAGTCGTGTCATATACCTCTCAAGAACTCCACCGTCTCTGAATTTGTGACGAAATAGCCACATATAACGAATCACATTCACCCCCTCAGGTCTAGGTACTAGATCCCATGTGTGTTGTTTAGTTAAGGCATTGAATTCCTCAGACATATCCGCATTCCAATTAGGGTCTTGTTTAGCCAATATAGGGTTCTTAGGAATTGGTGAAATGATTTGGGCAGACAAGTTAAATTGGACTTTGGATTTGAAAATTTCATGTTTTGCACAAGTTTCCATTTGGTGAGTGGGGATAGTAGGAGGCTCCAAGACGGGGGGATTTGTCGGATATGGAGAGAATGGGATGACGCCTGAGGAGGCGCTGCGGTGCCTATATCATGGACCGCGACTTTGGAAGGGCTGCCGGGCGCGTGATCGGCGGTCGCGGCACAAGGATCGGCTGCACTCTCGATGTTTTGGCGCCACGGCGCCTCAGCACTGGATCGCGATGCTGTCGACGTGGAATCTGAGACCTGTTCGCAGGAGTTTTGGCGCCGCGGCACTGACGCTGAAGAGGAACTGCTGTTCTCTAGTTGACTGAGGATGATAAGAGAGATGGCAGGCTCGTCAAGAAAAGAGTAATCCGGTTTTTGAAACTGTTTAAGATTCGAAAACGAGAATGTGGTCTCGTAGAATGTGACGTGACGAGAGGTGTGGATCTGACGAGTGGACAAGTCATAGCATAGATAACACTTATGCTTCAGCAGGTGTTACACCTCGTAAGTTTAAGGCGATAATTAAGAACATCATTAAGGAAATTAATATAATTAAGGATGTGACTCCGGAATTTTTTTGATTACAACGGGCGTGATAATGAAAATTGAAAATGATTGTTGTATATTCTCGTTACGTGTTAGTAACATATTATAAGAATTACGACATGGAGAATATGATACCTTATGAAATTCCCGAAAATTAAAAGAAACGGGAGTTAAGATTAAAAGAAGTGGGATTAAGATTTATTACTTGGGGGATTGATTTAATTTAAGTAGATAATGAGGGACTAAAGTGTAATATTTAAGGGACCAAAGTCTAATTATTGAAAATCAAAATTTTCTCTTATTCCCTTAAACACATTGAAGTCTTCATCTTCTTTCATTTTCAAACTCAAGCAAATTCTCCTCTCAAATTGAAGAAAACATACCCACTCCATAACAAATTTAGAATCCAATTCACTTCATTTTCAAGATTTAAGAGTTACTCTACAAATTTCCAAACTCCAAAAACAAAAACGAGAAGCAGTGGCTGAAAAAAATGCCATTGCTTGGCCGCGATTTGAGCCCGGGTGAGTTTTGTTGAATAAAAACGTTTAAGGATGATGGGTTAACATTATAGGATGAATGCATGTCAAATTGGAGTTGAAAAAGTAAATAACTGGACAAGAAATTGGGCAAGAATCGATAGAACAATGAACAGAAATTGGGATTTTTTTGGACGATTTAAGGGACTGTTTTGGGCTTATTTGAAAGGTAAAAGTTATCCATTTTCAATAGATATTTGGTAGATTAATTGACGTTGTAGTTAAGGAATTAACCCATGTTAAATAAGAATTAGAATTAAGAGATTGCATGTGGTTATTGTTGGTATTGTTGAAGTTGGAATGACCGATTGTGGGTTGATTTATTACCTTGGGTTTGATTATGGTTGTTGTTATTCTTGTCATTACTTGCATGTTGAGATTGAAAAGAATTTTGATATATAAGTTGTAATTGAGTAAATGGAAGTGTTGGAATATGAATTGGATTGTAAAAAATTAAGGAAGTAATTTTGGAAATTAAGCCTTGTTGGCCGAGACTTGTATGAAAACGTGGACATTGTTGTAAAGTAATAAGGGTTGCTTTTGTGAAGTTAAAATGTTGAAAATTTGATCATAAACATGTATACATGTTATGGTAATTACTAATACAGGTCTTAAAAGAATTAAAGTATAGTAAGGTGATATGTTGCAAACTAGAAGACTTGAACTCTTGTTGTTGCCGCTAGAATTGATGGATTGTTTTAAGGTTGTTCTAATATGGATTAACATAAGAAATAGGTGTAGTAATCACCTGGTTTGTTGTAGTTGTGATATGGCTTAAATATAAAAAGAGAAGGAATGTGTATTAGTGACGTAAATGGAGTATTTGAGATTGTTTCGGTGTATCCTTAAATTGTATCTTGTTGTTGGTATTGCTGGCTTAGTTTGGAAATTATGGATGTACATATAAACCAAGGAAGTGTTGCCTAAATTTTTATAGAATAAGAGAGTATAAAGGTGATAGGACAGGGTTCTAAACATGCCTTAGTCTCAAATAGGGCGCAAGCATTTCAATATAACTTAGGTGAAAAATCATAGAGATGACAAGGCATATTGTTATTATTATAGGTCAAGGTGCTGGTCGAGGTGATTGTTAGACTATTGAGTTGATTAGTTTGACTAAGAGGTATGTGAAACTCTTCCTTCTTTCTTTTCGCATGATTTTCATAAATAAAAGTACGGCGGGCGTACATGATTTCTACCCAGTCTAGTTCCTAAAGATGTTAGTCATGAGAGATGTCTATGATTTTCAGTAAAGAATTTATTATAATAACTTTATTTTATCGAGTCCCTCGCTACAGGGCCGAGACATGTTATGTTGACAATTTTATCGAGTCCCTCGCTACAGGGTCATACATGTTATGTTGATAATTTTATCGAGTCCCTCGCTACAGGGCCGAGACATGTTATGTTGATAATTTTATCGAGTCTCTCACTACAGGGCCGAGACATGTTATGTTATATTGATAATTCCATCGAGTCCCTCACTACAGGACCGAGACATGTTATATACATACATATGGACATGATGACTTTATGGGTAAACATTCAGGATTACTGATATGATTCTTTATTTCACATGACACAATTATGATCTCATTTTCAGTATTTCATGTTTTTCATACTCAGTACATTATTTCGTACTGACCCTCTTTCCTCGGGGGGCTGCGTTTATGCCCGCAGGTACAGGTTCTCAGGTTGGTGACCCTCAGGGTTAGGACTCCTACTCAGCTGATTGGAAAGCTCATTTGATCCAGAGCTTTGTCATTTTTGGAACGGAACCTCTTCCTGATCTCATGTATATATTTAGGGGAATGACGGGGCCCTGTCCCGTCACATGATGTTATCCTTATCATAGAGGTCGGTAGACAGTTGTGGGTTGTACGTATGTAGACTTGTAAATCTGTTTTGGTCAGTTATGTCATTGTACTATGTGTTGAGATGTTCTCGCGTATATGTGATATTATTCGGTGGCAGCCTTGTCGGCTTGATTATTATATTATGTTGGTTAGTTGTGACTCTCGCGAGGCGATCTTGTGTAAAGCGGTCTTGTTTACCGCCTATTCGCATATGTTGTTATTTACACAGGCACCAAATTCATACTTCCCTTAGTATTAGTCGGATTATGTGTGACATGTTAGTAGAATGATGTCATTAGGACGTTTAGTCGCGGCCCGTCGGGTCGGATCGTGACAGCAGGAAGCCTAGGTAGACACATGGAGTGGACCGGGGGGCTAGTTTGTGAGGGGCAGTAGAGACAAGATTAGCATAGCATAGACAACCGAATATTCGGAGATGATCATAAGAGGGGACTTAATGATATAGAATTTCGGTAGGGGTCATATTGTGAAGAGTGCTAGTTGGGAGAATATTTAGAACATATTCTGACATTTTAGCAGCATAGACCCAGAAAGACGGAGGTAGGGATGCATGAATCAAAAGAGTGTGAATCATATTATTAATGGTGCGGATGGTTCTATCAGCTGTACCGTTTTGTGGGGAGGTGTGAGGGAAGGAGAAGCGAAAGACCATGCCATTATTGGTACAAAATCGGTGAACATAGAGTTATTGAATTCACGACCATTATCGCACTGAAAAGATTTTATACCCTTTTCAAACTGTGTGTGAATGAATTTTCGAAACTCAAGAAATTTGGCAAACACATCCGATTTAAATTTGAGAGGATACAACCAAACAAAGTGAGAAAATCATCTAGTAAGATAAGATAATATTTATGACCGAGAGAACTAGCAACATGTGATGTTCATAAATCGGCATGTATAATATCAAAAGGTGCAAAAGTAACACTAATAGATGATTTAAACGGAAGACGAGTATGTTTGCCTAAAGAACAAGAAACACAGTTTTGGGCAAGCTTCCCATTACAAGTAATAAAATTATTGCCTCTAAGAAAATTAAAAACTGGAGCTCCTGGATGACCAAGCCTATTATGTCATGTTGAAGAAGAAATGACCGTTTGAGAGAAGGGAGAGCAAGATCTGATAGCGGAGGTGGGAGTGAATGGATAGAGATCCCCCGTGCTATTGCATCTCGTAAGAGGTGTCCCCGTATGAAGATCCTTCACAGTGAAACCAAAAGGGTCAAAATCAACAGAGACAGAATTATTACGAGTGAATTTGCGGATAGAGATTAGATTCTTAATGACATGTGGGGCATATAGGGTATTTTAGAGTGAGAATGGATTAGGAGGTGGTGTGTATGATGTACCAAAACCCTTTACTGGAATGCGGTGACCACTACCAACTGTCACAAATTGAGGATGCTTTAAACCAAACAATTTGGAAATATTATATGCAGTTCGGGTGAGGTGAGAAGTGGCTCCGGAGTCCATGTACTAGTTGTTGTCAGGCTGTTGCACGTTGAGACTGCTGAATGTCTGACCTAACTCAGTGGGTGTCATCTTTGGATGAGTGCCCAGTGCGTCGTGAAGTGGGCTGCTGCGGATATCGGAGCGTCTTAGGTGGAGCAGGGCCCAACACATCGCGGTGGGAGAATTGGTGGAAGGGTTGATGGTACTGGAACTGCGGCGGTGGCCACTGAGTGCATCTTGTTAGGCGCTGTGCCGAATCAATTGTGGGCCCTGTTGTTGTTGCTGCTGAGTCTGATGTCCGCGACCCCTACCACGACCACAACCTCCTCTGTCGCGACCTTTGCCACCCTTACCACCGTGTCCCTGCTGCGGTTGAGAGTTTTCTGGCGGCGCTGGATCTTGAGGGCGTGTTTCGACAGCTAACGCCTTCTGAGTGTGTTTATCCTGCTTAGCACGACGAGTTTCTTCGAGCAACAACTGTGAGCGAACTTTGTTAAAACTAGGAAGTGAATCTGCCTGTTGAATTATGGCGGCTAACGTATCATAGTCACTTTTGGGAAGGCCTGCAATCAATTGCAACACCATCTTAGTATTCGAGACAGGCGTGTCGACCCGCCAGTAGTTTCAACTGTCTGCAATATTCAGTCATGTTAGAGAAATTTTCAAGGCGTGTATTTTTAAACTGTTCCTCCAAATACACCGCACGAGAGTGCTTGTTATCTTGAAATATTTCCTCAAAGCGGTTCCATATATCACGGGATGTGGCGCCAGATTTCATGATAGTAAAAAGAAGATCCTGAAAAATACTACCATAAATCCATTGTTTGACGCCGGCGTCTAGACGATGCCAAGTAGACTCATCAACATCCGGAGGGCGCAAAATAGTGTCGTCGATGTGGTCAAGCATGTTATAGAGACATGCGTGATTACGAAACAGTTCAACCCAAGAAGAATACTGACTGTTTTCCTGATCAAGAAGAATGAAATATAATTCTTGATGTTGGAAACAGTTAGGGCGAGATGAAAAGAAGATGACGACGTGGGGATGGGATTTGTGGAGGTAGACGCGTCAGAATCAGAAGAGTAACCCTGAGTATCCATTTAGAGAAGAGAGGAATGTAGGCAAAAACCAAGAATTTTGGGAGGAGATGGGAGGAGCGCCGCGGCTAAGAAACCCGAGAGGGGTTCGGCGGCGGCAGCTGCAAAAATTCTTAGGGTTTTTGTGTTAGGCTCTTGATACCATGTAAGATGATATTAATCTCCCTTTGAGGAGTCTTCTCATTAATATCAAAGTATATATAGAGTACAATATTCATCCCTTATACAATATGAATTCTAAGCCTATACGAAATAGGAATTCTAGTCTTACCATAATTATATTTACACAATATATGAAAATATTCTAATTATGGATAGAAATATAATTATTTCTATAATATACATGTTTACAGTTTTGATATACATGTGTGTATCCAATGCCATCGGACATGTAGATTGTATCCAAAAGATAATGGTATAGGGATCTGATCATGATTAAGCCATTTTATTAGTTGTTTTTAATCAATTAGGGTGATAAACTAAATAAAAATGTGTTGAAGTAGACAATTCTCAACTTGCATGTTTGATCCAGCTTGTGGATCAAACAGCAGTTGCCATGCCCGAGATGAGCTTCACGAAGAAGATGAAGTAAAGGAAAAGAAAGAAAAACATTTTTGAGAGAGCTTTTCAGTTTTATTTTTCTTGTGTTGTTTACAAAACTAACTAACTACACAACTAAAGCAAGGAGCACTACTTAACCGAGAAAGTTCTAGAAAAATAGTTAATTAGAGGAATGTTGGTGGAGCTTGTAATCTGTTGGGCTTAATGACATCATGGATCGATCTTTGGATAACATCATGGACATTTCATCATCCCCCCGCAAGCTAGGTGCTAAGAACAAATTTTTGACGCCTAGCTTGGACAACAAATGAGTGTGTTGCCCCTGTAATAGGCCTTTCGTAAGCAAGTCTGCAGGCTGATTTGCTGTGTGAATGTATAGTGGTGATACCAAACCTCGTTGGACTTTTTCCCGAATGAAGTGACAATCTGTGTCGATGTGTTTTGTGCGCTCGTGGAAGACTGGATTTGACGCAATCTGGATGGCCGGCTTGCTATCACTATATATAGGAACAGCATACTGGATCGTTGTATTCATTTCATCAAATGACCTAAATCCACACAATCTCAGAAACCACAGATGCCATGCTTCTATATTCTGCCTCAGCCGAGCTTCGCGAGATGGTATGTTGCTTCTTTGACTTCCAAGAGATGAGGGAGGCACCAAAGAATACCATATATCCTGTAACTGACCTCCTTGTGTGAAGACACGAGGCCCAATCTGCATCGCAATAAGCAGTCAAGATTCCAGACCGCAATGGCATAAAATGCCCAATCCTCGCGCTGTTGACGATTCGACCACCCTTTCAGCTGCTATCATATGAGAGGTCTTGGGTGTTTGCATAAATTGGCTAAGATTCTGAACTGCGAATGCTATATCTGGTCTCGTGTTGGTCAAGTATAACAGCCTTCCAATCAGTCGTCGATATTCAGAAGGATTGGTCAGAAGAGGATCAGGAGAACCACCTGAATCCTCTGCCTTGTCTTGCAGTTGCTTATCATACATATAAGATGTTAATTTGGAATTCCACTCCATAGGAGATCCTGCTGGTTTGGCTGCTGCCAGCCCCATGTCCGCCACCAACTCCATAGAATACTTACGTTGATGCATTACTATCCCACTCTTGTTCCTAGCAAACTCAAAGCCCAGGAAGTACCTTAAGTCACCCAGATCTTTGATTTTGAAGTGTTTCTGCAGTGTAGTCTTGGTCTCTGTAATCAACATTTCATCATCTCCTGTGATAAGCAAATCATCCACATACACTAAGATTACCACTATCTTGCCATCCACTTTCTTTGTGAGAAGAGAATGGTCCAGAGGACTCTGATGAAAGCCAGCAGACACCAATGCAGTGATAAGTTTGATGTTCCATTGCCTTGAGGCCTGTTTCAAGCCATAGAGTGATCGGGCCAGCTTGCAAACCTTTCCCTGTTTATGCACCATCCCCTGTGGGATACACATGTAGACTTCCTCATGTAAATCTCCTTGCAAAAATGCATTGAATACATCCATCTGTTGTATACTCCACTTTGCGCAAAGAATCGAGACAACAAATTACGGTGACCATTTTCACCACAGGTGAAAATGTGTCTTGATAGTCTATGCCTTCCCTTTGGTTATATCCTTTGGCAACCAATCTTGCCTTAAACCTTTCTATCTCCCCATTGGCTCTATACTTGATCTTGTACACCCATTTACAACCAATAGCCTTCTTCCCAGTAGGCAAGTCCACTATGTCCCAAGTATTATTATCCTCCAGGGCTTTAATCTCTGCCTTCATGGCATCTGTCCACCTCTTGTCTCCTGCTGCCTCAGAATAGCTCTGTGGTTCATGATCCTCAGATAACTTAGCTACACAACTTTGGTAAGACAAGGATATGCCTGCATAACTGATATAATTGGATAATGGATACTTGACAGTGTCTGAATATGAGACAAAGTCTTTCATCCATGTTGGTGGTCTCCTCAGTCTGGATGATCTCCAAGCTGTAATATTTGATTCCTCAGTATTCTCCTGCACATCTGTGTTCTGTGTAATGGCATCTGAGCAGGAAGAAGGAATGTGAGGTCCTCCTGATGTCTGAATATTGTCCTCTGCATCAGATCCCCCTTCTGTATGACCTGCATCAACATCAACAAACTCTTCAATAGTATCAATTGTGGCAGACTGTCTTGAAGTATCTCCAAGAGCCTCAGTTGAGAGATCTGCAGAGCCACCAGACAATCCAGAACAGAGATCAAGGACAGAACTGTCTGGTAGTGATCCATCACTCCTTTCAGCTATCTTGACTGTCTCAAATGGAAAGATGTCTTCATGAAAGTTGACATCTCTGCACACAAAGACACTCATGCTGTCCAATGCCAATAACCTATAGCCTTTCTGATTAGTGGCATATCCAATCAGAACTGCCTTGGTCACTCTACTATCAAACTTGTCCTTCCTTATTGGATTTGTTGCATAACATAGACACCCTATAACTCTCATGTGAGCTAAGGATGGGGGTTTGTTGAATAATTTCTCATAAGGTGAGATATTTCCAATCACCACAGAAGGTACTCTATTAATAACATACACTGCTGCCTTAATGCATTCCCCGTAACTCACGGTAAGTTGCCTCGAACTTGATTGCTCTTGCAATCTCTAAGATATGTCTGTGCCTTCTTTCAACCACCCCATTCTGCTGAGGGGTATAGACACAGGAGCTTTGATGGATGATACCTAGTTGACTAAACAACTCAGAACAGGCAGAGTTAAAGAATTCTGTCTCATTATCAGTCCTTACACATTTAACAAACTTGTTGAATTGAGTTTTTATTTCTGTAAACAGGTTATTGAGGATAGTAGACACATCAGACTTGACACATAGTAAAAAGACCCAAGTCCATCTGGAAAAATCATCTACAACAGTTAAGAAGTATCTCATGCCACTATGAGTAGGAACCTTATAAGGCCCCCATACATCAAGGTGCATAAGTTGAAAGGGATACTCAGTTCTGCTTATACTAGTAGGAAAAGGTTTCCTAGTCTGTCTAGCCCTAGGACATATGTCACAGTGTTTTAATGTAAACATGGACTTATTATGAAACTCATCTATCTTCCTAAGCATGGACATTGGAACATGTCCCATCCTCTTGTGCCATAGGTCTGCTCAGATCTCTCCAAAGCCGAATAGACCTTTCTCGTGACCCTCTTCCGCATCGCAGTATGTAGAGGCCATCGATTTTCTACCAATCTCCTTCACCTTCCGGTGAGGAGATCCTCAGAAACAAAGAAGTCGTGAAAGAACTTGACATCGCAATGTAGTTCTCCGTCAACTTCAAATGCATAATAAGTTGAAGTTGAAACTGGGTATACAGAGAACATTCTTAATTTTATCACCTCCATTTAACCTGCTACTACCAGTCTGTGTGATTGTTGCCTTGTCACCTGTAGGCAGCTGTACATAACCTGTGTTGTCTGTAATCTCAGGTTGATCAATCAACTTTTTATCAGTAACCATATGGTTAGTTGCCCCAGAATCAACAATCCAGCTAAAAGTATCCTTAGTATTAGGAATACCGCCACGCGAAATGTAGGATTTGAAGTATTACCATAAGGTCGACCACCTGGATGGTTAAGCAGAGTGACCACTCCGATACTTCTACGGAGGGCGGGATCTCAAAGATGCTCGCACTGCTCACGCCGTTCTCGAGATAGCTGAAAGCCTCTGTCCTGTGGTTCCCCAGCCATGACTACATTTGTTGTCTTCCTGTTCCTATTATTGTTGTCATCTGGATAACCATTGAGTTTGAAACATTTCTCTTTAACATGACCATTCTTCTTGCAATAATCACAGAAGTAGAGTAACTTGTAACATATCTCCCGATGATGTCCCTTTACTTTACAGAAATCACAATATGACTTCGACTTATAATTCTGTGAATTGGAAGCCTTACTGAGCATAGCTGAATGTTCAGATAATTCACTCCCTGTATATTTCCCATTGAGTAGTCTCTGACTTTCATCTTGTGCGACCATCGCATAAGCCTGATTCACAGTTGGAACCGGTGCCATTAGAAGAATGTGACTCCTAACCTGATTATATCCGTCATTTAACCCCATTAAAAACTCCAGCAATCTCTGATGTCCTAGGTGGAGTACATATTCCTTAGGGCTCGAGCAATCACAAATTGGAACTGGAACCATAGAATCAACTTCATCCCATATGTCCCGCATTCTAGAATAATAGGTCGCCACAGGAGATACACCTTGATGAAGCATTGCTAACTCTTTTCGTAGTTGATAAACACGAGATAGATTTATTTTATCAAATCGCTCATGTAAATCTTTCCAAACTGCAGAAGCAGAGGACTTGTACAGAATACCGCTAAGTAGATTTTTGTTTACATTTCTTATTATCCAAGACATGACCATCGCATCACATCGATCCCATTGCTGAGTCAAATCAACACCATAAGTACCTCGTTTAACCGAACCGTCAATAAATCCAATTTTGTTCTTAGTCAGCAAGTTCAACCGCATCATTCTACTCCACAAGGTGTAATTCTCCATGCCTATTAGCTGTATTTCAATTTGTAAACCACCGGCTGAGTCGGATCCGCTCAAAAACAGTGGATGATTATGATCTAATGGAAGTGAAGAGAAATTTGGAGTTTCCTCCGCATTCACTGGCATGACAGGGGCCATATGAAGATGATAGAATTTTTTTTTGTTGCAGAATCAGAAATTGATGAGATCGATAACTTCAAAAAAAAATTGATCGCGTGGATTTTAATTCAGTGCATCTGCTTTGATACCATGTTGAAGTAGACAATTCTCAACTTGCATGTTTGATCCAGCTTGTGGATCAAACAACAGTTGCCATGCCCGAGATGAGCTTCACGAAGAAGATGAAGTAAAGGAAAAGAAAGGAAAACATTTTTGAGAGAGCTTTTCAGTTTTATTTTTCTTGTGTTGTTTACAAAACTAACTAACTACACAACTAAAGCAAGGAGCACTACTTAACCAAGAAAGTTCTAGAAAAATAGTTAATTAGAGGAATGTTGGTGGAGCTTATAATCTGTTGGGCTTAATGACATTGGGCTGGACTGACTGCTGGATAACATTGGGCTGGACATTTCATCAAAATTGTAGGTAGTAAACCTTGTTTAGCATTTATATCGATCATAATTGAGATAACATACCTGTCGATTTTTCCCAATTCTTCATTACTTACCCGCCTAACTCATTCGCTTCTGAATTTTTAACCTTGGACCAACGACTACACAGGTAAGGTCCCCCTACTTCTACTTTCATTCTTTCTCTTTCTTTTTCTCTTAGTTTTTGGGGACGCCCTTTTGCTTCTCTCGTTCTCACTCTCACTCTCCCTCCCCCCGCTTTTGTATCTGCGAACATCATCAGATCCGGTAAAATCAAATCGACTATCATGGAAATCATGTTCATGCGCGATAATCTCTTCGCAGAAGAAATTACTTAAATATATGCGTCAAATTGATATTTTAAGCCAATTTATATTTCTTGCATTATGTTGGTAGTATTCAATCTACATATATGTAAAATCAATATATATACACGTATAACTAATATGTATAAAAATGTATATAAGGTGTTGAATAGGGATGCATGTGGTATAATTTTGCGGATTGCGCATCACACCCGTCCCAACTTATAACTTTGGCAGATAGTAGACATATATATATTAAAAATGTACCCGCCACACATAGGCGAGTAGATGGTGGATTTGCAGTTATATCCGTCTGATACCCGCCTCCCCCGCCTACCCGCCTACCCTTCACATAAACTAGTCCGCAAGTCCATAACTCATAAGCCCAATATAAAAGTGTATTATGAATTAATAGGGTTTTATTCCTTCACTTTTCATTCTCAACAGTCAGCACCCTCTCTCGCACCCCACTTCTCAGCATACAGATCTGAGATCTCACTCTTCACTCTTCACTCTTCACTCTTCACTCTTCAGCACCTCCGCCTTGCCCTTTTTTTAACCTGTCCTTACACCTCCGCCTCCCTCTCCCGTTCTCCGTCACCGTCACACCGCCGTCAGCCGTCACGCCCTCCTTGTCCCTGAGACCCTAACAACATGTATTGATCAATTCCTCATCATTATCTAAAACCTCCATCTGAATGAGACATATAAGGTGTTGAAAGATTTATTTTTTATGTACGAAGTTATTTCAGAATGCAAAGTTCTGATATTTATAACTTTAGATTGCTGAATTTATGTTGACATTAATCAAACAATGAAATGGGTGTCTAATTTTTCTCTGCTTTGCATCTCTGTTTTTCAGTTTTTGTCATCTTCCTTCTTTTTCTTCTAAAACGTTCTATGCATCTCGTCATTTTTATGCCTGCCACTGTGTTCTGTACATGCTTCATGGTGTCATATGCGTGATAGGTCTTTTTCTAGAACATCCTTGTAGTGCGACTCAACTATAGTGCAATTTATAATCAACACTTCAACTTTCTATCACCAGGTCTCTTTATCCTTAACATTAGTTGAATTTAATTTTTTTAATTCTCTTAATTTGATTTGGGTACTGCTTTGTTCTTTTGTTCATATGTATAGAAGGAGTCATTTGTATAATTAGTTGATAGAGGCAAGTAAAATTTGGTCGAGTGCCTAATGTTTACTAGATCAGTTGAAGTAAGAATGTTTCAAAATTTATGAGATTTGATTTAACATTTCAAAATTACTTTCTTGTGTCCTAATATGTATATATGTAATTGCATAGGTAAGAATGACAAGCAAGGGTAATGCCACTATTAAGTCTTCCTAAAAAATAGCAGATCCATCTACTGCAAGTTATACTCCAAATATGGTGGAAAAAGGTGTCGAGATTGAAGAGAGCCAAGAGCAAACTAATTATGCAGATCCTTCTGTTTTGTCCCGAACCAGTAGACATACATCAAAAGCTCGGAATAATTTTATCAGAAAACGAGTAGGGGAAAAAATAAAAGCTGAGTGGATGATTTCGATATTCTTAATTGGTGGAAAACAAATAGAAATAATTATTCCATTCTCCAACAAATAGCAAGAGATATATTGAGCATTCCAGTTTCTACCGTCCCATCAGAATTCACATTTAGCACTAGTGGACGTGTACTTGATCCTTATCGTAGTCGACTTCTTCCGAAAATGGTAGAGGCATTGATGTGTGCTCAAAACTGGATTTGGGATGATATCAAAGGTAACATTAATTTGATTAAATTATTTATGTTGTATTAAGTTCAAGTTAAACTCTAATTACTTTGATTATACATTATGCAGGTGGTGTTGATGTTAATGAGATAGAAATGTGTGATCTTGAGGAGAACTGATGTTGCTAAAAAGTGGTGTTGCTGCTAAAGATGTTGAAAACTGAGGAGAACTGATGTTGAATAACCATCAGTATCTCATTCTTTACAGTTCTTGCAGTATCATATTCTTTCCATGTATCATGTTGTTCCATTTAGAAGTAAAGATAGCTAAATTTAAATTTGGAATGTATTATTATTCATGTTCTTTCCCGTTTTTGATGATGGTGTTCCAAGAAAGTTAGGCAATTCTTGGATCAACTTTGTTTTTGTAATTGTTACTGGTTTTTATTGGCTTGGCAATTCTTAGTTCTTACTGGTTTGATATTGTTACTAATTTTTACTGGTTTGGCTACGTGAAGTGTTGCTAGCAGACTGATTTTGTGAAGTGTTGACAGTCTTTATTATTTTAAACATTTCATGTACTGTTGGCAGTCCTTTCAAAAACTAATTTTTATTAATGTCATTGGCGGGTATAGGGGTATTAACGGGTGGCGGATATCCACTTAGGTGGTGGAGTGGATGTGGATTTAAAAATATACATGTCTAGGCGAGTATGGATGTTGAAATTGTACCCGCCAGGGTGGCAGATATGATTTTTTTTGGCGGGTGCGGGGTACATGTTAGACATGTTTTATATACACTTTTTGAGTTATTTTTAGTTAGTATTTTACTCATTTTGTTTGTGTTTAGTATAATATTATGGTCGTTTTTCTTTCTTTTGAGTCACAGAGGTCATAAATGGAGAAATGTCAAAAAGAAGATGAAATGAGCTTATTTGAGGTGGAATTGCACACTTAAAGGGCCAAGAAATGAAATCTAAGAAGTTCCGGAAAGCACAAAAGAAATCTGACGAAGTCCGGACGAAAAAAGATGAAAAATCACAAAACTCGGAAAATAACGCCACAGGCGCCGCAGAGCTAAATTCGTCGACGGAAGTGAGTGTTTCTAAGGCGGGAACAGGGAAGAAGTGACGCATCATAGTCCTCAATCTTTGGCACATCTGGATCGACGGAAACTCACTCGGTCTGCGCGTCTATACTTACTTTTTTATTTATGATATAAGGAGTGCACTCCTGCGTTATCTGATTTTGTTTTGGGTGTTTTGGCGCCGTGACGCCGACGCGGAAAATCTAATTTTTGGGCCGAATTTCAGAGGATTAAAAGGGTCCGAAGCGCAAGTTTTCTAAACTATAAATCCCTAAAACCCAGACCTAGAGAGGGGATGCTATCATCTTATACATATTCCACAATTCTACTTTGGAGGCAAGACACAAGATTAAAGACTTTTTTTTCTTGGTTTCAATTCAGTTCTTGTATGAATTTTGTGTTTAGTTCTTAGCGTGACTATGACTAGGAGCTAAACACTTTATTAAGGCTTTCCTTTTGAATCGCTTGAAACTCTTATTCATGAATTAATGCAGTAGTTTAATTTCTTCTTCACTTGATTAAGATTTATTCAATAATTGGTATGAATGTTTGATAGTTAATTGATCACTAATTATCATAATCTATATGATTTCGAATCAAGAACCGAGAGGAGAGATTTTGATATGTTGTAATTGAATAGACATAGGTTAAAATCGCGGACGAAAGTACCCCGATACTTGTGTAGCATTATAGGTTACTGTTCTTAGTCCTCCTATGTGGTAAATCCTATCATAGAAATATAGAATGATTCTGCACTGGGGTTGAGCGATTATATATCCTAAGTTTCTAACCGGATATAAGACAGTCTAGTTAACCGCTATCTTCACGAAGAAGAAGTCATTCTAGTTGCATTAAGGATTGAATAGAGTGGATAGTCGAGGATATTGGAAGCCCTATTTTCATCATAACTTATTTAAACTAAAGTAATATCATAATTAGTTTATTTTCGTCAATTGCTTAGTCTTAGTTATTAGATAAAAATACAAACAAATTAACGTTCACCAAATAGAAACTAAAGCTTAGATAATCGGTACTTGATAACCAGTCTCTGAGGATGATATTCGATCTTACCAGACTATATTACTTGTAACGATACGTACACTTGCGTTGAACATACGGAAATATCAACCTAACAGTACCCGCACTCGCCCCGCCCCGCCCAATTGACACCCCTAGTGTTGAATAGTGTAAAAACAATAAAATTATCAAAATTACGTGAGGAATGGATGTGTACAGACATTGAGAAATGCAAAAATAAATTTAAAAAATTATATTGAAAGACACAACATTTATATACACACTGTTGATATTCACACTACTAAAAATTGAAAAAATCTGAAGGACAAAACCGATGGAAAAAAATCAACGGATTCTGTCGATTTTTTCGATAATTTTTAAATATTTTTTGTTCAAGAAAATCGTCGTAGTTATTTTTTGCGCGAAAATTATAATTATTTATATATATATATATTAAAAAATAATTCATTCGACTCCGTCGATTTTATTTTTTATATAAAAACTGACGAAGTCTGTGTATTTTTAGAGCGAAAAATACAGTTTAAGAGTATTAATTAAAACAATGGATGTATTTGATCAAAGAACATGAGTGGTCTTTTGGTAGATCTGTACAATGATAGTGTACATACCTAGGTTCAATTTCAAGTTGCTATATTTTATTATTTTATTTTAAAAAGATAGACAAACTCCGTCAGTTTTTTTTAATTTTACATAACCGATGGACTGGGTCGATTTTGGAAAAGTGACGTGACTTAAAACGACGACCCATAGTCCATCGATTTTTTATCGTTTTCCACTGAAAAATCGCATCTCTACCTCCCAAGGTAGGGGTAAGGTTTGCGTATACTCTATACTTTCAGACCCACTATTAGGACTGCACAAAACCCTATAATCGGACCGGATCGAAGACCGAATTTTTAGAAAAGTCCGATCGAAGACCGGATCAAATTTATCGATCCGGTCCGAAACCCAAAAATATACATTAAAAGGAATGAGGGCCGGACTAGACCGGGCCGAAACCCGAAAATATAAAATAAAAGGACCGAATTCGGTCCGGTCCGATCCTTTTTTTGTGCAGCCCTACCCATTATGTGAGATTTTCACTGGATATGTTGTTGTTATTGTTGTTGTTTCATTAAAAAACTGACGCAGTCCGTTAGTTTTGGCCCTCGATTTTGGATAGTTTTTTTAGTAGTGTCATCTTCAATTTTGAGTTGGTTTCGTGTGTTTATACATGATTATACAAAGTATATACTTTATATATACATAGTATATGTAATATTTATATATAACTATATATATACATCAATGATATAATAGGCTACATGGCTATGAATTAAACGTGTCGGTTGTATATATGAGTTATTTCCCCATCATAATTATCCAAACACATCATGACCTTAGATACTGCGTGTGGAGGACACAAATTAGGACAGAAAGATAGTAGGTAGTCGAGTGTAGTCGTACTTACTCTTGCAAAATGATAGTTGTAGTGTTATTACTGTAGGTCCGATTATCCTATCACACTTATAGGCGCGCAATATTGTTTTATAGTTCCCTGTAGTTTGATTTCTGTTGTTATGTGTTCTTTAGTGTACTTTGTTTATCTTATTTATTTGCGTTAGCTACTACTTCCTTTTGTCAGAATGCGCTACCATAAAATATTCGATTTTGTTATTTCATACTCCTTTAATTTCTTGTTTGGGTCTGACCGTTTTTCTTGCTTTGCTTTGTTTGTGATTATGCTTTGTCTTGAGTCGAGGGTCTCCCGAAAGACCTCATGTTGTGAGATTTCACGGGATATGTTGTAGTAATTATCCAAACACATCTCTTTGCCGGAACAGGTGAAATGAAACAGTGGACTTATTTACGTCATACCAAATAGGCTTTGAAACATAAGTATCTACCCATGAATATGTCGTCTATATAGAGTATTAGTAGATTGGACTATGATTTTCTGACATTTAAATAAGGAAAGTTAACTCTTTTGGAAGAAACTGTGATATTTGTTCGGGACACACACTACCAACAAAACTCATCACTCTTAATTGGATAGGCCAACCCTTTAGTTATATCATATATGGGCCATCAATTAGAGCTGGGGTTTTTTCTGGTGAATTTTCATAATTATTGGTACTTATTTATGTCCATAATAATAAATCATGGCGATATTATTGAGTTTCATAATAATAGTTTTTTTTTCCAAAATATATTATACATACACACATGCTAGCATGCATACAAATAATCATCCTTTTTCAAACCTGCTCCCATTTCGAGTCAAGAAAAAAACGGCTCGAATGGTATGATCCCTCTATCATCCCAGAATGAAAGGGAGTCGACGGCTCTCCCAGGGTTCCCTCATCTGAGATCTCTGGGGAAGAGGATCAAGTTGACCCTTGCGAACAACTTGATGCACTTCTCCCTTCAACCCTTTGAGCGAAATGCGGCAAAAGAAAAGGAAGGAAAATCCATGGACCGACCCCATCATCTCCACCCCGTAGGAACTAAGAGATCACCCCAAGAACGCCTTCGGCATCCAGGGATCACAGACCGACCATAGAACCCTGTTCAATAATTCAATAGATGGAACGCATTAGCTGTCCGCTCTCAGGTTGGGCAGTCATGGTCGGAGAATGACAATGACTCATTACCTTTTGAGTGAGATTTTGAGAAGAGTTGCTCTTTGGAGAGCACGATGAAAGTTGTAAGCTGTGTTCGGGGGGGAGTTATTGTCTATCGTTGGCCTCTATGGTAGAATGGGGGACCTGAGAGGCGGTGGTTTACCCTGTGGCGGATGTCAGCGGTTCGAGTCCGCTTATCTCCACTAATTTCTATCTAGATTATATATCTATATTATATTTAGTAGATTGTAGATTTCGATGTATATCTATCAGATCGTGGCTTCATGTACCAAATATTTGAATATCATTGCATCCGGTATTTTTGTTCCAACAGTGTGATGAAGAGTAGATCCGAGAAAGAGACTTTCATTTCCAGTCTCCTATACATACATTACATATATACATACATATGTTAGCCGGGCGGATCTAGGTAGAGTTCAAATTCGAATATTATTAGTATATATATTACAATGAACCCCCTCACTACATCTGAGAAGCTTAGCTCAGTGGTTAAGGCCTAACGGGGTTCAATTTTTTCCTCAGGTCGCTGGTTTGAATTCTCTCACTGTGCAGTGCTTTTTTCCCCTTGCTGGTGAGGCTCTGTTTGCAGCTTTTTGGGCTCCAGTTTTGGGCTTCTTGCTTCAATTTGATTCTACGTATCTCTCTTTTCATGTGTTAACTCGAAAAAACTATTTAAGAAAACGATGAATTTTTACTAAATTTGAAATTGAGATAGATATTTTTTTTTAAATAAAATAAATTATATTTATTCGGGGTTTTTTTATATTGTGAAGTTCCTTTTTATCAATATTTATTTAATTAAATTTACTTTCTTTGATTTCATAATATTTCTTTCTATTTTTTCTAAAGACAAAAACAGAACTAACCTAAACTTATTTGATTTGTTCATTATTGAGTATTTTTTCAAATGAATAACCTAGCAAATTGAATGAACTCAAATATCGGTGATGCCATTTGTTTAGCCTCTGATTATGTATTATAATATTAGTAATTCAATCCTTACATCTTTTTAAAGAATTTTGGCGATTTAAAAACGTAGAACACTACAAAGTAAAAAGCGATGGAGCAGGATAAAAGTAGGAAGAAAAACTAAACGGACATGAAAAAACAAATTAAATTTAACGGATTAAGATTAGTCTTTTCCTTCCAACCCAACTCCATTTTTCATCCTATAATTTGTATATGTAATTTTTCATATTTTAAACATCTTAGCAAAAATTCTGGCTTCAATAAAATAAAAATATAATCCTATCAGGTAACTTTCCTTTTTTGGTAGACGCACCTTATAAAGCTAAAGTCAATAATTTTTTAGAGGCACTAGTACTAGTTGATTCCCCAAGCACGAGGTTTGATCGGACATTTAGAGTACGTTTGATACATCAGATGTTCTGGTATCTTTGGATAAAAATAATACAACGTTTGGTGGGCATTTTCAAGACCTGATCAGCATTACTTTTACAAATAAGATACCAACTGCCATTTTTGAGACTCATCTAACATGTGGGTCTCCCCTGGACTGTACTAAAAATAAAAAAATATAGTCCATTATATATTAATACTCTAATACCGTCTATTATATATTAATACAGTGCAGTCCAATATAGTACACTCCAGTTCAATAAAATTAGTACAATCCAGTGCGACGTACCAAACGAGCCTTAAAGTTCAAATCACATGTTCGGAAAATAAAAGGGCCTTAACAAAATCATTGACTCATGAAAGCAAATTCCATGAAAGAACCCATCACAATCATTGTAGTAAACAATTTTTCTTCCAGGGTACGCGAATGCAGCGAGTGGCAGCTGACGTGTGACAATCACCCCGACGTCGTGGGTTTAAATTCGTAAGCGATCTTTCTTTGAAATATTGCGAGGATGTTCGTTGGTCCTCTCTCTTGCAGGACTGCCACTCGCACATATCCCTCGATTTACATCCCACCTGGCCAAGGGGCCTCTGGTGCAGATGAGAATTTCGCCTTCGGGACTTTCCCCTCATCAAAGTAAGCAGTTTTTCTTTTCATTTTTTCAAGATATTAAGTAGTAGTACTTGTTTTGCATCGAAATCGAATTCGACAAGAAAACAGCTTATTACCACTTACTATTGTGCTTTCCCAATTTATATGACAATTACATATTTCTTTATATGAAAATAATTTAATTTTAAATATTATTTTTTTTGTTTCAATTTATATAATGTAATTTGACTTGACTCAAAATTTAAAAATAAAGAACTTTTTTTGAATCTTGTGATATAAAATAAATAAAATATATTTGTGTGATTATAAATGATTAAGTAAAATTTAAAATGAAATTATTCTTTAATAAGAAAATATGTCATTAAAAAAGAACAATCCGATGCACTAAGTTCCCGCTATGCACAGGGTCTAGGTTTGGACCGAAGCACAAAAATCTATCGTACGCAGTCTTACCTCACATTTCTACATCTGGTCACATCACACATGGTAGCAATTTTACTGTGTCATTCTTTTTTAAAGTGATTAAAAAATATGTCGTATAAATTAAAACAAAGAGAGTATTTTTTTACGTTAACGAAATAATTTATAACCACGCAAATATATTTGACTTATTTTAGACCACAAAATTAAAAAATATTCTTTTATTTTTTAAAACGGAGGGAGTATTAAGATTGAAGTGGCATACAATTTCGACTAGATATAAATCTGCTACAAATTTACTAAAAAATGGAGTAAACAAATGCTAAAAACATAAAACATGTTAAAATAATCTAAAGGATAAAAACACACACTACTGAATCAAATTTTCACCAACCATTTTGCGTTGCATTGACCGTTGTTTGTTTCCTCCTGTCTGAATATATGTACATTAGCAAACCGCAAGAAGGGAAAATGATGACAGGAAAAATGAGGAGCAAAACAAGGGAAAGAAACGAAAAAAAAGAGCCTATTTTCTTCTCTGCTTCACTGCAACTGCCGTCATCATCCACAGAAAATTGTTATGGTGGGTATAATATCACTTAACTATCTTTGGTCCCTTGTATAATGCTCCAACTACAGTTAAATCTTCAGGTTTCTCCCTTTCTTTCAGCCATGCATAGTCACCCTTTTGTTCCTCAGGCACTGAAATGGACAAAAAAGAGCCTAGCATTAGGAATTCCATGTTGATAAGTAATGTTAGATAACAATTTCTTATTTTGTTGTAGAAAATGTCCTTTCAAGTACACAATCAAATCAATTTACCATATTTATCCAACCACTGTCAAGAAAAAGGTAACAAAAGATTCTTGTTGTCTGAAAATGTGATCCCAGAAATAGAATACAAATCAAGCAGCAAAACAAGTTGCCAATTTATAAACACTCAACTGTTCTGGGAACTGTCGGCCCACCAGCCAACAATACGAAGAATAAAAAATCTGTGTGTTACTACTACTTTAAAGGCATCAACTCAAGGGTCAAAATACCCTTCTACAATATGAAATATCTTAATCGTATCCTTTGTTAAATTTGGGTATTTTCTTACTTCTATTACTTTTTTTTTTTTGCGGATTGCTTTGATTTGATTTCTTTGAGCGGATGGTCTATCAAAAACATATCCTCTGTTGTTGACTTCTTGTTGTCTTACCCTTGTAGTTAGCAAATTTGTCTCATATTTATTCTTGACCCGGGCGGAGCTACATGGTGGCCAGGTGACCCGGGCTCCCCTCAAATTTAAAACTTTCCTAGAGAGTCCTCAATTTTTCGCTCCCCCTAGACCAAAATAGGCTCCCCTAGCCCGGGCTCCTGACTTCGCCCCCTGCCCTAATAGTTCCTGAAGTATAAGAGAGGCTAATTTGGACCTTTTAACCAAAGTATTTTGACAGCGCTATCGTTAAAATCAAGGACAAATGTCTTATTTGTCCTAAGGAAGTACAACGGAAAATAATTGAGCAGTATCCTTAAAAATACAAGTAGTTTACCTGAGATATTGGCTAACGGGAAGTCATAGTAGTATTGACAGTGGCGACCTTCAGGATCACAATATGGAGGGCCAAGCACGTCTAGCACGGCGCAGGCTGTTCTTGCTGTGAAACAATGCATATTACCACCATCAGCTGGATATAAGATGGAGGTCTTGCAAGGCGCTCTAAACTCCGTATTCATCTTCACTTTAGCTAGACGAAGTCCAGTCGAATCCTCAAGCCCCTCTGACACAGAAATCAGAAATAACCACCGATAAGTTAGGCTCCTTTGATCCTATTTTTTAATATACATCTAATCTAACTGATACGCTGTTATACAAGTGATGTGCAAGAAAATAGAAAATAAAACCAAATAATCTTATACTAACTGAAACCTCAAAACATTATGATCACTGTTAAAGAAGGTTATGGTGCACGGGAATTTAGACGAAACAAGAGATGGCCCCTTTGACCGATATGAACAAGAAAGAAGAGAATTTCCCCAAGAAGGAAAATTCCAGAGTAAAGAGCAATACGATTAGCAAAATATTTTCTATCCCCCTAAAACTAGAGTAGAAGTGGATTGTGTTCAGGAAGCAAGACATTTTTCAGTATCCAAGAAGGATTTGAAAGAAGTAAGACCTGATACATTGGAACAAAATCTGAATAGAAGAAATGTATACACACATTTATACTTATTCTTTCAAGGAATCTTCAACTTAGCCACCAAGATATACTATGCCCCAGTGTAAAGACATGCTTCCTATTTCCAACTTCCTTCTTGCTGTTGTCCTAATATAAAAGATTTCAAGTGAATTTTATTTTGTATCACACGGCTAAAAGAGTTGCACATGGTGAAGAGAACTGCTAGACAAAGCAATCTCCAGCTAAAAAACTTACTATCTAAAGGATTAGCAATTGGAGTTGGTTCAGCAGGAAGGTTGTCCACCCAGTCATATGACTTTATGTGCATTTCTCCAAAAAGAAGCTTGCTAAAAACTGTCATTCCAGGGTGATCATGAAGTGGAATGACAGCTGATGGGGGCAAACAGAAGATACCAATCTGCCAAAGAAGCAAAAGACTTTAGAAGCCTCAAAAAGAAGACAACGAAGAGAAGAACATGCACGGCTGATTCATTATAGTGAAACGGTAATGCATGAAATGAGGTTGCCCATAGACTTATCTCAATAAACCATGATTAATTAATATATACTCCACCTCGTTAAATCCCTTAACCAAGATAAGTTGATATAGTTTAGTGTAGACGCCGAGGGTGTGTTCGGTATGAAGGAAAATGTTTTCCATCAAAAATATTCTTGGAAAAAACTTTTCATGAAAATAAGTGAGTTGCTTACTTATTTTCTTGTGTTCATTAAGTAAGCAAAAAATATCATCCAAAACGCATTTGAATATAATCTAGACAAATACTATGAATATAATCTAGACAAATACTATGAGAAGATACCAAACTGCCAAAGAAGCAAACGACTTTATAAGCCTCAAAAAGAAGAAAACGAAGAGAAGAACATGCACGGCTGATTCATTATAGTGAAATGGTAATGCATGTAATGAGGTTGCCCATAGACTTATCTCAATAAACCATGATTAATTAATATATACTCCACCTCATTAAATCCCTTAACCAAGATAAGTTGATATAGTTTAGTGTAGACGCCGAGGGTGTGTTCGGTATGAAGGAAAATGTTTTCATCAAAAATATTCTTGGAAAAAGCTTTTCATGAAAATAAGTAAGTTGCTTACTTATTTTCTTGTGTTCATTAAGTAAGCAAAAAATATCATCCAAAACGCATTTGAATATAATCTAGACAAATACTATGAGAAGTAGGGATGAAAGTGGGCTAGGGGTATGGGTTTGTGGGATGGAGGGCTATGGCCAGGGGCGGAGAACATGCTCGGCAAAAAATTACAGTGTATATATATGATATATTTATGTACATATACTAACTTTTGAACACTCTAAATAAACGTCAAAAGTTAGCTCAAGTGGTCCATGTTCAAAATTGTCTCCGGCATACTAGGTTTGATTTTCAAGGACAACACTATCTTTTATATTTAGCTTTTATTGTTTTTTATGAACCCCTAGACTAAAAATCATGAATCCGCCACGCCCTATGGGATGGAGTGAAGATGAAGTTCCAAAATCAACCACTTGCCGAACATGTTTTAGGAAAGTCATTTTCAAAATGGAACTTGTTTCCCTACTTCCACCAAAGTCATTTTCCAGTTCAAGAAACTTCTTAAACTTTTTTTCCCATAGAAAAAGTTTTTCAAAATTTTAACTAAGGAAAAATTAGAAAAATGTTTTCCTCCGTACACGAACACACCTCGAGCAACAATGCACTTTGGCCACTTACCGAGAATTTATCACACTCATGGAGGTGCAGGTACGTTATTTTAGGAGGTTTGTCATATGTTGTTGACTTAAAATATGGCATGTTCGGTCTCAAGCCAACGTCTGTTTCAGCCATCATATCTGCAGACATTTGAAAGGAGGAGCAAGTAATTACATTGTCTCTAAATCAAAACAAAGGGTTAAATGATGTAACAAAGGAAGGAAAAATTTGCATTCACATCACAACAAACTAGCAACTCGTTTTTATTTCCAGAAACTATACTTATCTAAATAATTTTACTGAAAAATTACCATTCTCATAAAACCCTGAACAATAAAAAGCAAGAAAAACTGTTGAACCCTAGAGATAACATGACCTTCTTTGGACCCCTGCGAGATGTGCTACTGCACAAGTGGCCCCCGAAAACGGAAATTTAGAGGAGCCCTTTTTTCATTTTTTTATTAAGTATTATTAGCGTAAAGACTCATAATTCACATGTGTTAGCCCAATCAAAGTAGAAGTTGATTATATTGAGTTGTTATTTACAATTTAAAATAATATCTAATTATTAAAATCATATATTTAATTATATTAAGGATCCCTTTTACAAATTAGAACAGAGCTCCAAAATGAACGTTTGAGACGGCCCTGGAGTAAAGGTGTAGCAGTTATTTCCAAATCAAACAATAATATTATTTTCTGTTGTGACTAGCAAGAAAACAATCTCAAAAGAATGTCCTATATGCCCCGTAACAAAGCTACAAAACCCATAAAACAAAATCGCATGTAACACCTCAAAGTTATTAATATTTGGCACCCCTGCTCTTGTAATTTAAAGAAAACAAAAATCGAACCTTTGCGTAAAGTGGCGATACATTGGAAGTGAGTTAAAACTGATCCCAATAATGGTTGTACTAGTATTTATAAATGTCAAAATCAACATTAAAAGGAAGTAGTGTTACATGGATTTGCAGTAAAGTAGTCAGGCGTGAAAACCTGGAACTCAAAAAAAAAAAAACCCAGATCATGTACCATACCGGACGGGTTGTACTTTGTGCACCAACTACCGTACTTTGGCCCCCACATAAGCAAATTTGCATTAGCACTATAGTTTAAAGGGAAACTAAAATTTTGCCAAATCAATAGGGCAACAATAATTCCACATTAAAAGTAAGTTAAAATGAAATGAACAGTTTACAAGTAAAGGATAAGGACTGTATAATACCCAAAGCTGCCTTGAGACGTTCAATCTTTTCTGCAGAAGGTACAACACCAGGACCACAATTGTCAAAGACATGTTTGCAAGTTTCATATAGTCTTTGAACCATCCTTTGTCTTCTCCGGTTTTTTTTGGAGTCGCTATATTCCCTACCTCTTCTTTCACTTACATTTTTGTCAATCCTCATCCTATTAATATACCAACTTCAAATTAAATCAAGAAAACTGAAAAAACTATGATCTGGATATATGATAAAAAAAGAGTAACAAAACAGGTAAAAGGGTGTGCTTAAAGCTAGATTTTTTTTTTTGTTACACAGAAACTTGTTGATATTTACTATGTCGGGGTTGGTTGATGATGTTGGAGTAGAAGGGGTTAAAAAGATGTGAAATTATAGGTCCTTGAAAGAGTATAAATGAGAGAGATTGAAGAGAGAGCGGAAAATACAATACCAGGGGCTATTTCCTATGGGCGTTGCCACTACCGGTTTTATTTTTTAATCCTCTTTTGTTCTTTCTTTCCCCCCACCCCTCTGCTTTTCAGATTGTCTTCCACCCCCCTAAACCTTTTCCTTATTTAACCCTTTAGTCATTTCTTTCACTTTTTACCATAAAAATTTGAAAAAATAATCATATTTGTTATCCAATTTTCAGAAAAGAGTTATATTTGTTCTCCGTTAAAGTATAGAGTCAAATATATTCTCCATTGTCACATATGCCTTTTGGTGGACGAAAATTTGACGTGAACGTCACGTCGTGGACGCCACTAACCCCCAATGTCATTCCCACCCACCACCACCACTGCATCGCAGCACCATCATTAAATATGACCCCTTTTCCACTACTGCCAACAGCCATCGCTCCGCCACCCACCAGCAACTGGCGATCACTGTGTCACCATCCCCGCCGTCGAAAATTCACTCCCAAACCAACCCAACAAGCCCACCAGTTCCAAACAACTTTCAAAAAGATGTGTTGACTGTGATTTGGACTTGTCCAGCAAGAAAAAAAAGTTGTATTTGACCCACAATACTAATAAGACTAGTCGGTGTTCTTGATTTGTAACAGTAACCTAACGAATGTGCTAATGCAACTACTACAGATTTAATGTCTAGAACTAAGACCCACAAAATAATATGAGGTAGTAATAAAGAGATTCTTGAAACTAGTGAAGCTACTTTTCACTGAAAGCATAAAGGTCCAGTCTTTATGGGTGGGGGGGGGGGGGGGGTTTGAGCTTAAAATAACTAAATTTGTCAAAAGGGGTCGGTTCAGGGTCCAGGAACTGGTGGGTTTGCTGGGTTGGTTTGGGAGTAGATTTTCGGAGGCGGGGATGGTGACACAGTGGTCGCTGATGGGTGGGGGAACGACGGCCGACAGCAGTGGTGGAGAAGGGTCAAATTTGGTGGTGGTGCCGCGAGGCAGTGGTGGTGGTGGGTGGGGAATGACAGTTGGTGGCGTTCACGTGGATCTGATGTGACGTTCACGTGGATCCGACGTGGAGTCCACTTTAAATTTCCGTTCACATAGGGCATATGCGACAACTCTGCTAACGTGGAGGGTATATTTAACTCCATACTTTAACGGAAGATAAATATAACTTTTTTCGAAAATTAGATGACAAATATGACCATTTTTTCTAAACAATATTAGGATGAATATACACTTTCTTCACATTTTTTACGAGAAGTTTTATGTTCAAGCTTTGAGACGAGAGATTTTTTTTGGTAAGAAGTGTATTTTTTTATGAATCTTAGGGGGCACAAATTTATTTAGTTGGATCAATAAATTTTAAATGATTTTTCTCCTTGATGCAAGTATATTATTCTTTGTTATATCATGTACCCAGTTTAATCCTCCTTTAATAAAGTTGTACAATATTTTAGGATTATAATTTTTGAACTAATTTATCCCATTTGAGAGGTGGGATAAAGTAATCTCAAATTTGAAGAGATATTCAGAATTAAATTTATAAAAAAACAGCCCGATACATTAATTTCCCGCTAAATTTGAATTAAATTAAATGTATACTATATTTAATTGACGAAATAAATTTATAGGAGTATTGTTTTATCCCGCATACCAAATAACCCCTAAAGCCTTAAGAACACAAGCATTTATGAACTCCTTACATTTGGAAGAATGTGAGTGATAAAAGAAGCAACTTAAAGAATGACAATGAGAAGAGAAATTTATAAATCTTGTTTGGCACATTTACACAGAGCAGAATAGAGTGATCAACCTTACAAAAGAAGAAGCTAAGAGTGTGTTTGGCACTCTCATATTTGATTAATAGTAGTTATGAATTTATGATAGGCGAATTTAAAAATATTTTTGTTATGATGCATATTAATTAAGTAATTGAATATAAGTATTTTTTCCAACCGAAACAAAAAGATTAATCATGTTTGAAACAATATGCAGTCTTCAATTGGTGACGGCTTGCATTTATGCACAAAATACTCTCCGTAGTATATGCGTACTTACATATAAAAATGTTTAATTCTGTATGAAGGTAACATCGAAGACGAATTTAAATAGGGGTCTAGATATTTGGAGTGAACCTAGTCATCCTACTTTTTAACTGTCACCAAATTTTCTTGTATCTATAGTCTATACACTGAATGTTTGCTAGATCTTGTGGCTCTTCCTCGGTTCCTCCTCAGTTTCTCATACGATATCTACCCTAAAATGATTTATAATATCATATTCATGTTTTTAAATATGTTACCGAGAAAATTATTTTTTATAATTAATGTTAATCTGAATAAAACACTAGTACATTTATAGGCTAATGCGACGGATCAAAATCATCGCATTAGGGCTTTCTGCCTGTTGCATTAGACCTAATGCAACGACTTGGAAACGTGGCATCAGCTGGCGTTGCATTAGGTCTAATGCAACAACCAGAAGGCCCAAATGTGACGGTTGTTACAGCCGTTGCATTAGATGTGCACCTAATGCGATGGTTGTATTTAGCCGTCGCATTAGCTGCACATCTAATGCAACAGCCAGTACCCCCTAATGTGACGGCCAAGGGCGGCCGTAGCATTAGATATCCAACTGTTGAGAGGCCTATTTTGACAATTATGCGACGGCCATAACCCCTAATGCGACGGCTGCCCTTGGTCGTCGCATTAGATATGCACCTGCTTGATTGCTATATTATTCACAAATTACAAAATGTACAATATTACAAAAGGATTAGCTCACAATATTGCAAAAATAATAATAATAAGAGAAAAATAATAATAATAAGGGATTGTATTACTAATTGTTCACAAATGTACAATATTATAATATGGTAATTACAATATTACAGGGAACATAATCACACAAATCTATTAAATGGTTTCCTCCCAGCTACACTGGGTGTAGAAACAGCAGAATTCACACTCATATGATCTCTCATAGACTCATGATCCTTTAGAGAAGTAGCATCCTTGTCAGACCCTTTGTTCCACTTGACGGACACAATATTACTTAGAGTAACTGATCTACTATCAAGGAATTCCACTGACTCGGACTGAATTTGCTTCTACTGGTCATGTTGTTGCTGCTGTGGTGGAAGAAAATGCCTCAGTTGCAGGGGCATGTGTTGAGGGTCCTGATGTTGCACCAAATGCTGCTGATGAGGCTTCTATTGCGGTTGGTGCTACGGTATCTTGATCGAGAGAAACAACACCTGAGGTGATGGGCACAGCTGCGGTGTTGACCTGCCGCTAAGACTACTAGTATTCTTGGTGTATATGGTTCAGAACAACATTTATTCTTTGGTGTTCTTTGGTTTTAATGTTGTGCGGTGACTCACTGTGATCACGATCATCGCTGCATTTGGTATTGTTGTTCTTCCTCTGCGGTGTCTGCCATCTTTGAAAATGTATTTGCATTCTTTGGGAACATGTCAAGCCTGGTGCAACAACCAAATTAACTGTAGAAAACATCTTAAAGAATGTACAAACCAGTTTGTGTAAAAATAATAGAGGAAGGAATTGAAAGAAGATAAACACTTCATGCTTAAATTATACTACACAGAGAACACTCAGGAAAAACAAATGTGGAGATTTGTAAACATGGTGTTCTTTAAGTTTTAAGATAAAAAAAATGGAGTTTAGGGGACTCAAACTTATTATAAAAGGAAGAGCAGCCACAAACCTACTTAAAGCAAAGAGGAATGACTAGTAGACATGATCAAAACTAATTATGTCTACAATTGGGACATATTCAACTAATAAACATGCTCAAAGACAAACTACTTAGGTGATATTAAAATGCAGAAACTGAGAAGTATAAAATGTTAAGGCAAGGAGGAGAACTTCGTGAAAATTAGTTATCCACTTATAATAAGACAACTAAAACAATACATCCTAATAGAGAAACTCTGTACAATCATTATGCGCAGGTAAAAGACATTAAAAAGACTTCATGTTATCATAGAAACAAATACTGGGACAAACAAGTAAGGGTGCATAACCAACTTAAAACAGGCATGAGGGACGAACATGTTCATGAAATAGACCTTAAGTCAGCTACTTTCCTACCTTCAGATAAAAGAAAACAAATTCATAGCCTGTTAAACTAAGAACAAGAACTTTCCAGGAGCAAACATATTTCAGCATTACTTAGCTTAGGTCAATCATATTCAAATAGAACCACTAGATACATATGAGACTCTTATTATGGCAAGCAGATAGAATATGACAAGTTTTAATATTTTAAGTCCCTCAAATAATCAGCAGAATTCAGAAACCACACCCATACATATACAATGCCTCTTATAATGTTTTTTTACTATTCTAAACTTACGAACGCAAGTTTACCAGCCTTCTAGCAAAGGCATAAAGATGCACGACCCATTAAATCACAGAAAACAAGTTATAAATGTATATCTAAGTCATAAAGGGACCAAAATGTTTGTCTCCACTTACAGAAAATTTGAGACACATGAAGGAAATAAAACAACCAGAGCTTAAACCGATCACTTATATCCTGGTCTTTGCTAAGCAAGTACTAAAATATCGTACCAATCACATGATGCTGAATATGAATCCAACACATCATATTTATGTATTAACAGTCAACTGGATAGGCTCACACATAATTAAACAATAGCTGACATCACATTTATGCATCAATGAACACAATAATACGAACGAATTAACTAATACATGTTTAACACATAAACACAACAGCAATACCAAAATGAACTAAGAAGAACTTGGGTTTACCTTATAGAGGCGTGAGCAGGGTGTCCTCTCGATTAAATCGACCTCATTTCGGAGATGTTTTATGTTTATGCGATGAAGATGAAGGTTTATAGATTTTTGTGGCTATTCCGATTCGGACTGGGAGTAAAGAGAAAGAGAGGTTTAATTTTCTGATTTCCCAGACCTAAGTAATAAAATTCGGATTTTTGTTCTTGGCCTTTTGAAAACCAAAAAATGTTATGGCGGCTAGGGTTTTCAGATTTTTCGATTGAGTGTTGTGGAGTTTTGGTGAGAATCGAACAACGTGGGGGTGTCAAAATGACGGGAAGGTGATGCCGAGTATGATGGTACCAACGCCGACCTTGAAATCGCCGGAATTTACCAAAAAACTATCGAAATCGACGGGCTTGCAGTGGGTTTTTCGATCTGAAATTGACAGAGATGTAGGATGAATCGATGGGGG